>OX392517.1:5723182-7164015 GCA_947623375.1 Apotomis capreana | reverse complement strand
CCGCGTCTGGGAGCGTCACGTCCCGTCGCTCCGCTGCAGTGCAGTGCGCGCTCACCTTAAGGAGTTTAACTTAAAAACACAATCGCAAATAACAAAACGAAAAATTTAATAATATCGAGACTGGTAAAGTGGTAGCACTAGTACTTTGACAGTGACAGTGACACTATAACTACTATACTATATCTATGCAATGGCATGGCACCTTGACAGTTAAATTTTATGTAAATAAACAAACATGTTGTTGTTATGCGCCTCTGCATAACTGACATTGGCAAAAGCCTCGAGCTGCCATTCTCGGCCTAATAATAATAATAATAAACAAACACGAGTTCTAGCTTTAGAAAGTTAATAAAAGCTAAATTCTAAAAATGACGGAGCCCGAAATTATAGATGATTTCTTTGGCGTATATTTATTGTACAACATAAACCCCAAGTACAAAGGTCGCACCTACATCGGCTACACAAGAGATCCGAATAGAAGACTAATGCAACACAACAGAGGAACTTGGGCCGGTGGCGCTCATAGGACCAGCAACAGGGGCCCTTGGTAAGTACGCTAATATAATTTGCTTATACACGTATACCCAAATAATCGTCTTGACCTCACCGCAATTCTCATAGACTTACGCATTCACCACATTCGCATTACCAGGTATGCCGGGTGGGATAGACGTACCTACTGTTTTATATTTTTCCGTTCTCTCTTCTCAAAAATTGGGCAAGTGCGAGTCCGACTCGCGCATGAAGGGTTCCGTACCTAAGTTTGTTGTATGGGAGCCCCCCTTAAATATTTATTTTATTTTATTTTTAGTATTTGTTGTTATAGCGGCAATAGAACTACATCACCTGTGAAAATTTCAACTGTCTAGCTATCACCGTTCTTGAGATACAGCCTGGTGACAGACGGACGGACGGACGGACAGCGAAGTCTCAGTAATAGGGTCCCGTTTTTACCCTTTGGGTACGGAACCCTAAAAATGGAAATCGCTTTCAGTGTTTAATTTATGTGTTTTACAGTATAAAAAAGTCATTTTGATTTTCTGACTGCCAGTGTTTTACGTCACTTTAAACTCGCGGTTTGTACACATAATTAACACAAATCATAGGTATATCATCAAAAATAAGTAAAATTTTGAAGGTAAATAAGAAGTATTGCGAAAGACCCGTTATAATTTGTGTTAATTAAGTGTTTTACGTGTTTTACTTTTACTGTTTATTTTATGTTACTTCTCTTATTTTCTCTTCTTTTGTTTCCTTATTAGCTAGTTTTTTTACATGTACACTTTACACAAGCACTGCCAGCGTGTGTCACAGGCCAAAAGAAACACAAACTATGCGTCTATCTAAATGGTTCATTTTGTAAATTATTATTTTTTTACAGGAAAATGGTTATGATTGTGCATGGGTTCCCGAACAACATATCGGCTTTGAGAGTAAGTTTACACAACTACCTACTAAACCTGCCATCTTTTTTCTTTGTCACCCGCCTAGACTTCAAGTATGAGTCAATTACAATGTATTTTTGACAATAAACTATTAATATTGAAATGAACACTTACTTTTTGACTCAAGCCAAATATTACACACACAAACATGACACAAGCAGATATATCACACCAATAAAAGCAGACTGTAATATTGTAAATATGTTTTTTTTGTTTATTGATAAAATTGTTTATTTACATTTGCATATCTGGATAATTTACAAAAAATAAAAGCTGATATTTTTTCTTAAACCATAATTATTTGAAAGACTACATGTAACAACACATGAAGGACCAATAGTGGGTAAAATTTTTGAAGACAATAAAAATATTATTTTTTTCAATAGCCCTTGCTACAATAAGAAACTTGAAAAAGCCTATTTCACTTTTATTTTTAAAACATAATACAAATATACGTGATAAGACCGCCTGTTGTTTACGTCTGTTTGTTTTTAGGGTTCCGTACCTCAAAAGGAAAAAACGGAACCCTTATAGGATCACTTTGTTGTCCGTCTGTCCGTCTGTCAAGACCCTTTTTCTCAGGAACGCGTGGACGTATGAAGCTGAAATTTATATCAATTACTCAGGTCTACTGTCCCTTGAAGCTGTGAAAAAATCAAACTTCTAAGCCAACGCAATCAAAAGATACAGCCGTTTATGCCGCAAATTTTCGACACTTGCAAGGGAATCAAAACCTACAGGGTGCTTCCCGTGAACTCAGAATCTTGAAATTTGGTACGAAGCAACGTCTTATAGCATAGATAAAGGAATAATTACGAAAACCATAAATTTTTTTTTTAATACCTAACTTTGCACCTAATTTGCAAATTTTCGACACTTGCAAGGGAATCAAAACCTACAGGGTGCTTCCCGTGAACTCAGAATCTTGAAATTTGGTACGAAGCAACGTCTTATAGCATAGATAAAGGAATAATTACGAAAACCATAAATTTTTTTTTTAATACCTAACTTTGCACCTAATTTATATGGGGCGCTATACATACCAGGTGCAAACTTAACTTAACCACTTAGGGATGGAAAGTGTTTGTACGGAACCCTCGGTGCGCGAGTCCGACTCGCACTTGGCCGGTTTTTTTATTGTATATCTCATGTTATTATTTGGTGTGTTTGAGGTTAGCAATAAATAATATTTGTATGGTATTGCTTTACAATATTTAATAAGAAAACTTGCGAACCCTTAAATTGGCAATGTAAACCAGGATGTGTACAAACTCTTTGACCATCTTTTTCTGTTTTTTTTTTCGAATGAGAATTGTTAGCTCTATTCAGCCTTAACGAGACTTGAACTATTGACCCTCGTTTTTTTGGTCAATTTAAGTTGACATAACTTTAATTCGTGAAAGTTCGATTTACAAATAGGAAACACATGAAAACAATTAAAATGCACCGAAATGCGCGGAGCGCGTGCTGGTTTTTTTTTTGATGCTGATTCGAAAAGCCTTTAGGCTGTTATCGTAAGTCGCTGTGTTGTGGTGGTAGGTTAGCCGCAGCATAAACCTCGGCACCACGTCTGGGAAGATGTCGCGCGCGGGCGCTCGGGACAGCGGATGAGTACCTAGCTGAGGCAACTGGTCTCTTGTCCTGTCAGTTTGTAAAACATTATCTAGCTGGGCTTTACATTTTGTGGAAGGCAAGAGTACATGCTGGCTATTTTCATTCGAAAGTTCCTCTCTTCGCCACGCCGCTGCGTAGCGCGACCGAGCGATGACCGAGCCATGCAGTGGGGCGCGAGTTGCCATGGTAACGAGCGCGCGCGCAAATATGATTCTTATAGGGTTAAAATACATGAAACCGAATACTGCTCGATATTGACATCGAGATGCGGGCCAATCGAACACGAAGCGGTGAATCAAGTGTTCGATTGTCCGCCGCTGCGACTGATCGGCGTTCCTGATGATGAATCGCGAACCGATTACATGTCAAGCGATATGCGACTTTTCGAATAAGGCTTTATTCCTCTTAATTAATTTTTTTCATATTATGACAAATATATACACATAATATATTGATAATTTCAATCAACTTTTTGATGTGAATAATAGTTTTCGATGAATTCTAGATAGTAACATAGCTATTATTGCATGGTTTCATTGCGTGCAGTCGAAAATAAGTTGAAAAAAAAACAGTTTTCTGCGTGAATTTTGTCAATTTCGAGTAGTTTATGAAACAAAAATTATCAATGCCAAATTCAAACTGTACGTTCTCAAATATATACCAATAAATCGCAATAGCCATGTTCTAAGTAGTAACATTGATAATATGTTAAGAAACATGTTCGATCATAGAGAACAATGACTATAAAACAATCAGCATTATTGAAGGGATAAGGAGCCTTAAATTAAATACTATTTTAACATGTACTATCTTTTAAATTGTTGTCGAAATTACACTTTAACGATATTAGCAAAACTATGAGTCCCATTCTGCCATGCTACGGTAAAAGGGCCTGCCTAAGGGTATTGCCTGACCTTTTACTACTGTAACACGGCAGCATTATAGTGTAGTTTACCTAAAGTACACAAAAGGCTAAACATTATTTGGGTGGATGAACTTTTTCTTGCTGTTGTTCTGTCCGTGACCCAGGAGATAATAGTTATTAAATTTCTAAGAAAAGTGTTGATAATTGATAAATCGTCATCTAGTACCCATAAAACAAGCCTGCTTGAGCTTAATTTGGGACTAGATCGGTTTGCGTGAGGATGTCCGATATTAAATTTATTTATTTATTGATAGTACTTGTATTGCCAGGAGATAGTCTATATAAGAATGGGCTTATAACTGCTTAAATTACAAAGCTTTTGCTAAATATATCACGGAAAATCGTAGTTTTAAAAAGTGACTCAGGGGCATCACCATGGCAACGAGTGGCAGAAAATAGTTGATTGACCCATTTATTTCTTAACAGTTCGAATGGGCCTGGCAAAACCCAACCAAGACCACCAGACTGCAGCACTTATGCTTAAAGAGGGTGCCACGGAACGAGACAGAGTTCAGGTTCCAGCTCCGAGTGGTGAGCGAGATGCTTAGAGTCGGGCCATGGCGGCGGCTGCCGCTCGCCATCAGGTGGCTAGAAAACGACTTTTATGAGGAGTTTCCAGTAAGTATTCATTTTAAGAAAATAGTCTATGATTAATTTATTCGTGTTTACCTGTCTCGCTCGACCTTATAGTCTACTAGCGACCTGCCCCGGCTTCGCACGGGTGCAATGCTGATAAATTATGCATGTATTATACATATAAACCTTCCTCTTGAATCACTCTATCTATTAAAAAAACGAATCAAAATCCGTTGCGTTAAAGGTCTAAGCATACATAGGCACAGACGGACAGGAAGCGACTTTGTTTTATACTATGTAGTGCAGAGCCAACTACGGTAATATACTTCAATAGAGCAACGAAACTCTTCTAGTTAATGTGCCATCCCATGCTATCATTATATATTTTTTCAAATTATTGCGTTTGTGAAATATTAAGCTTCAAAGTACAAATTTTGGTAGGTCCCCCCTGGCTGTTGTTTTAAACATTGTTTATTAGGATTACTAGAGGCTAAACTTGTATACACATCTGTAAATATTAGATTATTTAAGTAAGTAGATAACCCGTAAATTGTAAGCTATACAGGGTTGCCATTATCATCAAGGATTCAATGCCCCTAAACAATAAAGGAGGAAAAAAACAACTTAATTTTGAAGTTTCGATAGACCTATCCAACTTTCCAACTATACCACACACCATGGAGTAGGCGAGAAAAAAAAATTACAACCCCTTTTTCAACCGGTCTCACCCCCACCACCAATTAGTAATCATTGCACACTAACTAGATGATTTTTCTTGAATTGCTCTGAACTTATGTAAACCGGAAAACCATCCTAGGTTCTCGATTGTAGGTAAAGATTTATCTGTGATGACCCTGACCGGCGATTCACATTTTTAGATGCGTTTTTTTAATTCTGTCTTTTGCTCACTGAAAATGAAGCGGAAGAAATTTCAGATAAGTTTACCTTTTGTATGTGCATGGTTTAGGCTTTTCCTCAACCTTCTACTTCGCTATAGATATATGTACAGTAATAAGAAAAATATTACTTCTTATCCGCCATAGTCTTTATAGGAGGATATTATTGCTTAGTGGCAGATTATTTCATCCCTTGCTGATACTATATTTATAAACGTGTATATGACTCATACGTGATGAGTATGACTTATAACAACTTTTACCTTTTTTTAGCCTGAAAGACAACCTCCAACCCACATGAAGATCTGCCACGGACCAGTGAAAAGCAAGAATCTGAAAAAGCGCAAAACAGACCATCCGACGCACACAGAGTGTCTCATATGCTCCAACTACATCACCAGAGCCGACTCTAAACTAGCTTGCCTCAACCCTCAGTGTGACCTAGTGTCCCACATAACTTGTCTGGCCCAGTTGTTTTTAGAACCAAGCGAATTTGTGCCTTTAGAAGGCACCTGTCCTTTTTGTGGGACGGCGATGAAATGGGGTGATTTGATCAGGAAAATGAGAGGATGTCAGGGAGACGTGTCGAGTCAGGGTGATTTATTGAGCCAGGGTGATGTATTGAGCCAGGGGGATATATTGAGCCAGGATTACGATGATGATGAAGTGTTGTCGCAGGACAGGGGGTTCGTTGATAATAATTCGGTTTGGTTGCAGGACTGTGATTTATGACGAAAAATTAAATATTTTATAGAGCTAATTGTGTTTATTTGATACGGGTAACCTTACCTAATATAACGACCGCTATTTAATGTACCGTGGACTTCTTTCAGCTGATATGGATACGTGGGTTCTGTTTCGAAATCTGAACTATGATTTTTACGTAAAAAAATAATCACAAAAAAGCTACTTACATATTTATCGAATCTGTTCACAAAATGTCACGAGAAACGGTTGAGAAATGCGGTCTATTGGCGAGAATAGCCGAAGATTCGGACTGTTTTTTCTGGCCAAGCAGAAAAAGAGACGCTTCGCTCGCTCGGTCAATAAAGTGTGAGCAAAAGACGAAAAGGTCAAGAGACAAGTTTACATTTGCTATCTCTTAAGGAAGTAACGGGTGCTTTATCTTTATCTACCTGTCACGAGTAAATGTAATCATCACAGGCCCGCAGATAAACAAACAATACAATCATTAATGCATAAAAGCTCTCAGTCACGGCACGCGTTAATGGTCGAGTGAAAGTAACGTTGCTCGTTCAAATATGTAAAAAAAAGTAAACATCGTCATGTATCATTCAGCGAACAATATTGACTGTCTTCAAAGAAAAGAGTAAAAAGTAACCGATCGTTTACTCGTCTCGTGTACTCAGATAACGGTTAAGCGTTTCTTTTCGATCGCACGTTTGGACGACAGTTATCCATACATATTGGCATAGCTTGACACACAATGCAATAGGCAGGCACGCGAACTCTTTCGCTCGCGACTCATTCCGTTACTCGGCTACTGAGTCGGATTCACTTTCCAGCAAGCAACGCGGTCAGCTCGAAAAAAAATCACGAGTATTATATGTGGACGCATCGGAACCAGACGTTTGCTTTCGATTAAAAAAAAATTGACGTTTGTTTCGGCGGGAAAATACGTGCAACAATGAGGCATTTTTTAATCGTATTCACATTGTGTTTGGTGTTTTCTTCATGTGAAATGAAGAGGAAAAGGGTCAGAGACTATCCTACGGAAAAACAGTTGACATTGCAAAGGAAGGAGACGACTCCTGTGGATTTCACGAGACTCCTAGTTATGAGGGTGGTGTACGGGATGGCGAAAATGATGGGGTTCGAGGAGCAAATTGGTGATGTGTTGAATGGCGCTTTGGTGCCGCCGGGAGCAGAAGATGACGATGACGATTTCTTCGGGGACGATGATGATGATGGTGGTTTCTTCGGTGGCGATGATGATTATTAATTACTGGACTTTCGCCTTCACTATGGCCGGCTCTAGGATGTGTTGAGTGGCCAGTTTATACGTTCATTAGTGGTTGCAAGTTCATAGATTTGCTGCGAAAGACAAGTATGAATTGTTTTGTTTGATTATGCTAAATGGTATTGTAATGGAATGTTCGCAATTATTTACTGCAGTATTTTGTACATAATTTTAGATTTAATATCTTTTACTCATTTTGTTTTACTCAGTGCGAAACACGTCGTTGTTTTTATCGTATATATTTACTTTTATATTCATGTGCCTTAATATTGTAGCATTTTCTAAAGATAATAGCTACTTTCGGAAGTGTATTAAGCATTAAATTATAAGCCTCGGGCAAATAACGCATTATGTGTGTAAAATAGATCAATATATATTCGAGGTGTTTGCTCATTATAGCAATAAAAGGAGCATAAAATTAATCTTGAATGAATAGCACCGTGTAGCACCTTCGATATTTAAATATGATAGTAAAACCCCGCGACTTCGCCTGGGATACGCATCATCGCCTATTTTTATAAAAGCTGAAATACCCGCCTAGGTTTCAAGTTAGCCGAGACTATCACCAATCGCCATGCATAAAAAAAACACTTTCTATTTATACCTAGTTTTAGTTTTTAATAGTCCGAAACTAGACGGGAATTTTAACTTTTACAACAACAGGCAATGATAGGGTACCACCTATCCCAGGCGAAGTTACGGGGATTTACGGTACCTATAACATAATATTAATTATTTATTTATAATTACTTGAATCAGACACGACAAAATGGATTTTGGATTTGGTTAAATCAACTTTTTTTTTGTTGCTCGTTGCCATGGTGATGCCCCCCGTGGGCCACTCTTTAAAATTACGATTTCTGTGATTATATTTACCTAAAACTTTGTAATTGCAACAGTTTAAACCCATTCTTATGTAGACTATCTCCTGACAATGCCAGTAATATAAATTATCATTTATTCACTATTGTCCCCTGGGCCAAGTGACAGAGTAACAACAAGAAAAAAGTTGACACTCCCATTTTAGGTTTATTGTGTAGGTACTTATACCTACCAAGTGTAGTTCTATAGATTAATTTAGTAACTTTTATACCAAAACAAAAACATGCATTTATAATTTATTTTAGTTTAAAAGCGTTACGGTATAAGAGGTAATTATATTGTACATGTACCTGTTAGTACTTAAAAATCTTTACTTGAAATAAATGTAGATAACTAAATATAAATTATTTACATGAATGGTTTCTTTATTTATGGCTTTATTTTATTATAAGCGCGTATTTGTTTTGCAAAGTATACATTAATGTACCTACCATTAGCATAACCTGCGTGCCATCCTGATTCCCACCGGCTTGCCCGCTTCAGGACACTTGAGCACCATTATCTCAATGAATCCCGTCTGCAATCAATATTTGTGAAACAGGGTTCACCACCTTTTCCTTAGGGCGACATGTTGGGATTATAATTACTACATAATTGACCGACAAAGCGAAGCGGCCAAAAATTCTTTATATGTCCGTATGTTCGGATGTCCAGATGCTTTCCGGCTGTTCTTACCTAGAGGTCGCATTTCTCAACGCATTCTCATGAATAGGTAAGTATATAGATTTTTTGTCGACTGATTTTAACCTTTTGAGTGCCAAAGACCACGTCGACGGAAAACTGCCTCGCCAACGTCGTCAAATGACGTCCAAATTTCAATGCTCAAAAACTTCGTAATTCAAACTGCTACATGTATTTTTCAATCCCTGTTGATTATGGAGCACTTTTTTTTGTTGAGGCGTCAGTGGCACGGTGAATTACTTTACCGCTTGGCGTTCAAAAGGTTAAGAAATTTTTCAAAATGACCGAGATACCGGGTTGGTAACGTAAAAATTAAATTAAATAAAATAAATATCGGACAACCTCACACAAATCAATCTAGTCCCACAGTAAGCTCTAGTAGGCTTGTGTTATGGACACTAGACGCCGATAAACATACTTATAAATACAAATAACATCCATGACCCAGGCACAAATATTCGAGTTATCACACAAATATTTGCCCTTGCCGTGATTCGAACCCAGGACCGTCGGGTCAGCAGGCAGCTTAGTTGCTTAACCACTGCGCCAACCGCGTCGTCAAAAAGAATACATATTTCAGCCGAGTGAGAAAGGTGTGCCAGGGATGTGACCTACCTAGAAAGAAAGAAATAAATTGATTCGAGTGCGAAAGAAAGAAATAAATTGACGCAAAGGTCCTCAACATAATGCAAGCTAGGGAGCCAGTGCTGATCTTCCGGTGTGACCATAGGTGGCGCCACGGTGAACTGAAAAGAGCCCGCTCTGAGTGCTCGCAGAGCTCATCACTGAAGAGCTTCTTCTTCTCGTGTCGATGGTTTCATCATATCATACAGTGCGGGACCAGAAAGTGACGGTGACGGTGACGTTCGGGGCCCTCTGTGTCGCGTCTCGTAGGTCCTGCTCGGAACACGTGTAAGTGCTTGCTGGGCAAGACAACATGTGCGCCATCGTTTGGGGGTCGAGCCACACGTCCAAGCCGCTAAGGGCGCCCCATTTTAGCATTGGAGAGCTGTGTGATCAACTCTCCAATGCTAAAATGGGGCCCATTCACCGTGCCCTGAAGCCACAAAAAATCAACAGTTTTTTATCAATGAAATTGGGACGTCATTTGACGACATTGGCGTCAGCGGCACAGTTTTCTGACGACGTGATTTGCCGTCTTTGACGCTCAAAAGGTTAACCTTTCCATATCGCTACATTACCTACTAGGACTGTAGCTTTAGCTCGAACAGCTCTGGTGAATGCGCGTGAGCAGCAATTATAATGCCATCAAATATTGAGTTACATGCAGTGCGTTTGCTGCCAGAATGTAATTCGCGTTTTATGCCTATCTCGCTCGCTCATACGCGATCCAGATAAGAACATCTCAGTTTTCACCCAAACCCTACTGTACTAGCTTTCTCATAAAATTGCAATCTTGGTTTTCCATCGCAATTAAATAACGCTTAATAACGTAGGTACATGCGATAACAATTATCAAAGTGGAAAGTCACTTTAAAAGAAGTAAGCACAGTTGGCAGAAAAGCTAGACGGAATAACTCGTTTGAAACAAATCATTTTGAGCATTTTGATTCGTTTAGTCAAGTCGCTAACTGTACCTTCTCGGTACTACGTAATACCGAAGATAGGTAATTTATTTTCAAATCAACGCAGGTAAATATCACATAAATAAATTAACCTAGTCTCAAATTAAGGTCAAGAAAGCCTATGTTATGGATACTAGACGACGATGTACATACTTATGTAGATATACTTAAATACATAGAATGCACAGAGGAGTGGCCCTAAATGTAGTCAGAGAGATAATGAGGAAAGGGGTGATCGATATATTAGCATGGTGTAGGGGCAGAGGACTGGACCTAAACCCCGATAAAACTAAACTAATATTATTTACCAATAAGAGGAAAATAGAGAAAATGAAGCCTATCAACATTCATGGTAAAGAACTCGAAGTAGTCAAGGAGCTAAAATATCTGGGAATAACTAGACAGTTCTCTCAGATATAAAACACATATAAGAGAGCAATCGGCCAAGGCCATAAGAACGCTGTACCAGTGTAAAAGAGCGGTAGGAAGGAAATGGGGCCTGAAACCACACATGATACACTGGATTTACAAGACAGTGGCTGAATGAACGCACTCAGGCGATCGACAGCCCGCCTGTCTCCGGCCGGGCGTCCCTACATCAAATCATCAAGGGTACTGGTTGGTAGATTCGATGTCTCTTGCATAGGACTCGGTAGGTTACTGGAAATAGCGCCCGTGTTCAGCCCGGAAACTCCGGAAAGCCGTTGGCGCGGGTTCGAACCCCACTCGATTCATACCCTAGCTACACTACTCGCGAAGCTGGACGAGGCGAAGCTAGCAGAAGTATGGGCTTCCGCAGCTAAGTGCCTCTCCACACTATCATACTCGCCCAACGTCTGTCAATTTCGCGAGTAGTGTTGAGCCACAAATAGAAGTTATTATTTTTTTGCTTTAATATACATCGGGAATGTAGGTACGTCTTCCTAGTTTTAGAAAATATTTGCGATTAATGAGTTTATTTAAAGAATAATTACTTACTCAATTCATTCATTCAGCCTTTTTTCTAGGTACTAAGTAGTACTTTACTCTAAGCTACTCAAATGTATGGCCATTCATCTCAACTCATTCCGACACCTATACTCGCATATTTACCGACATTTTATTTTGGTACACAAATTGGATGTTACAAAGTTATAATATCGGTTGCATTTTTGTACACCCTAAAACAGACACTACAATAGTCGATCCTGCGTCGCACTATTAAAGAATAGACATTCAAAAAGCTATTTCCATCACAATGAAACTTATTAGGGTCAGTAGGGCTGCGCCTCATCGTCATTACGACGCGCAAACTTGTTTGAGGTGCATTTTACTTTCATTCGTGAGACTCTTTCCGAACGTGTGCAGGAATATTAACATTATGTTTGCGATGCTGACATGCTGTACTTATGGGCCTTCTAAACGGGGCATATTTTACTGCAATTTGTGGTCGGTAACTACAGCCGTCCTTCTCTAAGACCCAACGCTAGAGCAAGATGGCTGGCCACTAATTGCTGCAAAACATGGCCCCTTTAGAAGCCCCCTTATACCGTGTGTGGTTCTTCCTAGCCCGACCGGATAGAGAGATTTTAAACCCGCTTCAGACCTTTCGATCCGATCCGATTTATCGGAAGCAATCGGATAATGTGTAGTGCAATTGTTCGATTTATCGAAATAAATCGGATAATGTGTAGTGCAATTGTTAGGACATTTCTTCCGATAAATCGGATCGGATCGGAAGGTCTGGAGCGGGTTTTAAGGCTCCTTATCGAAATTGACAAAAATTACGTTCAACGCTCCATATCGAAAATGACAAAGAAAACAGGGGGTAATTCCGTCAATTTTGGAGAGATAATGGAGATAATAAACAAAATAAACAAATTCAGAAAGTCATAATTCAACAGATAATTGAAGTTATATCAATTTTTTTTTTCAAATAAAATAACAATTTAAATAATGTAGAATAAATATGACAATAAATTCACTTATTACACAAATGATAGCCACATACAGGGGGATACACAGATACAGGGGGTTTTACAACCCCCGCCATATTGCGGATTTTTAGTGGTACTAATTTATTTTACTGGCAACGGCAAATTTTTGGTAACTGCCGTTGAAAGTCGGTTTATTTAATCGTATGGTGAAAAGCTTGTTGTAGGAAATTATAAATTTATATCCAGGTTACGCAACCAGTCCGTAGCTTCAGGTAGCAAATTAATATAGAGGTCCTTTGGGTCACCCCTGTAGCGTCGTTTTGGACAGCGCTCCACGATATGCTGCACAGTTTGATCCTCAAGACCACAGTCACACATTGGGGTCGGACTCCAGCCCCACTTGTGCTTCAAAAAGTTGCACCTGCCGTGTCCTGTGTGGATTCTGTTAAGGCGGCTCCAGTATTTCCTCTGTAGGTAAATAGAAACCCTCAGGCTTTTGAGCGGGTTCTGATAATCCAATGTGGTGACCAGCAGTTGCTTCCAACCATTCCGTCCTCCAGGACTGCTCTAGCATAAAACCATCAGACTTCTGATTTTTCGCTGCAACACTCGTTGGTCGGCGTGATTTAATTCGCTGCGGTGGCGGATCAGTAAACTCGTGGTGGGCAGGCAAGTCAGTGCAGGCTGATATTTTTTCGGCTTCCCTCACAAGTGCTTGCTTTCTTCGTAAATGGGGTGGAGCAATATGGCTCAGCACTGGCAGCCAGTGAGATGGTGTGGACTTGATGTACATAAAGAGGAAACAGGACTAAATATTCCGCAAATTTCAAGTACCTAATTTTTTCATAATAAAGCGTAAACGCCTATGCCTCATGGCATTAAGTCCGCCTTTTGTACGATAAGTTTTGTTTTGTGCAATAAAGATTAAATAAATAAATAAACTATCCACAGTGATGAGTCGAGTTTTTTTGTCATAGGATTCAGTATATATTTCGCAAGAAGAACGAAGGGTTTTGCAGCATTCTGGAAAACAATGTTTTGAATTTGGTTAATGTCGAATCCTTGACAAATAGCTACTGACGTTTAATAAAGCAAATATATGACGTATACACATTATTGCAATATGAAAGCTTTGAGTATTTAACCACTAGAGATGCCATAACGTCAACTCTACGAACAAAATTTTTCGCCAATTTTAGCGGGGGCACAGGGCGGACACTGCCAACGATAAAAGGATCAACAATTCGGCAAATTAAAATTATGCGGAACAAAGTTGACCTATATGCCATAAGTTATTCAGACAAAAGACGTTAGGTATGCGACACAGCAATAGGACTAACAATTTTGTATGCCATACGATATAGATAGACCCATACGGAACGGCACCGAACGAATCTACTCTACGTACCTACTTACTCGTGCCTACAGTACTTAGGTACCTACATTACCTACACGAATTATTTACACGCAATTTCTCTGTATAATATATCCGTCAAACGCTTGCATTCAAACGTTTAATTACGACGTCCCAAAAGGCAATCCCTTGATTTCTAATCGATGCATTCGATTCATTCTCGATTCCGAATCGGTAGTGTCCGGAGAAAGTACAATATGTAGGGCGCCCCCGTTACGTTACATTTTTGGAATAAAATCATCGGAGTTGATAATCGAACATATCGGTAACTATCGCGCGATTCGCGACAAAATATACTCTCTCTCTCTCTCTCTTTCTCTCTGATGTGTGAGGAGTAGACCTCGCGAGTTTGTTTCGAAATTGCTGAAAGTTGTCATTTTTAGGGTTCCGTACCCAAAGGGTAAAAAACGGGACCCTATTTAAAGAATCCGCTGTCCGTCCGTCTGTCACCAGGCTGTATCTCATGAACCGTGATAGTTAGACAGTTGACATTTTCACAAATGATGTTGCCGCTATAACAACAAATACTAAAAAACAGAATTAAATACATATTCAAGGAGGCTCCCATACAAAAATCGTGTTTTTTGCCGTTTTTTGCTCGACACTGTCATCAGACATCTGTCTCATGAACCGTGATAGCTAGACAGTTAAAATTTTCACAGATGACGTTTTTCTGGTGCCGCTTTAACAACAAATACTAAAAACAGAATAAAATAAATAAAATACTTAATTAAGGTAGGCTCCCATACAACAAACGTGATGTGTTGACTGCACCTCATTTGTATGCGGCGCCATACATACCAGGTGCAAACTTAACCCGGCCAGTTCAGATGGGATAAGTATTTGCATGGAGCCCTCGGTGCGCGAGTCAGACTCGCACTTAGCTGGTTTTTTGTTCTCACAAAGCCCATATCGACGCAATTTATATAAATACTATAAAAAGAATCCCTATGAGCAGAATTTCATGAGAATCCGTTGAGAAATGCGACGGAAAGTATCCAAACAACCGAAACATTTCTGGGCCAAGCCGATACGGCGACGTTTCGCTCGCTCGGTCGAAAAGCGCGTCTTCACTAAAGTGTTATTAGGAACAAACATTCGTTCAGAACACTAAAGGTTTGTGGTTTTTAAGGAGATTGCTTGCTTAGAACCGTTTCGAACATTAAGTAGAACGCACTTTAACATCGTATGGTCCAATGTTCCTCTCAATACACAAAGTAACACTTATAGCTTGGATCCAGACAGTTTGTGCTATACGCACATTACGACATACAAAAATCATTCGGTGCATTCCATTCCTCAAGACCCTAGAGCATATTGAAAAATATATAAAAAAAGTCAAGTTGAAATATTCACAAAATTAAAAAAACAAGTCGTGGCCCGCTGGTAGGTACGTGTAAATAAATTGTACATTGGAATGTACATAATTTTTTTTCAGGTTATTAATAAATATATTGATAATTACGACCGGGCGCTACCCGGCAACTCCGCTAGTATTTTAGGGGTCAGGTACCTTCCGGGACGGTTCATATAACTCTTTTAGTTTTTGTTTCATAGATAGGTAGTTTTAGAGTTTATTATGAAAGTGTATTATGTATATATTTAGTCGTGAAATTAAACAAATGATAAAAAGAAAATTAAACTCGATATTTTTTTAAGCACGTTTCGAACTGCATCTAATTAAATTGGTGAAATTATAAATTATTATTATATTTACAGTACAAAGTTGAAAAACTTTATCTTATTCGAATAATAATCTATCTGCTGTATGTCCTTCCGTCTGTCACAACATCTTTCCAACCGTAATTGGTAGAGACTGCATTTTATGGCCTACTATAACCGCTGTAACGTCATAATTATCATTGGCCTTAGTCTATAAAATATGGCTTAACCAGCGTATAATAAAGTGCGACACTTAGGAAGATGGCTGCATAGATACGAGAGCGACAGCCACGGCCGAATAATTGCTATAACAACACATACCAAAAATAAAAAAAAAGTTGGAATTTAAATAAAAATAATAATGAGGGTCTCCTACGTTTGTTGATCTAAAGGTTGACTGGTAATTGCTTAGAACTCAATTGAAATCTTCATGGACTGAATGCAACTCTAACAACGAATAACAAAAAAAAACGAAATCCTCAATCTAACTTTTGTAATAGTGCGGAACCCGTTCGTGCGCGAGTCCGGCTTGCACTTGGCCGGTTTTTATCCACAACGGGCTTTGACAAACAGCTTTTGGATGTAATTATTTGGTTAACTAAACGTCAAAATAAGTATTTTCACCACAGCCCAATTAACTTAACCAGATAATAGACGTGCGTTTATACGCAATTATAAAATGCATCGCTGGTAGTAATGATAATCACTTTCGTTCAACACGCGTTTTGATCGGCTTAAGCGTTTGGGTCTTTAGGGGCATTGTTCACTGTAGTAATATGGCTAGTGCAGGGTGAACATTCAGCGATTTTGCGACGATTCTTTCGTCATTGATTCAATAATAGATGAGGGCGTTTTCCAGCAAAAAACCTTATCCCTGTTCGAGAACATGACCAGTTTGGGTTCATTTTACCTAGAATCGACAGCATTTTCAATGTGGAGCTAAAATGTCAACCTGTAGATTAGGGTAGGTTAGGCTTGTGCTATAACATTCCAAAATATTTGTTTTGTTTATTACAGTAGGCTGGTCATGTCTGGCGTATAGAGTCGATGACCACTGGGGCAAACGAGTTCTGGAGTGGAGGCTACGAATCGGTAAACGTAGTGAAGGGCGCCCTGTAACAAGATAGAGCGACTTCATTCGTAGGACAGCGGGTGGTAACTGGAGAAGGTGAGCTGAAAATCGAGCTCAGTGGCGTGCCATGGGAGATGCCTATGTCCAGCAGTGAACTGATGATGTACACTACTCCTTACTAATCCGATACTGATGCATCGACGCGCCACACTTATTAGGAACGCCACGCCTGAACGCTCGAGGAAAGTGGATGTATGAAAATCCGATCTGTTCATATTTTTTGTGGCGCAGCGGATCTAGCGAAAATAACGATCTTAATTGACCGAGCGAGTGAAGCGTCTTCGATTCAGCTTGGCCCGAAATTCTTTCGTATGTCTGAATATCGAAATTACAAAAAAAAAATACAATTATAAAAAACCTAACCTAAGGTGTTACCTTAGTTTAGTTTACAGTGAGCGCACTCGCTAGCGACTGCGTAAATGATTTATATGGAGAATTGTAGTTCTATAAAGCTAGTAAGCGTTTAAGCAGTCGCTATAAAGTACAGCCACGTTAACTCGTGGTTAGGGCTGTAGAGAGAGGAACCTCCTCCCGTCCAGGAATACCTAACTGCGTTCTGAATCCAGCCGTCTAGCGTATCTGAAGATGTTTGTCGTGACTCTTTCGCTATAAGACCGTTCGCCGAAACGACTATCGGGACTGTGACCATCGAACACTCCGCATGGTGGTCAACTCATCAGCCAAGTCAAGGTACTTGCTAAGTTCGTTCTACTCGGCTTTTACAACGTTTTCGTAATGCGGTTTGGTGGCAGGACTACCTGTCCTTGACGATAGATCGATACCAATAGAGCGTGGCACGTCCATTGTGGAGAACTGACATCTCAGACCCCACCAGACCGTATTGAAGAGCAAGTTGCTGTTGAATCCTGGCTACTTGGTACGTTATCAAAATGAGAACAATTGGAGATGTGCCCGAGTGACTCACCGGTACGGCGGCATGCCCGACAAATGTCAACCGTTACCGTCCGTCAGGATATACCTCCGATGGTTGTTCGTCATCATTACTTCGTCCGCAATTGCACAGACATATAGCCGTGGGTAGATGGTGTGAAGTGAAAATGTTATCACAATATTAAAGTAGACTGAGCACTGCTTGGCGGGGCTTTCAGTCATCTGAAGCAACCTATTAAGGAATAAAACCTAACCTAACCTATCCACTAGCAAGACCTTATATTTCAATAAAAGCTTACAATTTATTTACAATTCATTTATTTACCAACAAAGAACACAATGCAAATAGATTGCCATTCTTTCGTACCAAAATCTGACACTTCGTTTTGATGTCTAATTTTTTTTGCCACATTAAATATATATATTTTGATCACTATATGCTATGTACATGTAGAAGGGGAGGAGCAGAGTTTTTTTTGTTAATTGTGGCTCTTATCTACCCGACATGACATCAAAATGTGACAGATGCTGTCACTTATTTAACCATCATTGGCACGCTAGCCGCAGTCGATTACTATGTAGTAGTCTTTTTTGACGTGACAACGTCTAATAAATTGATGAACGCCGGCCGCGCATACGAAAAAACATGACTCATTGTAGCAATGTTGACTTTGTAGCGCCGTGGAAGGGAAGGGGAACCACGTGACTGACACAAGCCTACGTCATCATGCTGTTCACAGATTCTCAAACTTTAAAATGTGGGAGAATTTTAACTAACGGTGAAAAATATTTAAGATTATTATTATTGTAGATTTCATTCCACTCCTTCTTTGTATCCATACAAAATAGTGATAATTCAATAAAAATGATTCAATTTAATTCATTAAAGTATGCAATCATTTCATCAATGTTTTATTATGACGTTGTCACGTTAAACCATCGTCCGTAAACCGACTTTACAGACAACCAATTATTTTTTTAATTTTTAAGTCTTTGGACAGGCTAAGACCAAAGGCCATACTGCAACGTCTTTATAAACTGGGACCACTCAAACATTCCGAAGTGGATTTATCTGAATCCTCATTATACCGATTTTCAAAATTCCGAAGCGTTCCATTATGTTACATTGCTATAATTAGGTTAGATTTAGGGTTATATGGTATCCCAAAAAAAAAACCAAATATTTGACAAATTAAACTTCGGAGTATTGTAGTGTACCCTTACCCTTATTAACTATGTCGTTGAAACAGATGGGTCCTAGTGGTTTATTTTGATGCGTCCGTCCGGAGCGATATTTAATGGCGAGTTCTTCTTGATGTAAGCCTCCAGGAGCGTCTGATCGCGGCCAATGACCTGTCTGTTCACTCGGTTGTCTTTGAACATCTGCAATAGAATAAATATACAGTGTGGAAAATTTTACGGGCCCTAGAGGGAAACTGCTCTAAATTGTGAGGGGTATTTCTTATTGCTTTTTTTTTTAAAGCGGTTTCGTCTGCTAGCGAAAATCAAATGTTAAAATTAAGGGAATAATTTCAAAAATAATGGTACAGGCGGGGTTCGAACCCGCGTTTCCAACGGCTTTCCGGGCCAACACGGGCGTGCTACCTATTGGACCACTGAACCTGATGCGAGAGCCATTGTATTTTTCAACCAGTTGATGCTTCTTGCATGCCTTAGGGTGGCATCGTAATGCCATCTACTGTAAAGTATTTCTTATCGTAACCAATTCTGACGTCGGCAAAGTATAGGGGATTAGTTACATATATCTCTCCCTCTCTTTCTCTCTCTCATTTCCACCCGCTCTCCCTCTCTCTATTGACCTGCGGCTCTATTTACTATCTCTCTCTCATAAAGTTATAGCGCTTACCGTTACCGTGGATCCATCTCTGCCGATGGGATTACCTACATATATCTCTCCCTCTCTCTCTCTCTCTCTCTCTCTCTCTCTCATTTCCTCTTGCTTTCTCTCTCTCTCTCTCTCTCTCTCTCTTTCTTGGCCACGGTGGTATAGTAACCATCTCTATATATCTCTGTTATAAAATGTATAGCACTTACCGTGAATCCATCTCCGCCATCGGCTAAGTAGATGGGCGCAGTCACTTGGTACATGGTGTCGGGGTTCAGAGCCTTCACTTCCTTGGTGGGGCTCAAGGTCACCGCGGACGTGACGCGGTGACCTTCAGGGAGCGTCACGTTGTACTCCACGCGTAGGCCTGGGAATATTATGTTAAAACTTTTCTACAGTCCATGAGCTCTCAGATTGCGATTCGGGTTTGGACGGAAACTGAGAGGTTTTTATCCGGATCGCGTAAGAGGGAGCGAGACAGGTAAAAATCGCTCGCAATGTGATAGCTCATGCACTGTATTAAATTTTATTCTAACAGCATTCCCCCCTCTTAAAGCGAACGGCGGTATGTAAAAAAAACACTATTGAGTTAGGGACATATCATCGTACAGCTTAAAACATTCTGCATCAAGTGACCTAACGGACTAGCGTTAAATTAAAAATGAAATGAAATGAAATATATTTATTGAAACTTAGGGCATAATACATCATGAGATATCCAGCGGGCCCCAAACTAGGCTCAGCCTGTATCTTGGGACCCTGTGAGTCGGTTAACATTGAGAATAGTTGTTATACAGGAAAAAAAAAAAAGAAGTACAAACATATGGTAGAACAATATTAAATGTGACTTAACAAAAAAAAAAGGTATGTTATAAAACGAATCATAACATGGGGTAAATTAGTGGAACATCAAATACACAAAATAACCGACATCTACGACAACTGTGCCTGCAAAGAGTTGTAGTCTTCCACCTGTCCGCGGAAAAAATAAGCTGTCAACAATGTCAAGCTCCACGTCATTCTTCTTTTTTTTGACACCAGACTAAAGTAACCTTTCCATTGAGTCGAAGTTTACGAGTAAATTTTAATAAATACATAATAAAATGATTAGTTATACCAGGAAATTACTTCCTCTTTCTACGCGGAATATAGAAAAGTAATAAAAATGTAAGTTACCTTAAAATTATGAAATGTTCTCAATTGTAGAGACCCGCCTAATTTTAGGCTAGGATATTCTCGACTATTCCTTACCAGCGACTTGTAGAACCCAGGGTCCCTTGAAGGGCTGGTACGCCCAAGCCCCCACTACGCTCCGCTCCAGCGCTTCCAGCACATATTTGCCTTTCAGCTCAAAAGTCTCTATTCGGTCGTTGTAGGGTAGGAGCTCAAATATTGACCCTTGCGTTATAGCTGTGAAAATATTCCATTTAGGTTACCTATCTGAAACACTAAAGTTTGTTTCCTATCTGTAAAGTTTCGCAGTTTTCATTTGTCCAAAAGCCATTTTTTCTAATAGCTATAAAACAAACCTAATGGGATCTTTAAAACGATGTTTATAAAATCCTGTTTCAGGCTAAAATACTGTGTCTTCGTTTGTACCTTCCAGAAAGTCATCCCACAATCCAAAAGATACAGCCCTATGACCGACAAACAAACATACCTCAGAGGCTTAGTAATTAATAGGGTCCCGTTAGCTTCGGGTACGGAACCCTAAAAATAACAAGTGAAAGCCTCATTTGGATGAGCCAATTTTTTTGATCCATAGATGACATGGTTGGGACTGTTGACCGGCATGGTGACCTTACAATCCAAATAAGTAAATGAAAATGAAGAGGCCTTATTCCTTTTAAAATGCTCATTGTTTTAGACATTTTTCTCCATGATCAAACATGTTTCTTAACATATTATTGATGTCACTACCTAGAACAGGGCTATTGGGATTTTATTGGTATATATCTACTTGTTACCTGCAGTTTGAATTTTTCATAGATAATTTTTGTTTCAGAAACTAGTACCTACTCGAAATTAACAAAATTCACGCGGAAAATTCGTTTTTGCAACTTATTTTTACTTAATTACTTAACTAACTAACTTACTTTAACTTATCGTTACTGCCTAGAACTCGGGGAAAACTATTATACACTTCAAAAAGTTGGTTGTAATTATCAATATATTTGTCATAATGTGAAAAAAAAAACAATTTTAATAGGAATATGGCCTCTTAAGATACACGAAATATACACATACTCATCACACTTACTTAAAGGCGAACGTTTGTGAGTGTGTTTATCTGTTTGTTTGTTACTTCTTTACGCTCAAGCGGCTTTAACACATAGGCTACTCTTTAACCCGAAAAAAAATAGTCTTCCCGTGGAAGACCGGGTAACACCGCGCGGTGCAGCTAGTGATAAGCGGGCACTATACGGTGATCTTGGTAATAAGATACGATTGCTTTTCTTACCTCCTTTAAGTATGGATGATTTGATGTTACCACGCTGAATAAACGAGAGGAAGTCTTTACTGGTATCTGCTTTCACCACTGATTTGGCCTGTAAACAGTTTTTTCAATGTTAATAAGAATTCATAACTGATAAAATATTTGGGACAGTCTAAAAAAGCTATAAAAATATATATTTTTTGCCTTTCAGGGTTCCGTACCCAAACGGTAAAAACGGGACCCTATTAGTAAGCCTCCGCTCTGTCCGTCTGTCTGTCTGTCACCAGGCTGTATCTCATGAATCGTAATAGCTAGACAGTTGAAATGTTCACAGATTTCTGTTGCGTCTATAACAACAACTACTAAAAGAATAAAATAAACATTTAAGGGGGCTCCCATACAACAAACGTGGTTGCATTATTAACTTTGCACCTTACTTGTATTCGGCGCCATTGGTACATACCATACTTAACCCGGCAACTTAAGATGGAATAAGTGTTTGTACGGAAACCCCGGTGCGCGAGTAAAAACACAAATTACTTACATAGCGGAATAAAAAATTCGCATAATTTTAAATTTTTAAAGCCAAAGAAATATCTGTATTATTTTCTGGCAATGAGGGGGGTTATCTTGTAGTAAATCAGTCAAGCTTTTTGGAATAAATCATCCATTCCCAATTTCTTAGTGATTTTGTTTCCATCGTTATTCATGATAATTATGTCATATGGTAGATAAGTTTTAGGTAACTTACATGTTCGTTAAAGGTCTCAACGAGCAGATCTCCTAAAGTGCACTCCCCGTATACGCAGTCTTCGTAGTTGAGGGTCGTTTGAGTCTCACCCACAGGCACGTTCTCTGCCTCGTGAACTATTTTTGCATATGGCGCCAGTTTAGCTTTGATGGTTTCGTCTGGGAAAGAAATGAATCGCTTAGAAACACGGTGCCACCCTAAGTCATATTAAAGCTAATGGTTGAAAAATTCAATAGCTCGAATGGTTTCACTAGTCTAATAAGTTAGAAGCCCGTGTTGGGTGAAACGCGGGTTCGAACCCACTAGAAAGGATTATTTAATGCTTAAATTGTTCACTACAATATTAAACTGCGAACCCCGCCTGAATCATTATTTTTCAATTTTTCGCTTTATTGTATTTTTTTTTATGTTTTCTATATTATGTATTTGTACTTATATTATGTATATCGTCGTCTAGCACCCATAGTAGAAGCATTGTGTAGTTTGCGACTAGGTCGATTTGTGTAAAACTTGTCCCTTAATATTTCTTTACGTTGTGCTGTTACAATTAGTTAAAACAGCTTAACAGCCCCTAAAGCACAGTTTTACACCTAGTTTAGGGGACGAAGGCTTCGACAAGATTGTACCGACGTTTTTATTTATTTGTATGCGTGAGCTAATTAGAAAAAAACAGTATTTATAGAAAGAAACCTTCGTTCTGGACAAATTAATGACTCCATACCTTCAGCGATAGTCCTGTCAAGGAATATCGGTCCTCCATCATGCTTGACGTACTGCCCTCGGAAATTGAAGTAAACGGACAAGTTGCCCATGTACTTCGTGAACGCTGATGCCTGGACTATTAGTACCTGGAACCAAAAATGGGGTGTTGTAAGTTTAACATGTATATCTGAATATTTGTGTATCTGTGTGTCTGTCTGTGGCATCATACGGATGGACCAATTTGAGTTTTTTTTTTATTGAAAAACTTGTCCGTCGATATGGTTTTTAGTTATGCTCGGTGGAATTTGGCGTAGTTTCCAAGATATGCAGCTTTAACTGGAACAAGTGACACGATCTCAGTCAATATTGAAGCTAAGAATGCTAAATTTTTTAGTCGTTCTGTTTTAGTAGCATTATCTATAGCACTCTTTGAATGATGGTCGCATGATGGCCAGCTACTTGTATCGGAGGTGTTTTAAATTTTCTATTGAGGTTATTAGTATAGGTTTTCAAGAGGTTATCTTATTCGAGCCCATTGAGCTAGGGCCATCCCATTGTGTTGTCATTGTGATGGTAGTGCCTCGGCACCATGCATTTTGTGCTGCTGCTATTAAAAGAAGTATCAAAGCTCCTAACAGCATTGCCCCATTATTTTATGCACTAATATAGACAAAGGTATTCTTTAATGCGAGGGATAAAAATACTCCGTTCTTGTGCTTCGCTCGCTCGGCTCACGCGCTTTAGGGTCGCAGTTCTTCCTAACACTTCTCCCGGCTTCGCTCGTCGTCGTAGCTAACGGAGACCTAATTAACGTGTTTTATAATTAGGACTTATAAGTATTAAGTTGTATATCAAACAAACATTATGACTTCCAATATTAAGATGATTGGGGCATAAGAGTATTAGGTCATTTTATGTTATGGATTTTGACTTTTAGGACAAAAGAGCTTGAACACTGTTGGGGATTTCGAAGGAGACCGGTTCATTAGCGTTAACTGCGTGAATACGTTAGTTTGTTGAACTACAATTCTCCATACAAACCGTTTTCGCAATCGCTAGCAAGAACTGTCAGTGTAAACTGTAAGGGTATACTGACCTCGTGTTGTTTGTCAGCGGTGGTCTCGACGAACACAGGGTAGGGCCCAGCGACAGCCTCGCCGCTGGGCGCGGGTCCGTTCCACAGCAGCGAGTGAGAGTGTCCTCCGACAATGATGTCGATGTATTCCCCGTAGTCGCGGGCTAGCTGCCTGGAAATGCATTTATTAGACCAGAGATACAAAGAAAGCTTGAAATGCGTAACCTGGTGGTAGAGAACGGGAATCGAACCCGGTATCTGGATTGCCGGTCCAGTCAACCTTTCCGTCACCCTAACTCTTAAGCAAACTTTCGAATTTTTCCTTATGCTTTGTGTATCGATCTTTGCATTGTTTATTTGAAAGGCTTTACAAGTTTACACCTTATCTACCCTTTTTTTTAAATGCAATATATGAAAAATTTTATGTTTTGTCTTGTTTACCGGTCATTACCGCAGTGAGTCAAATGTCATGATCATGAACTAATAATAGTAATAATAAACAATAACTAAGTATAATGTTATCATCCGCCGATAGGGAATCTAGAGTTCTTGAACTGGCTATTTATAAATAAACTCTTTGACCGTTGCGATTATTGTAAATCATGTATTTTTACCCGACTACGGGAAGGGCAAAAAGGAAGGGTTATATGTTTAGCGGTGTAAGCATGTGCCACCATAGCGCGAAAACTACTCGACCGATTTTAGTGATTGAGGTCGGGTCTATTTGTTAAATTGCACTATACTACTCTCTTTTTATTCGGAATAGTAACATCACATTTCGCAGATTTGTTTGTTTGTGCCTTTTTATTTATAATAATTGGTACCGTCAGATGTCCATGGCAACTTGTTCTTTACGGGTCCAATTGACCAACATAGAACCAATAGGTAAGAACGAAGGATTGAGCAGCATTCCGGTAAACATTGTTTTGAATTTGGTTCATGACAAATCCTTAACAAATCGCTACTGACGTTTAATAATCCAAATATATGACGGGGCAGCGGGGTTAGCATATCTTGCCGCGACTCAATGTCACCTGTCTTTCTCGCACGGTATTGGAAGGAAAGTGACGGGTAGTATATGTCGCGCGACAAAGAGTCGTGTGACACACTTATGCTAGACGTACAGGACCGTCACGTATTAGGCTATAATATACAGATTACGATCTACCGACGTTGATCAATCGTTGTTGGTAGTACAACAAGGCTTCGCGACTCTAGTCGCGCGACATAGCATCGCCCGGCACTCTCTCACAGTACTGCGAAGAAAGTGATAGGTTAATATTTCTCGCGCGAGAAAGAGTCGCGTGTCTCAGTTATGCTAGAGGTGCAGAGTCGACCGATCGAGAGGCCTTATTTCTTTAAAAAAAAATTCTTTGTATGACAAATATATTGATAATTTCAACCAACTCTTTAAGTGAATAATACTTTTCCCTGCGTTCTAGATAGTAACATAGCTATTTCATGCTTTCATTGTGAGCAGTCGAAAATAAGTTGAAAAAAAAACAATTTTCTGCGTTTATTTTGTCAAATTCGAGTAGATTTTGAAACATAAATTATCAATGAATCGCGTTTGATAATTATGAAACGCGTCTAATAATAGGGAAAAATGTCTAAAACAATCAGCATTTTTGAACGGACAAGGAGCCTTGGATGTTTTCAGTACTCACTTGTCAACTTCAAGGCCGCAGTGGGACAGCAAGATGATGATGTCCACTCCCTGGTTGCACAGAGTCTCGGCCTCACGTTTCGTGGCCTCGCCGGGGTCAGTGAACTCCACGTTGCCAGGTGATGATAAAGTCTGTAATTTCAAATTGGAACTGGAATTGCAATTTTTCGACAGATTAATGAAGGTTTCATCAAAATCCGTTCAGCCGTTTTCACGTGATGCGCGGTCAAATAAACAGACAAACCGATAAGCAGCCAAGAATTCTAAAAACTGTTGGAACATGTTCTGTTATCGATTCTAAAGTATCCCCCGCCAACTTTTTTTCGAATATCTTCCATGTACAGACTTTCGACCATCTTCGGCTTAATGCCCACCGAATCATGTAAACAGCATTTTATAAGCCACAAAATCTTAACGCTGCCATGCTTATATGTCTATGAAGTTGCTATATTCGTAAAAAACAATATAACACTGTTTCAATGCTTCAACAGTAAACGGCAACAGAATAAATTGTTTGCACATCCGTCAAAAACAGCTCTCCTCTCTAAATGCATTATTGGGATGGCCCCAAAAAATTTTAATAAACTGCCGAAAGCTGTTACGGAGCTCAATACTACAATTGAATTTAAAAAATGTTTAAAGAGCTTCTTAATCAGTAAAGCTTACTATACTATTGAGGAATATTTTAATGACATTACCGATTAATATTTGCGACCATAATTGTTACGGTATATATAATTGTATAAAATGATGTTTAATTAAGTACGAGTAGAACAATAATTTTGAAGTCAAAGGAACATGTTAATATTTAATAATAATTATAAACAATAATAAAATAATGTAATATGGAATATGAATCTAGCCTAGCTGATTCACACATTTTTTGCATGCCACATGTGGGCAAATTGTGCTGTTCTGACACTTTTTATGCATGACCTTTATGTACCACAATTTGAGCAATAAATAATTTGAATTTGAATTTGAATTTTTCAGCTTTATTATATGTATAGATAGATAGATTAGCTTACGTTTTATTGACCTGTTATATCATTTATATAAAGAATTATTTCGAGTAATTAATGTATACTTACTTACAGATTAGTGAATACTACATAATATATGGAAATCCCATGGGTTACACGGCTAGTTATATAAGAGTTAATTTTCATCAAAGTAGGTATAACCATGTTATAAAAATAATATACGACGTACATGTGACTAAAATTGACATATTCCTATTAGTGGACATTCTGGTAAGAGCTAGAGAAGTAGGTAACGGTTTATTTTACAGTCCATTGTGAGAAGCGTTGTTTTTTATATATAGGTAATGTACCTACATATATGTATAACGATAAGGTACACCGAGAACAAAGAAGTTGAGTCAGTCTCACGACTACGTTTTTGCACGTGTCTTTGTTTATAGTTGAATCGTCGGGAAAATTATAGTTTCTAAGTTTCATTGAAAACTGTGACAACTAATCAGACGAGCTACACAAGAATCTCGCTCAGTATTGAATAAGTCGGCCGTAAGGCGTCTATCTCACCTGACGTCAGCGAGAAACTAGTAGCAATCAAACTAGTCGAATTGTCGCTGAGCCCTAAGCAAGATGCATGATCATGATGTATTTTCTTTTAGGATGCTATTTTGTTGATATCTAAGGTTTGTATGGGACTAACTACCTACACTTAGACTGCTCTAAAACTTAGAAATAAACCGTTAAAGTTTTTGTTTCGCTGAAAACGTTTCCAATCAATGTCCTTCGATATATTTACAATAGGTCGGAGAAATGCGACTACGTCGAACCATTTACGGCCTTGCCACGACTTAGCGGCGAGCGGTGCGGCGAGCGAGACTATATTCGAGAGAGCGAGGGAGTTGAGCGTGTGATCCGAGATTAGGTACATCAGTCTCCTTGAATTGTACCTATTTACGAAATAAACTGCAATTTCGTTTTTGTTACCTTAGTCTCCGGCGTGATGAGACCGATGAGTCCTATCTTCCTGCCTTTCCTCTTGATGATAGTACTGGGCCTGTACAGGCCCTGTAGCGAAGGCTCCTTAGTTGTGTCCATGTTGGCAGCTATCACTGGAGCCTTAAGGGCTGAGAGGTACGGGGCTAAACCTGCCGGACCATCGTCAAACTCGTGATTGCCGAGTGCCTGAAAGGGTAAAGTTTAGTTTAGTGTGATAATTAAAAGAAAACACGCTTGTTAATTATTATAGTATCAAGCGAAACTTGAAATTGTCAGAAACGGCCCGACATGTTTCGAACTCGTACAGAGGTCTTCATCAGGGACTGCTGAGTGACGAAGTTACCGCGCCGGTGTACGGGTAGCAGTCCTTGATGAAGAGCTCCATACGAGTTCGAAACATGTCGGGCCGTTCCTGACAATTTCACGTGAGTTTAAACCGCTTAACACAATAGTTAAATGTCTCACGAAAGTTTTAATAAGAATTACGCTTGTTCATGGTTAAAACTCATGTTTCAAATGACCCCGCCTTCAGCGGTTTGGGCTATGCGTAGGTTTTCAAATTGTTATGTATCGTTACTGTTTGGATATAAAATATAGATTGTTGTAGAATTATACATATAATATATAATACGTACAATGAACAGATGCGGGTCTGTACCTACATTGTACGTTACTCACATTCGTCGCGCAATTCGCTTCGGCATTCGTACACAATTTATTTCATTTTGTATTTACATATTCGAACGAATGACGAGGTATGATAAAATTGATAAATGTGTACGGAGCCTCCATACATCGAATTATCAAACAATATACAATATTGTAAATTGGGAACAATAAAGGAATAGATGGTTGTGTCAAAAAACGCATACTGTAGATGAAGATCAATTATAAATTAATGGAATTTAAATATACCAGACTACCTACTATTTAAATTACTCGTAATAATAGTTTTTATTATGGTAGAGTTCCATACCGTAAGAAAATAGTAATATAAGACAATGAGATTATGAGATCAAACAAACGGAACTCCCCGTCAAGAAAGTGTTCATTATCCTTAACGAGCGATAGTTAGCCACTTGGTGACAATGAGGATAATCTGCCATTTCCTCTGAAGAATTGTCACTAAATGCCCTAATTCGACGAGACATTGAGATATCTCCAATTTAGCAATAAAGGCTGCCATTGCAATCCACCATTGGAAATGCTGCGAGCTTTATGGGAACGGGAACCTTGGACTGCAAACGGCAGCGAGCGGTATTTTTTGCTTGATTAAAAGGTGATTTTAAAGAGTGGGGGATTGTGACGTCACTTTTAGGTAAAGATGGAACCCACAAGTGACATCACGCGAAACTTGAAAGCTAATTAAACTGTATCCTTTTTTTAATTTTTGTTTGATAATTAAAATAAAAAATGCGTGTTTATTATATTTGAATAATCTAACTGACGGCCTAAACCGTTTCTTTAGTCCGGTTGCCTATTTAACATACTTACTAAATTTGATATAAAATACTTTTCATCCATTAAACAAGATGGGTGAAAGTCGTTTCCAAGTACCTATGTTACGATACTTATTTGATTTTATGTAGTAATTTTTGTGACGATGACGTAAGTAACATTTCAATAGATAATAAACTTAAGACACGACAGCTTACTTTATGACGCTAGTCGCTTAATGTTTTAAACGAGACATAATATTTTAAATTGTTTTTATTATCTTCAGCAAGAGTAAATAATGGCTATTTTGCAGTTTCAAACTTTTAATGGACCCTTTTTGCGTTGTTTCATTTGGCCTCTGTTTCAAGACCCGTCAGTCTCCAATTGACAAGATTTCATTTTTAACCAGGCATTTAGCCGATATAATCAAAATTTATAAAAGAAAGTCGTGTTAGTTACACTATTTATAACTCAAGAGCGGCTGAACTGATTTGGCTGAAAATTGGTGGGGAGGTAGCTTAAAACCAGGAGAAGGACATAGGATACTTTTTATCGCGTTCCCGTGGGATTAATAGTAAAAGTTATTTCTACATTTATCGACTTTCAGGCAATACAAAGTTCGCCGGGTCAGCTAGTAATCAAATAAAGGATAATCCCACCAAAAACATTCTGTAAAAACTAGCCAAGTCTCGATGGAGCTGCTTGTTTATCTCTAAAAAGTAATGAAATCTAGACAAAGTCGTACCAAGTCTAAGGTTCCTTACTGCGATTTCTTTATTATTATAGTTAATGTTGTGTGACTTGGCCGTTGAAGGGTAAACAACCAGGTGCTCCATGACACCATTGCACCAATCTGTCCCCAGAACCGCTACAAGTAAATTTTGTTTACACGTAATGTTATATCTGTTGTAACTACCTATGTTCGTTAAGCGAGATAATAGCCCATACTGGTATTGGTAATTTGACGCTAGTGTCTCATTTTAGGCTGTTGTTGATTGTGCAACACATGCATTCAGCATTGACAATGCTGACTTCTGCTATCTTCTTTTTGGAGCGTCAAATCGACCACCGATCTAACATAAAATAGACGTACAGACGGAGTTCTATCAATGATTAGAGGTCCGTCTGTACTAGAAATATTTTTTACTGTTTGTTTCAGGCTCGCCTATACATAAGTTTTATTGAAATACGCAGCTTTATCAAGCCTACAATTGACTGGTTATTGAATCAACGTTTTCCAAGTGGAAATTTTCCATCGTCAATGGGTAGCGGTTCTGGCGACAGATTGGTGCAATGGTGTCATGGAGCACCTGGTTTTGTACCCTTGTGTACCCTTCAACGGCCAAGTCACACAACATTAACTATAATAATAAAGAAATCGCAGTAAGGAACCTTAGACTTGGTACGACTTTGTCTAGATTTCATTACTTTTTAGAGATAAACAAGCAGCTCCATCGAGACTTGGCTAGTTTTTACAGAATGTTTTTGGTGGGATTTCACTTCTTTTTGTAGAAACGTGGGCATATTGTTTTATAACAACCTGCTAATTCACTTTAGCAAACCTCACGAAATAATAAGCGAAATCAACGAAATGCAAATAATCCCTCCTAATCCCTAGCAAACGCTTCCAAGGGCAGTAGAAGAATGTCGTAAACGACTGTAACGCAGCCGGTTGCCAACTTGCCACTTCGCCATATAAGATTATCGGAAAAACAAACGTAGGCACGTTTTAAAATACAGTCAGCGCCATCTAGCGACGTGTGCCGCCACTCTTAGTCCAATGCATTATATTTTGACCAAATTTTGAGCGAAATTAATATTTTGGTGTAATTTGTTTATTTAATTTGTGTAATGTTCGAGTAGAATAAAGTTAATCGTTCGACTATTTCTTCTTGTAAACTTGTAAGTATACGTATAAAAGCCAGTCTAGTCTTATCCAGAGTTTTCTTTTAATTTTATTTATATGCGTATTAAAAGCAGAAGGGGAGGCATTCGCCCAGCTGTGGGACGCTATAGGCTAGATTAAATTAGAAGATGTGTCCCACTACGCTGGATTTTTGCAAAGACAGTCGATTTTTTTATGTACCAATAGTAGAAGGGGGCATTACCATATCTCTAATACAGCTGAGACCAGCTGAGGGTTCTTCATCAAATAAATAATAAATAAATAAATATCGGACAACCTCACACAAATCGATCTAGTCCCAAATTAAGCTCTAGAAGGCTTGTGTTATGTTATGGGTACTAGACGACGATATACATACTTATATAGATAAATATATACTTAAATACATAGAACAACCATGACCCAAGCACAAATATTCGAGTTCATCACACAAATATTTGCCCTGGCTGGGACTCGAACCCGGGACCGCCGGCTCAGTAGGCAGGTGTCTACAAACCGAGCCAAACGCGTAGTCAAAATACTTCAGACCTTGGATTTTTGACATCAAATGAAGCGGCCCACCAAGTTGAATATTAAAATACTTAAACGGGTTTACTCACGTCGTAGAAGTCGAATAACGCTCGACATGTTTCGAATCGGTACGCGATCCATCATCAGGAGAGACGATCAGTCGCGACGGCGGCCAACCGAACACAACAACAAGTTGAATATTTTTCGGTATGTCGATCTCTAATAGTTTGGTTGGGCTCTTGTGTTTTCTAATCAGTGTACTCCAGATCTTCGATTATCCTAGTTTTTCGGGTTCCGTACCCAAGGGGTAAAAACGAGACCATATTACTGAGACTTCGCTGTCCGTCCGTCCGTCTGTCACCAGGCTGTATATCAAGAACGGTGATAGCTAGACAGTTGAAATTTTCACAGATGATGTATTTCTATTGCCGCTATAACAACAAATACTAAAAATAAAATAAAATAAATATTTAAGGACTCCCATACAACAAACTTGTTTTATGGTACGGAACCCTTCATGCGCGAGTCGGACTCGCACTTGGCCAATTTTTATAGTTTTCGCTTTATGTGGCCATTAAACCCTAACTCTGTTCCAAATTTCAGCTCTCTGAATTTATGGGAAGTACTAGTTCTTTACTGATGATCATGAGTGAGTGAGTGTCATAAATGCGAAACTTTGCTTTCGCTTAACTTCGGAACTAAATGACCTACAGACTTGAAATTTCGGATTTTAAGTATGTGATTATAGCTTACTGGATGACGAAAATTTCTGCGTTCTGGTCTTATCCAGAGGTGCTCAAATAGGGGCCTGAAAATGCGGCGAAATGGTTCCAGTAAAGGATGGTACGGCAGTGTTTGCTTCGCGCTTGACTTGGCGGGGGCACTGCCGTGCCCCCCGAAAAATTGTATAATACCGCATTTATACATTTTCGAATATATCCCAATTTATGATTAATAATCCATTTAAAAAGTTTCTCATTCCAAAAGAGCGGAGGCGGCAAGAAATTGATCACAGCGCAGTAAACAGTCGGATTATTACTAAGATGGATTAGTATTGAAATTGTGCCACTTTTTAGGGTTCCGTACCCAAAGGGTAAAAACGGGACCCTATTACTGAGACTTCGCTGTCCGTCCGTCCGTCCGTCCGTCCGTCTGTCACCAGGATGTATCTCAAGAACGGTGATAGCTAGACAGTTGAAATTTTCACAGACGATGTATTTCTATTGCCGCTATAACAACAAATACTAAAAATAAAATAAAATATATATTTAAGGGGGGCTCCCATACAACAAACTTGTTATAGATTATATATAAGTATATGTATAGGTACGGAACCCTTCATGCGCGAGTCGGGCTCGCACTTGCCCAACTTTTTATAGGTTGCGACTGTCAATTAGTTCACAAAGTGACGTCATTTGAGTGCTCATTCTTAGACGACGCTGCTTTTACCTTTTTTTTATATTTTCAAAGCTAGTCCGTATAAACTTTTGCTCAAAGAAAAAAAAATGCGTAATCTAGTGGAAGAGACCGAGAATCGAACCCGGTTCCTCTGGATCACCGATCCAGCGTGTTAAACTATCCACCACCCTAACGCCCAGATAACCTTTCGAATTTTTCCTCATGCTTTGTGTGTCGATCTTTGCATTGTTTATTTGAAAGGCTTTACACCTTAGCGACCTCTATGTGAATACGTTAAATAATAATTTTAATAATATAGTCTGGCTAATGAAATATTACTCGAAGTTTTGGCAGGAAATTTAAAAAATCTGCGGCTGGTCACACTTTGTGTAGTAGGAATTATAGTTTTGATACTAGAACATATTTTGATTTTCTATGCACACGTAAGGTACCTAAAGAAATAAGTTAAATTATATATATTGACGTGCAGTCATAGTCAGCTCACATCATTTCTACCACTATGTACAGTACAGTTAACGACAAACATATGCTTACACTTTCTAACCATATACAAGGCGAGAAATTAAATGTAGGTAGTGTAAATAAGACCTAGCTCGATAATATTAATTAATCCATCACCAAAAAAATTACATTAGTACCTACTATGCCAAATTTCAACTTAATCGGAATGTTAGAACTAGTACATATCAAAATTATTTATAGAGGACTCCCTACTAAATTGTTAAAATCATAGAGGATTAGTAATACCATATAAGGACATATCTGTCAACATTATTTGGCTAGCCAGACTCTAGTTTTAGGTCTGTGATACAAGTAATGAAATTAGCTTAAACTTAACACTATTTGCATTGGCATATCTAAGATTATTTTTCAGGCGGGGCCTGGGTGGCGCCTAGCCATGGTCTATGAGATGAAGTCCTGAATTTATATGGGTTACCCAAAATCCTGGGGTGGGCACTAGACCATATTGGGGTGGGCACGGCCCACCCGGCCACCTCCCTAAATACGCTAATGACTATTAGAAAATACGAAATGTTGTCAATTCGTACTTACATGAGCGTCATGGTTCAGAAGGTTCATAAACTGCTGAGTGATGTTCCACTTCAGCAAACTATACCAGTATGTCCCCTGGAAGCTGTCCCCCGCGTTCAGGAGGATTGCCTCTGGCTTCTCCTGCATCAGAACCTGGATCTCGTGGTACAGGCGAGGGAAGCCGCCGAGACACGAGTTGTTGTTGAACCGGCATGTCGGCGTGTCCACTGAGGTTTCTTCAAACCTGGTTGATAGAATAGTACATAAGTATTTTTATTATTTATGGGACCTGGGAAAAGTACCAGGTTCCTCGAACCCCTTCAATTACGTAGGGACATTGGGTCGCTGAGGGTTTTCTATCGCCTATACTATAGTGTTCTGAAGAGCTATTTTCTCTTATCCCACCCTCCCCTTTCCGTCATAGAACCACACGTGCCGGTTTGCGATGTCAATGCGATGCCACACGTACCAAGAAGTTTGGCAATTCCTTCATCTGCCGAACTATTAAAATATGGAACTCCTTGCCGGCTCATGTGTTTCCTCGTTCTTATAACTTGGGACCCTTCAAACGACGCGTGAAGAAGCATCTCTCGGGCCAGCATGGCACTGTCAACTGACGTGGCACCGTTGGTTTCTCGTTAGTTGCCATTGTGATTTGGGCTCCCCTTTTTGCTTACCATCAGGCGAAGTGGAGCCACTATGTTGTGCCGTTATAAAAAAAAAACCTGGAAATAACTTTTAATGTGATCCACTGCAATGTAAGCAGCACGCATAACTGTGTCACTTTGTCTCTCGAGAAATATTACCGTCTCTATCTTCACAGTACTGTGAGAGAGTGACGGTCGGTGCTATGTCGCGCGACAAGAGTCGTGAAACCAGTTGTGCTAGACGGACTCGAATCTGCGACGTATGTATCGATAAAAAGATTCTGTTTTACGTATCGTATCGATAAAAACATTGAGAATAGTATTATTAAAACTATCGTGAGGCATCTTTAATAATTATAAAAACCGTTTAAACTCACGTAACGTGGGTCGCGAGTCGCGTAGCAGCACGGATAGCTACACGATGAAGAGCTCCAAATGAGTTCGAAACATGTCGGGCCGTTCCTGACAATTTTTACGTGAGTTTAAACCGTTTTTATAATTATTAAACATTGGGAATACTCCATGTTACCACTTGATTGATAGTCGATCGATATTATTGATCTAAATGGATTTTGCGACGTCTATCCCTGGTTTCTATACGTACTGTAGTATATAAAATGGTACTAAGGCTTTCTTTTCCTTGTCCCCGTACATAGATAACCAAGTAGGATAACTGAGGAGTGTCTATTCTAAAGAACTTATTTCTCTATAGAAGCCATACAAAACTAAGCCTAGGGGCCTACTAGAGCGATTTGTGTGAGGTTGTCCGATATTTTTTAGTAATAAGTGCTGTAAAAGGAATTAAAACGATATATTACCGTAGCGTAACGTAAAATGTTAAGGCTTACTTAGTGTTAGGTTCATCAAGATAAGTTTGTCATTTCTAAGATAAAATAATATGATTATCAGTACTTTATTTTGTCAACGTATTTGATGTAAGAATTTACAGTTTTCACAATCAGTCAAGTGCGAGTTAAACTGGTTAATGGAAGGTCCCTTACAACGAGTTTCTCTATCCCTATACACAAAATCCTCAGCCGTATGTGTCTGTTTCGGACAAACTATAAAAGTACTTAATCGATTTTGATGCAATTTTCAATAGGTACCACACGCTCCATTTTCTTTGGCACTTTTTGGGATAATAGTAACCTTTGTACTCCAAAACACTACAAACAGAAAAATATGAATGTAACAACTATCTCAGTAGATTTATGTTTTATACTCAACTTAAAGTACCTAACCCTGTTTGGCCCTATGGTTGACTGGTAGAGAATGCCAATTGGCTTTTAAGTCCGCCTTTTGTACTGACTTTTGTTTTGTGCAATAAAGTTTAAATAAATATATATATGAATTGAGAAAAGCGATGGTGCATTAAAAATTGTTCAAGTATTACTTTTCCTTATAGACATCAACCATTACCAACAATTTCCTGTTTAAATAATATAAATATAACTTAATAAGAAAAAAAATACACGTACCTTGCGTGAAAATCATTATAATGCACGATATCCAGCCTGTACAATCCCTCATAGGGAATAGTAAAACTACGAACCAAACACACCAAAACCATAGAAAACAAAAATCTCAAAATCATATCCATATTCAACGTTTGCTACACTCAGACTTCGGAACGAATTTTCTCTGTATATTATTTAAACTTTAGTTAACTGGATAAGTTAAGTTGGCACTTCATCTGTATGAGATGTTATTACAGCAGGTCCGCCTAGTTTTGTCAGTATTATGTAAACAAATTTCACGTTCGCGTTAGTAGTCTAGACTGTTGGATGGATGAATAACGACTGAATGTGTTTCAAGTACAGAGAGATATGATAACGACCCGACCCTTTATTGTTCTAAAGAAGCGTTCATAATATTACTAAGATACCTACCTGTAGCTAAGTATCTACTTTTCTTGCACATCTGTTTTGTTTTTACGCAATAAGGTGATGGGTGCGTGGACGTAACTTATACATAACAACATCAGCATTGAGGAGCCTAAGAAACACCATAAATCTTGAGGCAGCAATCACAGCCTATCACAGCTATGTATCGTCAGTCCTGAACTATGGATTGTTATTGTGGGGGAACTCTGTAGACGTAGAAAGAGCATTTCTTCTACAAAAAAAATGTATTCGGGCCATAACCAAAGCATGGATAACAGATAGTTGTAGACCTCTATTCAAAAAGTTAAATGTTTTGCCATTACCATGCATGTACATTAGAAAAGCTTGTCTCCTTGTAAAAGACCGCCCGAATTTATTTAAAATGAGGTCGGAGGTATACACAACAAATCAGAGAGCCCAGTATCAAAATCTTTTATATCAGCCTAGATGTAGATCAGCTATTTATAAAAAAAAAAACGCTTATAACATGAGCATAGTCCTGTATAATAGCTTACCTAAAAATATTAAAGAAATGAAGGCTTCCGACTTTAGGAAAAATTTGACTAAGTATCTACTAGAAAACTGTTTCTATAGTGTTAAGGAATTTATAGCTTGTACGAAACAGCATGATCCTTGTTAGGAATAAGTAAATCAAATGCATGTACTTGTTCTGAACTAGCATAATATTTGCATATCGTTTAATTACGATTGAATACTGTACCTACTATAAACAACAATAACACCCTGTAACTAGTCATAAGTATTCTTGCAAATAATTCTATTCTATCAGACCTGTGTCTTGTACGAAAGTGTACGATTAAAAAATATACCAAGTAAGTTATCATTAGGAAATCAATTTTCTTTTTTGTTATGCTAGTTAAGTAATTACCTCATTTTGTACTTGTTTTTAATTGGGTAAATATTTTTTTTCTGTATATCTCTCATGTTTTGTATCCCTGTGTACCTCTTTGAGGTGTGCAATAAAGTGGATTAGTATTGTATTGTATGTTACATGTTTAGTACTAGGTCGATGCAGAGTCAGCCACCGGCTAAGCTTGCACCATAGATTGTAGCGGAGTTTTTTTTTTTTTTTTCGAAATTTTCTCTTCGTCACGACCTAGCGAAATTTAATTTTTGCATTTTAGAAACAAAAATTTCTAAAATCGGTTGAGAACTCGCTGAGATCTGCGCATTGTCACAAAGTCCATTCGAGTCGATCCATGGGAGCTTCGCTCGCTTCGCTCGCTCCGCTCCAATCATTGTTTAAATGTATATTATGTTGTATAGACCCGTTAGTATAGTAATTGTACCTGTTGAAAAACCTGTGAAAAGCATTTGCTTCATCGCAAACAATCTCTTAAAACTGTGACGTAACCGACTCACTTGAATAAGCAATAGGAACACGGTAAATACTTCGGACAATACACACACAGAGGGTACAGTATAGTACCCGTACAATGAGTTTACGGTGAGCGTACTCACTAGCGACTGCGTAAACGATGTGTATGGCGGAATTGTAGTTCTACAATAGTATTTTATGCAACCGTTGTATAAGAGGGGGCAAAAAACGCGAGTGGCATGGGTTACGATGTGAGCGTAGCGAACATCGTAAGAAAGATGCCACGAGCGTTTTTTGACCTACTTATACAACGTTGCATACAATACTTTTTCTACGACTCGACATTTCATAAATAAAATGCAAATAAACAACAAAGAAAATAATTACATGTTCCCGCTCGGAATCAACAAAATTAAAAAGAAAAATTGTCTCTGATAAACTTTTTTTTATTGACGTGTCATTCCATCTGTCAAAAAAATATTAACTTATACATAAAGGTATACGTTCACCATACTAAACATCTGTCAAAAAAATTAAACTTATACATAAAGGTATACGTTCACTATACTAAACATCCATGCACTGAAGATAAAACTTTTTTTTAAGTTGGCAGCAATGCCTTAGTACAATAATTTTTTTTTTAATTTGCATATTGTGTGAATGCACCTGTTCATCTTGTAATCTGTGGTACTAAGTGATGCTTTTTTGGCGACATTATAACATCGGTTAGCAGTGTGTGAAGCTTCCGGTCCGTGACTTAAGATGGCCGCATGCGTTTAGGTTTTGTTGTTCGTTATTTATTCATTTTTGTCGTTCAATGTGTAGTATTGATAGCGTATTGTGCAGTGATCAAACGAATGTGTGAATAGCTAATGAAGAATTCAACTTGAAGCGTACATAGCCCTTCCTGGGTCAAGGCCCGATAGTCCGCGTGGTTTTTTGTAAATCGCTATCACTTTACAAAAAGCACGATTTTATCAACTCACCGTACAACGTGGTATCAATCCTCTATCTAGTCGCCGAGTGCGATTGGCAACGAGACATTGGCAGTAATGGTCGCTTAACTGTGACCGGTTGCCATTTAAAAAAAAATAGAATAGAATAGTTAGCAGTGTGTTTTTGGGCAGTAGAGTATAGACTTTTACAGACTTTCATAATTTATGTCTTTATATTAGAGTTAGTAACTATATAAATGACAGAAAAAAGTACTGGAGTAGAAAAAGTAATAATAATAACCGCTAGGGGGCGCTGCACTATTCTCCATACAATCGTTTACGCTGTGGCTCGTGAGTACGGTCACGATAACTCATGGTAAGGGTACATACAGATCGGTGATCCGCCCGGTTCCGGCCGAAACCGGTGGCGCACGACCCGGAGGTCAGGTGGTCCGGATTGCCTGCGGATCGTAATATCCGGATACCCGAAAATTGCATTAAAAACACTCCACTCATAATCAGTATTCTGTATAATAGTTGCGGCCTGCGGGCTGCAGCACATGCTAAGCCGGGCCCTTTTTGCTTGCACACGGCTCAAATCTGTGATTTTTTTTGTTTCTGTTTGTACTATTACTGTGTTCGTGTGTTTGCAAATAAATATTTCAATTGTGAAAGAACCCTCCCCCCATCTTTTGCGAGAGGCTACAAAATGGTGTAACGGAGACAGTGGCAGTGGTGTGAGTACGTGTGTCTCGCTAGGGTAAAAAGTATCCTAACACCATATTTTGATGTCCACCTATTTCCGTCGGTCTGATGAGCGGAGAAAGAATTTGCATCGCTGCACCAAACAACCAATAAAATACAGTTCTCTGGTATCTTTGCTTTGTTTTGTATCTTTGTTACTTTTCTTTACGGTGTTTGATTTCAATTGTACTGATTGTTCGGATTTAACTATATTAAGAACATTCAAACCGAAAATATTATTTTAGAGCTGTGCTACTACGCTACGGAAACTTCGCATTTTCGGATGCATTTTCGGTTTAGGTTAAGTATGCCTCTTGAATTGACGTGACACTGACAGCACTTGTGTGCGTTCAGGTTCACGCATCCTAAATATGGTCCCACCGGAAGATCAGCGCTGGCTCTCGAGCTAGCATCTTGCTGAGGTGGGACCTTTTCGTGGCGCAGCCATAAAATAGTTGCTTATTGTTTTATTTTATTTTTCTTATAATTTCTGTCACACCTTTTATGTAATTATTTTTATGGCACGTCACGAATAAATATATTTCTTTCTTTCTTAAATTAACCTTTTAACATTTTGTTAATTAACCTAAAAAAACAACTTTTTTACGACCCATTAACGACTTCGTAATTAAATCAGTGTGGAATGACCTTTACTTGTTTACAAGAGTAGACATTGTCTTGATAAATTTCTTCTATATATGCAGTAGGATTTGAAATATATACATGAAGATATAAGATTCAATTTTATTGTAAAAAACACTTCAGGACTAAATAAATTACATCTTTATGGTTTTGACAATTCAAAACCATAAGATGTCATTGTCATAGAGTCATGTGTATGTGTGTATAATACTTATATTGGAACCTCAGACCAATTGGTCTGAGGAAACTCTTTGGAAGGGGTCTTTATTTTTCTAATTACAAAATAAGTAAATTTTAAAGTCTTATTTAACACGGAAGTCATGCATTGGTTATAAACCAAAAAAACCGGCCAAGTGCATGGCGGGCCACGCTCAGTGTAGGGTTCCGTAGTTGCACATCCTTCACAATAGACGGGCTTCGAGGTTTAAATTACGAGAAAGATTGCAAGCTCTATAAGAAAGGTTGTAAACGCCAAAGTAACTGTAATTATTTATTACCTTCTGGAACTTATCGATCATACACGCTAGATTGAGCGGAATGTATTAATACAGTATGGCACTTAAGGAATATGTGTAACGTTCGAAAATTATGAAAATTTGCGATAACTCAAAAACAGCTTGACCGATTTTATTCAATATAGTTTTCATTGAAAGTACTTATAAGGCCTCATTTTCATGAATTTTTCCATATTTTTTTAACCCGTGGTTGAAAAGTTAGAGGGAGGGGGGGCTATTTTTTTATTTTCGGAGCGAATATTTACAAAACTGCTGACTTTATCAAAAAATAATGTTTGGAAACCCCTATTATTTTTGAAAGACCTATTCAACGACACCCCACACACTAGTGTTGAAACAAAAAAAAAAAAAACCTCCATTTTAGGTGTTGGAGAGGTACCCGAAAACAATTTTTTTTTAAGTTTTTATTTTACCGTTTTGTCGACATGATGCATACACATGCTCATACCAAATTTCAGCTTTCTAGTACTAATGATCACGGAGCTAAGCCGCGGACGGACGGACAGACGGACATGGCGAAACTATAAATAAGGGTTCCTAGTTGACTACGGAACCCTAAAAAAAGAGTTATGTTTGAGAGATAAAAGTATCGAGAAAATTATTACCAATCGTGTTATCACGTTGATAGGATTGAAGAAAAACTGTTTAAGTTTCTTATTTCCAAGGGACAGATTTTTAACGCATTCGCTACCGCGTAGCGCTACGGGCTGCGCTCGTAGCCGGTAACATGGGAAAAACCGCGTGTAGCGAAAACTTACTACGAGCAGAGCGCTCGGCTACCGGGTTGTTGGTGTCGAAAGTGTTAATCACTAGGGATGTTGAGATCTAGGATCATTCGCCTGAGTGCATTTGCATTTTTTTTGCATGGGTGGGCGACTCGCATGTGATGCGACGGCAACTCTTTATGAAAATATTAAAAACCATTAAAAATCAGTAGTCAAAACACGTGTTCTTTTTAACTTTTGCCCAATTAAAAATAGTAAATTTTCCAAAAGTTAGTGGTAGTTTATTTTATTCCGTGTATTCTTTAATGCATGTTTAGTGGTTTGAAGGACACAATAAATTTTCACTGTAGTCACCGTATTGTCTATGAGTAGATAACCCGTCCGGAAAGGAAACTCTCATTTCAACAACGTAATTCATTTTATTGTATTTCTTATAATACATTAATATACATTTTTCACGGTTTCAACGGCGGCCAGAACAGGGTCACTTCATTATGAGTTGATTCCGGCAACCACTTCAAATATTCGTCGAGTAAATCTGTAATCAAACGTGATATAAAAAAAATAACAATATTTTCAAACTTTACAACGGATTTTACAAAGAAAACTGAGTCTAAGATATATTAAAGTACGTAAACGGGTTTACTCAACTCGAGCTTGTTTGGCCGCCGCCGGGACTGATCGGCTCTCCTGATGATGCATCGCGTACCGATTCGAAACATATCAAGCGATATTCGACTACGACCTGAGTAAACCCGTTTGTGTTTTAATTTACAAAGCATTAATTAAAAATGTATTTAATAGGAATAAAAAATAAATTACAAAATGAGAATCATTCGAGATATGGAACCTACGTGTCCTCTTTAGTACTATATGTGTTTTATTTTATCTATCTTTACAAGCAAAAGAGAAAAGGGATAACATAATAGACCTCTTTCTTTTAAATCATAGTGGTTGGGTAGCCGCATTAAGCCTAAAAAATAGGATCATTTAAAACTTAAAAATAAGATACTTTTGATTATTTTAAAGCCTGACCAGAAATATATGAGGATGCGCCATATTGCGGAAATACACTGTAACTAATTTCTTACACTGGCAATGATGGTTTGTCAACAATGCCAATGTCATTCGTGGTGGTTTTTTTAAAAGACAAATATTTAAAAATATCCAAAGAAAATGCCGAAAACCATTCACAGTCGTGAACGTAATATTTATAATGTACACGTGTTTACTACACGAAAAACAGTAAGGAAAAGAGTGCATGCCGTTAAATTATATTACGATTTACGAGGTTAACATACAAACTGGCAGCTATTTAAACTAATGTCATTATAGTCCGGTTGCGATAGATTGCAAAATTGTTGCCATATAAATCTTATATCTTATATCTCTTGGCAATCCTCATATATTTCCGGTCAGGTTTTAGAAGCATTAGACTAAGTACATGGGTTTACATTTGGGATGATTTTGTATTACCAATTTAAAGTCACCTTTATGTGATTAATATTACGTTGCTATCGTATTTCGGCCATATAGTGCGAAGAGGAGATGACAGTCTAGAAAAGCTGATCGTAGTTGGGAACACAGAGGGTAAACGAGCTCGTGGACGATCCCCAACCAGATGGACCGATCAAGTGAAGGACAAGTCTTCCTCCAAGTTTTGCTCGGTTGTAATGGACAGGACTCGATGGAGACAAATCATTCACACCAAGTGTAAGCCATCCAGTGATGACCACGATCCTCAGTCATGAGGGAGCGACAAGAGAGAGAGAGTATGTGATTAGAATTGTCGAATACTTACAATTACTTTGCTCCTCCCACACGCTGAACAGCGAGTCCCTACTCCCCACTCTCTTCACGATCAACGCCTTCAGCAATATCTCCGTGCGCGGCTGCAGCCTCGCCCAGCTCTTGACCATGGTCGACGGAGGGGAGAGGAGGGAGCCGGAGTACTTCCGGAGCTTCGGGGCTACAGCTCCCTCTAGGAAGAAGCGGGCGAACCATCTGAGAAAGGAAGATTGGTTTCAATGAGGCAACACATGTCAACTTTAGACTATGCTAAAGCAGTACATTACATCAGAGGCCGGGAAAATGAGGATTTCCGGCCAAGTAGGTATATACCGGATAGTGATACGAGGCTGGGAATCCGTTTTCACGACGAGGCATGTATAGTGCTTTTCTCAAACATACAATGAAATAAAAAAATATACTTCAAAGAACAACATTTTATTAATTGACAAATAGGACGTTTTAGTCTAACAACCAACCTTTAAAAACAAAACCTGCTTTTTGTCAAACCAGCCTGCTGTGTGAATGACCTTGTTGTTGAAACAAAAAAAAAGTTACTTTGCAGGCCTAGGCCTGAAAAGCAGTATGAAATCCCTTTACAGTCCTCTCGAGTTGTTGCGCCCAAAAAGCGATAGTTCCGAGCCTATTACGAGTATAAGGAACGTAAAGACAATATTTCATTGCATGTTTGAGAAAAAAGATTTTATGGAAGGTTGGTACGTTTAGTCTTTAACGAGCGAACGAAGTTTTAAAGCCTGACCAGATATATGAGGATTGCCAAGAGGGCGCTATTTATAAGATTTCTATGACAACAATTTTGCAAGCAATCGCAATCGCACTATATTGTCATTAGTTTAATTACCTGTCAGTTCCTATGGTAACCTCGCAATATGATTTCAAGCAATGCAATCTTTTCCTGACTGTTTTTCGTGTACACGTGTACACTTTATTTGTAATATTACGTTCACGACTGTGAATGGTTTTAGGCATTTTCTTTGGATATTTTTAATTATTTATCTTTTAAAGAAACCACCACGAACGACATTGACATTGTTGACAACCATCATAAAATCATTGCCAGTGTAAGAAATTAGTTCCAGTGAAATTCCGCAATATGGCGCATCCTCATATATTTCTGGTCAAGCTTTAGTACTTATTACCTTAATACGCTTTACGCCAAATAGAGAAGGGTCACTCACTCCCCAAACGCATCAAGAAAGTGAAATCAAACCTAATTTGAAAGTAAGAGTTTTGTTTTATTACTTGTTAACGCTTATAATTATGTTCCGGTGGCGTGGTAGGCACGACAGAACACGACACCTCTTAGGTATTCTTGGCGTTCAAAGGGTTATTCTTGTTGTGTTGGGATTTTTCATCCAGTAGACTTACCTGTATCTCTCTATTTTGTCGGGAAAGTCTATTTCGACGACCGGCAGCTCCCAGCCAGCCTTGCCGAAGGTGCCTTTAAAGTGGCACTTTACGCGCCCTGACTTCTCATCGAACCTGGGCTCGGGGTCCGTTAGAGGTTCTCCTGTGGATAAAGTAAAATAGTATGAATGTAAAGAATAAAGCGTCTGTTGACAACAAAAAATCACTAAGTAACAAATATCTAAAGCTCGTATCTCAGTATCAATCTACAAACTAGATACGAGGTTTTGAAGAGTAGTGACAGAAAGTTTAGTCAGTTTTGGTTTTCACCAGGAAATTATTGAACCATTGATACAAAGATGGCGGAAGACACCGGGCATGGCCCCATCGTCTTTGCACCTTAACCTTTATGTGAACACGTTAGTTTTCACATCTTACCGCACTCCTTTACAGCGAGAGGAGGCGGTGAATTCGTGAATGCTGATCACAGGTGTTTGTGGCCCGAACCGAAGTTGAGAGCCATTAATATGCGATCTGGGGCTATACAAATTACCGCTCGTGGTTAGTCTAAAGTTTTGCGTCTTGCTTTAGCCAGGAAGTGAGATTTTCTCCCCGTGCAGTGGGCACAATCAAGGTTACACGCCCGTGGAATAACAACTCACCAAGGCTACACAACTGTGGAACAACAACTAACCAAGGTTACACAACTCTGGAACAACAACTAACCAAGGTTACACAACTGTGGAACAACAACTAGCCAAGGTTATAAAACTGTGGAACAACACAAGGTTACACGCCCGTGGAATAACAACTCACCAAGGCTACACAACTGTGGAACAACAACTAACCAAGGTTACACAATTGTGGAAAAACAACTAACCAAGGTTACACAACTGTGGAACAACAACTAGCCAAGGTTATAAAACTGTGGAACAATAACTTATCAAGGTTACACAACTGTGGAACAACAACTTACTAAGGTTACCACAACTGTGGGACAGCAACTTACCAAGGTTACACAACTGTGGAACAACAACTAACCAAAGCTACACAACTGTGGAACAACAACTAACCAAGGTTACAAAACTGTGAAACAACAACTAACCAAGGTTACAAAACTGTGGAACAACAACTTATCAAGGTTACACAACTGTGGAACAACAACTTACTAAGGTTACCACAACTGTGGGACAACAACTTATCAAGGTTACACAACTGTGAAACAACTACTTATCAAGGTTACACAACTGTCGAACAACAACTTACTAAGGTTACCACAACTGTGGGACAAAAACTAACCAAGGTTACACAATTGTGGAACAACAACTTATGCTGATACTAATCACTACCTGTTGCCGAATTCATTTATCTCGCTTGATGAAGATTTCAGTGCAATTTGGGTAACGAAATGAATGTAATCATAAGGAATCTTGAGTTTTTTAATGTTAGATTTGATTTAAGGTTACCAACCACAACTGTGGGACAACAACTTACCAAGGCTACACACCTGTGGAATAACTCACCAAGGTTACACAACTGGGGCACGTAGCTCGGCAGCCACTCCGGCTCTATGGCCGTGACGTTCCTCATGCCCATCTTCCTCTTGTCCTATAGACAGTAACATGGCTACACACGTGTGGAACAACTCACCAAGGTTACACAACTGGGGCACGTAGCTCGGCAGCCACTCCGGCTCTATGGCCGTGACGTTCCTCATGACCATCTTCCTCTTGTCCTATAGACAGTAACATGGCTACACACGTGTGGAACAACTCACCAAGGTTACACAACTGGGGCACGTAGCTCGGCAGCCACTCCGGCTCTATGGGCGTGACGTTCCTCATGACCATCTTCCTCTTGTCCTATAGACAGTAACATGGCTACACACGTGTGGAACAACTCACCAAGGTTACACAACTGGGGCACGTAGCTCGGCAGCCACTCCGGCTCTATGGGCGTGACGTTCCTCATGACCATCTTCCTCTTGTCCTATAGACAGTAACATGGCTACACACGTGTGGAACAACTCACCAAGGTTACACAACTGGGGCACGTAGCTCGGCAGCCACTCCGGCTCTATGGCCGTGACGTTCCTCATGACCATCTTCCTCTTGCCCTCGCCGCCGGTCTCGTAAAGCTCCTGGTACACCAGCCACTCGGGGATGGTGCGCCGGAGTATGGACATGGAGTGGAGGTGGACAGGCTCCTCCAGGTCGCCGCAGTGGTACGCGTATTTGAATTTGCGTTTGTCTTCGCCTGGGAAGAAATATTGACTGAAATCAGTTATACTTTAAATGAGTAGTTCCAGACCTTTTATGAATTTAATTCTGCAAGTACAAGGGCGCTTTTATATATCTGAGTCTATCGGCATATCACTAGTGGAGACTACTGTTGAGAAGTAACGTCGAAAGAAACTGCATAGTCAGTCATCTTTTCAGAAAATATACTTAACTATTGCAGTTGTTGTTGTTGACGACGCGGTAGGTGCAGTATGTAGAGACCTAACTACTGAGCCGACAAATATTTGTGTGATGAATTCTAATATTTGTGCTTGGGACATGGTTGTTCTATGTATTTAAGTATATATTTATCTATATAAGTATGTATATCGTCGTCTAGTACCCATATCACAAGCTTTCTTAAAGTTAATTTGAGACTAGATCGATTTGTGTGAGGTTGTCTGATATTTATTATATCAGTATGTAATTTGTATGAAATTAGTATCAGTATGAAATTTGAACAGTTGTAATGCAGTTATATTGCAGTCGTTCCAATTGCACTGCACGGTAACTGTAAGCGGACTGCACAGTCGGTTTGCAGTTTTGCTGTATACACCAACTACAGCAAAACTGCACTCGAACTGCCTTTTAGCAGTTACGTTGCAGTTCAAATGCTGTCCACCTGTACCGGCCCTAAGGGTGAAGTCACCACTGACCTTCCTTGACCTCGTCCAGCCCGACCTTCCGCCCGACCTGGTCCCCGAGCCCGCTGAGCAGCAGCTGCCGCAGCAGCCGCGCCTGGTTCTCGTCCGGCGGCCTCATGCGAGGGTCAACCGTGACGTCCACGTCGGCCACGCTCAGGCTGATCTCGGAGGTCAGCTGTTTGCGGAGCTTGCGGATCTCTTTGATGGCCTGGAGATGAGAGTCGGAAGTTGTAACCCAACAGGGTGTTTTTAGCCCACGCCATATTGCGGATTTTTAGTGGTACTAATTTATTTTATATTGCTTTATTTCAATTATAGTCAGACAAGTATCAGTCTGGCCCAGGGATAGTAGCGCTATCGCTACAAACAGCTTTCATATGACAATACGACGCACACGTCATATATTTGCATTGTAAAACGTTAATAGCGATTTATCGAAGATTTCTCATCAACCAAATTCTAACACATTGTTACCGGACACCGGAATTCTGCTCAATCCTTCGTTCTTCATCCAAAATAAATACTGAATCCTATTGAAAAAACTTGACTTTCATCGCTGTGGATAATTGGCTTTATTATGCAAAAATCACTTGAAATTTGCGAGATATTTAGTCCTGTTTCACCGAATTTCAACGTCAGTTAACAAAAACTTGACGTTCCAACGTCAAGTTTTTGTTGTTAGTAAAATAAATTAATACCATTAACAATCCGCATTATGGCGTTGTGAAAACCCCTTTAAGTTATGTTGAAAGTCAGTGAATGTGACAATGAAGAAACTGGACTAAATATTCCGCAAATTTCAATTATACTTTGCATAATAAAACCAAAACTGGCCACAGTGATGAATGTTAAGTTTATTGTAATAGGGTTCAGTATTTATTTCGGATGAAGAATCTGTGTCGATCTTTGCATTATTTATTTTAAATGCTTTACACCTTTGCGACCTCTATGTGAATACGTTAATATTCACATCTTACCGCGCAACTTTACAGCAGTGAACGAGCAAGCGAGAGAGGGCGCAAAGATTACGCATTTCAATTTTTTTTTGTGATTTGATCTTTGTATCAATGACGACGTGATTGGCGCAGTTTGTAGACACCTGCCTACTGAGCCAACGGTCCCGGGTTCGAATGCCGGCAAGGGAAAATATTTGTGTGCTGAATACGTATATTTGTGCCTGGGTTATGGATGTTCTATGTATTTAAGTATTTATTTATCTATATAAGTATGTTTATTGTCGTGTAGTACCCATAACACAAGCCTCCTTGAGCCTTTTGTTTGGGACTAGGTTGTTGTGCGTGAGGTTGTCTGATATTTATTTAGTTATTGATATTTTTGTGCTTTGATTATTGTATCAATGGTATAGTATAGTACAGCTTACCTTCTCCCTAAGGCCGTGTTTAGCACAGAACAGTTCCCCGTCCCCGTTGGCGTGCGCGTGCTCCGCCGCGCCCACCGCCCGCAGCAGTACCCCGGGGTCGCCCAGCAGCCGCGCGTGTCCGGCGGCCGGCCAGCTGTCCGGCTTGCCGGACATCACCTGGACACGTTATGACAAGTTTACGCTAAGAGGCCTTATTCCTTTTAAAAATTATTTTTTTCATAATTTGACAAATATAGTGACCATTTCCACCAACTTTTTGTTTGTTTAGTTGGTATACGCGGAAAATTCGTTTTTTCAACTTATTTTCGACTGCACGCAATGAAAGCATGAAATAGCTATGTTACTACCTAGAATATTATTCACTTCAAAAAGTTGTATACATTTGTCATAATATGAAAAAATTAAATTAAAAGGAATAAGGCCTCTTACCTCTGGTACAGTGAGAGCAGACACTAGCAGGATGGTGTACGGCAGAAGGTTCTGCTGGTGACTGAGAGCGAGCATCTTGCCGTAGCGAGGCAGGATCGGGAACGCAGACACCGCCTTGCCTAGCGGCGTCACTTTTAACACCTGTAACCATAAGAGATAACCTAAATTGAAACCTGTAACCATAAGAGATAAGGGTAAGGACCAAATTCTTTGCAAATACTGTCATACATTAATGTCCACCTCATCTCAAACTAAAAATAGAACATTTATCGTTAATTTGTAGAGTAGAAAAACACGCCAAATAACAGTTCCTATTAACCCAATCATCAATAAACGAATTGATTTTCAGAATAGTTAATAAAAAAATTATTCAGAAATATACTTTTTTATCTTTATTATATTTCCCATACAAAATGAATATGTCCGTACTCTGCTTTCTCGAGAATATATTGATTTAGTTTTAAAGTACGAACGCCTTAACTTATACAGTTTATTTGTATGTATAGTTTTAGGTTTTGTTAAGACGCAGGTATAGTTTAATATTCGATATCCTTCATCATTTTAAATTTTGCGGCTATTTTATGCATGTCCCAAATATTCTTCCATTGTGCAAACTCCAGTTGTGCGACGACATTACACGGAACTTACAACGCTATTCCAGTAGATTCTTCAATTATTTTAATGGAACACTGACTCCGAACTTGCAAGCTTGACTTCGATAGTGCTGCCATGTTGTTATTTCTGGTTAGGTCGTGAAGTATTTTGCCTCCATTGTGCTACAAGTGACACATTACATTGTGCTACGTGTCACAACGGAAATTCGTCGAAGCGAAGACAACGTTACCAATTGTGCTTACAAGCTTTTATTTAGTTTCACCTGTCCCGATGTTTATTTATTATTCATCTTCAAACCTTGTACACGTACATTTACAATTTTATACTACTTTTTACGCTACTTTTTTTCCGGTGTGACACATTCCATTGTGATTTCCGTTGTCCAACGATGCAAAGAATTTGGTCCTTACCCATAACCTAAATTAAGACTCGTAACTATAAGAGATAGCCTATGTTAAGACTAGTAACCATAAGAGATAACCTAAATTAAGACCTGTAACCATAAGTGATAACCTAAATTAACACCTGTAACCATAAGAGATAACCTAAATTAAGACCTGTAACCTTAAGAGATAACCTTTTTAAGACCCGTAACTATAAGAGATAACCTAAATTATACCTGTAACCATTAGAGATAAATTATGACCTCTAAACCATAAGAGATAACCTAAATTAAGACTCGTAACTATAAGAGATAACCTATGTTACGACTTGTAACCATAACAGATAACCTACATTAAGACCTGTTACATAAGAAATTACCTAAATTAAATATTAGGCTCGTTAAATTTTTCGGGAGACCATTAATTTTATTTTCGATAGTCCTTACTGTAAGAATCTATACACTACAGGTCATAAATCTTTCTGTACTATGGTATATCCAAAATGTTTTTTTTTTTAATCGTCAATTTGACAGTTCGCAATAAAATAGGCTAAAGGGGCCTTTATTGCTTCGAAACTCAATAAAAATAAACTAGTCGATGGTTGACCCTTGTCAATGGTACGGGTGCACGATAAATGCAACCATACGGCCCCTAGGCGGTCTATCGAAAAGGTGACCTTACTGACTATACAATGTAGCACATTTTCAAGGCTAGAAAAATGTAGGACTGACTTTCAAAGACCCACCTCTTCATCGTCTTTTCTGTTCCGTCTTTCCTCAGGTTTCTGCAGTATGCCCAGCACTTCCAGTCTCTTCTCTGCTAACCGTAGCTGCATGCGGTCCGGCGCGGTTGGGAAAGGGAAATTCACCACCTGCGAATAAACAAATAAAACTAAATAAATATTACGGGATAATTTTACATAAATCGACCTAGTCCCAATCTACTAGTAAGCAATGCTTATACTATGGGTATGGGTACTAGACGACGATATACATAATATATAAATACATGTCTATATAACATCCATGACGCAGGAACAAATATTCGAGTTCATCAAGTAAATATTTGTCCTTGCTGGGATTTGAGCCCAGGACCGTCGGCTCAGTAGGCAGGTGCACTACAAACTGCGCCAACTGGATAGCCTCACATTCTTCCATCAGTATTGTGTAAGTGTTATGTAAAATCTAAACCACTTGGTTCGGGAACACTTCCCCACATCAGAATTCCATATTGCTTACACAGGTGAACGTAATTGTAGTCATCCAAGCGTTGCTTTGTTATTATTTTATTGTTTATTTATATATCTATTCAATTGGCAACGCGTTTGGCTCGGTTTGTAGACACCTGCCTACTGAGCCGGCGGTCCCGGGTTCGAATCCCGGCCAGGGCAAATATTTGTGTGATGAACTCGAACATTTGTGCTTGGGTCATGGTTGTTCCTATGTATTTAAGTATATATTTAGTTATATAAGTACGTATATCGTCGTCTAGTACCCATAACACAAGCCTTCTTGAGCTTAATTTGGGACTAGATCGATTTGTGTGAGGTTGTCCGATATTTATTATTATTTTATTATTCAAATGTCTAGTACATATCATTAGGTACATCGTCCCACAAAACTGTTTCCACGGTTGTCTCGTGCACTCACCTTATCAATTCCCATGCACTTCATCTGCAGCACCAAATCATCGACCGGACGCCGGCATAAATCCGGCGGGTGGTGTTCCGGACAATCGTGCTGGAACACCGCGGAGCTGTAGAGGCGGTACGCGTGTCCGGGTCCGGTGCGTCCGGCTCGCCCGGACCGCTGCGCGGCGGACGCTTGCGACGTCCACACTATGCGCCACGCGCTGGCGCCGGTCGAATGGTCGTAAACACTGGTAAAGCAATTCATTTTTTTTATATTTTCTTCGGCTTCCACGACAAAAAAAAACCAAGGTCGATAGTTCAATCTCGTTAAGATTGCATAGAGCAATCAATTCTCGTTCGAAAAATATAGAAAAAGATGGTCAAAGAGTTTGTACATCCTGGTGTAACTACATTGGCAAATTAAGGGATAAACGTATTATATCGCGTATATTAATTATTTGAGCCTCCCTGACATTTCGGTAGCTTACGAGTTACCGTTGTCAAAGGTTGACTGAGAATAACACAATTATCCTTATCCCCTGTCAAAGTTACATTTGTGCAAACTACCCATTTTATAAATATTAATTAAAAATAAAGGTGTACAAACATGCCAGATGGGCCTAATGTGTAAAGACCTAATGTGTTGAGTGAAACTTGTATAGGATTAGAAATCAATATAAGAGGTGTATTTAGATGTTATTATTTCAAGTATATTTATACTTTCACAGGATTTCAAATTGTGAGTGAATCTGCGACTTCAGCATTAATGATTTTTAAAACCCAATGTCAAATAACTTACCGCATTTTCTTCTTGCCACTGTCAACGATATACTTAATCGCGGGTATAGTGAGCGAGGTCTCAGCGACGTCGGTGCTGACGATGCAGACCCTGGCTCCAGGAGGAGCAGGCTCGAAGACCCGAGCCTGCTTGGCGGAGGACAGCATGGAGTACAACGGGAGGACCCAGAGAGGCTGGCGGCAGGATTTTATTATGGGGGCTAGAGTGTCTTCCTCGGTATCTGAAATAATACTAGGTCGATGCAGAGTTAGCTACCGGCTAAGCTTGCACCATAGATTGGAGCGGAGTTTTTTTTTTTTCGAAATTTTCTCTTTCTCACGACCTAGCGAAATTTAATTTGTGCATTTTAAAACAAAAATTTCTAAAATCGGTTGAGAACTCGCTGAGATCTGCGCATTGTTACAAAGTCCATTCGAGTCGATCCATGGGAGCTTCGCTCGCTCCGCTCCAAAAATTGATAATTGTGAAACTTTTTTTCAAAGCCTGACCAGAAATATATGGGGATTGTCAAGAGGGCGCAATTTATAAGATTTATATGGCAACAATTTTGCAACGTAAAAGAGTAGAAAATAAATGAGGGCGCCACTTCCTTCGCAACGGCCACATTTTTGACGTAAAGTGCTTGAATATGGTAACAATTTTGTATGAAAAATTGTAGTTCCTTTATCATCCGTTTTCTACTCTTTTGTGTCGCACTGTATAATAATATTAGTTTTCAATACCTGTCAGTTCCACTATGTTAACCTCGTAATATCGTTTAATGGAATGCACTCTTTTCTTGACTGTTTTTCGTGTAGTAAACACATGTACACTTTATTTATAATCTTACGTTCACGACTGTGAATGGTTTTCGGCATTTTCTTTGGATAATTTTAAATATTTGTCATTAGCCGCGTCCACACTGGGCGAGCCGCCTCGCGCGGCAATTGCCGCGCGCGGCGGCGCGGTCTGTGTGTACGCGCCTCGCCCGCGGCGCCCGCACGCTTTGCCTCGGCCGAGCGCTGCCGCGGCCGAGCCGCGCGCTGTCGGTTTTTGTCCGAGCTCAAAGGTGCCTCGGTCGTTTGCCGCGCGCAGTGTGGACGTACACGTTTTTGCTTTGGTCAAATTATGACAGATAAAACAAAATGGTGTGCGACACTTACGTATTACGCGAAACGGAATAACCGTAACTACATATTATATGTGATATTTGTTTGTATAATACATAAAAAAAATATTGAATTATCTTTTTTGGAAAATTCTTTGTATGAACGTAGCAACAAGTCAAAAGTCAAAAGCTGATTGCGTGCGGCGGTGCCATATTGTTTTATCTGTCAAATGGGCGAACAAGACGGCTCGGGCTTGCCGCGCGCGGCATTCGGTGAGCGTAATTTCATCCAATGCCCGAGGCGTGCGCCGAATGCCGCGCGCGGCAATTGCCTCGCGAGGCCGCTCGCCCTGTGTGGACCCGGCTATTGACATTGACATTATTGACATCATAAAATCATTGCCAGTGTAAGAAATTAGTTCCAGTGAAATTCCGCAATATGGCGCATCCTCATATATTTCTGATCAGGCTTTACACTTTTTTTTGTACTATTGATTCAACGATCAAAGCACAAGGAAAAATTTAAAAGTGTAACCTGGCGGAACCCACCGGGATTCGAACCCGGTACCTCTGGATTACTAGTCCAACGTGTTAACGTTTCCACCACCCTAACGCCAAATAACCTTTCGAATTTTTCCTTATGCTTTGTGAGTCGATCTTTGAATCGTTTATATGTATTGTAATCCAGAGGTTACGTTTTTCAATTATTCTCAAATATTTTATGATTCCATCGAAACCATATTGATTTTTGATAGTTCCTTAATATTTATTACTTCAAGTTATCTTTTATATACTGGCATCGCCGTTATCGGAAGAGGCCAGGATGTTGTTAAAACTGTACTCTAAATTAATGTAGTGAAAAGTGTTTAATATTAAAGTGTGTGATCTCAACGGGGGTGACATAGTCACTGTGTGACAAAACCCCTTTCTAATTAATAAAGATAATAAAAAAAAAAAAAATCTTTTATATATTATATCTATAAAATATACATGTGTGACAGTTTTGCTAGAGATGCTGGCTCGGGATATATTCACCCAAGTTGAACCTAAGTCTAGCCTAGGAGGAAAAAGAAAATGTAACATACCGGAATCACTCAAATGTCCCTCGCTGTCGTCGTCGTTCCCGACCAGGTCGGCCTGCCCGTCGTCCTCGGGCATATCATAGTCGTCCAGGTTTATTTTGGGCAACTGCTTCGACTTCTTCTTCGATCTCTTTCTGGCTTTGCGGGCGCGTTTCATTTCTCTCTCGACCTAAGAAGTATGAATCAAAGATGTACTATCGGCCAAAAGCCTTTCCAATTTATTTGCACTATGTAATGAACTAATGATAATGACGATGATAGATTTGCAATGTACCTATTTATATATGTTTAATTTGTGGTTATGTGACATTATGATTCCCACATCTCATTTCTTGGTATGATCTCGAAAGTGATGTGATATTTGCATGCTTATTTAAGCAGGTTATGGTTGACCAAAATTTTTTATACCTCCGAATTTATTTGCTGACGATGGGTATAAGTACTTATACCCATCGTCAGCAAATAAATTCATTTCATTTCATTTCGCCTTCGAATAAATATGCCTAGAACCTAGTCAGCACTTTATAAAAGTGAAGCTAGTTTTGGTTAGCCACGGGCTAAGTTTCGTCGCATGGTCGAAGGTAGAATGTCGCTTTCTCTTATCGTATATCTTATCCAAGGCGCATTGTGTGATTTCTTTGTTTTCAAATGTATTTGGCGCACCCTAAAAATGCCACTCAGGGCAGATACCTCAAATTATTCGAGCGATAAAAGCTCAAATTATTCTGTTTTTTTTTTTTTAATATTATTTATGGTACTCAGGATAACAGCCGTAAATATACATATAACATAAAGTAGGTTACATAACAGAGGGCTAAAAACAGTTATCTATTGGTTACATAAGAAATAAGATTTTAAACTAAATAGCATCAGCAACAGTCAACATATATCCGTTCCAAACAGAAGTTGGACATCTATACTATTATCAACTATTATACAATTCTAGATTTGTACGTGTGCGTCATGCCAACCTAGCGCTATCTGTTGGTCATAAATTCCATTGTCCTCGCATCACGCCGAAACGGCTGGACGAATTTTTACCTTGACCAATTTAGGTACAGGGATAGCTGGACCTCCAAAGATGGTTATAGGATACTTTTTACCTGACTGCGATAAAGAAAACAATACGCGGACGAAGTTCCGGGCAACTCCTAGTTGTTAATACATTTGTTTTACAATATTTACAATATGCTACAATTGACAACATTTCATATTTATGGTGGAGATTAATATAGAGATCGACAGGGCTTTATGTAAAACATCTTTGAATTTATTATTCTGTATTTAAAGAAATATAAGAAAATACATCAAATAACTGCAATCTAAGACAATACGGTTTGAATAGGGTTGTTGTCTAATCCAAAAAGCGAAAAAATTTTTTTTTTAATTTGACGTTGACAGATAGAAAGAAAGAAAGAAAGAAATACATTTATTCGTGACGAGACACAATACATAATTACATAAAAGGTGTGACAGAAATTAGAAGAAAATAAAATAAAACAATAAGCAATTATTTTTACGGCTGTGCCACGAAAAGGTCCCACCTCAGCAAGATGCTAGCTCGAGAGCCAGCGCTGATCTTCCGGTGGGACCATAGGTGGCGCCACGGAGATGACAGATGCATACCGAGTTTTATTAAGTTTTTTTTTAAATAAGAAAGCCGACATAAATAATCATCTAAGAAAATAAATAAAAACAGAGATTACTTCATCTTTTTAAGCAGAATTCAGAAAAGTAATAAAATTATAGTCTTAAAAATATGAAAAGTTATCAATTGTTTTACAAATAGTTTTGTTTAATGGATCCCTGCATGTGCTTACCTCGTCATCATCAGACTCGATATCCTCAGGCTCAGAGTCCAAGGCCGCCTCTTCTTCAGTCAGGGCTTTCTTCTTGGTAATCAGCTTTGTGTAATCCACGTCTGAGCGGTAGGGAAAGGCGGTACGCAGTTTTCGGACCAGATAGTTTATCTAGAGATAAAGTTGATAGTCAAAAGTGTTCATGAAATCATAAGTAAGTAGGTAATCGGTAAAAACTACCGACACATCTAAAAAACACGGCCAAGTGCGAGTCCAACTCGCACACGAAGGGGACCCTAGCCATCGAAACCCAATGTCAATGTCAACATTTCAACTGTTTGACATTGACAAGTGTCAACCATGGAGTAGTTCTTTTTATTCGGTTTGGAAAGCAGAGATCCCTTGAGCCAACACTACTGTCAAATTGTCAATTTATAAAACAATTTGGAAAAACCATGGTAAAGAAAAAATTATGACCAGCAGTTTGCAGACCCTTACGGCAAGTTCTATAAAATGAAATGGTCTTCGAATAAGTGTACTAAGCCCTATACCAGGCTTAGTACACTCCCTTATCTTAAACAGATGAAATAGCAAAGTTACCTCTTGCTGTCCAGTGACAAAAATCAGAATACCGCCCTCGGGCAACCTCGTATGTATTTTGACAGTTTTCTTAAACGCCTCTTTCAGGTAGTCGCTGTATGTGTTCTTGTTGAAGTGCACTGTCACTGGGAACTGTCTGGACTCGATCTGAAAATATTATCACACAAGCTGACTGAATTGCGAACATTAAGTTTTACAAAGGCATTCAAATTATATTTTTCTCATATATAATGTAACTAGCGACCCGGCCCGGCTTCGTACGGTTGCAATGCTGATAAATTATGAATGTTATAAATATAGACTTTCCTCTTCAATCACTCCATCTATTAAAAAACCCGCTTCAAAATCCGTTGCGTAGTTTTAAATATCTAAGCATTCTATGGAGATTAATGCTTGTGACGTCACAAAAATCAGTAGTCGAAACACGTCTTCTTTCTAGGTTTTCTCTAATAAAAAATAGTATAATGACCAAAAGTTAGTGGTAGTTTATCTGGTTCCATGTATTTTTGAATGAGTCTTAGTGGTTTCAATGATAGTTTATTTTAACTAAGTATTGTCAAATACCGTATTAGTAAGAAAACTTAAAAAGCAGTGACATTGACAGTTTTTTTTTTATGTTCTGCGGGACTCGCGGCAAGGATGTATTTCAAGTAAAGCGTTTAAGGTCCCTGAAATACGCCAGCACCTCTATCACAACTGTGACACGCGACTCTCGATCTCTTTTTTTAGACACGACTTGTACTGTATCAGTGCTGTTTAGCCCTCACTACCAATGAGTCGGACTTTGTGTGGGAGTATAACCCGCTAATGGGATTATCTCCGCGCACAGACCACCCCCACTAGACGGAGCATGTAAGGCGACCCGCGCGCACCAACGATATGGTACGGCAGAACATTACAGTACGAACACGGCGGCCACCGTTTAGTTGCGTCCTTGTTCCATGCGATCCATGCGTACGTCTACGAAAAAAGGAATTAAATAAATAACATGGTAAATTGTAGTGTTAAGTGGTGTAGAGAGACCTCATAAACATGGACGCAACTAAACGGTGGCCGCCGTGTTGGTACTTTAATGTTCTGCCGTACCATATCGTTGGTGCGCGCGGGTCGCCTTACATGCTCCGTCTAGTGGGGGTGGTCTGTGTCTCCGCGCCACTGAATGTTGATTGGACTCTCTCGCACGAGAAATATTACTTATCTCTTCGATGTACTGTGGGAGAGTGATGAGCGATGTTATGTCGCGCGACAAGAGTCGCGAGTAGTTGTGCTAAACGGGCAATGTGAGAGCTTACATTTATGACAGGTGGCGGCTCTTTAAATAGCCTGGTGTTCTCAGTAAAGTCCTCGACCCGAAGCGTTGCCGACATTACTATGAGCCTCAAAGGATTTCCCCTCTTCCTCCTGAGTGGGACGATCCTGGACAGGAGGCCCAGGAGTATGTCGGTGTAAACGCTGCGCTCGTGAGCCTCGTCGATGATGACCACGGAGTATTTGCTTAGGAGGAAGTCGGATTGGATCTCTTTTAACAGTACACCTAAAAAAAAACATATTTTATCTATTTATTACTAGTTGCGCCCGCGGCTCCGCACGCGTGGAAATCGGTATGTGTCAGTAAAAAAGTTTGCACCTCCTTCCTAAGTAGCGCCATAAGATTCAGGTGCAAACTTAACTCAATCGAGTGTAATGACTACTCTCCTTTTATTGATAATTTTTTTATAGCCTATCAATATGGCCGGGAATTTTCTCGACAGATTAATTAAGTTTTCATCAAAATCCGTTCAGCCGTTTTCACGTGATGCGCGGTCAAATAATCAGACAAACAGACGAAAATTCTAAAAACTATTGGAACGTGATCTGTTATCGATTCTAAATATAACCCGCCAACTTTTTTTGGAATATCTTCCATGTACAGACTTTCGACCTTCTTCAGCTTTATTATATGTATAGATTATATTAGTCATAGGGGCAAACGAGCAAACGAATCGCCTAATGGAAAGCGAGTACCGTCACCCAGACACCTGCAACACCAGAGGAGTCACAAGTGCGTTGCCGGCCTTTCAGGAGAGAGTACGCTCTTTTCTTGAAGGTTTGAAGGTCGTATCGATCCGGAAATGCCGCAAGCGACAATTCATTCCACAATGCAGTCGTACGCGGCAGGAAATTTCTAGAAAAACGCACAGTTGTGGGCTGCCAACCATCTAAGTGGTGAGGATGAAAGAGTTATCGCGTAGAACTTTTAGGTTTAATTATTTAAACTAGAATTTCTACTATTAGAGTACCAAACTTTAAAAAAAATACAACTATACGTCAGTAATAACTAATGTTATAAAGGCGAAAGTTTGTGAGCGTGTTTGTATGTTGGTGACTTTTTCACGCTCAAACGGCTAGACCAATTTTGATGAAATTCAGTATGGAGGTAGCTGACGCCCTGGATTAACATCTAGGCTACTTTTTAACTGATAAACCACGGGTAACAGCAAGGCGCAGCTAGTTTGGATAAAAAAAAGGTATAAATCGAAGTATGTACTTATAAACATAATGTCTCAAATTCATGATTTAATTTCTTCATGTAAAGAAAAGTTTAGGACAGAAATGCTGTACTTTGAGGTAAACATTTAATTGCAAAACGGGCTTACTCACGTCATAGAAATAGAATATCGCTCAACATGTTTCGAATCGGTTCGCGATCCATCTTCAGGAGAGCCTATCAGTCGCGGCGGCGGCCAACCGAGCAATGATCAGTGCCCGATTCGAAACATGTCGAGCGATATTCGACTTCTACGACGTGAGGAAACCCGTTTAATAGGTATTTTAATATGTCTGAGACTCACTGTTGTTTTTTATGTAAAAAACTAAGCATATTTTTTTACTATCTAGCTTATAATTGTGTCGCACTGCTGGGCAAAGGCTTCCCCTCTCATGCGCCACTCGTTACTAAGTGCATCCAGGCCACCCCGCCATCTTCTTTTCGGTCTGCCCCTGCTCCGGTAACCTTGCATTGCCGGTTGTACACACTCGCCGAGACAGGGCGAGACCAGCATGCCGTCACTTTGGAACTCTATGAGTAAATTAAAAAAAGGGAAATCCAGATCTAGACATATTTACTTGTAAAATTAGTGTTCTTATTTGTACTGCCCGCAGGATGGACACGTAGTAATTTTGCTGTAATCTTAGTTATGTTTTTAGTTAATGCATGCTGGCTCATAGTTGCATGCACTATACAAACACTCTAAAATGTTGTGCGTAGTTGTAATTGAGTAACAGACACATATATGTCTCAATAATGTAAGCCTTAGTTAAATTCTTAAGTTTGTGACTTGTAACTATGCCTTTTATAAATAAATAAATAAATAAATGACGGACGGCATGCTTGTCTCGCCCTGTCTCGGCGAGTGTGTACAACCGGCAAGGATTTAAATATAGCTGGCTTACCGTCAGTCATAAACTTAATCTTCGTGTCTTTAGTGACGTTTCCCTCGAACCTCATCAGGTATGACACCTCCTTGCTACTCAAGCCAAGCTCATAGCCCACTCTAGCTGCCATCGCCACAGTAGCCACCCTTCTGGGCTCCGTAACTGCGATCATTTTGTGCTCAGCATAGCCAGCTTCGTAGAGAAACTGGGGTATTTGGGTAGTTTTACCACTGCCTGAAATTAAATTAAGCATGTTAACTAATAAATAATATTAAATAAATAAATAAACAAATATTAGGGACAATCTTACACAAATCAACCCCAAACTAAGCGAAGCTTGTACTATGGGTACTAGATGACGATATACATAATATATAAATAATATATAAAGCCTGACCAGAAATATATGAGGATTGTCAAGAGGGCGCTATTTATAAGATTTATATGGCAACAATTTTGCAACCAATCACAACCGCACTATAATGACATTAGTTTAAATACCTGTCAGTTCCTATGGTAACCTCGTAAAATAATTTGTTGGAATACACTGTTTTTCGTGTAGTAAACACGTATACACATTATTTATAATATTACGTTCACGACTGTGAAAGGTTTTAGGCATTTTCTTTGGATATTTTTCAATATTTGTCTCTTAAAGAAACCACCACGAATGACATTGACATTGTTGACAAACCATCAAAAATCATTGCCAGTGTAAGGGCCTGGTCACATCACCACGGCACGGCGCCGCGTCGTGGATTTTTACGGTGGCTTTGTATGCGCTGGCGCCGTAAAAATCTACGACGCGGCGCCGTGCCGTGGTGATGTGGCCAGGCCCTAAGAAATTAGTTCCAGTGAAATTCCGCAATATGGCGCATCCTCATGTATTTCTGATCAGGCTTTAAATATATATACAGATAACATCCATGGCCCAGGAAGAAATATTCGAGTTTACTACACAAATATTTGCCTTGGCTGGGATTTGAACCCAGGACCGCCTCAGTAGGCAGGCATGAAACAGTACGCGTATGTTACCTTAAATATGTACTTTCAATTGTGTTCTGCATCTATTTATCAGCATATCACGGAGTTTTTGGTGCATGAATGGTTTGAAACTGAGCCGACAGTAGGCGTTAAATCATTTGTTCAACGAAAACCCCAGGTATGCTTATCACATGCAAAACCTAGTTATATTATCCAGAAATGTAGAAAACTTACCAGTTTCTCCCGCAACAATCAAAAACTCATTCTCATTCACCAATTCCATGATCCGCTGCTCCTCACCCAGAATTGGTAGTTTGAGTCTCGCTACCTGAATCTTTGGCTCTCTTTTCACTTCAATTACCATGGTTGGGTGTGCTAATACTGGTTTTTTCACTTCTTCCTTTACTTTTACTGGTGTTACTTTTTCATGTTTCTTTTGATTTCTTGACACTTTCGAACCTTTTTCATTTGAATCCTTTATTTCTGTCTCATTTACTTCATTGACTGGTTCATCATCGTTTATTATTACTGTTTCATCTTTATTTGTTTCACTTAACGTCCCATTTTCTACTTCAGGTTTCTCTGCAACAATTTCTCTTTCAGATGGTTTCCGTTCTTCATTTTCAGATTCAGAGCTGGACTCTTCGGAGGATTCTTCTAAACCAACCACATTGGGATCGTATTTAGCTTTCTTTGTCTCTGCTCTGTCTAGTTTTAGAAGGCGTAAACGTTTCTTAGCTCCTGAAATGATAAATTGAATTCAAGTCTTGTGGATTAGAGAGGTCATAATTTTAAAAAGTAATTTGTTTCATTATGCAGTTTAAGACAAAGAAAACAGACCCCACCACCAGCCCATCTAGCACAAATATGCTTCCCGACGCTTGTCGCGTGACATAGTGCTACCCGTCACTCTCTCAAATTACTGCACAAAAAGAGACGGGTAATTGTCTCGCGCGAGAAATAGTCGCGCATGTGTGAAAGAGAGAAAGAGAGAGTGATGTACCGTCAAACACACTGTTACACAAATGTATAATCAACCTTCTTGAACAGGTTATTATTTACCTTAACAAAACTAAGATTTACAATGCATATTACTGGTCTATACTCGTATAGGCAAACTGCGTCTACATTTGTTTCATTTCAATTTTTATTTATGCAACTTAACAAAATTACAATTAATAATGTTATTATATTACAACCCATTGTTATTATTCATCTATAATAATGTTATTATTATAGGTGAATAGAGTTAACTGCCTTCTTTTTTTTAGATACAAAATTACAATTTATAATGTTATTTATATCACTCACCAAATTGTATTAGATTTCCGAGTGAGTAGGCTAAATGAACGCAACAAAGGGATTGACAGCCCGCCTGTCTCCGGCCCCTACACCACATCTATTTAGATTTCCGAGTCTACATTTTGAGAAAGTATTTGAAATGTCGAGAAATGGGGAATGTATTCCCCAAATATAAATGGTAAAGATAAAATATTTACATACCAGCAATACTGCTAAACTTCTTCTCACTGCTAGCATCGGTCTCCTGCATTGGCGCAGCAGACTTCAACTCAGTTAATCTTCGCAGTCCAAGGGTCTGTACTGCAGAGATGGTTGTCATCTGGTTCACCTCATCTTGGGAAACTTGGACTTGAGTGAGAGATTCTAGGAGCGCTGATCTCTGTAATGGTTCAAGAAATCATCAGAAACTGGTGCGTCATGAACGTCTTAACATGTTCGCGTACAATAAGAGATGTCGTGTGCCATGGCCCAAAGGAAACAAACAATGTGAATGCGGCTACAAAAAGAAAAAGCTGGAGTTTGACAAGACTTTCTGGCTATTGCTATAATGCGGACTTCTAGTGGTACTAATCTGGGGACATGGTAGTGCACTGCCAAGATGAGCGAAGTTTATTTTACTGGCAATGATTATTTTTAATGACACTGACACTAATAAAGAGGAAACAGGGCTAAATATTCCATTAATTTGAAGTCATTTTCACATAATAAAGCCACAACTATGATGCAAGACAGGTTTTTTTTAAATACAATTCGAGAAGTACTAAGGATTGAGCAGCATTCCAGTAATCAATGTTTTGAAATTGGTTACAGCTACTGACATTTTAAAATGCAGATAAATATGACCATAATTGCCATATGAAAGCTGTTTGTAGCGCCACTATCACAGGGTGACCCTTAACTTGCCATATGAAAGCTGTTTGTAGCGCCACTATCACAGGGTGACCCTTAACTTGCCATATGAAAGCTGTTTGTAGCGCCACTATCACAGGGTGACCCTTAACTTGCCATATGAAAGCTGTTTGTAGCGCCACTATCACAGGGTGACCCTTAACTTGTTAAGCTACATTTATAACATATAGTGATTAATTTATGGGTTTAGTTTTATTGTACTTTAATCTACCTATGTATATACATCTCATAGTGATTTGAATCAACACTTACATTTTCCTTCTTTTTCTTCTTGTCGACAATTTTTTCCAGACGTTTTCTTTGCTGTTTTGAGAGGAATCTGGTCTTTTCTTTTTTCTCCTTGATAATTTTAGTTTGTCGCTTCCTTGCTGGGAGAGCAAGAATATTGCTTGTATCGGTAGATCCATATTCACTGTTTGAAAATTCTAGTTTGATCTGAAATTACACAGCAATAAATCCATTTAGTTAAGTTTAAATCTTGTGTTAAAGATGAAATCAGAAATACCAAGAAACAAAATTACCTCATTCGTTTTACTGTTATCTATACTAGTTTTCACAACTTGACGAGCTTTAGCGTTATACACGCGTTTCCCCATATTGAATTAATTGAATTTTCACTTGCAGCATTCGGATTTACATTTTTTTAATCCTTTGAACATGCAGTTTCAGTATGCAGAAATATAATAAATGTCAAGGAAACGTGTTGTTGTTATGACATTCATATTTTTTTAATCCTTTTTTTATGACATTACTTCAAATACATTTATAACCGCTAGTTTTCAGAAATAAGCAATAGTTACTCAATGAAATAAATAGTCTACATTTCTCTTTTACAACGAAAGAAAAATATCATTCACAAAATTAAATACTTTAGAAAATGTTTGTAGGTGTACTCATAATTATTTTCTTTCTTAAGTTTTTTAATACGATAATACATTTTAGCGGTGAAAAATGTAGGCGAACTATCTTTAAGGAGCGTTCCCATACTACATAACATAATTATCCGTGTGTTATTTTAATAATATACAATACAATTTAATAAATTGGAATTGTTTTTATTAGCTTGTAGCTGGAATAAAGAAAAAGGGCTTTATGAAACTAAAAGAAAAACTATCCACCTTTGATTTAATTATTTTACTCCATTTATCAATATCGATATCGGAACGCTCGCAAGCAGTTGATTTGAGTATGGTGGGTTTGACAGCAAAAATTTGGAGGTTAGAAATGGGATATCTTGTTGTTTATGTTTGTTTGGTTACATTTATACTCACAATTTGACTAAATAACACTCGAACGGCAGCACAATGACACCAACACCTTTAAATGAAGTATCAAGATGTAAAATCCAAATCAGTAAAGGTGATATACCTTCTTTTACATGGGAATATAATATATTGACTATACAGACTGAAAAAACTGTCAGCGTATTCAAGTTTTCTCACAATTTGCAATGTATAGACAAGAAAATCGACTGGATTGTAAAAGATATTCCAATCCCAAAGACAAGTCCAGCGACCAGCTTGTTTTCGAGAAGATTCATGAGCCAAAAAATAAATAATATAGAATATACACAATTGATGCTAGACACGGCATTGTGGCCACATAACGTTCAATTGATGGAGGAAATGGCTAGCGTGGTGTCTTATCAGTGGTCACCGTCCAACTTCATCCATAACAATGAAGGTGTAATAGCTGTTTTGAACAATGTCGGTAATATTGAACTTTTTGGGCCCACCAGTTGCGGTTATTCCAGCATTCTCAACTTGTCATCAATAATCGAGAGTAAATATAAGGAAAAATCACGAGGGATACCTAGTAATGTGGAAGAAGCGAAAAAAGTGGCTGATGCTGTAGAAACAGCTGCGTTTTGCTGGGGCACTCAATTTAATGACAAGTTCAATTTTGTTACTGCACAGACAAATGGTGATATTTACTTTTGGCAACTTTCATGTGGCAATAAAGGGATTAATGCTGAGGAAATACTGGTGCAACCTAACAATGAAGGAGAAATAATCTCTATGCAATGGATCCCAATCACACATGACATATTTTTGTTAGCCCTAACAAACATATTTGGGCAGTTGTACATTTACAAATATCAAATGGAAAACAATTGCTTGAAACTAATTAACTGCGATTGTCTATGGCCTCACAAGGACAGAATGGTGATTAAGCATCTTAAATATAGAATTGTTGATGATAAAGTTGTTATTATTTGCAATAAACATAGACATTTACTTGTCTTATTGATGGATCAGAATTGTAATAAACTTTCAGAATACTTGAACAATCTAAATGACTATAAAATAACAGTCATATCCCAATGTGGTGATGAATTCTATATAGGAATGATAAATTGCAAAATATTTAAAGTAAACATCATGGTCAAAGATATTAGTCTAAATGTGAATGTAGAAGATATTTTAATTAAAGAAAATTTAACTAATCATGACTTATGCGGTTTACAATTTTCTAAAAATAACATCATATGTGCATTAGGTGTTGTCAACAGAAAATTATTGTATAGGAAAGAAAACGTCTCACTAGACATGATTTTTCTGACTCCGGAGGAAAGTCATGAAAAGGAAATGGCTTTATTACTAGACAACCCGACAAAAATGCTGACAGACTATTGGGACTGTATTGAAATTGTCAGATGCAAAACCATGAAATTGAAAATTTTGCCTTTTATAGATTTCAATAGACTCTACATGAATAATAGCAATATCTATGAGTTGAAACTGTACCAAATACTTCTGACATTTTACCACTCATTAGAGAAAGTTTTGAAGAATAAATCTAAAGGTTGGCTACGAGAAACTTCTCAAGAAGCAGTGAGAGAGAAGATTCTAGTTCTACAGGCTAGCAGCATCATTGCGAATATATCAAAAAGAAATCAAAGCAAACTTCCATTGGACTTTGAATCTGAACGGTTGGTAGGTGCTAAAAGATATCTAAAGTACTATAGTGAGAAGTATAAGGTAAATCTCTCAGAGTTAATACCTACAGGTATTCACAATATGAAAGAAGAAGATTGCAAATATACTTGCCAATGCTGTGACGAGCATCTCCAAGGATTCTCTTGTCCAAATGGGCATTTAAATATGATTTGTGCATTAACATTCACTCCAATAGAAAGCGATGATTACCTTAGTTGTAGAGGATGTGGACTTATAGCACGAATGGAACTGTTACCAGAAAATCCAATGTGTGTGTTCTGTGATTTATACTTGAATAGTTATTATTTACCATCATAAACAGTTTTTTAATACATTTTGATTTTTTATTTGTTACATCCATGAGGGTTTAAGGTGTCTTTATCTTTAGTTATGTTTAGTAGTTTAGGTATTAAGTCAAATTTACCCCAAAGAAAGTTGGTTGATAATCAGTCCCATATCTATGAGCGTTTCAACTACTCTCAGTTTCCTGTGGCATATCTTATAAAAGTAAACCTTAATTAAGGCTGTCATACCTATCTAAATTTTGCCGGACCCGGATAAAGACAAAAAAAAACCCGGTCATTTGGCGTAAAATTATATTAAGAAACAATCGCTTTCATTAAGCGTAATATATGAAATCGAGATCTCGATACGTCAAGTGCGGTGGCAGAGAAACTCGGGCAAGCCGGAGTAGATCTCGCTTATAACGCCTACTTTTCTTTAGTAGCAAATAGAGAAAGGAGCTGAATTATGCTGAAGTGGGCAAGCCGGTGGAAATCGAGCTCTATTGAAGCCACGCCATTGATTTACCTCCATAGCTACATTTTCGGATTAACTGCAGCATTATCACCTGCATTATGCGGTTTAATGATAAAAAATATCGCTATAATGATAAGATACAAGGAAATCGCGAAGTGGATAAACTTTATTCGATAACCATAATCAAAAAGTAGGTACGTGGTTTTGACTTACCGGCTAAATCTCGTGTCGTTCGATAAGGTTTAAGGTTTAAGATATTTATTTCTCAAAAGATTACAAATCACTTACAGAGAAATACATTATATTCTTAATATCTAAAAGGAGAGGGTACTTTACAATAGGGTAGTAACAACTTTAACTTAAATAAGTGGGTAGCTTCTACTAGTTTATACAACGATAGTTTTGCAAGTAAGAAGCGCATTTGCGGGCCGGCTAAACTGCGTCGTTATGTCGTTAACTGACGCTTACGTTAGTTTGTTTAGTGGGAAGAGGGAGCCTTTAAAATGTGCTGTTTAAGGGCCTTTTTAAAAACGATTAGAGATTTGGCGTCCTTTACATCGTTCGGTAATTTGTTATATAACTGTGCCCCTTCGTAAACAATACTTTTTTTACCATAATTCGTTCTTGGTGGTCGTAGTAGTAAATTGTTTGCCTGACGTGTAATTCTTTTTTGTACCTGTGCTCTTTTAGTAAATGTAATATGACAGTGTATGTCCTTATTTATTATTTTTCTTACAAGTACGCACGTATTGTACTTACGATACGTGACTATATCATGAAAAAATCAATCAGCCCCGGATCTACGGGACCTTTGAACCGGAGTTTCGTAGTGGCACTTTTTTCTCTTTTATTGCGAGAGGCGTTGTTGATAATCACAAACATTTTAGAATAACCTTCTTACAGCTTGCTGCAAGTTCTTAAGCATGGTCAATACAAGCCCGGCTAACACAACTATGATTCGCGACTTGTCGCGCGACATAGCGCTATCCGTCACTCTCTCACATTACTGCACAGAAAGAGGGGTAGTTATCTGGGGCGAGAAATAGTCGCGTGTTACAGTTGTACTAGAGGTGAAGGGCCCCAAAAGTTTTTCGTTACGCGCCGAACATACAGGTTTACCTCTGTCTGTCTCCAGGGCTGGCCTTAAACCATTCAGGCACTCTGCGAGTCGTTCATTTTATGAGCTACTAGCGACCCGCCCGGCTTCACACGGGCGCAATGCTGATAAATTATGCATGTATCATAATACATATAGGTAAACCTTCCTCTTGAATCACTCTATCTATTTAAAAAACCGCATCAAAATCCGTTACGTAGTTTTAAAGATCTAAGCATACATAGGGACAGACAGACAGCAGGAAACGACTTTGTTTTATATTAAGTAGTCATGTGGCGTCCTAGGCGACCGAGACCTGGTTACAAAGCATGCACCCTAGAGAAGCCAGCGCTCGGGCGGCCGCCCGGGTTAACAAAACATGGAACAATCAGTCCACACTCCACACTGCCTGGTGTTTCTGCATCCGCTCCACGGCCGCTTGGTGGCGGTTAGTCGAGAGTGTCGAGACACTACCTACCTACCTACTTATTATAATGAAAATCGCTTTCAACTGGTTTCATAAAATCACACTCGTGTTTTAAGACCTCTCATTATGTAACAGTTGCAACTGTTCTACCTACTCGTGTACGAAGAGGTAGGAGGTAGGAGGTTGTAAAGTCGAGGAAAACCCCAATCTCCTACCTAATTGCTCCACACTACTCGCGAAGTTGGCCGAATATAATAGTTTGGTAGGGCTGCCATCTCTTAATTCGCCGAACCCGGAAAAGACTATAAAAACCCGGACAATTGGCGTAAATCGAATTATTTCCCCGGACATGTATGAAAATAAGATAATTAAAAAACAATCTCTTTATTTTTTATTCCCCTAAAAAGTGTCCGGGTTTTTCCCTGACACTTATTGAACCCGGGGGGGCTCCGGGCGGCCCCCGGACGGCCTCCAAACTAGGACACATCCGGGGAAACCCGGACAGATGGCAGCCCTAGCTTCGCTACGGAAGCCCATACTTCGAGCAACTTCGCCTCGCTCAACTTCGCGAGTAGTGTGGAGCCCGGGGTAGGATAGCTTTTGACTTTGGCCTTACCAGGTGTAAAAAAAACGAGGAAGCCTAAGGATGAAGCATGCTTTCTTAGAAATGTTTCGTGCCTGTGATGGACTAACATCTATATACCTACCAAAGATCCATGAACGTGGCAGTGAATAGTTGTACTGTAAGGTTCTATTTGGTTGTTGACAGTAGAGCTGGCAACTAGATTTTGTATTAAAAATATATTTAAATATTTAGAATTATGGCCGTCTCTGTCACTCACCAAGAGAGCCGGGCATTCATGCTTAAGCTCTGTATCGTGGCTGAACGCTAAATAAATTATAATCCAAGTTCTATCTTGTGTTTTGCACCTTCTACCAGAGTTACACCTCCCACATTTGGTGGAGGTGCGGGGCTATAAACCAATATGTATATCTAATCGAAGTATAATTTAGAGGTGACCGACCTTATCTTTATAATTGGTATTATGTGTGAAGGTGTAGGGTGACCGCTGATTGTTAATTCAGAATATAAAAACGAGATAACAAAATAATTCGATTAAATAGCGATTTTACCGTGGAAACTTCAATTCGTTCAAACCTTTGTTTCGAAGATAAAAGCTCGGGTACTCGCATACCTACTCGTAAAGTACATAGGTAGGTACCTACTTACGATGACGGCGCGATTTGGCACGCAGTGTCGTGTCACATACATACCGTTTATGTTAGGCATGCTATTTTATTAGGTAATGCTCAGCATCGGTGTATGCTGAAAACGGCGATGCACTGAAAACGCCATCAAATGTACGTATAAAAAAAATTGGGCAAGTGTGAGTCCGACTCACGCATGTAGGGTTCCGTACCTATATATATTTATATATATATAATCTATAACAAGTTTGTTGTATGGGAGCCCCCCTTAAATATTTATTTTATTTTATTTTTAGTATTTGTTGTTATAGCGGCAATAGAAATACATCATCTGTGAAAATTTCAACTGTCTAGCTATCACCGTTCTTGAGATACAGCCTGGTGACAGACGGACGGACGGACGGACGGACGGACGGACGGACAGCGAAGTCTCAGTATAGGGTCCCGTTTTTACCCTTTGGGTACGGAACCCTAAAAACAAATGAACAATAGACGCGTGACGTGCATTTGACATGCTTCTGCGTCTTTTGAGCAACAGTGGTAGAGAGCTTGATGCTGCCGCTTGCGGCATAGGCGTATTTAGGGGGGTGGCCGGGTGGGCCGTGCCCACCCCAATATGGTCTCATGCTCACTGCCCACCCCAGGATTTTGGGTTACCCATAGAAATTCATGACTCAAACACATAGGCCATGCTGGCCAGGCCCCTACCCAGGCCCCGCCTGAAAAATAATCTTAGACACGCTAAATGGCTTGCGGTAAAATGGTATGGCTACGTCACTGGGTAAGCCTGTCGACCGACTGAAGTGGTGCGGAGGAAACTAAACCAATCAGATTGCGTCTTTGTGAAGCCCTAAAGCAGTGCATTTAAATTTGAGGCATGTAATTGGTCTATTTTGCACAGATCCACACCACTCTGCCTTTTATTATCGTCGCCTCTTCAAATACGAATCCTCAAATACTTCGGGCACGTTACACGAAACCAAAACTTTGGAACGACTCGTCATCCAAGGACGAGTGGAAGGCAAGCGGTCACGAGGTCGGTCACCTACGTTCACAGACCTGATAAAAGCTGCGACACATATCTACCACCATAGTCCAATGTTCCGGTGATGCTGAAGACCGTGGCAAGTGGAGGTGCATTGAATGAATGAATCTTTTTATTTCGGACATAATAGCATCCATATCCATAGCAAATAATAAATAAATATGAGACAACCTTACACAAATCGATCTAGTCCCAAATAAAGCTCAAGAAGGCTTGTGTACTTATGTAGATAAATATATACTTAAGTACAAATAACAACCATGACCCAAGCACAAATATACGAGTTCATCACACAAATATTTGCCCTGGCCGGGATTCGAACCCGGGACCGTCCGCTCAGTAGGCAGTGTTAAAAAGAAAAAGGTTTTAGCAAACTTCAATGTCATGTCTTTGTCAATCATAGATACAAGGGGCATGCCAAAAGAAATTAGATACTCCTTGCTCATTTAATTGATACTGGCCAGTAATACATCACCACAAAGGCTGGCTATTTGCTTATAAATTTAAAAATTGAACACTCGACAAAACTACTTATATTTTTTTTTATGATTTTTTTTCTAATTAAATCTGGCGGGAATTTTCTACGACCATGGAGCTGACACGACGTGATTTTCGGGTTATGATGTATTATGACTTTAAAAAAGGTTTGTAGCCTCAAGAATGTTTTGAACTTTTAGTCACGACTTTTGGTGAGTCTGCATGTTCACGTGCAACAGTTTTTAACTGGTTTGCTGAATTTAAAAGAGGACGGGTGAGTTTTGAAGATGATCCGAAGTCAGGTAGGCCGCCAACCGCAGTTACTCAAGAAAATGTGCAAGCTGTGGAAAAAATGATTCGTGGAAACCGACGAATCACATACGAAGAGCTAGAGCGAGAACTGGGTATTGGATCAGCAGCGTTGCAAACTATAATTCACGGACAATTATCCCTCCACAAGCGTTGTTCAAGGTGGGTGCCGCACAAGCTCAAAGATTTGCAAAAGGAACGTCGCGTGGATTGGTGCAAATTTATGATAAATAAATTTAATGGCGGTGAAAAAAAAAATGTTTATGATATACTCACAGCTGACGAAACATGGCTATATAACTATGATCCTGAAACAAAGCGACAGTCAACAGTATGGTGCTTTGAAGATGAACCGACACCAACAAAATGTCGCCGAACGCAAAGCACACAGAAACAAATGATTGCCTCGTTTTTCTGCAAAACGGGACATATTGCTACTGTGGTACTAGAAGATCAAAAAACAGTCGATTCGGAATGGTACATGACAGTTTGTGCCCCAAAAGTATTGTTAGCTTGGTGTGATAAGCGGCCAAAGTCAGGAACCCAGCAACTGCTTTGGCACCATGACAACGCAGCCCCGCACACTTCTGCTAGAACACTGGACTATTTTAGTACCAAACACGTCACTATCTTGCCTCATACTCCATATTCACCGGACCTAGCACCATGTGATTTTTATCTGTTTCCAAAAATCAAAGACAAATTAAAAGGAAGGCGATTTGAAAGCAAAGAAGATGCCCTGGCAGATTATAACTATGAAATTTCTGAAGTGTCTAAAGAAGAGTGGTCATTAGTATTTTCCAAGTGGTTTAGACGGATGGAAAAATGTATACGTGTTCACGGTGAATACTTCGAAAAAATAGACAACTTTAATGAATAATAAACATCATGATTTTTGAGTATCTAATTTCTTTTGGCATGACCCTCGTATAGTATAGTTGTCAATATATAATATGAATACTTCAACATGGTAGCAGAGCCTGTGGTTATTATATCGAAAAATATTGAAAAATATTTCATTATATTTGTAATGAGCGAAGAAAAATATATTTTTACATGTTATGTGATTGTGTAAAATAATTATTTTATGAAAATAATTAGCTACGATTTTAAACCAAATTCGAACCATTTTCAAACAAGATCCGTCAAAATGTCAACTCCATCGACGAGCTGCAAAATTGATATTGGTCGTTTGGAAGGTAAAGAAAATTGGTCGACATGGCGCTGCAAGGTACTGTTACTGCTACGAGGTACGCCTGGAGGATTGGACGCTATCAACGGCAACCTAAAGCCACCGACGCAACCCGGCGCAACAGCTACATCGGCAGACCAGGCTAGGTATCAGAAAGCTCTACAAGACTATAATGAAAAAGATAGTGCCGCGATGCTCATGCTAATGGCAAATATGTCAGATGTCACTTTGCAAAAGGTAATGAGACTGACGAGTGCGAAACAGATTTGGGATGAATTACATACTCTGTTCGACGGCACATCTGAGGATAAAAGCTATAACCTTTGCTACAACTTCTTCAGTTATCGCAAAGATCCCCTACATGACATGTCCATGCATATATCCAAATTGAAGAACATATGGTATGAACTAAAGGTTGAGCTACGAAAGGACGAAACTAAATATGATCTTCCTGAGATATTACTCATATGCAAAATTTTAGAAACGTTACCTGATGATAGTTACTTCCCGTTCAAGTCAAGTTGGATGCTCATGTCAAAAAAGGACCGTAACATTGAAAATTTGACAGCGCAAACTTGCTGTTACGAAAGATCTCTGATGAATAAAGAAGAGGATTCCGAACCTCAAGCGCTAGTAATACAGAAGTCTTCTCACAAAATGAAGAAGAAATGCGGATATTGCAAACTTTTTGGGCATAACGTCAAACAATGTCGAAAGTGGATCGCTGATGGAAAACCTCCCAAAGAATCACAACCATCTACAAGTCAATCTATCAATAAGAACTTAAACCTAACCCTCATGCAAGTTGAGACTAATGAAGCAGTGACCAACTTTGAAGATCTTGACAATTGGTACGTCGATAACGGTGCAACAAGCCATGTCACCTGTCAACCTGACATATTCTCCAATTTTCAACATTTTACTAAGAACCAGACGGTTACAACTGCAAATGGATCTACAACTGAAGCCATTGGGAAAGGAACAGTCGAATTGATTGCAGATGTCCATGGTCGACAAGAGCATATCACATTATGCGATGTTTGGTACGTTCCCGCAATAAGACGCAACCTGTTCTCTGTACTCGCTGCTCAAGACAAGCTACAAAACAGTGTCTTCACATCCGAGAGAGAATCCTGTCAGCTGATAAATAATGGAAAAGTGAACTTGATTGGCACAAGAGTCAAGAATGGAGGTCTCTATAAGCTGAAAGTCCAGACTATTAGAAATCCAACTCCAGAAATGAACACTTTGTCAACGGAAAACACTTTGCAACTTTATCATGAAAGGTTCGCACATCAGAACAAAATACACGTTAAAAAATTGATTGAAAAGGAACTTGGTATCAAAGTCAAACTTGATTCTGAATTATGCACAGGATGTGTATATGGAAAGACACATAGACATAAATTTGGAAGAAGAGAAAGAGCTAAAGAACCAGGAGAGATAATACATAGTGACGTATGTGGTCCGTTTCCAAATTCTTTCATGAAGTTTCGGTATTTCGTACTGTTCAAAGATGACTACAGCAACTTTCGTCATGTCTACTTCATCAAGCAAAAGTCGGAAGTCAAAGACAAGCTTGTGCAGATGATCAATGAAACGAAGACAGCTGGTCATGTTATAAAAACGATAATTAGCGACAATGGAGGAGAATTCAAAAACGAAGCCATTGAGAAGATACTTCATTCGCATGGCATACAGCACCGGTTTACAATGCCATATACACCAGAGCAAAACGGGTCCAGTGAACGAGAAAATCGAACCCTCGTTGAAGCCGCTCGCACTATGATGCATGCTCACGAAGAACTGCCATTTGCCTCTTGGTCAGAGCTTGTTAACACGGCTGCGTATATCCTGAACAGAACTGGGCCAACTTCTCAAGAAGGAAAGTCACCATTTGAGCTATGGTTTAGAAAGAAGCCGTCCATTAAACATTTGAGAGTCATTGGAACAGAATGTTTTGCACATATTCCCAAACAGAAGCGAACAAAGATGTCCAAGAAAGCTCAAAAATGTATTTTAATCGGATATGATGGTGATGATGGCTATCGGTTACTGGGATTTAATAAAAACAACGAACCTACATTGATCCGTTCGAGAGATGTGACATTTAAAGAAACTCTAATAAAATCAGTTGGATTGGAATCTGATATATCTGAATCTGAGGTAGAGGATGAACAAACTACGACAGAAATCGAACTCAATTTCCCAAAGACTCCACAAAATCAACCAATGTTTGAAGCAAGGGAGGATATACCACAAAATGCGGAAGTAATGCCTAAAACATCGAATGATTTAAGTCAAGAAGAGGAAGATCTGGACGAGTCATCTCCTGAACCAGATGGATGTCGAATAAATTATTCAGACGAAGATCATGATGATATCCCTGATACAAGAACACTTCGTGACAGGTCTACACTGCGGGCTCCAACCAGATATTCTTACAAAGCCTGTTTTTAAGCCCAGACTGGGATTTATTAGTGGGCTGATTGGCTTAACGCTTTAAAGTTTGCCGAAAAGGGAGGATGTTAAAAAGAAAAAGGTTTTAGCAAACTTCAATGTCATGTCTTTGTCAATATATAATATGAATACTTCAACAGGCAGTAGTCTACAAACCGAGCCAAACGCGTCGTCACTTAGTAATAGGGTCCTATCTTAGTATCTACATTGTGAGAGCTGCATTATCTAGATCTACAATAGATAAGTCTTATCATACAACCGCGATCATTCTGTCAAGGACTGACAAGCAGCCTAAATTCACTGTCACCATTTTTCGAGCATTATTTTACTCGTATTTATTATTATTGAATTCGTAAATATTTAAAATAAAACTTGTTTATGTTCCCGCATAAGGGCGGTCGCCCACGGCGACTTTTTGTAGCGATGCTGTCGCGCGTTTACGAAACGCGCGACAGCATCGCTACTAACACACGCGTTAGTCGCATTTGCAACGCGCTACGGAAGCGATGCCAACACACTATACTAACGCGCTTCAGCATCGCGACTGTATCGATGCAAACGCGCGACCGTGTCGGACGACATCGGGGAGGGAACGGAGGGAGGGTGGCGCGGTAGTGGAGATGGAGAATTGAATCGCGTTTGCATCGCGACAGAAGCGCGACGGTATCGCGTTTGCATTGCGACTGAATCGTGTTATGTGGGCGAGGGCACACAGCTAGCGACCGCATTGCGACTGTATGTACTCGTATGCGAACGCGCGACATGCATCGCTATTACTGCATCGCTACAAAAAGTCGCCGTGGGCGACCGCCCTAATAAGTAAACACCGATACCAGTTCTCGAGAATGGTCGTGCCTCGCAGCATTGGGATCGATATATCATCACGGACAGGACTACCTATTGTAGAAAATAAGCCTGATATCGTGTTGGTAGATCGATCGATTTGACGACGCGGTTGGCGCAGTGGTTAAGCAACTGCCTACAGATCCGACGGTCCCGGGTTCGAATCCCGGCAAGGGCAAATATTTGTGTGATGAACACGAATATTTGTGCCTGGGTCATGGATGTTCTATGTATTTAAGTAATTATTTATCTATATAAGTATGTAGGTATATCGTCGCCTCGTACCCATAACACAACCCTTCTTGAGCTTAATTTGGGACTAATAGGTTGATTTGTGTGAGGTTGTCTGATATTTATTTATTTATTTATTATTTATTATCCAACCGCCAGGCAGTTCTCATCGACATCACCATCCCGCATGACGAGAACCTCGTGAAGGCTGAGAAGGACAAACTCAGCAAGTACCTTGACTTGGCTCACGAGGTGACCGCCATGTGTAGGGCTCTGCCATCTCTAAAATCGCCGAACCCGGACAGAGACTTAAAAACCGGTCAAGTGCGAGTCGGACTCGCGCACCGAGGGTTCCGTACAAACACTTTCCATTCTTAAGTGGTTAAGTTAAGTTTGCACCTGGTATGTATAGCGCTCCATACAAATGAGGTGCAAAGTTAACGCAACCAATCCCTTTGTTGTATGGGAGCCCCCTTTAAATATTTATTTTATTTTATTTCTAGTATTTGTTGTTATAGCGGCAATAGAAATACATCATCTGTGAAAATTTTAACTGTCTAGCTATCACCGTTCTTGAGATACAGCCTGGTGACAGACGGACGGACGGACAGCGAAGTCTCAGTAATAGGGTCCCGTTTTTAGGGTTCCGTAGTGAATTAGGAACCCTTATAGTTTCGCCATGTCCGTCTGTCCGTCCGTCCGTCCGTCCGCGGCTTAGCTCCGTGATCATTCGTACTAGAAAGCTGAAATTTGGTATGAGTATGTGTATGTATAACACCGACAGAACGGTAAAATAAAAAAAAAAAATTTTTTTTTTTCGGATACCTCAAACACCTAAAGTGGGCGTGATTTTTTTATTCTTTTCAACACTAGTGTGTGGGGTGTCGTTGAATAGGTCTTGTAAAAATAATAGGGGTCTTGTAACATTATTTTTTGATAAAGTCAGCAGTTTTGTAAATATTCGCTCCGAAAACAAAAAAAATAGTGTCCCCCCCCCCTCTAACTTTCCAACCACGGGTCAAAAAAAATCGGAAAAATCATTTAAATGAGGCCTTATAAGTACTTTCAATGAAAACTATATTGAACAAAATCGGTTGAGCCGTTTTTGAGTTAGGTATCGCCAAATTTCATTTTTTTTCTTTTAAAGAACGTAAGTTGACTTCCAGAAGGTAATAAGTGATTACAGTTTCTAGGGCGTTTACGATCTTTTTATAGAGCTTAAAATCTTTCTTAACTTAAAACTCGGGCTTAAAACAGCAGTTAATTGTGAAGGATGAGCAACTACGGAACCCTACACTGAGCGTGGCCCGACATGCTCTTGGCCGGTTTTTTCCCTTTGGGTACGAAACCCTAAAAACAATCGCTTTATTTTTCATTCACGTAAAGTGTCCGGGTTTTCCCCGGAAACCAGGAGGTGGTACTCCTGGAGTCCAGGAGTACCACCTCCTGGTTTCCGGTCACGGGGCGCGTCGGATGTCCCTCTCTCTCCAGCCCTAACCATAGTGCCCGTTAGGTTAGGTTTTTTTTAATAATGTGTTTATAATATTTTGTAATTTCTTCAATGTACCTATTTTACTTTTGATATAACTGTATTGTAAAGAACCTAACCTGAGATTGAAAATAAATAAAGGTGATAAATAATAATAAATATATTTGCTTGTAATGTGTGTTTTACTTGTACGTTTTATGAGTATGTTTGGCAATCCTTATCTAAGATTCAGTGTCCTTACCGTATCTTGTACTAATACAATACTTATTTATAAAATATTTATCTAAATCTTTACAGAACAAACTGTTACTAGCCAGTGCAAACATAGTCCTACACAGCGTACGAGGCCAATGAAATCGGTACTAATATAATATGTAGGCTAAATATTCGTCTTTACCTTGTTGATAGTAGTAAAGATCTTTCTAACTTAGGGAGTAAAGCAATCCATACTAAATATATAAATGCGAAAGTGTGTCTGTTTGTCACGCTTAAAAACGCTGAACCGATTTTTGATACAATTTGGTATGGATATAGTTTGAGTCCCGGGGAAGGACATAGGATACTTTTCATCCTGAATATATTTAATGTTTCCATGGGATGAGCAGGTAACATCGCGGGGCACTGCTAGCTTCATATAAACGAGTGGCTGTGTGAGCTGCAGACATCACGATCATTTTTCGAAATAGAAATGCATACCTAATACATTTATGGATGGAACCAACATAATATACCGAAAGGTACGGCTAAAGTCTATAATAATACACAATTACATTCAAATTTTATGTCACCTGAACTAGGGTTCTGTTTCAGGCAGAAGGAAAGCCTAATTATGTACAATACAAATACTATTTATTGCACACCTCCAACATCAAGGAAACATCAACATGAGATACATTAAAATAACAGGCAGAGGTAAACAACAGGCGGTCTTATCGCTAAAAAGCGATATCTTTCAGACAATCCTAATATGTATTACATTTTATAATTGAAATTAAATATTAATCTATGTAAATACTAAAATTAACACTAACCCACTGAGAAAAATATTACTTTTTTATGTTTTACTTGGATTACACTACCTACTCAGCCACTCGTATCATAGTTTCCTTTTGACTTTACTGTACCTTAAATAAGTACCCTTTAACTATTCTTGGATGCTTCCATGGATGTTCACCTAGGCTTAGTACTGTGTAAGTACTAGAAATTGATTAAAATCCGTCTTGACGAGACGAGGCCGTGAATCGGATCCGATCGATAGAGATGGCTTTGCAAGCATTGTCTAAACAAAAGACGTGATATGGCATCGTGCTGTTATTTTTTTTCCCCAAAACAAAATCCTACCCACAGGAATGTGGCGGAGTTTTATTAGTAGATTTTCTTTGGTAATACTCGGAAGCAACGCAAGCAGACTTCAAAATATCAGTGCGGATTAACTGCAATAAACTTACTGACAATTGAAGATTACTTCACCTATAAATGGAGATTTTCTTGTCAAGTGAGCATTGTTCGATTGTGCAAACTGAAAAGCGGTCAATATGTCGTTCTTTGGAAAGCAGTTCAAGAAAGTCAGGACTGAAAATGCGGCGGAGTTTCTTGGAAAACTCAGTGAGTCTAAAATACTATACGAATACTAACTATAATTCCGGCTTCATACTACTTGCGTTGCGAAGTTAGCCGTAAGAAGAAAAACTACTCGAAATTGACAAAATTCACGCAGAAAACTGTTTTTTTTTCAACTTATTTTTGACTGCACGCAATAAAAGCATGAAATAGACTATGTTACTATCTAGAACTCAGACACAAGTATAATTCACTTCAAAAAGTTGGTAGAAACAAGAAAAAGAAATTTAAAAAGGAATAATGCCTCTTGACCTTCCGTTACTCAACAGCAATCTCAATTTACAGATCTCTCCGAGATGATCCTGGCCATGCTCCGCCAGCAGAACTCCGTGACCACCTTCACAAAGAACGACGATGGCAGCCTCCAGTACGTGGTCAAGAACAGCGAAGGCGCCGTTGTCCTGAACCAGGTCATCCACCCGGCGAAGGAGGTGGACTACAGGACCCCTGATGGTCTGGATACGAAAGTGAAGTTCGTTCTAGAAGGAGACACGCTGAAGTCTCATATGCAGTTCCCTGACGGAAAAGTCGTGCACATGGATAGATACTTTGAAGGCAACGGTATGAAACTGGTAAGTTCTTAGTGGAGAATTTAAGAGTATAAGAAGCATCTAAAGAGCCCATTGACAAAATTTAATTTTTTACTGTTTTTTTTGCCGAATTTATCAAATAAAGGTAAAAAGACCGGTCAAGTAAACGCAACCGATCATCTGTGAAATTTCAACTGTGTAGGATTATCACGGTTCATGAGATACAGCCCGGTCACAAACAGACAGCTAAACAGACGGACAACGAAGTCTTAGTAATAGGGTCCCGTTTTTTACCATTTGGGTACGAAACCCAAAAAAGGCCAATTGATATTTTTTCATACGTCACAACCTAATCGAAATTTGATATTGTTTACGTTCTCTACCCCCATATTTCCTTCATTTTGAAAAATGTTGAAAAACTGAATAGACGAAAAAATTCTTAAGACTTAACGACCCTATACTAAAAATCATGGGAATCAGTTGACAAATGCGACCCTTCTATAAAAAGCGTCTGAACATCCAAACATCCTAACATCGACACATCCGGTTATACGAAAGAATTTTGGGCCAAGCTGAAACCGCGACGCTTCGCTCTCTCGGTCAATTGATCTTTACTGTCTTTAAATAAAAGTTTATTATCTGTGAGATAATAATGTATCGAAGTATTTATTTCATTTATGAGTTAGGATTAGGACCGAAGCGTTCTGTATCAAAGTCCACGTTTATAATATAATGGGTTATTTATTGCATGTAATTGATAAAAAAAAATGGGCAAGTGCGAGTCCGACTCGTGCATGAAGGGTTCCGTACCATAATCTAATACCCCTATACCCCTTAAATATTTATTGTATTTTATTTTTAGTATTTGTTGTTATAGCGGCAATAGAAATACATCATCTGTGAAAATTTCAGTGATAGCTAGTCACTGTTTTTGAGATACATCCTGGTGACAGACGGACGGACGGACGGACGTACTGACGGACGGACAGACGGACAGCGAAGTCTCAGTAATAGGGACCCGTTTTTACCCTTTGAGTACGGAACCCTAAAAACGTGAGAATTAAAAAAAAGTATCGTATGAAAGAACACGAAATGTAAGTCAATGGTTAGGTACTGTCCTCCGGTCAGTCTGTTGCAGCACTGCAATTAATAATTTAAGTAAATTTCTACGCGAACTGTTAAATTTAGAAAAACATTTTGGAAAATCATGGTAAAAAAAATGGTTGACCTGCAGTTTAAAGATCCTTACAGCAAGGACTATCAAAAAAAGATTTTTTTTAATTGTACCCAGCCTATTTAGAATCATATTAACCCTCGCTTTCCACTTGTTCCAGGAACTCTACTTGAAGGGCGTTGACCAGAAAGCTACAATTTTCTACGAAGTTGTTTAAATGAAAATCAATTTATAATTATTTATTAATTAGATTTAAAATACAGTTATTTTTTTTCATTTGCATCTATTTATTGACACACATAATATACAGGGTGAGTCAGGAGTCATGAGCGAGGGTAACAAGGCTGATGAGGAGAACCACATTGACCAACTTTCACTACGCGACCAGCCAGAGTGTGAATCGCGGAAAAATCATTATCATCCTTAATTTAAGAGTCAACGTCTTGTCGGTGTAGCTGGTGAAGTATGCAGTTTTCTCCGTCTAACTCTATCCATAGCCACTTCATTGACTTCCCTAAGATACGACATGACGTCTATCTTCTCTTTAATTTGTTTAATGTAACTTATTCTTGGCCTTCCTCTTCCTCGCTTCCCCTCAATCTTTCCTTCTAAAAAAACAATTGAAATTTAAATTGTTCGCTAACTATCGAAAATGTATGAAGCAGCAGATTTTTTTAACATGATTTTGTGGTTGGTCCCATAGTAAAAGTTGCTTTGTGACTCATCCCATTGGCCCTATCACTCACGCTCCTGAATCAGCCTGTATAGTCGATATCCTTACCCATTGTTCATCGTCACATCAGCCGATAAACTCTCCCAGCAATTTTGACAACGGCCGCTCCGGTGCTCTCATTCAATGATTTCCTGCGACCTTGACAGATCGTCGATTTGACTTGAAAGTGAAGTGACAGATAATATGTCGCGCGACAAAGAGTCAGCACTTTAGCACTACTGCGGCACGCGAGTCTTTCTCGCGCAAGATATATTACCTATCTCTTTCTATAATAGTACTGTAGAGAGTGACAGGTGACTAAAGTAACACGACAAGAGTTGCGAACCATAGTTGTGCTAGCTAGGGTCACGACAACACACGACTAGCGGCAGCGGCAGAGATGGGCGAGCGGTAAAAACAAAATCATAACACAAAACAGATGGGTACAGAAATCAATCTGCATACAAGCGCGCCCGAGCAAACTCACACATAGACATTGCTCACGGACATATATCTCGGACCAGTTCAGACCAGTGCGAGCGCGAGTGCCATCCGCTTGACGTGTCCGTGAGCAATGTCTATGTGTGCGTTTGCTCGAGCGCGCTTGTATGTACATTGATTTCTGTACCTATCTGTTTTGTGATCATAGCGATGTTGTATTGTATTAGGCACGTCACGAGCCGCCGCGCGCGGTTGCCTCTCCATTTGTTCCGCCGCTAAGACCGAAGTCGAGGTTGGGCCGTCAGTATTAGGGTGCGTCTCCACTGAAGGGGAGCTTAGTGGAGACGTGCGGAATCGACCAATCACAACAGAGAAGTGGAGCTGACATACAGATTTCAAGTCAGGTTGGAATTTGGGCATCTTAAGGATATCCTATGGATTCTCAGCTTCCAGAGTTCTAACACAATCTAGGCACTAACGGGGCCTTGCGCTCACTTGGTCTCCAAGAGCTCTATCCAGTATGGTGGAGTCATCCAATTAGGACTTCCAATCCTGGTATTTTTTGTATGGATGGAGAATCCTAGAGTGCGTGCCGTTGTGACGCTAAAAAAAGAAACTGTCTATGATTACAACATATTTTTTGGTTTAACGCTATTAATATAGGTTTACTATCTAGTTAGGTGTATGTGCACTGACCTGCAGAATTGCATGGCCCATTAATAAATGAATCCATTCATAAATGGGCCATAAATTGGCGTAGTCCATAGAAAATATTTCGATTTCTATCTATGTCTAAAATTAGTCCCTGGTTCTAATTTAAGCATATAGATACTTATAGTGGTGATGGAGGATTAAAGTTCTATTAATAAAATCTATGTCTAATTGATAAGAGATAATTAATGTTACAAAGTTTATTTATTTGTTTCATTATTATTATCACAAAATGCTTAAATTGCTTCTTAATGCGTCTAACTATCTAGTATCGATTATATGATAAATAGGGTAAATCGCCAATTACTGGCCACCGTTCAATAACTGGCCACCTCATACTAAAAATGAACGCTGTTTACCTGCAAACTGAATTCATTTTAGTATTACATGGCCAGTTATTGAAGGATAGCCAGTAATTAAAACTTTATACTAAGCCGAAAAGGCTGGACAGAATTTTATTTCATCATCATGGATTTAAGAGCTACGCTCTTGTCTGTGGAGTAATTTCCATGCATCTCATTCTTGCGCCTTCTCCTTGGCAGCTTGGTATGACACGACATTATCTTTCTCCTTTATTTGGTCCATGTAAGCTCTCCTTGGTCTTCCTCTCTTTTTCCTCCCTTCAAGATTTTTATTTACTTAAAAGTTAGTAATTCCATGCTTAAATTATTCGTCGTCGGCAATAAATAATTTTCTTGTATTTTGACTCAAACATTTTACGTTGTTCCTTTCTTTTAAGATACTATGTTACTTAAGAAGAATTATTATTTTTTGTCCCTTCTTTCGATTGGCATCATAGAAAATAGGGGTGATATTTTTTTTCACATTTAAGTCGGTTCGATTCCCAGACGAAGCGAGTAATTCTTAGAAAATCTTATATTTAAAAGTTAGTAATTCTGCATTTAAAGATAAAGTCTTCTTTCAGCAAAATATCCTATCTACGATAATTAAGGTAGGTACTTTCCCTTGATGTATGTCTCATAGTTTTGGGACGCCCTCTATACGCTCGTAATCACGTGACGGTGTACTGTTATTGTATGTACAGCCACGATAAATCCTTTTCTAAGAAATCTTATTTGCTAGCCTAAATAGGAAACCTGACTCATTCTTGATATTTTTTCCTGTAAACTACTAAAAAAATAGGTTATCTCTCATACAAACGTAATCACGAAGGTGTGGTCGCAAACATCATAATTATTTACGGTGTTCTGATTTATCGCAGAATTATTTTTCGTTGACTGTTTAATGTCGCCGAATTTTCACTTCGCAGAATGTTTATTCTCTGTAGTCATAGGGGAACCTGGGGTAATGGGGACCGGCGGGTAATAGGAGCGGTGCGACTAGAGACAAAACTATAGCACATATTTACTCATTTACCGCGCGGGCGTTTTCGTCACAGTGCGGCCGTGTTCCCTTGGCTCGCTCAGCTCGCCAGTGCCACGCATTATGTTACCACGGACGCTTATCGGATCTTTGCTCCGCGCTTATAAAAAATACGATATTTCAACGGCCAGCTTAAGTTGAGGGAATATGTTTGTTATAATGAAACCTGTTTTATTTAATAGCTAATGTTATCAATTTTGAGTATCTATTCATATCATTTCATTACAAGCTAGATTCGGAATATTATTTTATAAAATTTCAATATGGTGGTAACGGGTAATCAGAGCTTATTACATGATAAGGCTATTATTGTTTGGATCCTTAAAGTTAATTAATTTACGCATACGTTTATGTTAATATTTATATGAATATGAGATTTTAGGCTGACAATTAATGTTTTGAGGCTGACTCAATAATTAAGTAGCTCCCATTACACATATGGGTATCTATAGGCTCTCATTTCCCGCAAAGTCGGGTAATGGGAGCGATTCTGTTTTTTTGAAAAAAGTTTATCTGTCGCCAAATGCCTGATGATGTAACGGTGATGCTGTAATTAAATGATAATCAAATAACTAAGGATTTAGTTTCTGTTAAAAAGATCCAAAAATACCCATACATTTTCCTTATATTGAACTTTTGCCTTAGTAAGTAGGCTCCAATTCCCCCACGCTCCCCTACGTGTTTTAAATATCATCCTATAAATTCGGTTAGGTATTAAGTAAGGTTTGTTTTGTAACAATCATAAATAAATTACGGTTTCAGAGAAAACATCTTTGAAATTACACTTACTGCGAAATCAAACATGCGATAAAAATTATTTAAACATTATTGCAGGAACTATTAATGCAAAACTTTGTGAGTATGAGGATGTTTGAATGTGATGAGGATGTGTGATTTAGGGTTCCGTAAGTACCTCAGTCGACAAAAACGGAATCCATATGATTAGGTTTGTTGTCCGTCAGTCTGTCAATAGGTGGTGTGTCTCAGGAATGCAAGGAGACATTAAACTGAAATTATAATAGGATATTTGATTATAATTTCAGTTTAATGTCTGCTAGGTACCGGTTAGATCCGTAAAAAAAGAACAAATAAAATCAAATACTAGTTAAGTCAACTAATCAAATGATACGAGCGTTTATTCTGCATTTGTTGACGCTGGCACGGGAATCAAAACCTATAGAGTAGTTCATTACAAACTTATTTGTAGTTGGTAAACGAACTCCGACCTACGTCGATCTATGGGGACAACAACTTTGCAACGGCAAAGTAAGTGTATCGTTTAGTACAGTTTACCTTATCGTTAGAGCAATATGCAGTGCTGAAAGTTTGCACGGAACCCTCGGCTTACTTTCGTCTTGAACATAGGTATTAGGGTGGGTCACTTTTGTATGGGAAAAAAATTAATACTTTTATATCTTTAGGCATAGCAAAAAAAATGTAACTCATAATAATATAAACTAAATACCGAAATTGCATTGTAATTGATGTTGATCTTTTGCCTCCGGATCTATTTTTAAGTTAGTATAGAAATGCCCATAGGTATTAAATGAGCGTTATGAAGTCTGGTTTTATTATTTTAAATTTGGCCCAATATTTTAATGTATTTTTATTCTGAGTATAATAAGTAGGGCATCACAAAACGAAATACAACAAAAAAATATATACAAGGCCACTTTTTTTAGTGCTCCATACATTTGGCACTTTTTTCTGGAGTAATCCGGAGGCAATAAAACGGAAATATAAAAATAAATAACAATATGTATCCATTAATGGCATAAATGACACCTTTTTTCAACTGTACCCGTTAAAAAAAAAAAAAAGAAAAAAAAAAGACCTTCCCATTAGGATGTGGTGGTTGCGATGCAATGCAATGCAATACAATACATCGCAATCTGTATAGATTATCCCGTCTTTTGACCTTATAATAATTATATCAACCATTTAGAATTAAAACAATAATTTCGTACACTCTTATTCGGATTTCAGCAATCAATTTATCAGATAACATACTTCTAAGATTAGACCATTGGTATATAAACATATTTACGTCAGTTAGTTATCTATTGTACAAATCACTATTACGACAAAATGGCGTTCTATGGAAAGAAATGGAAGAAGACTGACTTCGAGAATGTTCTGGAGTTCATGGATAAATTCAGTGAGTACCTAATTAATGTCGATGCGGTTGGCGCTGTCCGCTGTTTGTAGTGCACTTTCCTAATGAGTCGACGGTGGTGGCAAGGGCAAATATTTGTGTGATGAACTCGAATATTTGTTCCTGGGTCATGGATGTTATTTATATACATAGTACAAGTGTTGCTTAGTTTGGGACTAGGTCGATTTGTGTAAAATTGTCCCTTAATATTTATTTATTTATGTAGTTAATATATCGATCCTATAGGGTGTCTATCATTTCATCGAAATTTCTTACGTCGATTTTCATGTCATCGAAAACTATTCCACGAATGTCTTATGATTTTTTTTTCTAACATAATCATCAATTCATTGCTTTTCGAATAATCGATCAACTATTCAACGTAAATTGTTTCGACTTTGTCTCAAATCGTAATTTACCTTTCATTGAAACATGATTCACAGATGGCACGTCCCATTTATTATTACTGCCACGAAAAATGTTTCATCGTAGTAACGTTACGGATCATAAAAAAAAAGTGTGTGTGTCAGCTCCGACGCACGACTGGAGTTTACTCTTCAGGCCAGGCGCGCACCACTTTTTTGTCGCAGAAATAAGCGTACTTATGGGTTTATGAAAATCGTGGTGCGCGCACTCTCATATAAACCCATATCTTGCATTTATGCGACAAAATTATCGTGCGACTAAAATCTTGGTGCGCGCCTGGCCTTAAGAACGTTTATAAAATATACTTATACTCAATACTCAATACGTTTATTGCACATAATGATTATACAGGTGAAAGTAAATAGTTTAAGTATCACATTATGTACCCTGTTGGGCGCTGCAAACAAGAACGAAAAGGTAGGCACACTTTTTGTGCAACCTGAATTCGAGCGCTGCGAGGAATTCGTTTGACCACTGGAATTGAATGTTTAAGCTCACTGATTTTTTCAGAAAAAGGCCTGATCTGACTTGGTTGTGAATTGTTTGCCTGGTGGCGACGTAATTGCGCCAGCACGAATGCCATGGGTTCTACTGATGTGTATATTAAGTCCTTTCTGACCTTTAAAGAAACGAATCTGGGAGCAATGTGGGCACTGTACGGAATTCTCCAGCGACAGCGACACAGACCTGGAAGCGACATTCTGAGAGGAGCCCGTGCTATTAGGATTCATCAAGTAAACTATTAAAAAACGCAATAGATAAAAACTTACGGCTACGATAACAAATAAAGTATTTAAAAAAACCGCTCCAAGTTTCGGCATACAAATTGCCCCATAAAGTTCCTGGGGGAAGCGGTGGTTTATAATTGCACATATAACTAGATAGTACTCATGCACTGATAGCAATCACACTCGTAACATGATAGAGATTCACGCAAAATATTAGCAAAAACTTGAAAACAAAAACACATTTCTCAGCTGTTGTAGATTGACAACTGTCAGTCAAGCTGCCCGATGCGCACTTGCGCAGCAACGCGCCGTGTAGGCCGCCAGCCGCCGCCGCAGTCTTCGCGGAGAAATTATGAATATGTTTCTTGTCTATGTTATTTGTTAAGCCTCTTGTGGTAATTTAAAATAAAAAATAAATGGCAGAAAACAATTAATATTAATTTTCTCTAACGGAAGCCATGTTTTCCCGTTGCTAAGTACATTTAAAATACATTTCATCAAATAAACATCTCGGTGATGGTCATTTTATATCGGGGTCTTAGTCTATAACGCTTAACGTAACGCATAACCTGCTAATTTAAGAAGTCGTATTTTTACCCCGATCGTATACTGAGATACGACTTTTTAAATTAGCACGGCAGATACGTTCGATTTTACACCCCATATTTTTCATACCCCGGGCTTATATATGAAAATCGATTCTTAAGGAGTAAACTCCAAAAAATAACCTAAACCTAACCCAACCAAGTCGGGTTTCAGGTCATAAAAAAAATAGCCTAAACCTAACCCAACCAGGTCGGATCTAGCCAAGTCGGGTTTCAGGTCATAAAAAAAAATAACCTAAACCTAACCCAACCAGGCCGGATCTAGCCAAGTCGGGTTTCAGGTCAAAAAAAGAAAATAACCTAAACCTAACCCAACCAAGTCGGATCTAGCCAAGTCGGGTTTCAGGTCATAAAAAAAGAAAATAACGTAAACCTAACCCAACCAAGTCGGGTTTCAGGTCATATTGCCACGAAGAAGAAGAAGCGTATTATTGAGTATAGTAACATTAGTAACACTAGTGAAACGATTTTCTATGATATAATAAGTATGGGAATTAAAACTTACGTTAAATCAAAATTATAGTAAAAGCGATTCGATGAACGACTACGTCGATAAACAAATAAAATAATGAAGTGAAATTCGATGAGTTGATTCTTGTGTAAAAGGTAATTCGAGCAAATGTACAAGCGATCTAAAGAAGTTCGATGAATGATTCCTAAGTTGTAATAAAATTCTGCGAATAGTGTTATGGGTAACGATAATCGATGAAACGATTTTCGGTAAAGTGATGGATTACCATCCTATATCTTACATTCGTGGGGGACCTTATTCAATTGAATTTGACATAATTAAAGCTAATTGAGTGGTAGGTAATGTTTGAATTCTAATATTGTATGTTAAATAATTAATAAAATAGTAAGGAAGAAAATGCGTAAGGAAAATTAATAAAGCAGCCGTCGACATAGATACCTCTATTTTTTTATTTTTCCTTACTGATTTAATATCTATAAGAAACTGGGACACATCGCGTTCAAAAAGTGGTCAAAAAGTTAAGCCCCTTCGTGACCATGAACGTGACATCACGTTTGAAACGTCGAGGTAATTAAATAATAGTATTTTATGCAATCGTTGCACAATGAAGGTTCTTAAAGTCGAGTACCGCGTTTAGGTCACGAGACTTGCGAGTGGCCTAAGTAAGGTGCCTACGTGATTTTAAGATCTAATTGTGTAACTATTGCATAAAATACTTCTTATTCGAGCAAAACACAGAAAAACATTTTTTAATTTAATCGTCATTCCCCACTATGAATTTTTATTTTTGATGTAACCTTTTCCGTTCAACTAAAAGTATAAATACATATGTAGATAACATCCATGACCCAGGAACAAATATTCGAGTTCATCACACAAATATTTGCCGTGGCCGGGATTCGAACCCAGGACCGCCGGCTCAGTAGGCAGCTACACTACAAACCGAGCCAACTGCGTCGTCAGTGTTAATCATTTTTAACCTAAGTAGAGTACCTAGACTTTATTTTGCTTGGAAACAGAAACGGTTTTGATTTACGATAAGAAACGATATCATGATCAATGATTATAATTATGACGTATCATTCGTTTATGCATAATCTAATCTTTATACTTAATTCTCCTCGCTTTAATTATGAAATTGGACACTAGAACGTTCGAATACTGTTTAACTGTAGATCACCATTAGCCCGATTCCCTCTTGTTCTTCCTCACAAAATCAACTTACCATCTCTAGCACAACTGTCACAAGTGACTTTTTCTCGCGCGAGATAATTGCTTGTCTCTATCTGTGCAGTAATGTGAGAGGGTGACGGGTAGAGCTATGTCGCGCGACAAGAGTCGCGAAGCGTAGTTGTGCTAGACAGGCAGGACTGTCCCTGTTAGTAAACTCATGGTAAGGCCAGTAGTTGACACGGTTCAACCTACTTCTGTGGGAAGTGAGGCCGCTTGGCACGCGCTATCTCTCACTCACTCTGTGGCGCGCATATCATTCCCGTTTTCCTAGCTTCACTACTACTCGCGAATTTGGCCGAGGTTGGGCGAGGCGAAGTTGGCCGATATATGGGTTTCCGCAAAGATGTGCCCCTCCATGCTATCATATTCGCCCAACCTCGACAAACTTTGCGAGTAGTGTGGAGCCAATTTAGTTTTGAGCTTCCCTCGAATGTCCTTGCAGCTCCCCACTACTCGCGATGTTGGCCAAAGTGGGACGAACATGATAGACACTTTGCTGCGGAAATCCATACTTCGCCTCGGCCAACTTCGGTAAACTTCGCGTGTAGTTCAAGCTAGGGACCGACTCGAGCTCTCTTGTCAAGCAAAAGAGACGACGTAGTGGCTACAAAATCAGATCAGAGGGCATTCAGTTATTATACCTATGTTCTTCATCATTTCAATTTCAGACGTCGAAGAGAAGACCAGAGCTCTCCTGAGGCAGACCGACAGCGTTTCAAGCTTCTTGAGCAACGGTGATGGCACCATCCAGTACGTGGTCACTCTCGGAGACAAGGAGATCCTTAGCCAGAAGATCGTGCCTGGAGAGGAGAAGGACTTCACCACTCCTGATGGCATCCTCACCAAGAACACCTTCACTCTCGAGGGCGAGACTCTAAAGGCTGTCATGAAGTTCCCTGACGGAAAGGTCATACATATGGACAGAGAGTTTGGTGCTGATAAGATGGTTCTGGTAAGTTAAATGAGTTCTTCCTTCCTTTCAAGTCTATTAGGGGGTCGACCCCGGGGGTACCCAGTAGGTATTCGACCTTTAGAGTGTCATTAGAATAGATGATGTTAACCAACGCTAACGGCCGGGGAACTGGTTTGTATTAGACATTGACAAGTGTCAACCGTGGACTAGTTTTTTTATTGTGTTTCGAACGTTTCGAAGGCTGCTGAACCTTTGTTCAGCCAATTTTTTTGCGAACTGTCAAATAGACAATTAAAAAAAGAACATTTTGGGAAAACCATGATAAAGAAAATGAAACAAGGACCATAAAAAAAAATAACGGTCTTCCTCGCTCGTCATGTTATGACGTCCTCATCATTAATCCACATTGTATTGTTAATGTTATCTGTTTATTTTTTTGGCGAAAACCTAAGCAAATAGTAACACATTGTTTTCTATTTCAGTACATATGGCTGGATGGTCTGGACCTCAAGGCAAGCGTCACCTACCTGCAGGTTTAATTTTTAAGTTAGTCATGACATTAAGTGTTAAGTGAAATTATTGCTATTTATTGACATAGAAAAGACTGTTCTCAAAATCGAAGTCTTTATAATATTTATCATTCATATTAAATGACAATTTTAAACGCCTATCTAGTTATTTCCATCGTTCCCTTTTTAGGGTCCCATAGTCAGAATAGAACGGTAAAAACGAAGCTCTGTCATGTCTGTCAGGCCGTCTGTCTGTGTGTCACACGCACTTTACCTACTCAAAAACTACTATACAACGTGTCCCAAAATTCAACGATAAGCGGGCACCAGAGGATGGATCTGGTCATAATACCTCGAGAAAAACAAAGAAAAAAAATTTAGCTCAATCCCTTTAGAAATTATTTAAAAAAAATGAAATTCTTAAAATATCGACACCCCTAATGGTATTTTTAACGACCATGTCTACAATTTTTGGAATATTTCAGATATTTTTTTTGTATCGGCAACCTAAGTAGCACTGCTATCCACCACAGCCCTTAAAAATATCAGAATACATGTAGTTTTAACACAAAAAATAATCAAAATTATTTTTATCCCAAAATGTTTGAATGATTTTTTCTTTTAGTCCACTTTCACTCATCATGGTACATAAAAAAAGTATGGACACTACTATAGCAAGTGTTTTAAAAAGTTGACGCAACTAACCAAGATTCTAAAATGATAGGATACTCTAGGAAAACTAGCGCCGAAAAAAGAACAGCTATTTTTAAACAAGAACCGACATTTTTTTAATGTTGATAGTTGTACTTTTACGTGCTACCACTAACCCGTCCCGAACTCAGACTTGAACTATGCTGCTGCAGAGACACGCTGAGGCACCCTCTGGGTGGAAAGGCTAGCCTCCAGGAGCGGGTCACCGGCCCTCTGCCTATCCGCAACCCATCATCGGCCACTTCCGAAGTGAACTAAGACAAAGACTAGCAAAGCAATCTAACCTATGCCCACCCCAAGTGCTGCCCATAACTTGCAAAGTCTGATCTAGGCGAGATGGGTACCTAATAGTGCACACCAAGACAATGACAGCATCTGCCCTGTCTTTGCGCTCCCGTACCAAGGCCTCCTTCTGTGCGATAACAGACTCACAGAAGGAGGCCACCACCTCCCACGATCTCTCGCTCCTCAGTATGGCCGCTACGACGCGACGCGAGAGATCCCCCACTCCAAGGGCGCCCACCATAGTACGGCGTTCACCAACCCAGTGAATGCACACCTTTAGGGTGTGCTGGGCGGTGTCATCCGGGTCGCCGCTCGCGGTACACCGGGCTGGTTTCCCTGCCGATTTGATGCAGGTAATGATCGAAACACACGTGTCCGGTCATTACCTGCGCCAGTCGGAAGCCAATGCTCGCATGAACCCTCTCCAACCAGTGGTCGAACGATGGGAGGAGTGCCCCTATGGTGCGGGCTTCATAGGGGGAGTCCTCCAGGTCGTTCCTCCACCGGTCCCTCATCCGGCGGCGCTGCGCCCGTCGGCGCTCCTCTCGCAGCTCTTCGGAAGCGGGGAACTCATTAAGGGCTCTGCTCTCACCCGCTCCCTATGCGCCTCCGCGAGCCCCTGGGCATCCAGCTCGCAGGGCGTGGTGCCCGCCAAGGCGCCCACTGCCACAGTACTTTGGGTGGGCATAGGTTAGCCTGCTTTGCTAGTCTTTCTTTTAGTCCACTTTTGGAGTGGCCGATGATGGGTTGCGGATAGGCAGAGGGCCGATGACCCGCTCCAGGAGGCTAGCCTTTCCACCCAGAGGGCGCCTCAGCGTGTCTCTGCAGCAGCATAGTTCAAGTCTGAGTTCGGGACGGGTTAGTGGTAGCACGTAAAAGTAAATACTATCAACATTAAAAAAATGTCGGTTCTTGTTTAAAAATAGCTGTTCTTTTTTCGGCGCTAGTTTTCCTAGAGTATCCTACCATTTTAGAATCTTGGTTAGTTGCGTCAACTTTTTAAAACACTTGCCATAGCAGTGTCCATACTTTTTTTATGTACCATGATGAGTGAAATTGGACTAAAAGAAAAAATCATTCAAACATTTTGGGATAAAAATAATTTTTATTATTTTTTGTGTTAAAACTACATGTATTCTGATATTTTTAAGGGCTGTGGTGGATAGCAGTGCTACTTAGGTTGCCGATACAAAAAAAATATCTGAAATATTCCAAAAATTGTAGACATGGTCGTTAAAAATACCATTAGGGGTGTCGATATTTTAAGAATTTCATTTTTTTTAAATAATTTCTAAAGGGATTGAGCTTAATTTTTTTTCTTTGTTTTTCTCGAGGTATTATGACCAGATCCATCCTCTGGTGCCCGCTTATCGTTGAATTTTGGGACACGTTGTATAGACAATCTTTAGTTACAAAGGTTTAAAGGTTAGGCACAAAGGTTTATAAGCCGGTAGGTATATAATTTTGTAGTTAAATTGCTGAAAAAAATAATGTTTAACTAGGGCTGTCCATTCCATGTAACAGCGATGGACGAAATTACCTACTGTTTTCGATACCATCAAGGCATGGCATATATTTCGATAGATAATTTTATTTATCTACACCCCTCTTGTTAAATTCCTATAACAAGTTCAGATATTATAGGTAAGGACCTACATTACTTGGCAGCGACCAAAATCAGAGATGTAATTTCATAATCATAACAATACCGAAGCCACCGCGAGTCACCATTACAGTATCAATTCGGCTCCGCGGACTAACATGGCAGGGGCAGGACTGAGTGTTTCATATTTTCAGATTACAGAAAATCTATGATAATGATTATGAATATATGTGTGAAGATAATAGTTGTTTATGTGACTGTACATAATGAAGGGAATTAAACACGAGTGTGGGTTTATGAAACGAGCCGAAAGCAAGTTTCATAATAACATCACACGAGTGTTTTAATGCCTCATTATGTACAGTTACATACACTACTTTATCTAGCTAGCCACATATCATAGGCCTCCATGATGCATTCAGGAGTCGCACATTACGACAAATATTACCCGGTAATGGCGGTAATGAAGTTTTCTGGCAGCTGTCATAGTTTTTCTTAATTCAGAGACAAACTAGATTTGACCCCAACTATCATATCGTTTGATATCTTACTTACGTGCGACCTTTGTCAAATTTGATGCAAATTGACGATTCATTTCGAACCAAGCGTCATCTCGACTAATATTAGAATAGAGGTAAAATAAAATTTCTTTGTTTTTCAAAGATGTTCGAAATTTGAATAAATAATAATATTATCGAAATCGATGTTATTATTTAGCAATAATAACATTTTCACAGATAAAAAAATTGTTCTAATAAAACAGTCTATTTTTATGGTGATCATAATGTGCGGTTCTTGAACGCATCATGGAGGGTTTATGATATTTCGATAGATAAAGTAGTGTATGCAACTGTACATAATTAGGTCTTAAAACACTCAAATAAATAAATAACTATATAAATAAATATCAGACAACCACACAAATCGATCTGGTCCCAAATTAAGCTCAAGACGGCTTGTGTCATGGGTATAAGACGACGATATACATACTTATATAGATAAATATATACTTAAATACATAGAACAACCATGACACAAGCACAAATATTTGAGTTCATCACACAAATATTTTCCCTGGCCGGGATTCGAACCCGGGACCGCCGGCTCAGTAGGCAGGTAAATAAATAATAATAAATAAATATTAAGGGACAATCATACACAAATCGACCTAGTCCCAAACTAAGCAAAGCTTGTACTATGGGTACTAGACGACGATATACATAATATATAAAACTAATTATAATATTTAATTTGGAACGTATATAAAATTACAATTCATATTAAAAACTTAATCAAGGAATTAGTTATAAATAAAATAATTACGTGACTAAAATAAACTAAAAAAGGTGTAAAAAACTGTGCCCCCGCGGCATGGTCCCGAAGACGCTGGCAGCATTTCCTCGCTGAATAGCAATGCTAATGCGTTGTGCGAGGAAACTGCCAGATCTTCGGTCCCCCAGTAGTTTCAATCAATCTTTTAGCGAGGTCTTTATAGAGTTTGTGGGCGCTGGGACCCCACGGACCTAAAGTCTCGACCCCGAAAGGAATAAAATTATATTCGGGGCCGAGACCTCTATACTTATTATGTTTTAATTTTTCGGCCGCCTCTGCTGCCGCCCCTGCTCTGTTTGATGTTCCGTGAAGGTGAGACGGGGCCAGTGTGTCTACGCAAGTGGCGTCCCACACCAGCACCCGGCCTAACCTCCACGGAATCAGTGACATTCCGTCCGGTCTCTTGCCATCATCCCTGGCGATGCCCGGTGGCTCTAGAACTGCCGGCACGTTGGCGGTGGCAAGAGAGCGGCGGATAATGTCGTTAAGAGCGGCATGTCTAGAGAAGCGGCCTGCACTTTTTTGACATAAGAGGCCGTGATGTCCCAGCGCGTTGACCTCGCTGCCGCAGGGGCATGTGTGTGGCGTGCATAAATTAATTCCTAGGCGCAGGCAGGTGGCAATGCGGAGGGTGCCGGGCTCTAAAAAGGTACCAGTGTTGGCTGATGGGAAAGCGTGCAGCCAGTGGCCAGCTTCTTTGGTACCCGCTGCCAATATTCTGGCCCGTTCAGAGCCCGTACTGCGACTCAAGAGGGAATTATAAATAAAATTTGATTGAATGTCATCCCAGGTCCTTTGGGAATTTAAATTTTCAGGGAAGTCCTCTCCCGGGCTAGCAGCGGACCAAGCTCTTTTGGCCTCTGTCAAGCCCGCAGTCTCATAGTTTAAGGGAAAGAAAGCCCTTAGAATTTTACCTATGAGACCTGCCGAGCTATGGGCAGAGGACAAAAAAGCTGGCGTGGAGATGGAGCTAATTTTGCGAATCCCAAGCCCACCAAAGCGAATGGGAAGGGATGCTTGGGTCCAGGATTCTTCGCTGAACTGAATATTTAAAATTCATTCCAGATTTGCTTTGATTATGTCATCAATTTGACCAAGTAAATTTGGAAATTTAAAGAATGGACAGCAGCGAAGGACATAAGTGAATTTCGGGACAAAAAGGCAGAATTTAAGAATGGTAGTAGCGAAATGGGGGCTAATTTCAAGTATACGGCTTTCATAGCTTTTGAATTTGGAAACACATTCTGAAATGAAGTTCGGAAAAGATTCTTCGAAAATTGGAGACCCTAGGAGGCTGAGGGAATATCGGTCTACCATTTTTATGTTCGGTGTTAGAGCATCGAATTTTTGTTTTAAATCGAGAACATTTAAGGTGGAGTTTTGTATGAAGAGCTCGCATTTGCTAAAGTTGAGCTCTAAGCCAATTGATTTGAATTCAGAATTGATGGTTGAAAACTTGAAAGGTCAGACAGTAAGGTATCCAAGTCGCCTCCTAGGGTTCCGTCATCCAGGTACCAAACGTTAAATTTTGATTTTAAATTTCGAATAATAGGGTTAACAGCCAAACTGAAAATTGCTGGCCCGAGTGGGTCGCCCTGCTGACAGCCTACTTCTGATGATAAAGCATTTTCTCGGTAAATAAGATGTGATGGATCGGCATAACAATGGAGAAGGTAGTTGTATATTTCCGGAACATTGTTTTTTACTTCTGTCAGCAGGGTGTCCCTATTTACAGAATTAAAAGCATTTTTTTACATCAATTTTGACTAGTACATCGCAGGATTCTTTGGAGAGATAAGTTCGCAAGGCATGGACGGCTGCCTCGCACCCTCCTTTTACAGCGAAACCGAGTTGTGTAGGTTCGAAAACGGACTGTAATTTGGAAGAGATAAACCTAACAGCAATTTTGGAGGCGAGAAGTCTGAGAGTTAGATCCAACGGCAATTATTGGTCTCACCCCTCCGTCCTTTTTGGTTAGGGCAATGAGGTTTGCGCCATAGAGAATCGAAACTATCTGTGGGTTGACATTGCCCAAGTACATAGCATTGACCAATTTTGTTAAGGACTCTACTAGGCGTTCACCAGCATCGCCCACAGAGTGAGATGTCAAATCCTTTAAATGTTGGGGTGAGAGTCCATCCAGGCCTGCAGCGGAACCGGTTTTGAAAGATTCAATTGCTTGGGTGACATCTCTATTTTTAATTTTTAGGCAGGCCTGGTTTGCCGCTGGTGGATCGAAAAAATACGGCGTTGAAGGTCCTGGGGGATGTTTCGTTTGTAGGGCCGAAAGAGTGTCAGGGGTATTTGGTGACAGCACGTCGTTAGAAAATAAAAAACGGGCGGCACCTTTCAAATCTCCGTCGCTGATTTTGGCTTCGACGGCTTTGCGGCGGTTGAACGATGAGGTTGAGGTGGAATTTGCATGGGCTAAGGGAGGTGAGGAATGGTTCATGCAGTTGTTTTTAATTTTTTGGGTGAGCGATGTTGATGTACCGTCATTGTGGGCGTGGATGATGTGAAAAGAGAAAAGTAAAAGGTTAATTTTATGCCAAGCTTCGATATCATTAACCTCGACACATTTGTCTATTAAGTGTGATAAATGTGTCGCGGCGGTGATTCTCGCACCACGCGGAACTCGTTTTACTACCGGGGTGTTGTTTTTAAGATGACTGAGGTGAAGATGAAATGGTGTGGTTGGTTGGATGGCGGAAGGAAGGGCGGCCGGAGAAGAAGTGAATAGATTGTTGCTTGAAGGTACGGCGTTTTGGCTGAGACAACGACGATGGGTTTTACTTATATGAATATTCAGGCCTTTGGTGGATTGAAATGATTTGTTACATATTTGACAGGTGTGTAGGCCAGTCGACGTGCTGTCTGAGGGCTGAGTCGCAGATTGCATTCACGCAAGATACAAAAACACAAAATACAACACTTACGAATACAAAAACAGTGTAAAAGCTACAAAAATGGCACTGACACAGAATGTGTTGAAGTATAGATCTGGTTTTCTGGAGCAAAATCGACACTGAATAAAACTGAGACCTAAGACACTGCACTGGTGCAATCACAAAACTATAACACTTGAGCAGGCTCAAAGCGATCTTCGGAAAAACATCATTATATTATTGTGTTTCTATTTTTTATATAAAAAAAAATGGCTACTGCCCATTGGGTCAATTTTGCCAGTGTCAAAGTTGACGAACGTTGTACGGTGAGTTGAGCTTTTTGTAAAGTGATAGCGACCACGTGGTCTACCGGGCCTTGACCCAAGAAGGGCTATATACGCTTTAAGTTGAATTCTTCATTAACTATTCACTCATACGGTAGTTCACTGCACAATAGACTATCAATACTACACATTGAACAACCAAAATGAATAAATAACGAATAACTAAACTTAAAGGCATGCGGCCATCTTAAGTCACAAACCGGAACCAATTGTGTTTGTAAATATATATCCTTGAAGTCTCCGGTTTTGACATCTGTCATTTCGCACGGGGCGTAGCACACAGGCCCGCGGTGCAGTCTTCGTGTGCAAAGAAGGATGTGTCGGGTTGTCTATATCCCCTGATTATTTTACAGCCCGACATAAAAGAGTAGAAAACGGATGAAAAAGGAACTAAATTTTTTCATACAAAATTGTTACCATATTCAAGCACTTTACGTCAAAAATGTGACAGTTGCGAAGGAAGTGGCGCCCTCATTTATTTTCTACTCTTTTGTGTCGCACTATAGGGATGCTCGCAAGAGTAAAAATTTACAGTAAATTAATTAAATTTACGGAATCTTAGCGAGCTTGATAAATTTTGTTGTTGACCCATTGCTAGGCAAGATGAATATCGATATTTACGTATGTATATAAAATACATACATAGATAACATCCATGACCCAAGTACAAATATTTTGCACAAATATTTGCCCCGGCCGGGATTCGAACCCGGGACCGCCGACTCAGTAGGCAGGTGTCTACCAACCGAGCCAAACGCGTCGTCGCAAAACTTACCTACTTACTCGCCTACGGCTCGTTTCATAAAACCACACTCGTGTTTTGAGACCTCTCACTATGTAGCAGTTGCATAAATTACTATTAACCCTTTAACGCGCAAGATATTTTTTTTAATTTTTCTTTTGTTTTGGGCATGAAAATAAGTTAATAGGGTAATTGTAAGCCTAGGAAAAATAAAATAAAAAAATGTATGTAAACTTTTTTAGAAAATGTATGTTAAGTATACTTAACATTGTCCGACATTGAACAAACCACCCATGTTGAGCATTCTTAACATTGCGCATTATGTGGAAGTTGCAATAGATGACTTATTTATGTTTTCTGTGAGAAAAACATATAATTTTAGCTACATGAAACGAGTAAAAACACTATTTCTTCGAAACAAGACACGTCTTATTTTATATTTTGAACATTGCAAGTTTGTGAAGCCATTATTGCAATAATCGTATCGTCCGTAGGTCGTGAACCCTGGTAAGTGTCACGTATTATCATATTGGACTGCAGTAGGAGGTCTCGGGACTGCAGCTGTTTTTTGGCACACATTGCCTTGTCCGCGTCCAAAAGTCCAATTCTATTTTTCTTCTAAAAACCAATCTTCAGCAGCTCTATTGCTATTTGAATCCGATACTTCTTCAACGTAATTTTTTTTTGTTCTCCGTTATACGGTTCGTTCGCTCTAGCCTTCTTTGACAGTCGTTTTTCCGAGGAGCATTTGTCCTGACGACCCCTAAGGCGATTGTTTTTTACTGTCCCAAGACTAAAGATTTCATATTTATTGCGGAGTAGACGTATCAGCTCCAGGGACGTGAATAAAATATCTAAATATACGATAGCTAGCTGGCTGGTTAGTCTGTTAATGAACAGAATCGAAACGTGTCTTCTCCAGCGTATGGAAGGAAGTCATAACCGAGTCCAAATATTCCAGCACGTACAAATAATTTGAATCCCCATTTCTTCGGCTTTTTTGGCAGATATTGGCGTCTGCAACCCGCTCTCGTTCCTTTATATGGCACCATCAATTCATCTATGCTAAACCGCCTTTCTTCTTCAAGTTTCAAACAATTTTGTCTAAGTTTTTCCATGAATGGACGTATCTTGAAGTAGAGGTTATTATCGAGATTGCAATTATCCGCGAAATGTAGATGCCTCGTCACGTTTTTAGGTGTTTTAAGGGCAAATATCTGCGACCGGTGCGTTGCATGTCTCACGAAGATATGTCTAGGTTCTTCATCTGTGCTCTCTAACAAATTTATTATTTCTAGAGAAGGTGGTATGGATCGCGGTTCAAAGTTTGCATCAGCATCAGACAGGTTCTGAGTGTTAATATTTTGGTTAGCCTCAATTTTTCGTCAGAATGATTGCTGCTGTCTGAATATTCTGCAATTCTTGGCTCATTTTATTTAACCATGGAGCACGCACCACATCCGGGCAACATGTCAATAAATAAACATGCAATATTAGGCACAAAAACAGCTTTTGGCATATACATACGGAAAATATATTATGTACCCTTTATCATTTATATAACCTTAACTTCGCAATGTTAAAAATACTCAACAATTTAAGCAGAGTGTATATTGTGCATAGATGGACAGTGTTGAGAATACTCAACATGCAGTGAAGTAGGTGTGTCTCTCAAAATTTCGCAATGTTGAGAATACTCAACACGCATATTGGGAACCAAATAACGTTCAAGTCTTACACCCAAATTGTTAGAAATATACCAGAACACAAAGCTCATACCCTTAAAAATCAATTGTAAGCGTAATTCAATCGATATTATGGTGATAAATATTTATTATGAATTATTATTTACCTTACTTCCCACAGTCATCGGTTCTTTCGGCACCATTTTGCCGCGAATTGACAAAATATGTGCATCCGGGCAATAAACATAGTCGGTAAAGATTCGTTTGGAAATAAGGAATTATTTTATAACTATAGGTTGTGAATATAATCGAAAACAACTTGGCAGGATTTTTTTGTTTTGGGCGTTGAGTATACTTAACGTTGCGAGAAAGAGGGTTAAAATAACTGGGCGCTTCTTACCACTGCACAGTTTTATCTACCTGCGCCCTTATAGCTAACTTACTATTAAAACAAGTTCAGATACTATACGGGTACCTAGGTAAAGACCACATCATTTGAGTCTATAGAAGTTCTCCGTCGGTGATGATCATATAGGTATTAACAATACTACCGAATCGAAACCATAACCTCACCACCATTTTACTGAGAACCCACAGGAAAATAGTAGGCTTCATAACGGGACAAAATAAGAATAAGGATAAGAATATATTTTATTTGTCCAACATAGGTCAAAAGGTGTTACAATTTTTACATGTGTCTCACTATGAGGCGCCAAAAGGCATACAAATTGTGTGTGGCATGCATGTCATGGGCACAATTTAAAACTTATCATCTAAAAATTCTTTTACAGAGTAATATGCTTTTTCAACTAAAATATATAGACCTTTTTAACCGACTTCAAAAAAAGGAGGGGGTTCTCAGTTCGGTTGTATGTTTTTTTTTTTTTTTTTTTAATGTTTGTTACCTCAGAACTCCGTCATTTATGAGTCGATTTGGAAAATATTTTTCATATATTTTATAAAACTATTTAAGTATTTGCATATGGTAGTCATCATTTTCCAATGCTGAGCTGATGATGGAAGGTAACAACTCCTCAACGGTTAGGAGTTAGGAGATAATCCAAACGAGATGCATGCCTTCAAGACCTCCCTGATCACCCCGCCATAAGTATTTTATAAGAATCACTAAAAAGCAAAAAAAAAAAAATTTAACAAAAAATAGAACCGACTTCAGTAAAACTAAAAAGCCAAAAATAACCCGTTCAAGTATACAGATTACATTTGACTCACCCTTTGAAGTCGGGGCCAAACCTCACGTAAACTATAATATATAAATATAATAACTGAGTGGTTTGGGATCGACTTCAAAGGGTGAGTCAAATGTAATCTGTATACTTGAACGGGTTATTTTTGGCTTTTTAGTTTTACTGAAGTCGGTTCTATTTTTTGTTAAAATTTTTTTTTAAATCTATATGTTAGGGTTAATTAATTGGCAACATTTTGTGTGATTAAATTTAAATATGTAAATGGCAACTTAATAAAATATCTGCACTGGCAACTCAAGTGAAGTCTGTCAAATCCCTTGCCTAGTGATTGTTTGCTACAATTCAGAAGTGACACGGAAAACCAAACTTAAAACGTAAGTACACGCCCAATGGGGTTATTTGCCATCTTGTTTCTCATTTGCACGGTAATTGTTCGATTTCTTTGTACTTACTGATTTTATTAAAACTTGGTACTAGCCGATGCCCCCATGTTGTTTTTATATTGTTCATTTAAATTATAAGCCAACGTATAAATTATTAGCTGACTTCTTTTTCCTATTGTTCCTTTAAATTATTAGCTAACGTATAGTAAAAGATGTTAAATTTAAGAAAAAGAAAAACTAGTGTGTTCAAGTTTCAGGTACGTTGATTTATGAAATAATAATAAAAATGGTCATTACAAAGGTTTATCAAAAAGAGTAGGGGTATTTAAAAGGGGTCAAAAATTTCATTATTTTTGGCGTAGGATGGACCGTTCCTGAGATATTTCGTTTTTTTTTTAATAAAATCGTTTGTAGCCAGAAAACTACTTGAATACAATAGATTATTAAAAGGATTCAAGGATTTTAACATAGAATATACCGTTCTCTATATATATTTTGGTTTATTTTTCAACTTTTTTTGGGTTATCAGAAAGAGTACATGGGACCGAGAGGTTATTGAAAGGGGGCAAAATTTCATTATTTTTGGCGTAAGATGCGCCGTTTTCGAGATAAATTGCTTTCTTTGTAATATTGATTGCATAATTCCATCACTTTCGAGTATACTTGATAACTATTCTATCTATATCCCTATTTATGCAACACATTTAGACTTATACATATTATAGGCACTAACATCCCGCGTCGCAAGTTTCAGATCATGAGTGAACAGGCCAGGGGGCAAAGAAGCAGAGAGCGTGAACGCTCGATACAAGATCAGAACCATAGAGACCTACGGACCCCTGACCATGGTGGCCACTCACGAAGCCGAAGCAGTTTGCGTATTCGCAGCCGAAGCCGTGCGGATGGTCAGGATGCACTACTGGGACGACAGAGAATAGAAATGCTGGAGATGGAGCTACACCGTGAACGTGAACGACTTCTTGCAACGGAGGAACGTCGCCGTACGTCATCGAGAGATTCGAGAGAGCTCAATGAGCGGCACAGATCTGCGAGTTCCAGACGACGGCTAGACTCGCGTACTGAGCGCCGGGCAGACTCTCCTACGGATCACCGTGCGGACTCGCATGCAGAGCGCCGGGCGGACTCGCGTACGGAGCGCCGGGCGGACTCGCGTGCAGAGCAGCCGGCAGAGCAGCGACACGGCGACGGCGGCAACCGAGGATCTTCTAAAAGGTCATGTAGCCCATCTTTGTCTAAAAATGATCTCTTTACAATGTTTAAACTGTTAAAAAATGATTTGTCGTCCCAGCCGCATAATCAGAATGCGCAAACATTGCAAAAGATAGACCATAAAAATATCCTGCCTAATTTTGATCCTTGCGCTAAGAACCAACGTATTGACGTATGGTTAAAAAAGGTCAATGAGTGCGCCTTTGTTTATGGATGGGACGACAGAACCACAACGCACTTCGCTATGCAGAAACTCCAAGGCCTGGCTAAAACGTGGTACGAAGGCCTGAACTCCATTCTTTTCACCTGGCCAGAATGGCAAGATAAATTAGTAAGTGCTTTCCCTTGCGAACAGAATTATGGCCAGACCTTGGAGGAAATGCTGAAAAGAAGGAGCAAATTTAACGAGCCTATTGAATTATACTATTACGAGAAACTTGCGTTAGTCACTCAGTGCGATATAGTAGGAAAGCGGGCCGTTGATTGTATTATTCACGGTTTAAGTGACAGGATCCTTAGATCCGGCGCTTTGGCACTACGTTGCAATCACCCCGACGAGCTTTTACAATTCCTCTTGAGCAATAAAGAATCTAATCACTCCAATTTCGAACGAAACCAATTTCGAAGTAAAAATGTAGATAACAATCAAACCAATACAGTTGCTAACAACAATCAAACACGTGCACCAGAGTTGGGCAAAAATTAATTGAATAAGAATAAGAATAAAAACAGAAATTGTATTCTTATTCAAATCGATTTGAATAAGAATAAATTCTTGTACTCGTAATTCAAATAAAATTAATGTGAATAAATCATGTAATTTTTATTTTAAATGAAGAATAAAAAACTAAATAATTATTTTAGAAATGGCATAATTTAAATACCATTTTATTTGATTAAAATGTTAATAGAATAACGTTAATTTGTAGTATGGATGTTATACAATCGGTTTTATTTTGTAAGTTGATCTTTACTAAGCTTTAATGTTTGGATTTATGTGAAATTAAATAGGTTTTATGACAATAGGTATTTTTTGGTATCTTCGAAATGTTGATGATGATCTGATGATGAAGCTAGAAACTGAACAGCCGAACTTCAATGGGTACTAGTATACCCCTCGAGTGTGGGCTTGATAAGACACAATACTACTATCTCTACCTATACCTAATAAGTCATATTAACAATCCAGGTACCCCAACCCTTACATTCGTATTCGTGGAATATTATTTGAATTAAAAAATCATGATTAAAATTATTTGATTAAGAATAAGTTATCTTCATTCAATTTTCTCAGCAACGAATTATTCCCGACGAATTTATTTGAATAATCTTGACGGGATTAAAATCGACATGATTTTATTCTTACGAATTCTTATTCAAATTACGATTTTATTCTTGAATGCCCAACTCTGACGTGCACAAAAGGCTGCTCCTAGGCCAGGGCAGACAACAAGTTGTTATAATTGTAAAGAGAAAGGCCACAGTTTCCTGCATTGTCCGAAACCTCTATTGAGGTGCCAACGATGCAATAAACTTGGCCATACAGTAGAGACTTGTTTTCATAAAACAGATGAAAAGGGTACAAACTCTGAGACCGTACAAAAGACAATGTGCATAGATTCTGTTGGTAACTGTACGAATAATCCTAACTCTAAGTTTATGAAAGAGGTGATTGCTAACGGGGTGCCATTACAAGGATTTATCGATTTTGGGAGCGATGTCACGTTGATCAGTGAATCTGCAGCGTTGCAATTAGGGTTACGTCATGACAATACGCCTTCACAAATGAAAGGTTTTGGAAATACTATTGTACAGTCTCTAGGAGAATTGTCGCTTGAGTTGAGCATCGACAATGTTAGTGCTAGAGTAATGTGTAAGGTAGTCGATGATCGTTTGTTGGAAAAATCTATGCTGATAGGCCAATCTTTTACAGAGCAGCCTCACATAATAGTCCATAAAAACGTCTCGGAGTTAACGTTCTTCGATAATCGAAAAAGGCGAAAGTATGCCCTTTTCCAACGTTGATATTGACAATGTCGGTTCATTGAGGATAAAGTCTCTGGGCATTGCTGAAGTTTGTGGCCCAGTCTCAATCAGAGCTATTGTTGAACCCGCAATTAGTGGTAGTATTCTAGTGAAAAATAGCATCGTGGGAAAACCCAACCAGCAGTACTTCGTCTGTGGGGGGCTCTATTATTCGCAGAATGGTCTTGTCAATATAGCCGTTGTTCCTCAAGCTAGTTCCTGCCACATTCCAAAAGACGTCACGTTCAGTCGTGCAGAAAGGGTTGATTTTGTCAATAGGGTTATTGTAGAGTCAGCCAAGTTGGCAGTCGGTGTGGAAGGCGATTTTGATGAGAGCCAGGTTCGCGTATGTACTACTGTTGATGGAGACGTGAAACAAGAACTGTTCGGGTTACTTAGAAAGTATAAACATTGTTTCGCATCATCACTTAAGGATCTGGGTTGCACGAACGCGGCACAAATGAATATAGAGCTCAACAGTCAACGTCCAGTAGTGTATCGCCCATATCGGCTCTCTCACCACGAACGATCACAGGTGCGCTCCATGGTAGGTGAGATGTTGGAGGCAGGGATAGTGCGCGAATCTTCTTCCGAATATGCTAGTCCTATCCTATTGGTGCGCAAAAAGGACGGGACCCTCAGAATGTGCGTAGACTATCGGTTGTTGAATTCCATGACCGTCAAGGAAAGATACCCCATGCCGATAATTGAAGACGAAATTGCTCGTCTCTCAGGCCAGGCGTGCTTCATTTCCCTTGATCTCGCATCTGGGTACTATCAAGTACCAATCGCAGAACAGAGTAAACATGTCACCTCGTTTGTCACGCCGGACGGCCAATACGAGTTTAATCGTATGCCGTTCGGTCTGGCAAACGCACCCGCCGTATTCCAGCGCATGATAAATTCAATATTGGGATCCGCACGTTTCAGCAAAGCTACAGCCTATATGGATGACATCCTAATTTTTGGGAAAGACTCTGCAGAATGCCTTAAGAACCTTGAGGATATACTGAAATTGCTGGAACAGGCGAATCTCACGTTGAATTTATCGAAATGCGAATTTTTGCGTGATAAAATTGATTACCTCGGATATGAGATTGGAGCAGCAGGTGTGAGACCAGGGGAAAAGAAGATAGTCAGTGTAATGAATTTCCCACAACCACAGAGCGTTCATAATGTTCGCCAATTCCTCGGGTTGGCGAGCTACTTTCGGAAATTTGTCAAAGATTTTGCTCAGGTAGCGTATCCTCTCAGCAAGTTGCTAAAGACAGGTGTAGCGTGGGAGTGGGGCGCTAGTCAAGAGGCTGCTTTCGTAGATTTGAAATCTCGGTTGGTAGTCAGACCAATTCTCGCAATATACGACCCGTCAGTAGAGACCGAACTTCACACTGACGCGAGTAGGATAGGAGTTGGGGGTATTCTTCTTCAGCGATCGTCTGACGGAGCATTGCGGCCGGTTGCATATTACAGCAGGCAGACGTCGCCAGAGGAGAAAAACTTCCACTCATATGAATTGGAAACTCTGGCCGTGGTTTGCTCCCTGAGAAAATTCAGGGTCTATCTACTAGGAAAAGAATTTAAGATCATTACTGACTGCAGCGCCCTTCGCTCTACCTTCACAAAACGGGATCTTATCCCAAGGATAGCGCGCTGGTGGCTGCAGTTGCAAGAGTTCGATTGCACCATCGAATATCGATGTGGGAATAAGATGAACCACGTAGACGCTCTGTCCCGTAATCCTGTAGCCGGGCCTGAAGACAATGCAACCGACACGCTTCCGATTGTTATGTCTATTAGTAGTGATGATTGGCTGCACACTCTACAACTTGGAGATTCAGAACTCAGAAGGACTAGGGAAGTTTTGGATAGTAATTTAGATGAGAAAGGCCTCCAATACATAAAGGAGAACTACGTTGTTAAGGACAACAAGCTATTTCGCTGTCTAGGTGACGATAAAAGTGAACTTCGATGGGTAGTACCGAAGGGCGCGAGATGGCAACTGTGTCGGATAAATCACGACGAAATCGGACATTTTGGCGTTGAAAAGACTCTAGAGCGTTTAAAAAAGAATTACTGGTTTCCCAAAATGTCCCGTTTCGTCAAAAAGTATGTCAGTGCTTGTATCGAGTGCGCGTACGCAAAAAAGAATCAGGATAAACGTGAGGGCTTGCTTCATCCGATAACAAAAGTTGAAGTACCTTTTCATACTCTACACGTTGACCATCTCGGGCCCTTCGTGAAATCTAAGCATGGCTTCACTTATCTTTTGGTAGTTGTGGATGCGTTTACAAAGTTCTGTTTTGCTAGGCCGGTGAGAAACACACATGCTCAAAATGCTATCAGGGTACTAGAGGATATATTCAGGACTTTCAGGCCACCAGACCGTCTTATTAGCGATCGCGGTAGCTGCTTTACGTCCCACATGTTCAAAAGGTTTTGTTTGGATGAAGGCGTTAAGCATATCCTCAATGCAGTCTCTAGTCCACGGTCAAACGGTCAAGTCGAGCGGTACAACCGAACTATTCTTGACTCGATGAAGGCTTCAAGTGTAAAATACGGTGAGAAAGAATGGGACAGTTATATAGGCAAAATTCAGTGGGGGCTGAATAACACGGTTCAGAGGACGACCGGAAGGACGCCTGCTGAAGTGTTGTTCGGTGCCTGTATGAATGTTGAAGTAAATCCGATTTTGAATGAAATCACCGAGAAAACTCGCGAACAAACCGATTTGTCAACGATTCGCCGGGAAGTTAAAGATAGGATAGACAGTGAGCAGATTAAACAAAAGGAATTCTATGATAAAAATAGAAAACCAGCTCGTGTTTATGCAGAAGGTGAACTTGTCAAAATTACCAAAACTAACATCAATAATGATGGACAGAGTAAAAAGCTTTTATCTTCTTATACGGGTCCATATAGAGTTACAAAAGTCTTGGGTATGGACCGGTATGTAGTAGCCCCAGTTGAGGGATTGATTAATACCCAAAAAAAGCGTCCCACAACTGTTGCTACAGATCGTATGATGCCCTGGATCAATGTCGCTGCTCTAGAAGTAAACGAAGAATCAGAATCTGCATCTGACGACGATTAGATCCTTTATCTGTAGGTAGATATTCGATCCTTTATTTGTAGGTATATTTTTAATATCTGATATGTGGCTACAGAACTGGTATTTCGTTGCAGATTGGATGCGAAAATTGATTGGCCCACGTCTGGTCCAGAGCTGGTTGACATCGCACAAGCCGAATCGAGCGAGTTGAGCGACAGTCGGCCAAAAATTCCTCGACTAATCGATCGTCCAGGTTTGATGCGAGAATCGATTGGTTCGCATCATTTCGTTAGTGGTAGAGCCGTAATTGTCTCACTAGCCCCATTTAAGCTTAATCGATCGGCTTAATTAGGTGATTAGTGAAGACACCCTTGATTAATCGATCGTCAAGGTGTGCTTTCTGAATATTGGGTAATTGATTAATCGATCGTCTATTACCCTTTAGATTATTTGTCAGTAAACGTTTTAGTAGCATTCGATTCGGCATAAGTTAAGTTTCTCCTTGTTTCCTAACGACTGCATATTTAATATAATTTAATTAATATAATTTAATATTATTTGTATTCAGTGTAATTCCATTTAAATCTATATGGTGATTGTAATTTGGTCATAAAACTCAAAACTTGTTTAAATTAATCAACATAACTATTGTCATGTAAAATTATAATAACCTTAAAACAAAGTACTGATTCTCTATTATAATGTTAAGTTACAGTATAGGTACGATTAAATGTTTCGAATTGTATGCAGCATGCTCAACCGCCAACAGCCCGATTGTTAGGGTTCCACCTGGTACCGTGTGCAGGGACGCACACGATGTCAGGATGGTCGATTGTTAGGGTTAATTAATTGGCAACATTTTGTGTGATTAAATTTAAATATGTAAATGGCAACTTAATAAAATATCTGCACTGGCAACTCAAGTGAAGTCTGTCAAATCCCTTGCCTCTGATTGGGCGACCAATCAGAGGTCAGCATTTTTCTAGTTTTGATTGGCTATCGATGACCGTCCAATCGCGAGGCGAGGTTTTACCGGGAAAAGATCTGAGCCGTTGAAAAAAAACGGGCTGGGTCGGTTGAGCATTCTTTCTTAGACGGTTGTACGAGAAGGTTGTGAGAGAAAAATAAATTACTGTCTGTAAAGTGTCTTTGTTTTATACTATCTTGTTGAGCTGCTTAAGTAGGATCCCAATATTAGTGAGTGTTTGCTACATATATTAGATCTTCCATATCTGCAATGTTTTTTGGCAATCTATAATACTCTGAGCAAATACCTTTTTAATTTAGGTATAACAGACAGCTCCTTATGCAGAGCCAGACCATGCAAGGAGGCAGAAGAAACCACCGAACATATTCTAACTACTAGACTGCAAACAGGTAGAAGCATACAGGATGAAGTACCTTACATAGGATTTCCAACCTACCCTAGACTCGTGGAGGAGTTGGGGTGGTTGGAGTTGCGCTACCCCCCCTTTCACGCAACATAGGCACGTTGGATGTCGACTTGCGGAAAATGCCCAGCGCAACTAACGAACTAACTATAGATAGTGTAAGATTTAATTATTTTAGTATTTATTTCAACACATATTGTTAGAAAAAGGAGTTTCTTGACATTGGCATGATAGATGGCAGGGAGTGGATGATGAGCTGGCATAGAGATAACACTGTGAGGAATAACAGAGATTACGAAGTACTAAGAGTGATTGTGAAGTAGAAAGGAAATATGTTAAAAGGGAATAAAATACTGTTGATCACGTGAAAAGGATTTTTATTATACTTCAGAAGCAGGGATAAAAAACTGTAAGTACACGCCCAGTTTTAATTAAAGAATTACCTATGAACTTTACGAAGTACTGAAATACTGTTAATAGTGTTATTTTATTCTTATTTATTTTTCTCATCATATAAACGCGATCCGGATATTGGTTTCATCAATATTTCGAGATGACTCATTTTTGTAGCAAAATATAATGGATGAATGGACATTTGCTTACGCACGGGATGCCCTGCTGAATGAAATTAAAGAACATGTTCCAGAAATATACAACTTTTTACTCCAATGTTACCATTGCCCTTCTAAATGAATGCATAAAAATGATGAGATCCTTTCGGCAGTGGGCTGTCAGCAGGGTGACCCTATCGGTCCAGCCATATTTAGTTTGGCTATAAATTCGATAATTCATAATTTAAATTCGAAATTGAACGTATGGTATCTCGACGACGGCACCCTAGGTGGAGACTGGCAGACTGTCCTTAAAGATATAGGTGAACTAAAAATTAAAATTAGTGCGATTGGTTTGGATCTTAATTTTGATAAATGTGAGCTATATATTTCACAAAAAGTTAACACATCCTTGGCTTTTCAAATTCATCAAAACTTTAATATTCGGGCACCTAATATCAAAATTTAATCTAAGAACAGTCTGTACCTTCTCGGCTCACCTATCTTCGATGAGGCTATCCCCCCTCTCTATATATATATGGAAATATCCCATCCTTGTTCGATCCATTGACCTTTCTTTAAAATTCCAAATTGAATCTATCCTTAATATAAGTCTTAGCGAGCAGGCGTGGACCCAAGCTTCTTTACCGATAAGGAACGGCGGTCTGGGTACCCGTGCAATATCTTCTATTGCTCTGCCAGCGTTCTTATCTTCAATCCATAGCACCTCCGATCTCGCAGGTAAAATCCTTAAAGTCAATACGGCTGTAAACTGCGAGATCACATGCTTGGATGAAGCTAAGAACGCGTGGCTGGCTGGACCGAGCCCAATTTTACCAGATGCACCCAAAAAACAAAGGGCCTGGGACACTAGCTTCTGACACAATTCTTGACACACTGATTCACAACTCCTCTGGCAGAGATAGGGCGAGGTTGCTGGCTGTGTCCCGGCAAGAATCTGGACACTGGTTGCACGCCTACCCTTGTCCAAACGCAGGGACATATATTGACCCCAACACCCTACGCATAGCGGCAGGTCTCCGACTTGGTGCAGACGTGTGCGAGGAACATGCCTGCACCGCCTGTGGAGCCAGCGTGAATCGCCTCGGTCACCACGGTCTCGTCTGCTCATCGGGCGCCGGCCGCCACTCTCGCCATGCCGCTCTCAACGACATCCTAAGAAGGGCACTCGTCAGTGTCAACGTCCCAGCTGCTCTCGAGCCACAGATCGTACGGGATGACGGCAAGCGCCCTGACGGGATGTCTTTAATACCGTGGAGGATGGGGCGCGCGCTGGTGTGGGACGCGACGTGCGCAGACACACTAGCGGCATCCTATCTCCCGGCTACGAGTAGGCGCGCGGGCGCGGCGGCGGACGCGCGGGAGCGTATCAAAATAAATAAATACAGCTGTCTCGGCGCCCAATACGACTTCATCGCTTTTGGCGTCGAGACACTTGGTCCTAGAGGTCTTAGTTTTATAAATATTTTTTAATCTTAGTTTAATTTTTAGTTTTAATTCCATAAATTTGTTATTTTATTTATTATTTATTTCGCCGAATTTTCACTTCGCAGAATGTTTATTCTCTGTAGTCATACGTGTTTTAAATATCATCCTATAAATTAGGTTAGGTAAGGTTTGTTTTGTAACAATCACAAATAAATTACGGTTTCAGAGAAAAAATCTTCGAAATTACACTTACTGCGAAATCAAGACATGCGATAAAAATTATTTAACCATTATTGCAGGAACTATTAATGCGAAACTTTGTGAGTATGAGGATGTTTGAATGTTTTAGGGTTCCGTAGGTACCTCAGTCGACAAAAACGGAATCCATATGATTAGGTTTGTTGTCCGTGAGTCTGTCAAGAGGTGGTGTGTCTCAGGAATGCAAGGAGACATTAAACTGAAATTATACTCAGGGTATTTGATTATAATTTCAGTTTAATGTCTGCTAGGTACCGCTTAGATCCGTAAAAAAAACAAATAAAATCAAATACTAAGTCAACTAGTCAAATGATACGAGCGTTTATTCTGCATTTGTTGACGCTGGCACGGGAAACCTATAGAGTAGTTCGTTACAAACTTATTTGTAGTTGGTAAACTAACTCCGACCTACGTCGATCTATGGGGACAACAACTTTGCAACGGCAAAGTTAAGTGTATCGTTTAGTACAGTTTACCTTTTCGTTAGAGCAATATGCAGTGCTGAAAGTTTGCACGGAACCCTCGGCATAGCTGGGCATTAACTCGTTAACCCTTTCAGTGCGCAATGACGCCACACAGGTGTCATGACGTTACGAACCTGCAGTGCGCATGGCGCTATAGTGGCGTCATAACATTATTGCGTTTTTCTTCGAAACTTTGCACTTTTTTATAATTATTTTTGGGTTTTTAAATTGCTGAAGAGTTGCTATACTTGATGATATTCAAGTAAAAAATATATTGCTTTTTTTAACTGTATTACATCAGTCTAAACTTTTACTTTGTAATATCTGGAAAGACCTAAGACATATATTTTTTTAAATGCTTATGGAATAATAACAACAAAGTCCTGTTTGCGAAAATATAACTTTTACAAAAATGCATAAATATCTTATGACTTAAAATCCTCTGACGCCTAAGGAGTGTCATTGCGCACAATAGGTGCGTATTCTAAATCGATCCATGTCAAAAATGTAGTAAGTACTAGCATAAACAAAAGAAAACGTGCTTTATGTCTTTGACATAAAAAGTATCTTTATGAATCATACCATACGGTGTAACAAAGATGAGTTTATGCCATAATTCGATAAACCAAGCAAATATTTTCGGTACTTGTGGTTCTAAGTTTATAGTTATAAGTATTCCTCAAGTTACAAGTTTATATTTAGCATTTTTGATATGTTATTTCATGTGATTTGTTTAATTTTAATCTACTCTTCTAATATTATAAATGTGAAAGTAAAAGTTAGTGAAGATGTTTCGTTGTTACTACTATATAAAAAGATGACAATTAAATGGATTAGGATGACATTTGGTATACACTGTGACTAATTTACTACCTGCGTGGTACAGTTGCGAGTTTGTCGGAAACTTGTGGTCATTTCCTTTGTTTTAGGTTGTGACCGAAATACGATGCCAATAGTGGCGGCATACAAAGGGCGTTGATGACTCGTCACTAAGATAAAAGTTTAAGTTAGTTAATTTTAAGGTTGTTATTATTGTATTAAAGGTAACTAGGGTTTTGACCTGTCTGCTACCTGGGTGGTGCAGCTGCAAGCTCTTTCGTGGCGATCCCATTGTTTAAGGATGTTGCCGAAATGCGGTGACAAAAGTGGCGGCGTAACAAAACTTGTTGATATTGATAACATTCGTCGCTAAGATTTAATGTTTTTAAAACCGTGGAGATAAGTAGGGATGACTTAAATTAGCTTACTGAAAGTTGCAGTCTTGGTTTGACCTCGTTACTGTGCTCTCAGATTTCTGTGTTGTGATTTGGTACGATCTTTAACGACTTGGCTTTTATTCTGGATTCTCTGATTTCTTTGCTCACAACGATTCACCCTGCTCGCTTACCGGATTTGAAACCTCCGCGCATTATGAATGACTCTGCTTGTGCAATGGACTCGATGTCTGCTCAACGTGATGGATTTTAGTGACTCTGACTGCTCAACGGACAATGTACCAATAACCGGTAAGTTTGTTTACTTTGTTTTATCTTAAATTTGCGTTTTAATATTCGATTCATTGTTTGAATTTAAAATTTCAGTTCATTATTAGTTACTGTATTGCAAAAGCAATGTGCAGGAAAATGTTATATACTTACTGTATACAGTTTTTATTTGGAAGGAAGTTCATATTTCGCTGTATAATTATTATACATTTTCTAGTTTCAGCCAGTTTATAGTGCTAATAAACTCGTTTATTAATTAGTTGTTTTGAGCCTATCTTTCTGCGAAGCGCGTTGAAAAAATTGGTTTTCTATTGTTAGAGCTATTAAATGAGGTATTAAAAACATTTTATACAAAATGAAACTTAATCAGTATGTGCAGTAAGGAGATGATGTGTTCAGGGAATCTTTTTTAATTTATATTTGAAAAAATGTTTGTCTGCAAACTTTTGCGAGTCCGACCATTTAATAAATGTTGCATACGAGGGTCATGCCAAAAGAAATTAGATACTCAAAAATCATAATGTTTATTATACATTAAAGTTGTCTATTTTTTCGAAGTATTCACCGTGAACACGTATACACTTTTCCATCCGTCTAAACCACTTGGAAAATACTAATGACCACTCTTCTTTAGACACTTCAGAAATTTCATAGTTATAAGCTGCCAGGGCATCTTCTTTGCTTTCAAATCGCCTTCCTTTTAATTTGTCTTTGATTTTTGGAAACAGATAAAAATCACATGGTGCTAGGTCCGGTGAATATGGAGGATGAGGCAAGATAGTGACGTGTTTGGTACTAAAATAGTCCAGTGTTCTAGCAGAAGTGTGCGGGGCTGCGTTGTCATGGTGCCAAAGCAGTTGCTGGGTTCCTGACTTTGGCCGCTTATCACACCAAGCTGACAATAATTTTGGGGCACAAACTGTCACGTACCATTCCGAATCGACTGTTTTTTGATCTTCTAGTATCACAGTAGCAATATGTCCCGTTTTGCAGAAAAACGAGGCAACCGTTTGTTTCTGTGTGCTTCGCGTTCGGCGACATTTTGTTGGTGTCGGTTCATCTTCAAAGCACCATACTGTTGACTGTCGCTTTGTTTCAGGATCATAGTTATATAGCCATGTTTCGTCACCTGTGAGTATATCATAAACATTTTTTTTTTCACCGTCATTAAATTTATTTATCATAAATTTGCACCAATCCACGCGACGTTCCTTTTGCAAATCTTTGAGCTTGTGCGGCACCCACCTTGAACAACGCTTGTGGAGGGATAATTGTCCGTGAATTATAGTTTGCAACGCTGCTAATCCAATACCCAGTTCTCGCTCTAGCTCTACGTATGTGATTCGTCGGTTTCCACGAATCATTTTTTCCACAGCTTGCACATTTTCTTGAGTAACTGCGGTTGGCGGCCTACCTGACTTCGGATCATCTTCAAAACTCGCCCGTCCTTTTTTAAATTCAGCAAACCAGTTAAAAACTGTTGCACGTGAACATGCAGACTCACCAAAAGTCGTGACTAAAAGTTCAAAACATTCTTGAGGCTTCAAACCTTTTTTAAAGTCATAATACATCATAACCCGAAAATCACGTCGTGTCAGCTCCATGGTCGTAGAAAATTCCCGCCAGATTTAATCAGAAAAAAAATCATAAAAAAAAATATACGTAGTTTTGTCGAGTGTTTAATTTTTAAATTTATAAGTAAATAGCCAGCCTTTGTGGTGGTGTGTTACTGGCCAGTATCAATTAAATGAGCAAGGAGTATCTAATTTCTTTTGGCATGCCCCTTGTAGTTGATCCTGTTGCCTTGCGGATCCCATTATAAAATAATTTGCAGACACAATAACAATGTTTTCTTATCCTTGTTTTCAGATACTAATTACTCAAATGAACAACTTTTAAGAATATTAGAAGGTTCTGATACCGAATCTTCTGGAGAAGAATCCGATAGCAGTGGTTCAGATTTATCTGATATCGAGGGAGAACCGCCAATGAATGAAGAATGGAGCGACAGTCGCGAAGGGAAAATTCAAATTCAAATTGTAAATCTGTTAGTTACGAACCTGAATGTATGTACACCTATTTAATATAAGATAGTCATATATTTATTTATTGTAATTATTTGATTACAAATTGTAGAATTTTATTTGAAATATGATATTTAAAAATAAATTCTTAAATAATAATAATTTTTGTTTCTTTTATTAATCTCCTAATGTTAAATCCCTAATTTACCTTCTGCGTAGCTGGAAGTCTCCATATTCCTAAGTTTATTATACAAACAATATTTGCGTCCGTACAATTCTTTATTTCTTCATAAAGTAAAACTAACATGACAAGCAACATCAAATATCATCAAAGACAAAGTAGTCGACAGCATAAAACCTCATCATCCCCCCGCAATTCTAATTCACCCCGGAATAAGAATTGTCGCAATCATAAAGTTAGAAACAAACTAATAACTATATCTATAACTAAAGTTAAACATTGAAAAACAAATAAATAATAAAACAAACAAGACAAAATACTAACCGCTCAGTATAAGAAGGATAGTGGTCTTCACTCTAACTCCTTCCCCCCTCAATGTTAAACTTTTGTTTTAGATGACAATAAAACGTAGATGAACATTAAACCTCATAATAATTATGATAACACTTTTGGCATACAAATAAACTATTCAATTAAACCTAGTTTCTCTACAAAATAATTATGTTTCTGTTTTCCTAAAGCTTTTGTTAAAATGTCTGCAACATTTTCTTTCGTGTTCACATACTTTACAATTACTAATCGTTTGCTAATCAAATCTTTAATAAAATGATATTTAATATCAATATGCTTTGACCTCTTACTGTTTTCATTTGACTCCATCAGTTTGATAGCGCTCTGATTATCTACAAGTAACGTTGAGTTTGAAAGACAGTTAAAATCTTGTAACAACCCCTTTAAACTAACTAACTCTGCACACGCTAGAGCCGCAGCTATATATTCAGCTTCGGCTGTTGATAAGGCGACAACGTTTTGTTTCTTACAGAACCAGGCTAACAAATTATTGCCATAGAAGACTACAGAACCACTCATACTTTTTCTGTCTGTTTTGTCGCCTGCCCAGTCAGCATCGGTATAGGCAATCAAGGGACAACTGCTATCCTGTTTGTATACCAAACATTTTGATTTGGTGTGTTTTAGATATCGCAAAACACGTTTCGCTGCTTGCCACAGTGACATAGTTGGCTTATCCAAAAATCTACTCAAAAAGGATACTGCGAAGCAAATATCTGGCCTACTTGAAGTAGCTAAGTATAAAAGGCAACCTATGAGCTCACGATATGGTATATCCAAGGTGATACATTCATTGACATCAGTAGTGAAATTTACCTCCATTGGTGTCTCCGCCCCTTTACAATCTGCCATGTTAAATTTATCAAGCAATCTATTTATTGCTGATTCTTGAGAAATAGAGATTGATTCTGAGGTTCTCACAATATCCAACCCTAAGTACGCACTCACCTCTCCAAGGTCCTTCACATTAAATTCCAATTTTAAATATTCATGTGCTTTATATAGGTTTGTTGCACTTTTAGACATTAAAATGATATCATCAACATACACTAATAAAAATACATCTTCCAAAATATATAAACAAAAATCATGTTTTGATTGTAAAAATCCTTTATCAACTAAAAAGCCATGAAGTCTTTCGTTCCAGCATTTAGGTGCTTGTTTTAACCCATACAGAGATCTTTTTAGTTTTAAATATATGCCTTTTCCAACTTTAACTCCTAACGGTGGTTTTATATAAACGTCTTCCTTTAAGAACCCGTTTAAAAAGGCCGTTGGAACGTCTAATTGTTTCATGTACATGTCATTTTGTATAGCTTGACTAAGCATCATACGAATTGTAGGCATACGAGCTACTGGTGAATACACATTAAATAATGTTTCTTCTTGAAACCCTTTCGCCACTAATCGGGCCTTTTTTGTACCATCCTTTTTAGTAGTGAATACCCATTTGGTATCTATAGCCTTTTTATCTTTCGGCAATTCTGATTCTTCCCATGTTTCCAATGATTTCAGCGAATTTAATTCTTTATCTATTGCGTCTTGCCACTCTTGACCTCTTTCAACAGCTTCTTTGTAAGAACCTGGATCACCCGTACACAAACAGTAGGCGACATGTGTTTCATAATCTTCCAATCTTTTTGGAGGTTTAATAATTCTGCCACTTCTTGTTCTTGTCACATGCTCATTTCTAACATCTTGTCCCTCATTTATGTTCTCTTCAGCACAATCTTCAAACATTTCTTCTGGTTCTATAATTTCCTCATCAACATTCTTATTGATGACCTCTTCTCTATTTCCATTATCTTGTTCAGGCTCAGTAATCCCATCAGTATTTATGGGATTTGTTTCTGAAATACTTACTCTTAACCACTCTCGTTCGTTATCAGTCTGCTCACTTTCTTTGTAAACAATATCATTTTCATCGAATCTCACATCTCGTGACACAATTATTTTGTTATTTCTAGGATCCCATAAACTATATCCTGTTCTGCTGTATCCTACCATCCTACACTCACGTGCTCTCTCCGAAAGTTTATCATGTTTAGGTAAGATATATGCCCACGCCTTTGCACCAAATGCACGAAGTTTGTTTAAGTCTCTTGTCCCATACATAATTTCACAAGGAGTTTTGAAATTAATAGCCACAGACGAACAACGGTTCAACTGATAAGCTGCACATTTTACTGCTTCACCCCACAAAGTCTTTGGCAGCATAGTTTCAATAAGCATAGTCCTTGCTTTGTTATACAAACTTCGATTCATTCTCTCTGCAACGCCATTACTAGCTGGTGAATATGGTAAACTATATTCCAAAACTATTCCTTTCTGATCACAAAATTGACGGAGTTTATTGCAAGTGTATTCACCTCCATTATCACACCTGATCCTCTTAACATTTTTCTCAAATTCGTTTTCGTATCGATGGATATAGGTAATAATATTTTGAGCTGCCTCTGATTTCCTTTTTAGCAAGAAAACTACACAAAAGTGTGAAAAATCATCTATTATGGTTTGAAAATAGACTTCACCCTCAATTGTTGGAATGTTGGATGGGCCCGCTATATCACTGTGTAACAGTTCTAAGACTTGACGTGACCTTGGTTGCTCTAACCTTTTGAATGGTAATCGTGTTGCCTTACCTTTCATACACGCGTTACATACGTTGTTGTTTAGTGGTAGCTGTAGCCTTTGTAAGGTTTTAGAGCTGGTGTGTCCTAAACGTCTGTGCCACAACATGCCATCTGCTGAATGTATAGCCGCGACTACTTCCTCCGTTATAATTTTACCCTGCAAAATATAAAGTTTGCCATTATTATATGCCCATATAATGGACCCATTAAAAAATAAAATTTTTGCGTATTCATTCCTAAAAATGATTTCATTTGGTTTTTCTAGCAGTTTCCGTACAGATAGAAGATTATATGCTAACTTTGCTACAATAAGTCCTTCGACAGCAAACTTAACATTACCGCATTTAATCGGTAAACTGCCACTTTGATATGCAATCAATTTTTCACCATTAGCTGTGTTAATTTGTACAGGATGTGCTAAGGTTTTTACATTTGTCATAAATGGTGTATAAATATCAGATATAAAATTTTGTGATGCACCAGAATCGACTACAAAAGAAATTGATTGATTAAATGATGCCTTACAAGTCAAGTTGAATTCTTCATCAATCATACAGCCCACTTCCTCTATAGTCTCTTCATGAGCTATAATTGCATCGTCCCTTGATGTGTGTGCTCTATTCACACCTCGAGCGCGTCCATGCATTCTGCCACGACCCCTTCTATATAATTCACCACCTCGGACAGGAGCACCACGTTGGAAAGTGTAATACTGCCTATTATGAATACTTTTGTGGCAAAATATTGCTTTGTGCCCCTTTTCATTACAATTCCAGCATTCTATGTTAAATGCGTTGTCTTGAGTCTTACTTACATCATCCAGTCGGATTTCCGCGTCAAGTAAAGCCCTTTTTGTCTTTTCTAAAGTTAAATTTTCGTTCATCGTTTCTAAAGCTGTTGTCACATTGTTATATTTTCCCGGTAATGCGAGTAGTAAATGTACCACTTTATCTGACTCGTCCATTTTAGACATGACATCGATATCGCTTATTAGCTTATCAAATTTCAGAAAGAAATCTTGCAATTTCTCACTATCCTCGCATCTCAATTCGATTAATTTCTTTTTTAAATTGTATTTATTCATAACACTTCTTCGATTGAAAATATTTTCTAAAGCGTTCATCATTTGTTTGGCACTTTTGCATCCTTTCACAATTTCTAGAAAATTATCGCCTATGCACTGCACAATTAGTGATCTCGCTTCTGCATCCTTCTTCTTTTCATCCGCCTTAACATCCTCACAGGCCAATATATCGCTAAGGCCTTTCTCCTCCAACAACAACTCTAAACGAAATTTCCAATTGTGAAAATTATTTCCATCTTCTAGACGATATATCACGTTCTGTATTTTTGCTTGTGCCATATTTTGGTTTTGGAAGCTTTCTGCTTCAACAATAAACTGTTGTTTTAATAAATTTTTACATTAAATATGAAGTTGTCAAAAAATATATTTTCGAAAATTTTCTAAATTTTTTATTCAAACCGCTAAAAAATTAGGAATATGGGGGAACCCATAACCTGTTAAATCCCTAATTTACCTTCTGCGTAGCTGGAAGTCTCCATATTCCTAAGTTTATTATACAAACAATATTTGCGTCCGTACAATTCTTTATTTCTTCATAAAGTAAAACTAACATGACAAGCAACATCAAATATCATCAAAGACAAAGTAGTCGACAGCATAAAACCTCATCACCTAACACATATTAATCTTTTATTAATCCCCTAACACCTAAACTAGATTTATAAAGAAGTCGGATTTTTTATGAAAGTTAAATAAGAAATCTAATAAAACTAAGTGCTTGGTTCGCGCAAAATGTTGCATAAACCCATCCCTTAGGCGTGTGGCACCTGCTGTGCGCTATGACGCCACATAAGCGCATCGCTCTTTAGCATGTTTTCGTTTGTACTGCGCCGTTGCGAGCCGCTCAGCGCGGTGGCTTGCGCACCGAAAAGGTTCCGTTAATCGTTAATTAACGAAGTTAACATATTGATTAACGTATTAACTTTTAAGTTAACTTTAAAAAATGTTAACGGACACGTTAACTTCCGTTAATATGCAGAAGTCCGTTAATCGTTAATCCAATGCCTACTATTTACCGCACGGCACCGCGGCGCGGCGCGAAAAACAGGTTCAGACAAGTATGAAACGACAAGTGCCGGGCGGCGCGTGGCAGCGAGTGAAACAAAAACAAAACTAGATATATTTTGCCGGCGCGTGCGAGTGAGAAAACTGCGAAAAGATTTGTTTCGTTCGATCATCTCATTACTTAGCGCCCGTGCTTAGAGTGACGAGTGTTTTGTTTGTTGTTATTATAAATTACTGTCAGTGATCATTTGCGTGTTGACAAAGAAGATTGCAGTGTAATTTAGTTAGATAGAAAAACTGTACTGTGCTGTGTAGTAATTAAAACCATATCATGGAAGACATGGAATCGGATTCCAGCGGTCCTGATGAGAATCCATGGCCACATTTGACTATGTGGAATTTGTATCCAGATCGGGCCAGCAAATACTTTTTTCACCTCACCAGCTCAAACATGGCAGATAACAGTGAACAAAATGTGATTTTGTTTCGAGCGTGAGTAGAAAGTAGCTTTTTAATTTTTTCAATATATGACCACGAATTGTCATTCTTCGGCCAAAGGTTAGTTATAAAATTCTAGTCATTTGAATCTCGATGCATTCTGTTTCCTTCATATGTATATAAAAGAGAGGGATAGAAACTTATCAATTTGAAATTCGATTTTCGAATCCAACCTCGATTGAGAACAGTTCGGATACGCGTTATACCAAAAAAATCATTAAAAACACCAGAAAAAGTTTTAATTGCAATGTATTTTTTTTCCTTATATTTTTAATTAACGACCGAATATTAAAATTATTGTGCCTTTTATGCAATGCCCTACATAGTTGAACATGTCTTAAAAGAAATATCAAATAAATTTAATTATATAGTTTTATAGTATTATTATATTATGAATTCAATAAGTAGTATTGTATTAATTGTAAATGATTATTATTTTTGTACTTAGAGTATAATTTGAACTCTTAAAGCCTGAGATACAGGATTCTCCTAGTTCAGGCACCAGTATTATGAATGCTCTGTATAGATCTAAGACCTTTTATGCCAATTGTTATTACTATGATTTCATGAATAAAGATTTTATTATTATTATTATTATTTTATATAAAACAATAGATCATTGCTCAAATAAAATAAGATTTTTTAACCTATTACTTATTGTAAATATAATAATCCATACTAATATTATAAATGCGAAAGTGTGTCTGTCTGTCTGTTACCTCTTCACGCTTAAACCGCTGAACCGACTTAGATGAAATTTGGTATGGAGATAGTTTGAGACCCGGGAAAGGACATAGGATACTTTCTGTCCCGAATAAATTTAGTGTTCCCGTGGGATGAGCGGGTAACACCGCGGGGCACAGCTAGTAATTTATAATTTCACCATTTATCATAGATGAATATTCGAAACGTACCTTAAAAAATATCGAGTTCATATTGTAATTGTTATTTTCTTTTGCATTTATTTTGTTTGGTGTTTTACGAGTAAAAATATTAATCAATTATTAAAAAATATCTCGTTATATAGTTGATATGTATTTATAAATAAACACGTCATGTATCTGCTAAATCTTCCAATTCTTCCAATTTGATCAAATAATGACAATAACCGTGTTGGTTGGCTGATTATAATTTCAATTAAATTACATTGTTATTCCTTTTTAAGCAGCACTTATCTATTTTCTGATTAATAATATTATTGAAATCAGCAACAAAGACTAAAAACATACGTTGGAAGAAAAAGTACAAAATGTCGAATATGTTCTCGCTGATGAGGTGAAAAGTTGTGTGTGCTACACGAGAGCAGTTTTTTTGCATCTCGTGCTGTTGAGTCCCTCGCTACACTCAGGATTCTAACATAGAATCACTCGCTACGCTCGTGATCCAAACGTAGAATCCTTCGCTTGCTCGGGACTCAAAATCAGCACTCGTAACAAAAAAGCGGCCAAGAGCATGTCGGGCCACGCTCAGTGTAGGGTTCCGTAGTTGCTCATCCTTCACAATAAACTGCTGTTTTAAACCCAAGGTTAAAGTTAAGAAAGATTTTAAGCTCTATAAAAAGGTCGTAAACGCCCTAGAAACTGTAATCACTTATTACCTTCTGGAAGTCAACTTACGTCCTTTTAAAGAAAAAATATGAAATTTGGCGATAACTCTAAAACGGCTCGACCGATTTTGTTCAATATAGTTTTCATTGAAAGTACTTATAAGGCCTCATTTACATGAATTTTCCTGATTTTTTTTGACCCGTGGTTGAAAAGTTAGAGGAGGGAGGACACTATTTTTTTGTGTTTTTGGAGCGAATATTTACAAAACTGCTGACTTTATCAAAAAATAATGTTAGAAGACCCCTATTATTTTTACAAGACCTATTCAACGACACCCCACACACTAGTGTTGAAAAGAAAAAAAAATTCACCCCCACTTTAGGTGTTCGAGAGGTACCCGAAAAACATAACATTTTTGAATTTTTATTTTACCGTTCTGTCGGCGTTATACATACACATACTTATACCAAATTTCAGCTTTCTAGTACTAATCCGCAGACGGACAGACGGACAGACGGACATGGCGAAACTATAAGGGTTCCTAGTTGACTACGGAACCCTAAAAACAGCTTTGCTCTCTTGTTGCACAAATAACTATTGCGTGTAAGCGTCGTACGTAAATTCACTAACGCAACGATATAAAAATGCAATTTTACACATATTAACGGATTAACGATTAACGTTAACTTGCGTTAATTCTTCCGAAATGTAACGCTTTAACGTTTAACGAAGCTAACTTTCTTTGAAGCGGATTAACGATTAACGAAGTTAACTATTTGATTAACGGTGCCCAGCTATGACCCTCGGCTTACTTTCGTCTTGAACATAGGTATTAGGGTGGGTCACTTTTGTATGGGAGAAAAATTAATACTTTTATATCTTTAGGCATAGCAAAAAAAATGTAACTCATAATAATATAAACTAAATACCAAAATTGTATTGTAATTGATGTTGATCTTTTGCCTCCGGATCTATTTTACAAGCTTTTATTTAGCTTGCATGATGGTATGTTTAAAGTATGTATGTTCGGGTGAAATTTTGCAACTCAATTTTGAAACAGATATGGTCAACCGATTGAGCTGAAATTTTGCATACTTACTTAACTTTGATGACAATACAATAATATGGTATTATAGGGCTGATCTGATGATGGAGCCGGAAGGTGGCCATAAGAAAAAGCAATCCTACCGAGCTTGGGCTCTTTAGAATCGTCTCAGTGAGCATTTGATGGATATCCAAAGAAAAGTACAGTCGGCTATAAAAGCTTGCCTCTAAAATGTCATTTTTGACAGAAACTTATTTAAGTTAGTATAGAAATGCCCATATTAAATGAGCGTTATGAAGTCTGGTTTTATTATTTTAAATTTGGCCCAATATTTTAATGTATTTTTATTCTGAGTATAATAAGTAGGGCATCACAAAACTAAATACAACAATAAAAATATACAAGGCCACTTTTTTTTGTGCTCCATACATTAGGCACTTTTTTCTGGAGTAATCCGGAGGCAATAAAACGGAAATATAAAAATAAATAACATTATGTATCCATTAATGGTGTTGCTGACTCTTTTGATATGTTCTTTTTACATTTATACTTCCTTTCAATTGACATTTTATTTTAAAAATTAGTTGTCATTGTATTATTCCTTGTCGTGGTTGTCAACATATTTTGTGATCCTAAAAACAGTGAATTAAACGAATTTATTACAGGTAATTACAGTTCTTTATTCATTCTCATCACCGCATCCCACAACGCGTCATTTTCATTGGTCCTTCTCCCATCGTATTCAGTGCTTATTTCATAAACAAATATTTTTATTTTCCATACTTAGATACATTGTTTACATTCACATATTTTTTACCTAGTTCATCCGCACATGATCACCCGTAGTAAAAATAAAATAATGTCGGCCGACCCGGGCCCCGCCGCGGAAGTTCCCTGCAGCTCCTGTCTGCCAGCCAGCGCTGCACCGAGTGAGCGCACTTCACATAGCAGATCGTCGCGTTCGTCCGCAACTGTGAAAGCGCAAAAAGCAGCCGCCGAAGCGCTCGCTCTACGTCGTCGCCTCGAGCGCGAACGTGAACGGCAACTCGCAGCGCTACAGCAGCAGATGGAGGAGTGCGAACTGCAAGCCGAGCTCGCTGCCATCATAGATATAGTATTAGTTATAGATTTGCCACAGAGCGACCAGGCGTAAGAGAAAGACATATAATGACGTCAAAATGTCGGGTTGCCATGGTCGCAAAAAAAACCCCATAAAAAGTGGTTAGAGAGAAACGTTCCAAGTACTCGAATTCACAACATTTAATTTTTTTTACTCATTTTCCAATAACATCAAATAAAGGATAAAAAAATTATGTATATTCCCTTTTTATATTTTTGTAAATATTCCAATTAACGATTAAAAATCTATTTGTTCCTCATTTTAAAAGACCGTAGGCGAAAGGTAATTGGTCACAGCGCAGTAAATCATAAGTCGGACTATTACTAAGGCGGATTTAGTATAAAAATTATAGCGCTGTTCTTTTATAGGCTACGACTGTCAATTTTCCACAAGGTGTCGTTATTTGAGTGCTGATTGATTTGAGTTAGACGACGCTGCTTTCACCTTTATATTTAGTATTTTCAAAACTAGTCCGTATAATCAAATAAAAATAATATACTTGGGTTCTCTGATAAAAGAAATAATGAAATTAGTTTAAACTTTAAATAATATGTATTTACAACAATTGTTTCTAAACAAAATTTTTGATTTGCTCTTGAATACTGTAGAATTGTTCTGGCCAGTACTAAAAAAATAGGATGAAACTTCTTCTTTCTTCTTTATCTTCTATTCTACTCAGGATACTTTTAATCCATCGTGACAGTCCACGATCATGGACGCACCGCCTTATTGGGACATTCTGTAACAAAGCAAAATTAAATAGTAAAATTGTAAACGACATAAGTAGATAGGATATCACCAATACTAGTTGCTAAAAAATCTAATTTTTCTCAGGCCTAGCTATTTATTTTTTACACGGTTCTTTCTGTGTCGGAATCGGAGAACTGAAAATATCAATTTGCTATAGATTTCCCAAATATGGGGGTAATTTTTATTTTATATCTAGGCATCCCCAAATCTATATACAGGGTGGAACGAAACGACGTTATTTCCTTTAACTGTGGCATTATACAGGCTTAGAATATTATTTTCTCCAAATAAACTTTATTAATATCTCTCACCGTTTTCCAGTTATAGCATGTTAAACTTTGATACGAAAAAGTGTGTGTGTACAACCCTATTTTAGAGTGCAATGACCTCTTCATAACACAGTTAACTTTTGTAAACAAACTTTTTACAAATTGCCTAGCCATTTCTTATCGGTTTAAAAACCTTTGAAAATACCCTTAAGATTGTTTTTAGACTTTTTAGTTGACATGATTGATAGACGTTACATTGACTTTTTGTATCGTATGCTGTGTGCAAAAATGCCGGAATTAAACGCTAGAGGCTATTTGAATTTGCTTCTTTTGTACGCGGAGTGCGATTACAATACTGGAGAGACTTTGCGCCAATACCGGAACAGGTATCCTCCTCCTCACCCAACACACTCTAGTACGATATTACGCGCTCTTGACCGTGTTGGTAACAATCGTCCTATTGTGCCACGAACGGGTCAGGATGACCAGCGCGGAGGACGCGTTATTCAACATGATGTCAGATTGGAAGAGAGAGTGCTGCAGTACTTCGAAGATTATCCGAGGTCAAGTTCAAGACAAGCGGGCCGACATTTTCGTATGACTCATACGAAAATACTCAGAATACTAAAACGTGAGGGCCGTCACCCTTACAAAATACAAAGAGTCCAGGCATTACTACCAAGAGATTGCCCCGTTCGCGAAGCCTATTGCCGGTGGCTACTGCAAAAGGTGTTAGAAGACCGAGACTTCATCAAACACGTAATATGGAGTGATGAAAGCTTGTTCACACGGAACGGTATGTGGAACAGGCATAACGAACACGTGTATGCCGAAGAAAATCCGTTTGCCTACCGTTATACGGGACACCAGTATCGTTGGTCTGTTAATGTTTGGGCGGCGATACACGGGGATACAACAATAGGCCCTGTATTTCTGCCTCAGACTTTAAACAGACACGGATACATGGCTCTGTTGAGGATAGAGCTCGACGACTATCTGGATGAGTTGACGCTGGCAGAAAGAAGACGCACTTGGTTCCAACAAGATGGAGCACCAGCTCATTCAGTAGTCGAAGTACGTGAAACACTGAATAATGTGTTTGAGGATCGCTGGATCGGCCGATATGGGCCGCACCGTTGGCCTCCTAGGTCTCCAGATCTCACACCCTTGGATTTTTTTCTGTGGGGCACCGTAAAGGACATCGTTTACAAGACTGAGTGTGAGACGGCTGAAGAGATGAGGGAAAGGCTAAGGGTGGCCTTTGAAAGTCTTCGCAGAAGAAATAACCGACACAACATCTTGTCGAGGGTGCATCGCCACACGCGGGCACGAGCAGCGGCGTGTATCGTACGCCACGGCGGTACTTTCGAACACCGGATGTAAATGTAGGTAATTGTAAATACTCCCAAACGTCAAATAATAGTTTAAAAAAACTAGGGTTGTACATACATTAAAAAATACAATTTTAATCGATTTTCGTTTTTTTATTATTAAAAGAATTTAACTATTGCAGGTCGATTCTACATGAAATACATAGCATTATAGTTTCAGGAATGAACATCGCTTCGTTCCACCCGGTATATAAAACTCAAAGGTGACTGACTGACTGACTGACATAGTGATCTATCAACGCACAGCCCAAACCACTGGACGGATCGGGCTGAAATTTAGCATGCAGGTAGATGTTATGACGTAGGCATCCGCTAAGAAAGGATTTTTCAAAACTCACCCCCTAAAGGGGTGAAATGGGGTTCCAAAGTTTGTATGGGGAAAAAAGATTAGTTAGACTATTTTATTCGAAACTTCACAGGAGTATTCCTAACGATAAATGAGTAAACACGTGTTTCAGGTTTTTTGAAAATTCAACCCCTAAAAGGGAGAAATGTGGTGACAAAGTCTGAAAATCAGCATGGGTATTGTTTTTATGGTTTATCGGGTCGCTGATTACAAAAACCGCAACGATTTTAAAATCCAGCGTGGCGGACGTGAGTTACCATCTCCCCTGTTGGGGTGAAATGGGGTTGAAATGTCTAAATACTAAACCGCTGGTTCTAGAGAGTTCAAATTTGGCACGTAGGTTCCTTATAAGGTGTAGGGGTGCACTAAGAAAGGATTTTTCAAAATTTACCCCCTAAAGGGGTGAAATGGGGGTCCAAAGTTTGTATGGGGAAAGAAGATTAGTTATTTTATTCGAAACTTCACAGGAGTATTTCTAACAATAAATGAGTAAACACGTGTATCAGAATTTTTGAAAATTCAACCCGATAAAGGGAGAAATGTGGTGACAAAGTCTGAAAATCAACATGGGTATTGTTTTTATGGTTTATGGGGTCGCTGATTACCAAAACCGCAACGATTTTGAAATCCAACGAGGCGGACGTGAATTACCATCTCCCCCGTTGGGGTGAAATGGGGTTGAAATATCTAAATACTAAACCGCTGGTTCTAGACAGTCCAAATTTGGCACGTAGGTTGCTTATAAGGTGTAGAGGTGCACTAAAAAAAGGTTTTTTTTAAATTCACCCCCTATGGGCGTGAAATGGGGATTCAAACTTTGTATGTGGAAACAAAATTAGATAACTTGGTACCCTGTATCCCGGAAGGGGAAGAGGGAAGAGTTAGTTTCTATGAATTATCGGGTCGCGCTGATTACTAAATAAAGAACGATTTTAAGGTGGTTGCAGAGGAAACAAAACTAGACATTTCACGCTAGATGGCGCTGGGAAGCAAGATTTGTGGTTTTTGTCTATTATTTCGTATGTTACTTTAGTTTGAAATAAAATTTGTATATTGGCGAGTCCGCGTATTTGTCTTTTATTCATGCAGTATTAGTATCACGTCATAAATTCTTTTATTCTCCCATGTGGTGGCAATTTGTGAAAAATCAGCAAGTACGCACACTAATAGACAATAATCGTGAGTGTGTGCGGGCGATTCATTCATTAAAGAGTCGCGTATCACCTGTCAGTTTGATAGTAAGCGCAAAATAAACAAACATGCATATTTGATTTTGATGATGAATTTGAAGATTTCCAACTGACGCGCGACTCATTCTCGCGCGAAAAATATTACCTATCTCTTTCTTTGCGGTACTGTAGGAGACTGACGGGCGATGCTATGTCGCGCGACAAGAACCGTGAAGCCTAGTTGTATTAGACGGGCTGGATTGTCAAAATAAATAATACGAAGAAATTACAAATCTTTAGCAGTTCTACATATAAGTATTTTTTAAGTATGTGGTGAAATTAAATAAGTATTTTTGTTGGGTTTCTGTTCTGATATATTGTGATTCTGATTTGTGATGTTATTGAGTTTGTCCTAAGTGTTTCTGAATGATAGATTGGGGTATAGCAAAAAGGGCCCAATTTTAGGACACAATATATTTTGTTGATAAATATTTTTCTCACATTTGTTACTTTTTTGATTACAAAGAATACATTAAAATAAGTATCCATTATAAATTACAATTGTTTGATTAACTTGCCCGTTTAAGAACTACTGAGCGGTCCTAAGTTGCCATATAATTACTACGTAGCCTGGGACTACTTGTACAATCATTTATTCTGTGCTGGGACTTAGAAATTTACGATGAAAAAAATCACAAGTATAGCTCTGTTTTTTATTACTTAATGCCAAGATCGGGCCCTTTTTGCTATACTCTGACCTGATATACAAAAACCCGACATCAAGAATAGTAGGTACTGATTAGGGTTGGGATTTTCGTGGTTCTAGATCGTGGTTCCATGGAGTCTCTAATAGTAAAAATGTTCAGTCTAAAAATATATAACTACTAGAACTACTACTAACTGAGCGCAGCACCATATATTAAATATTATATATGGATTTTAGAACCACCAACCACTAAATAAAATAAAACAATTTTTGTTACGTGTGGGTTTTATTATAATACTAATGTTTGTGTGAGTTGTAGACGTCGCTTTAATTCGAAATGGTGGATTATTTTTCTTTTTAACCCCCAGATCTTCGCCATTTTCAATTTTTTCGTTAAAACTAGGTGTGTTACTTAGGCTTCTTTCTGTTTAGTGCTGTTTAGTGGATAGTACGGCTACCTGAAAACGAAGGTTGATATTTACATATGTGGTTTGCAGGTATACGTTGTAATATTATTTTAGGCAACACGCATGTTTTGTAGAAAGTTATAAGTTTCTGCAGCTTTTCTTGGATGAAGCCTTCATCTGTATGAACTTTAATTGACATTATTGTTGTTGATAAATCAATGAAGGAAATCATTTTGCAGTTATCCCTTTTGATGAAGGTCTAAGCTGGCCTTGAATCTGTAAAGAAATTATTTATTACGTCACAAGAATGCCTGCAATGGAAACCGCTGTATGCAGTACCTATTATGTGATTATCTTATAGGGTGTTAGGGTAATTAGTGTTATTACAGTTAACCTTCAAGGAGGAAACTTAGTCACTGAACCGATAATTCCAAAACAATTTTGTTTCCCACACCTTGTAACGTTATACGTACATATATCACTAAAACAAACCTTAAACCTATTTATTTACGAATGAAAAATAACATGAATAACTTAAAACTACATTAAAAACTAAATCTGACATTAATATTGGGTCAAATATAAGTAATAAGCATTATAAAATCATCAACACGCTAAGTAATTTGAATATGTCGCGCCGCTTATATAACATTCACTCGAATGAACGTTTTTTCTGTTGCGCTCGCGAATACACGAATGAACGCATCATGACTGCGCTGTGTCACCGCGCCGCGGGTTGACTCGTTCATTAAGCCAATACGTTGAGTGGAACGCACGTCGCTTAAATCGATCGCTGCTACGGATTTACTTTTGATACCGTAATCGAATTTTAACTTCGTCCCTACGTGTTCCTCAACAAATATAAAAATCACTGTCGTGATTAAGTGTGTGTAAGGTTACCCCAAACTGGGTAAGTGGATACATTTTATTTGCTAGTAGCTTAGAATGTCTTAGTGCTGATTACTTGCTTGTGAATTTTAACTTTCAGATTTAAATTATAAACATTTCACAGTAAATGTACTGTAACTAAATAAATATCACTTCCTCGAAATAGTTTTGTTCAAAAGTGGCTATCGCAAAGTTGCAAATCATTATATTCGTTATAAAGCCACCCTCTAATTTGTAATAAAAATAAATTACATATAAATTTTATCATTTTACGAATTAACTTCGCCTTTTTGTAATCTCCGTATCTGAATTGTGAACATCCACGGCTACACAACTACAAAAGTGGTTACCCGCTTGCCGTTGGCGTTCACAGATACTTATGGACCGTTTCTAACGCCTTGTTTGATGGCGCGTTCCAGGGTCCACGGTCCAGAGTGACCCTTTTGTGGCTTCCTGCTTGTCGCTCGCCTGCCGCTTCGCTTCTGGCCCTTTTTTCGACTCAGCGCCACGTTTCTACTGAGAAGCGCTGAACTGAGCGCCGATGAGAATTGCCGGCGCTTACCAACTCGGCACCTTCAGGGGAGTACTTCGGCTGCAGACGACTAGCGGAATCCGATCATTAGCGTATTTTGCTCAAACCCACGCATTTAAAACTTTTCCGACTGAGCTACCGTTCCTAATAAAAATAATTTAATTTGACCGTTCTTCTGCCTCCTCATTTATCTCTTGCTCGTACCTAGTAAGACAGTAAAGAGGGAGACCCTAACAGACGGGACAACCTATTGATAAACATGGGTATATAGGTCTTGGTATCAATTCAGTCAGAGAGAATAAGACACTACCTATATGAACCTACTAGAACAGCTTTGTTTTTTTTTCATCACCCAAAGCGAGCGATTGCGTTGTTTTTGTGGTTGGTTACACGGTTGTCATCACGCCATGCTTGTCTTCGCCTAAAAAGAAAATAGCACGAGACACCTCTTTCACGGCAGGACGCTTCGATTTGTAATGTTTACAAACACAATACTTTCCCCGCAATTTCTGACCCATGATATCGCAATATCATTTAGGGATCACTAAGTCCTGAGTACACATGTTTATTATATGCACGTTTCATTATTCACACTTTACATAAAGTAAAAACTCACGAAATGAAAAAAAATTCCACAATTGACAGTACCTATTGACACAATTCATTACCTATTTCATTCACAAGATTTAGTGCGTTCGAAATCTATTCCACTTTATTGTTATGAGCAAATACACAAAATAGATAGGTATCTTTAAAAACCAAATGTTTCCAATTATTTGTTACATGTTTAATGAAAGCTGTAATCATTAAAAAAAATAAACTGTTATGCATTCATATCGAAACATCAATTAAAATTTATTATCCTAAATCATAAGTTTAGTAGTATTATATTTCAGAACGCACTGTTCATGAATAGCTTTACGTGTGCTTACGTTTGTATGTTGTGTAAAAGCAACGCACACATACATATATGGACAATATTTCAACGGGTTTTAAAGCTTTAATAACTTTGTAATTGTATGATTTATAGCAAAACTGATTTCATTGGCGAATATAAGATCGCTTAAAGATTTTTTTAAGAATGTTTAATAACCTAAAGCCATAACCGCCTAAGTGTGTAGTGATCAAACAATTTGTATGAAAGTGACATCTCTGCAACCACCTTAAAATTCAACACGGCGGACGTGTAATACCATCTCTCATGTTAGGGTGCGATGGGGTACAAATGTCTGAATATGTCTAAACATATGGGTGTCGTTTTTAAACGCACAGCCCAAACCGCTGATTCTAAAGAGTCTTAATTTAGAACGTAGGTTCCTTATAGGGTACCTATAGGGGCGCAGTAATAAACGATTTTTCTAAAGGGGGTGAAATAGAGATCCAAAGTTTGTATGGGGAAACAAGATTAGACTATTTTATTCGAAACTTCACAGGAGTATTTCTAAGAATATGAGTAAACACGCTTTTCAGGCCTTTCAAGAATTGAAGCCCTAAAAGGGGGAAATATGTTGACAAAGTCTGAAAATCAACATGGGTATTATTTTTATTATTTATCAGGTCGCTGATTACGGGTACAACAATTATTTTAAAACTCAACGTAGCGGACGTGAAATACCATTCCCCTGTGGCGGTGCGATGACGTTATGATTGTGGGTGATATGAATATGGTGTCATTTTCATGTTTTTTTGGGACATTTGTGGACATGAAAATTCTTGAAAGCATTTGTGCAGTAGTTTTGCAGCAAATCGGTTGTAACAGACGGACTCACAGACAGCTACAAGTGCATGATCCTATAAGGGATTTAGTTTTGCTTTTGAGGTATGGAATGAGTCCCGTTATCCTAATAGATGTTTAAATTTGTATTTGGTGCCATTTCGATTGTCGTCAAGGTCAGTGCGGGTGGCGCGGCGAGACTGGAGTAGTCATCGGGAAACCTCCTGCAGCCGTAATAAATGCATTCAAACTTTTCAACAATAAAACGGCTAGACGGATATGCATGAGGGATAAGCAGATTATACCCTAACTTTAACAAATAGCCCACTTTTTATCCTGAAAAAAAGAGCATCGTTCCCGTAGGATAATGTTTATTGTATAGGAACGCGGGCGAAGCCGCGGGTTAATGCTAGTTGGATTATAAACCGGCTGATTTATTTAGACGTCTATGTTAGCTGGCTTCTATCGTAGATTTATGCTACGCACGCAATTTGACCGATTTGCAATATTGACATGTCAAAATGCTCCGAGTTATTTTGAAAATAATTTACAGATTTTTCCTATTTTATCAAGTTTTTTCATGATATAACTAATGATTTAACTTTGTTACTTGATTCTTGTGAGATTTGAGAAAGAAATAGGTGATCAAAACACAAAGAAACTTGTACTTACGCATGAAATGTAAAATCCGCTTATTTTCGTTAACTGTTGCTTTTCTAAGCAAACACTGAACACCCCACCATTTTTGAGGCTACACACAAACACTCCACATCCGTTAATATGTCAATTATCTGGTAATAATAATTATTTAATACACAAAATCTTCTATTTCTATACCGCTTTTGATACTACCTGATTGTTTTGCTTCGAATTTGAAGTGTGCCAATAACCCGACCATGAAAAAATGCTCGGTCGCTGATAAAGACAAAACATGGCACTCTTTTCTATTTCTTCTTTTAGGAATCGCAATAAGGCTATCTTTATCTATCAAAGCGTGTCAGACCCTTGGCTGCCATCGATGCAGACGCAGAGTGTAGCCGCGCTGGGAGTCACGCAAGCCATCGAAATTCTACAAGGGTGAGCGTAGATAGAACCGAAAAATGGGTAGAAAATCACCAAATTGACAACAATATTGCAATAGGACGCGAGCAACAGGTTACTGTTCCGTCACCCGGTTGTTTGGTACCACCACCAACAGCCACTCGGGCAACTGCACCCCCTGTCAACCTTACCATTCGACAAGCGCAACTACCAAAGGTCTAAGGTCTAAAGGTCCAAGGTCTCTAAAGCATTCGAGGCGGTCGGCCATGCGCCGCCGCTCGCCCTCACGGAGCTTGACCAACCAGCCACTCTCTTGCAGGCGGTAGCCGACACTGCCGCAGCAGCAAAGGCTCTTGCTTCCGCCTCCGGCACCAGGAAGCTAGAACTGCCATTATTTTTTGGCAATACACTTCAATGGTTACAATTCAAGCGTACATAACATACAGCATAACAAAAGATAATTTTTCTCCGCTAGATAACATAAACCGACTAGACGGTGCACTCCGAGGGCCCGCGCGTGAGGCCGTGGCGGCGCTGCTGATGTCGACGGAGGACCCGGAGGAGGTCATGCGCGCTCTTGAAGATAACTTCGCGCGCCCCGAGCTCATCGTTTACAAGGAGGTTGCTTCATTGAAAAATCTCCCACGACTAGGTAACGATCTTAAAGAACTCGGAATCCTCTCAAATCGGGTACGTAACTCTATTTCCACAATTAAATTATTAAATCACGTAGAGTATCTGTTTTCGCCAGAATTGTTTCAGGCGGTTCTAGCAAAATTGAATCCTACTATGAAAATCAGATGGACGGATTTCGCAATGCAGGATACCACAGGACGTCCTAAACTTGAAATTTTGTCCGATTTTTTGAAGCGCGAACTAGACCAGCATATACGTTTTGGTTTGGCACCTGAGGCTAGCGCGACCCAACACCTCCAGCATAACGTTCCTTACGATAAACCATTTAAACGCGAAATCGTTCATAATACTATCGTTCGTTCAAAATTAGATAAGAAGGGCAATTTTGGAGGAGGTGCTGGGATTAAAAAAGAGTGCCCATTTTGTAAGAATGACCACAATATTAGAGAGTGTTTTGAATTTAAATCCTTGAGTGTTGATGAGAGATGGCAGTGGTTGCGTGAGGCAAAGGTTTGTTACCGATGCCTAAAGGGTAGTTCACACCAGTGGAAGACATGTAAAGTTAACCCATGCGGTGTTGACGGCTGTTCTTTACGCCACAACCCACTTCTTCACCGTCAACCACCTCCTCCGCTTGTCAACACACTCGAAGTACCCGTGATCGATGGCAACACTGGCGCAACAACTCTTAGTGACAACGCACATCCCATATCAAATGTTTCTAAGCAGACCGAAGATAAGTTGGTGGTATCTGCCACTTCCACCGGCGTGGAAAAACCAAGCACAATTGTAGCTCTTCGCCCCCGCGCCTACCTAAAGATCATTCCTGTCACTGTCTCCTGTCCTACTGGAAGTTGTGACGTTTATGCTCTCTTAGATGACGGTAGTACTGCTACATTGATCGATTCCAGTATTGCCACACTTATAGGAGCGACAGGGCCAAAACAGGCCATAACAGTAAATGGCGTTGGTGGACTTGTGCGAAACACTACAGTGTCATATGTCAATTTTCATATTAAGGGCAGATACACGCAAGAAACATATTTCGTGAAAAATGCTAGAGCAATGGATTCATTGTCTTTGCGTCCGCAAACAATTAACCGCGAATCAATTGAATCTTTTTCACACTTAACCGAATTAGTTGATGTACTATCGTACGAGGATGCTACTCCGACCATTTTAATCGGAGCTGAACACTGGCATTTGTCACTCAACCGCGACGTTCGTGTTGGTGGAAGGAACGAACCCGTAGCCTGCTTGACAGCCCTGGGCTGGACTTTGTATGGTGTCGCTTCCAGCAAAACGAAGTTAGTTGAATTCGTCAATCATACACGCATAGTCACATCTGAGGATGACAATCTGGAATCGTTGATTAAACAACAGTATAAACTCGATTCCATAGGCATTTCTAAATCAGAATCGATAAATTGCAAACAGGACCAGCGGGCAGTTGATATTTTAGAAGCCACCGCGAGGCGTCTACCCACTGGTCGATTCGAGGTAGGAATGCCATGGCGCGACGATATACTGCGTGTTCCAGAAAGTTACCCTCAGGCCATGTCACGTTTTTTAAGCCTAGAAAGACGTATGTACAAAGAACTCGATTTTGCAAAGGCTTATCATGCATTCATTGAGAACATGATTACTAAGGGTTATGCAGAAGAGTGCCTTCCAATCCAAATACGTACCACGGGAACAGTGATGTTAAGTCTGATAAGTTACGTCTTTATCTCCCACATTTTGGGGTGTACCACCCTCAGAAGAGAAAAGTCAGAGTGGTCCACGATGCCGCAGCCAGAAATGAAGGAGTCAGTCTGAACTCCTTACTCCTTTCGGGCTCTGATCTGCTGCAGCCACTCCTGAAAATTATTTTTCGTTTCCGGGAAGGTCGCGTCGGCATTACCTAAATGTTCCCTCAGATCCGGGTTAGAGAGGAGGACAGGGACGCCTTTAGGTATCTGTGGAGATCTGACAAAACACAGAAAATAAAGTAGTTCAGAATGACATCTGTCATCTTTGGCGCGTGCTGTAGCCCTTTCATAGCACAATTCATTAAAAATAAAAATGCACAGGAGCATGCACACGTATACCCAAAAGCTGCAGACGCGATTTTGTATAGCCATTACATGGACGACTATATTGACTCCCAAGATTGCGTCGACGACGCAGCACAGTTAGCTGCCGATGTTATTACTGTGCATGCTGCTGCCTGTTTTGAAATGAGAGACTGGATCTCTAATGAGCCTAATGCACTAAACCTGGTGCCAACCGATCTTAAAGCCACTCAGCCATCAGAAGTTGAACTCGGTGAACCCACCAACTGTATTAGAGCTTTAGGTATCGCATGGAATCCCATCTCAGACAATTTAGGATTTCGAACGGGTTCTATCGAACCTCTTCTTGGTCCTCTAACAAAACGTAAAGAGCTGTCACATCTCATGCGCGTGTACGATCCTTTGGGATTGTTAGGGCCTCTAGTCGTCAAAGGACGAATTTTATTCCAACAATCCTGGAGATTATGTACCGATTGGGATACAGAACTCCCACAAACCGAGGTATCAAAGTGGCATGACTGGTTTCGGGAGCTTTCAAAGGTAGCTTCGCTCAAAATTCCTCGTTGGTATGCAAAGGCCAAAGACTCCGAGCCTCTATATAGAGAACTACATGTCCTTGCAGATGCGAGTGAGCTGGCATATGCTTGCGTGGCCTATTGGCGTCTCGTTAACCCCGACGGCAGCATCAAGCTTACTCTCATCGCAAGTAAAGCAAGGGTTTCACCTTTGAAACCAATTTCAATCCCACGTCTGGAACTTCAAGCCGCCTTGATCGCCTCTCGACTCGCTGTTGTCATTAAGGATAGCCATCGAAAAAAATCAGCACGTACCTTTTTTTGGACTGATTCGATGACTGTCCTCCAATGGCTGCGCAGTGACGCTCGTTCATTTAAGCCCTTCGTTGCTCATCGTTTGGGTGAAATTTTGGAAAATTCTTCTGTTAAAGACTGGCGGTGGGTACCGACTACCGACAGACTTGAATGTGGCTGACGATGCAACCAGAATGAGACCAGTCGATTTGAGCCAAACACACCTATGGTTTTCTGGCCCTTCCTTTCTTTTAAAGTCCCCTGAGGACTGGCCTTTGGAGCCGATTAGCGTCGCACCAGTTCGCGAAGAGCTCAAATGTCATCTGAACGAATTGGTGGGACCTACTTTGGTCGACACAGTTCCGTGTATCCCAGTCACAGCTGATACGGCGGCAGGACCTCTTGGGCCCTGACGGTCACCGAGGTCGCGGCGGCAGATATCGCCGCGGCGGGCGCCGCTCTCGTTCCCGCACGCGTTCACGCTCTCGCGACCGTTGCCGCCGCCGCCACAGCTCGTCCCGTTCGTCGCGAAGCGAGTCCTCCAGATCGTCCCGTTCGTCGCGAAGCGAGTCCTCCAGATCGTCCCGTTCGTCGCGAAGCGAGTCCTCCAGATCGTCCCGTTCGTCGCGAAGCGAGTCCTCCACCTCCAGATCGTCCCGTTCGTCGCGAAGCGAGTCCTCCACCTCCAGATCGTCCCGTTCGTCGCGAAGCGAGTCCTCCAGATCGTCCCGTTCGTCGCGAAGCGAGTCCTCCAGATCGTCCCGTTCGTCACGAAGCGAGTCCTCCACCTCCAGATCGTCCCGTTCGTCGCGAAGCGAGTCCTCCAGATCGTCCCGTTCGTCGCGAAGCGAGTCCTCCAGATCGTCCCGTTCGTCGCGAAGCGAGTCCTCCAGATCGTCAAGAAGTCGTTCGCGTTCCCGCTCCCGCTCGCGTGGCCGCTCCCGCTCAGCCGGATCCTCCGCCGCCCTCCCCGCCGTGGCCGCCCCCCGCCCTCCCAGCCGAAAATCCCGTAATCCGTAAAATTGAGTAATTTTTTTTTTTTTTTTTTTTTTTTTATTTTTTTTTTTACGAATACGTATTTATAAAAATAAAAACAAAATATTTATACAAACTTCTTAAAAAAAAAAAAAAAAATAAATAAAAATCTACTCAATTTTACGGATTACGGGATTTTCGGCTGGGAGGGCGGGGGGCGGCCACGGCGGGGAGGGCGGCGGAGGATCCGGCTGAGCGGGAGCGGCTACGCGAGCGGGGGCGGGAACGCGTGCGGGAACGAGAGCGGTGCCCGCCGCGGCGATATCTGCCGCCGCGACCTCGGTGACCGTCAGGGACCAAGAGGTCCTGCCGCCGTATCAGCTGTGACTGGGATACACGGAACTGTGTCGACCAAAGTAGGTCTCACCAATTCGTTCAGATGACATTTGAGCTCTTCGCGAACTGGTGCGACGCTAATCGGCTCCAAAGGCCAGTCCTCAGGGGACTTTAAAAGAAAGGAAGGGCCAGAAAACCATCGGTGTGTTTGGCTCAAATCGACTGGTCTCATTCTGGTTGCATCGTCAGCCACATTCAAGTCTGTCGGTACCCACCGCCAGTCTTTAAAAAATCTACTCAATTTTACGGATTACGGGATTTTCGGCTGGGAGGGCGGGGGGCGGCCACGGCGGGGAGGCCGGCGGAGGATCCGGCTGAGCGGGAGCGGCTACGCGAGCGGGAGCGGGAACGCGAACGACTTCTTGACGATCTGTAGGACTCGCTTCGCGATGAACTGGACGATCTGGAGGACTTGCTTCGCGACGAACGGGACGAGCTGTGGCGGCGGTGGCGACGGTCGCGAGAGCGTGAACGCGTGCGGGAACGAGAGCGGCGCCCGCCGCGGCGATATCTGCCGCCGCGACCTCGGTGACCGTCAGGGACCAAGAGGTCCTGCCGCCGTATCAGCTGTGACTGGGATACACGGAACGAGACGAACGGGACGATCTGGAGGACTCGCTTCGCGACGAACGGGACGATCTGGAGGACTCGCTTCGCGACGAACGGGACGATCTGGAGGACTCGCTTCGCGACGAACGGGACGATCTGGAGGACTCGCTTCGCGACGAACGGGACGATCTGGAGGACTCGCTTCGCGACGAACGGGACGAGCTGTGGCGGCGGCGGCGACGGTCGCGAGAGCGTGAACGCGTGCGGGAACGAGAGCGGCGCCCGCCGCGGCGATATCTGCCGCCGCGACCTCGGTGACCGTCAGGGACCAAGAGGTCCTGCCGCCGTCTACGCCGGACCTGGGGGGTCCCGTCTGGACGACTGCATTCTCTATTTTCTCGCCGGGATTTTCGGCGGCGAGGGCGGGGAGGGCGGGGGAGGATCCGGCGTCAAAGATCTGCAAGAGGTTCCTCCGGTTTCGAGTTTGACGCCGGACGTGGCGTCGGCGCTTGCGCCGCTTGGGGCCGCTTTCCCGCGCCCGCCGCCGGGCCTCCCTCTCCGCCTTTCCGGTTCTGGTGGCCGCCCCACGCCGCGTCTGAACTGTGACGCTTTGAGTTGTTTGGGTGGGAGTTTCGTGGCTGATCTTCATCACGGCAGATTTTGAATTAATCCATGATTTATTATAATTTATAAATAGATTAAGCCAAGAGACTCCCACCCAAACAACTCAAAGCGTCACAGTTCAGACGCGGCGTGGGGCGGCCACCAGAACCGAAAAGGCGGAGAGGGAGGCCCGGCGGCGGGCGCGGGAAAGCGGCCCCAAGCGGCGCAAGCGCCGACGCCACGTCCGGCGTCAAACTCGAAACCGGAGGAACCTCTTGCAGATCTTTGACGCCGGATCCTCCCCCGCCCTCCCCGCCCTCGCCGCCGAAAATCCCGGCGAGAAAATAGAGAATGCAGTCGTCCAGACGGGACCACCCCAGGTCCGGCGCGGACAGCGGCAGGACCTCTTGGTCCCTGACGGTCACCGAGGTCGCGGCGGCAGATATCGCCGCGGCGGGCGCCGCTCTCGTTCCCGCACGCGTTCACGCTCTCGCGACCGTCGCCGCCGCCGCCACAGCTCGTCCCGTTCGTCGCGAAGCGAGTCCTCCAGATCGTCCCGTTCGTCGCGAAGCGAGTCCTCCAGATCGTCAAGAAGTCGTTCGCGTTCCCGCTCCCGCTCGCGTAGCCGCTCCCGCTCAGCCGGATCCTCCGCCGGCCTCCCCGCCGTGGCCGCCCCCCGCCCTCCCAGCCGAAAATCCCGTAATCCGTAAAATTTAGTAGATTTTTTAAAGACTGGCGGTGGGTACCGACAGACTTGAATGTGGCTGACGATGCAACCAGAATGAGACCAGTCGATTTGAGCCAAACACACCGATGGTTTTCTGGCCCTTCCTTTCTTTTAAAGTCCCCTTAGGACTGGCCTTTGGAGCCGATTAGCGTCGCACCAGTTCGCGAAGAGCTCAAATGTCATCTTAACGAATTGGTGGGACCTACTTTGGTCGACACAGTTCCGTGTATCCCAGTCACAGCTGATTTTACTCACTTCAGTGATTGGTTGCGTTTATTACGTGCCACAGCCCGGGTGCATCAAGCTGTGGCAATCTTTGGAAACATTTTGGCAGTGATTCGAAATTCTTAAGCAAATAGCGGGATTATACATGCTCCTGCCCGTTGCTCGTCAGCGTCAACTACTCTGTCACCCTTAAATGCCGACCTAATGAAAGCCGCTGAAAGGCATGTTTTACAACAAATACAGCTTGATAGCTTTGCTGAAGAAATCTCCTGCATTTGCAATCAGAAACCTTTTCCCTCAAGTAGCCGCCTCATCAAACTATCGCCCACTCTGGGAGAAGATAAATTATTACGTCTGGCTGGGAGAATTAAAGCTGCAGAAGACATCGACCCTGAATCACGTTACCCGATCTTGCTCGACGGCCGCCACCCAGTTGTACGTTTATTGGTGCAGTTTTACCATCGACGAGCAGGCCACGCAAACCATGATACCGTTATTAATGAGATCAGACAAAGATTTTGGTTATTGAGACTCCGCGACACCGTCAGAACTGTCGCAAACCAATGTTTATTCTGCAAAATTCGGAAGTCGAAACCCATGAATCCCATTACTGGAGATCTGCCACCACAAAGACTCTCTCACCATCAAAGACCATTCACATTTACTGGTGTAGACTATTTCGGCCCTATTACTGTGACTATCGGGCGTCGCCACGAAAAGCGTTGGGTGGCACTATTTACATGCCTCACAACGCGAGCCCTCCATCTAGAATTGGTGTACAACCTCTCTGCGGACTCCGCAATAATGGCTCTCAGGCGTTTCATTGCTAGGAGAGGGATCCCTGACACCATCTATTCTGATAATGGGACTGCTTTTGTAGGTGCAAATCGTATACTACGCGAATTTTACACAAATGAAATAGAGGAGTTTACGGCGTTAAAGAAAATAAAATGGAGTTTTATTCCAGCCGCAGCACCGACCTTTGGAGGATGCTGGGAACGCTTGGTCAGGACGGTGAAGGTGGCCTTAAAAGCTACACTTAATGAAAGGCACCCAAAAGAAAAACTCTCGTAACGCTCCTGGCTGAAGCAGAAGCCATTGTTAATTCTCGCCCACTTACACATGTCTCTACAGACCCTGAAGACCCTACTACTCTAACGCCCTTTCATTTCCTCATCGGATCATCATCTCATCAAAGCCTTCCAACCAGTTTTGTTACCAACGATCGAGATCTCATCATCCGAACCGAATGGAAGAAGGCCTTAAGATTAGCTGACCATTTTTGGAACCGCTGGGTGCGCGAGGTACTCCCCACTATGCAACCACGGGATCATAAGGGACACTACAGTTACCCGACATTACGAATTGGGGACGTGGTAATCGTCGTGGATCTCACGATCTTAAGCTGCAGACTAAGTTGTCAGTGTATAGGGCCATGGTTCTTCCGATACTCTTGTACGCATCGGAGACCTGGTGTTTGTACAAAGGTGATATCCGTTTACTGGACACCTTTCATTTAAGATCTCTACGCTCAATTCTGCGCATAAAGTGGCAGGATCGTATCCCCAACACAGAAGTGCTTCGTCGTAGTAAGATGACTGGCATAGAGGCGATGTTGATGAAGGGTCAGCTGAGATGGTGTGGACATGTTTGGCGCATGGATGATTGCAGACTGCCGAAAGCCGCTCTGTACTCCGAGCTCTCGGACGGTAAGCGTAATCGAGGCGGACAGTACCTGCGTTACAAGGACGTGTTAAAGCGTCACTTAACAGCCTGCAAAATACCAGCGGATAAATGGGAGCACAACGCCTCACAGCGACCTGAATGGCGATCTTGTATCAAGAAAAGTGTCAAAGATTTTGAAGAGGCCCGTTTGACTGATCTTGATATGAGGCGTCAAGTAAGAAAATCCCGTCCCAAACCCTACTACAATTATACCTACAATAGCTCCGGTCAGCTTCACTGTGCTTCTTGTGATCGGGTATTTAAAAGTAAGTTTGGCTTTGCCAGCCACATTAGGGCTCACGCCCGTAATTAGCTTGGGTCGCCGTCGCCGGTCACGGCGTGGATAGCTATAATCGTCGTGGATGAATCGCTCCCAAGAGGGTTGTGGCGACGAGGTCGAATAGCGAACTTGTATCCAGGGAAAGACGGGGTGACCAGGGTAGTAGACGTTGCAACCTCAGGTGGTACGCTTCGCCGGCCCCTGTAAAAACTCATAAAACTCGCAACAGAAGGCTCCTCAAGTAGCTGCACTTGAATTTAATAAATATATAGCCTATTTGAGTTGGTGCATTGCTGCACGAGGGGCAGGATGTTGCTGACTCTTTTGATATGTTCTTTTTACATTTATACTTCCTTTCAATTGTCATTTTATTTTAAAAATTAGTTGTCATTGTCGTGGTTGTCAACATATTTTGTGATCCTAAAGAAAGTGAATTAAACGAATTTATTACAGGTAATTACAGTTCTTTATTCATTCTCATCACCGCATCCCACAACGCGTCAGTTTCATTGTAATTACTGTCCTTTATTCCTTCTCATCACCGCATCTCACAATGCGTCATTTTCAAATGGAACTAAATGGCACCTTTTTAGGGTTTTTCAACAGTACCCGTTAGAAATTAAAAAAGAAAAAAAAATGACCCACCCATTAGGATGTGGTGGTTGCGATGCAATGCAATGCAATACAATACATCGCAATCTGTATAGATTATCCCGTCTTTTGAGCTTATAATAATTATATCAACCATTTACTTACGTAGAATTAAAACAATCATTTCGTACACTCTTATACGGATTTCAGCAGTCAATTTATCAGATAACATACTTCTAAGATTAGACCATTGGTATATAAGATTATTTTCTCATTTTTTTGAAAATAAACAATGTGTTGCTCTGAAATTAAAGATTTATTGTTAATCACAATTCATAGTAAATAAAACCCAAATCACTCATATTATGTAACATAAGAACATACCTGAAATTAAAGAAACGACATTTTACGTTTATTTTACAATTAAATCTTCTCAAATTATATTATTATTTTCATATCAACAACTTCTGTAATCTGACAATATGTTACTGTCAAAATCGACAACATGCCTGCAGCGCTCTATGCCCTGCTAGAGTATCAAACCTTAAAAGAAAAGGGTACTAAACCTTTTTCTTTTACATCTCCCCTCCTCCGAGAGGACTAAAACGTTCAACAAAATCTTCACTAGAAAAATAATTCTTCTTTTATATCTATTATTCTCTCTTAGCTCAAGAAGGGACAGGAATTAGTTTTGTGATATGAAATAGGTTAGATTCAGTTTTTTTGTGACCTGTATCTATTCTAAATATGGAGCTTGAAATTTTCTCAATTATCTCGTAGGTCCAATTCTCAGTTCATCTAATTTCTTCCGGTTTAGCTTGTTTCCGTTTTCTACATAAACCATATCTCCGACATCAAATTTATTATATTTTCGTTTCTTGTCGAATTGTATTTTATTGTAGTTATGAGATTTTATTGTTTGTTCAAGTGCCATTTTCCTATCATTAATCCAGTTACTCTGTAATATATCTTTCTTTAGCTCCTTTGGTATAATCGTTAAATTTGTACCATATAAAAGATAACTCGGTGAAAAGCCAGTTACTGAGTGACTAGTTTCGTTATATTTTTTTACGCACTCTTGAGCTATTGTTGTCCAGGCTCTCTTTTTACCTTCTTCATTGATTTTACATCTAATCTTGTTTAAAGTTTGATTTAATCGTTCATTCAATCCATTTGAAAACGGAGCATTCACCGCTGTAAATATTATAGGTATTTGCTTGCTATATAAAAACTCCTTGAATTCTTTCGAATTGATACCCGGATATTGGTCAGAAAGGAGCATACCTATGTCTTCTGTTTCTACAATGTTCATTATTAATTTTATAAAATCACTTGCATTTTGAGATTTTGATGTCAGTATGAATGCATATCGTGTAAAATGGTCCACCAATAAATGTAAATATTTCTTTGTAGATCTTGAACCTCCAAAACCTCCAATCGTATCAATAGACATTATTTCGAAAGGCTTGGTGGCTGGTCCTACTTGTCATGTCCTCTTGTTTTATTTTTGATACAGATCTCACAGCTTCTACAAATTTTTTTGATGTTATTCGTTAAATTTTTTTCTGCGTAGAATGGGGCAATAGTCTTCTGCATTTGTCCAATCCCAATATGACATAGATTTTCATGAACAGCCTTTAAAAATGTTATGCTAAATTCTTCCGATATCATTATCTTTTCCTGTTGCTTCACCTTTTTAAAATAGACGCTATGTCTTTCTATCAGTTTGTCTTTCTCATTTTGTATTTCTTCAGTTTTACTTTGATCCATTAAAATATCCTCAAGGCTAATTAAATTTACTACTTTTAATTGTTCATCTTTATTTTCCTCTGAACCTAATGCTGGGTTTCTGCTCAGGCAGTCTGCTTCTAAATTTTGTTTTCCTGGTGCATATTTAATTTTAAATTCATATTGCGACAGATAATAACATAAGTCCCCCAGTTCTTCGTCGGTTCGAGACTTTAAGTTCATGTTTTCGAGTGGTTTGTGGTCTGAATAAACTGTGAATGATTTACCTATCAACCAGTATTGCCAGTATCTAACTGCTTCATTGATTGCCAAACATCCCAAGTAAATTGCTTTCTTCTTTTTTTGACTTGGATTTAGTTTTTAGGGTTCCGTACCCAAAGGGTAAAAACGGGACCCTATTACTGAGACTTCGCTGTCCGTCCCTCCGTCCGTCCGTCCGTCCGTCCGTCCGTCCGTCTGTCACCAGGCTGTATCTCAAGAACGGTGATAGCTAGACAGTTAAAATTTTCACAGATGATGTATTACTATTGCCGCTATAACAACAAATACTAAACATAAAATAAAATAAATATTTAAGGGGGGCTCTCATACAACAAACGGGTTGGTTGCGTTAACTTTGCACCTCATTTGTATGGGGCGCTATACATACCAGGTGCAAACTTAACTTAACCACTTAAGGATGAAAGTGTTTGTACGGAACCCTCTGTGCGCGAGTCTGACTCGCACTTGCCCAATTTTTTTTAAAAGTAGGCCACTGGTTTTTCTTTTCCATTTGGTTGTGTCTGTTTTAAAATGGCTCCAACTCCTTCTAATAAAGCATCTGTGTAAATATTGATCGGTAAATCTGGATCAAAAATTTCCAGTACTGGCTGAGAGCATAATAATTTTTTAATAGTCTCAAATGCTTTTTGGCATTCATCAGACCACACGCATTTTTGATTTTTTCTTAGCAGATTATGCAATGGATCAAGTATTATAGCACTTCTTGGTATGTACTCATGGTAAAAATTAATTTTTCCCAGGAACTGTCTGATATTTTTCTGTGTTTTTGGGATCGGAAATTGTTTTATTGATATTAAATTATCTTTTATTGGTTTAACAGAATTATTTTGGATAATATGACCTAAGTATTTTGCTGAATTAGATGCGAATGTACATTTCGTAAATTTTAATCTGAAACCTTCTGCTTTAATTGCTTCCAACAACTGCGTCAAATGCTGTACATGCTCAGTAAAACTTTTGGAAAAAATAAGGATGTCATCAATATAGTTAACTGTAAATTCAGACAATTTATGTTTTCTTAGTATGTTGCTTAAAATTCTCTGAAAAATTGCCGGCGAAGTTTTTAATCCGAACGGTAGACAAGTCCATTGAAAATGTCCCTCTTGTGTTACAAATCCAGTTTTTTTTCTATCTTCGATTCGTAAAGGAATAGACCAAAACGCAGAATTTATGCCTAAGGTCGAAAAAAATTTGCAGTTTCTTGTTTTTAACACGAGGTCTTCAATCAAAAAGTCATATTTGAAATTTGATTCATCGATTATGTAAACATCAATATTTTTTAACACCATTAACCGTTACTAGATCTGCTTTGTTCAAATGATTATCTTTTCCTTTTACTCAATAACTTTGAATTGATCAGTGGTCATTTGAACCGGAATCATAAACTCCGTATATTTCTAATGTATCTTTCAATAGCAGTTTGACGTTAATTAATGGTGTTACAATTCGTTTCTTTGGTCATTTTCATTTAACTCTGCTTCTATCACTGAATTGTTCACATGCTTGATGTTATTTCTCATTGTCCCATAGTCTTCCTTTGCCTTGAACCAGCATGTTACTTCCGGATGATAACGAATTCCCTTATTCAAATTTTCACATATTTTGCAGGGAGTTTTCTCTTCACATTTGTTGAAAACTTTCTCATTTCCGTATTTTTTCTTAAATATAACGCTTTTCTTGTTTACCATATGTTCGTACTTGCTTACCTCATTAAACAAATCAACAGTATCTTTTAATGTCTCTCTGTCGATCTTATTCAGTATAAATTCTGGCAAACCAGCTGCAATTAGGTCCACCAAAGTACCCGTATCAATTGATCGTCTCATATCGAGTAATAATTTTTCTTTTCTTATAGCATAATCCAGCAACGTTCCTTCTTTATACTTAAATAACAATGCATATGTCACTGGGTTCCATCCCTTATTGGCAAACGAATCGCAAAACTTGCTCTTCCATATTGACCATTCTGAGTCTATTGTCAATTTAACAGCCATAGAACTGTACCAGTCAACACAACTCTTATCCATGAACAATCTCAACACTTAAATTTTCTTCTCATCGGTTGTCACCCCAAAGCGTATGCATTCTATTGTTTGGAATTTGTATTTTTACTTGTAAATTTCTCAAGTACAAACTTCTCCACAACATGTTTAAGGTTTTGCTGTCGAGCTTCTTGTGTATTTTCTATTAGTTTTTCCATTAGTTTCCCGACAATACCCGGTTCCTTTTGTTGAGCAGTACTTAAATTCTCATCGCTTAATTCTTCGAGGAATTGGTCACCGAATTGGATATTACCATCCTCATCCAAGTAGATTTTTTTAAGTTCGTCTGTCATTGATATCCAGACTCGTCTCACTTGGAATCTTTTTTGTAAACTGTTCTTTACCTTATTATAGGCCGCCGTTTTCAATATCTCTTTATGATGCCCAGCAGATTGTAACTCTTCTGGTATAGCATATACTTTGTCATCACTCGTAGCGATTGATGTTATGGAATAAACATTTGATTTCCCATCATTTCCCGGCAGTACCGTGAATTCAAAACGAAGTTTCTCCATTTTTGAATTTTATAAACAAATGTCGTTTTATAAGATTATTTTCTCATTTTTTTGTAAAATAAACAATGTGTTGCTCTGAAATTAAAGATTTATTGTTAATCACAATTCATAGTAAATAAAACCCAAATCACTCATATTATGTAACATAAGAACATACCTGAAATTAAAGAAACGACATTTTACGTTTATTTTACAATTAAATCTTCTCAAATTATATTATTATTTTCATATCAACAACTTCTGTAATCTGACAATATGTTACTGTCAAAATCGACAACATGCCTGCAGCGCTCTATGCCCTGCTAGAGTAACAAACCTTAAAAGAAAAGGGTACTAAACCTTTTTCTTTTACAGGTATATAAACATATTTACGTTAGTTAGTTATCTATTGTACAAATCACTACGACAAAATGGCGTTCTATGGAAAGAAATGGAAGAAGACTGACTTCGAGAATATTCTGGAGTTCATGGACAAATTCAGTGAGTACCTAATTAATGTCGATGCGGTTGGCGCTGTCCGCTGTTTGTAGTGCACTTTCCTAATGAGTCGACGGTGGTGGCAAGGGCAAATATTTGTGTGGTGAACTCGAATATTTGTTCCTGGGTCATGGATGTTATTTATATACATAGTACAAGCGTTGCTTAGTTTGGGACTAGGTCGTTTTTTTGAACACTTTTTGAACGCGATGTGTCCCAGTTTCTTATAGATATTGAATCAGTAAGTAAAAATTAAAAAATAGAGCTATCAATGTCACCGGCTGCTTTATTAATTTTCCTTACGCATTTTCTTCCTTACTATTTTATTAATTACTAGCATTAACCCGCGGCTTCGCTCGCGTGCCTATATATATACATCATCCTACGGGAACAATGCTCTTTTTTTTTCAGGATTAAAAGTAGGCTTTTTGTTAAGTTAGGGTATAATCTGCAATCTGCATTTCCCTCATGCATATCCGTCCAGCCGTTTTAGCGTGAAGAAGTAACAAACATACACAGACTTTCGCTTTTCTAATATTACTGGGGAATACTTTTTATGTCATCACAACTCCACTTTAACAAATAAAACCGAAAACTCAAGCACTCAAATCAAGCGATCTCAGCTTTTACTGTATCCAAATAAAGTTCACTTCAAAATTCATAACTCGAAGTGAAGCTAAGACACCGGGATATGTGTGCGTTTTATTTGTATACCTAAAGCTTTTATAATGTCCCGCGAGCCTCCGCTTATCGACTTGGGATATTCGAGATTGGTTTAATGATTCTAAGCCATGTTCAAAGTTACGTCATGTTCTATTGTAAGATATTGAGGTTCTCTGCGTTGATGAATGAAAAATGTATTATTCTGAGCCAGATAAAAGTAATTCAGAATTCTGAAATGACTTAACATAATTATTGAAAAGCTTGAATGTATTTATTACGGATGCAGGAAGTTTCCCGATCATTACTCCTCCCGTCTCAACTCGCCGCCCGCCTAGGTACCGATTGACGACGATCGAGTTGCCACCAAATACTATCTTTTTAATCTATTAGGATAACGCGGGTTTCTATCCATACCTCAAAAGCAAAAATCGAACCCCCTTATAGGATCACGTGTAGCTGTCTGTCAGTCCGTCTGTTACTCCGATTTGCTGCAAAACTACTGGACCGATTAAATTGCAATTTGGCGCAAATGCTTTCAAGAATTTTCATGTCCACAATATAAATCGGTGGCATTTTTGTAATTAACGTCCCAAGAAACCATAAAAATTACACCCATACTCATATTTATTCATTTTAACCTCATCGCACCCCAACAGGCGAGACGGTATTTCACGTCCACCACGTTTGTTTTTAAAATCGTTGTTGTTTTGGTAATCAGCGACCCGATAAACCATAGAAACATTACCCTTGTTGATTTTCAGACTTTGTCACCATATTCTCCTCTTCTAGGGGTTGAATTCTCAAAAAACATGAAACACGTGCTTACTCATTTATCGTTAGAAATACTCCTTGGAAGTTTTCAATAAAATAGTCTAACTAATCTTTTTTCCCCATACAAACTTACTATCCCCATTGCACCCCTTTGGGGGGTGACTTTTGACAAATGCTTCTTTTATTGCACCCCTAGACTTTATAAGGACACGTAGGTTCCAAATATTGACTCTCTAGAACCAGCGGTTTAGTATTAAGACATTTCAACCCCATTTCACCCCAACAGGGGAGATGTTAATTCACGTCCACCACGTTGGATATTAAAATCGTTGCGGTTTTCGTAATCAGCGACCCGATAAACCATAAAAGCATTACCAATGTTGATTTTCAGACTTTGTCACCACATTTTTCCCTTTTAGGGGTTGAATTAAAAAAAAACCTGAAACACGTGATTTTTTATTTATCGTTAGAAATAATCCTGTGAAGTTTAGAATAAAATAGTTTAACCAATCTTGTTCCCCCATACAAACTTTGGACCCCCATTTCACCTCTTTGGGGGATGACTTTTGAAAAATTATCTCTTAGTGCACCCCTACACCTTATAAGGAACCTACGTGCCAAATTAGACTCTCTAGAACCAGCGGTTTAGCATTTAAACATTTCAACCCCAACAGGGGAGATTTTAATTTACGTCTGCCACATTGGATTTTAAAATCGTTGCGGTTTTCGTAATCAGCGACCCAATAAACCATAAAAACAATACCCATATTGGATTTCAGACTTTGCCACCCCATTTCTCCCTTTTAGGGGTTGAATTTTCAAAAAACCTAAAACACGTGTTTACTCATTTATCGTAAGAAATACTCCTGTGCAGTTTTGAATGAAATATTCTCACTAATCTTGTTTCCCCATACAAACTTTGGAACCCCATTTCACCCCTTTAGGGGGTGAGTTTTGAAAAATACTTTCTTAGTGCACCCCTACACCTTATGAGGAACCTACGTGCCAAATTTAAACCCTCTAGAACCAGCGGTTTAGTATTTAGACATTTCAACCCCATTTCGCCCCAACACGGGAGATGGTAACTCACGTCCACCACGTTGGATTTTAAAATCGTTGCGGTTTTCGTAATCAGCGACCCGATAAACCATAAAAAGCAATACCCATGCTGATTTTCAGACTTTGTCACCACATTTCTCCCTTATAGGGGTTGAATTTTCAAAAACCTGAAACACGTGTTTAGCTACTCATTTATCGTTAGAAATACTCCTGTGAAGTTTCGAATAAAATGGTCTAACTAATCTTGTTTCCTCATACAAACTTTGGAACCCCATTTCACCCCTTTAGGGGGTGAGTTTTGAAAAATCCTTTCTTAGTGCACCTCTACACCTTATAAGAAACCTACGTGCCAAATTTGAACCCTCTAGAACCAGTGGTTTGGGCTGTGCGTTGATATGTCAGTCAGTCAGTCAGTCAGTCAGTTTCTTCTTTTATATATTTAGATTTATTATACAATATTAGAATTGTCAAAGTCAATTGAATAAGGTCCCCCACGAATGTAAGATATAGGATCGATATATTAACTACATAAATAAATAAATAAATATTAAGGGACAATCTTACACAAATCGACCTAATCCCAAACTAAGCAAAGCTTGTACTATGGGTACTAGACGACGATATACATAATATATGAATACATATATAGATTAACATCCATGACCCAGGAACAAATATTCAAGTTCATCACACAAATATTTGCCGTGGCTGGGATTCGAACCCAGGACCGCCGGCTCAGTAGGCAGCTGCACTACAAACCGAGCCAACTGCGTCGTCAGTGTTAAATCATTATTGCATCGAAAACCCCGCGGTATGTTCACAATACATACGTACAGTATGACACAAAAGAGTAGAAATTAAAAAGTGGCAATACTGTCGTGTCGTCCCTTTCTAACCAATTTAAGAAAACGGGGACGTCAATACAGTATTGCCACTTTTTAATTTCTACTCTTTTGTGTCAGACTGTACTTAAGTAGAGTAGACTTTATTTTGCTTGGAAACAGAAACGGTTTTGATTCACGATAAGAAACGATATCATGGTCAATGATTATAATTGACAACATTTCATATTTTTAAGACTATCATTTTATTACTTTTCTGAATTCTGCTTAAAAAGATGAAGTAATCTCTGTTTTTATTTATTTTCTGAGACGATTATTTATTTTATTATTAATTTATAAAAACATACTCATTTTAAAATGTGGCAACACCAAAACCAGAACTTAATGGAACGGTTACTTTAGTCGGTTCCTATTCTATTTTTTATATAAAAAAAAATGGCTACTGCTCATTGGGTCAATTTTGCCAGTGTCAAAGTTGACGAACGTTGTACGGTGAGTTGAGCTTTTTGTAAAGTGATAGCGATTTACAAAGAACCACACGGTCTACCGGGCCTTGACCCAAGAAGGGCTATGTACGCTTAAGTTGAATTCTTCATTAACTATTCACTCATACGGTAGTTCACTGCACAATAGACTATCAATACTAAACATTGAACAACCAAAATGAATAAATAACGAATAACTAAACTTAAAGGCATGCGGCCATCTTAAGTCACAAACCGGAAAAAACTAGTCGGTTCCTTATAAACCTTCTATTCTATTCTAATTTTAAAATATGGCTTCCATCAGGTTAATGATGATTTCGCCAATTTCAAGTTTGCTCGTAGAGCATGCCGTTGTTCGGTGAGGTTTTGCTTTTTGTAAATTGATAGCGATTTACAAAAAACCACGCGGTCTACCGGGCCTTGACCCAAGAAGGGCTATGTACGCTTCAAGTTGAATTCTTCATTAACCATTCACTCATACGTTAGTTCACTGCACAATACGCTATCAATACTACACTTTGAACAACAAAAATGAATAAATAATGAACAGCAAAACTTGAACGCATGCGGCCATCTTAAGACACGAACCGGAAGACCTTATAAACCTTATAAAACTCGGTATGCATCTGTCATCTGTCAACGTCAAATAAAAAAAAAATCTATGTTTTCGCTCTTTGGTTTAGACAACAACCCTATTCAGCCCCTATTGTCTTAGATTGCAGTTATTTGATGTATTTTCTTATATTTCTTTAAATACAGAAGAATAAATTCCAAGATTTTTTTTAAGGTACACGACATAAAGCCCTGTTGATCTCTATATTAATTTCCACCTGTTATAAATATGAAATGTTGTCAATTATGACGTATCATTCGTTTATGCATAATCTAATCTTTATACTTAATTCTCCTCGCGTTAATTATGAAATTGGATTCTAGAATGTTCGAATACTGTTTAACTCCCATCACCATTAGCCCGATGTTCTTCCAAAATCAACTTACCAGCACCTCTACTCTAGCACAACTGTCACAAGTGACTTTTTCTCGCGCGAGATAATTGCTTGTCTCTATCTGTGCAGTAATGTGAGAGGGTGACGGGTAGAGCTATGTCGCGCGAGAGTTGCGAAGCGTAGTTGTGCTAGACAGGCAGTTAACGTGACCGGACTCGCTAGCGACAGCGCAACCGATTTGTATGGAGAATAACACAGCCTGAATACTTTGTAGAACCACAATTCTCTTTACAAATCATTTAGGCATTCTTTAGCGACTGTCCCTGTTAGTAAACTCATGGCAAGGCCAGTAGTTGACACAGTTCAACCTACTTCTGTGGGAAGTGAGGCCGCTTGGCACGCGCTATCTCTCACTCACTCACTCTGTGGCCCGCATATCATTCCCGTTTTCCTAGCTTCACTACTACTCGCGAATTTGGCCGAGTTTGGGCGAGGCGAAGTTGGCCGATGTATGGGTTTCCGCAGCGATGTGCCCCTCCACACTATCATATTCGCCCAACCTCGATAAAATTTGCGAGTTGTGTGGAGCCAATTTAGTTTTGAGCTTCCCTCGAATGTCCTTGCAGCTCCCCAGTACTCGCGATATTGACCAAAGTTGGACGAACATGATAGACACTTCGCTGCGGCAATCCATACTTCGCGGCCAACTTCGCCTCAGTAGTTCAAGCTAGGAACCGACTCGAGCTCTCTTGTCAAGCAAAAGAGACGACGTAGTGGCTACAAAATCAGATCAGAGGGCATTCAGGTACTATATGTTCTTCATCATTTCAATTTCAGACGTCGAAGAGAAGACCAGAGCTCTCCTGAGGCAGACCGACAGCGTTTCAAGCTTCTTGAGCAACGGTGATGGCACCATCCAGTACGTGGTCACTCTCGGAGACAAGGAGATCCTCAGCCAGAAGATCGTGCCTGGAGAGGAGAAGGACTTCACCACTCCTGATGGCATCCCCACCAAGAACACCTTCACTCTCGAGGGTGAAACTCTAAAGGCTGTCATGAAGTTCCCTGACGGAAAGGTCTTACATATGGACAGAGAGTTTGGTGCTGATAAGATGGTTCTGGTAAGTTAAATGAGTTCTTCCTTTATCTCCTTTCGAGTCTATTCGGGGGTCGACCCCGGGGGTACCCAGTAGGTATTCGACCTTTAGAGTGACATTAGAATAGATGATGTTAACCAACGCTAACGGCCGGGGAACTGGTTTGTAGACATTGACAAGTGTCAACCGTGGACTAGTTTTTTTTATTGTGTTTCGAAGGCTGCTGAACCTTTGTTCAGACAATTTTTTGCGAACTGACAAATAGACAATTAAAAAAAAACATTTTGGGAAAACCATGATAAAGAAACATGAAAGAAGGACTATAAAAAAAAATTAACGGTCTTCCTCGCTCGTCATGTGATGACGTCCTCATCATTAATCCACATTGTATTGTGTATGTTATCTGTTTATTTTTTTGGCGAGAACCTAAGCAATAGTAACACATTGTTTTCTATTTCAGTACATATGGCTGGATGGTCTGGATCTCAAGGCGAGCGTCACTTACCTGCAGGTTTAATTTTAAGTTAGTCATGACATTAATGTTAAGTGAAATTATTGCTATTTATTGACATAGAAAAGACTGTTCTCAAAATCGAAGTCTTTATAATATTTATCATTCATATTAAATGACAATTTTAAACGCCTATCTAGTTATTTCCATCGTTCCCTTTTTAGGGTCCCATAGCCAGAACAGAACGGTAAAAACGAAGCTCTGTCATGTCTGTCAGGCCGTCTGTCTGTGTGTCACACGCACTTTACCTACTCAAAAACTACCAGACAATCTTTAGTTAAAAGCACAAAGGTTTATAAGCCGGTAGGTATATAATTTTGTGGTTAAATTGCTGAAACACAGACAACTTAACCCTATAGACCCCGCTTCATAAAGCTTTCTCTAGTATCTCATGTTGCCAAATTGGCGGGGTGAGGAGGGCAACAAGTGCACTGTGATTGGCTAGTTCAAGGTCAGCGAGCAATGACGCATGCGGTGTAAGATGCGCGCCATTTTTGATAGTGATGGGACACACTCGAAAAAGAAACTGCAGAATGTAAGTAGATATGTTTTTAATTGGAATCAATAATAATACGTGAATGGTTTAAAATGCGTTTTGATTAAAAATATTAAATGTAAATCTACTCATATTATTAGAAAAAACAATAAATATGAAACCAGACATTATTGCTTTAACGGAGATGTGGCTTGAACCGCTTGAGTTTCAATCTATGAATCTAAATGAATACTGTATCGCAGCTGAAAGTTCCCGCCATATAACTAAGGGTGGTGGTACACTTTTCTTTATTAAAAGATTGAAATCTGATTCAACATTGCACACTCTCGATATGTTGATAATATCGAAAAAGAATGAGAAATGTGCGGTTTAAGCGTAAATATAGGTCAATTAAAACTCCATGTAATTGTTCTTTACAGATGTCCCCAGTCAAGTGTAAAATCATTGATTCATACTATCACAAAAAAATAATTTTAGATTTAAGCACCATTAAAACACGAACGTCGTAATATTATGTGGCGACTTTAATATTGATTTTTCAGACCAAAACACAAATTACAAATATTTCGCGAAGCATAAAATGAAGCCCACAACGGACTACAACAAAAACAGCTTCAACAATAGATAACTTTGTTACTGATAGCCAGGACATTTCAAAGGCTTTGGTAGACCTAACTCATTTTCTTACCATGATGCCCAGATAATATACTTAAATAACAATACAGCTATAAATAGCTTCAATGCCGTACAAAATGCTCACAAATGCAGAAGGTTCACAAAACATAACTAAAAAAATATATATTAAATGAAGAAATAAATATGACAAATTAAATAGGCACGTTTTTTAAACTATACCAGGAGTTTTTAAGAAAGTGCTTGCAACTGCTAAAAGTCTTTACTTGAAAAATACTAAAGCGATAGCACCCTGTAAATTAAAGACTATCTGGTAACTGGTTAAAGACACCACTGGCAACACTTCTGTAAATTATAAAATAAAACATGATGACGATCGTATAATAAGTACCTAATTCCAAAACATTTGTAATCAGAATCAGAATATTATTTATTGCCTTAAAAAACTACTACTAATTATTATTAAAACTACTACTACTATTCATTATTAATTATTACCTTCTTAAGTCTGGCAAAGTATGCAGCACTAGTGACAAACGGAACTATTTTACAAATTATCTTACCGGTCTTGATGGTATACCGGCTGCAATATTGACATTTTACGTATACCACTGTGCAACATTTTCAACGAGCATATTAAAGCTGGTGTGTACTCCTGATGTACTTAAGGATGCTAAAGTACTTCCCATATTTGAAAAAAGGCAGTCCTTCGGTAAATACCTTAATGACAATTAATATCTTTCTAATAGACAATACGGTTTCTGTAGAAATAAAAACATCTGCTATAACTGGACTTGTATCTGAAACTCTTAACAACATAAATCAAGGTATGAAATGTTGAGGCATCTTCTGTGACTTAATCAAAGCGTTCGATTGCGATGATTTTGGTTGCTCAATTTCTATTAATTTGGTTCTTGAATGTCGATCTAGAATTTTATTTAAAGTGGCATACTCAAAAACACATTTACAAGAAATCAGCAAGTGCATGTTACTCCTTAGAGACATTATAATAGGTAAGTAATAACACTTAAGCCAGCGTATTTTGCATATGCCGAAAGTATAATTGGCTACGGGATGGGATAGGAGGCCTGAGAAAGCAGTAATGATGAGAATAATGTTTTATATTTACAAAAGAAATGTAGAAGGTTGATAGAGGGATACTTTCCAGATACTCATAGGCTATTTCTAAAAAAATCTATTTTATTCATAAAAAATCGCATTTACACTGTAATCTCGCTGTACATTTGTCATTACAAAATCCAACAAGCAAACAAGAAATGGGGATTTTTTCGGAAGATTAACGAAGTTTTTATCTAAATCCGTTCCGCCGTTTTCACGTGATGCGCGGTCAAATAAACATCAGACAAACAGATAAACAAACAAACGGACAAAAAGATAAACAGATAAAAATTCTAAAAACTTTTGGAACGTGTTCTGTTATCGATTCTTAGTATCCCCCCGCCAACTTTCTTTCGAATATCTTCCATAAATAAATAAATAAATAAATATTAAGGGACAATCTTACACAAATCGACCTAGTCCCAAACTAAGCAAAGCTTGTACTATGGGTACTAGACGACGATATACATAATATATAAATACATATATAGATAACATCCATGACCCAAGAACAAATATTTTGCACAAATATTTGCCCCGGCCGGGATTCGAACCCAGGACCGCCGACTCAGTAGGCAGGTGTCTACCAACCGAGCCAAACGCGTTGTCCATGTACTTACAGACTTTCGAGCCACTTCAGCTTTATCTATATATATAAAACTCAAAGGTGACTGACTGACTGACTGACTGACATAGTGATCTATCAACGCACAGCCCAAACCACTGAACGGATCGGGCTGAAATTTGGCATGCAGGTAGATGTTATGACGTAGGCATCCGCTAAGAAAGGATTTTTCAAAAATCACCCCCTAAAGGGGTGAAATGGGGTTCCAAACTTTATATGGGGAAACAAGATTAGTTAGACTATTTTATTCGAAACTTCACAGGAGTATTCCTAACGATAACTGAGTAAACACATGTTTCAGGTTTTTTGAAAATTCAACCCCTAAAAGGGAGAAATGTGGTGACAAAGTCTGAAAATCAGCATGGGTATTGTTTTTATGGTTTATCGGGTCGCTGATTACGAAAACCGCAACCATTTTAAAATCCAACGTGGCGGACGTGAGTTACCATCTCCCCTGTTGGGGTGAAATGGGGTTGAAATGTCTAAATACTAAACCGCTGGTTCTAGAGAGTTCAAATTTGGCACGTAGGTTCCTTATAAGGTGTAGGGGTGCAATAAGAAAGGATATTTCAAAATTTAACCCCTAAAGGAGTGAAATGGGGGTCCAAAGTTTGTATGGGGAAACAAGATTAGTTAGACTATTTTTTTTGTTCGAAACTTTACAGGAGTATTTCTAACGATAAATGAGTAAACACGTGTTTCAGGTTTTTTGAAAATTCTACCCCTATAAGGGAGAAATGTGGTTACTAAGTCTGAAAATCCATTGGTAATCTTTTATGGTTTATCGGGTCGCTGATTACGAAAACCGCAACGATTTTTAAATCCAACGTGGCGGACGTGAAGTAATCTTCCCTGTTGGGGTGAAATGGGGTTGAAATGTCTAAATACTAAACTGCTGGTTCTAGAGAATCCATATTTGGAACCTACGTGTCCTTATAAAGTCTAAGGGTGCAATAACAGAAGCATTTGTCAAAAGTCACCCCCAAAGGGGTAAAATGGGGGTCGTAAGTTTGTATGGGGAAAAAAGATTAGTTAGACTATTTTATTGAAAACTTCCAAGGAGTATTTCTAACGATAGATGAGTAAGCACGTATTTCATGTTTTTTGAGAATTCAACCCTTAAAAGAGGAGAATATGGTGACAAAGTCTGAAAATCAACAAGGGTAATGTTTCTATGATTTATCGGGTCGCTGATTACCAAAACAACAACGATTTAAAAAAACAAACGTGGTGGACGTGAAATACCGTCTCGCCTGTTGGGGTGCGATGGGGTTGAAATGACTAAATATGAGTATGGGTGTAATTTTTATGGTTTATTGGGACGTTAATTACGAAAATGCCACCGATTTTGAAATTTTATTTGTGGTCATGAAAATTCTTGAAAGCATTTGCGCCAAATTGCGCGTAAAAAATTAACGGACGGACTGACAGACAGCTACTACACGTGATCCTATAAGGGGGTTCTGTTTTTGCTTTTGAGGTATGGATAGAGACCCGCGTTATCCTAATAGATTAAAAAAATAGTATTTGGTGGCATCTCGATCGTCGTCAATCGGTACCTATAGGCGGGCGGCGCGTTGGGACGGGAGGAGTAATGATCGGGAAACTTCCTGCATCCGTAATAGATACATTCAAGCTTTTCAATAATTATGTTAAGTCATTTCAGAATTCTGAATGACGTTTATCTGGCTCAGAATAATACATTTTTCATTCATCAACGAAGAGAACCTCAATATCTTACAATAGAACATGACGTCACTTAGAACATGGCTTAGAATCATTAAACCAATCTCGAATATCCCAAGTCGATAAGCGGAGGCTCGGGACATTATAAAAGCTTTATACAAATAAAATGCACACATATCCCGGTGTCTTAGCTTCACTTCGAGTTATGAATTTTGAAGTGAACTTTATTTGGTACAGTAAAAGCTGAGATCGCTTGATTTGAGTGCTTGAGTTTTCGGTTTGATTTGATAAAGTGGAGTTATGATGAAATAAAAAGTATTTCCCAGTAATATTAGAAAAGCGAAAGTCTGTGTATCTTTTGTTACTTCTTCACGCTAAAACGGCTGGACAGATATGCACGAGGGAAATGCAGATTGCAGATTATACCCTAACTTAACAAATAGCCTACTTTTAATCCTGAAAAAAAGAGCTTTGTTCCCGTAGGATGATGTATATTATATAGGCACGCGAGCGAAGCCGCGGGTAAATGCTAGTTTTATGTATATATGTATCGTATTTATCCAGGATATTAAGTAGTCCTTTTCCAGCAGTTTAGACATTATGGTTTCATAATTGTACATTTGTGTATTTAACATACATTTCGATTATTCAATAATAAAATAAGTTTATCTTCTATAAAAAGTTCAATATCGTTTAACGCGTATCGGTTACGTAGGTACCTAAGTAAGTATAATTAATCACTGTCACATCACTACTAAAAATACTGCAAAGGTAGACAAAGACGGAATTACAAAATTAGCAAGCGAAAGTAAGAGACAGTTGACAGTTGACACAAGACATCAACGCGTCGCTAGGTTACCAACCTACATTTAAACTTATTACATTGTTTGTAAAAAAGTAAAATATAGCTTATTTGTAAAATGAAATCTCATAGTTTTGAAGACTAGACTGTTTTGCTGCATTTTTCATACAATAAGGCATATTTTGAACACTTTATAAGCCAAGTAAGCAGTGGAAATATTGCATGTTACTTCGTCAACAGTCGACCGCGAACTAAGAGAGCGTTTGGGGGCGTGGTGAGCGCTACGTGTTTTTGAGCTTAAGCTTGGCTCACCCGGGCGCCCTTATAAGCGGGGTCTATAGGTTAAGTGGTCTGTGTGCTGAAAAAAATAATGTTTAACTAGGGCTGTCCATACCATGTAACAGCGATGGATGAAATTACTGTTTTCGATAGCATCAAGGCATGGCATATATTTCGATAGATAATTTTATTTATCTACACCCCTCTTTTTAAATTCCTATAACAAGTTCAGATATTATAAGGACCTTTATTACTTGGCAGCGAACAAAATCAGAGATGTAATTTCATAACAATACGAAGCCGCCGCGAGTCACCATTACAGTATCAATTCAGCTCCGCGGACTGACATGGCAGGACTGAGTGTTTCATATTTTCAGATTACAGAAAATGTATGATAATGATTATGAATATATGTGTGTAGATAAAGTAGTGTATGCAACTGTACATGATTAGGTCTTAAAACACTCAAATAAATAAATATCAGACAACCTCACACAAATCGATCTAGTCCCAAATTCAGCTCAAGAAGGCTTGTGTTATGGGTACTAGACGACGATATAGCTACATACTTATATAGATAAATATATACTTAAATACATAGAGCAACCATGACCCAAGCACAAATATTTGAGTTCATCACACAAATATTTGCCCTGGCCGGGATTCGAACCCGGGACCGCCGGCTCAGTAGGCAGGTGCTTATAAACTGAGCCAACCGCGTCGTCACAAAACTTACCTACTTACTCGCCTACGGCTCGTTTCATAAAACCACACTCGTGTTTTAAGACCTCTCATTATGTAGCAGTTGCATAAACTACTATTAAAATAACTGCATGGGTGGTTCTTACCACTGCACAGTTTTATCTACCTGCGCTCTTATAGTTAACGTACTAAAACAAGTTCAGATACTATACAGCGTGTATATTTGATATAACCGCAAACTTTACGGGGTCTTAGTATAGGCATTTATTAATATATTGCACCGTAAATTATTTAAAAAATCTAACATTTTTTTCTCCATATAAAATAATTCAGCACGCAATGTATTTGTTTGTTGTTGTTTCTTGTTGACACGGGTCAGCTCACACCGAGACGCGACGCGACGATACTGGAAGAGGCCGGTGATTTCGCGCTGCGCCGCGCGGCGCCGCGCGGCGCCGCGAGACGCATCGCGGCGTAGCGAGGCGCAGCGCGAAATCACCGGCCTCTTCCAGTATCGTCGCGTCGCGTCGCGTCGCGTCGCGTCTCGGTGTGAGCTGACCCTTAAATCGTTGGCAGCACGACGCAGTCTACCTATTGCAAGCGCATGGCGAACGGCGGCCTCAGGCTGCGCCTCGCGGCGTCGCGCTGCGTCTCGCGACGCCGCGCGGCGCAGCGCTGCGTGGCGCAACGTATTTTGAATTCTCACGATGAAATGTGTCCCTTTTATTTAATGTAGTAAATAAAGTATACATTTGAGTCACTCTATTGAAATGTGCGCGCAGCGTCGCGTCGCGTCGCGTCTCGGTGTGAGCTGACCCTTAACATATCGTGATATGTGACAACTGTCACTTGTAATAACATAACTAAGTCTACGCCATACATTGCTGCTCAAAAAAATTTAAAAAATTAATTACGCTATGGCAGTTAACGCTAAATTAATAATTATTATAAATATCAGATTATAGCACTAAAATTTCCGTCTGGCTTCAATTTGCGGTTATATGAAATACATATGTACACGCTGTATAGGTAAAGACCAACGTCACTTGAGTCTATAGGAGTTCTCCGTCATAGATGATCATATAGGTGTTATGAATACGACCGAATCGAGACCATAACCTCACCACCATTTTACTGAGAACCCACAGGAAAATAATACATTCATTCATTTATTTATTCATAAACAATACAATGATTGTGTTTGAAATTAATTCACACACTTAAAATAATAATAATTAGAATAGAATTTAAATATGAACAAACACCTTTGTAATTTAGGTATAACAGACAGCTCTCTATGCAGAGCATGCAAGGAGGCAGAAGAAACCACCAAACATATTCTAACTACTAGACTGCAAACAGGTAGAAGCATAAAGGATGAAGTACCTTACGTAGGATTTCCAACCTACCCTAGACTCGTGGAGGAGTTGGGGTGGTTGGAGTAGCGTTACTCCCTTTTCACGCAACATAGGCACGTTGGATGTCGACTTGCGGAAAATGCCCAGCGCAACTAACGAACTAACTATAGATACTAACTAACTGTAGAGTTTCCTAAAAATATAAATAGGAACGTGTTTAGAAGCCTAGATTTTTCTTAAACTTTAGCATTTATTGTGAGGATAGAATTTTTAAGTTAATTTAGTGTTTTGGAACTGATAACAAAATAAAAGAATTACTCTGAAAAAAAAAAGATTTGTTATCAACTTATCATCATTATCATTAGCACAAAATGTTAGCGGCTAGTTACATAAATCGGAAGACTGACAAACTGAGGGCTACAAGTAACCAAAATAATTTGTGTAGAATTAGTGTGGATAACTACTAAGCAAAACTAGTTGAGAAACTACTACTTAACTTAGGAAACTACCTGAGACACCAGCGTTCAGCTCTTCCCCCTTCATCGATAGGCGCAACATTATTTTGTCAATTATGCGGCCGTGGTTGTCGGCTGTCGCTCTTGTATTGGGCTATCCAGCCATCTTCGTGAATGCCGCACTTTATAAGACGATGCTTAACTCATCTGGCATAGCTGTAAAAGGCCAAAGATGATGATGATGAAAATAGGTAAGCTATTTATTTTTTTCAGGGCAGGAACTCCAACTTCATGCCGATGACTAAGAATCATTTTAGGTGTGACGGCAGTTTTTATCGTTTCTGCGATTACTTGTTTAGATGATAAACAATTAGACCAATTTCACATACGTGATCGATAGAAGATAAAACGTGCACGTATATATAACAAAATTTGATGTTGCTATGATCGATTACTATTTGTAGTATAATGGATATTGTTTTTATAATAACAGAGGGAATGTAAACCAGTTTTATTTGTAAATTATATTCGATTATTGTTGGCTCATTTTGACTGGTGAAGTCGAATGTAAGGTACCAAATTTGCATTGTAAGTATTGAGAATCTGTAGTATTGGTATTCTGTAGTATTGAGAATCTGTAGTATTAGATTAATTCTGTAGTATTAAGAATCTGTAGTGTTGGAATTCTGTAGTATTGGAATTCTGTAGTATTGGCATTCTGTAGTATTGGAATTCTGTAGTATTGGAATTCTGTAGTATTAAGAATCTGTATTATTGGAATTAGGTAGTATTGAGAATCTGTAGACATGGGAATCTGTAGAATTGGGAATCTGTAGATATGGATATAATTCCCATTAATAGATTCGTTTATAGTAGGTAGTGGCTCTGTGTGCTGTATCCTCGTACCTCACGAGTTTGTTTCGAAATGCCTGAAATGTGTAATTTCTTACAACGTTTTATTTAATTTACAATGTAGGTATGTAACATAACTTCTAATGTAACTAGACGCAGATATCGTCTCCAGTGGCCTCATCTTATCTGGGTACGAACTGGAACTCGCCTTTGCGCCCAGGGCTGGGGTGTAACGTGCGTGAACGTTGGAGATGACATCAGTTCTCATCGCCTCAGCAACCTTGAAAGTATTAGGGACCTCTGCACCCTATACCTTTAAAACTTCAAGAAAAGAGCGTACCTACTCCCACCTGAAACGCGGGAAACGCACTTGTGACTCCTCTGGTGTTGCAGGTGTCTATGGGCGACGGTAATCGTGCACCGGTGATTCGTTTGCTCGTTTGCCCCCTAGGACATAAAAAAAAAACATATTTTTTTCTGTTCGGGTGGAATCTTGCAACCAGCAAGCAGATATCTTCAACCGATTAAGCTGAAATTTTGCATACCTACTTAACTTTGATGACAATACAATAATATGGTACCAATGGGGATGTCTGATGATGAAGCCGGAAGGTGACACTGGAAACTCTGTAGGTACCTAATAGATAAAGCAATCCTACCGAGTTTGGGGTCTTTAGAAATGTCTCAGTTTTGACGACAGAAACTAGTACATACTCGTATACTTCGTTTGTCTGATAATTACCTACGTAAAGAGCAAAAACCAACTTCGAAAAAACAGTATGACTTGGCGCTCTCACTCTCACCTTCACCATGACAGTAGAGTTCTCTACTGTAATGGTGAGGGAGAGAGTGAGAGCGCCAATATTTTCGGGCTATTGTATAACCACACAATAAATCAAGGCTTAAAAACTTCTGCATTTCACGATGATAAAGTTACACCAAACGTACTTAATGTACCTACTTCACTTCATAGAAAATAATTAGGGTTCCGGCGTCAGACGTCTAAAACGTTAACTAGATATTTTACCTACTTGCAAAACCTAAGTTTCCTGTAGTCCAAAATTTATAAAATTTTGAAAATAAGCATGTTATTTACATTCACAGAATATTCAGGTTATCAACGTTGCGATTTCCGAGCGAGTTTTCTATACACATACGTAAGCGTCGCGGCGAACTCGCTGCGCGATCGCCTTCATACAAAATTCGCTCGCAAATCACAAGTGTGATAAGGCCCGTGGTTTCTTAGTCACTGGCGGATGTTGCATTGGGATTTACGAAATAAACATCCCGAACGCGTTTCTGACAAAAACGGGACCTCGCTGTTACTGAGACTTCGCTATCCGTCCGTCCGTCTGTCCGTCTGTCACCAGGCTGTATCTCAAGAACGGTGATAGCTCGCATAACAACAAATACTAAAAATAAAATAAAATAAATATTTAACCGGGGCTCCCATACAACAAACTTGTTTTATGGTACGGAACCCTTCATGCGCGAGTCCGACTCGCACTTGCCCAATTTTTATCGTTTCAGCTTATCTGATATTGAAGAGTGACTATAAAATAACCTACTTCGAGAATTACACGATCATTGCACTGACTACGGATTCGGTAGCCAAAATGGCGTTCTACGGAAAGAAGTTCAGGAAGAACAAGTTTGAAAATGTTGACGAGCTGTTTGATAAACTAGGTTAGTGGTAATATCTCATACAGTCACTGTAATCTCGTGATAAGGGTCCTACTGTACCATGAGTTTACGGTGAACGAACTCGCTAGCGTCTGCGTAAATAATAATCATTTATTTCAGGTCATAGACCCATACAATTGTTAGTAACAATGGTAACTATTTAATCTATGTTAGCAGTAAAGGATGTGTATGGGGAATTGTAATTGTTTCTACAAAGTAAACGATAGGGGCGCTCTGTACTATTCTCCATAGGTACGAAACATTTGCATTACCTAGCGAGTACGGTCACGAACTCATGGTAAGGCCTGGTAGGTACTGATCAGATCATGTTCGAAAGAATTCCTGGGCAAACTGAAACGGTGAGGCTTCTTCGGTCCATGAGACAGTATATGTTATGAAAAAGTTGTTTTTCACAAACATGCAATGAAATGTTGTCATAACGTGCGTTATAACCGAAGTCCAGGGAAATTGCACACCGTAATCCGAACACTGGTTATAACATGTTATAAGTATCACGTTTCGGGCGGAACAACTCGAGAGAACTGTAAATGAATTTTATGCAAAATTAAAGGCCTAGGCCGGGAACTATTTTTTTTAACACGGCGTCTGTGTTGATGAACAGGCTAAACAGCTGAATTATATTATATTGTTTGAGTGGTGTTTTTTTATTTCATTGCATTTGTTTAGGAAAAGCACTATACATGCCTTAGCATTATATAATCTGTGCCTTAGCCGAGAAAAGGGCTTGCCGGCTTCGTATCACTATCCGTCTAGTACCTACTCACCCGGCAAGCCCTTCTTTCGCGGCGTTTGCAGTAATGTACTATTATCGCAAGTATTCTAAGTGGTTCTGTCAGCTTTAGGCCTCATGGGTCGGGAGTTTGTTTCAAAATGGCTGAAATTTTGTCCTCTCTTACGTTTTCTTTTAACCCCCATTATCTCCGCCATTTTGTAGAATCAGTGTCTTTATTCTGAGGTAGAATGAAAAACTAAATCGACAAAAAAAAATTATAATAATAATCAAACTTACATTTCATGAGAATAGGCTGAGAAATGTGATCTGCGATCTATAGGCGAGAACAGCCGCACAACTGGACATTCGACATACAAAAGATTTTTCGGCCAAGCTGAAATGGAGACACTCCGCTCACTCGGTCAAAAATCATGGATTCAACTATTAACCACATATTTAATTTACAGACGCTCCCGAGCATTTTCGAAAAATGATGAAGAACACTGACATCATAACGACCTTTACGAAGAACGACGATGGTTCGGTACAATCCTCAATCACCAAGCTCGATGGTGAACAGGTAGATAATAAATAATCTCTAAATAGGTATTTTAATTTATTCAGTACTTAGACGAAATGACAAACACTTCAAAGGTAAATAACTAAATAGGTACATGCACTAAATAAAAAAAAATTAAAACACCCCCGACACAAGCCTTCCCCTCAAAATCCAGCAAGTCCCGAACAAGTTTGCTTTCAAAACAGCTTTACTTATGTGATCTATTTGTTGGCAGAAATGTGAACTCATAGCTTATCTGATTACTTTGTTCATCTGTATTTATTTATTTATAATATATATGTATATATTTGTATATATCCTATAGACATATGTATTTATCTAAGTATATCTATCTTCTGAAATTGTTTTAAGTTAGTTGCACCGCCCACAATTTATCTGCTTAGCCCAATGGTTGACTGGTAGAGAATGCATTAAGTCCGCTTTTTGTACGATAACTTATTTCTTTTGTGCAATAAAGATTAAATAAATAAATAAGTAGAGCAATCATAAGACCCTCATTCAATAAGTGAAATAGAAAATGTTATTTAACTTGAACATAACTACAAAACTTGAAGTTCTTAGCTTCAATATTCGCTGAGATCGTACATCACCTGTGCCAATTAAAGCTGAATATCTTGGAAATTACTGGTCCTATTTTCCTATTTCATTTATAATAATATTCTAGATTTGCACTGAAAATCAGTTTTCTATAGATATATATATATATAGGAAAAATCTTAATAGCGTAATGCAGGATCGTTATTTATTTTGTACGGGCGCGCGGCGCCATCCCAGCCCGGCGCCATCTGTTTTCATAATTTCCTTTGTCCTCGCATCACGCCGAAACGGCTGGACAAATTTTAACAAATCTTAGTACAGGGATAGCTGGACATAACCCATCTAAAGATGGTTAATAGGATAATTTTTACCCGACCACATTTAATTTGATATTTACCATCAGCCAGTCTATTTACTTATTTTAATATAAATAAATAATTTGTTTGTTTTGTTCAGGTGTTCAGCCATAAGTTCGTTCATGATGTGGAGACTGAGTTCACCACCCCTAATGGCATCAAGGCTAAGCAACTCGCTCAAATTAAAGATGACAGGATAGAGGTAGTAATTTCGTTCCCGGATGGTGTTAAATTACACATGGATAGGCTGTTTGAAGGCAATGTTCACAAACTTGTAAGTATTTAAAATATTTCAAAGTACTCGTTATCAGCCGTATCAATGATACCTACGGGGCCCCCAGGCCACAGGGCCGACGTGTTGTGCCCCCGCCCGTTATTGGGGTCTGCAGACATATTATTTTGATTAGAGATGGGCCGACTAATGTCCGACTATGAGCTATGCCGACTAGCAGACTGGCGAGTAGCCGAATAATCAATTTGTTTGAAAAGTCTATATACCATAGACTAGCTTTCTCTCTCTAATCTCGAAAAGCCGCCTAGTGTAAATGTTTGTGTCCGTCCAGTTTTAATCATTTTATTAAAATCAATCCAATAAAGTGATCCCTGGCAATAATATGTACCTACTAGTGTAGTATTATCTATGACCGAAGACTTTGATTTGTGCTCTCTCCACATTACACGTGCCTATTTGCGATCTATGCATTGCTAACACGATTTTAAAATTGACAAATTAGTCGGCAATGCCGATCAGGGTTGTCCCGGTAAAACTACTAAAAGGGTCCACTTTGTCGCTTATCATGACGAAATTCGCTTGCATGTTACTTATATAAAAAAATACCAGTAACCTGTTAACGCATCCATAGGGAAAGCAGTTATTAATTAATATATGATGATAATTCCCGAATTTGATTAAAATAACAGTAAAAGTATCCTGTAATATATCCACTTTCCAGTAGGTAATAAAGTGCCGACTACTCGGAATTTTTCTGCCGACTAATCACCAACTAATCAGTATTTCTTGCCGACTAGTCGCCGACCAATTGGCTGGCTATAAATGGTGCCGAATAGTAGCGTAGGCCTTTCCCTTCCCGAATTAGTCGGCCCATCTCTAATTTTGATACAGCTCGCATTTTACCATCCCTAATAATCAAACCGACCGGCTACCGTTAGCCATCTCTATTTATGTGGTTTAATAATAATATATTTTTTAAAATAGTGTATTGACTGTTTTTGAATGATTGTTTCAGGTCATTTACAAGGAGGGAGTCGACATGAAAGCAATTATCCATCAGGAGGCGGTTTAAGGATGTTTTATCGTAGATCGAGACTGTTAGGAAATAGATCATACAATGCTACAACGGGAATTTTAACCATCTGATTTCTTTAGCCACTATATATTGTACCTATTGACCAGAGACCATAAAAATACTCCGTGGTATTGATAAACCCTGTAAAAGTACCTAAACGATGACAGCGTTTTCCGCTGTCTGGTGTAGAACAGTTATTTAGCAATTATTTATAGATTTTTTGTAAAAATTATGTATATTTTGAAGAGAGTCAAGAGTAAAGAGGCGGTTTAACTGATACAATACTACCCAATACTAGCAGACTTCACTGGGTACATGAATCTATAAATGTAAGTTTAAGTATATTATATATTTCTAAATTGTTAAATTGTCTCCGAACGTTATACTCGTAGACCCTGCACAAACTCAATGTTTCTGTTTAGCCCTATGGTTGAAGTTGAATGTCTTGTGGCATTAAGTCCGCCATTAGTACTAGTGTGATCTGTGCAATAAAGTTAAAATAAATAAATCTCTTAAAATTACATTTAAACTTGTAAGGAAATGCACTATTTTACCTACTGCACCCACCGAAATTATGGCGGTTGAAACCAAAGGTTGAAACGCTCTGGAATTTACCCAAATAGGTATTAATAAAATCGTAGGCATATCGTGATTTAACTCGGTGTCGAAATATGTACATAAGAATCTTCACATTTAATATTAATTAAATATTTTTCCCACCTATTTGAATTGACTCTTTCATTTCCGTCTCCCATAATGACAACCCTATAGCTATTCCTTAATACGGTGAATAGAGACTAAAGTACTATGTGTGACCTTACAAACGGTCCGGTAGTTTTGAATTTTTGATATGTTGTCTAGGATGGTTAGTCAGTGCTGAAAATGCAAAATGCACAATTCCCCCCCCTCCGCGCCCGCCGCCATTTTGAAAAAACCGGCACTCTCTTCATATTTTTGCTCATATCTTCCTTTAGGAGCATTTTAGCTAGAAGAAAGCTTCAACAATGTTATAGAGAGTTAAATTTACTACATTCTCCATTTTATATTTTTTTTCTAGGACAGATAGTTACGGAGATATCCACATTTAAAAAAACGTAAAAAATCGCAATTTCTTACTGAAAAACAAACTTCTGGATTATATCTTCATTTAGGAGCATTTTAGCTACAACAAAGCTTGGGCAATGTTGTAAAGAATTAAATTTACTATAATTTACACTTCAAATTTTGTTTCAAGGACGGTTAGTTACGGAGATATGCACATTTAAAAAACAGGAAAAGTCGAATTTTCCGAAAATTTCTTAAAATTCTTGGTTTAGAACGCTGTCATTCAGTTATGGACTAGTCTAGGACAAATTAAAACATGTAGGAAATATAATTGCTTATAAAACTCATGTCCATTTTTACATACATTTTCGGAAAACGTGACTTTATTTTTTACATATCTCCGTAATTATCTGTCCTAGAAACAAAATTTGAAATGTAAATTATAGTAAATTTAATTTTCTACAAAATTGCCGAAGCACTGTTCTAGCTCAAATGCTCCTAAACGAAGATATAATCCAGAAGTTTGTTTTTGAGTTGGAAACTGCAATTTCTTAAGTTTTTTTAAATGTGCATATCTTCGTAACTATCTGTCCTAGAAACAAAATATAAAATGAAAAATGTAGTAAATTTAACTCTCTATAATATTGTCGAAGCTTTCTTCTAGCCAAAATGCTCCTAAAGGAAGATATGAGCAAAAATATGAAGAGAGTGCCGGTTTTTTCAATATGGCGGCGGGCGCGAAGGGGGGGAATTGTGCATTTTGCATTTTAAGCACTGACTAACCATCCTAGACAACATATCAAAAATTCAAAACTACCGGACCGTTTGTAAGGTCAAAATCCTTTATTCACTGAATTAATTAGAATATAAATTTCAGTTTAATAAATCCGCTATTGGCGACCCGAACTCCTCTGGCACGAGAGACTGAGATGCCCGATTGATATAAAATAAATATAACTGACAAACCTATTTTTATTTTCATTTTTGTATAGAGTCTGGCCATTGAAACGTGATACTGAAAATTGCCGCCAAATTTAAAAACTTAAGCACATATTTCATCGCCAATGAGCAAGCAATGACTGATAGCAATGCAATGGTGCCTGGTGCAGATATATTAGTCATTGGCGATGAAAAATATAATCTCAAAACTACCAAAACTGCTTAGTACTAGTTTGTACAGCGATATTAGAGCTAGAATTTTGAAATTTCGCGGTCATTTTCAGTATCACGTTTCGATGGCCAGACTAGATATGCATCAAAAGGATTGCGAGACGATCAGACCAGATCAGCCGATGATGAAATCTGTCGCGTCCGGAAGCTACTTAAACAACTACAAAATGTATTCGTTTTTGAACGCTCCCTTTTAATTTCCCTTTGCCTCAGACTCGTTAATTTGCATTATTTTATGCGATTACTTTGTACCTAACTATGAACCCTATAGCATAGCAGTTACGGTTAGAAATGTTATCCATGTCATGTTTTTTTCACGCTACTTTGTGGAATAATCACGTCTACTCTTGACGTTTGATTTGGGTTGGGTTGACAGTTGATGAGTTGACATGCCAGTTACATTTTTCAATTCAAACGGAAAACAAACGGCTTCATTAGAAAACAAAATTCACACCGAACTACGAACTAGTTAATTTTTTCAGGCATCGTACTATGTTAATTAAGTCTCAAACTGATTCTATTCCCAAAGTAAGTATCATTCATAGTAAAAAAATATTAATAGCGTGTATATAAGTAAACATGTGTTTTTGTTTTGTTATGGCAGATGATGTCCGTATACAATTTTTCTCGAAGCGACAGTGAGATACTGCAGGAGTTGGTGCGTGTATTCAGCTCGGGGCGCGGGACCGCCCGAGAGCAATGGAGTGCGCAGGCTGAACTTATCGTGGAGCCGGTTGGTTGGGACGCATTGTGGAAACTGTCAAAACAGTTTTGCAAGAAATTTGGTAAGTTGATGTAATTCCAATGAATCTGGATTAAAAAATCAGTATGAATAGACCAAGATTCAGTTATTCTAATGAAGTGAAGCAGAAAGTAGGCATCATTTTGTATCAGGAGACTAAAACCAAACAGGAATAAGAAGGACAATTTTACTGTGTGTTCTTGCTCCACTGACAAGAGTAGAGCTTTTAAAATTCCGAATGAATAATTTTAAACAGACAGAAAGTACTTCAGATTGACCTCGTGAGGCCCAATGTACAAAGTAATACTTATATCTCGGACTGAGACAGTTGGTGCTATACACACACATAAACACCAAGTGTACATTATGATAGAATAAGTTGGTGCATTCTATTCATCCCTAGTGCATCTTGAAAAAAAAATAAAGTTATTTTTAACCCTTGACAAAAAAGAGGGATGTTAAAAATTTAACATAGCGTCAGGGATAGTGCAATACTGCGTAAGTAACAGCTGTCGATAAAGTTCTCATTTTAATAAAATACTTAGCATTTGTTTGAATATTGATTAGTATCTACGCTTGTTACTTACGCTGTATTGCACTATCTCTGACGATATGTATATCTGTGTGTCTGTTTGTGGCATTATAACTCCTAAAGGGATGGATCAATTTGAGTGCGTTTTTTTAAACCAAAGACTTTTCCATTGAGATGGTTCTTAATCATAGCTAGGCCAATATTGGAGCTAAGAATTCGAAATTTTGTAGTTATGTTCAGTTCTAGTGGTATTTTCTATATCACTCATTGAATGAGGGTCTCATGATAACCAGCTACTATCGTGGGGGGTGTTATAAATTTTTATTTAGGTTATCGTTTTAAAGGGGACTTTCTTAGTCCATGACAATGTCATGAGATTAGGATGTGATGTTGGAATCCGGGAAAAATTATGGGTATACTGATCATATTGCTCAAAGCATCATCTTGCTTCCTTGTCATTAAATAGCAATAATGTATATTTTCAGAGGTCAGATTTCCTTGCATAGCATACGTGACAGTATCATCAGTGGACTTTGAAGCCCTGTCTGCATGTGTTGATGTCTTGAGTGTGCAGCATGAGGCTGTGTCCTTACCGGAGACTGTTGAGGATGTGCCGTTAATAGAGCTTTGGCCGACCACACAGCAGAGAGAACAGTGCATCAACGATGCTACCACAGCAGAGTTTATTGATTTGTTAAGGTAATCTTAATTAGCAAATTACTTGTGTTTATTTAGCATTAATTTGTGAAAAATTTGTTTCCATTTTGTTTTGTTTGATTAAATAATTGCCATTAGGTTTCACTAGGAGAATTATATCTTGATAAATATTAAAGGAAAATCTTACACAAATCAACATAGTCCCAAACTAAGCAACGCTTGTACTATGGGCACTAGATGACAATATACATAATACATATATAAATACACGTAATAGATAACAGCCATAACTCAGGAACAAATATTCGAGTACATCACACAAATGTCGGTATTCTAACCCAGGACCGCTGGCTCAGCTGCACTGCAAACTCCGAAACATGATATTTTTATTTATTTATTTATAAATGAAAATTTGCCAATAAAGAGTAACAAATCTCTCAACACCTTTACAGATTCTACTACACCAACATCTGGATGCCCTGGGACGACCAGGACGACAAAGTGGTCATTCCCAACACGATCGAAGACCGTATGCAACTCTGGATAGACCTGCACAATGGCACCATACCGAACTGTGTGGCTCGGTCCATATCATTGCTCAGAAGCAGTGCGGTGAATGCATACGAGAAGCTGAAAGAGCTGGACTCTTCGCTGTATGAAGGAGGGCTGACAGATGAAGACGGTAACTCCTTAATTTTGCTGAAATGTTATTTCACAATCGGCGGTCGCAGGATTAGGTTTGTAGAATCGGGATAATTAAATATCAAGAGTGGTGGTGATTCTCCCGTTCTAACCGCGCGGTTCATTCCTTTTTCGCGTTTATTACCACAATGGAAGAGCCAGTTGTTTTTATTATGATCGCACTCGGGAGTGGCTTCAGTATACATAAAAAATCTATTTCCAACAATCATCTATTTGGGTCAATCAACTATTTTCTGCCACTCGTTGCCATGGTGATGCCCCTGGGTCACTTGTTAAAACTATGATTTTCCGTGGTTATATTTAGCAGAAGCTTTGTAATTTAAGCAGTTGTAAGCCCATTTTTATGTAGTCTATTTCTGACAATACCAGTAATATCAACTATCAACACTTTTCTTAGAAATTTAATCACTATAATGGGTCACGGACAGAATAAGAGCAAGAAAAAGTTGATCCACCCATTTTGAACAATATTTGCAGTTATAAGAATGACGAAAAAAAAAACGCCTTTCACTCGCTGAATATTCACTGCCGGCCTGGAGTTTATTTTTAAATTTAATTAAAATTCATTTGTTTCAAGTAACATATCGACTCATACTTATACAATTATTTACTTACATGAAAATAAAAATAATAATAGTAATAATTATAGAATAACATATTAACTTATTCTAATATGCCTCGTACAGCAATGGATGTACGGGCAGTCCAGTCTATCGGCTATCATCGCCAGAACGGTGTTGGGGCTGGAAATCAAATACCGCCATGAACGCATTGTTGAACTGGACGCGGAGGGCGTTGTACGCTCGATGCGTGTAGTTCGCCCACAGGCTGCACGTGTATAGTGACGTACAGTACGCTTTAAATAGTCACTTTTACACTCATTGAACACCGTGCAAACCTACGAGCTATCATGTTAGCTCGCACGCACATAGCCCTCCGCTCCCTTTCCAAGTCCGCATCGTCCTTTGAGGTCGACCGTTAAGATATGACCCAGATATTTAAACTGTGTCACTCTTTCTAGAGGAGTACCGTTTAACCTAAACGGTCGTTTCCCACCAGCCTCAAAAACCATGTATTGACTTTTGGTCACGTTATACCCTTTTTGCATTGGCATTCATGTTGAAGGCATGAGCTAGTCACCGTATTTTGGTATCGTATTTTGAAATGTAGATGGATTGATTGATGGCGGCATAAGTCACCTATTTATTTTACTATGTTGGTGACAAACAAGCGTACTTCCCACTTGATGGGAACCAGTTACCGTAGCCTATGGGCCCTTGAATCATCAGAAGGCATTTTTTAAATTATTGTAGGTTTTTAAATGAATCATTCCAATTGCAGACTCCCTGTTGCCGCCCTCATACATATCGCTGTGTGCAGAAATGAGCGCAAGACTGGATGGTCTCATGTCCAAATGGACCCTGTACGAGAACCCGCTCATACGAGAGCAGTACCTCGCCAAAGCACGGAGCAAGTGGTTGAAACACAAGGCTCAGAAAAACGTAAGTGGTGTCCCTACTTTAGGCTGCCTATCCATAGGGCTACCATCACAAAATTCGATTAACCCGGACTTATACTTAAAAATATTCGGACATTTGGCGTAAATCTTTCCCCTGACGTGTCGCAAAAAAATAGAATTAAATAAGTTTCTTTCAAAAATTTCATTTTAGTGACAAGCTTTTATAGCCGTCTGTACTTTTCTTTGGATATCCATCAAAAGTGAGCATTTGAATAGTGACAAGCTTTTATAGTCGTCTGTACTTTTCTTTGGATATCCATCAAAAGTGAGCATTTGAATAGTGACAAGCTTTTATAGCCGTCTGTACTTTTCTTTGGATATCCATCAAATGCTCACTGACACGATTCTAAAGAGCCCAAACTCGGTAGGATTGCTTTTTCTATTATAGAGTTCCTGTGGCCACCTTCCGGCTCCATCATCAGATCAGCCCCATGGTACCATATTATTGTATTGTCATCAAAGTTATGTAAGTATGCAAAATTTCAGCTCAATCGGTTCACGATATCTGCTTCAAAATTGAGTTTCAAGATTACACCCGAACAAACATACTTACATACATATACATACATTGTAAGTTAAATAAAAGCTTGTAAAAAACAATCAAACAAAACTTTGACTTTGACAGTGTATATTTGATATAACCGCAAATTGTAGCTTACCAGACGTAGATTTAAGTGCTATAATCTGATATTTATAACAATTATTAATAGCTTAATTATTTAAAAAAAAAAAACTGAGCAGCAATGTATGGCGTACACTTATTTGAGTTTTCACTAGTGGCAGTTGTGACATCACGATGTTAAGTGTCAACAAACAACAACAAACAAATGCATTGCGTGCTGAATTATTTTAAATAGAAAAAAAATAGTTCCGATTTTTTTAATAATTTACAGATCAATAATATTAATAAGTGTCTATACTAAGACCCCGTAAATTTTGCGGTTATATCAAATATGCACGCTATAATACATAATATATAAATACATATACCTGTACATAACATCCATAATTGAATAAATTCGGTAAATTATGTACGAACCACTATTCGTTCCTTATTTCTATCACCATTCGTTAGACGATCCATCTGCTTGTTTGCCACCTACACAAAATAAACTCTGATCCTTGAGAGTATCATTCTCAAATTGACATACTTTCCAGGTGGTAGCACTATGGCAAGGGGGATCGATCTCCGAATTCGACGAGTTGTCCAAGTTCCTCCACTCCCGTGTGGCAAAAGACCAGACCCTCAGCGTGATGGTGTCAGCAGAGGAAGCCCTGGCCATGGAACCCGAGGAGATGGTCATCTGTAGCCCCAGCTATGAAATACCGGAGATGCCTCTCTCACAAATCTCGTTGTGCAGCTTTAAAGGTAACATTAACAGTCACTATAAAGACAAAAATGGCGGACGGCGTTTTTGTCTGTTCATGAAATTTCTATTTTCAATTAATACAATTTAGCTTTCTAGCTCAGTAAAGAATAGAATACTTTTATTAACCATTTCAAATGTGTTTAAAATTGGGCAAGTGCGAGTCGGACTCGCGCACCGAGGGTTCCGTACAAACACTTTCCATCCTTAAGTGGTTAAGTTAAGTTTGCACCTGGTATGTATAGCGCTCCATACAAATGAGGTGCAAAGTTAACGCAACCAATCCCTATGTTGTATGGGAGCCCCCTTTAGATATTTATTTTATTTTATTTTTAGTATTTGTTGTTATAGCGGCAATAGAAATACATCATCTGTGAGAATTTCAACTGTCTAGCTATCACCGTTCTTGAGATACAACCTGGTGACAGACGGACGGACGGACGGACGGATGGACGGACAGCGAAGTCTCAGTAATAGGGTCCGATTTTTACCCTTTGGGTACGGAACCCTAAAAAAGGCGGACGGCGTTTTTGTCTGTTCGTGAAATTTCTATTTTCAATGATTACGATTTAGCTTTCTAGCTCAATAAAGAATAGAATACTTTTATTAACCATTTCAAATATGTTTAAAAGTAGCCTATTCCGGCAAGGGCAAATATTTGTGTGATGAATATTTTTTCTTGAGTTATAGATGTTATCTATGTATATAAAGTATATCTTTCTTCGTCTTGTTCCCATACCATAAGCCTATAAGAGCTTGCTGCGGGACTAGATAGATTTGTGTAAGGTTATCCAATATGAGACATCTGGACCGGTAATCTAGAGGTGCTGGGTTCGATTCCCGGTTACGCGTTTCAATTTTTCTTTGAGCTTTGATATTTGTATCAATGGTTTAACAACAAAATGTTATATTTATAATATATTTTTCATTATTTCCAATCAGGAGCTACTTTGAAAGCGTCCGACATGAGAACATGTCTACTAATGCTGAGCGAAGACTGTCGTCTACGGGACTTAACCCTTCAATGCGCACTGGCTAACACTGTCATCGTCATGCGCGCTGGGACGCTGCATGTCGTCAACTGTCAACTATCCGATGACTCTAGTAGTTGTCAGGTATGATACTTTTTTTTTTTATTATGCAAAAAAAAAATTACAAACTGGTACACTTTATATACTGCAATGCAGTTTGTTGGGGAACTACAGGATTACTTCAAGAGTCGCGAATCCTAGTTGTGTTAGACAGGCTGGTCTCGGTAATCTCTGTCTCTGAGACACGCACCGCTGTCGCTGTTGCTCAAAGTTGTGGCATCTCCGTTACCTCCTTGAGCAGTTAACTATACTCCAGTCCGTATAAATTCAAAACCCTGGAACGTTACACAAGGTGGTGTAGTAGATTATATTTTTTTATATTGTGTACATGGATGAAACTGAGTAAATATCCCAAATGGACGAGATATCTCGGCTACTGTCCGCGTAAATCTTTTTTATTATCGTTGTCCGGTAAAAAGTGTGATATAACCATCTTGAGATGTCCAAGCCAAGCAATCCCTATACCAAAATTGGTTAAAATCTGTCCAGCCGTTCCGGCGTGATAATAATGATAATTGACAACATTTCATATTTTTAAGACTATTATTTTATTACTTTTCTGAATTCTGATTAAAAAGATAAAGTGATCTCTGTTTTTATTTATTTTCTGAGATGATTATTTATTTTATTATTAATTTATAAAAACATACTCATTTTAAAATGTGGCAACACCTCAAAACCAGAACTTAATGGAACGATTACTTTAGTCGGTTTTCTTATTAAAAAAAACTTAATAAAACTCGTAATGCATCTGTCATCTGTCAACGTCAAATAAAAAAAAAATATATATTTTCGCTCTTTGGTTTAGACAACAACCCTATTCAGCCCGTATTGTCTTAGATTGCAGTTATTTGATGTATTTTCTTATATTTCTTTAAATACAGAAGAATAAATTCAAAGATTTTTTTTAAGGTACACGACATAAAGCCCTGTCGATCTCTATATTAATTTCCACCTGTTATAAATATGAAATGTTGTCAATTATTGCGAGGAAAAGTTTTTTACGCGCCCATTCAAATCCTGCATCAGGCTGTTAAGATTTTTCCTGAAATAAAAACTGGTATTTAATTAAATTAGATATCTTATCATATTATTTATTGATCTTTCCAGAGCGACTTCGCGCAAGGAATCATAGCAATGTCCGGTTCGAAAATCCTGCTCGAAAACTGCACGTTTGAAAACTTCTATTCAGGAATTGTTGTGCACAAGGGCGCAAAGGTAATTTTTACTCCTCCAAATAAAAGGGGTGTTATACGTTAAACTTGTGTATTTCTGTTTGTGTTGTCGAAGCTGTCGAATGATCTTATTTTGATTAAGGCTGCCTGTCTACTGGAACGAATATTCAAAATCGCGCTTTTAAAACTGTTTTGAAATAATGACCCTTGTCCATAGAAAACGGATTTCAATACAATCACAAAGACAATTTAAATGCGTAACCTACAACACACTGGACCGGTAATCCAGAGGTTCAATTCTCGGCCTCTTCCGCCATGTTACGCACGCATTTAATTTCTTTTTGTGCTTTGTTCTTTGTATCAATGGTTAATATAGATATTGTGGTGTGTACCCACATTAAAAAATAATAAGACATTACATGTTTCATAAATATACAATTGTAGAATTTATTGACGACGCGTTTGGCTCGGTTTGTAGACACCTGCCTACCGAGCCGGCGGTCCCGGGTTCGAATCCCGGCCAGGGCAAATATTTGTGTGATGAACTCGAATATTTGTACTTGGGTCATGGTTGTTCTATGTATTTAAGTATATATTTATCTATATAAGTACTTATATCGTCGTCTATTACCCATAACACAAGCCTATAGAGCTTACTGTGGGACTAGATTGATTTGTGTGAGGTTGTCCGATATTTATTTTATTATAATTTATAATGCATAGAATAAAAGGCAGGCATAAAAAAATATCTACCTAAGCCTTAAAATTTTCAGGTGGAACTAAGGAACTGTACCATCAGAAGATGCGGCGTAGGCATTCAGATATACTCCGGCTCTGAAGTGATGCTCAACGGAACCTCTGTCACAGAGTGCTCGGAGCAGAGTGTGCGGTGTGAAGTTGACCGGACAGCGGGGAGGGATCTTAACAGGTTAGTATCAGGTTAATAGGCCTTATTCCTCTTAAAATACTTTGACAACCGAAATGTAGTCTTTTATGACGGACTTATTTGTCTCAAGTTTAACGACCCATTGAGCACGTGACAATGGATCAAAAAAGAAAAAAAATACTCTAAGAATCTAAATTTAGACGAACATGGTTATCGGTTATGAGAATCGAATTGAATTAACAAGGTCTTAGCGCCTAAATGGAAACCGATTTCATATTTTTTTACGGGCAGTTTTGTCCGCTAAACTTTTTTATTTTTGGTTACAAAAAAAAAAAATCTGATTCAAACCACGAAGTTTAGAAAATAATTTAAAGTTTCGACTTGGAGAGGTTTCCTGGTGAAGAGGTAACAGACAGACAGACACACTTTTTCGCATTTATAATATTAGTATGGATAATACATTTTAAAAGGAATAAGGCTTCTTAAGACTTTTAAAACAGAGATTTACAAGTTCTCCCAGCACAACTGTGACACGCGACTCTTTATACCTCGAGAAATATTACCTATCTCTTTCTTCACAGTACAGTGAGAGAGTGACGGACGATGCTATGTCGCGTGAGCTATTCCGACGTAATTTTTATTTTGTATTTTACATTTTATAGAAATTTATTGTAAAGTAAACTAGCTTAAGAATAATAATAAATAAAGGAGATAATAATAATACTAACAAGTTGGCTTCGCTTTAAAGCCCAGTATTACACTTCTCCGCCCTTAACTCTTCGTATGTTATGTCAAAAATTTGCCAGTTAAATTGAAGCTCAATGATATGTCTACATAGGCTTTAACCCCTCGTATGCTTAGACACGGATCCGTGCGGGGACATTTGAACCTTATGTTAAATGTCAGTTAATTTCAATTTGATTAGCAAATTTTTGACGTCGCATACGAGGGGTTAAATGCTTTGCACTGATCAGTGCTTTAACATACCAAGGGTTGAACTTCTGCACCGATGTTGCTCTTAGACCACTCTATGTGTTGCTATTTATGGGGGCCCATCTAGCGGGAGGCGAGTCATCGTCTACCAGCGTCATTACACATGAGACTTTTTCCCTGGTAGACGCCCAGTCCTCCATTTCATCCCCATAACCCAATTAGCCAGTCCGCGATTTCATCCCCACAGCCCAATTAGTCAGTCCTCCATTTCATCTCCATAGCCCAATTAACCAGTCCTCCATTTCATCCCCATAACCCAATTAGTCAGTCCTCCATTTCATCCCCATAGCCCAATTAGTCAGTCCTACATTTCATCCCCATAACCCAATTAGTCAGTCCTCCATTTCATCCCCATAGCCCAATTAGTCAGTCCTACATTTCATCCCCATAGCCCAATTAGTCAGTCCTTCATTTAATCCCCATAGCCCAATTAACCAGTCCTCCGTTTCATCCCCATAGCCCAATTAGTCAGTCCTCCATTTCATCCCCATAGCCCAATTAGTCAGTCCTCCATTTCATCCCCATAACCCAATTAGTCAGTCCTCCATTTCATCCCCATAGCCCAATTAGCCAGTCCTCCATTGCATACCCATAGCCCAATTTGTATTTAGATTCCAAATATCCATCAATAGTTTTTGCAGCTAGCGGGCGCTGTCTCTGTGTGCGTCCCATTTCACGGATAGGGACAGCATCCGCTCGATGTACACCTTACATTCCATCATCATCATCATCATCATCATCAGCCTATTCTTGTCCACTGCTGGACATAGGCCTCTCCAACTGCACGCCATTGTAAGCGATCCTCGGCTACTCTCATCCAGCTTTTGCTGCACAGATCATCGCTCCACCTAGTCTGAGGGCGTCCCACACTACGCTTGCCGATCCGCGCGGTCTCCACTCAAGAACACGTTTACCCCACCGGTTATCGGTTCTTCGGCTAATATGGCCAGCCCACTGCCACTTCAAATTGCTAATACGGTGAGCTATGTCGGTAACTTTGGTTCTCTGACGGATCACTTCGTTCCGAATTCGATCCTACAAAGAAACTCCGAGCATTGCCCTTTCCATAGCTCTCTGAGCGACTTTAAATTTGTGGACCAGCCCAACCGTGAGTGTCCACATTCGTGTCGTGAGTGTCGTGTGTTACATTCCATAACATTGTCGAAAGGGCCTCTACGCGTTGGCTTGGGCTCCGCGCACGCCTCCCAAAGGTCCGGGACACTATAGTCCCATGAGCGGATGCGACATACTTTTTTTTTCTAGCCTATAATTGTGTCCCACTGATGGGCCAAGGCCTCGTCTCTTGCGCCACTCGTCTCTATTGGCTGCATGCTCCCTCCACTCGTTACTAAATGCATCCAGGTCATCCCGCCATCTTCTTTTCGGTCTGCCTCTGCTCCAGTAACCTTGCTTATTCTGGCCCATCGTCGCTGGCCCAGACATGTCCAGCCCAGTCCCACTTCAACTTCAGCGACATACTAACATTTCTTTTTTTCTTTTTCAGTATCAAAGAACTCCAAATAATGCCGAATTGCAGAATCGGTACCGGCGACTTCAAGAAAGAGGTCCTCGTGGTTCCACAAGACGTGAACTTGCTTTAAGCACTAGTGTATATTGAGCCTTAGTAGTAGGCATAGGATTTCTAACACGGTAGGACTTAAAAAAACTATGGAGCAGATATTAACACTTTCAACACCAACAACCCGGAGGCCGGGCGCTCGTATACTTTGTTCAGATGCCGGCCAACCCGGTAGCAGCGGTTGATGCTATAAAAGTCGGCTCGGCCGGTTTCTGGGATATGTCTTACTTTTTTGTCTGGTTGCAAAGTGTTAACATTAAAATATAATACACTAGCGACCCGCTTTGGCTTCGCACGGGTGCAATGCTGATAAATTACGCATGTATTATACATATAAACCTTCCTCTTGAATCACTGTAGCGATTGAATAAAACGCATCAAAATCCGTTGCGTAGTTTTAAAGATCTAAGCATACATAGGGACAGACAGACAGACAGCAGGAAGCGACTTTGTTTTATACTATGTAGTGATACTCATACTCATAAGATAAGTGCATCTATTTAATTCGTTACTTCAATTTTATAGTCAAGGTCAAAGTCCGAGGAATATACAAATACCTGATTTGTGTGGCCATTTTTTTTTCGTCGGTATAAAATCCATATATCCATATATATTATAAATGCGAAAGTGTGTCTGTCTGTCTGTTACCTCTTCACGCTTAAACCGCTGAACCGATTTAGATGAAATTTGGTATATAGATAGTTTCAGTCCCGGGGAAGGACATAGGATACTTTTCATCCCGAATAAATGTAGTGTTCCCGTGGGATGAGCGGGTAACACTGCGGGGCACAGCTAGTATGTAAATATTTGCGACTTTTTACAAAGGAGTGAATTGGCTCCATAGCTATCTTAAGTCCTATCGTGCTACCATGAAGTCCTATGCCTACTTATTAGTTGTGTATTTCTCTGGTAGTGGAAGTGTTAACTTTCAGTTTATTCACGTTAAAAACGAGTATACACAGTATTTTATAAAATAGCCCTCATTTGAACTGGTGAAATCGTAGCTTTACATATATAAATACATATCTAAACATAAATGTTTTAAAGCGCATGAATTTCAGCAATAATACGTGATGATGTATGTAATTATTTTCTATTCATCTAATGTAATAGATGACCTAATGTAATGTTGGATATCATGGTATAAGAAAACGCGGTATGTACTCCGGAATGGCAGGTGGACTTTCGTCATCGCGCTGCGATTGGTTAGTTGGTTCTGTCAATCCGTTTCCGTTAATATATTGATAATTTCAACCAACTTTTTGAAGTGAATAATACTTTTCGCTGACTTCTAGGTAGTAACATAGCTATTTCATGCTTTCATTGCGTGCAGTCGAAAATAAGTTGAAAAAAGTAATTTTCCGCGTGAATTTTGACAATTTCTAGTAGTTTTTGAAACAAAAATTATCAATGAAAAATTCAAATTGTAGGTTTGAAATATATACCAATAATTCCCTATAGCCCTGTCCTAGGTAGTAACACCAATAATATGTTAAGAAACATGTTTGATCATAGATAAAAATGTCTAAAACAATTAGCATTTTAAAAGGAATAAGGCCTCTTAAACCAATTATAACGACAAAATCAAATTTAGTCAACATGACAACTGTAATGCACAATTATATTTTCTTATACGACTGGCGGCAATTTTTTTTTCCTTATAATTATTATGTTACTATAAAGCGGCAACTAATCACTTCAGTGTCGTAGAAAGTCTCACTAGCCAGAGTGTCATACATTGTTTTCTTATATCATGGGATATAACACGCTTCTGAAAATTAAAACACTTTCTAGCTTAATCTAAGCTATCCCCATTTAACCAACCAACCTAACTCATCTGACAATTTACAAGTTTATAGATTTGGAAGAAAATAAAGGATAAAAACGCGTGATATTAAACGTTAAATTAGATGAAAAAAGTTATATCAAAAGTTACGTTAGGTCAAACGTCGGGCTTTTTCTGCAAACATGTGATTACTGAAAATAAGTATAGGTTCCTTTTTGTGATTTATTCTTAATTTACGCCACCCATATTTTGTGCCATCGATAAATGAGTCATATAGAAGCAAAGTCAGCAACATCCAATGTTATTAAACTTTCGTGAGACATACTTATTTATTTTATTACGTCACTCACGACGAAGTTGCCGCGGTTGCCGTCCCTGATGCAGAGCTCCATACGAGTTCGAAACATGTCGGGCCGTTCCTGACAATTTCACGTGAGTGTAAACCGCTTATACAATAATAAAACATCCAATGTGGTTGAAAATCGTATAAGTTATTTTAACTATACCAGACTACATTAAAAGTTGCTACATTACAAAAATTGGATATTGCTGACTTTGGGTCTATATGACTCAAATTGTAAAAATATGTTGTGATTTGTAAACAGCCATGTTTTACGTGATTATTAAATACTTTATCATTTTGTAAATATACGGTACCTCTGAGTTCTGGACGACTCGGGACGACTTCGTCCACAATCCTATTTCGACACCATCTTAACTTGTCCTCATTATCATATGGTCCGCTGTTCTGTTTCTGATTCCTAAACTTTCCTTTTTATCCACATTACTATAATGATATTAATGATCCAGTGCCTGCTCGTCCACATCCCCATTTTGACACAGATCGACTAGAAACGTCAGATGAATGTGTCAGTCGGGTGCGCATTTTTCACATAACGATTGATTGTCATAACGTATTGTTTACCATAAAATCGTAAGCCATAACTCTGTAATTATTAACGGTACAAGAGGTTTGGGAGTAAAACCCATTAGCTTAGGTTAGGTTAGGTTTGTATTATAATTATAACAATCCTGAAAGTTATTAGTTTCAGAGATAAGTAAACATTATGAATACGAAGATTATGTCTAATAACAAAATTATGAGTAAGAATTTTGTGTGAGTTAATATGTAAGCCGTATAAACGAATGTGGACGAGTTGGGACTGGACCAAATAGCGCTGTTGACGATATAGGAATGCAGGCAAAATGGGATATTGGGCGATATAAGAATGTGAACTTGGCTAAAGTTAGGAAGGTGACGATTGGCGATGGGATTGTGGACGATTTAAAAAGGTACCTAACTTAATGGGACCTTGAATGAAGTCATCCTAAGTCACCTGGACAAATAATGAAAACTTGTGTAGAGTTACTTTTCTGGTAATGGAGTTTATTTTTTTGTTAAACCTCAATTAGGTTGTCACAATTGGTATATGAGATTAAGTTACGAATGGTTTCTATGTAATGTTTTGTTAATTAAATTGTCTGCCTTTTATAAACACACCTTTTTTTGTAGCGTTGACCACTCCTACCGCCACCTCCTCCTTTAATCGATATCCTCAATGGTGAGGGTCGTGGCCTCTCTAAATAACTTTTTCAAGAACTATTTTGCGCCAGGTTACTCTATATTGGGTTGCGTGGATTGAAGTCTTGAGGGTACAGTGTATCTGGTCTGACCATCCTGTTGGACTTGTTCCTCTGAGCCGTCTTCCGCACACGTCGCCTGTTTCTAGCAGCTTTTCTAAATTGTCACCTCTCTTTCTGGCAATATGGCTAAAGAACTCAAAACTTCTCCGCATGCATAGGTGGTGGTAAGGGCCGCCACTTTTCGTTCTATTCGGTTTCCGCACGGAATGACGGCAGCAAGCGAGGCGAGAGTCGTAATAATATCTTAAGTACCGAGATTATTGTGTATTTTCATTTAATGTAATAATAATAATAATAATAAATCTTTATTCATGAAATCATAGTAATAACAAATGGCATAAAAGGTCTTAGATCTATACAGAGCATTCTTAATACTGGTGCCTGAACTAGGAGAATCCTGTATCTCAGGCTTTGAGAGTTCAAAATATACTCTAAGTACAAAAATAATAATCATTTACAATTAATACAATACTACTTATTGAATTCATAATATAATAATACTATAAAACTATATAAGTAATATTTTTTTTTTGATATTGCTTAATTAAGATATGTTCAACTATGTAGGACATTGCATTGTCACCGTTAGCACAAATTGAAACTAGGACAGTCGGAATTGCATGAATCGTCAGCTTGTTTAATTTGTTTAGGTATATTACAAATCGGAACAATATTTAATAATAAGAAGTTACGCGGTTATGAAATATAGGAAATAATGAGTCGAGAATGTTTTGAGTAATACTAAAACTGAAAATGGACTTCTTATAATCTAAAAAGGCGCTCTTAGGCGCCTTCGTAATCTATAGAGTTTTGGAACCTTTTTTCGGCTAGTTTTCTTGCTGGGCATTCGGCAGTGCCAGTTTCGTGATTACACGGTTTCTTATAGTGCATGCATGTCGCGCACTTTGGTGGTTCGGCCTTCTTGGTGCAGTCCTTTATTGCGTGCCCTACCTCTCCGCAATGCCCACAGATGTTAACTTCCATCTTACATGACTTCGCCGCATGCCCGTACTGCTGGCATTTATAGCACCTTGTGACCAGAGTAAAATCTCTTACAGGGCACGACGACCAGTTCACGAAAACTCTGTCATTTGTGACTAGTACCTTGCGAATTAGAGCTGGAACTTCAATAATATAATTGCAGGTCTCGGCTTCCTTCCTTCCCGATTTATGGCTCAATCTTGACGAGGACAAAAACTTTTCTAGGGTCAGGTCTTGTAGTTTGTCGGCTAGGTTTTGTTGAAAGATACACTTGAAGACTTCCGCTTCTTGCATATCCGCGGGCACTCCGACAATAAAATTACTACTCTGGGCTTTCGTTTTTGTGTTTCATCCACAGTGAGGCCTGACGTCGTTAGCTGCTGCAACTGCTTCAGTTTCGCGATGTCCTCCTTGGAGTCGGTGCTGATAACAACGCCGCCGTTTTTGATTCTGCGCAATCCTCTCACGTGCAATTTTATTTCATCGGGCCTAATGATTTTTTGAACGAGGGATTTTGTTTCCTCGCTCGACTTCGATTTGTCAGTCGGGTAAATTGCTACCGAGCTGATGTTAGAGGGTTGGATGCGACTAGTAGTATTGTTCTTCAGTACGTCGGCAAAAGATACTTGGCCGGGATTAGCTATAGAGGACTCCTGGATGCATTGCTTGAGTTCCTGGAAGCGACGGGAGGGATCTACTTTTTCCTTAAGTGTCTTATGGGAGTTATAGGCCTGAGTTGTTTTTTGTTTCAGGGACTGGTACTCGATAGCCATTTGTGATGAGCAATGACCCACTTTGCGGCATAGGGTGCTAATCCTTGATTTTTGGTCCGAGTTAAGTTTACCTTCTGTAGAGATGGTGCATACTTCATTGAGGTAGTTTTCAATGGTCTTCATCCAGTTTTGAAGGTCCGTGGAGGTGACGACGGCCAGGGGCTCGAGCTCATCCTGTTGGCGGGGCTCGGGCGGGGCGGGCAGGTCGGGCTGCGGCTGGTCGCGCGGCGGTAAGGGCGAGGGCGGTGGGCTGCGGCGCGTGACTCCACTCCGGTTAAATGGACTGCTTCCGTCCATTTTCCATAAAATCCGTTCAAAGTATGTAAATTATTGTACTCTAAACATTCTCACTAGCAAGCACTATGCATTGACATAGATACTTGCTTCCGCGTTATGTACAGAGCTAGGTCACGCACGATTTAAAATGATTATTTATTTTATTAATTGACACGTCCGATACGTATGACGACTGGACTGAGATCCCGTAATATTAAGTAAATAGCAACCAGGATGTGGGTCAGAATTTATTTGCAAGTTTTGATTACAGACAGATATCAGGAGAGGTGGAACTAAATAAAAACGTATAAAACCCACGTTCGTTTATCCACAACACGATTTAAAATGATTATTTATTTTATTAATTGACACGTCCGATACGTATGACGACTGGACTGAGATCCCGTAATATTAAGTAAATAGCAACCAGGATGTGGGTCAGAATTTATTTGCAAGTTTTGATTACAGACAGATATCAGGAGAGGTGGAACTAAATAAAAACGTATAAAACCCACGTTCGTTTATCCACAACACGATTTAAAATGATTATTTATTTTATTAATTGACACGTCCGATACGTATGACGACTGGACTGAGATCCCGTAATATTAAGTAAATAGCAACCAGGATGTGGGTCAGAATTTATTTGCAAGTTTTGATTACAGACAGATATCAGGAGAGGTGGAACTAAATAAAAACGTATAAAACCCACGTTCGTTTATCCACAAAATTTTGTTTGTGAAGTTGTTCATCAGTCTGTCGGAAACAGTGAGAAGCGAGGTCGCCAGTGCTTCCGTTGAGTGGCTGAGAAAACAACCTCATGTCAGTGTGCGCCGTAACTGCATGCATACGCTGCTTGATGATTATAGCATTACAAAGTTATTCATAACGTGCCAAGCTTATACTGATATGTACATATAACTACGAGGGTTGTTTGATAAATACCCGTGTTTAGAAAAAACAACAAAGGTTTGTATACGTGTATATTTATTTTTCTACATAGTCACCTTCCAACTCTATACACTTGTTCCAACGGTGTTCTAGCTTTAATAAGCCGTCTAAAAAATAGGTTTTCGGAAAGTCGTGAAAATAAGCCTCCGTGGCGGCAATGGCCTCTTCATTGGACGAAAATTTCTTTCCACCGAGCCATTTTTTTAAATTTGGGAATAGGAAGAAGTCACAGGGAGCCAGGTCTGGGGAATAGGGCGGATGAGGCAGCAATTCATAATGTAATTGCTTTAATTTGGAGTCTGCGATTCTTGAGGAGTGAGCTGGTGCATTATCATGATGAAAGATAACTTTTTTCTTATTTAGATGTGGTCTCTTTTTTTTATATGGTATCAAATTCTTGCAATAAATTAGCGTAATATTGCCCGGTTATTGTTCTTCCTTTTTGTAAATAATCAGTATGGATGATTCCCTGCGAGTCCCAAAAAACAGTCGCCATGACCTTTCCGGCCGATGGAACGGTCTTCGCCTTCTTTGGAGCTGATTCCCCCGGCAAAATCCACTGTTTAGACTGTTCTTTACTCTCTGGGGTATAGTGGTGTATCACGTTTCATCAACAGTCACAAAACGCCGAAGGAACTCACCCGGACTACTTTCGTACTTATCTAAACAGTGCCTTGAAATTTGCTTCCGGGTGAGCTTTTGTTCCTCGGTGAGCAAACGCGGCACCCACCTCGCCGAAACCTTCTTCATGCCTAATTTGTGTTCTAAAATGTGCTGCACGCGTTCAATCGAAACATTTACAATGTGGACAATTTCTCTAAGTTTTATTCGGCGATCGCTTAATACAACATTCTCATTTTTTTTTACCATATCACCTGTGGTCACCTCAACAGGACGTCCTGGGCGATCTTCATCAAAGATGGACGTTCTGCCTCGTTTAAATTCATTGTACCAATATTTAATGGTTGTCATAGAAGGAGTATGATCATTGTAAATAGCTTGCATGCGTACTTTTATTTCATCACAAGAATTTCCTTCCAAAAACAGAAAACGAATTACAGAACGATACTGCTCTTTCTCCATTATTGCAATAACAACGCGAACTCCGTCGTAAAAAGTCGTTAAAAGAAAAAAAAACAAAAGAACGTTGTATTTTTTTTTCAATTTTCTAGTCCATAAAGGATGCCTAAAAAGTTCGTATATATACTTTCAGCCAGTAACAAGAATAACTTTTTAAAACGGGTATTTATCAAACAACCCTCGTACATATCTATAGGTGCTATTATCAAGAGGTATAATTTGTACCTATATTTTTAGATTTTTGTAAGATATAAAATCTTTACCACGTCAAAGAGATGAAAGGATTTTGGTTGGTTCATACTTATTTTAATTTTAAGTGAAGGATAGTTTTACCCAACTACGGAAAATCAAAATGAGGGTTACGAATTTTCGTTCTCCGCGCGAATGATGTTGCGGGCGCCTACTATGAATGTTTATGTAACTTATCTACGACTTTCGGTATCGAGGAATGATTATTATTATCGCATTATCATGACACTGAAAAACATAATGTGCTGATTATAAGTAGTCTTGACTCTGCCGAATTTGTCTCAGTGATTAGTTTTACCGCGAATATGCTGTTTATAGCAGTGGCGACGGTTCTGATACTAGTCTACCTTTATGGGACTAGGACATTCGGGTACTGGGCCAAGCGTGGGGTGAAACATGACCCACCAATCCCATACTTCGGCACCGCCAAGAGGCAGTTATTCCAGCAAATAAGCTTCGCCGATATTTACGATGAGATGTACTGGAAATACCCAAACGAACGGTTTGTCGGTTATTACCTAAGCACCACTCCTTTACTTATCTTGAGAGACCCAGAACTAATCAAGCGAGTGTTAGTTTCGGATTTTAACTACTTCCACTCAAGATCCGTACACCCACTCGACGAGACACCAGAACCATTATTAAACAATATATTTTCTTGCGAGGGAGATTTATGGAAGTTGCTTCGACAGAAATTGACGCCAGCCTTTTCTTCTGGAAAGTTAAAGGCCATGTTCCCTTTGATTGTGTCCAGAGCCGAGAAACTAAAACAGGTGGCTGCCGACGCGGCCTCGAGCGGCTCCGATGTTGATGTGCGGGATCTCATGGCACGGTACACTACCGACTTCATCGGTGCTTGCGGATTCGGTATCGACACAGATACTCTAAGCGACGAGAACTCAATGTTTAGACAAATAGGACGTCGCATATTCAATACGACGACGCGTGATGCCATTGTGATGCTGCTCAAGTTTATGATGCCTGGTCTGTTTACAAGTTTCCATATTATGCCAGAATTTGTGGAAAAAAATATGATTGATCTGGTTAAAAAGATAATGGTGCAGCGTAACTACAAGCCGTCTGGGAGGAATGACTTTATTGATATGCTTCTGGAACTGAAAGGGAAAGGGAAGATCGTGGGAGATTCTATAACAAAAAAGAACCCTGATGGTTCAGCGGTCATGGCTGAGTTGGAGTTGGATGATCTGTTGGTGACGGCTCAAGTGTTTGTGTTTTTCGCCGCCGGGTTCGAGACGTCTTCCTCTGCGACTAGCTATCTGCTGCATGAGCTGGCCCACCATCCAGAATATCTGGAAAAGTGTCAAGCGGAAATCGATGAAGTGCTTGCGCGATATGATAACAAGTTATGCTATGACGCCGTCAAAGAAATGAAATATTTGGACATGTGTTTCAGGTAGGTACTGAACTGAAGATATTATGCAACGATTACTTAAACATTATACGCCTTTTCGCTCTTAATAAAATAGACTTGACTAAATTATCTGGATAAATACACTTTTGGACCTTAATAACATGAAATAAAGACAAAAAGTGGTAGACCAATTTTTCGGCTTACTCTACTAAGCCAAATAAAGGTTTTAGCCCAATATTTTTTTTTACCATATGGATACTTGGAATATACAGATATAAGACATTTGTGCCAACTATTGCGATGCGAAAATGTAGAATAGAATAGAAAATTAGGGCTTAAGATCTTTGCATATTACAAAATAGCCTTACGGCATTGACAACATACTTAGGTGAATTCGCTGCATGCTCGCGATCTCGGTGGTGCTCGAACGACCCGCAATCCTAACCAGATCGTCATCGATTGGTCGATGACCGATGGTTTAACGTAAAGTTGGCATTTCAGCGAAAGCATGCGCATCTTCCCCTCCCTCGGCTACTTGATGCGCAAATGCGAGAAACTCTACACTATCCCGGACACCAGCATCACGATAGACCCTGGCGTGAAGATCGTTATCCCGGCCAAGTCTCTGCACGCCGACCCGCAGTACTGGGACGAACCGGAAAAGTTCAACCCTGACCGTTTTCACCCTGACAACGTGGCTAAAATCCCCAAACACGTGTATTTGCCATTTGGGGAAGGACCGAGGAATTGTATTGGTGAGATTTTTTAAAATTTTATTTTTATATTTTTATTTATTTTAATGAAAATAAGTTTGCTATGGAGAAGGGTCATATTTCAGGCAAAATCTTAACAGCGCGATGTAGGAAATGTCATTAAGAAATATGTTCTTAAAAAAATCTTTTTGCCCTCTCATCACGGACGGATTTTAACCAATTTCGGTACTTACATGCATAGCTGGACATACAAATATGGTTATAGAATACTTTTTACCCGACTAGACCATATGTTGTGTAGGCTGTTAGGTAATGCACTAATTCTCGTTTTGTATGTGATGGACGTTGTGAGTATTATATTCTTTGAGCGGTCGCAATAAAATCACTTTTTAGCGTTTTTTTTGGAAACGTGTATTGCGACCATTTTGGTTAGCACAAAGACAGTGAAGGCGCGTCTATATAGTCATAGACAACAAACATAGAAAAAGGGTATAAAATAAGTAGCACCAACTTATGAAACTAAACTAATATTAATGTTGGAGTTCCCAACATGCTGGGGCCACAGCAGAGGATGCCATCATAAACTTACTGTCTACAGGATAGAAAACTTAAATGCTTCAGTAGCAGCCAGCGATGAAATTGTTAATTTTAAATTGTATTGAAACATCTCACAGACCATAAGAACTAAGAATACAATGTGTAAGCGCGTGCGCGCTTTCGTGCGTATGAGCGGGCGTGCGTGCGTGCGTGAGGTTGTTACTTCTTTACGCCGAAATGGCTGAACGGATTTGCATGACATTTAGAACAGAGATAATTGATACTCTATATTAACACATAGGTTCAAAAGCTACTATCGTAATATAACTTGAAATAAACTATTAATAACATTACGTTTCAGGTGAGCGACTGGGGAACATGCAGTCGCTGGCAGGACTGGCCGCGTTACTCAGTAAGTTTTCGGTGAGGCCGGGCAAAACCACCGTCCGGCGGCCGGCGATCGACCCTCGTGTGTACAGCGTGCAGAGCGTCATTGGGGGCCTCCCTCTAGCCATGGTGGCCAGGAAGAAGGATCAATAATAATAATCTATAACTGTTATAGGTTTATAGTATAACAACGGATTCTTGCATAAGAAAGGAAGCTAGATGATCGACCGCCTGTTGACTTGGTTTTAATTGTTTTAAAAAGCAATAAAGCATATTTGTGTTGTATTGTTTTGCATCGATCAAATAACGACCACCCATGCCATGCCCTAATTAGAGCAGTAACCAGTAATCTAGCAACCAGTAACGTAGGAACCAATAAAAATCAGTAACTCAGAAATCAGTAAAAACCAGCAATTTAGAAAACAGGTAGAAATCTGGTAGCAATAACTGATATCAGTAATTGTAAATGATGAATGAAGGATTAACAATTGAGTTGAATATCTTAATAGTAACGAAACTTAAAGATCTTAGATTAGATTCAATAAACAAATTGACGTATTCAAAGGGTCATTATTTGTAAGTTCTAAAGGGCTCTCTTTCGAGGACACATTTTTAATGAAGTGTCTAGATTGTTGTGGCTGTATGGTAGAAATCCTGGAAAATCTTCCCAAGCGTTCCAGGAAGTTCGGTAATTGGGTCAATTTCCCAAGCAGTATTTTTTGATGGCAAGACTGAAAACGCAGGTGCAGAAAGGTTGAATAATAAAGTACCATTTTTTTTCGGAAACAGCCCGCCATTGTCTACCTCGGGCAACAGCTAAAATTTAAATATTAATATATATAATAATTTAAAAAAATATATTTAGACCAAATTTCTCATCAAGGTGGGTTGTCCCCAAGCCGATTTTGTTTGTAAAATGCCGGGTAAGTCAAATACTATGCATGACAAAGAAAATCTGTTACCATTATTTTATTACCATATAAATAGGTAACGAAAAAAGCACATTACCCCTTATATATCTCCTTTGTATACCCTTGAATAAGTGCATATACGTTTGTCCTGAGAAAACTTCTCATTACCGCCGACAATGTTTCGAACCGATTTATTTCCCAAATTTGATCAAGTACGCCCCCCGTCTCCCGCGCACTTCAAAGAATTAGTCAAGCTGCGGCGCTCGACGAGGCCGGTTGTGTATAGTGGCAATACGTTGGCTTGTACAAACGTGAATATTTCATCGCGGTGGACAGGGGACAAAAAAAATGTCATTCCGGAGTTTGTTATAGTTTCTTTATTTTTTAACTGCGTGGTTTGAAATTTATATATATCAGGTAAAGTACACTCGCCATTACAAGAGTTGAATTAGTTTTAGAATATAGGGCTTACTTTATTTTTAAGAAATAAAAATATGTCGTGTTTCTCATTCCACCATTCTCATTCCAGTGTTTCCGGTGTAGTAAAATGACTTTAAACCCCACCAAAATGAGGAAAGCACCGGAATGACATCAAAAGTAGCTTCAGTGTTCATAAATATTGTTAAAATAATATTTTTTTTTTATTTTGTTTTTAATACCATACTAACATATATGTTTATATTATTATGTAATGCCAATATAATATATATTACGAATATACAAAGTAAAATTACTTTCATAATATGCTACTTTTCTTTCATTCTGGTGTATGAAATTTCATTGCGGTGCACTTATTTTATCATCCTGGTGTACATTTATCATTCCGTTGTATGTTTCATATTCGATCTCGAATATCTCGAAAACTATTTCAGATTTCAGGGTCCCTTTTACATATGTTTAATAATATAGTCTAAAGTATCTCTTCACATTTAAAAAACTTAAAAATAATCAAAAATAAAGAATCACACCGAAATGATACAAAAAATGCGTCTTGTTGAAATTGACCCAATTGCATCATCTGCCGAAGTTTTAAAAGTGGAACTTCTTGCCCTCACATGTGTTTCCTCCTTCTTATAACGTAGGACTCGTCAAACGAAGTGTGAAGCATCTCTCGGGCCAGCAAGGCAATGTCTACTACCTAAATAAAGCCACCGATTGTTTTTTGTAAGTTGACATTGCGGCATAGGCTCCCCTTTTTGCTTACCATCAGGCGAAGTGGAGCCACTATGTTGTACCAATATAAAAAAAACCGGCCAAGTGCGAGTCGGACTCGCGCACCGAGGGTTCCGTACAAACACTTTCCATCCCTAAGTGGTTAAGTTAAGTTTGCACCTGCTATGTATAGCGCCCCATATAAATTAGGTGCAAAGTTAGGTATTAAAAAAAAAATTTATGGTTTTCGTAATTTTTCCTTTATCTATGCTATAAGACGTTGCTTCGTACCAAATTTCAAGATTCTGAGTTCACGGGAAGCACCCTGTAGGTTTTGATTCCCTTGCAAGTGTCGAAAATTTGCGGCATAAACGGCTGTATCTTTTGATTGGCTTAGAAGTTTGATTTTTTCACAGCTTCAAGGGACAGTACACTTGAGTAATTGATATAAATTTCAGCTTCATACCTCCACGCGTTCCTGAGAAAAAGGGTCTTGACAGACGGACGGACGGACGGACAACAAAGTGATCCTATAAGGGTTCCGTTTTTTCCTTTTGAGGTACGGAACCCTAAAAACATACATACATATAGTACAAATTTTCTAAGCTAAGCTGATCCACTTAAGAACTGAATACCATTGAGTGTTAACCACAAATTAAGATAGCGAGCTCGTAGAAAAAGCAGATTGTAACCACCTTGGAAGGTTAATATAGATTATCGACTCTATTTCCTTGGACATTAGACAACAAAATACACTAACAGAAGAATGGTGATCATAACTTTTTTGGAATTTTAGAACCGCCCGACTCTCCACAAGAACGTATTTTCTTGGAAAATCACTATGAACTCTCATCATCAACCATTTTAAACCTATTCAACAAGGAATATGGTTGAAAATTCAATATCCACGCAATTTATTTATTTATTTATTTATTTATTTATTTATTTAGAACCATTAAATGAGTAACATTACAGATTTCTCCATTGCGTTACATCGATTCTTAATCTAGGCTAACACTAATATTTAAAACTAACACAAACACAAATCCATGCTAACGTCCTTCTATCACTCTCTTCCACTCGATCATCAGTCGCGCTATCGCTGTCACAAACACATCGCACTGCGGTGACGCTGCGAGTACCGAGTTGAGCAGAGCGGTCGCGCGGGGGATGGGCGAGTGGTGGTACAGGTTTGTACGTGAGGGAGCTACTGCTAGAAGTGGCACTTCCCGCCGCCTGTTGCGGTAGTCGTCGGGCACTCTTAGCTTAAGTACCTTCTCCAGAAGACTTACACTGTCGATCTTATTCCTTAAAATGCTCAATATAAATAAGAGCAGGCTTATAGATCTACGCATCTCTAAGGATTCGAAACCTAAATATCCTAATAGGTACCGCGTCGGATATAGGTAGGGATAGTACTTATACAGTTTTTTGTACAGATCTCTAAGAAATCTTTTTTGGACTTGTTCCAGCATGAGACAATATTTGGCCTCATGTGGAGCCCAGACCACTGCATTCGTTTCTAAAATGCTACGCACCAGAGAAATATACAATGTACGCGTCGCCGTCGCGGTCAGTGGTGCGGCGTTACGTAACACGAACCCTAATCTCTGATACGCAGACTTAGTAATAAGGCGTATATGAGGACGAAAAGTGAGACACGTGTCGAAGGTAACCCCTAGATCGCGCACCTCGCTCACCCGTGCTATCGCCGCTCCTGCCATGATATATTCGTAATTGAGGGGCGCCGCGGAGCGCGCGAACGACATTATCTCACACTTGTCCTTGTTAAACAAGAGTTTGTTCGTGATGCTCCACTTGCTAACCGCATCTATGTCCTTCTGCAAGGCATGACAGTCCCGGATGGATTTAACGGGCATGACCAACTTTACGTCATCAGCAAATAGCAGTATTGTGGCGCTGCTAACCACCTCAGGGAGGTCATTTATGAGTATCAAAAAGAGGAATGGCCCTAAATTTGAACCTTGACTTACCCCAGAACGAGTCTGATACGGCTGTGACTGGTAGGGGCCATACCTCACGAACTGTTTTCTATCCCCGAGGTAGCTAGCAAACAACCGTAAGAGCCGGGGACCAAAACCAATCATGCTCAGCTTTTCCAGCAAGATGTCGTTGTCAACTCGATCAAAAGCCTTTTGGAAGTCGAGATAGACCACATCCACCTGGTTTCGTGCGTCCAGCTCTCTCGAGATGATATCCACCAGCTCGACTAGATTAGTGGCTACTGATCTCTTAGGTAGAAAGCCATGTTGGGAGCTAGTAAGATACGGTGAGCATTGGGGCAGCAGGCAACTATGCAGGACCATCTCGAATACCTTGGCCAGGGCAGACAGTATGGCTATCGGCCGATAGTTCTCTATCCTCAACTTAGACCCTTTCTTTGGTATTGGGGTCACACGTGACGTTTTCCAAATTTGCGGATATTCCCCGGTTGAAAGTATTAAGTTGAAGATAAAGACCAGCGGATCGACCAAATGCTCTATGCATCCCTTAATGACAAACGCTGGAACGCCATCCGGACCTGCCGATGCATCGGCTTTAAGGCGCTTAACAGCACGGTACACAGCATCTATGCTGATCGACCTGACATCGACATCTCGCCCTGCCGACAAGTTCTTCGAATCCACTCGCGTGGGGTCGAGGGTCGGCGAACTCGGTAAGAACACCGATTCGAAATGTGCGGCAAACGCATCAGCCGCACCAGCTCCACTGTACTCGGTTTCACCTCTTGTGACAGTGGGTTCGATACCACCTCGTACACGTAACGTATTGACGTATTGCCAGAACTGCGACGGTTTTTTAGTGAGATTCCGAGATACGTCATTGACATAGTTATTATAGGCTACTTTAATGTTGCTTTTTATTTTAGAGCGCAAAACTTGAAATTCCCGGTAATCATTATCATTTTTGGTTCGTTTCCACATCCGATGGAGATGGGCTTTCATCTTAATGTCACGGATAATTGCCTTCGTATAGTAGACGGGATATGTGCGACCACACGTTGGCTTCCGTATTTTCCTGGGAATGCAGCGATCGAATATACTATATATAGTGGCATAAAATTGATCAATACTAACACTGACATTTTCTGTAGCATAAAAATCGGTCCAGTCATGATCCCTGAATAAACAGTATAAGCAAGTGAAATCAGCCTTAGCAAAATTCCAGTCTCTGGAAGTATCTATATTCGAAGGGTCGGCTAATGTTACCTTAGAATGAAAGTCGTACTTTGCGTGTACAACGAGCGGCGGGTGGTGCGGGTCGATGTTCACGAGCTCCTCCCCCGGGGCCGCGCACCGCACACTGAGGGCACTGTCCATCTCGGCGCTCGCCAGCACCACATCTAGCATCCTTTCATTCTTATTATTCACACAGTTATAATCTGACAAATTACACAGAGACAAGAAACAACAATACAGGTTACAAACTATTTGGCTTGCACTATACAAATTCAAATCACCCAGAATTAATACCTTTGCTTTAGGGTTATGCTTACAAAAGTTCTCTACACAATTAAACCATTCAGTGTACACTTCATCTGCAATGTAGTTCTAACCTTTTTTTGTAAGTAACTGGTTGGCGCTTACGAGAACAATAGCAGATAGGATTGTATTAGACACAATACCATTGTGAATGCAGGTAATTGGATGAGCTTAGTTTAAAAAAAATGTACTATACATATACAGCTGAACTTACAAGTCTTCCTTCTGGCTTTGCCGTAGTCGGGTAAAAATAAAAAAAAAATCCTACTACAATTTGACGGCTAGTCATAAGCTACCACGAAATAGGTAGTACAATTGTCATAACGTATTGTTTACCATAAAATCGTTAGCCATAACTCTGTAATTATTAACGGTACAAGAGTTTTGAGAGTAATACCCATTAGCTTAGGTTAGGTTAGGTTTGTATTATAACAATCCTGAAGAGTTATTTGTTTTAGAGATAAGTATAAATTATGAATACGAAAATTAGTCTAATAACAAAATTATGAGTAAGAATTTTGTGTGAGTTAATATTATGTAAGCCGTATAAAGGAATGTGGACGAGTTGGGACTGGACCAAATAGCGCCGTGGACGATATAGGAATGTAGGCAAAATGGGATATTGGACGATATAAGAATGTGAACTTGGCTAAAGTTAGGAAGGTGACGATTGGCGATGGGATTGTGGACTATTTAAAAAGGTAACTTAATAGGACCTTGGACGAAGTCATCCTGAGTCACCTGGACAAATAATGAAAACTTGTGTAGAGTTACTTTTCTGGTAATGGAGTTTATTTTTATGTTTAACCTCAATTAGGTTGTCACAATTGGTAATATGAGACTAGCTTTTGCCCGCGGCTTCGCTCGCACAGGGTCTGGAAACGTTATCTGTGTAATTTTCTACCCGTTGTATGGTTTCTTAAAATAATACAACTAATAGAAATCTGCGCGCATACATAAATTTTTGGATAGTAGATTTATATATTTCTAGATCACGTCGTGGTATACCTACACATGGGGCAATTCATTTTCCGATGAACCGAACAAAATCATAGGTAAAAGTTTAATCTCCTTAAGGTTAGGAATTTCCTCTAACGTTTAAATCAGTATTCTCAGTTAATACAGATAGCCGGTCAAGTGCGAGTCGGACTCGCGCACAGAGGGTTCCTTACAAACTATGAAATCACCGCACATTACTAAGAAAAAGATAAAATATACTAAGTGGCAAATTTAACATTACCGTTTGAAAACTGTTTTACGTACTTTAAAAACAGACTACTTTTTTATTTAATTAGTAATGTATAGTTTCAGATTACTCCCTATAAGTACTTCTAGTAAGAGAGTAAGACACGGTATTACTTGCCAAAGTCATGGTTTTAGTTCAACTGAAAATACCTAAGTACCTACCTACCTTATAAAATTTGATTCCCTTGGGAGTATCGACGTTTGTTGTGGCATAGGTAAACAGCCGGATCTTTTTTAAGTTATAACTTAGAAGTTTGGTTTTTTAACAACTCCAAAGGATTATAGTCCTGAGTACTTATATGGTTTTAATTTCCATTTTATTCAATAGACGGACAGACAACTAAGTGATCCTTTGAGGGTTGCGTTTTTCCTTTTGAGGTAGTACGGAACACACGAGGTTTTGTGACTCAATCCTATGTTTTTTCATAGAAAGTTTTTAACCTCTTCAGGAGATAACTTTCTAAAAATGAATGCAGTTTATACACGAAAATATTCCTCACGTGAACTTTCATCTTCCCCCTTTACTCGGACAATACTCGTACATTTCAAAAAATTCTGAAAGTAGCATTTTGACACACAGAATATGACCAGACTTGCGAAAACAATCTCATCTTTTCTCATCTAAACTTTCGTCTCCCATTAGACCCATTTTGGAGATAAATTTCTAAAAAAAACTTAAGTTTATTTACTCAATTTTTAGTGAATATTCTACAAAAAAAACCGCATACCTCTTATCATAACATGAAAATGTTTCACCTTCAATTTCACATGCTTAGGGGATGAATATTAAAAAATGCATCTCTTACTTTTTAACTTCATTTATGGTGAAAAGTTGTTTGTAATGATCAACCTATTCCCGAAATATTATCACTCTTACTCAAAAAATTCCAAGCTCTGTTTACAAACTGTCACCTTCATTAGGGGTTGAATTTTCAAAAACGCTGAAATCAATATTCTCAGTTTTTGATGAATATAGTCTACCCGCAAAATAGTGCACCTCACTCAAAAAAGGCCCGATTCTCATACAAAGTTCCATTTCCATTTAACTCCTTTCAGGGATGAATTTCCAAAAATGCTGAAACTTGTTTTCTTACTCTGTATAGAAGAATCACGTATTGTTACTTAAAAAAAACCTCAAGGTCTTCATTGAAACTAACCTCCCTCTCTACCCCATGAGTGGTTGAATTTTAAAAAACGCTGAAATACATGTTCTTAGTATTTGATGATCAGTGTACACACAATACGTAATAGTGTATACTTAATGCACCTCTTCGTCAAAAAGGCTCGATTTTCAAATAAAGTTTCACTGTCCATTTAATCCCTTTCGGGGATGAATTTCCAAAAATGCTGAAACTCGTCTTCTTACTTTGCATAGAAGAACCAATACACGAAATATTACCACTCCTACTCAAATAATCCCAAGCTCTTCATAAAAATTTTCACCTCCAACTTTACCCCATTAGGGGTTGAAATTTCAAAAACGCTGAAATCAATATTCAAAGTTTTTAATGAAGGGTCTTCACGCAAAATACTCAAAAAAGCCCCGTTTCTCAAGAAAGTTCTACTGTCCATTTAACCAATTGAGATGAATTTCCAAAAATGCTGAAATATGTTTTCTAACTTTGCAAATAAGAACCTGTCCACGAAATATTACCACTCCTACTCAAAGAATCCCAAGCTCTTCATAGAAACTTTCACCTACCTCTTTACCCTATTAGGGGTTGAATTTTCAAAAACGCTGAAACACATGTTTTCAGTTTTTGATAATCAGTCTACACGCAAAATAATGCACCCCTTACTCAAACAGACCACGTTTTTCTTACAAAGTTTTACTGTGCATTTAACCCCTTTCGGGGATGAATTTCCAAAAATGCTGAAACTTGTTTTTTTACTTTGTATAGAAAAAGCTGTACACGAAATATTACCACTCTTACTCAAATATTTCCAAGTTCATCATACAAACTTTCACCCCCTATTAAACCCCATTAACAAAAATCCTGAAATTAGTTTTCTTGATTTTAGATCGAAAATTTATACACAAAGTTTTATTACTCTAACTCAAAAATTACGTAAGTTCCATACAAACTTTCAACCCCGATTTGACACCCTTAAGGGATGAGTTTTGAAAAATCCCTTCTTAGTGCTTGCTTACATCGTATACTTGATCTATTCAAGAAATTTGAAGTTCCTCGGATCAGTAGTATCGGCTCTACGTTGATGAGTGAGTCAGTCAGTCAGGACTTGTCCGTTTATATGTATAGATTAAGTTACGAATGGTTTCTGTGTAATGTTTTGTTAATTAAATTGTCTTCCTTTTATAAAGGCACCTATTTTTGTAGCGTTGACCACTCCTACCGCCACCTCCTCCTTTAATCGATATTCTCAATGGTGAGGGTCTTGGTCTTTGAATAACTTTTTCGTGTACTATTTTGCGCCAGGTTACTGTATCGTTGGTTGCGTGGATGGCATCGTAAATTGAAGTCTTGAGGGTATAGTGTATATGGTCTGACCATCGTGCTGGACTTCTTCCTCTGGGCCGCCTTCTGCACACCTCGCCTGTTTCTAGCAGCTTTTCTAAATTGTCACCTCTCTTTCTGGCAATATGGCTAAAGAATCAAAACTCCTTCGCAATTCGCATGCATATGGTGGTAAGAGCCGCCACAGACGTTCGGAATTTTCGTTCTATTCGGTTTTCGCACGGAATCACGGCAGCAAGCGAGACGAGAGTCGTAATAATATCTTAAGTACCGAGATTATTGTGTATTTTAATTAATGTAATATTAAGTACATAGCAAGCAGGGGTTACCTATCATAAACTCGAAAATTGTAATTCCGAATAGTAAAATCCCGAAAACGTTTCGATTTTTTTCATTTGCCCGAAATTTTGTTTGCCCGAAATTTCATTTCCCATATTATTATTTTCCCAATTCTCATTTCGTCGCAATTTTGTTTCGCATATGATTCAAATCGACTCTTATTAAAATTCCGAAGTATCATTTATCAACTACTTTTTATGCCGAAAAGTATTAAGTCCGAAATATCAAAATACCGCTGTATCAAAATATCGAAATTATAGGATATTGGAGCAAATCATAAATGCATCGGTTAGCCATTTTAATTGGGTAGGCGTCGATATAAATTGCTTAACCCGTAGTGTGGGTATGTAAATAAATTATATCTTACTAGCTGTGCCCCGCGGTGTTACCCGCTCGTCCCACGGGAACACTACATTTATTCGGGATGAAAAGTATCCTATGTCCTTCCCCGGGACTGAAACTATCTATATACCAAAATTCATCTAAATCGGTTCAGCGGTTTAAGCGTGAAGAGGTAACAGACAGACAGACAGACAGACAGACAGACAAACAAACACACTTTCGTATTTATAATATTAAGTATGGATGAACATAGTCATGTCATTTGCTTATGGATTTTAGTGAGAAGTTACTATCTCGGCGTTTGCTTATACAAAATGGCACATAAATATGGAGAGCTATTTAAATCTAATAAGGGAGGATTAAAATCGTGGATATACTTAAATCGAAATGAAATAAATAAATAATAAATACCGTAAGGTCGGGTTATTTTAGCCCTGGGGGGTATCATTACCCACCCATTAAACCCAACTTTATTTAATAAGTAAATTCTGTTAAACTACGTCTTATGACGAATCCACTCTTGAGTGTTCGCTGGCGCTGTTTTTATAATGGTTTTCTAAATTATTTATTGGATTACAATTGGTGGATAATGTTACCTCCAGAGCTCCAGTTCGGTTCTGTTGTGGTCGCAGTTCTAACCTAACCTAACCCATTAAGTTCGGTTCTATCCTAACTTACTTTACTGGTAGCAGTTCGGTTCTGTTGTGGTCGCAGTTCTAACCTAACCTAACCCATTAAGTTCGGTTCTAACCTAACCTAATTTACTTGCAGTAGTTCGGTTCTGTTGTGGTCGCAGTTCTAACCTAAGCTAACCCATTTTACTGGTATCAGTTTAGTTAATAATCGCCTAATCTAACCTAAACCTAAACTAGTTTCCTAGCACCCGTCTGTTCCGTAAACTATGTCTTTATGCCATAATAATTGGTCGATATTAATGTTCTGCCATATAAAATTATGTGAAATAAAAGTCGGTGATACTAGTGTTCTGCCATTTAAAATTATGCTAAATTAATAGTATGCTAACTGACAATCATGATACATATATGATTATGCTAAAGAATCATTCGGCTAAAAATGTTTCGGTGATAGCTGCTATGCGGAATGTATTTCGGGGAATCGATATTATGCAAGATAAAGGGAACCCTCGATATAGACCTGCGCGGCACGCTGGCTTCGCTCGCTCGTTAGGGTCGCAGTTCAACCTAACACTCCTCCTCGCTTCGCTCGTCGTCGTACCTAACCTAAGCCAAGTCGGACATGCTTTAGAACTAGATTAATGGGTTACGTATCGTTATCAAATATCTAATGTTTAAACTCGTTATAGAACTGCGCGGCTCGCTCGCTCGTTAGGGTCGCAGTTCAACCTAACACTCCTCCTCGCTTCGCTCGTCGTCGTACCTAACCTAAGCCAAGTCGGACCTGCCTGAGAACAAGATTAATGGGTTTTTAATCGTGACGGTAAAATGATATTAGGGAAAATGAGATTTCGATTTTACGTAGCATCGGAATTATGAAAAGTTGGTTAACAAAGCAGTTGTCAAATAATAAAGTTGGCGATCGTTCTTCTGGTTATCGAATTTCGGGAAAACGTTAATGTGGGAAAACAAACTGGCGACATTTCAAAAGTATGGTAAACAAAGTATATGGATTATATGAATTCGGTTAACCGTTTTCGGACAAGTGTGTTTCGGAACATCGATAGGTTACCCAACCAGGATGTGGGTCAGAATTTATTTGCAAGTTTTGATTACAGACAGATATCAGGAGAGGTGGAACTGAATAAAAACGTATAAAACCCTCGTTAGTTTGTCCACAAAATTTCGTCTGTGAAGCTGTTCATCAGTTTGGCGGAAAAAGTGAGAAGCGAGGTGGCCAGTGCTTCCGGTGGTTGAGTGGCTGAAAAAACAACCTCATGTCAATGTGCGCCGTAACTACCTACATGCATACGGTGCATGATAATTATATCATTACAAAGTTATTTATAACGTGCCAAGCTAATACTGATATGTGCTTATATCAACAATATAGGTGCTATTATCAAGTGGTATAATTGTATATTTTTAGATTTTTGTATGGTGTTTTTATATCTAAATCACGTCAAAGGATCGTCACGTCGATGAAAGGATTTTGGTTGGTTTATACTTATTTTAATTTTAAGAGAAGGATAGTTTTACCCAACTACGGAAAATCAAAATGATGGTTGCGAATTTTCGTTCTCCGCGCGATTCAAGTTGCGGTCATATTCATACTCATACTCATTTATTAATAAAATGTCAATATTTTATAACTCAAATACATTATAAAAACATCATTGCATACTATCTATGAATGTTTATGTTACTTATCTAGGATTTTTGGTATTTCTATTGAGGAATGATAATATTATCGCATTAACACAACATTGTAACATAATCAGCTGATTATAAGTAGTCTTGACTCTGCCGAATTTGTCTCAGTGATTAGTTTTACCGCGAATATGCTGTTTATAGCAGTGGTGACGGTTCTGATACTAGTTTACCTTTATGGGACTAGGACATTCGGCTACTGGGCCAAGCGTGGGGTGAAACATGACCCACCAATCCCGTACTTCGGCACCGCCAAGAGGCAGTTATTCCAGCAAATAAGCTTCGCCGATATTTACGATGAGATGTACCGGAAATACCCAAACGAACAGTTCGTCGGTTATTACCTAAGCACCACTCCTTTACTTATCTTGAGAGACCCCGAACTAATCAAGCGAGTGTTAGTTTCGGATTTTAACTACTTCTACTCAAGATCCCTACACCCACTCGATGAGACACCAGAACCATTATTAAACAATATGTTTTCTTGCGAGGGAGATTTATGGAAGTTGCTTCGACAGAAATTGACGCCTGCTTTTTCTTCTGGAAAGTTAAAGGCCATGTTCCCTTTGATTGTATCCAGAGCTGAGAAACTACAGCAGGTGGCTGCCGAGGCGGCCTCGAGTGGCTTCGATGTTGATGTGCGGGATCTCATGGCACGGTACACTACCGACTTCATCGGTGCTTGCGGATTCGGTATCGACACAGATACTCTAAGCGACGAGAACTCAATGTTTAGACAAATAGGACGTCGCATATTCAATACGACGACGCGTGATGCCGTTGTGATGCTGCTCAAATTTATGATGCCTAGTCTGTTTACAAGTTTCCATTTCATGCCAGAATTTGTGGAAAAAAATATGATTGACCTGGTTAAAAAGATAATGGTGCAGCGTAACTACAAGCCGTCTGGGAGGAATGACTTTATTGATATGCTTCTGGAACTGAAAGAGAAAGGGAAAATCGTGGGAGATTCTATAACAAAGAGGAACCCTGATGGTTCAGCGGTCATGGCTGAGTTGGAGTTGGATGATCTGTTGGTGACGGCTCAAGTGTTTGTGTTTTTCGCCGCCGGGTTCGAGACGTCTTCCTCTGCGACTAGCTATCTGCTTCATGAGCTGGCCCACCATCCAGAACATCTGGAAAAGTGTCAAGCGGAAATCGATGAAGTGCTTGCGCGATATGATAACAAGTTATGCTATGACGCCGTCAAAGAAATGAAATATTTGGACATGTGTTTCAGGTAGGTACTGAACTGAAGATATTATGCAACGATTACTTAAACATATACGCCTTACTAAAATAGACTTGACTAAATTATCTGGATAAATACACTTTTGGACCTTAATAACATGAAATAAAGACAAAAAGTGGTAGACCAATTTTTCGGCTTACTCTACTAAGCCAAATAAAGGTTTTAGCCCAATATTTTTTTTTACCATATGGATACTTGGAATATACAGATATAAGACATTTGTGCCAACTATTGCGATGCGAAAATGTAGAATAGAATAGAAAATTAGGGCTTAAGATCTTTGCATATTACAAAATAGCCTTACGGCATTGACAACATACTTAGGTGAATTCGCTGCATGCTCGCGATCTCGGTGGTGCTCGAACGACCCGCAATCCTAACCAGATCGTCATCGATTGGTCGATGACCGATGGTTTAACGTAAAGTTGGCATTTCAGCGAAAGCATGCGCATCTTCCCCTCCCTCGGCTACTTGATGCGCAAATGCGAGAAACTCTACACTATCCCGGACACCAGCATCACGATAGACCCTGGCGTGAAGATCGTTATCCCGGCCAAGTCTCTGCACGCCGACCCGCAGTACTGGGACGAACCGGAAAAGTTCAACCCTGACCGTTTTCACCCTGACAACGTGGCTAAAATCCCCAAACACGTGTATTTGCCATTTGGGGAAGGACCGAGGAATTGTATTGGTGAGATTTTTTAAAATTTTATTTTTATATTTTTATTTATTTTAATGAAAATAAGTTTGCTATGGAGAAGGGTCATATTTCAGGCAAAATCTTAACAGCGCGATGTAGGAAATGTCATTAAGAAATATGTTCTTAAAAAAATCTTTTTGCCCTCTCATCACGGACGGATTTTAACCAATTTCGGTACTTACATGCATAGCTGGACATACAAATATGGTTATAGAATACTTTTTACCCGACTAGACCATATGTTGTGTAGGCTGTTAGGTAATGCACTAATTCTCGTTTTGTATGTGATGGACGTTGTGAGTATTATATTCTTTGAGCGGTCGCAATAAAATCACTTTTTAGCGTTTTTTTTGGAAACGTGTATTGCGACCATTTTGGTTAGCACAAAGACAGTGAAGGCGCGTCTATATAGTCATAGACAACAAACATAGAAAAAGGGTATAAAATAAGTAGCACCAACTTATGAAACTAAACTAATATTAATGTTGGAGTTCCCAACATGCTGGGGCCACAGCAGAGGATGCCATCATAAACTTACTGTCTACAGGATAGAAAACTTAAATGCTTCAGTAGCAGCCAGCGATGAAATTGTTAATTTTAAATTGTATTGAAACATCTCACAGACCATAAGAACTAAGAATACAATGTGTAAGCGCGTGCGCGCTTTCGTGCGTATGAGCGGGCGTGCGTGCGTGCGTGAGGTTGTTACTTCTTTACGCCGAAATGGCTGAACGGATTTGCATGACATTTAGAACAGAGATAATTGATACTCTATATTAACACATAGGTTCAAAAGCTACTATCGTAATATAACTTGAAATAAACTATTAATAACATTACGTTTCAGGTGAGCGACTGGGGAACATGCAGTCGCTGGCAGGACTGGCCGCGTTACTCAGTAAGTTTTCGGTGAGGCCGGGCAAAACCACCGTCCGGCGGCCGGCGATCGACCCTCGTGTGTACAGCGTGCAGAGCGTCATTGGGGGCCTCCCTCTAGCCATGGTGGCCAGGAAGAAGGATCAATAATAATAATCTATAACTGTTATAGGTTTATAGTATAACAACGGATTCTTGCATAAGAAAGGAAGCTAGATGATCGACCGCCTGTTGACTTGGTTTTAATTGTTTTAAAAAGCAATAAAGCATATTTGTGTTGTATTGTTTTGCATCGATCAAATAACGACCACCCATGCCATGCCCTAATTAGAGCAGTAACCAGTAATCTAGCAACCAGTAACGTAGGAACCAATAAAAGTCAGTAACTCAGAAATCAGTAAAAACCAGCAATTTAGAAAACAGGTAGAAATCTGGTAGCAATAACTGATATCAGTAATTGTAAATGATGAATGAAGGATTAACAATTGAGTTGAATATCTTAAAAGTAACGAAACTTAAAGATCTTAGATCAGATTCAATAAACAAATTGACGTATTCAAAGGGTCATTATTTGTAAGTTCTAAAGGGCTCTCTTTCGAGGACACATTTTTAATGAAGTGTCTAGATTGTTGTGGCTGTATGGTAGAAATCCTGGAAAATCTTCCCAAGCGTTCCAGGAAGTTCGGTAATTGCATCATCTGCCGAAGTTTTAAAAGTGGAACTTCTTGCCCTCACATGTGTTTCCTCCTTCTTATAACGTAGGACTCGTCAAACGAAGTGTGAAGCATCTCTCGGGCCAGCAAGGCAATGTCTACTACCTAATAAAGCCACCGATTGTTTTTTGTACGTTGACATTGCGGCATAGGCTCCCCTTTTTGCTTACCATCAGGCGAAGTGGAGCCACTATGTTGTACCAATATAAAAAACATACATACATATAGTACAAATTTTCTAAGCTAAGCTGATCCACTTAAGAACTGAATACCATTGAGTGTTAACCACAAATTAAGACAGCGAGCTCGTAGAAAAAGCAGATTGTAACCACCTTGGAAGGTTAATATAGATTATCGACTCTATTTCCTTGGACATTAGTTTTTTGGAATTTTACAACCGCCCGACTCTCCACAATAACGTATTTTCTTGAAAATGGACTATGAACTCTCATCATCAACCATTTTAAACCTATTCAACAAGGAATATGGTTGAAAATTCAATATCCACGCAATGTAGTTCTAACCTTTTTTTGTAAGTAACTGGTTGGCGCTTACGAGAACAATAGCAGATAGGATTGTATTAGACACAATGCCATTGTGAATGCAGGTAAGTGGATGAGCTTAGTTTAAAAAAAAATACTATACATAGACAGCTGAACTTACAAGTTGTTAGATACTTACCATTTTAAGACGTTTCCGAACGCAGTGACTACAGCAGCGCCTCTACCGGCGCCATATAGAACTATACAACCATGCATAGAAAATACATGCTTACTTTTTCCTTACTGTGTTTAACTGTGTGTACTATGTTACAAATAAGTGTGAATGTAATTCAGTTAATAAATAAATACAAGTTGTCATACTTCCTTTATTACATACGCAACACAAGTCTTCCTTTTGGCTTTGCCGTAGTCGGGTAAAAATAAAAAATAAACCTACAACAATTTCACGGCTAGTCATAAGCTACCACGAAATAGGTAGTACATAGTCGTAACTGTAAATTACCTAATCATCCGGATTTATCAATTTAGTAACTTGTAATTCGTAACTGATCCGTAAATTACCACCTATAATCTTTATAAGCTCTATCAATTTAGTGATGACCATTCATTTGTTGTTGATTGTTATTCGCAACTATACGTTTAAAAGTATACAGGTATCTCGTATATTATATACGAGATGTATAATATATCATATCTCTCTCGTGTGCGTGCCCTATTAACGGAAATTGATACGCCATAAATGGCTATGTGTTCGTGAGGCCCAAAAGAAGAGCATTTAAAATGGGACATGTGATGGGTCCATCTACACTCCGCTTCTGTGGTCAGACAGCCTTTAGGGACCTTGATTGAGGATGCTAACCAATAAAGGGTGATTATTTGAGCGCTTTAACAGCCTCATTAATATGTCCGCAACATCGACCATCTTCATATGAACTGTGGCGCCATTTTCAGTTGTCTTATAGAAGTCGCGGATTTTTACAATTCTAATCAAAATGATGTTGAACGTTTTTATGAATTTGGCAATATTGTGGACATAATGAGACCATCGAACGCCCAAATAATCACCCTAATGTACCCGCCCGTTTGAGCTTGGATTTTGTCTACTTTACATACTAAAATAGCTTTGACCATCATGACCAGATACTTGGTCGTATCAAATTGCAAATGAAAATTGGCAGCTAGGTACTTGTGATGCTGACTGTACTGTGACATGTTTACTGGCCAAAAATAAACTCCAGATGTATTCACAATATTATTTATTATTATAAAAGTACACTATAAGAAATAATTATCTCCATAATAAAATTATCTTTTAGAAATTTACCCTGGTATACTTAAATTACCAATTGTCCTTTAATAATTAATTTATTTTGAAATACTTTTCGATCTTAATCTGCCGTGATATGACACCATGTATCCATGTACCTGGTACATACATTTATTAATTTTATTATACATGAAATCCGTACTTGTATAATACATCTATTTTATTATAGAATTACGGACATTAGTGTTCACCTGCGCTTTCCAAATGTCATCTAAATCCAAATTCATTTTTACAACTATAAGTACCTCGAAACATTTATTATCTTAGAAGTCAGAATATAATTTTGAATGGCTGAATGACCACAACCAGCTAGTTTTCATTTTTAGGGTTCCGTATCCAAAGGGTGTTAACGGGACCCTATTGCTAAGCGTCCACGTCTGTCTGCCCGTCAGTCACAGGCTGTATCTTTCCAACTGTAATAGGTAGTGACTGTATTACTTTGGCTGCAATAGCAACAAAAAAAAAGCCAGGTTACGCATTTCAATTTTTCTTTGTGCTTTGATCTTCATATCAATGATATAATAATAAAAAAGTTAAAGTTTAATACATAAAACATGTCTTTACCGCTTTCTTCTTTGATTTTAAGGCTAAATGGCAAAAGATCACCTATAACTATTTTTATATATTTTTTTAATTGATAATATGTAACCCTTCGGAACGCTTGGCAGGTTTATATATTTCCAAAGGGGCAAAGTATATCTGAAAGGCTTATTAGTACATTACATAGGTCTAGTCTAGGCAAAGAGTATGTACCTAATCACTACGTTGGTCTAGGTACCTATGTAATGTACTAATAAGCCTGGTGGTGAATTCGTGAACGTCCATCGCAGGTGGTGGCCTGAACCGAAGGTGAGGGCCATAAATATGCGATCTGGGGCTTTACGAATTACCGCCCGTGGTTTGTCTAAAATTTTACGTCTCGGCTTGGCCAGGAAGAGAGATTTTCTCCCCAATCCCATGTAGGGTGACGTAAAATATTATATACTATTATTGATCACAATCAGAGTCGATCAGTCGATGGCCAGCTGTCGGAAGGAGCCGTCGATGCCGAACAGCTCGTCGTAGTTGGTGGGCCGCCCCGGCCGGAGCGCCTCGTTCGCCTTGATGCTCTCCTGGGCTGCGAACCAGTCGCGGTACTCTTCTAGCTTTTCTCGCCATTGCTCTGGAAAGGAAAGCATATTGCTGGGTCATTATTCGAGCGTTTGTTCCGAATCACTTTCGTGGTCACATTTTTGTAGAAGTGGCTGCTGATTTCGATTTCGTTTCTGGTTAGATATCTAAGTTTACCGGACATCTAACAATTATCCGGAAATAGCATCAAAATCTACGCCCGATTCTTCGAAAATATGTCCACGAAAATGAGGCGGTTGCAACGCTCGAATAATGACCCTGTTATAGCTCAGATCAGTGCAATGGAGTGAGCTATGCTCGCAGATCCTTGCGGGATGCGAAATGATGAGATACGCAAGAGAAACAAGGCTGTATGTATAGCTCAGACAGTCGCCAAACTTAAGTGGCAGTGGGCAGTGCACATTGCTTGTAGAACCGATGGCGATGGCCGTTTGGGCAGAAAGATTATTAAGTGGCGATCACGGACTGGATGACGCAGCGTCGAAAGGCCCCCAAGAAGGTGGACCGACGAGCTGGTTCAGATCGCGGGCAGAAATGGGGTGAGGGAGGCGCAAGACCGGTCGTTGTGGAGAACTTTAGGGGAGGCCTTTGTCCAGAAGTGGACGTCTATCGGCTCATATGATGATGATGGTGATGGTGGCTGTTGTTGATTGTACTAATAACAATATAATATAGGAAACAGTACAGAGTGCGTGTGCGCTAGTTTATGACGTTCAATATAATAGTATTTTATGCAACCGTTGTATAAGAGGGGCCAAAAAACGCGAGTGGCATGGGTTACGATGTGAGCGTAGCGAACATCGTAAGAAAGATGCCACGAGCGTTTTTTGACCTACTTATACAACGTTGCATACAATACTTTTTCTACGACTCGACATTTCATAAATAAAATGCAAATAAACAACAAAGAAAATAATTACATGTTCCCGCTCGGAATCAACAAAATTAAAAAGAAAAATTGTCTCTGATAAACTTTTTTTTATTGACATCCATCTGTCAAAAAAATATTAACTTATACATAAAGGTATACGATCACCATACTAAACATCTGTCAAAAAAATTAAACTTATACATAAAGGTTACGTTCACTATACTAAACATCCATGCACTGAAGATAAAACTTTTTTTTTTAAGTTGGCAGCAATGCCTTAGTACAATAAGTTTTTTTTAAATTTGCAAATTGTGTGAATGCAGCTGTTCATCTTGTAATCTGTGGTACTAAGTGATGCTTTTTTGGCGACATTATACCATCGGTTAGCAGTGTGTTTCTGGGCAGTAGAGTATAGACTTTTACAGACTTTCATAATTTATGTCTTTACATTAGACTTAGTAACTATATAAATGACAGAAAAAACTACTGGAGTAGAAAAAATAATAAACAGGTGTTAGGTAGGGTAGGTAGTAGGTAGGTAGGTTGACGACGCGGTTGGCGCAGTGGTTAAGCAACTGCCTACTGAGCCGGCGGTCCCGGGTTCGAATCCCGGCAAGGGCAAATATTTGTGTGATGAACACGAATATTTGTGCCTGGGTCATGGATGTTCTATGTATTTAAGTATTTATTTATCTATATAAGTATGTATATCGTCGCCTAGTACCCATAACACAAGCCTTCTTGAGCTTAATTTGGGACTAGGTTGATTTGTGTGAGGTTGTCTGATATTCATTTTTTTTATTCATATGTCGCGTGACAACAGTTAACACACAACAGTTTCACAGTTATGCCAGACGTGCAGTTGAAGTGATTTGATAGTAAATGAAAAACAGACACTCACCTTGTAAAATGTCTATGCTGGGAGCATTCCCGCCGTATTCGATGGGCAGCATCTCCTGTGGGACGTGTTTGCACAGCTCCTTGAGACCCTTGTGGATGTAGATCTGTAAAAAGTAAATTATTGCTAAGTGACTTCCCTAATGGAACTAATTTAACTATTATCGCCAGTATCAGTACATTTTAGAGTTTTATCGACACAAAAACTGACTTTCACGATTAACAACTCGCCTTGATAGGTGCTCGTAATTTTTGCTCGGATGCACGGCACGGCAGGCTAAACGAACTGTAGCTATGAATAATCACTTTTTAACAAAAAAATAACCGACTTCATTGAGCGAAATGGAACATACAATAACATGATTTTCATGGATGTCTTTGTCAGAACTGGAAAAAATCGGTTCACCCAGTCGATAGTTCTGAGGTAACATACATAAAAAAAACCGGCCAAGTGCGAGTCGGACTCGCGCACCGAGGGTTCCGTACAAACACTTTCCATCCCTAAGTGGTTAAGTTAAGTTTGCACCTGGTATGTATAGCGCCCCATATAAATTAGGTGCAAAGTTAGGTATTAAAAAAAAAATTTATGGTTTTCGTAATTATTCCTTTATCTATGCTATAAGACGTTGCTTCGTACCAAATTTCAAGATTCTGAGTTCACGGGAAGCACCCTGTAGGTTTTGATTCCCTTGCAAGTGTCGAAAATTTGCAAATTAGGTGCAAAGTTAGGTATTAAAAAAAAAAATTATGGTTTTCGTAATTATTCCTTTATCTATGCTATAAGACGTTGCTTCGTACCAAATTTCAAGATTCTGAGTTCACGGGAAGCACCCTGTAGGTTTTGATTCCCTTGCAAGTGTCGAAAATTTGCGGCATAAACGGCTGTATCTTTTGATTGCGTTGGCTTAGAAGTTTGATTTTTTCACAGCTTCAAGGGACAGTAGACTTGAGTAATTGATATAAATTTCAGCTTCATACGTCCACGCGTTCCTGAGAAAAAGGGTCTTGACAGACGGACAGACGGACAACAAAGTGATCCTATAAGGGTTCCGTTTTTTCCTTTTGAGGTACGGAACCCTAAAAAGTCGAATTGATTTTTTGAAGTCGGTTAAAAAACTCACCTAGCGGGCTCTCTCGGTTGCTAGGTGTAAGAGTACTTGCTTACTCTGACATTTACTTGATAAATATCTTGATAATAGTTTGGAACACGAAAGACGATTTCTTGAGATAAATTTGATTTATTTAACTTGATAGGTGTGCACACTTTTATAGAATAGCGAACATGAATTATGACCGTGAATGAATAAGCATTTTATTGACTAATTACAAAACTTTATACAAACTAAATGCTGATGGTGCAAATGAACATTATGACGCATGTGCAATTTACTTGTACATATTCCGGGGGGCGGATGAGATGAGAGGGAGATGTGTACAAACTTGATAAAGAAAAAATACAAAGATTAAAATTAATTGAAAGTGACTTGTTTAAACTTTGGGGAAGTGGCCTTATCTACTCGCGAAGGATTTTGTTGTTTCGCCGCGATCCTGATCATTTTGTTGGCGCGTGTCGCTGGCTGCAGATCGCGGGACGGCGCGGGGCGGGGGCTGCGCGGCTGTCGCGGGTTCCTCGACGACGGCCGGGGCCGGCGTGGGCGGCACTGTCCATCGAACTCTTCGTATTATGATATACAGTGCTACTGCTCCTATTACTCCGAGAATCACGTATATCATAGCATAGTGATGGATATCGTGAAATGATATGTTTTCAGAGATAACTTCAGTATTCTTCAACTGCTCGATCTTCTCTCCGAGATGAGTACTTTCTTTTTGTAAGTCTTCTGATCCTGATTCATTGTTCTGGATGTGAGGTATGGTGATGTTGATGACGTGATTTATTGGTGCCATAACCGGGTTGTATAAGTCCGGCTTCATTTTAATCTCCGACCAATGAGGTTTATGCGGGAACACCGAAAAATTATCAGTCTTAATAATGCAGCCGTGACCTACATTAATAAGCCCGGCGTTCGTCAGCTGATGTGCGGTTACTTGATCCGCGCACAGTGTTCGAACTTGACACTGCTCACAACAAATGTAGATATAAGTATTTAATGCATTACTTTCAATCCAATCATTCTTGCATGTTGTTGTGATAGTCTTGCATCCCGATTTGTCAGTCTCACAAAAGCTGTTGTCGCCTTTCAACTGATACACTGGTTTCTTGATGTAGCAAAAATAAGAGTCTGTTGATATGGAACATGCTCTGACATCATTCTCCGAGATGGGAATATACATATCCTTTTTCATGTTAATAGATACGTATTCCGATATAGGTATTACAGTGGTTATCTTGCTTCCAGTCTTCTTGGGTATCGGAATGATCTTAAGAAGTTCGTAACTATCTCGGCTAATAAGAGGTAGTCGTATCTCGAAAATTAAGATATCTTCCATCATCCTTGTTTTCACTTTCAGAAGGTCGTATATCTTGCGCAGATCTGTGCGTAAGTTGTCGATTGGCAGTGAAACGTCTCTTGGCAGGGTGCTGGCTATGGTACTTAATTCGTTAATAAGTTGTTCCGGAGTTAGCAGGTGTAAATTAAAACGTCCATGATAAATGTCCGTGATGGTGTCTAATAACACGTTTTGCATTCCTTTTAAATTGTGGAGCATATTACTTGCTATGGTGGCTCCCAAGTTGAAGTCGTTTATAATATTGTTACTTTCAACCTTTTGTTGCAAATTTTTGAAGGCTTCTCCCAAATTGTTCATGTGTTGATTTATCATTTTATATTGTTGATTCATGATGTGTTCAGTACGTTTCAACAAATTATATTCCGCTTCTACAATGGATGTTTGATTTTTCCAAAGTGCGGCCATATGTTTATTGTTGTCCCGTAGAAGTGTAATATCTTTCTGGTACTGTTCGGCGAACCTCTCGTCTAATACGCCGAATAAACTATTAGCGATGTATCCGACACCGTCGATAAGGCCGCGTCGGGAACGTTGTGACGTCAGTCGCGTGCTTGAATGCTGACTGAGTAACATCTGGTTATAGTATTCAAGTTCCGAGAATCCATGACGTAGCTGTAGTAGTATTATGTCACAATGAACTTGTGTCTTGATAGTTTCGCAGGTATCTTTTAGAAATCGGGTGTACTTTTGAAATGCATTCGTTGCTTGCCAATACGGATCCATGTTATAATAGACTATCAGCTTCCATTCGTCCCGAATAAGCATCATGTCTGCGAATTTATCGAAATATAGCCCTTGTGTTTCTCGAAATGGTATTATGTTGACATCGCATTGTCCGGTGGAGAGGCATGATAAAAATAACAATAATGCGGCAAACATTGATGATAGTGTGAATCTGGCCTTGTTTGGACTAGGTTTTGGGGATTTTCTTGTCAATTTCTCCTTTTCGGGTTCTTGATCAGGTAACGAGTTTCCTTGGTTCAGGTTGGGTAGTTCTTGCTCAGCGTGTTCTGACAAGATGGAGAGCTTCAGTACGGGTCGCTTTAGGATTCCACTCTTCGTTTTCAAGGTCACAACCCTTACATATCCGTCTTGTCCCGGATGTAGCTCTATAACTCTACCCATTGCCCATTTGCCGGGTGGCAGGTTATCATCGTGAATGAGCACGACATCGTTAAGGCTGATGTTGGCGAGAGGTTTCTTCCATTTACTTCTTGAGTTTAACAGCGCGAGGTACTCAGAACGCCATCTCTTCCACAAGTCTTGTAATATTTTCTGAGTTAGTTGCCATCTTGTGCGCAAATCTCTTTCTATCTCTATTAATGTAAGAGTCGGTCCGTTGTTTAGAAAGTGGGCGGGGGTCAAATAGTTGATATCGTCAGGATCTTCTGATATTGCGCATAGTGGTCTTGAGTTCAGACAACCTTCGATCTGGGCTATTAAGGTGCTGAATTCTTCATAGGTGAGTTTTTGCTCGCCGATGACTCGTTTGAGATGATATTTGAAGGCCTTGACACAACTTTCCCACAAGCCTCCTGCTGTTGGCCAGGCGGGAGCATTGAAGTGCCAGGTGATTTCCATGTCTGATATTGCATCCATAAATTCTTGACCGATGATGTGTTGGATCTCAAGATTATTCTTCCTGAAGTATCTTGCTGGATTTCAGGAAGTTTCGACCATTATCGCTGTAAATATGTAGCGGAGCACCTCTTCGAGCAGCCATTCGGCGCAACGCCGCTATGAAAGCTGAGGCTGTCATGTCAGATACTAGTTCTAAATGGACAGCTTTCGTAGCCATACAGACAAACACGCAGACGTATCCTTTAGTGGTCTTGATACCACGACCCTTGTTTGCCTTGAGGAATACGTGACCCGTGAAATCCACGCCCGTGTGAGCGAAGGGGCGAGATGGATTACTTCTTGCTGCAGGTAAGTCCCCCATTATTTGATGTTGCATGTTTGCCTTTTGTTTTTTGCAGGTCACACATCGACGAATAAATTGCTTGGTTGCGCTGTTGCCTCCGATTATCCAGTATTTATTTCTAATGAAGTTTAGGGTGGTTCGGGCACCGCCATGTAAAACCATTTTATGGGCATGATCAATGATAAGGCTGGTCAAGCGATGTTTGTGAGGTAGGATTATCGGATGCTTCATGTCATACGCAATGTACGCGTTTCTCAATCTCCCCTTGACGCGCAGAACGCCTTCTTCATCCGGTTCGAAGGACCAATAATGTAAGAGTACTTGCTTACTCTGACATTTACTTGATAAAATATCTTAATAATAGTTTGGAACACGAAAGACGATTTCTTGAGATAAATTTGATTTATTTAACTTGATAGGTGTGCACACTTATAGAATAGCGAACATGAATTATGACCGTGAATGAATAAGCATTTTATTGACTAATTACAAAACTTTATACAAACTAAATGCTGATGGTGCAAATGAACATTATGACGCATGTGCAATTTACTTGTACATACTTCAAATCTTGATATTCATTATGAAATTCAGTGGCCTGCACTCTTTTGATTATCATGGTTTTTGTTTCTCTTAACTCTGATAAAGTAAGGTAGGTTCCAGTTTTTCTGTTTTGCTTCCTGGAGATGAATCTTCGAACCCATGCCAGGACATGTACGAGTTTTGACAAGGAACTATATTTGTTCATAAGCTGGTCGATGATGTTGTCTTCTGTTTCAGTGTTTACGGCAATATTTACTTGTATATTTTTTCGTTCTTCGTCCGTAGTGTAAATAATGTTTTTATCTCGCTCTTCTGCCTTGAAGTTAGGTAGCCAGGCGGGCCCGTGCCACCACAACGGATGTTGTTTTAACTGTGACGCGGTAAGGCCACGGCTTGCGCAATCTGAAGGATTCTCTGCCGATTTGACGTAGCTCCAGCACTCCGGCGGGATTACTTCTATGATTTGTCGCACTCTGTTGGCGACAAATGTATCCCAACGGTTAGGGTCTCCTTGTATCCATCCTAAGACCGCAGTCGAATCCACCCAACCGTATGTCTTGATATTATGGTTGGTTAAACATTGCTTCACCTTGATCATCAATCTTGTAAGCAGATGAGCTCCACACAATTCTGCCTTTGGCAGTGAAATAACTTTGTTGTTCGGTATTAATCTTGATTTTGCTGCTAGTAATATAATTTTCCGCTGCCCTTCGGTATTTACACTGCAGTAAATAGCGCACGCGTAAGCTCGCGGCGTTGCATCGCTAAAGGCGTGTAACTCGATATCGCTGACAATGTTTGTGCCGATCCATCGCTGTATTTTAAATGTGTTTATATTATTGTTTATATCTTGTTTGATAGTTATCCATTCTTTGTGTATGTTATCTGGTATGTTATCATCCCAATTCAGAGGTGTCTTCCACAAAAGTTGGAAAAGCATCTTCAATTTGGTGGAAATCGGAGTGACCCAGCCCAAGGGATCAAATAATTTGGAGATTTCTGACAACAGTTGACGTTTTGTTGTGTGTTGAGTGGTATCCGAAACGGTTTCCATTTTTGACTCAAAATGAAATATGTCTTGAGAGGGTTCCCATTGTAGTCCTAGCGTTTTTCTTGATTCCATTTCTTTGAAGTTGTAATTATTTCTTGCCAGAGCGTCTTGGCTGTCTACTTTGGCCAGTTCTTGGTGGTTCGACATCCATTTTCTTAAGAAAAATCCTCCCGATTGTAATAGTTCTTGTAATTCTTGTTGCAATTTCTGTGCCGACGAGACGGAATGGGAGCCGTGAAGAAGGTCATCCATGTAGAAACATTCTTCGAGCGCTTGTGCAGCTTCAGGATAATTCGATCTTTCGTCCTGGGCTAATTGTTTCAAGGTCATCATGGCTAAGAAGGGCGCAGCTTTTTGACCATAGCTTATCGTAGTTAATTGGTATTCTTGTAACCGTTCTTGTGGCGATTCTCTCCAGATAATCTTCTGAAGACTCTGATCATCTTCATGTACCCATATCTGCCGAAACATTTTCTCGACGTCGGCAATGTAAGCTACACGATGCTGTCGCCATTTTAATATTAGCGACATAAGGTCCTTTTGAAGATTTGGGCCTTTGTGCATTATATCGTTGAGGCTTACTCCTGTTGAGGTCTTTGATGATCCGTTGAAGACAACCCTGAGAGCGGAGGTGGATGAGTCATCTCGTAAGACGCAATGATGCGGTAAGAAGCACTCCCTTGCGGCACGTGTCTCACGTGCTTTATTCCATTGTCGTGTCGGCGCTATCATATGACCCATAGCTTGATATTCATGTATAAATAATTTGTATTGTTGCGCAACATGTTTATTTCTGTTGAATTTATGCTCCAATTGCCGGAATTGCATAACAGCTTTGCTTTTTGAGTGACCGAGTCTCTTCAGACCATTATTTTTCAGAGGAATTCGTACTTGATATCTTCCGTCTGCCAACCTTGTTGTTGTTTCCTTGTAATACTTGATACATTCATCTTCTTCGCTGGTATTGGGTGTATAAGCTGGAATGTCTTCGATTTCCCAAAATTTTTGGATGTCTTCGATGTTATTTATCACCAAATTACAATGAAAGCTGAAATTGCTGTATTCGTCCACATAAAATCCACCCTAAGTGAGTTTCTTGTACGACAAGGGGTGAGTTTTCGTCCTTGAATATTCCTCCCTTTAATATGCTTGCATAGACCTCGGCGCCCAATAATATGTCGACGGAGTTGCTGATATAATACTTGGAGTCCGCCAACGTCAGAGTATTTAATATTTCCCACCTTGATCTGGGAAAGGTAATGTTGGGCAAGTTTCTTGTTATAGTCTTCATAATGAACGCCTCGGTGTCGAATGAATATTTTTCGTCTAATGATAAACAGTTTAAATGCAGCTTCCCTTTGCAGATGTTGTCGTTAACACCTACTCCAGTGATCATGCCCTTAAATTGATGTCGCGGTAAAGCTAGTTGTTGGGCTGCTTTCTCCGTAACCAAACACATTTGAGAACCTGGGTCGACTAGGGCACGCATTGTACGGGGTACTCCATCATTTCCCAGGATTTTGATCACAGCTGTAGCTAAAATAATATTCGGTTCTTGTTCGCTGTTTTCACGTTGCTGCGCCACGTGCGACCCATTTCCTTGTTGTCGAGTTTGATGTCCGGACGTATTTATCGACGCTGCAGTTTGGTTGTGAAATACGTCATGCAAAAGTGTATTATGAAACCCACTGCATTCTTGACATCTTTTTGTAGAATGGCAAGGTTTGCTGTTGTGATTGTATAAACAATTACTACAAAGATTAAGTTTTGTAATTGTTTTTCGTTTAAGTCCCGGCGCCATTTCTTTGAACTCTGGGCAGAAGTATATACCATGATCTTGCTGGCAAACCGGACATTTCCGCTGGTATTCATGTACTCCTTTTGCAGTAGTAGCCTTGTTGCTCGAAAAGTAATGCTTAAAACGGCTTGGTTTATTTTGATTGTTTGATGTAGCAGGTGTAGTCAAACTGGTTCGATTCACAACGGCTTCTTGCTTGCGCCGTGAAGATTCCATAGCGGTAAACTTGCCCTCCAAAAATGACAAAAAATCCTTTAATGATGGTAGCTCTCTGGGCTGCTTCAATGATGTCATGTATTCATTGTGAGTTTCGGAATCCAATTTCTGTTGCAATAAATGGACTAATATCGGATCCCAGGTGTCAATGTCGACACCCAAGTTTTTTATACCATTCAGACTTTCTATAGTGACGTCATGAAGTCGCTTGATGTAACTTGAAGTAGCTTGTTGCATCACAGGAAGGCTTATAACGTTGTTTATGTGAGTTGTAAATATCAATTTCTTGTTATTATATCGATGGTTCAATATTTCCCAGCATGTAGTGTAATTGTCGGAACTAATGGGCAGGTGTTGTATGAGTCGTTCTGGTTCGCCCTTAATTTTGCTTTTCAGAAACTGCATTTTCTGTGCATTCGACAAGCACGGATTACTATGAATGGCTTCAGTGAATAAGTCCTTAAACGAGACCCATTGTTGATATTGGCCATGAAATACAGGAATATCTAGACGTGGAGTTGATTTTTCTCTGTGCGACGTTGACCATAACTTGCTGTTTATCTGCTTTTTCATCGCGGCATGCTCCTCTTCATACTTAGTGAATGTATTTTCGTAATGTTCATCCGTGCCGCTGAGTTCACTGTCTATCTCCCAGTGCAGTGAATCGATTGCAGCCCAGCGGGAGTCCAGAGACTTAAGGATATCCTCAAGCTCCCATTTCTCTCCAACACTGTCCAGCTTGATATTTGCCAGCGTTCGAGCTAATGCCTTGAAATTGCTACTTTGTTTACGTAACATTTCATCTAACTTGCTGTTATTTCCTTGCGAGGTAAATGAAGATTCAGGCTGATGTTTACTGCTTCCGGGTACTGGTACTTGTTGTTGTCGTGGCGTCGGTTGAACGTTGAGCGGGTTTGGTTTGGCTTGTTCCGTGGGCGTTGGAGGCGTTGTATTTTGAATTAATTCTCTTGTTTCTATGTAGGCACTATACGTGTCATCATAAAGATTGTTGAAGAAGTAGGCATGATTAGGATTGTTGAACTCACGTAACTTTTCGTCATTGATGTGGAACTCTTCCCAGTGCAGGTCGAGAGAAGATAACTTCCTTTTGATGTACTCTGCTGTCTTGCGATCCTGGCTATCTTTTTTGAAATTAGTCTTCACTTGTTTAATTAGACTTTGTAGTTGAATCTGACTTTGATATAAATCCTCCATATTACAACTTCTTGATCACTGGTAATTTGAAGAAATAAATTAAAATTCTTGCTTTATAACTGCTTGATAAACGGCGATATACTTGCTTGATCGCCCTTCTTGCTATGTCGTGTTCAATTTTCTTGCTTAATTTTTGATTTTTATTGTTCGCGTATGTATGTAAGCCTTGTTGCTTGATTTCTGACCTTGTTGTCTTGCTTGATGTCTTGATAACTGCTTGCTGATTCAGTATTATATCTCGTGCTCTGCCGCTTGATCCGCCTTCTCAACCCAGTCGGTGGAACCCGCTTGTGGGAAGCCAACTAAGTTGAAAATAATCAAACGAAACGAGCACAAAAGATCCGGTTCGAAGGACCAATAATGTAAGAGTACTTGCTTACTCTGACATTTACTTGATAAATATCTTGATAATAGTTTGGAACACGAAAGACGATTTCTTGAGATAAATTTGATCTATTTAACTTGATAGGTGTGCACACTTATAGAATAGCGAACATGAATTATGACCGTGAATGAATAAGCATTTTATTGACTAATTACAAAACTTTATACAAACTAAATGCTGATGGTGCAAATGAACATTATGACGCATGTGCAATTTACTTGTACACTAGGGTATTGTTAATGTTATTGCCTGATTGTAAGTGTTAATTAATCTCTTAAAAATATGAGCCTACACTACATATGTCGTTCCCTTTTTCTGCGACACGCAGGTAAATTATTATTCGTACCTATAACATATGTTTTATCAACTATCGCCGGATATATGCGACTATAAATGATACATATTATATACGAGTATGTATAGGCGTACTGGGGCCTAATTCGAGTGTCGATCGCCAAACGTCAGATCACCGTTAGATAACAGTCATCTCTCCGTGATCTCGCCTTTGAACTGTCATTAAAACGCGATGAGCTTAAAAGTGACATATCTCATCTCAATTTCTGAAATACGAAGGCGATAATGATTGTCAAAAATGTTATTCATGTATATAAATTTCTGTTTTGAACGAAACGTAACGGACTAATTTCACGTACTACGCGGTCAATTTAAAGTATGCACCTGTTATTTATGCCGTCACATACAAAGGAAACGAAAATTTGCGCGTCCGAATTGACGAAGTTGCGATGTTCTAGAGATATCGCCACTTGTCAAGTAGGCACACGTCAAAAGTGACGGATGGCGATGAAAAGGAGAGATCTCCATTATATCTCTAAAATTGGTCGAATACCCCCCCTGGTTATAAAGAAAAGTGGATACTCTTACCCTTTTCCTGATCTTCTCTTTGAGGAAAGGCTTGACGAAGTTGACGAACCGTTCTACGATCGCCGATGTGTTGACGATGTGGATTTCCTTCAGCTTCACCGGGAAAGCTTCCTGAAAATAAGCAGAACAAGATATTGAAATAATATCCACGCTTCTTTCTCCTATTCTTTCCTCTTTTTCTTTCTTCCGTTCATTTTCCTTACTAAGGGTGTTTTTTTCCAACAGCATAGGCGTAAAGAGAAGTCTGACCGCAGATTACCTATGCACTAGGGTGTTGCTTATTTTCTAACCCCGTACTCTAACCCCCTCATTCTGTTCTAGGAACCGAAAAAACGTCACTGATTTTTTATTTATTTTTTTAATTCAGTTTTAGGGGTCGCTCCCGCTCATTAAAAATCCGAGATAAATGTTAATAAAATTCGGTTCACATAGTTTTCACATATACAAAATAAAAAGAAATACCATTACGTATATTTCCACAAAATATGAAACAGCCATAGTAATAAGTGAACCAAGTCATAATCATAACGATACGTACATACCGGTTGAAATCCGAGGCCTGCATTGCCGGCCTTTCAGGTGGGAGTACGCTATCGTTATATATGCGATCGAGTCAAGTTTTGTTACATATTTTCTCACCTGAACACAGATCATGAACTTCTTGATGATGGTTGGTGAAAGCTTGGCCAGCAAACTAGGTCCTAAGACTGTGGCGTCTAGAATGTAGATGTCTCCAGCTACTCCAAATTTCTCCTCCGTCAGTCGGACGTCTCCGATCATCAGCGCGAGTTTGAGGACATCTGTGATCTGTTGGGAGTCGAGGTTGGGATGTATGCCTGAAATAAAAGAAGGTTATCAATATGTATATCAATCAATACTATCATTTATTTTCAGGCAACTGTGGCCCATAGATAACGTTAACACGTTCACTATCCGTGTCCCCATATGTGGGGTCACGGCAAGCCTCTATTACAGACACATAAGGTTCACATGTTAAACTGGGACAGTGAACGTGTTAATAATTAAATAGAACATTACTGTAGACGCCGAGAAAGAAGGGCTTGCTGGGTGAGTAGGTATAGATGGATAGTTATACGAAGCCGGCAAGCTTATCACGGCTAAGGCATGTATAGTGCTTTTCTCAAACATATGCAATTAATAAAAAATACTACACTAAATATAAATATAATTCAGCTGTTTAGCGTGTTCATAAACAGAGGAAATGCTTAAAAAATTACTTCCCAGCCTAGGCCTTCAATTTTGTATGGAATTCCTTTACAGTTCTCTCGAGTTGTTCCGCTCGAAACGTGATACTTCGAAAGCTGTTATAAAGTATCAAGGGAAGAATCTGTTTTTATTTATTGCTCCTAATACAGGCCACATCCGGTATAACTAAGATAAAAACGAAGTAGGTACTCTTACCTCTAATAAGCGTGACTCTCCTCCCATTAGGGGTTATCCCTGGCAACGGCGGGCCTTGTCTGAAACGAGCAAAAATCATTATTGTCAAGTTACCAAGAAAGCTTCTCTTTATTACAATTGAATGATTGTCCATCAAGTATCTACGTATAGCAACAGTGGGAAGCTAACCCTTAATTTTTATAAAATTTGGAATAGACGTAGATGACATCCTGGATGAACACATAGGCTACTTTTTATCCCAAAACAATGTTATATTCCCGTGGAACGAGCGAGTATGCCGTATGACAGTGTATAATGTTTTAACACGCGGGCAAAAGCTATAGCTAGATAAAAACATACTTCTTGCAACTCTTGGAAGCCATATGTCGCGCGAGAGGACACACCACACACATACTTAGAATTCACACGGTTCTACAAATATAGTGAAGCACATTACAGATTTAGAGGAGAACGGGGTGTCTTGGTGTACCTATAATATTAGTTTTTTTTTCAAAATCGACTTTATTTTGAAACACTACTAGTTAACACAATAAATAAACAATCGGCCAAGTGCGAGTTTGACTAGCTTACCGATGGTTCCGTACAAACATTTATCCTATCTTAACTGGCTGGGATAAGTTCAGTTTGCACCTGGAATGTATGGCGCCGCATACAGATGAGGTGCAAAGTTAACGCAACTAATGACAGTTGTTGTATATTTTTTTATTTGATTCTATTTGAAGTATTTGTTGCTATAGTGACAACAGAAATACATTATCTGTGATAATTTTAACTGTCTAGTCTGCCTGTCATATCTGTCTATCACGGTTCATGAGATACAGCCTGGTGACAGTCCTAGTAATAGGGGCCCGGTTTCTTGTGGGTAAATTTGAAAATCATTCAAGATGTTGGCGTCTACTTTCCTTATGAGGACAGCTAAGGAATGGAACTCTCTTCCTGCGCACCTGTTCCCCGATAAATATAACTTGGATCTCTTCAAGTCGAGAGTGAATAGTCATCTTCTAGCCAACCAAGCATGCTCCATCTTAGGCCTTATTGTCACTTAACATCAGGTGCAATCAAGGTTAAATGCATGGCTATTTAGAATAAAAAAAATAAAAAAAATTTGAAGGGTTCAAGCATATTTTTAAAAGTCTATAATTAACAAAATGCCTTTGTACAAAGTTGTATTATGACACTATACATTTTGTTACATGCGCTTAAAAGTTTCATAATTTAGTATGATATCAGATCAAGCTAACCAGTCTTGTTATTTCTCCCCATTTTCCTCTATATTGAAATCATGTCTTGTCGTGTAATGTCAATATAGCATGTGCAAGCGAAGCGACTCGGTCAATATAAGCCCATCTACTTGACCTTGGACAAAGGTCAATTCCAAAAACCGTGTTGTTGGTGATTCTCCGAGCGTTCTAACCGCGCGATTCTAGCGTCATTCTTCACAATGACAAGACAATCCGTTTGACGACGCGGTTGGCTCGATTTGTAGACACCTGCCTACTCAGCCGGCGGTCCTGGGTTCGAATCCCGGCCGGGGCAAATATTTGTGTGATGAACTCGAATATTTGTGCCTGGGTGCTCTTGCCGGGATTCGAACCCGAGACCGTCGGCTCAGTAGGCAGTTGCTTAACTACTGCGCCAACCGCGCATTTTAAAGTCAAAGTATTTATTTGCTGGAATTGCGGTACATATAGATCTAATACTATAAACATAAGGATCGGCATAATTCACCATTTTAGTGGCATGCAAATATTTGGTAAACACAGAATAATGTATTAATAAAAAGAGAAAGAAAAATTACAACATTGATAAAACCAAAACACCGGAGTTGATGAGAACAAATTAATTAAAGTATTCAATATGTTATATTTATTTTTCCAGATATCATTAAACAGAGTTTTTGTTACACTGACTGAGCGGTCTTAGCTGTTTGGCAGACACAGACATACACAGATGTATATTTTAAACTTATACACCCCATTCTTTTTTGTCGGGGTTTCTATCAAAAAAATAATGTTTGTGACAAGGTTTTATAGCCGACTGTACTTTTCTTTGAACATCCATCAATTGCTCACGCAGACGATTCTAAAGAGCCCAATATGATTGCCTTATTTATTACGGAGTTCCTATGGCCACCTTCCAGCTCCATCATCAGATCGGCTCCACGTCATCATAATATTGCATTGTCACGCGATTTGCATATTCGTGCAAAATTTCAGCTCAATTGGAAACCGGAAAGTGGGTCAAATTTAACTTGCAAAATTCCATTACAACGGGACAGATGAAAGTTTAAAAGCTTTTTATTAAAAAGAACTCACACTTTGGTCATAAAGTTCTCCCTTAGCGCTGGCGTGGTGATGTCCCGGTTGCTGAAGAACTCGGGGCAGGCAGCTCTCATCGTGAAGTACATCTCCAGTTTCCGCTTGCATTTCTCCAGCGAGTAGCTGCTGCCACGAAGGAACGTTAACAGGCATCGGTAGTCTGGAATTAGAACGATGTGGTTAGTGCTCTGCCTAGTGTAGGTTCAAAGATAGAGCGACGAGGCATCGCCGTAGACCATACACCTTTGCCAAACAACCCATACAGGCACCCGGGTGAGTCATCTATTATGTGGATGGCCAGGACCTTCTGGAGTTAGTGATAGATAATCTACAGTTAGAGCCATTTCTGGGCCACAAACTCTGGATCAGTCTTGTCTATTGAGAGGGGCTATAGTTCACTCCTCACCACACCAAGAATTTAGTATTATAAGGTTTTATTTGATACCCACGTACGGAAGTATTTATGTTTACTGTTTGAGTATTTGTGTGCGTACCTAATTTTCATTTTTTTAAATGTGGCACTGGTGTCGGTTGTTTATTTTATATCAAACAAATAGGGGAGCCCTACTGACAAGAAACTAACGGTGCCCTGCTAAGATACAGATGCTAAGGATACCTTGGACTGGTTTTCAAACTAAAACGTTTATACTGAAAGAGCTTGACCTCGAACACAAACTGCGTCTCTCATCTGCCTGTCTGCACCGGATACTTCAGTATTTTGGCCATGTGCCTGGCAGAAATATCGACCGAACCATAATATTGTTCAATAGGCAACCGATCGAGTGTCTTGGAGAAGAATACTTGCTAGACTACGTCGGCAGAGTCACGATTCTTAGTACCTTTTGAAATGGGGTAGCTTGGTCGGGGTGTAGCAAAGGGGATCCAGGACTTGAAAAGTTGTCCATACAAAACACGCTTATTTTAACGTATTCTATACGGTACAATCATAATAAGTTTCTGTCAAAAATGACATTTTAGTGGCAAGCTTTTATAGCCGACTGTACTTTTCTTTAGATATCCATCAAATGCTCACTGAGACGATTCTAAAGAGCCCAAGCTCGGTAGGATTGCTTTTTCTATTATAGAGTTCGTATGGCCACCTTCCGGCTCCATCATCAGATCAGCCCCATGGTACCATATTATTGTATTGTCATCAAAGTTAAGTAAGTATGCAAAATTTCAGCTCAATCGGTTGACGATATCTGCTTCAAAATTGAGTTGCAAGATTTCACCCGAACAAACATACCTTAAACATACCATGCAAGCTAAATAAAAGCTTGTAAAAAAAGGTGTCAATATGACATCACAACTGTTGAAATTTTTTGAAGTCCAAAAGGTCCAAAAAAACTTTTCATCGAAATCCCCCTCCCCTTCTCTTACAACCCCTCCCTCAACCCCCCTCCAATTCCAAAGTTTACTATTGGGTCCCCTTTCGTACACCTCGACTGGTGACTTTAAAATGCAGGGGCTACTTTGGAAAAGGGTTTTTAAACCACGTCCTTATTTTTTTTTACCATGTTCTCTAAAGATCTAAGCATACATAGGGACATACAAAAGGAAGCGACTTTGTTTTATACTATGAAGTGATAGTGAAGTCTTAATGCTCTACCAGTATACATTGGGACGACGCAGATGAAAATGTGGGCGGTACAATGTACTATGTACAAAGTACATACGTAAATTCCATCTTAGATAATTTATCCCATTTCATCGGTTGCTTTAATAGGATACGTAAATTATCATGTCATATTTGTTCAATGGTGTTGAGTGTTGACGCAATCAAGCTAAAATAAAGGTAAATATTGGTCTCCGTCAAATCAATTGGTCAAACAAACTAGTACGTAATGCTACGAAGTATATAAGTAAATAAATACTCATCGCTAAATGACCTTCCAACTAGATTCATAGAGCAATGTAGATTGTTTGCAAAAATATGGCCATTGAAGTCACTCTTAAAACGATAATGGACGATTCTTTTTTTCTTGGTCTGAGGGACGATTGTTCAGTTCTAGAAACCACTAAAGTAGAAGAACAGTTACAACATATCAAAAATAAAGGAAGTAATTAAAGGTATTTCTAAGTACCCCCTTGCCTTTGCTTCAGATTGTATAATAGTTTCGCTGATGTTTTTAATATAATATTTTTATCGATTCTGTTTTAGTGTCGAAATACCGCATTTTTATTTTTGTTAAATTTTTTGACGACGCGGTTGGCGCAGTGGTTAAGCAACTGCCTACTGAGAACCCTACGTTTCCGGCGTAGTGCTCTCCCAACTGAACTATCACAGTATGGTGTGCGTTTACACGCACGATCCCCAGTCCCCATTGCTTTACGGAACAAGGACCGTTATAGAGATGGGCGCTATTCTCAGTGTTTTAATAAAATCTTTTTATCGATTCTGCTTACATTGCTGTGGATCACATTACATATTTCTTTCATATTTTACCTTTGTGTCATACAGTTTTACTCATGTTTAGTTGGTAAGTACCCACTAACTTAAACCGCGAAGGTGACAAAATTACACAATTTATCTAAATAATGCGCACAGTCAACCACTGTCATTTTAGAGCGTTTATTATTTCAACAGATTTAAACATCATCACGGCTGCAATGATGCAATATAGAATACAATAAACGTGGATGAACTAATGATGGTGGTACTGCACTGTGTCATTATTTTGACATCTAAATTTATTACACTATTTTTTATCGAGCGAGAGAATCGAAGTGTCTCCGTATACGAGTATAGCAGCTTGACCAAAAAATCTTTCGTATGTGTGTTAGGATGTTCGGATGTCTGTTTATCCGGATTACCGGCTGTTCTCGTCATCTCCTCGACTCGCCCACCGAGGGTTCCGTATTTTATACCATTGATTAACCTCGATGATTGATTATGTACCTACTTTAAATAAAGAGCATAAGTTGTATGATTTAATTACAAATGTTTTCAGATTTTTATCTATACTTACTTTTTGTATGAGACAGCGTTATTTGCTAAATTGTATCATTCTAGGTCCACGGCAAGTACCTACCCAATAAAATATGTTGATTCCCTTGAAAGTGTCGAAATACGTTTTTTGCGGCATATCTATCTATTTTACGTTAACCTAGAAGTCTGATTTTTTTTACAGCTGTAAGGGACTGTAGATCTATTTCAACTCAATACCTCGCCGTGTTCCCGAGATTAAGGGTATTCACCGACAGACAGATGGACGGACGGACAACAGTGATCCTATTTCGGTTCCGTGAAATACGCCAACTTTGCCTCCACAGGGAATTTTGCCCAAAACGCTACTTAAAAAAAGAAACGTTACTGTAGACAATTTCAAGATGATTATGGCAACACTACTATTTTTAGTGGAAAATAGATTATATCTGTGGTATCACTGGGAATCACATTTGCGCGCAACTTCATTCCGTAACGTGTTGGGACTAGTCGAATAAGGTGCGTGATTTGGCGGGCCAATTCTAGGTGAAGTTCTGGTGTATTTTTTACAGAATGGGGAAGCCTCTGGTGAACGTATCTTATTGCTTGTTATAAAATAAGAGCTGTAGATCATTTTTATTGTAGTTTGAACTAAAAATACTTCTTAAAACCGGAGTTATGATGGTGGGCAATGTTATCCAGTCACTTGCTAACCTATGAATGCCAACATTGCCCAGACTAAAAAAAGGGTTAGGGTTGTCACCTTGTCGTAATTTTACCTGACTGCGTAAATAAAGGAGGGTTATGTATTTAAGGTAAGGCAAATTGTATTCCTATTAAGCCGTTGTACTTTTAGCATTAGCTGCATGTCATGTCATGTCATGTCCATAAAACATAAAAACATAGAATATTCAATTATGACTATTTTTATTTAGATTATTCTAACGTGTAGTAAAAAAATAACCGCCAAACTATTAGTATCGAATATTAAGCATACATTTTTCATTTTGATAATGGTATTGGTAAAGATGGTTTACTCAACCAAAAGTGACAACCCTGACAATTTCAAACTGCTTGATTCGGCTTGTATGGAGAAAAACAAAATACCTATGTAACATTGCCCACCCATATTGCACACGTGTTTGTACAGTTAAGACCAAGATATTAAGTATAACGCCATTATTATCCCAGATTTTATACTGATCCTTATCTTAACGTTGTAGGGGCTATAGTTACGAAAATAATCGATTTGGGCAATGTTTGCAAAAGTTTAGATAACTTTACCCGAGGGGAAAATTGATAAAAAAATGGTTAAATGTAGATTTAAAAATTCTTTCTCGTAATAAACGCATGCATATGAATACGATGGATGCGTTAGACAACAAAAAACTTTAACCCGTCATAGAAAAAATGAGAGAAATTCGGGTTTTTACGAAAAAAGCGGGCAAAGTTGGCATGTTTCACGGTTCCGTTTTTTCCATTTGAGGTACAGAACCCTAAAAATTAGGCGATCTATATGTGCTTAATATGAGTACCTACTATATAAACACGGGAGCTCGAAAACTATGCTTATAATACCTAAACGGAAACTGATTTTGGGCCAAAACGCGCGTATCATATTACAGGGTGAATTCAAATTGGTAATATAAAACACTTATTTGTGGCTCAGTAAACGATAAATAATATATTACATTAAGTCAATTCTTAAATTAGCTATCATTATCGATCGTTAATTTTCTAACAAATTAAATACTTAAAGTCTCAATGTGTGGTTACCTAATGGTTACCGAAAATTCAATAGCTATAACTGTCATATCTGTCACTCGTCGTATTTACGTTACAATACAATACAAGTACTCTTTATTGCACACCTCATAAAACATAGTACAGGAGAAATACAATGCAAGAAATTAATTATAGAGGTAAACAACAGGCGGTCTTATCGCTTAATAGTTACGTCAATCGAAGTTGACAAGATATTATCTCAAATATTCCTGAGTATATTTTATAGTGGTAGGGTAACCACATGAAGCCTAAAAAAATTGATAATTTAAAACTTTAAAATAAGATACTTTGATTATTTTAGAGGAATGAGATGAAGCGAAGGAGTTTACCAGCCTCGCGCAACTCTCAAGGTAAAAAACGATCGACAACGGCTGTATGAAACGGAGGCGAATTTTTACCTATCTAAGTTTGAAAGAACGTTGAAACCTACAAAGCATTAGATAATTGGCGACAATCGAATTTAGGCGGGTTGTACTTCAGCCGCCATTTTTGTCCGCCATGCCATGTTAGATGACGTTTCTATTTTGTTGTGTAGTCTGCTTCTGTCAAGGTTCTGCGATCTTTTCAAATAATTCAAATTTCACAAATAATCTAATAATTTGCATTCTTTGGGTGTAGTGGTCGTCTAGAAGGTACACAAGATAATCACAATTGCAAAAATGAGTGGATTGAAAAGGAAAAAGTGCGAAATATGCAGAATGAAAGCGTGTCGAATGGACGGTCAAAAAAGACTATTCATGGCAAGATTTCCACCGTTCGAAGATCGGTAAGTAAAAAAAATAATTAATTACTGCGTGTTATAACCATGTTAATCGTAAGTTTCATTGAAAACTTGGTATTTCGGGTAAAATAATACATACCCTTATACGTATGTAAACAATAGTGCTGTATGTAAGTTTTATCGATAATTTTCATTTGAAGTGAAAAATACCTGGGTAAACACGGCCCAAGTAACAAAAAGTTCTATAACCAGGGCGTTTTGTCACCAAACAGTGATATAGTCGGCCTATACTGGTATCCATTGTGACTGCTTGCTCTATAAAGGCGTTTAACGGAGCGTTTTAATTCTATAAATCAAAGAGCCATTAGGTTCTATATTTTAGCTCTTAGAACGCTTACAGGACCATACAAAAGAATCTTTAAAGTGTTGCACTTTACTAGATATTTAAAAAGCTGCTATGGTACTATTTAGTACTGTAGATGAACTTACTGACACTTTTATGTCTCCATTTAGTACTAAAACTGCGTCAAAATGACTTTTACAGTACTGGCCCTGTAGCAGTGATGAAAACGTTGTTATAGGATCAATTTGCACTATAAAAGTACTCTGTACAAGCATTACGTAACGTTATGGCTTCTTAAAAGCTTCCTCAACATCGCTATGGGGCTAGTTCTGTAAAAGTGATGAACACTTTTCTATAGCACTAATTAGTACTATAGCGACTCCTAGTGCAGTTGCTAAATAACTTAAATTCTAAATAGCCCTTTAAGTGAATTTGTGTTACTGCTACGGGACTAAAACGTTACATAAAAGCGTTAAAATGATGAATTAATGGACTAATTAGATCTGTAGCAGTTTTTTATTATCAATTATATCACTAGTAAAAATATGGCCGCTGTTTACGCCATGATAGCACATATTAGGAGACGGCTGGAGCCAATGTGTACTATAACAGCCATAGTCTTAATTATAGTGATTTTAATTTAATTAAAACAAGATTATTATGATGGCGCATTGTTAAATTTGAAATCAGCATAATGGATTTATCAATACATTTTTTTTCGCAAGTGCTCATATCCTTCTGATAACACGTTACGTTAAGTAACAATGGAGCATAAATAACTTATCGATATTTATTTCTTTCAATACCACGATGGCATGACAAATTAAAAAAATAAAATGGCAAACAGTTTTTACGACAAAAAACACTGGAATCGATTGCAGTGCAGAGCAGCAGTATAAACATGTTTTGGTTACTTTTATAGTGCAAATTCGTGACATAATAGTTCCTGACAGCACTATATTAGTACTAAAAAGCGTTTCACGACACTTTTATACTTCAACAACAGAGCTGATTTATCACCGCGCGAGTCTTTATGTAATGTTTATAGAATTAATCAGTGATAAAACTAGGGCCTCTTTGGGGTTCTGTAAACATTTACAACACCATTACAGTGCTAATCATGAACACTATTTGGCACATCCTAAAACGTTCCCAGGACTTTTATAGTACCAAATTTTGTTACTTGGGGGAATATCTTTCTTCAAGCAAAAGCCTATTGGTATGTGTACTTATACAAAAGTGTGCACTTGAATACAGCTGTTTAAAGCCATCTCAGATGAGAGGATAAGACATTATTATCACTACTTTTTATGCCAGTTTGAGTAAGATTATGGTCACAGAAATATTTTACGAAAAATCTTCAATGGACTATGAATGGTACGGTTTTATCTGGACAAACAGATACATTTTTACTAGTGTCCGACCGAAACACGTTTTTCTGCCGAAACCGAAACCGAAACCGAAGGTTCGGTTCTGATTACAGTTTCGGCCGAAACCGAAACCGAACCTTTTATAAACGTGATTAAAACGTTGTATAAAATGTCAGCGGGCCATTATTTCTAAATCTAATGTGAAAAATACAACAAAAAATACAATGAAAAAATTCGCTGGCATAATGGACCGATGGAGCAAAGCGTTTCAGTTTGGCCCAAAATTCTTTCGTATATGCGGACGATTAGATGCTTTTCAGCAGTTCTCGCCTGGATGTCGTATTTCTTAACCGATTCTCATGAGATCGTGTGAGTAGGTTTGATAAGTATATACTTAGATTATTTTTGTTGATTAGAGATATTTCAAAGTCTAGATGGATATAGAGCGGAGTGGGAAAAGTAAAAAATTACAAATTTCAGCAATTCCACAACAAACTCACGTTTCACTTTTATTGAATTGATATTTTAAGATTGACACTGGGTCTAAGTTAAATTACCCAAAAAGTGAAAATGTAGCATTAACAGCTGTAATACTGTACTGAAGCAGCGATCCCTTAATTGCAGATGGTATGCAATGAATCAAATCTAAAAACCTAGCAACAAAATAATTGATTGAGCTTTAATTTTCAGGCGGCCTCGTAACGCTAAATCAAACTTACAAATTTTATTACATACACGCAACAATGACGAATTCTAAAGTCAGTTTTATAAAATAAGTAAACCTCCACACTTTTGTCATAAATTACCAATATCACCATCAATTTGTTAGTAAATTAAGAAAATTTGCGTTAACAATTACACTATGAGTTGATAAATTCATAACAAAAGCTAAATTAAGTACCTAAGTAGTGAGATTTTTAACCCTTCTATCTCCGCTATTTTAAAATTTCTTATATGTTCAAGAAAATACTATCTTCTTGAACATACTCACAAAATTTCATGAGAATCGGTTGAGAAATGCGACATTAAGGAAAGAACATCATAGAACGGATCGGTAAGCGCATCGACATCCAAACATTCGGGCATACGAAAGAATTTTGGGCCATGCTGAAACGGAAATGCTTTGCTCCCTCGGTCGATTACTTAACATTATTTGGGGAACAAACACAAACGTCACCTCACTGAGCAGTGATTCAGCGGCCGGCGGAGTCAGGCGAGCGACACGACACCATATTGCCAACCGTGCCGACTGCCGAGCGCAGCCGAGTTAGCCGAACGCGACCCGAAAGTATGATGTTGTAAGTTTCGGCGCGGCCGAAAGGTTCGGCTGTTTTTGGCCGAAACCGAACCTTTGGCCGAAACATGATTTTTAGGCCGAAACTGGCCGAAACCGAAACCGAAACCGAAACTTCGGTCGGTCACTAATTTTTACTCTGTTATTTTCTGTTTAGCCTGTATTATTTGTGTTGCAGAACTTCCAACCTGGAGCACAGACTGGAGTGATGAAACGGTTTTTTTCGTCTATGTTTATCAGCAAGCCAAGCAAAGTTTTAACGAAATAAAATTATTTGCACACATTTGTTTTTTTTTTATGAAGTCCTTGAGAACCTTAAGTAAACCAAATGTTTACATTGAAGCGAAATATTTAATGATTTAAATTACCGGAAAGCTGTTGGACGCGGGTGCGAATGCGAACCCCGCCTGAACCTTTTTTTTTAATACCGATATCGATAATTCGATAATTTGTGTGACATCCCTATTTTGTTCTTGATGTTGGCATTATGTCATGAGTTGACACTGACACTGATATTGTTTGCGGCTTCATATTGGCAGTATGTTTTCGCCCCCGTTTCATACTAATGCAAGTTCACGCTTTTTGTATGGCACTCCCGTCTCTTAAAACGTAGTGATTACATACTCTTTGGAGTTTACAGTTTACACTTGGGATGACTTTTAATTTGTATAACAAATTTGAAATCACTGTATATGTGTTTATCGTCGTCTAGTGTCCATAACACAAACCTACTAGAGCTGACTGTGGGACTAGATTGATTTGTGTGAGGTTGTCCGATATTATTTATTTATACAGAAATTAAAAATCATAAACCTGTAGAGCTACAAAATAGTATAAATTTCAGATATAAAGTTCAACAGTCAAAACCTAATTTGATAACGAGATTCTAAATGTGTAAATCTATTATGTCTACATTCTACATTTTGCATTTACATAAATGTAGCATCATGTCGTTCAAAATCAATTAATTGATCGGTATTTAATATATTTTCTACTTGTTTTACTCTTTAAAACTATTTAATGCTAAATTACTGCATTTTATGGCTGACACGAATGTGAGTTGTTTATTATGTAAACAGAAAATGCCACATACTAGAATCAAACCACGCTCTTCCAAGCAAATGAACTGTTCCATATAAAGTGAGTCTGTTTGTATGGTTTGACAGTTCATTTGCTTGAAAGAGTTAGCGTATTTTGCCTATATAGTGTTCGGCCGAAGTTAATTCTGACAGCTGTCATCTCAATACATCTAATTCTAATTTTAAAATATGGCTTCCATCAGGTTAATGATGCTTTCGCCAATTTCAAGTTTGCTCGTAGAGCATGCCGTTGTTCGGTGAGGTTTTGCTTTTTGTAAATTGATAGCGATTTACAAAAAACCACGCGGTCTACCGGGCCTTGACCCAAGAAGGGCTATGTACGCTTCAAGTTGAATTCTTCATTAACCATTCACTCATACGTTAGTTCACTGCACAATACGCTATCAATACTACACATTGAACAACAAAAATGAATAAATAATGAACAGCAAAACTTGAACGCATGCGGCCATCTTAAGACACGAACCGGAAGACTCAATACATTATATAACCTAAAATCGATTTGGTTAGGAAATGGGTGGAGATGACATGTGTCAGGTTTTGACTTCTTATTGGCCGCGCATTATAGTTTGAACTTATATATATTTTAACATAATATTTTGTAAAATAATACCTACGTGTAGCCTGGGATTGCACTACACGATCAATTGGAAACATAAAAAAAAATTAACCAGGCTTTTTATTGATATTATCAAATAAAGGATAAATATTAAAATATTACCACATTCTTGCAATTCAGAAAATATCCGAATTTGTGATTGAAAAGTCCCTCATTCTAAACGAGCGTAGGCGGCCAGTAATTGGTCACAGCGCAGAAAATCTTAGTCGGACTATTACTTAGGCAGATTTAGTATAGAAATCAGAGCACTGGTCTTTTTGTGTGTTGTGAGTGTCAAATTTTCCACGAGGTGATGTCATATAGAGGGCCGATTCTTAGATGATGCTGCTTTCACTTTTTTTTAAACTAGTCGGTGTAGTCAAATAATAATAGCGTTGGGTTCTGTGTTAAGAAATTAATGAAATAATAAACTGGACACTTTTAGAAAATTTTGAATGTAGTTACTTATTCCATTCTCTCGGGTTACTTTAACATATAAGTTAGTTTTTTGCCCTGCTACTTTTGACCCCGACTATAAACTTGATCTGGTCAAAGAATCATCAGTACCATCAGTAAATAGCGAAATCAAAAATACAAATGACTACTTAGTCCAAGGCTGATCGTGATGAGTAATTATAATCGAATTTCTTGAAGGTTACGATCTGTACGTGATTGATTCTGTGGTCGCGTAAAAAATTCAATACCATATTAATCTATACTACACTCACGATCAAATATACGAATCACATACAAATGCGTCACGTGGCGGTGTATACAAATTATATCCAAACTTTAGTGTGAACAGGTTGTAAAATCATATAACAGGGGCCTATAATGGTTGCTTTTATCAAGCGATAAATAAGTGACAAAGTATCCGTCACGTTTTGACGTAAAGTGACAGATGCTTTGTCACTAATAAGTGATAAATAATCACGTGATAAACGCAACCATCATAGGTCCCCAGAACCGTATCGTTGGGACTAAAAACGATAAGTCCAGAAAACAAACATACCATTGCTAAATTATGCAATAAAATGTCATTATGTTGAACGGTAGTTCATGGGTTGACTTTGAATGAACTATAAGTGGTGACTCGTTAAAGTAACAAGGAAAATGATACCGTAGATAATTGTTATTGAGTTTGACGTCATATGACTAAAGAAACTTCAACTTGTAACAATTAAGATTATCATAATGCTTTGGAAAGTTCACTCCCTTAGCACTCTGGACAAGTTACTGATGGGACTAAACAGTTAGACAAAGTTAGGTACAGAATCAGTTAGGTCCTTGCCTTGATTATGTACAATAAGCTGCAGAATTGCATGGCCTATTTTATGAATGAATACATTCATCAATGCAGCCCATAGTACCTACTCTACCTATCCCCTTTATTTGAATGAACTCTTACCAATGTCGCGACGATTAGTCAAGGCGCGCCCGAAGCCATCTTATGCTTACACATACAATGACCAACTGCGCGCGTTGTGACCTGATATTTACTAACAAACTGGGTTTTGCGCGTCATGTCCGCGCCCACCGTCGTATGAGTCCCACGAGCCCTACTACTTGAAGTCGCTGTTATCGGACCCGATGCAGAGGATATCATCGTCATCATCGCCTCGTTAGATTTTAGTTATAGAGACAAAGAAGTTACAAGATAGATACCCGTGATGACCAACTGGACGTTGCTCAGTTGATCGTCTGAGACAGCTTAGGTATATCAAGTGTCCAGGTTTTCTTTGAGATCTTCTATTCAGATTTTTAGTTCATGGTTCTCACGGGTTGTTGTGGGCTTATACCCTAATAGTGGTCACAACACTGTTTTATAAGTGTCCAGGTTCTTCTTCAGCTCCGTCCAGATCCTTTTCGACATCTTCGCAGCTACATAATCATCATATAAGCCGATAAAAGTCCACTGCTGGAAAAAGGCCTGCCCCAAAGTTCTCCACAAGGATCGGTCTTGCGCCGCCCTTATCCAATTTCTGGCCGTGATCCTAACCAGGTCGTAGGTCTTTGTTGGGGGCCTTTCCACGCTGCGTCTTCCGTTCCGCGGTCACCACTCAAGAATCTTTCTGCCCCAACGGCCATCGGTTCTACGAGTAATGTGCCCCACCCACTGCCACTTAAGTTTGGCGACTGTCCCAGGTTCTACAACCTTGGTTCTCTTGCGTACTCTAGGTTCCCGGTCTTGCGTTCTCCCTAGCTTACTCCAGGAGTTATCTGACTTTTAAATCGTTAAATAAACTCACCCCAATCGTCAGGCAGATGAGGTTGCTTCTTCAGCCACTCTCTAATGGTAGCCACGTCTCTATCACAAGTGTCCAAATTCTCCTTCAGTTCTTCCCTGATCTTCTTCGCCATCTCCCCGGCCGGCTGCTCCAGGAGTTCTGACTTTAACTTCATGATTACCTGTAAACAAGATTTCATGTTTTGAGTTGACGACATGTTAATTGGTGAAGTTGGGCAGAGGATCAATTCGTTTCGATAAACAATTTTTCTTAAACTGCGTTATTACCCAACTATTTAATTTCCAATTCGCTTCTTTTTTCGAATTCGGAAAATGGAATTTATATATTTTATTAAAAGAAATTGATTACGTTACGTATGTTTGAAAAGAAAAGACTCATGGTTGAAAGTGAAACGTTTGGAAAATGTATTTAGTTTGGAACACGTCATCTGTCAGACACCCACCGTGAAATACCAACTTTGCCTCCACAGGGAATTTTGCCCAAAACGCTACTTAAAAAAAGAAACGTTACTGTAGACAATTTCAAGATGATTATGGCAACACTACTATTTTTAGTGGAAAATAGATTATATCTGTGGTATCACTGGGAATCACATTTGCGCGCAACTTCATTCCGTAACGCGTTGGGACTAGTCGTGCTATGTAGGAAAACTGTGAACTAGTCAATTTGTGTTAAAGTAGATTTGAGTGCTCGACCTATTATGTAGTAGACACTTAAAGTTCAAGGCAAAATCGAATGTAGTCAAATTGTGGCCTAGACAGTCCAAGACCAACCCCGAATAAGGTGCGTGATTTGGCGGGCCAATTCTAGGTGAAGTTCTGGCGTATTTTTTACAGAATGGGGAAGCCTCAGGTGAATGCTTGTTATAAAATAAGAACTGTAGATCATTTTTACTATAGTTTGTACTAAAAATACTTATTAAAACCAGAGTTATGATGGTGGGCAATGTTATCCAGTAACTTGCTAACCTATGAATGCTAACATTGCCCAGACTAAAAAAAGGGTTAGGGTCGTAATTTTACCTTGTCGTAATTTTACCTGACTGCGCGAATAAAGGCGGGTTATGTATTTAAGGTAAGGTAAATTGTATTTCTATTAAGCCGTTGTACTTTTCGCAGTAGCTGCATGTCATGTCATGTCATGTGCATAAAACACAAAAACATAGAATATTCGATTATGACAATTTTTATTTAGATTATTCTAACGTGGAGTTAAAAAAATAACCGCCTTACTATTAGTACCCAATATTAAGCATACATTTTTCATTTGGATAATGGTATTGGTAAAGATGGTTTACTCAACCAAAAGTGACAACCCTGACAATTTCAAACTGCTTGATTCGGCTTGTATGGAGTAATACCAAATACCTATGTAACATTTCCCACCCATATTGCACACGTGTTTGTATAGTTAAGACCAAGATATTTACGTGGAACGCCATTATTACCCCAGATTTTATACTGATCCTTATCTTAACGTTGTAGGGGCTATAGTTACGAAAATAATCGATTTGGGAAATGTTGGCAAAAATTTAGATGAAAAATTTACCCGAGGTGAAAATTGATAAAAAAGTTGGTTAAATGTAGATTTAAAAGTTGTTTCTCGTAATAAACGCATGCATTTAAATACGATGAATGCGTTAGACAAAAAAAAACTTTATCCCGTCATAGAAAAAAAGAGAGAAATTCGGTATTTTACGAAAAAAGCGGGCAAAGTTGGCATGTTTCACGGCACTTATGTACTAAATTCTATATATTTATCAACCCTACTCACAAAATTTTATGAGAAACGGTTGAAAAAGGCGATCTGTAGGCGAGAACAGCCGGAAACCTGGACAACTGGACATCCGGATTAGCGATAAATTCTAGGCCAAGCTGATACGATGAAGCGTTGCTCGTTTCGCTCACTCGGCCAATCAAAGTTTGAGGAAATGTGAGTCATTTTCATTTTGTTAATTTATTCATGATTTATTCACATAATTCGGTATTAATAATCAAAGGTCAGGAAATACGACAGTGACATAACGCCACAACTATCACAAATGTCACACACGCAATGATCGGTAATTGGTCATTATAGAAAACTAGTTTTGTGAATTATTAGAGTCTTACCCTCGCGTTAATTATTTGCGAAGTTGGACAAAGTATGGGTTTCCGCACCAAAGTGCCTCTTCACTGACGTATTTGCCGAACTTCGACCAACTTGGCGAGTAGTGTAGAGTTAGGGTTAGATGCTCTGAGCATCATTTGGATGCTCAATGGACGAGGAATTTAGGCCTATTTACATATTATGTATGTTACCATGCGGTATCTGTTTGATGAATAGGTATTATTCTTATTTTTATAGTATACTAACTTTTGCCCGCGACTACGTCCGCGTGTAATTTGGAAGTATGGAAGCAACCTCGTACAACACGATAGATATCCACCTAATACCTTAATTAATAAAAGGGATTATTAAAAGCGCCTAAGCAAATGTAAGAGCAATTGTCCTTTTGGTCTAATCGTTACATTTTCTACAGGGTCATCAATGTCATCATGAATTACTTACTCACTTTTCAATCTTTTTAGGGATAATTTCCAGGATGAAAACTATCCTATGTCCTTCCTCGGATCTTAAAGTAGGTATCTTCATGCCAAATTTCATCAAAATCGATTCAGCGGTTTAAGCGTGAAGAGGTAACAGACAGACAGACAGACACACTTTCGCATTTATAATATTACTAGTACCTACTAGTATGGATAAGAGGGCAGATACTATGGAAGTTCAAAGCGAGTCTGTTTTAGAAATACACCGGCCGGTCTGTACAATTAGTATTTACATACGTCGACAGATCATTATTGATCAGGCGTGGATTTGGGGCGGTGAAGGGTGAAAAAAAATCTGACCAAGTGCGAGTCTGCCTCGCGCACCGATGGCTCCGTACAAACACTTTACTGGTCGGGTTAAGTTAAGTTTGCTGGTATGAATGGCCAAATTTAACGCAACCGATCACGTTTGCTGTATGGGAGCCTCGCTTAAACATTCTTCTGTTTTTAGGTTACTACTATTACGAATAATTAACTAACTTAGCCATGTACCTACGTTAGCGCACTAAAGATCTACGGACATCGAAAAAAAACGCATTTGTAATTTTTTGCGAAACTGCTTTAATATATGATATATGATAATATGCTTTATAATATGATAGGAAATATAAATATATATAAAGAAAAAAAAGTAGAATGAATGTCAGATCCGTGTTTTGGGGTTTCCATATGACGTCAAAGAGTAGGAAGAGATTCGCCATAAGCAATAATGAACAGTTTAATAAACGATACTTGGGTTTTTGCGGAGAGACGTCATGCCAGTCATGCTATTGTATATCAAACATCTTGATTAGAGCTGTCATAATGTTTACAAAGGGATACACGTGCACACTTAAATTTAGTAATGAATAGTTAAAAATAGCTTTTTATACATTATTTTTGCCCTGTTCTGTTTAGTTAATTTATAAAATACTATATAACTTTGTACGTGGATTTGTTGACCTTTCGCATTATAGCAACGCATGCCAACTTCTTTTTGCAGCATCCAATATAAAATTTATAAGCATAACGTATGACCGCTTGTTTAGTTTTACGTATATTGGTAATCTCATTTTGATTTATCAGATAAATCTATTGTTGTATTCATATTTGCGTAATCTTTGTAACTATTAATGTGCTTGCTTAATAAACTTTTTATACTCGCGTACTTTAATCTGTCAATTATAATTTTACAGACAAAATCATAATAACGCACTTTTTAATCCTGTACCAAAATTCTATACTCTATGGTACCCGCTTCAGAACTTTAATATTCATTAAGACATTACTCAACTCTAATAATTTCAAAAAGAGAACATCAGCATATTTGATTTAAAAAAAGCACGCTACTGTTCACTGATTGGTTGAAATTACATGTCAAAAAATTAAACCAATCACGAGGCACCCGCCATGACCATCGCATCATGTTTGTTTTTATTATGCCAGTTTTAGTTGAACGAAAAAGGTTACATAAAAAATAAAAATTCATAGTGGGGAATGACGATTAAAGTAAAAAATGTTTTTCTGTGTTTTGCTCGTATAAAAAGTATAGTATGCAATAGTTACACAATTGGGTCTTAAAATCTCGTACCTTACTTAGGCCACTCGTCGGGGCTTCGAGGATTTTGATATTTTGAATGCGGTTTTTTCCAATTATATTATTACTTCATTTTCGATTACGTTTAAATAATCTGCGTGTTTTTTCAAAATGTACTATTCTGTTAGTTACTACATGTTATTAAACAAGATCTTATTGCCGACAGTACAGGTTAAAAACTCTAGTAGTATTGACCAGAGATAGTGGCGCTACAAACTGCTTTCATATGGCAATAATGTACAGCATACATCATATATTTGCATTAATAAATGTCAGTAGCGAACATTAATTACCGGAATGCTGCTCAATCCTTCGTTCTTATTGCGAAATAAATACTGAATCTTATTGAATAAAACTTGACTTTCATCCCTGTGGTTTTTTTTTATGTCATAGAGGGCAAACGAGCAAACGTATCGCCTGATGGAAAGCGATTACCGTCGCCCATAAACACCTGCAACACCAGAGGAGTCACAAGTGCTTGCCTACCCGGAGGACGAAGATATAATACCTCTATGCTAGTAATTTCACCGGCTATCTTACCCCCACACCGGAACACAACAATAGTTTTGGCTTTATAATTTATAATACAAAAATAACTTATTGCGGAATAATTAGTCCTGTTTCCTCTTTGTTTACATCAGTGACATTCACTGACTTTCAACGTCAGTTACCAAAAATTTGTCGTGGGTTGAAAATACACCCTGTTTGGCTATAGTTATGGCCTGTTCGAATAGACAACTCATATTTAAAATTTGTAACATTTATGCAAGAGTTGCGTTAGTAAAGTTTATTACTATGTTGCACAAAAGTAAATTACTCGTAAAGCCACATTACCCATGACCGTCTTCCGGAACCATCATCACCATCAGATTACCTCAATCTTACACTAACATTGTATTGCAATCTGATTTACCTATAGACAAACTTTTCATCAAATTTTTTTAATTATTGTATTAAGCGGTTTACACTCACGTGAAATTTTCACTCACGAGGTTGCCGCGGCGGTGTACCTACGGGCAGCCGTCCCTGATGAAGAGCTCCTTACGAGTTCGAAACATGTCGGGCCGTTCCTGACAATTTCACGTGAGTGTAAACCACTTAATTAATACAATAATTAAATATGTCTCACGAAAGTTTTAATAAGATTATTTAATTTACATTTCATAGAAATATTATTTCATGGAAAACTTTTTTTCTGAAACCATAAAATAATTTAGTATGTGATATAGGTTGACATTTTCAAGATTTCTGATTCATAGTCTGATTCAAAATGTATGACTTCCGGGGAAAATGTTGTCTGTGAAATCACAGAATAGATAATACTCGATGAAATTAAAATTCGTCGAAGTGTTTGTCTATAAAAGAAGAGAACAAAACACTTGAAAGATTTTAGCATGGGAGGGAATTTAAGAAATATTTCGTCAGGTATAAAAAACGTATGAAATTACAATGAATAAAACCTTAACTAAATTACACTAAATCTAAACCGTAAACTTCCGTGCATGGCGTGAAGAACTTGATAAGTCCAAAATGGCAATTGTTCAGGGCGTCGATTTTAAAGTTTGACATTTTCTCCAAAATCCATTTTCATCTTTAACTCGTGTTTAAAGCTTGATTTATGGATAATTTTCCGCGATCTTTTCATTTACCTTACGTATTCTAGTAAAATCCTCTTATTTTCTGTGATATAAGACTTATCAACATAGGTACCAACGACTTATCAAGTTATTCCCCATACATTAGTGCCCAAATTGGTGAAAATGTTTTTTAATTTAATTCCTAAAAATCAGTTTTTCATAGTAACTGAAACGTCTAAATTGATTTATAGGTAATTTTATGCAAACTTTTCAATTATTTTACTTATTTTGGTGGAAACATTGTATTTTGTGAGATATTAGACTTATCAACATATTCACCATCGACTTATCAAGTTCACCATCGACTTATCAAGTTATTCCCCATACATTAGTGCCCAAATTGGTGAAAATGTTTTTTAATTTAATCCCTTAAAATCAGTTTTTCTGTATAATTGAAATGTCTAAATTGATTTAAGGGTAATTTTATGCAAACTTTTCAATTATCTTACTTATTTTGGTAGAATCATTGTATTTTGTGAGATATTAGACTTATCAACATATTCACCATAGAATATAGGGTATCAATTAAACAATTCTATCGTTTCTATACAACTGTTTTGTTTATATAAGGCGATTTAAATGGATTATATCGCGTGTGTTCGTTGTTTGAGTCTCCTGACGTTTCGGCAACTATTTTTGATGAGAAAAACACAAATTTTCGGTGCCAAATACGTCAGAAAGGCACAAACAATGAATAAATATGATACAATCCGTTTGAATTGTTTTATTTTAGTCACGAAACCCGAAGAAAATAAAATTAAAAGTTATAAAAACATTGAATAAATTGTAGTAAATGAATCGTCTTTAATTCAGTAATGCAAAAGCACTTATTCTACAGAAAAACTAGATGAATTTATCTTATTTTTAACTGGCAACATCTTTGTTTTTCTGATCCAATAAATAAAACTGGTCGATGGTTGACAAGGTACCGGTAATGTGAATGATACATACGAAGACACTGTTAACTATACCCCATGGACCTTAACACGTATTGTACTAAGGTTTATATTATGTTCACAAATGTACAGTTATCAGTGTTTTCCTTTGTACCAGAGTACACCTCAGATGTGAGAATAACTTGACAAATCGAAATATACATTTCGATAAATTATGAATAATTAATTATGTCAACTTATTATTTGCTGTGTCCATCAACCTGAAAATGATAAATCGACATATGAATTTACGGTAGTTGTGTATAATGAGATAAAACGATATATTCATTTGTTATCGTTAAAGTGTGCTTGTCTTCATTCTAATATCTTGATTTGTCAAGTTACGAACGCTTTTTTTTTTTTTGAGAATACGTTGATAAGTTGATATGCAATATTTTTTGTGCCTCATCGCGCTGATATCTCGTTTTGTTAAATAAAATCCGCTAAATATCGAGATATCAATATGATGTCACAAGCCATATCTTCAAAAGTATCATAGATATCGAGTTGTCAATTTTTTTCCTACAAAACCTTGGCCGTAGAAAGCCATTAAGCCAATAAAAAAAAAAACGTATAAGTCGAGTTATCAAGTTCTTCACGCCAGGCACGGACTTAATCCCCTACATCGAAACCCGAGGAAAGGGTTCCCAGACTGGCTGCGTTCCCTCTCAGGATAGATATGCCTATTCTTTGGGTGAGGAATGAGCCAGCCCTATTGTGTGCAGTTAGGTAATAGTTATGTTTTTAACCCCCGTCGAAAAAAGAGGGGTGTATCTGTGTATCTGTCCCCATCTGTCGCCCATATCACTGATAATCTGCTATAAAAGGTCAGGTTATTTTACCAATTATTATTATTTATTTAATACCTATGCTTATATTTTTTAATTTAATAGATGACATCCCGTTTGTACACAGTGGTAGTTTGCCTATCTCCTTCAAATACCCTCTCAACTGCTCAAAGGTTTACTGGAAGAGATCCCTAATGGGGATAATTTCGCCTTTGTACGTGTACCTAATATTTGTTATCATTGTATTTATAACCTGTGTTTGTGTACAATAAATAGTTTACATACATAGAGCTTACTGTGGGACTAGATAGATTTGTGTGAGGTTGTCCGTTATTTATTTATCGGTCCTTGTCTATGGCCTATTGCCTACTATGCCTACGAATAGGACGTCCATTATTCGAAGACGCCAACTGCGTAGGTGTACAGTATCGCACATCATGCGCCATGAAGGTCACGTGTGTCGCAATCCTTCGGCTAACGAGTATTAGTTCAATATTTGATTAGTCCGGCCCATAGAGTATATTGACGGTGTCCGGCCCCTGACTTGGTAGATGGATGACCTGGTGAAGGTGGCGGGGAGTCTCGCACGGACACGGGATCGCACTTCGTGGTGAGCTATAAGGAAGGCCTATGTTCATCAGTGCCATCAGTGGACGTCTGGTGGCTGATAGATAGATTTGATTAGTAACGTTAAATGTCAATGAGCAACATGTCTGGCTTCTTTTTTGTGTTATTTATTATGGATATTTAATAAGCTCGTATAAGATGACATGTTTGGTGCAGTTTGTAGAATACCTGCCTACTGAACCGGTGGTCCCAGGATCGAATCCCGGTCAGGGCAAATATTTGTGTGATGAACTCGAATATTTGTGCTTGGATCATGGTTGTTCTATGTATTTAAGTATATATTAATCTATATAATTACGTATATCGTCGTCTAGTACCCACGACACAAGCCTTCTTGAGCTTATTTAATTTGGGACTAAATCCATTTGTGTGGTTTTCCGATATTTATTATTGTATTATTATAATATGGCGATGTTATTTTTTTCGAACAATATATAATCATTTCAATAATTTGAAATCTGAATATTCTTCTGCCCAACATATATAAAAATCAGGTGTTACATAAATATTCTACTATGTGGTGCCATTGGGCATACAAATTAAAATGTCACATATGCTTAGCGTACATCATCATCATCATCATCATCATTTCAGCCACAGGACGTCCACTGCTGAACATAGGCCTCCCCCAGTGACTTCCAGATCGGCCAGTTGGAAGCGACCTGCATCCAGCGGCTTCCTGCAACCTTTACCAGGTCGTCTGTCCACCTTGTGAGTGGACGTCCCACGCTGCGCTGCGCTTAGCGTACATATGCAACTTGAATCTTTATAATCTGTCAACACCTTGTAAGCAACAAAGCGGTATCGGTACCATCTGCTTGAAAACGTCACATTTATGTCACGTGAATTGCATCCGTTAGTCGCTCTTTAATTATGAGTACAACGTAATACACCGCATCGACATTACCATGCTCACAGACAAATGGTACCACATTGCCGATTGTCAGTAAGGACGATTTCTGATTGCGTCTTTATACTAGGTATCAGGTTATTAGGTCTTTATTGACGTGTCGTAATGTGGTTAATTTTGCATTAGAAATATTTGTTTATCGTATTATAATGAGTTGTGGTTTTGGACCATTATCATAATACAGGGATACGATTTAGTTCTTCTCTCTCAGTATATTCTACTTATAGTTTTATTATTTTTAATACCTTTTTGTACACTGTTTTAGTTTGTCTATCTTCTTCTCGTACCTATACTTACTGAATTGCTGGAAGAGATACCCGGGAGAGAGAGAGAGAGGGATAAGTTCACCTTTGTACCTATGTTATTTGTAATTGATGTATTTTTAACTGTTTTTAGTATTTATGACACTTTAATGACAATAGGCATATTGGCCATTTTTATTAAATACTAGCATCGCCCCGCGGCGTTACCCGCTCATCCCACGGGTACACCACATTTTCTCGGGATAAAAAGTAGCCTATGTGTTAATCCAAGGTGTCAGCTACATTCATACCAAAACTTATCAAAATTGGTCCAGCCGTTTTAGTGCGAACACAAATGCAAACTTTCGCCTTTATAATATTAGTGTGATTAAATTGATCCTTTTTAGGGTTCCGTACCCAAAGGGTAAAAACGGGACCCTATTACTGAGACTTCGCTGTCCGTCCGTCCGTCCGTCCGTCCGTCTGTCACCAGGCTGTATCTCAAGAACGGTGATAGCTAGACAGTTGAAATTTTCACAGATGATGTATTTCTATTGCCGCCATAACAACAAATACTAAAAACAAAATAAAATAAATATTTAAGGGAGGCTCCCATACAACAAACTTGTTATAGATTATGGTACGGAACCCTTCATGCGCGAGTCGGACTCGCACTTGCCCAATTTTTATTGTGATCAGATGTCTTAGACTGCTCTAGAAGTCAGAAATGACCGTTTAAGCTCGACATTCCTACGGAGCGCTGAAAACGCTTCATACAAATATGATGACTAATATATATGTACCTATGTGTAATTGCGTATGGAGAAAAAACAGATTTGGCCATGAAAAAGTGCGTTTAAGTAAATGATTGTTATGCAAATAATGTTTTGTTAGTTTATGAGGATTCTTGAAACAATTACAAATTCACTTTTCGATTTATAAAACACATTAAATCAAACTTCAAAGGATTTCCTTTGTTTTTTTTTTTCATTTTAATTCTAGTTTAGCACTCTTTACATCACCAAGAATATAATATCCTCATTTTTTTTATAAAAATCGAAGCTCATGCAGCATACTTCTCAGGGTTCCGTACCCAAAGGGTAAAAAACCGGCCAAGAGCATGTCGGGCCACGCTCAGTGTAGGGTTCCCTAGCTGCCCATCCTTCACAAAATAGACTATTTTGTGGATTATTTAGATTTCTGGAGCGAATAAACTGCTGACAGCATAAAAAATTATGTTAGAAGACCCCTATTATTTTTTAAAGACCTATTCAACGACACCCCTCACACTAGTGTTGGAAAGAAAAAAAAAAATTGTATAATTATATTATTACCGTTTTCTCGGCGTGACACATACTTATATATACTTATACCAAATTTCAGCTTTCTAGTACTAATGATCACGGAGCTAAGCCGCGGACGGACAGCCAGACAGACGGACAGACGGACATGGCGAAGCTATAAGGGTTCCTAGTTGACTACGGAACTCTAAAAACAGGACCCTATTACTAAGACGCCACTGTCCGTTCGTCTGTCTGTCTGTCTGCCTGTTTGTGTCTTAACCCGGTCAGTTAAGATGGCAAGTGCTTAGTACAGAACCCTCGGTGCGCGAGTCCGACTCGCACTTGGCCGGGTTTTTTGCTGTCGAGTAAAAAGAGGTTTTGCAAAAATGCTTTTAAAGCGAACCTAAGAATAGGCCAACCTTAACATAACCGGCTGCCGTGCTACGGCAAGGTCGTATTTTTATACAGATGTCATACTAAGATACGTCTTTTTACTAGCATGGCTTAACAGGTCCCTTTGGCTCTGTACTTTGCACTTAGTCTGTAGCGGCTGGAGTGCATTCACCTCTCCCGGATACGAAAGAGAAAAATACTGATGCATGTATACGTATAGTCCTTCGGAGATTGTCTAGGTAAAAATAATAATAATAAATAAATATCACACCACATCACATAAATCGATCTAGTCCCAAATTAAGCTCAGAAGGCTTGGTTATGGGTACTAGAGGACGATATACAACGTGTTTTTGTTCAATTGCTTTAACTTCGACATAGTGCTTGGAACAATAACGTAAACTCATCCCTTAAACCGTTTAATGATATTCGAAAAAAATGTTTTTTTTGGTATCCCATACAAAGTAATTAAATATTTAACTGGTGGCTATTGTAAAAGGTCCTTTTGAGTTAGGCAATAGTTAGAGTCAACTTGTTGTCATTTTAACGTCACTGATAAAACTTCATCGATGACAGAATTGAGAGCTCGTTAAAAACTTAGCAAGTTAGGTGGAATGCGTGTGGATGGTCTTGGGTTCAAACCCCGGTAAAGAACTATCTTTTTGCATTTTTTTTTCATTGGCAGTGAAAGTTTAATTTTTTGTGCTTATTTTTTATTTCAGAACAATGTTTGCGATGTGTTTAATCCAATTTTTTATTCACTTTATTTCAATTCTCTGGGGTTATGGTATAGTCACAAATGAAACTAATTAAAGTTTAAGTGTAAACATTTATTTACATAAACAATATTGGCCTAATAAAATAAAATGATCTCCTCATCAGTATTTAACACAATATTTACATTTGACCAAAATAATAATTTACTACAACTTGTTTTCAAAGTGCCCGCCATTATTTTCCAAACAAATATTCAACCGAAATCGTATCTCGCGATTTAGTTTGACAGGAGTGGCACGCATGGCATCGGCTTCTTCCTGAATTCGTTGCAGTAGGTCTTCCCTCGAAGCCACAGGTTTGGAGTAGACTTTTCTTTTAAAGTACCCCAGACATTAAAGTGTTCGGTCCGGAGATCTGCATGGCGGGCCACGCGAGAGTTTGACTGCCGCGTCCAATCAAACGCCCAGCAAAGTGCACATCCAAATGCTGTCTAAAACGGCCAGCAAAATGTGCGGGTGCTCCGTCATGCTGGATCCAGTGTATCCGCAGTGTTTCCAATGGAATATCATCGAAATAATCCAAATTATGCAAGTTCTTATTGGGATATCGACGTCGGTGTCGGTACTCCCTTGCTGCTTCCGCCGCATTTTCATTGCAGGAAACCGTAAACAAAGTGCATATTGGCTTCTTCTTCGAAATCTTCGGCCGTATAATTTATCCGTGGCATCACAACGCAAGTGAACACAATTATTTCATTAAAAATTAAGTAAATAACAACAATAATAAATTACTATTGTCAATTTGACGTGACACGTGACACATGCGAGTCAAGTGAGAGCAAAATAAAAAAGAACTTATTGATTTAGACCTTGTCGTACATAAGGAACACTGAAAACTCTTTTCATACGAACCAGCAGATAATAGTCTTTGGTTATAAGAAGATTTTACACTGGTTAAACTGAGATTAGTGATTAAATTTGGATATTAAATAATTTGAAAACGGTGCGAGTTAGGAACTTAGTTTCTTTGAGAAATTTACTCAATAAGATGTAAAGAATTAACCCTTAAAGTTAAAGCAATTCAATAAAAACAGCCTGTATATAATTATATACTTAAATACATAGAACAATCATGTCCCAATCACAAATATTCGAGTTCCTCACACAAATATTAGCCCTGGCATTCGAACCCGGGACCGCCAGCAAAGTAGGCAGATGCTTCATAGATTGTCAGATTGTAGAATGTCAAGGTTAGCATCAGGGGCTACTGTATAGTTCATGTCGTGTTTTCCTTCTCGCTCTTTGAATGAAAGTTTAAATAATTAAAAAAAGTTTTTATCAAACAATGCGTGGTTGGAGCATTTTCTAGTGCAGCCTGCCCACTGAGCCGGCAGTCCTGGGTTTGAATTCCGGCAAGGACAAATATTTGTGTGATAAACTCGAATATTTGCTCCTGGGTTATACCTATCTATATATGTATTTATATATTATATCTATAATCATCATCCTCCTAGCCTTTGTCCCATATCTTTGTAGAGAATGAATTCTTAATCGGGGTCGGCTATATGTTATATCTATATATGTGTTTATATATTATGTGTATCGTCGTCTAGTACCGATAGTATAAGCGTTGCTTAGTTTGGGACCTGGTCGATTTGTGTAAGATTGTCCCTTCATATTTATCGATTTGTGTGAGGTTGTCTGATATTTATTATTATATTTATTAATTTAATATTTTTTGACCATCCTTTTTAGGGTTCCGTAGTCAACTAGGAACCCTTATAGTTTCGCCATGTCCGTCTGTCCGTCTGTCCGTCCGTCCGTCCGTCCGTCCGCGGCTTAGCTCCGTGATCATTAGTACTAGAAATCTGAAATTTGGTATGAGTATGTATATGTATAACGCCGACAGAACGGTAAAATAAAATTAAAAAAAAAGTTTTTTTTTCGGGTACCTCTCGAACACCTAAAGTGGGGGTGAATTTTTTTTTTCTTTTCAACACTGATGTGTGGGGTTTCGTTGAATAGGTCTTGTAAAAATAATAGGGGTCTTCTAACATTATTTTTTGATAAAGTCAGCAGTTTTGTAAATATTCGCTCCAAAAACAAAAAAAATAGTGTCCCCCCCCTCTAACTTTTCAACCACGGGTCAAGAAAATTCGGAAAAATTCATGTTAATGAGGCCTTATAAGTACTTTCAATGAAAACTATATTGAACAAAATCGGTCGAGCCGTTTTTGAGTTATCGCCAAATTTCATATTTTTTCTTAAAAAGGTCGTAAGTTGACTTCCAGAAGGTAATAAGTGATTACAGTTTCTAGGACGTTTACGACCTTTTTAAAGAGTTTAAAATCTTTCTTAACGTAAACCTCGGGCTTAAAACAGCAGTTTATTGTGAAGGATGAGCAACTACGGAACCCTACACTGAGCGTGGCCCGACATGCTCTTGGCCGGTTTTTGTATAAACGTAAAATGCTCGTTAAGACAAATTAACTTTTCATTTTCAACTTGGAACATATACACGCTTTTCGGGATAAAATATAACCTATGTGTCAGGTCAGGGTATAAACTATATCTGTTCTAAATTTTATGCAAAGTCCAGCCGTTTCGGTGTGAAGAATTGAAGTAACAAATAGACACACACAAGCTTTTGCTTTAATAATATTAGTGGGATTTCCAATACCACCTTAATTCCGTATTCATCTTGAAATCAGCTCTATGTCACAATAATATTGTGTTGTCATCCAATTTACCAATGCATGCAGAATTTCCGCATAATAGGAATCTTAACTTGCAACACAAATAGACTGATACCGGGACAATTAAAGCTTTTAAGCTTGTAAAAACGGAACAAAAATATTTATTGTACACATTTAATTTTCCACAAATATATACCTACTATACAATTTTTACTACAAGTTATTCTTTATGTTTCTAAATTGTTACTATTTGTCAAAGGTTCTAACAATTATAAAAGATTTTAAGTCATCGGTCGTAGAATCATACATCGCTATCATCTTAAATATGAATTTAATTAACCGATCCAAACTGGTTTCACTACGCTAATAATAGTTGTAGTTTAAGAATTTTATTCATATTTAGTCTGAAAATATATCAACATTATATCAAGTAGATAGGTACATCTATTTATATCTAGAAACAAGTAAATTGCCGTTGAACATACACTTATACTTTCCGAAAATTCACACCGAAAACAAAAGCATAACGGATTAAAGAACACCAAATTATTCAAATGTGGAACGGAATAGTTGAAAAATAAACTCACTTTTTTAAAGCGGCAGGAACAAAATATCACAGACAATTTTATCGTTTTTTTTATGGGGCGTCCGTCTGGGCGCCTTACCTAGAGATGACTGACCGTTAAATACTTAACTTACCTTCTGCCGGCTATTGTTGTACGGATATACAAAATGACGTATGTGTCTGTGAATTTTGGACACATGTAACGTTTTAACAAACAAGCGTTGCACTGCACTATAGTTAACATGGCAGTGTGAACTTTAATGTACAAGCCAGTTCCTGGGTTACATACTAATAGTTGTGTGAATATGAAATGAATATGTGCTATATTTATAAATATTGTTGCTGTTATTGTATTCTAATCATTAATCTAATAAATGTTTTTTGTTTTTATTTTTAGAATATAAACGGAACCTTTTTAAGATAACTTTGTGATTTTCGGGTTATGCTGTTGTACACATAAACTGATTTTTAAGGTTACGTAACTCAACCGGAAAAAACACAATCCTAATAGAAAAACTTTGCTGTCCGTAGTGTCCGTCCGTCTGTCTGTCAAGACCCTTTATCTCGGGATTTCGTGGAAATATCAAGTTGAAATTAAAATCACATACTTACTCGTAGTTCTACAGTCCCTTGAAGCCGTGAAAAAATTAAACTTCTGAGTTAACGTAAAAAGAAGATACCGAAGCGTATGCCGCAAAAATGTACATATATTTCGACACTCTCAAGGGTATCAAAATTGACAGGGTATTCCGTTGACTAAGACCTATGTAATTTTGCAATAATACAGTCATGTATACTACAAGTACAGGGAAAAGTTGAAAGCTATACTAATAATTTATTTTATTTATTTATACATACTTTATTTCACTAAACAAAGCTCTGTAGAATTGGCGGGCTTTTTGCCAAATGATTGATTTGTATTCGCATCCACATCTTTTTTATACAGCCTGCTAAGCTAAACATTAATTATCAGTAATATGCTGTCAATTTAGTATTGGATTGTGTACATTGAAAATTACATATAACTTGTATGAAATAAATCAAATGAAGACTGGAGATGTTTTTAAAAAGTTGCAGAACAAAAGATGCTCAATTTGGAGAGCACAATTAAACCTTTCATTTAAAGCACCATGGTCAGAGACACCTGTATAGTTAGGGGAAGGTGAGGTATAATGATCCCCTTAAGGGAAAAACTTAACTGTGGCTAAAGTTGAAAGCAAAATCGCAAGATTTCTATTGTTAGAGGTAGTGAATTTACTTAACTTTGTAACTGCATACTTATTTTTTATTATATGTATGTAGTTTTTTTTGTACAAGAGGTTTTTGTTAAAGTTTAGTAAAGGATCATTTTATACACACCTATGTATAAAATGATTCCTGGGGTAGGGGTAAAATAATCCCTCCAATCCTCTTAGACTCCATGTCCTTAATGTAATCTACAAGTTCCTGTTCTTGTTCTAGGTTAAACACTGTTTGTTTGTGACCTAATATTTTAGCGGAGCCTACAGCTATTTTGTTTTTACCCTGGCTCTCTTTTTAATGCCATCACAGGGACCCTAAACTCTCTACTTGCGGTTTTGTAAGGCATACCATCTCTGACGGCATCTATTGCCTTTTGCATTAGTTCTTTAGGCCAATTTTGGTGATTAGTTTTGCGTGTATAAATTCTCGGCATGATCTGTATACCAACAAATACTAATGGGGTAAAATGATTCCAGGGATCATTTTAAACACACAGAAAGGGATCATTTCGCCCCAAACACCAATTTCCAAGATATCGATCAAAACATAACCGTCAAATACCCCGTGCGGAGATCGAACATTGCTTAAATATTAGCTAACTGCCATTAATACCCGCAAATAAAACAACATTTCAATAAACAGGAACATGTAAAAAGTAATGAAAGTTCAAAAACAGACTTACCTTAGATCAGAGTTACATTTTTTTATATTTTTTTTATAAAATCACGCCAGGCGCTCTCACCACCATGACACTCGGATAGGCAACTAGCAGGGGTGCGGGACACATGTTTCATGCGCATTTGGATAGATGGCACTAGTTGTCTCAGATTTACGGCGGGGGATCATTTGACCTCCAGGGATCGTATAACCTCACCTTCCCCTAAGTATATTTAACCCACTTTCCGATTGAGCTGAATTTTTGCACGCATATGTCAATAGAATATCTTTTAAATAAGTATAACTGGTTTTACCCTTAACTGCAAATTACCTACTAAATACTTAACTCGTTTTAATTGTATGTTGTTGATGCAGGAAATTAAAGGCTTTTTTATTTTTTATCTTTTTTTTTTTTTATGTGAATCGAATGCCAATGAATACACTCTCACAGCTTAGTAAGTGGAATCGCACACTTATGCTGGTCTAGCAGGGTAGCAAGAAATCACTCAACTGAAAAGGAGATGGAGGTATGACCTGGACACATTCTGCCCTGGCAGCAGGGTCGAGTGGAGAAACAAGAAATGAGTTTACCCAAAGTGAAATGCATATATTTTTTTATAAAACTTACACAAAGACGCCTCTTATAAAAATGGTAACCACAATTTTATTAATCATCTAAATAGAATGGTACAGATTCGATAAAACTAAAAATAACTGTAACATAAAATAAAACAGTACATATACAAAATAACCGCAAAAATGTGAGGACAAGTGAAGTAAGCGAGGAATTTTAATAAATAAATAATAAATAAATAAATATCGGACAACCTCACACAAATCGATCTAGTCCCAAATTAAGCTCAAGAAGGCTTGTGTTATGGGTACTAGACAAAGATATACGTACTTATATAGATAAATATATACTTAAATACATAGAACAACCATTTTAAACATCTTCTTTATAAAGATTTTCATAATCTTATTAAAACTTCTGTGAGACATTAAGGTATTGTATTTTTATAAATAATGACACAAAGGTAAATTAAGAAAGAAAAATTGAATGCGATCTACTACAATCGAAGCGGGGTACCGCCGGGGGGGGCGTTGTAGTAGATCGCATTCAATTTTTCTTTCTTAATTTACCTTTGTGTCATTATTTATAAAAATAAAAATGTGGTATTACCACATAAAAAAAAAAAATAATAATATAGAATCGATAAAAAGATTCTATACAAATATTAAGGTATTGTATTAAGCTGTTTACACTCAAGTGAAATTGACGGGAACGGCCCGATATGTTTTGAACTCGTATGGAGGTCTTCATCAGCACTGCTACCCGTGCAGCACACTATCAGGGCGGAGCGTCGATCAAAATCAAAATCAGTGACAAAGTTACCGCGCGACACGTTGGGTAGCAGTCCCTAGTACTTACAGTAAAAATCGCTATGGCGGAGGGGTCAGGTTTTTCTGAAGCTTACTGTACACAATAAGAACTTCAGGGTACTTAAAAGAAGGACTTAGTAGTCATAAAACTCAAAAAAATTACGAGAGTATGAGGTTTATTTTAAGGACGTTATATTGTATTCCTGGTTAGGTAATTACAGAATGGTAAACCTTAATGAAAATCAGGTTACTTCATTACTTAAAAAAGCTAAGTAAGTCTATCTAACTGATCCCATTAAAATTATATAAAGTCTTATCATAGGTATGAACCATAGTCATATTAGCCTGCATAACTACTTGATACAACGACTTTTCAGTCTGAGCTCCTCGAAAATAGTTCAGAGCAAATGTTTAGATTGAATCAAAAATTAAAAAATTGAATGACGCGGGATTGACCTCGTGTCTACTACCTACAACTAGAGCTTCCTATCTCGGGATTTTTTGTATCTGTAATCCCTTATATCCGTTTGTATTGGAAGCCCTATCTACAACTGCTTTCTCGGCCAACACGGGCGCTTTGTCCGCTAAGCTACCGAGTCTATGCGTGAGGCACTGAATTTTTCAACTAGTTGCTTCATTTCTTATATGCCTTAAGGTGACACCGTAGCGCCACCTACCGTAAAGACTCTTAATTTATGTTTGGCACCTTTCCATGGTCTATATCAGAGATCTCCAATTGGAGGTCTATTTTTTGGTTGGAGTTGAAACTAATTAGAATGCTGCGGTACAGTGTGGTAACCAATTACTATCTATTAAAGGCCCGTATATCATAGATCGAAGCGTGGCCCACATACTGACCCCTGATCTATATCATAAGTACCTTATTAGTTATGCACCCTAGATAACTTGTAATTCTTAGTAAAATCCTTATTTTCCCAAAGGCAGACCGTTCAAATGTTTCCTCGTTCTTGGCAAGAAAAATGCGAAGGTAGGGTGACAAAAAGGTGTTTACCAGAGGCGTAAGCCTTTTTGTAGGGTGACAAAAAGGTGTTTACCAGAGGCGTAGCTAAGGCTTTTAGCCGTAATAATTATAAAGACGGTTGAAAATCACGTAACAATTGTCAGGAACGGCCCGTCATGTTTCGAACTCACATGGAGCTCTTTATCAGGGTCAGCATCCGTGCTGCTACGCGACTCGTGGCCCACTTTATCAGCCGTATCATAATACAGGTTCGCCGGGTTGCAAGGGCCTGACGTGTTTTGTCTTATGCCATTATCAGGGCTACCTGACATATTTTGATACAGCCCATTTAGGGTTAGCTACACCACTTTTACCTTTTTCACCGCTACACCTCATATTCTTGAGTTCACGAGAGCTTACTTAAACGGTCGACCTAAGGTACCTGCGCCAAAGATGACTATAAAATTTTGAAGTGGGCTATCTTAGTAACCGGGCCATCTTTGGCGCAGGTACCTTATAGAACATTTAATTCTTGGTAGTCTTTAACCTAGTCTATAGAGAGCTGTCTGAAGGAGCCGTCGATGCCGAACAGCTCGTCGTAGTTTGTGGGCCGCCCCGGCCGCAGGGCCTCGTTGGCCTTGATAGGTTCTTGAGATTTGAACCAGGGGGTGTACTCGTTTAGCTTCGCCACCCACGCTCCTGCAAAGTAATAGACTTTTATAAATATGAAATGAAAAAAAAAACTAGTATTGAAATCTGAGGGCTTTCCGTTGAGCAATAATTAGTGATGTGCTGTTACCGAGAATTTTCCAGAAACTTTCCTAATTTTTTATGGAAACGGTCTCTCTCCATACAAATCGGGAAATGTTCCCGAGAACGGTAGGTACATCTCTAGCAATAACAGGGAATTCTTCAAAAAACAAGCCACTCAAAGGCAATGTATTGACCTCGTCTGATGTTGCATAATATCTGTGGGCTACAATGACCACTTCTTAGCGCCTGCTTAATTACTACTAATAACATAAAAATATGGCATGTCAGTTCGGCTATAATTCGGATTTATTCATAGACCTGTAATTCGGAATTTGTGTAAGAACACAAACCTAGAACAGATATGTCAAGCGTCAAGAGCAAATGGCGAAGGTAAGAAACGCGAGGGCAAGAGCGCAAGCGCATCGACTGCATGCAGAGGTAGTTTGAACCGGATTAAGCTGACATAGAGAAAAATCGTCTTCGGTCTCATTCTCATCTTAAAGTCCGGTCTCGCCAGATGTTTAATTAAATGCGTAACTTACTGTTAATATCATCAAGGGAGCCGCCATTGCCGCCGTACTCATCAGGAAGCATCTCCCTCGGCACGTACTCGTACAGACCAGACACGTCGGTGTGGCAGAAGATCTGGAAATGAATCCATTAGGTAATTAAGGTTTAGATTATCATCTTCATAATTTTAATCAACGGGAAAAAGGACCGAAATATAATTCCCTGATACGGTAAGCTGAATAAAGGTTGTAAACCGATGCTTAAGAATCAATACCGTCTAACTAACATTTAGTTAGTTAAGTGCTTAATTTGCATCTTGTTTTGCTGCTTGGCTTGGGGATGAAGTAACATGAAATTATCTTTTGGATGAATTTGGTCCAAATTTACATGCTGATAGTAATAGCAATGATGCCCAATGGCATTAAGTCCGACTATTGTACGATTTGTTTATCATATGTGCAATAAAGATTAAATAAATAAATGACTTGTATAGTCATCTCATCGAATCAGCACGTCTATCATAACTGTGTCACGCGACTCTCTGTTGTGTGACAAATAATACCTGTCACTTTCGTTTCAATACCGCGAGAGAAAGACAGGTGACACTGCGAAGCGAGATCGCGGCAAGATTCATATAATTTGCTATTACGTCTTTACCAAAAATATGACAAGTGACAGTCTAAAATCCTTATAGTAAAGTTATAGCAATAATGTACATAGAGATCTGATCAGGCACTTATCGTAATACTTGCTATTCTTGAGCCAGGTCATAAGTCAGATACATTTTGCTTTATGGTGATGTTATTTTTTTTTCTTTATTTAAGGTTCTCCAACAGTTATTACATCACAACATTCAATAATGACAATTTAGAAGTTTGATGCACAACCAATTATAGGCAAACACAGCATGCACTAGTTACTACTTAAGTAATACATATATATTATTTCTGCACTAAAGTGCAGTAATTCAGTTTCACATCAATTGTAAATTTTTTTTGACATATAATACTAAAAGAAGTACTGTACTTAGGAACCTGCTGTTATGAGAAAAGTAAAGGAAATGAGCAATAATTATTACAGTAATAGTCTAATATCGAAAATAATAATTTTAAAGTCTAGTCACATAGCACTTTGCTTATAAATTACATTATAGATATTTTTTTTTACTAAGAAGAGTGTTTATCATCCTGCGGAATTTAGGTAATGGGTCAGCATGTATATCCACTGACAGACTACAAGCATTTAGTAGTTTACAGAGACGACATATGGGTGAATTAGAGCCAAGTACAGGTTTTACGGAGCGGTGGGCATAAAGGTGTGATTTTCTTTCGGGGAGTTCTGCTTGGTGCTCGAAACTTCATGAGTCTTAGTAGCTGCGGACAATCTATCTGGTTTCTTACGAGCTTGTACAGAAAGATTAAGTCGAGTGTCTCCCTACGTGCACTAAGAGAGCTCATTTAAAAAATATTTTAATCGAGTGTTATAACTAAGAAGTTCTACTTTTTGCTAACCCTATGGGTCGTGCTAGATACCAAAGAAATCTTTTTTGGATCCGCTCGAGCCTAAGCATATAAGTCACGTAATGAGGCCGCTACACCACACTGCAATACTCTAATTTACTCCGCACTAAACTGTTGTATAATAGTATTTTAGTCGATGTCTTTTTTAACGTTCTTGAATTTCTTATAAGGAACCCTAGCATCCCCGAGGCCTTCTTTATTGTTTGGTCAATATGTGGTATGAACGTAAGTTTACTGTCTAGTAGTACACCTAAGTCACGTATACAGTTGTTATCGTTAAAGCTATCATCATCATTACATCAGACAAACCATGTCATTCATTCATTCTTTCATTTAAATGGTTAATGAATGTGGACAACTCACCCGTTTCCTGATCTTCTCCTTAAGGAAGGGCTTCACGAAGTTGATCACTTTGTCGATGAGCGGGGATGCGTTGATGACGTGCACCTCTTTCAGCTTCACTGGGTATGCTTCCTGAAATGTTAATATTTGTCCTTATGAGTAAATAGGAAGATTGGGCTTTATTTCAACGTTTGGCACGTAGTAACTTGTATATTAATATAATCTGTGGTTTGGCACTACCCTTTACTCGAGATCTCACCACTATGCGCGGAGCGAGCATTTGCCTATCCTGTAGTGTATAGTTGAAATTTTTTAAGCTGTCCGAATTCCACTTGATAGCTTATCTTGTAAAAATGACCGGAAAAAGCCATTGTTTTACTCTTGTATAGAAAAGCTCACTTGGGGACAAATGGAAACAGGATACAAAAAACGCAAACAAATATCTTCTTGTTTCAAATGTAATGGTTGAAATTACAATATCGTAACATTCTTATGGTCTGTGATCGTAACTCATTGGAATAAGATAATTTGACACTAAATTCTTCCCAAGAGCTAGGTATGCTATTCGAATTTCAACCTTGTGACTTAGAAAAGATGATGTTTTGTTTGCGTTGCTTGTGATTTGTGTCCATTTGTCCTCGGACAATGGCTTTCTGCACGTCTAGCGTAACTTTGACACGCGACTCATGTCGCGCGAGATAGCATCATCCGTCACTATCTCATAGTACTGTACAGATAGATACAGGTAGTATATCCCGCGTGAGAAAGAGTCGCGTGTCAAAGTTATGCTAGCCGTGCTGGGTCATGTTTACAAGATAAGCTCTATAGAAAAAAAAAACAACAATACGACAACATCTTTTTTTGCAGACGGTTTTCGAGCACCCCTATGCGACATACGACCGTCCCATTCCATTTTGATACGATCACGAATGCCTAAAATAGTAGATTGTACGACAAGTGCATAAAACGCACCATTTTACACGAGACGTTTATCCATCCGAGCGAGCCTGCGAGCGAGGATGAATATAAAGTCGTGTGTAAAATGCGTTTTATGGACGAGTTGCACACTCTACTTTTCACTTCGATTGCGAGGAAATGAAACTTTATCATGTAAGGGTGTACTTAAAAACGAATTTAATTAAAATTTAAAGTTACATTAGAGCAATGAGACATATTTAAAGTAATAGTTTAAAAAGTAATAAATGATAGGAAATAAAAGTTACAAGTTTATTTCAAGAAGTTTTATTGTGTACTTTGGCTGTTGGTATCTTTGCCTTGGTCTTAGAATACTAACGAAACGAAATAAAATAAAGAGTTAAAACCCGTTCCAGACCTTCCGATCCGATCCGATTTATCGGAAGAAATCGGATAATGTGTAGTGTATTAGATCCTAACAATTGCACTACACATTATCGGATTTCTTCCGATAAATCGGATCGGATCGGAAGGTCTGGAACGGGCTTTATTGTATGAAGTTTCATGTTTTTTTTTTATCTGTTTATTAAGGAACTTTTATCGTGTGGCTGTTGGACCGATGGCCTTGGTCTTCGACGACGATTTTACTTTATGCTCTAGAGCATAAAAAGCGACTTTATGTCGCCTACGCACAGCATAAAGTCGAACTTTTAGAGCAAGAGAAGTGAAAAGTATAGGTATATACTGTTACTACTGATGCTAATGAAGGTATCTTATGAAATATTTGCGATGAAATCACAGTTTTTGACGTTCACATGGCGAAGCAAATTTTTTGACAATAACCTTTAAACGAGATGTGGTACCCTACACATCTTGAACCTTGGGCGCACCGCGCATGTCAATTTTTAAAGGTCGCGGCCCGAAATGCGTGCGCGCAACTTTTGACTACCACCTTGGCCTTGGTTGCGAAAGCTGCGATCAAGTGATTTTCAAGGTAAGTATAGCAGTTTGTAGGGATTACGACATCAACGACTGATGGTCAAAGTTAAGAGCCCAACGTGCCGAAAATTGTGAAACAATACCAACTTTAAGATAAGGTGAAGTCGATTATTTTTATCATTCATTACCGAATTATTTTTGTTTTAGTCCGGAACATAATGACAGGCGCTCTTATTGCCTTGTATGGAACCTATTTTGTGTAGTCAGTGACCTTCCTAGGACTTCTATTTACCGGAATACGTATCAGGACTTCTTGATGCCAGTTGGCGACAGTTTGGCCAGATGGGAGCCATGATAGAAGCGTCTAGAATACAGACATGCACGCCCTACTTCACCAACCTCTGCTTCCATTCGCACATAATGGTAGGCAGTGTCTGATGTCTGTCTAGAGCCGTTGCTACTCAGAATATGAAGTCTGTGACGACATTGTCCTTGGTACTTTTATAAAAATTACCTAAATACAGACCAATGGCAGTAGGCGATAGTTTGGCTAAGTAATTGGCTGGGTGCTACGATGGAAGCGTCTAGAATGTAAAGATTTCCTCCTACTCCTACTCCTTCGATCATATCTGTCACTCTCACTTTTGATACTGGTAGGCGGTGCCTTAGTGCTATGGACCCTATTCCGGGTATGTAGTCAGTCATTTGGGGCTTTTAAATAAAATTACATGAACACAGACTGAGAACTTCTTGATGGCAATAGGCGTCTAGGCTGGGGCTACGATAGAAGCATCTAGAATGTAGACATCTTCACTGGTAGGCAGTGTCTCAGTGCATGTGCTCAGTGTATGGAGCTGGGTATATAGTCAGTGACGTTCTTAGGGCTTACCTGAACACATATCAGGAACTTCTTGATGGCAGTTGGCGATAGTTTGGCTAAATGGCTGGGCGTCACGATCGAAGCATCTAGAATGTAGACATCGCCTGCCACTCCCTCGATCTCTTCTTTCAGTCGCACATCACCGATCATCATGGCTAGCTTGAAGGCGTCAATCAGCTGGTGGGTATCCAGATTCTTGTCTATACCTGGAAATTAAAACAACGCAGAATGTAAATTTGCGATTTGTTATTATTTTAATATGGAATTATGGATACTTACACCATTTTTATGCCTTTCAAATAAACATGCAAAGATCAACACAAATCATAAAGAAAAGATTGAAAGATATTGCGGCGTTAGGGTGGTGGAGTGGCTGACGCGTTGGATCGGTAATCCTGAGGTACTGGGTTGGAATCCCAGTGTCTTTCGTCAGGTGATTAATAATTTCAATTATTCTTTTTGCTTTGATCTTTGTATCAATGGTTCCATGAGGAATGTTTATTTTTAAAGTACATATCAATCTTCAACAATGCGGTTTTTTTATTTGGTATTTCAAGACACGATTTGCAAACTTTCAATTGAAATATCAAACTAATTGAGATCGAATGACTTATCATCTAGAAAATGTAGATCGAATGACATGAAAATACAACGTTTACCTAACTTGGTTAGCCACGCTGATGCGTTGCTTTAACAATTGGTTCAAAGTAAACCAGGCTATAAATAAGCATAAGTAAGCAAAAACTCATGACTACTATTTAAACAAATGAGCTGAGATTTGCGAAGAAACAAAAGACGCATTTGGCCTTTAGAGCTGGGATATAATGCCATGATGACAGAATCAGTGATGGACCGTTTATTTTCTTAAACTTTTTTTTTGTTGTATTGGAAATCCTTATTGAGAGATGTCATTTTGACATTGTGTAAATTATTTTAGTTCTAGTTATTTTAATTTTATTCTTAATATTAATTTGATTTCATATTATTTTAAGTTTATGATGACGATCCTTATTGGGTGATACTAGATTTATTTATATTTTATTTACCTGTTTTACTCCCTTATTATATTAAACTTATTTTGATATTGTAAACAATATTTTTCTTATTAATAATTTTGCCTTCTTTTGATCATGGTATATTCGTTTAATTTTAACATTAATCAAATTTGTTCCACATTAAGCAAATTTGTAATTAAATTTTAAACGTGACATAAAATAATCTAATCTGATCTAAAAGTATACTGAACTTCTCGCACGAAGGATCAACGTTAGAAAAATACGTTCAGTGCGTGACCTGACAGAATGTTCGTGTGTTATACCTGTCTCGGTCGCTTTTATGCGACCACGATAAGAGCCTCTCAGATTTCACCCAAACCCGAATCCCATTCAGAGTCCACAGTCATGGTATGTACATAAGTATATTACTTTACTTTTTGCCGTGGACTCTGAATGGGATTCGGTCATATATGGTCCAAGGACATCGTTATTATGCTCCTACATAATATTTAAAACGTCTGCCGCAATATATTTCTAAGTGAAAGTGTCAAATAACTTCAACTGAAACTCATTTACAAGTTAAAAATTAACAGTAATATTATTATAATAATCTGTACTTACCTATAAATTACAATAAGTGACGTTCGGAAAAGCGTAATATGAATGATTTTGCATGGTGATTTTTTTGGAACTACAAATCACGGTGGTTAACCGTTTATTCTTTTTTCGCTTTGTGATCTTTTCCTTAAATATTTTATGCAATTGCGGCGTCTTAATCCTCATGTTTGACTTTAGTTTGGAAAAGTAAAAGTCTCCGTTTTCGTATAATTTAAAACATAATCGTCATCAATCATCATACTATCGTATGTATGATACAATGGCCCTTAACGATTTAATATCAGTGGGTACTGTCTTTCCGATGAAAAAGAAAAACAAGGAGCACATTTTCCGATATTGAAGTAACTTCAGTTTTTTTCTTTTTCAATATTACTATGGGTCCTGTAACACAGGGAATCCTAGCTCAGGACAGAAGGCATTATTATGTTGTGTTTTTAGGTAAATATTTCTTTTTACATTTTTAAATTTAATTTTTTTTTTTTTTTATGTCATAGGGGGCAAACGAGCAAACGTATCGCCTGATGGAAAGCGATTACCGTCGCCCATAAACACCTGCAACACCAGAGGAGTCACAAGTGCTTGCCTACCCGGAGGACGAAGATAGAATGCCTCTATGCTAGAAATTTCACCGGCTATCTTAACCCCACACCGGAACACAACAATGCGAACATTGAATTGAACAATTTTAAATGATCACAAAATCTACGATTTTTATCACAACCGCTGCTGTTTCTCATCTTAACTGAGATCGAAAATCAAGAAAACAGTGAGTCTCCAGTATTTACCCGTACCATTGTGCTCACAGTGACCGTATTCGCTAGCGACTGCGTAAACGATTTGTATGGAATATTTGTAGTTCTACAAAGTAACCTTTAGGCTCGCTGTACTATTATTCATACAAATCGTTCACACTGTCGCTATCGAGTAGAGTACGGACACGTTAACTCATGGTAAGAGTTTTTTAGTTTTTTTTTTAGTGGTGCTTGTTCTATTTACTCCCTATTCAGCAGATTGATGATGTTTCATTTACCCCTGCAGACGGTGACGCGACGACCGGTCGGAGTGAGGCCGGACAGTGGAGGGCCTTGGCTGAAACATAAAAGGAATCATTAAATCTATGCCAAAATATTATTAAAAAAAAAACTGACAAGACGGTTCTCGCGTTTATGAAGTCTGTTTCGAAAATAAAACAATGGGCAATGGGGAAAAAATAATATTTATATTTTGTTTATCGGTACGGATCAACCTTATTACTAGAAAAAATGCAGATTTTTGTAACGAAAAAATAAATAAATGGTGAAAATATTTTTTACCGCCTTATAAGTACGCGTAGGTGGGTACCTGGCAAATCGAAAAATTATTACCTCAGTTAGGTTTCTGTACCAGGCCCTTACAAAGCGGGGAACACCAATCATACTTATTATTCTTTACAGAAAAGAAAACCTTTTTCTACGATTGAGAGGTCAAGATTTTTGAAAATTTCTTTCCCCATTAGCAATGACTTCAGGAAATCATTATCATCAAAGTAAATAAGTAGTGACTGTGGTGGTGGATAATATTGAATGTCCTTAGGCGGCCTGACCCGTAGTTTGGTGACCTCTGATTTGACAGTAAATATTTCCACGTAATACTTATTAGTCAAGTTATTCTACAGCACGTACCAAAATGTGCCTGCATTCATTGTTTATTTAACGACGGAACTATTCACGTCATGAGGTAACATATTTGTACATTGATTTCATATCTTATTTGGATATTCGAACAGGAACTTGCATGTCAGCATTGATATACGATAGGCAGTCACAAGACTTTGGCTCACTTAGCTAGACAGGAATATCAATCGTAAGAGGGTTCCATCCATCGAAAGTTGGAATATCTAACTGACCGCCAAGACCATCGCCGCCTGTATCGAACGACTCCAGCGATCATATCAGGTCATTGGTCCGCCTTGTGGGGTGACCTACCTAGGCTGAGCCGCGATTACTCTGGTTCCTTCATCTCTATTTCGATCTCATAGAAAAAGTTCAAGCATCACTTCATTGCTCTTTAGGTGTATTTGAGCAAGAAACACACGCTGGTCATAAACAATCGTCTTGCGATACTACGGGATGATCTACGCTCGGTTGGCATAAGGTGCTGCACCAGATCTGGTTGTTTCATGTCTCTGCTAAATTCGTTACTGCATTAAGGTCCTAAAGTATTCGGGACAGGCTGCTCGCGTGGTGAAGTACATTGTCCAGTTTGTACAGAATTATTTGAGGCAGTGAAGGTCATACGCGGTCGAAATCGAGTGGCTACTTATGCTCGGTTGAAAAGATCCATCAGCTCTGGCCGGCTCATGTCTCTGTTGCTGAAGTATTCGGGACATTCTGCTCGCATGGTGACGTACATGTCCAGTTTGTAAAGAACGACTCAATCGAGTGAAATCGAGTGTCTACTTACGCTCGGTTGAGAAGATCCAATAGTTCTGGTCTGTTCATGTCTCTGTTGCTGAAGTATTCGGGACAGGCTGCTCGCATGGTGAAGTACATGTCCAGTTTGTAAAGAACGACTCGAGTAGGTATGAGCGCGGGTGAAATCATGTGGCTACTTACGCTCGGTTGAAAAGATCCATCAGCTCTGGCCGGCTCATGTCTCTGTTGCTGAAGTATTCGAGACATTCTGCTCGCATGGTGATGTACATGTCCAGTTTGTAAAGAACGACTCGAGGAGGTATGAGCGCGGGTCAAATCGAGTGGCTACTTACGCTCGGTTGAGAAGATCCAATAGTTCTGGCCTGCTCATGTCTCTGTTGCTGAAGTATTCGGGACAGGCTGCTCGCATGGTGAAGTACATGTCCAATTTGCGTTTCGTCTTCTCCAGAGAGTAGCTGCAGCCACGGAGGAAGTTCCGCAGGCATTGCTCGTCTGAAAAACATAAAATCTGTTAAAATATCAGCCTTTATTAATTTAATCGAAGACGGACCGTGTCCACAAGGGAGTTCACCAAAATGTGTATCGGCACAGTGCGCAATTTCTTTTTTCTTAGCGTAATTTATACTGACATTTTATATTATGAAATAAATAAATCTAATCTAAATCTAATCAGTGGAGTTATGGTCTCTCTTCTCTTTTCTTCTGACACGCGTTTCTTTGTCGCGCGGGAAGAAGAAGATGCTGACTCGCGAGACAAGCAAAATCGCTATTATTATATGCGTAGATATCAAGTCAGATTATAATAGTGTTGTAGTCAGTACTTCCAGGTAGGTACAGATAAGATAAAACCACATGAGTAATGTATTCTTTCCGATCGACCGATAACCATGACCGAATGTAAACTGTAGGTATAGACCAAATGTAAAACAATAAGCAAAATGGGATCGACGAGATTTTGATTGAAAGTTATGGCTTAGTTGTTTGTTATTATTGAGTGAGTCTCACCATCAAACGAAAAGCTTTCACGTTTAGGTAATTATCTATTTACGACTGTATTCTGTTAATTGTTTTGAAATCAAATATTAATTTAACTTGTCAGTAAGTTCCATTTTTTTCTAACTATTAAGTAAACATGCCGGCAAACTCCCATGAAAACCTGCTGGCCTATGACGGTTGCTTTTATCACGCGATAAATAAGTGACAAAGCACCCGTCACGTTTTGACAAGATGCGAGTGTGAGTGACAAGTGTTTTAACACTTATTTATCACGTGACAAACGCAACCATCATAGAACCCCCGATTGTAACTTATATACCTTAGTTAGATGAGTCCATCGTATCAAAAAATAGGTACTTACCAAACTCATGAGGAAAATGCGGTTGCTTCCTTAGCCACTCCTTCTTTGTTTGCTGACAGGTCTCGATCTTTAGCGTCCTGGTCCTGGTTCAGTTCCACTCTGATCTCCCACATTTCGTCCGTAGGGTAGCTGTCAGAACGGTAGACATACTGTTCAAGAATATTTACCAAACTCATCAGGTAGATGCGGTTACTTCCTGAGCCACTCCTTGATGGCTGATAGGTCTCGATTTTTATTGTTCTGATCCTCGTTCAGTTCCACTCTGATCTTCCATTTGTCATCCGTAGGGTAGCTGCCAAACTGGTAGACACGTTAATACTGTTCAAAAACACTTACCAAACTCATCAGGCAGATGTGGCTGCTTCTTCAGCCACTCCTTGATTGCTGACAGGTCTCGATCCTTAGTGTTCTCGTCCGCGTTCAGTTCCACTCTGATCTTCCAGATGTCATGCGTAGGGTAGTTGCCAGACTGATAGACATGTCAATATACTGTTCAATAACACTTACCGAACTCATCAGGCAGATGCGGCTGCTTCCTCAACCACTCCTTGATGGCTGACAAGTCTCGATCCTTAGTGTTCTCGTCCTCATTTAGTTCCACTTTGATCTTCCACATGTCGTCCGTAGACAGGAGGGTAGTTGCCAGAGTAGACATGTTAAAACTGTTCAAGAACACTTACCAAACTCATCAGGTAGATGCGGCTGCTTCCTCAGCCACTCCTTGATGGCTGACAGGTCTCGATCTTTAGTGTTCTCGTCCTCGTTCAGTTCCACTCTGATCTTCTTCCACAACTCCCCTGTAGGCTGCACTAGGGTGGCTGCCGTCATTCTGGTGAAAGAACAGCGTGGGTTATATTTTCTGAGGAATATTTACCTTTATGTACGGTCAGCATCAAACGAAGTTGATATTTTTACGACTTGAATTTGCCAGCTACTTTTAATGCTGCATGTACTAATTTTCTTGTGGCCTAACAATTTTTGCCAATTGTTTTATTTTTTAACAGTGTCATATTCATATCCAAGGATCGTAAAATGCGAGCAAATCTATTGAACTTACTTAGGTACTTATGACGGCCTTAGTACTTCAATTAATTTTACTGGCATTTTAACCCTGGTCATATCACAGTTCTCTGGAACCAATTACTTTTCCGGCTTGGTTTATACGGTTGTGTTGTGTAGCACGTAGAAACAAGAAAAGTTTATGGTTTTAGAGAAAGAGGGCGGAATAAAGCAGTTTGGGAAACATAATTATGTTTTTTGAGCACCCTTACAGAACAGAAGTCAACGCTTGAAGGCTCTTTTATTATTTAAATAATAAATATTAGACGACCATATTTCACATTGCGATCTAGTCGCAAACTAAGCAATGCAATATTATGCCGTTTTGATTTTGACGCCTATTCAATTAGAATACTAATTGAGTAATAATTAAAGTTATTATAGCAAAGGTTGAATTACACAGATTGCTGGGATCTGCTATTTGATGATTGCGGTATTCAGTGTCAAACGTCGAATCAAGGCTTTATATTCTCTGTCAGATAGATAATAAATAAAATATAAATATATCAGACAACCTCACACAAATCGATCTAGTCCCAAATTAAGCTCAAGAAGGCTTGTGTTATGGGTACCAGACGACGATATACATACTTACATAGATAAATATATACTTAAATACATAGAACAACCATGACCTAAGAACATATATATTCGAGTTCATCACACAAATATTTGCCCTGGCCGGGATTCGAACACCGGGACCGCCGGCTCAGTAGGCAGGTACTTACAAACTGAGCCAACCGCGTCGTCAATAATAACAAAATGTCAAAGAAACCGATGATAAAAGCATGTACAAATCGAAAGGTCCATGCATCTGTTTAAAGGGATATGATTCAGTTAGCCCGCGAACAAGTCAGTGAGAGTGAATAATAATTGCGAAAGCCAAACAGGCTTTGGCAAAATTCGAGTATGATATATACAATAAGTATACAATTTTCTCTCGGAGAATAAATGAAAATAAACGGTATTTCAACTATTTTACTCGACCTTATTAGAAGGAGGGTCATGTTTTCCGCGTGTATGTTATATGTGTGTCTATACGAATTATCTTTGGCACGCTTTTCAGCCTAGATGGGTTTTTAACATAAGAGATGACTTTCTATTTGTCTTAGTAGTGTAAGTGACTATAATTTTTAACTGGCTTTAAAGACGAAAAGTAGTTAATTACCTGTTTTACAAAAATACAGTCAGGACAGACAGGAGCATTTGATAGCTTTGCAAAAAATACAAACAGTAACGAAATCTTGTCATATAAATATATTTTTGATATAAACTTATTTTTCTTTTAACCTGTTACTGTATTTATCTATAGTTTTAATTTAAAACGATGTATATAACTATTCGGTAAGCATGCATACTTATTTTTCATGAGTTCACGGCCATTACTCGCGACATTACAACACAAAGTCCTTTGACCATCTTTTTCATGTGTCACTTCTACATATATTGCTTAAAGTAGGAGTGCTATGCTGCCGTGCTAAGCTAAAAGGCGACCGTTTTGTATGGAGCTTCATATAGCAAAAGGTCGCTTTTATCTTAGCAAGGCAGTATGGTAGTCTGAGCTTTACTGAAATACTTGAAAATAAGATGTAAAATGCGTCAGTGACAAATCAATTTGACCTTGGTATTTGCAAATAGAATAAACAATTATAAATGATTAAAAAAGAAAACATTAAATCTTAATTACAATGTATGTTTACGCAGTCTTCAAGGATTCTTTTTAAACAACATCTCTAAGTGCTTAATACTTTTATACCTAGGTATATTTTCGTCGTTATTAAAGATAAATCTAACCTAACCTAAGAGGAATGTTCAGGAATAATTAAAAATGTATTACTTAGGAAAAAAACCGGCCAAGTGCGAGTCGGACTCGCGTACCAAGGGTTCCGTACACACACTTAGTGCACTTATCCCATCATAACTGGCCGGGTTAAGTTAAGTTTGCACCTGGTATGTATGGCTCCGCATGTAAATGAGGTGCAAAGTTAACGCAACCGATCACGTTGTTGTATGGGGGCCCTACTTAAATATATATTTTGTAAAGTGTTTAGTATTTGTTGTTATAGCGGCAACAGAAATAGGTACATCATCTGTGAAAAATTCAACTGTCTATTCATAAACACATACAGCCTGGTGACAAACGGACAGACAGACAGACGGACGGCGGTGGCTTAGTTATAGCTTATCGCCAAATTACCGATCTCTATATGCATATGTGTCTACTTTAAATAGTCTTAAAAAACTTGGATAAACAGTTCATGAACTGTAACGTTTATGAAACGGAAACACGACGAGTTTACTTAGATCTTTGTAAACTGTGAAGATAAAAGATATCCTTTATTTACTCGTCTCGCGTTTCCTGTCAAGTGCTTAATTATAAGTATTCAAGATATATAATCTTTAGTTATTATACACGTCAAAATACGTGTGTATCTATGTAACGTTACCTACTATTATTTACCGGGACTTAGGAGGCCTTATTCCTTTGAAAATGCTGATTGTTTTAGAGATTTTTCTCTATGATCAAACATGTTTCTTAATATATCGTGGATGTTACTTTACTACCTAGAACAGGGCTATTGGGATTTATTGGTATATATTTGAAACCTATTATTTGAATTTTTTATTGATAATTTTTGTTTCAAAAACTACTCGAAATTGACAAAATCACGCGGAAAATTAGTTTTTTCAACTTATTTTCGACTGAACGCAATGAAAGCATGAAATAGCTATGTTACTACCTACTTTAAAAAGTTGGTTGAAATTATCAATATATTTGTCACAATATGAAAACATTTTTTTTTTAAAGGAATAAGGCCTCTTCGTGTTAGAATTACGATGATAATATATATGAATTGATGAGATGATTTGATCTATCTGCATATCAAGTTTCATCTTAATGCAACGCCTTATAGAATACAAAACATATAACAGTAAGTACACGACACGAATATTAATCAATAGTACATTACTGCAGACGCCGCGAAATAAGGGCTCGCCGGGTGAGTAGGTAGACGGATAGTGATAAGAAGCCGGCAAGCCCTTTTCACGGCTAAGGCATGTGTAGTGTTTTTCTCAAACATATGCAATGTAATAAAATAAAACAACACAAAAATAAAATATTTCAGCAGTTTAGCCTGTTCAAGTGTTCACGAAAACAGGAGACATGTTTTAAAAAAAGTTACTTCCCGGCCTAGGCCTTCAATTTTGTATGATATTCCTTTACAGTTCTTTCGAATTGTTCCGCCCGAAACGTGATACTTCGAAGCCTGTTATACCGCACGTTATGACGATATTTCATTGCTTGTTTGAGAAAAATATTATATTGAAAGTAAATCCCTAAACTTACCATATATTATTATACGACAGATAAAACAACGCCAGTATCGTCATCAGTTCCGCGCGGAAGTTAAAGTCATCATCATCTTTATTTGCTTCAATTCAGTCGGATAAAATGTAATTTTATGACCATTCATAAAAGTTTAGTTAACAAAAAATCACAAATAGTTCAAATAAATTAGTGGCTCTGTGGGTTTTAAACCTCGTGATAATTTTTCGAAATGGCTGAAGTATTCGTTTTTTCCGTTTTCGTACCCCTAATCTCCACCATTTTGAAAGATGACGAAATACAGACTCTGCAATAAAATCTATACAATCATTAAACTTGTCACGAAACTTCGCAAGAATCGTTGAAAAACGCGACTTGTAGGGGAGAACGGCTAGAAATCCGGACAAACGGACCTCCAAACATACGAAAAAAAAGAGCAAACTGTAACGGAGACTCATTGCTCGCTTCGCTCGCTCGTTCAATAACAATGGACATAAATCAAATACCTATGGTACTAAACCTGCGGTCATATTGTGTCCGTACGAATGAAACTTCTCAAATAAACTTTATCCTCGACCTACATTAACTCAGGACACCGTATTACCTTAAAACCAGTTGAAAATTTAAACAACATTCTACTATGGCGAAATGCTCTTAGAACAGAACGCACGCTGTAGATAGAAAACATAGATATTTATAGGATAACCATAATAAGGTTTAAGTTTAGTAACTTGTTTTATCCGCGAGGAAAGAAAGTCCTAGCTCACTTTAATCCTCTATCGTAGTATTAATTGTTTATTTAAAGTTTATTGCAAAAAATACAGAAGAAAAAGTACAAATGGCGAACTTAATGCCATGAGGCTCTACCAGTCAACCACAAGGCAAAACTGAGACATTATTGGTGCGGGATGGGTGTACATTGTATATTGTACACTGTACAACAAAACGTGTATGCACACGACGCAAATGTCAACACAAAATACACTATTTACATTGATGAATACTTATTTAAGAGAATACTACACATACATATACATATATATATATGAGTATGGATTGAGTATTCAAAGGGACGTCGTAGTAATTCAACAGCAGGTACCCTATAAATTAGGGTATCTTGCTAGTTTCTGTTTGGCCCTATGGTTGACTGTTAGAGAATGCCTAATGTCATTAAGTCCATCATTTGTACTTTTACTTTTGTATTTTGTGCAATAAAGTTTAAATAAATAAATATCTTCAAAGGGATACCCCATTGGAGATACCCTAATGTCATGTACCAAAGTATATGAAATCTTTCTGCCGTCTTGTACTGATGAAGCCGCAAAATCAACGTACATAAATACAGGTAGCAGGAACCTTATAATTACCCTAATAACGGTGAAAGTTTGTGAGTGTGTTTATGTGTTTGTTTGTTACTTCTTCAGGCTCAAACGGCTGGACCAATTTAGATAGATTTTCATATGAAGGTGACTGACACCCTGTAACACATAGGCTACTTTTTATGCCGAAAAAATGTAGTGTTCCCGTGGGATGAGCGGGTAAGACCGCATTGTGCAGCTAGAAAAGCATATGCCCCGTAAATTGCAATGAGGATGATTCCGATAATACCTAGTTCTCACTTTGTTAAAGGATTGGTTTACTTTTATAAAGTTTTAATTCACAAAAACGACTCTGTAATATAGACAATAGTCTACTAACAATTAAGCGAATTATTATTGAATCCCGTAAAAGGATTAGTGTAGTTTGAGAAATATCAATACCTATTTAATATTATATACCTATTTATTTGTTCATTTTTATTAGGAACTTTACTTTATTTTTTTCTTAGGTCTAATACAATGTCCCACAAAACCAGTGGCTTTGACTGTGTACTGTGTATGCGGTAAATAACTTAATTTTAAATATATAATTATTACTGATAGGGAGAACTATTTGTGCCCATCGTCTTTTTAAAATGTTTGCTTAAGTTACAAATGACTTTTGCATATGACAAAATAACTTTACCACGCATGACAATATATCAGAATTATATAATCAATTTGTGTTTGTATCTTAGTGTCTCAACTTTTTGTATCTTATGGGCTTTTTGTTGACTAGCAGAAGAAGCCTTAAGTCCGTCATTAGGACTTTCTTGTACTGTGCAATAAATATCAAACGAAACAAATCGCAAAATAAGAAGATTCTACAGGAAAACATTTCCATCTCAATGATCATTATCGAAGAAAAAATTTCATTCACATTTCCATTTTCCTCTAACCTTCCGATAATTAACCAGCAATTTTCCCGATCTCAAGATTCCATAATGTCACCGACATTTCATCATCATTCCATTTTTTAAATTATGAAATATTAAACTTGACTCACTTTTTACCGGTTGTCCTCGCACTAAGTTTAAAATTCGAACGTTGTGCAACTGCCGAGTTGACAGTTGAGACGCGCGTTCGTTTCCGATGTTGGAGTTGTACTGAACTATTCGCTGGGCTCAGTATCGGTAACCTCTTGAGCAACTAAACGAGGCAAATGAAGTATGGTGCAGTCTTTAGTGGAAGTAAAGATGCGTTTACAATGAAATTAGCATTATGTTTTCTTTGATTTTATTATGCAATTATCTATAGTTGCATTCTTCGCGGAGCGGTAGTGAGTCATGGCTTGTTATCAACTGTTATTTAGTACCAGGTACTCGTAGTACCGGCAGTAGGTGTATTAATGCTCGCATTATGATATCGCGTCATCAATTTCGATGAATAAATGAATATGTGTGAAAAAGTGACTATAATGAAAACCTTTAAGTAAATTATGAAAATACAAGCCAGTCTTTGCAGGCAGGAAGGTAATAAGTAATTAGATAGTGAATACATACCTCACAATAATATTATGAGAAACATAATTTGTGCACCTATGTTATTTCTAATGAATTCAGCAAAATTAATAAAACATTGGAATTGACATTTAATTTATGGTGAATTTTCGCGAGTTGTTTTTTAAAAATGGCTTAGTAAATTTTTACTTAACTAAATTTATAAAATGGCAAAGTTTTAGGGCTCAGTGAGGCGGGACTCTTAAACGTATTTTGAATGCGAGGAAAGAAAAGTCAGTGAGACCGCGTCCTAATTTTTGCATCCGCCGCGGCACAGGCGACTTACAGCCTTGCGGGTTGCGAAACCAAGAGAAAAACGCGCGGAACCCAACTGGTTCCGAACAGGCCGTACTTTCCTATTGGTATGCCGTCTAATTTTAAAAAATCAATATAGCCTATTATATTGCTTATTTATTATAAATATCTTCAGTGTACGGATAATTGTTTTTGACTGTTGCAGTTGTTTTAATGACAAGACGCACGAGGGAGGCGGCTATCACAGAAGAATGGTGACGTGTTGGGAACATTGCTACCAACATCTGAAATTATAATTACTTAATTAATTAGCAGGACCACTGTCAAGAGTGAAACCGAACCGAAGATGAAGATAATTACAATAAATATAAATTCTGTGGGACTTAAAATACGTCTAAAGCTTTGCATCTGCGGCGCCGGCGCCTTGCAAGTTGTGAAACCAAGAGAAAAATGCGCGGAACCCAACTGGCTCCGAACAGGCCGGACCCTAGGATAAGTATCCTATTGGCGTGCTGTATAACATATATATATTTTATATAGGCATAACATACTGGCTTCACTTCGCCTTCCTTTAGAAGATGTGGTAAATATAGTTCCATCAAATCGGAGTGAAAATAAGAGACTTCGGTGCCTTTTTGTTTGTCTTTTAAAAGTTTTATACTATTATCATTATCACGTATTTATTTTTAATATAGGGTAGGTTTTTTCCACCTATCTTTACTTATTAATAGTGATCGACACGACCCATGCAACATCGCGGTTTTCGGCGTAAATAAATACAAAAATGATAGTAATAAGTATGACATAATTACACATATTACACTCAATAGAACATATTTTTTGCAATTAATTAAATGCAACATCCAAATGTATCCACATCGCAGGTTTCGTGAATAAAACAAAATGAGAGGCAACCATCGTCAGAATCCCACATAAATATATATCAGCAACAAGCTTCATCCAAGTGATAAAATATAATAATCCACAACACGCTATGTCAAAAAACAGTTTAATGTGTAATAGTATAAATAATAATAAAAAAAACCTATACAATTAAACTAGTAGATGCCCGCAACCCCCCGCAAATAATGCGCAAGAAACCCCCCGCAAATATGCGTAAGACACAATATTGAGAGAAGAGGTTGGACTTTAGGGACTCCGACTCAGCGGCTCTCCCAAATTGCCCAACACAGACTAACACTGCACACACACATCAGATCACACAACGGAGCGATGATCTGCACCACTTGGAGAGCTTCCATCTGGAAACACACCAGATGGAAGCTCAGGAAGAAATAAAGCCCACTGCCCCCTCTGTCAGCGCGGCAATGACCCATTATTTTTCTATAGGGGTCCCAGCACAACAGGGCCCTATTCAATAAACATTACAATCCGACAAATTTGTAAAAAAGTGACATAATTGTAGAATTGTAAGGCAAAAACTTGTTCAATAAAAGTACAAATTTGTAATTGTACCACTGCTAAAAAATGTTAAAATGTCACACTTGTAAACCCTGTTCAATAAAACTTTACAATTCCAAAAAACGCCTGTCGCTTTCGATGACAATTGTAATTTACAAATATGTCATGGTAAGTTACAATTTACAATTAAGTGTAATATTATGTGTTTTAATGACTAACAATGACGGTAGAATAAAATTCAATTGCTAACTTGTTCAACAAATTGCATTTCAGAGTACGTTCACGATTAAATCGCAGTTATTATTTCAACCATATGTCGGTACCTACAATACAATACAACAACACTTTATTGCACACCAACAAGAAAAATATTACATGAGAAATCATAAATTAAACAATGGTAGACAATAGGCGGTCTTATCGCTAAAGAGCAATCTATTCCAGACAACCTTTGGGTAGCGGAGAAAACAAAATTAAACAGAAAATAGTAGGTGGTGAGATAAGAACCTACTTAGACATAAATAATATATTATTTTAAGTTAAGCACACTTTATTTCATACCTTTTTTTATCTTACTTGGTAACTACATATTATTAGAAAAAACAAATCTAAATCTAAATTTGGACCACATACCACCATGACGTTCATAGAATGATTCAATTCTCTATCTACGAATACTGGTTCATTCTGCCAAGGAGCATCCATTTGAATTAGAGAACCATCTACAATACCAGCTATTCTAGGAATATTATGAGTCATAAATAATCTAAAAATCTCATGACAGTTTTCAGGCCAGCGGACCTCATCTCATCACCGAAGAATCTGTTAACAATTAAAGTTGTCACCCGTGTCAGACAATTATGTACAGTCGCTTTAGAAATTCCATGCGTACCTATCTGCTATTATTATGGTATTGTGAGCCAGAACCCATCCAATGCAAAGCGCACAAAATTTGCTCGGCGGGTGTAAGAGCTGTGAGCAAGCTCGTTGCTCATTGCATTTATCAAATATTCGACGGTAGTCTTGCTTACTCTGAATTTCTCATTAAATGTGAAATCGGTAACATCAAGATTGAAAATCCTCCTTCTTCGAAATATTCGCCTGCGTAGCACAATAACCACTGGATATTTCTCGTCACTTTCACTCCTTGATGATCACGTGAGCATCATAGGTTTCGAAAAGCTACAAGTATGTCTAAACTGTATTCAACAATTTTTACACCGGGTGAGAGCGCCTGTCAGAATTTTGTTACAATTCTACAAATATGTAAACTTGTAACTACAAGTATGCGTTTAATAAACTGGTTTTTCTGACAAAATTGTAAATTATTGCCTGTCAAGTGAAAATCTTTATTGAACAGAGATATGTAAAATTGTCGTTACAATCCGACAAATTTGTAAATTTTTCACCAATACAAAATTGTAACTTGTATTTTTTATTGGACAGGATCTACATAAAAATGTAAATTGTAATTGTAATTACAAATTGTAAATTGTAAGTTTTATTGAATAGGGCCCTGGAAACAGTCAGACTGACAACTTAGTCTGTACCTAATAATCGAGCATGAAGTTAAATATAAATCTCAACCTTGAACCCAGAAAGAGTCTCCAGCTTAACTAAAATATAACTTAGTTTTAAGTTTTACTCGGAGGTGTGCTATAAATGGCATGCATCAAAATTGGTTCAAATCCGTCCAACCGTTTTAGCGTGATGTGAGGACAATGAAATTATTACTTACAGATGGCGCTAGGCTGGCATGGCACCGCGCGTCCATAAAAAACTAAATATTTAGATCGGTACTAATATAATCCAGTACTAATATATTGCACATATCGGTACTAATATATACGGCCCATGATAGAACGGAGTGCTAGCTTATTCTCTGCGCGTTCTTAGGTACCGCTAACAATATACAGAAAGCGGTTTCCTTCTTCTAACATATTAAAATTTTATCTTATCTACCTGTCCGTCATGCGAGGTTATTATCATATCAAGAGAATATTAAACCATAATAATATTTACCGCTATATATTTCAAAATTTACGAAAAATTGGTATATTTCACTAGGCACTTATCGACTTTAGGATTATTATTTTGGCCATAATAAAATTCATAAAAATATAATACCGAAATACATAATATTATATTATAAAAGATTATCTCTAACTGCAGGTTTGTAGTACAAAACAGATAGAGATAATCTTTTATAAGCCGACATTTATGTTGAATAAGAAAGAGTGCTTTTCCTACTTAACTATTAAAACGCTATTCATTAATTATACCGCCAAAACTGCAAATAACCCAGAAATTGACATACCTATATATGTATCTCTCTCTTTCTCTACATAAATATATATATATATTTGTCAATTTATCTTGTTTGTACGATATGATAACAATGGTGACCTTGATAGCAGTTACATATTTTAATTATGTTTTAATTAAATATTTTAAGTGACTTTGGGTCAGTTGTGTGTGTGTCAAGGTCATAAAGTAAGCGGTCAGTGGCCAATGTGTAAACACATGCTTATTAGGCATTAGTCAGACAGATCTATTTATTTAAACTTTATTGTCACAACAAATCAACCATTGGGCCAAACAGAAATACTTCATCTACTGTCGGTAATGGGATATTTTGCCACTAGGGCTGAAGTAACCAGAGTTTACGGTTCAGTCAACCACTTTTGGACCCTAATACTCGTGTAATAGAGTCTGAAAGTGGTAGACCAATTTTTTGGACGACTGTACCTGAATAACACTTACATTGGTTTTAACATATATTATTCAAATTGACGACGAAAAGGTTTCTCGTGGTTGCTAATATTGCAAAGGCCTCGACTTCCATGCATTATTAAGTGACCCAATTTTTACAAGCTTTTTATTATGTTTCAGTTGAGATACACAAGACAGTATCCAAGTATATGTATCCAAAGGCTGTAATAAAATCTAGCACAATTTTTCTATTATTTGGGTTTCGGATAATCTAAATTTAAATAAATATAGGTAACTACCCAAAGGTTCCGAAGTTTTATTTGTCCAAAAACATCATAAATATTCAAAATTTTCATAATTCCGAGCGCATTTTTTTGTTAACTGATAATTTTCCATTACTATAAGCTCTACACTTTAGGGTTGAATGATATCCCAAAAAACTTAAAATCTATTAATGGAGCGTGAATACCTAATGATACTTTAAAACAAACACAACTTCCTTCTTATCTATTGAACCCACAGACCATAAGAATACTATAGACTGGGTAATGGGCGGGGCACGCATAACCGAGCATTAGCCCAAATCCCAGAGAAATGTCAACGTGATGTCAACAGTCACTTAGTTACCGTACGAACGTGCTTGAGTAATTATGTGCCAAAAAATTAGAAATATGCCGAATTGTGCCATTATAATCGTCACAGGCGAGATCTGCATACTCAAAAAGATACCTGATACAGTTTAATTTCACTGGGAAGTAATAAAATTCGGTATTTTGTAATATTTCGTAAAATATTGCAGTGCATTATGATAATTATACATTACTAGCTTGACATGGCAACTATTCACGCAACATCTTTAGGAGCACGGAATGTATACGTCCGTCTGACAATTTAGTGCGGGGGAACAAGTCTAAACCATAAATTGTCGATATTCTGTATGGAGGTTTTAATGTGAGCCGCTCATGTTTCATACTAACTTGTCCATTTTAATAATACTAGAGACCCGTTGCGGCGTCGAACCGCCGCTAGAATATGGAAATCCGGTAGTGTTACAGAAAATAACTACTTTATCGATAAGAAGTTTTTGGGGAATGAAGAATAAATTAATACTGTAAAAAAACACATTAAAATTATGTTTTAAAAACGTTAAAACATGCCAGGCTAGAGGCAGGCCTGATAGCCAACTGCCAGCTTCATCGTGACAATTTATTCAACTCTTTTGTAAAAATAACTTGTGCATGACATGTGATCTGCTGATCTGTTTCACAAATAAAATGCATATTATTCGATTTATGGAAAAATATATTCATGACAATAGTCCCATATCTTAAAAATATAATTGACATATTTTCATAGGACCGAACATAAGATTGGTAGAATTTTAATTTGTTGTTCTTTCTTCAGGACATAAATTTATCGATTTGATCGATTTCTATCAATTTCCAGAAATAGCACATGAATCGAAACGACAGATTTGAGGAAACAGGAAATCATGGAGTGCGTAACTGTTTATGTATTCATTTATAATCGTAAATATTTCACAATATTAATAATAAAAAATGTTACAAAAACTCAATTGTATGAAATAGAGAGTAAAAAACGTTTATAGATACACGAAAAACCACTATTATCAATGCTTGTTTTTTTTTATGAAATTCATTAGATCGTGCAAGTTTTCTTAATATGGGTGCTGCCATGTCATCATCATCAATCATTTATTCAATAACAATTACACATTGTGTTTGAAATTCTTACGCTAGTTATACTTAATCAAACCCTACTTACTAATCTAAATAAATTACTGACCAACAATACTCCACCATAAAAAAAAGAATGTGTCAAATATGTGTAATAAGAAAAAACAATATATAAAACAGCTAAACATGTTTGAAAAAAGAATAATTCAAACTTTCGTGTCTTTCCTCTCATTGAAATTGTGTCTGACAGAAGAGTGAGGGAGATGCTAAAGACTCTCAAGCCTATAATATAAACCTAATTTTAGGGTTCCTTACCATATTCGGTAAAAACGGAAACCTTATAAAATCAATTTGTTTTGTTGACCGCAGAATTTGTCAATTTTTATTTTGAATGAGAATAAGAATGATCAGCCAGACGTCATTAATTCAAATATGATTTATTCTTGAGCGCGTCGATTTTTTGAAATTTGCATCATATGTAGGTTATTTCTCCATCAAGTTTCGCATGTTAGCGTAACATGTTAATTATTCCACATTGCCAACTCGTCCACAATGTCAGCTCGTCTATATTCCCATCTGGGTCACAATGCCAACTTGTCCATACACCCAACACGTCTACATTGCCAACTCGTTCATACACCCAACTCATCTGCATTGCAAACTCGTCTATATTACCAATTCGTCTCCATTGGCAACTCGTCCATATTCCCAATTCGTCCATAATGCCACCTCGTCCATATTACCAACTCGTCCACAATTCCAACGCGTCCATATTGCTTACTCGTCCACAATGCCAACTCGTCCACAAATACAACTCGTCCACATTCTCAACTCGTACACAATGCCAAATCGTTCATATTGCCCACTCGCCCATACACCCAACTCATCTACATTGCCAACTCGTTCATATTACCAACTCGTCTTTATTGCCAACTCATCTATATTCCCAACTCGTCCACAATGCCAACTCATCCATATTGCTAACTCGTCCACATTTCCAACTCGTCCATACACCCAACTCGTCTACAATACCAACTCGTCCTTATTATTAACTCATCTTTATTGCCAATCTCGTCCATATTATTAACTCGTCCGTATTAGCAACTCGTCTTCATTGCCAACTCGTTTATATTCCCAACTCATCCACAATGCCAACGCGTCCATATTACTTGCTCGTCCACAATGCCAACTCGTCCACAAATACAACTCGTCCACATTTCCAACTCGTCCATATTCCCACCTCGTCCACAATTCCAAGTCGTCCACATTGCCAACTCATCCACATTTCTAACTCGTCCATATTCCCAACTCGATGATACACCCAACTCGTCTACAATACAAACTCGTCCTTATTATCAGCTCGTCTTTATTGCCAACTCGTCCATATTCCCAACTTGTTCATTTTGCCAACTCATCCACATTTCCAACTCGTCCATATTCTTAACTTGTCCACGTTGACAACTCGTCCGTATTACCAAGTCGTCTTCATTACCCACTCGTCCGTGTTCCCAACTTGTTCATGCCAACTCATCCACATTCCCAACTCGTCCATATTCACAACTCGTCCATAATACCAACTTGTCCGTATTACCAACTCGTCTTCATTGCCAACTCGTCCATAATACGAACTCGTCCACATTGCCCCCTTGTCCATGTTCTCAACTTGTCAATTTTACCAACTCATTCATATTGCCAACTCATCCACATTTCCAACTCGTCCATATTCCCAACTCGACGATACACCCAACTTGTCTACAATACCAACTTGTCCTTATTATCAGCTCGTCTTTATTGCCAAATCTTCCATATCACCAACTCGTCCGTATTACCAAGTCGTCTTCATTGCCAACTTATCCGTATTACCAACTCGTCTTCACTGCCAACTCGTCCATAATGCGAACTCGTCCATAGTGCCCACTTGTCCATTTTCCCAACTTGTCAATTTTACCAACTCATCCACATTGCCAATTCATCCCCATTTCCAACTCGTCCATATTCCCAACTCGACGATACACCCAACTCGTCTACAATACCAACTTGTCCTTTTTATCAGCTCGTCTTTATTGCGAAATCTTCCATATCTACAACTCGTCCGTATTACCAAGTCGTCTTCATTGCCAACTCGTCCATATTCTCAACTCGTCCACATTGCCCACTCGTCCGTGTTCCCAACTTGTTTATTTTGCCAACTCATCCACATTTCCAACTCGTCCACATTGCCCACTCGTCCGTATTCCCAACTTGTTTACTTTGCCCACTCATCCACATTCCCAACTCGTCCATATTCCCAACTCGTCCATATTCCCAACTCGTCCACATTTCCAACTCGTCCATTTTACCAACTCATCCATATTACCAATGAAGATACATTCCCAACTTATCTACATTGTCAAGTCGTCCATATTCTCAACTCGGCCACATTTCCCATCCCGTCGACATGCAAGCGGAAGGACTAAGTTTCTTCTTGTAAAATACCATTTAATTTACCATAACTCATGCCATTTTCCTTGGAATTATTTTTTTGATGGACTTATATATTCATATTTATAATAATCTACCATAAATTTACATATTTGAATGACGTTTAAATTAGTTTTACTATTTTTTTTCTGCTTTGATTTAGATTTAGTAAAACTCGCCTATAGAAATAATCTATTCTTGAATGACGGTCAGTTTTTCTAGTCTTTCGAGCACCAGTCCAACTCACACTTGACCGGCTTTTTTCTCCACATTTTTAACAGGTATGCGAAATAAGTTTCCATATCAACATTTAAAAAAAAAAAACAACCTGGCAATTTAGAGCATTGACATAATAGCCCCCAATAAAAAAGACATTAAAAGTTGTCAGAATATGGCTACTGTCATTCATTGTCAACAAACTGTAAAATTATTTTTGCATATTTGTACATGTTTTAAGTGTTGCGGATATTATGTTGCCGACTCAAAAATAATATTTCATCATGCTGAACAACTTACTACAGGTTTGTGAGCAAATCATGCTTATTATTATTTGGTCATCTTATGTCAAAATAGGGATCACAGGTCACGTGGTCAAAGTCACGTGGTTAGCGCACAGTAGTTTTTTCAAATCCATTTTTCAGTACCTTTTCAGGAAAAAATTAAAATTCCAAGAGTTTTATGCACCTCTCCAGCATGAGACGAATCTAATGACATATCATTTATCAAAATCGGACCATAACTGTAGATCTGATGGGATGTACAAAAATCGGCCTCGCGTAATATATATATAGATAGATAATTTACACTTTATCACCTTGTTTTTTAGAGTTCCATACCTCTATCGGAAAAAACGGAAATCTTATGGGATCACTTTGTTTTCCGTCCGGCCGTCTGTCTTACTGTCTGTCAAGACCCTTTATCTCGAGAACGCGTGGAGGTATCGAGTTGAAATGAACACTATATGTATATATGGGTGATTCTTATTCTCATGCATTTTTTTGTGATTTGTAAGAATCACATGTTTATTTTGTTTAAATCAAAAATCTATTTATGCCTTTGTTGAGCAAATATCCTCTACTTATCTTTTATAAACACACTTACAATACAATACAATACAATACAACAATTCTTTATTGCACACCAACAAGAAAAATATAACATGAGAAATCATAAATTAAATAATGGTAGACAATAGGCGGTCTTATCGCTAAAGAGCGATCTCTTCCAGACAACCTTTGGGTGGCGGAGAAAACAAAATTAAACAGAAAATAGTAGGTGGTGAGATAAGAACTTTAAGTAATTTGAGAAATAATAAATAAACGACAAACAAAATATTAAAGACAGATAAGACATACACATACACAAATAATATCTATATATATATAAACATACATAAACGTACATACATACAAAAAGGGAGAATGAAAAGAATATCACAGCAACATTAGACTTATAATGAAAAACGACAGCATATAATTATTAAAGGATTAGGCTACGGTAGAGATAAATAGTGATCTTTAAGTTTATATTTAAAAATTGCCAAAGTTTTAGCTTGTCTAAGATCCAGCGGAAGCGAGTTCCACAGTAAAATAGCTTGCACAGTAAAAGAATTAGAATAAAATTTTGACTTTGATGCCGGAACAGTGAGTATACAATTTTGAGCGGACCTTGCAGATGTGAGGTAACTAAAACGATCTTTAAGGTAGCGGGGAGTTGCAGGGTTAAAAAGAATATTATAGAGAAGTGAAAGTGTGTGAAAGTTACGACGAAGACGGATAGGGAGCCACTTGAGTTGTGAACGGAAACTGGAAACATGGTCATACTTGCGTAACCCAAATATGAACCTAATGCAGATGTTTTGAATACGCTCAAGTTTGTTAAGCTGCTCCTCGGAAAGGTCAATATAGGAAATATCAGCGTAATCTAAAATAGAGAGGAGTAATGTCTGAGCAAGCGTAATTTTAGTAGCAATGGGTAGGAAATAACGAAGCCTCCTCAGAGAACCTACTGCGGCAAACACCTTCCTACTAACCTCACCAAGCTGTGGCACCCAAGAAAGTGTGCAATCTATAATAACACCCAGGTTTTTAACCTGATGAGAGAAAGGAATCAGAATGCCATTGAACAAAATAGGTGGGAGGTTTATGAAGTCAATTTTTGCGATCATCTTAGGGCTACCAATGATTATAACTTGAGTCTTGGCAGGGTTGATTTTCAGACCGTAGCTACTGCTCCAGTCTGAAATACGCTCCAGATCACAATTTGTCGAGGATATGACCGATGGTAGATCACCGAGTACACCCTGCGAATATATTTGAAGATCATCGGCATAAAGGTGATAAGAAGAAGATAAATTACTAGTAATGGAATTAATGAAAATAGAAAACAACAATGGAGACAACACGCCGCCCTGCGGAACGCCGGCCAACGTACTGCACCAAGAAGAACGGGAAGTATCCACCTTTATACGCTGCCGACGACCAGTTAGATAGCTATGAAACCAATCAATAACCGCAGGAGATATGTTAAGAGAACGTAATATCGCCAATAATATGTCAAAATCTACGGTACTAAACGCGTTGCTAAAATCAAGCAACGTTAGCACCGTCAACTTCCGATCACTCATACCTGACCGAATATCATCCGTAATTTTTATCAGAGCAGTAGTCGTGCTATGACCAGATCTGAAACCAGACTGGTAAGGATTCAGGAGATCATTACGATTAAGGAAAGATGAAAGCTGCTGAAACACCAAGCGCTCAAGGACTTTGGATAAGAAAGGAAGAATGGAAATGGGACGGTAGTCAGAAAAAGTAGGATTGGACTTTTTAGGTAAGGGAATTATATCAGCATCTTTCCAAATAGCAGGAAATATACTAGATGAAATTGAAGCATTCATGATGCTGGTAATGACAGGCACGAGGAGGTCAAGAATGGGAAGGATCATATTCCGGCTGACATCATCGACACCAACGGCGTTGGAACTAATTGATAGTACGTTCTTCTTAACATCACTGTCGGAAAATTGAGTAAGAGAAAAGGGACTGAAGTCAGGAGTTGGGAGAGATGAAAGATAACTGAGGGTCCTGACTTTAGTAGGGCCACTGAAGATAGAAGAAGAGGAGAAATGCTGATTCAACCGATCAGTGTCGACATCTTTAGAACAGGAGTTTTGCTGAGTTTTCCCAACTCCGAGTGACTTAAGAAACTTCCACACTTTAGCAGGGTCACCATTTTCAACAGACTGATGAATATGGCGCCTTTGAGCGTCTCGACATACAGTGCTACAACGGTTCCGCAAAGTGTGGTAACGCGCTTTGTTTTTATCAGAGGGGTCAAGTTTAAACCTAGACTTAGATAAATTCTTTTTCTCTATGAGCGATCTAATTTCCTCGGTTAACCAGGGAGCAGGAAGATGTTTAACCTTGATAGGTCGTACTGGAGCATGCGCGTCATAGAGCTGAGTGAGAAGCGAATTGAATAATGAAATTTTCTCATCAACAGTATTAGCCGCAAACACGACACTCCAGTCAGCCTTCAACGCATCATCACGAAGCTTATCCACATCCATCCGACTAAAATTACGCTGAAATATGGTTTTGGGTCTAAGTTTAGGCGGACGAATTTTGTATGATAAATAAAGTAAATCATGATACGAAAATGCATCCGCGGGGCACTGTCCAAATTTGGCAACATGAGGTTTTGAGGAAGTCAGGGAGAGATCAAGAAGTGAAGGAAGGCAATTCGGAAAGTGATGCGTAGCTCTAGAAGGGAGAATGCTCAAATTGCAAGCATCTACGGCAGATTTCAAAGATTTTGACCGATGGTCATCTTTGAGGAGACATGTATTGAAATCTCCCATGATGACGTGATGATTAAAAGAAGGCATAATATCCTCGAGAAGTTTCTCAAAAGAGGCGAAGTAATTGATATTAAGAGAAGGTGAGTAAAATACACCAAGAAGAAATTTGGAATGAGAAATAGTAATATCAAGAAATAAATATTCTGCGGCGTCGGAAGTGGGAGATTCCACTGACATACCAGCAATAGAAAAGGGGATATGAGACCGAAGATAAATAGCAACTCCGCCGCCACCTTTTAAAGTGCGATCATTCCGAATCAAAGTAAAGCCAGGCAAAGAATATGAAGTAGAAGGAAGACAAGGCTTAAGCCAAGATTCGGAGACAAGAATCGCATGAACATTTTGAAGATCAAACGTTACCAATAAATCCGTGAAATGAGCGGGAATACTTTGAGCGTTAATGTGAATAATATTAAATTTTTTAGGAACATCGTTCAATTGTGCTGCTAAGAAATCGTGAAGAGAAGGAGGTAAACTATGAAAGCTGTCATTATCACTAACGTTACTAGATGAACAGGACAAAAAATTTACATTACAATCACTACTGGAAGTGCTAACATTTAAATGTGCCATAAAAATAATAAAATATAATAAATACAATACAATACAATAAATAAAAATAAAAATAGAATGTCCAAATTCCACCCGCCAGCAGTCAGGACATTAGTATAAAAGATTTAGTTAAGACATTAAAAAAAAAGAAAACAAATTTTGCCGCAGCAAAAACAAAACGCACAGTATTGCTTTTATCTGTTGCTCCTCACACTGACAGTGACAGATGTCTAACACTACAATTTGATAATTAAACATTACTTTTAAGTTTTAAGTCGGATTTCTGCCTACCTCGTTGTTAGTCAACACACGTGTCCGGGTTAGAATTACGATTTTTTTGTGGCTTTTCGCCGCGAACAACGCTGAGATTAGAATATTTGTGTTGGTGGTGGTTTAATTAATTGTGTAAGGTAAGTGGTTTGTGTATATTTGTCTCGTAATTATGGAAATGGACGATACGGAGCCGCCTGATAGGGGCGGAGGTATAAACCCAAAACCCGGGGAAAAACGGCCTCGTGAGGTTGAAGGCAGTGACATCCTACATGGGAAAAAATCGATTCCCCCAAATGCGTCTGTACAACACACATATGTTCGACCAGGGTATGAAAACGGGTCAGACGTTAAATATTCGCAATCTGATGACGGTCCTTTTATCGTCCACGTTACTCGTAGTGATGGTGAGCAAACTAATTCCTCCAGCCGTATGCGAGCTCTTAAAATGGCTCAAATCATTTACAATAATAAAGTAGCTGGCATAAAAGAGATAAAGAGCATAGGAAAAAACAAAATGTGTATTTATTTTCAATCAGCCATAGAAGCTAATACATTTTTGGACAATCCAATTCTCTCAACGTACAACCTCTCAGCTGCCATCCCAAGGTTCCAGATATCCCGCATGGGTGTAGTCAGGCAAATTCCTCTTGAATGGACTCTGGAAGAATTCTCACAAGGTATAAACTGTCCTCCGGGCTCAGGTCCCGTTATTAAAGCGCGTAGACTCAACACCAAGAAACAGATTGACGGTCAGAAAGTATGGGAGCCAACTGGTACAGTGGTGTTAACATTTCTTGGCCAGAAACTGCCTGAAAAGATATTCTGCTTCAGTATGTCCATCCCAGTCGACATCTATAGACTACCTATCATCCAATGCCATAAATGTTGCAGATTTGGCCACATTAAAGACCAGTGCAGGTCTAACCCTAGGTGCTCCCGCTGTGCCCAAAGTCATGAGGTATATGCTTGCACAGTACTTGACTCAGACGTTTCTTGCATGTTCTGCTCTGGTCCACATACTTCCACTGACCCTAAGTGCCCTGAATTCTCTCGCCAAAGATCAATAAAGTTAGTGATGTCTGAGGAGAACATCGGATATATAGAAGCAGCCAGAAGATTCCGTCCAGTAAGGACGTCATATGCAGACAAGCTCAACTCACCACTTGTAAACAGCCAAGTGAACAGGTCTACCTCATCATCTCCTCCTTCTCAATCACCATCATACTCTCAGGTTCTTCCACAGCCCCAATCATACCGCAAAACTGTACATTTAGAGAGACGTCCCAGGCCAGAGCCGGGTAAGTCCTATGATATAGAGTCTCACAGAAACATTATCTCTGCACCAAGGCCCGCTCTGCCTAATGGCTGTGCACTAGGAGAGTCAATCCCTGCCACCCCTAATGATAATTTGGGAGAGCTTATCTCCCAAATGCTTATAAACTTATTATCTAAATTTGCCGATATCATACCGTACAAAGTTCTTGAATCCCTGCAGGGTCACATTTGTGCTGCTATCAATAAGGTTATCCAAGATGGCCAATTACAAGCTCCTTCAATGGAACACGAGGAATATTAAAAATAAAAAGCACGAATTAATTTGTTTAATTAATGTTCATAGTCCGGTCATCCTTGCTATCTCTGAGACATGGCTGAAGCCTAGGTCCCTTTTTAGGTTACCTGGGTACTCCTGCCTCCGGGATGACAGGGATGATGGCTGGGCTGGATGTGCTCTTTTCATAAAAAGAAGCGCAACATTTTCTCAACTTCCTCTCCCCCCCCACTCCGCTGATTTAAACGTTGTTGCAGTTCGATGCCTCAACATAACTTTTGTTTCTGTTTATATTCCTCACCCAAACCCTAACATCATTCAAGAACTGAGTACGATACTATTACCTTTGCCAGCTCCCATCATTGTACAAGGTGATCTTAACTGCAAACATAGTTTATGGGGTTCTCACTGTTGTGATACCAATTCATCTCACCTTCTAGAGCTTATAGATGATGTGAATCTGTGTGTATTAAATGATGGTACGCCAACTCGAAGAGTAGCGCCTTTTCAGAATCCTAGCGTGCCTGACCTTACCCTAGCATCACCAAATTTAACGCAGTCCTTGTCATGGAGGGTTTCCCATAATTCTCTTGGAAGTGACCACCTCCCAATAATTACTACTTTATTAAACTCTCCGATCGCATTGCTGCCTGTTATAGCCCCAATCCTTAAATATAGGCTTTGTCAAGCTGAATGGAGCAAATTTAGGGACAACCTACTGCAGTTTACTGAAGACTGGCCCAGTATCACGGAGTTGAACTTTCTAGACCTATACGATATGTTTACCTCAGCCCTTTTATCAGCAGCTGATTGTTCCATTCCTTTAAAGAATTCTGCGCGAGACAAAATCTCTTCTCCGGCTTGGTGGGACGCTGAATGCTCTGCTATTGTTAAGGAGCGCAACCTGGCCGAGGCTCTTTTTGCTGAGGATCTGTCTCTGAGTAATTATTTGAATTTCCAAAGTGTGTCTGCCCGCTGCAAAAGGCTACTCAGCAAAAAGAAATTTCAAGGGTGGCGTTCTTTTTGTGAGTCTTTGTCCCCAAGATCCCCTGCTGCATTGGTGTGGAAAAAAATTAAGTCTTTCCGCTGTTCACAAACTAATAACAATGTTAACACCAATTTGTCATCCTGGCTCGAAGAATTCACATCGAATCTCGCCCCTCCTTTTGCACCCTCTCCTGAGGGTCTGGGCGGTTACAGCTCAATTGATGCTCCTTCTGAGCGAATGAACGAAGTTTTCAGTTACGATGAGCTCTGCTGCGCTCTAGATCATGTTCGAGACTCCGCTCCTGGCATAGATGGAATCCCATACTCCTTCCTGACCCAAAGCCCGGAATCAATAAAACGAATATTTTTAAACATCTTAAATAACATCTTCTTAACTGGGAACGTCCCGGACAGCTGGAAAACTCAGATAATTATCCCTATTTTAAAACCAGGCAAGGACCCTTCCAGTTCTAGCTCCTACAGGCCCATTGCTTTGTCATCCGTCTTAGCTAAAATTATGGAGCACTTACTCAAAAACAGACTAGAATGGATTTTGGAAAACAAGAACAAAATTTCTAGAACACAATTTGGCTTCAGAAAGGGTTTGGGAACCATGGATAGCTTGAGCATTCTTACTTCTGATATCCGGTTAGCTCTCTCTCGTGGTGAGCATGTGGTCGGCGCCTTCCTGGACATCACAGCAGCTTATGATAACGTGGATCTCCCTCTACTCAAGCAGAAAATGCTAAATCTGAGTATCCCGGTGAGAATCACCAATATCGTCTGCAATATGTTTATGGGCCGTTCTATACGAATCAGATCCAATGGTTCCGTCTCGCCTCCTAATCTTGTGTGGAAGGGCCTTCCACAAGGCTCAGTGCTCAGCCCCCTTCTCTACAGTTTATACACTTCTGATCTCGATACATCAGTTAATTGTTTTTGCAAAATTCTCCAATATGCTGACGACATTGTACTCTATTCTTCTTCCAAAAACTTCTTAGAATCTTCCCAAAGTATTAATTCTGCCCTTTACTACCTCAATTCTTGGCTATCAGAACACGGTCTCTCTCTATCCGCGGAAAAAAGCAGTATCGTAGTTTTTTCTAGAAAGAGACATGTCCCAAACTTGGATTTCCACATCGACGATCAACCGATAATAGTCAAAGATCAAGTAAAGTTTCTGGGTGTCTTTTTAGACTCGAAGCTTTCTGGTATCCATCACCTGAACTACATATGCCAAAAAGCGGAAAAAAACATAAACATCATTCGCGCTCTGTCAGGTGTTAGATGGGGATCTCATCCATATAACCAAAAACTTCTTTACAATTCCCTTATAAGAAGCCACTTTGACTATGGTAGTTTTATCTTAGAACCGTGTAGCAAGCTGGCGTTATCTAGGTTAGATAAAATTCAAGCAAGGTGTCTGAGGATTATAACAGGTGCAATGAGATCTTCCCCAACAAACGCTCTACAAGTAGAATGCCTGGACCCACCATATTTCTTGCGGAGGCAATATTTAGCGGATAGATTCTTTTTTAAAACTTTACAGTTATCATCACACCCTCTTCTCCCAATTTTAGAATCCCTGCATCATGAGGTGAATAATTCCCCATACTGGGCTCACAAAGTTTCTCCTCTTCTAATAAATAGTTACAAAAAATTTCTAGATCTCCCTGTCCAAGTTTATCAAAATTTTGCTAACCCCCTTTTCGAAACTAGTTATGACAGCTTAACTTTTCAACCTAAGGTGTTGTTTAGCCTGGGCATTACCAAAAATCAAGTAGGTGCGGACAGCCAGTTCAATAGAGTGATCGAAGAAAATTGGTCTGAATACCTCACAATTTTCACGGACGCCTCAAAACTGAGCCATGACGGCCCGATTGGTTCTGCAGTGTGGATCCCCAGGTATAATATCATATTAAACTACAAGCTCCCTCCTGGTGGCTCGGTATTCACGGGTAAGGCTATCGCCTTGCTGGAAGCAGTCTCTTACGTCCTATCACACCGTTTAAATAAATCACTCATCTTGACCGACTCACTTAGCTGTCTACAAGACCTAATGAAACGTCCATTCCATTCTAGAGACAACTTTTCTGTTACTCTAAAAATTAAAGAGGTACTGTACCAGTGTCACACATCAAATATCGAAGTTGTTCTGGCATGGATCCCGGGCCACAGCGGGATAACGGGAAACGAGACCGCGGACCTTTGTGCCAAAGAAGCTATTACACTTGGTAGTAATGAGTATAACCGATGTTTCCCTCGCGATATCAAAGCTCTCGCCCTCCCACAAATGCGAGATACCTGGAACAATCGTTGGCAATCTACCCGCTTAGTCGTGGGAAAATATTATGGAAAAATTCAGCCAGATTTACCCACAAGGCCGTGGTTCTTTACCCGGAGGCGGGTACCGAAAAAAGTCACTTCCACTATCATCCGTCTTCGCCTCGGCCACATATGTTCACCGGTCTTTTTAAATAAAATACGTGTTCGAGACCACTCTCTGTGCGAGTGTGGTCTGGCCGAAGGTACCCTTGAACATATGTTCTTCGACTGCAACCGTATCGTCACTCCTCTATATGATGTCCTCCCCCCTAATATCCCCCGTCCCATAAACATCCCGTATCTTTTGACTCTTGTTAACTCTCCTTTTGTGTATGTCCTCAGCCAATTTATCAAAATTAATAAACTGTTTTTATAGTAAGTAGATAGTTTAACAATAAATGTTTGTTTTGTCCTTTGTTCTAGATTCTTCTCTAAGCGATCCTGGCATCAAATTATACCGGCCAAATGCTAAATCATAAACACGTGTCTTCCTTAACCTCGACATTGGCGGAATCATCGATGGCATCGATGGAGCCATAAACAACAAAAATTGAAAGTTTTAAGTCAAATACTTTGAATCTGATGAAGAAAAATAGAAGAGGGTACACATAAAACAGTATAATACTACTAAATTAAGGAGGAGCAACATACCGAACCTAAATTAAAAAGACAAGCTACACCAAGAAACAGAAAAACAAGCGTATAACTAAGATTGGCCTTTTGGTACTCGCTTTGGTCGCCTGGTCGGTTGCGTGGCAGCCTGGGAGTGTTGTGGGGCCTCTTCGTCGACCGGTGAGGACGTAGCAGGCGCCTTCGCCGCCACCGAAATAGTCTCCATTTGACCAAGGCTCGTTACACAGTGTCGTTGACCGTCCGCATCAAGAACAAACACGTCCCCGTTCCAAGACCAGCAGTTACGGACACCAAAACGATCCCGAGCGGCCATGAATAACTCGTGACGGGGCTTCGTTAAGAACTCGCCGACTGTGACACCGGAACCCTTCAGAGCTACCTTGCCAAACCAAACTTCATCGCGGATGGAGATGTCCCGGAACTTCACAAGGATGGGTGGCGATTTCCCAGCTCGAGGCTTGCCCAGGCGATGGCAGCGCCCAATATCAGTAGCGGACACACTGCTTTTAATTAGCTTCAGCTTGCTAATAATGAGCCCAGTTGTGTCCTCAGAGCCCGACTGTGTACTGGATGCTTTGACTCCATGAAACACCAACATTTTGCGACGCGAGCGCATCTCCATGGTGTCAACCTGCTTTGCAACAAGCTCCACCTGCCTCTGCAGCATGTCGAGCGACTTTAAAATGAAGGCCTTGAACACACTGAAGTCTGCTGCTACCGAAGACACTTACCTTAAAATATTCAGAAATATATATAAAAAAAAGAATGTTTGCCCAAAATGTCACGTCCATGCCGTGTGATGTAATTTTGACTAATGTTATACGAATGACGCAAAGCTAATAAATGTCTGATAACATTATTAAAAAGTTGTAAAAGTATAATGTAACAGTTTCTGATTCAGAACATCATAAAGTTTGTGATAAATTTTTTTGTCACAGCCATGTGTGTTTGTTTAAATACGTGTAACTTGGTAGACAATTATATTTGAAGCTAGCAGCCCTATTTAGGCTTTTTAAGAACGGAAAAACTACCTTCTTGTCGGTTCTGCTTATGACAAAGTGCGGTGAATGTATAGCAAAAATATTTTCTTGTATTTATTAAAGAAAAGGACAACCTTAGTACGTCACCACCGTGGAATGAGTTTTAAATGTAAGTTCTACTGTTATGTTATTGATACTTATATAAATTTTACCTCAGAAATAACAGAATAAGGTGATTGTTTAAAATTTGCGAGACAAAGCAAATTGTTCCATTATGTCGCACATGTTCAAAATTTGTCACGACCATAGATAGATCTAAATGTCACGACCACGGAATTTTTCAAACCTCGGTTGTGACATGTAATGCTTGGTTGTGACATTCTTGTAGTATATTTGAATAATTTGATGATTTTGTTTGCTAAGTTGGGTTATCAATTTGTTGTATTTTATCCGCAGATGTCACCAAAGAAAAATAAATTAAATCAGCCATCTAGCGAGAGTCTCTTAAGATGTTTGTCGTGACTCTTCGCTATAAGACCGTTAGCCGAAACTACTATCGGGACAATGATCGTCGAGTCAACATCCCACATGGCGGTCACCTCGTGAGCCAAGTCAAGGTACTTGCTGAGTTTGTCCTTCTCGGCTTTCACGAGGTTCTCGTCATGGGGGATGGTGATGTCGACGAGCACTGCCTGGCGCTTGGATCGATCTACCAAAACGATATCAGGCTTATTGGCTACAATAGTCCTGTCCGTGATGATAGATCGATCACAATAGAGCGTGGCACGACCATTCTCAAGAACTGGCATCGGTGCGTACTTATAGTACGGCACCTCAGACCCCACAAGACCGTATCGAAGAGCAAGTTGCTGGTGAATGATCCTGGCTACTTGGTTACTTGTTATTTGACACAATTACTTGATTTTCGATGAAATTGTCGCACCCATGTTATACAGTCTCACAACTATGCTTAGGGATGTCACAGCCGTGTACACATGCATTACTTTAATCACTTGCAGAGGGTATTAAGCTTGTCCATCTGCACCAAAAATTAGCCTTTGGTATGTACTCTTAATATACACCGCAATATATCACAGAAAACAAAATAAAAAAAAATGTTAATATTTTAAAACCATATGAGAATCACCCATATACTCAGGTCTAGGGTCCCTTAAAGCTGTGAAAAAAAATCAAGCTTCTACGTTAACGTGAAAATAATATCGGCCAAGCGCGAGTGGGACTCCTCATTATCTGTAAGTTTGTTGTATGGTAGCCCCCCTTAAATATTTATTTTATTTTTAGTATTTGTTGTTATAGCGGCAATAGAAATACATCATCTGTGAAAATTTCAAGTGTCTAGCTATCACCGTTCTTGAGATGCAGCCTGGTGACAGACGGACGGACAGCGATGTCTCAGTAATAGGGTCCCGTTTTTACCCTTTGGGTACGGAACCCTAAAAAGATACGGCCGTTTATGTCGCCAAAAACGCACATTTCGTCACTCAAGGGAATCAAAGTGATAGAGTACTTTCCGATGACCTAGAACTATGAAATTTGGCAAGTAGTACAAATACTTATAAAAATCTGAAATCGCCACATACTTATTAAAAATACTAATAAAAATCTTAAAAAATATAGTCCTTTTCAAACATCAAGTCCACCTTTTGTACGATACGTTTTCTTTTGTGCAATAAAGATTAATTAAATAAATAAATAGGTAAATCATATTTGGAGAACTTGGTTGCGTTAAGTTTGATTCAAATTCAAATTCGTTTATTGCAAGAACATAGTAATACATTAGGTGATACAGGTATATACAGTGTTGCTTATGTTCTACCAAAAAGGCATGCAAACAAAATAAAACAATATTCAAATACTTAATTGTTACATATTTCAATTTGTTACTTATGTCAAAAATAATTACTAAAACTCAGAATTTGCAGATTATATATTAATTATTACATTATTTTTATAAGTATTTGCACCTCGTTTGTTGCGGCGCCATACATTTCAGATGCAAACTTAACTCAACCAGGCCAATTAAGATAGGATAAGTGAAAGTTTGTACGGACCCTCGGTGCGCGAGTCAGAATCGGACCTGGCCGGTTTTTTTTAAATTCAGACAAGTAATTTTATTACAGCGAAATCAATAGCAGTGGTTGACAAAATCATTAGATTAAAACAGTATTATTGTTTTGCTAATCCACAATGTAATACGTGCTAGTCAGTTGACGACGAGGTTGGCGCAGTTTTAATGCACCTGCCTACTGAGCCGGCGGTCCTGGGTTCGAATCTCGGCAAGGGCAAATATTTGTGTGATGAACTCGAATATCTGTACCTGGGTCATGGATGTTATCTATATATATTGTTTATATCGTCATCTACTATTGGTTAGTATAAGGCCAGGGGCCCAATTCGAGAATGCCGTTGGAGATATCGCCAAACGTCAAATCTCCATTAGATAACAGTTATATCGCCATTGAACTGTCATTTAAATGCGATGAGCTTAAAAGTGACATATCTCATCTCCATTTTGGAAATACGAAGGCGATAATGACTGTCAAAAATGTTATTGATGTATATAAATTTCTGTTTTGAACGAAACGTAACGGACTAATTTCACGTACTACGCGGTCAATTTAAAGTATGCGCCTGTTATTTATGCCGTCACATACAAAGGAAACGAAAATTTGCGCGTCCGAATTGACGAAGTTGCGATGTTCTAGGGATATCGCCACTTGTCAAGTAGGCACACGTCAAAAGTGACGGATGGCGATGAAAAGGAGATCTCTCCATTATATCTCTAAAATTGGTCGAATACCCCCCCAGGTCGAGTTGTGTACGATTGTCCCTTAATTATTTTGTTTACATTTTATATGATGAAAGAAATAAATCTACTCCGTTTATAATTTACCTACTACCTGTTCCAAATGTTGTAAGGTGATGTTTTTATTATTCATATATCACTATAAATTTAAAGTAAACATTCTGAACGATAGAAAGATTGAGATGGACGCTTCCATTTGATTTCGCCGCCAGAAATTAAAAGGTGTGATAATTTAATTTACGACGTTTACGACCATACAAAATAAATATCTTCAACATGCATTATACATATTATAAGCCTATACATATTATTATTTTATCGATATCGACTAGTTTGATTTGATCACGCCCTTAACCTTTAGAATCATTAGATGCATACCGCTGGCAGAGCTTACATTACATTTTCTGGGTCGTTAAAATTAGACCCCGTATTACAAGGATAGGGTTCAATTTTAAATGTTTTAAAATTGTAACATAAAACCTTGCGATATTTAGCCAGCGTTAATATCAAAAGTGACACTACTGAATTGACGGAAGTAGAAATCAATTTCTTGTCAATTCGAGGCTTTGTCGTACTGAATCACAAAGTCTCATTTGCCTTTTATTTTATTTCTATTTAAGTTATAATAAAAATAAAGACATTGTCTGATATGCATATAAGGACTAAAATTCTCGATACATTGATCGTAGTAGTGTATGACCACGTAATAAGCACACATTAGCTCAGCCAATGTCAACTCACTTCTGTTTGTTGTAAAACCTTTTTTTTTATACGAATATAATTGTGTGCGTGTAAAAGTCGGCTACAGCGGTGCTAGAACAAACTGCGCTGAATGCCATCTCCATATACTCCGTGATTGAACCCAGTTCAAAGTTCAAAGCTGTTTTCTCCAATACTCTCCAAAAATGGTCGAACCGTTAAAATACTACAAAAACTGGCCAAGTGCGAGTCGGATTCGCGCACCGAGGGTTCCGTACAAACACAACCCATTTTAACTGCCCGGGTTAAGTTAAGTTTGCACCTAGTAGGTATGTCACTGCATACAAATAAGCGCAACCGATCGCGTTTGTTGTATGGAAGCCCCACTTATTTATTCAGTCCTGTTTTTAGTATTTGTTGTTATAGCGGCAACAGAAATACATCATCTGTGAAAATTTAAACTGTCTAGCTATCATGGTTCATGAGATACAGCCTCCTTATGGACGGACACACAGACGGACAGCGGAGTCTTAGTAATAGGGTCCCGTTTTTTATCCTTAGGGTACGGAACCCTAAAAAATACTGACGTCACAAATGACGCAAGTGAAGTGGCGGCAGCCGTGAGCTCGTGAATACTGTCAAAATGTCTTCACGCAATGCATCTGCGCAACTGTACGCACTGAATAATCAATGGAGCAACCCATTCGTTAAGACTGCGCCGAGCGAAATGTGAAAAAATAGGCAGTTGCCGTTAAGTAGACAACGCGAACGTCAACACTAGTTGTTTAATCCATTTCTAAACTATCTATGGTAGAGTCGCTAACGCTCGGCGCAGTCTTAAATTTAATTACTTTTATTCCAGAGAGTTTTTCATTTTCTTTTTGACCCTCGGACGGGTAGAATTAGATGTGGGGGACTAGGGTAAGTCCGGGGTAGTTGGCCATAGTTTTTCTTAAATGCTGTTAAAAAAATCTTACATTATAGAAATCTTTATTTGTGATTAAACTTTAAACAATCAACTTTAAAATTATAGAAACAAAAATAAAAGTAAAACATTTATTATGGGTCAAAAATAAAACATACAAATAACAAATTTATGGCATTAAAACTAAAAATTAAACTAAGATTAAAATATATTTATAAACGTAGACATTTCGGTAGGGTGCCCATGACGCAGGCAGCATTCCCACGCTATATGGCTATGGAAAGCCTTTGCGCGAGAAAACTGCCCACGCGTGGGTCCCCTGTTGCCTCCCTTAGGCGCTTGCTGAGCTCCCTGTGGAGACCGCGCGCACCCTGGCCCCACGGACCAAGTGTCTCGACACCAAAAGCGATGAAGTCGTATTGGGCGCCGAGACAGCTGTATTTAGTGACTTTGATCCGCTCCCGCGCGTCCGCCGCCGCGCCCGCCCGCCTACTCGTGGCCGGGAGGTAGGATGCCGCTAGTGTGTCTGCGCAAGTCGCGTCCCACACCAGCGCGCGCCCCATCCTCCACGGTATTAAGGACATCCCATCGGGGCGCTTGCCGTCATCCCGAACAATCTGAGGCTCGAGGGCAGCTGGGACGTTGACGCTGACGAGCGCCCTTCTAAGGATGTCATTGAGAGCGGCATGGCGAGAGTGGCGGCCGGCGCCCGAAGAGCAGACGAGACCGTGGTGGTGGTATCAGAGCACATGTCTTCAAATTCAGTGCAATTTTCTTGTACCCAAAATTGGCATACCATTCATTGAAGCGAGTTCTCGGAAAGAAGGGTTTCATAATATTTTTTTCCACATCCGCGGCAAATATCTCTTTCATTTAACTTCTTTTCCTTATTCTAATTTGCCATCAATTTTAAGGGACGTCGTTACTGCTATCAGATAGTCATCGGATAGCTTTTCTTCGGATGGCCATATGGCCATCATATACCGACTAACACTGGCCATCTCTCCTTTTCCTCCGGGAGAGATGATCACAACTAAAAAAAAAAAAAAGTCCACACGATGCGAGTAATTTTGAGGTTAGGACAAACTGTTACTGTTACTCGTATACTTTGCAACCAAAGCAAAAATAACCATTATTTTACGAAACTAATATCATAATCATAACCACCCAAAATAATAACCCTCTGAAAAATATTTCCACTTCACGAAACAAATAACAAAGATTTTACTAACTTTTTGTTTTATTTTCGCCAAAAAGTTGCACATACCCTTGCTTCCAAGTGCGTCGCCAAGCGAACTAAACTATTACAAGTGCCATCTAGCCGACAGTTTAGGAATTATTTCGACGGGCCATCTCTCCCTTATGGCCATCTACCCCGGGATTACCCTATATCCCAAAAATTGGTTACCTATGTGAAACACAAATTTTTGTTTCCTAAATTTGTATTTGTCCGAAAGCCATTATTTTTCCAAAACTGTTAATTTTTTAGATTAATTATAAAACAAATCTACCTAACCTAATGGGTTGTTTAAGACGATGTTTATAAAATCCTGTTAATATTACGCGTTTCTGGAAAAAAATACTTTCGGACGAATGAAAATTTGGCGAAACGTTACAGATAGGGAACAATGTTTCAGAGTTCTGATAACTCCCAAAAAAAACTCCATAAAAATGCGTCAACGCAATTTCTGTTGAAACAACTTACTTAAATCAATTATATTACCATTTTGCACGCAATTAGCCAATGATTGGAAACATCGGCCGCGCAACCGGAAGTGCTCGTCCGATCGAGCTGTGAAGTAGAGCGTGGATGAATTGGGATAGGTAGATTTACTTTTACTAGGGTTATTATGAAACGATTACACGACAAAAAGAAAAGGACAGAGAACGAACCAATTGACATTTCACATTTCGAATACCTTAGAACACAATTGTACTAAAATTTCGGAAAATAGTTGCAATCAGGAAGTTGGTGCACAACTCTATGTGGTTTGCAATTCATTGGAAAAGTTAGTATGAGTGTGAACTATGATATCGATTTTTAAGACTATAATTTTATTACTCTACTCCATGAATTGTTCCAAGTTGTTTCAAGGATATACCTACTCTTAAACAAAAAAAGTATATATATCCTAAAATTGTTTAGAAGTAGGTATATCCTAGTAATAAGGCAATCTGGGAGTTTTCTTCGTCTTCGTCTAGACCTACTCACCCGGCAAGCCCTTCTGTCCCAGCTTCTGCAGTAGGTAATGTAATATTATTGAAACATGTAACTTTGATCCATTAGTGTCTACATTACTTTACAATGCATGTGCTCGAAAAGAGCGTATTCTAGGCATTCAAAATGTGCGGAAAGTACTACTTTTCCACACTAGTGCTTTTTACTTTAATTTTTTTTTTTCTAGCTGTATCTGACAGTCTCACAGAGGTTTTATTATTTACAAAAAGTTTGATAAATTAGTCATATACCGATTAGTATGACATATAAAAATACAATAAAACCAATACTTCATTAAAAGGCCTTATTCCTTTTAAACTGCTGATTGTTTTAGAAATATCTCTCTGTGATCACTGATCAAACATGTTTCCTAACATATATTAATTATTGATGTTACTACCTAGAACAGGGCTGTTGGGATTCATTAATATATATTTCAAACCTACAATTTGAATTTTTCATTGATAACTTTTGTTTCAAAAACTACTCGAAATTGACAAAATTCACGCGGAAAATTAGTCTTGTTTTTTACTTATTTTGGAATACACGCAATGTAGGTAAGCATGAAATAGCTACATATGTTACTACCTAGAACTCGGGGAAAAGCAGTATTCACTTCAAAAAGTTGGTGGAAATTATCAATATATTTGTCATAATATGAAAAAAATAAATTCCTATTGGAGAATTGTTTCATTTGCGCAAACTACTTTTTAGGGTTCCGTCTTTTTATTCCAACACGTGTGTCTGACCAGATACGTTCTACCCTCAGATCGACTAAAAGAGGAAGAGGGTTCCGGGACTTTATTACTAAGACTTCACTATCCGTCCGTCCGTCTGTCTGTCTCCAGGCTATATCTCATGAACCGTGATAGCTAAACAGTTAAAATTTTCACAGATGATGTATTTCTGTTGCCGCTATAACGACAAACATTAAAAACAGAATAAAATAAATATTTAACTGTGGCTCCGATACAACAACAAACGTGTTTGGTGGCGTTAACGGACTCGCGCACGAAGATTTCCTTGCTATTATATTAAATAACTGGCCAGGTTAAGTTTGCACCTGCACGTCTAGCATAACTTTGACACGCGACTCATGTCGCGCGAGATAGCATCATCCGTCACTATCTCATAGTACTGTACAGATAGAGACAGGTAGTATATCTCGCGCGAGAAAGAGTCGCGTGTCAAAGTTACGCTAGCCGTGCTGGTATGTATGGCGCCGGATACAAAACGAGGTGCAAAGTTAACGCAACCAATCACGCTTGTGGTATGGGAGCCCCAATTAAATATTTTATTCTGTTTTTAGTTTTTCATTTGTTTTTGGTGGGATGTAACTTACATTACACACTTGTATCGTAAATGACTATTGAACAACTAGGGTATATACAATTAGTTACTGCATTCCAACTGCATCCCGATTGCTTGTGTTCCATACACGCCGATGGTATGGCAAAACAAGCTCGTGGTATGGCAATAGTAGGTACGTGGGAGCTGGCTCGGTGTAGCCGGAATAGTTTCATTTGCGCAAGTCATTTCTTTAAATAACTACTTTTTAGGGTTCCGTGTTTTTATTCCAACACGCTTGTCGGACCAGATACGTTCTACCCTCAGATCAATTTACGATGCCATCCACGCAGCCCAGGATAGAGTAAGCTGGCGCAAAATTGTCCACGAAAAAGTTATTCAGAGAGGCCACGATCAAAGTTCTCAGCATTGAGGATATCGACTAAAGGAGGAGGAGGGTTCCGGGACTCTATTACTAAGACTTAACTATCCGTCCGTCCGTCTGTCTGTCTCCAGGCTATATCTCATGAACCGTGATAGCTAAACAGTTGAAATTTTCACAGATGATGTATTTCTGTTGCCGCTATAACGACAAACATTAAAAACAGAATAAAATAAATATTTAACTGTGGCTCCGATACAACAACAAACGTGTTTGGTGGCGTTAACGGACTCGCGCACGAAGATTTCCTTGCTATTATATTAAATAACTGGCCAGGTTAAGTTTGCACGGTATGTATGGCGCCGGATACAAAACGAGGTGCAAAGTTAACGCAACCAATCACGCTTGTTGTATGGGAGCCCCAATTAAATATTTTATTCTGTTTTTAGTTTTTCATTTGTTTTATTCAGGGCAAGCCGGGGTATTTCCGCTTACTTTTTTCTTTAGTAGCAATATACTTTTTTCTTTAGTGCTCAATCGTCCTGAAATAGGTAAGCCGGTGGGAGTCGAGTTGTATGGACGCGGTGGTCTACGTCATGTTGACGTAATGTTCTATTTTACAGAAAAAAATACAGTTTCAGCTAACCAGCTTTCGAACTGTATTGAAATCAGTCGCTGGAATGAACTTGGGTAGGACGTGGGTTGAAAAATAAAAGTCGCAAATAAAAAAAGAGTATTTACTGATCCAAATGCCTAAAATATCAAAGCAAACATATCAAACATATCACCGCAAACATTGAGCAAAGACTTTGAGCTTTGGTCCACAAAATATTTGGTCCATATACAAGAGCACCAAACGAACTAAATGGTAACTGAGTGAAGCGACAGTAGAGAGACGCCAAAAACCCTGCCAAATTGAAAAGACATTCCATATTTATGCAGTTTTATGCATGAAAACGCCTTTTTAACTTAGCCAGATTTAATACTAAAACGATAAATTCGAATGAAAACGATCCTTGACTATTTGAATTTGGAACACGTCACTAGTTCGAGATTCAAATGAGATGTTCCAAATGTCGACAATGATAAAACAAAAGAAGATCTCGAAGTAAGGAAATTTATATACCGTGTCAATCATGTCAATATATGAATTACGTTAATAAACAATACGTACAATTATTAAGGCTTTATAGACATGACAGAGACATGTTTAAAAAATGTATGGGGTTCTGAAAATGCGGGAAAAATTCATTGTTGTGCTGATCGTCACTATTTTTCTCGCATTTTACGATCCCTGGTGATTATATAACTGGAATCAAATCTGTGTCTTCTACATTACGCAGTCTACACAAACCAAATGATATTTTTTTAAGATTGGAAACCACCATGTTGATAATATCAGCAAAACGTTTTTGTAAATGTTGAATTTTGAGTATTATTATCATGAAATTGTCTTTTGAAATTAGTTTATTTCTCCGAGAAATCTGTCTACGAATCAGGATCGTTTTCATTCTCCAGCTAAGTCTCCTTAGTCGATGACCAGCTGTCGGAAGGAGCCGTCGATGCCGAACAGTTCGTCGTAGTTGGTCGGCTTGCCGGGTCTCAGGGATTCGTCGGCCTTGATGTTCTCGTGTTCGGCGAACCATTCTTTGTACTCCTCCATCTTTTTTACCCACGAATCTGAGAAAATCAAATTGTAAATTAGACATAACCTAGGACGGTGAATTCGTGAATGTCCACAAGCGTTTGTGGCCCGTGCCGAAGGTGAGGGTCATAAACGCGATCTGGGGCTTAACGAATTATAGACAAGTATGTAGGACATCCATGAACCAGGAAAAAATATTCGAACCGATCACACAAATATTTGCACGTGCCGGGATTCGAACCCAGGACCGTCTGCTCACTAGGCAGCTGCGGTCACTGCGCCGCGTCGTCAAAATATTTTACAAACCCGCTGTCATATTTGAATTATGATTAAATAAATCTATGACTTCGAGAATAAAACAATACTGATTGTCAATATTATCTAAAACATAGACAGGTTTTAAATATTAATAAGTTAGAGTATCTGCCGTGCTAAGCTAAAAGGCGACCTTTTTGTATGGAGTTCCATAGCAAAGTACGTCATATAATAAGACTTAAGAAATAAAATTAAAAAGATAAGAAAAAAAAAACGATGAGATGCTTCCAATGGAAAATAAGTTTTTCATAAACAAATGACGTCAGTATATGTCTGGTAACGACTAATTGAATTACCTATGTACATTAAAAATACGTTTTTGTTAGAAATAATTAACACTTAAAAACTGTATTTTTTTAAAGTTGGCGGAACAAATCTTGTTCATAACGGAAAACGTAATGTCTCATTATTTTTAATGTGGGTAATTAAAGAAAAAGAGACGTTAACACGTTGTACCGGTAATTCAGAGGTACCGGGTTCGACTCCCGGTCTCTTCTGCCCGGTTACATGTCACATAGCATCGCCCGTCACTCTCTCACAGTATTGCGAAGAAAAAGATTGGTTATATTTATCGCGCGAGACAGTCGCGTGTCACAGTTGTGGTAGAAGAGCTAATAAGAGACACTGGCAGTTGTAGATAAGGTCGCCTACGGAAACAAATATAGTGCTATAAAGTTGAAAAGACACTTACTGTGTAGGTCATTCATGGATCCGCAGTTACCACCATACTCGGTCGGCAGCATTTCCTTAGGGACGTACTTATAGAGCTCATTGACGTCCGAGTGGAGGAAAATCTGTAGAAATAAATAAATAAATGGGTCAGTAGGGAGAAAACGAAAACTATAAGAGATAGGGAAATCTGTTTTTAGGAACCATAGCTTCGATTTTATATTTAAAACTGCATTCAATATTTTTTTCGTATATCTCATGCATAACCCGGAATCGAACCCGGTCGGAATTAAGTAGGGAAAAAAATTATAATTTAAGATGTCAATCGATCCTATTTTTTATTGATAACAAATGTCTGTGTGACATAGAGTGCTCTAAGAATCAGAAATAAACTAACTAGATAATTAACTAACTATCTATATACTACTGGTGGCTCAGTGAGCTGATAGACCTTGCGATAATTTTTTAAACGGCTGAAGTATGACTTTCTTATGATATCAACCTCCATGATTTTATTTATTTATTTATCTACTCCAGTACTTTTTTCTGTCATTTATATAGTTACTAACTCTAATATACGAGTAAAGACATAAATTCTGAAAGTCTGTTAAAGTCTACACTCTATTTATAATGTCGCCAAAAAAGCATCACTTAGTAAGTACCACAGATTACAAGATAAACAGCTGCATTCACATAATTTGCAATTTAAAAAAAAAGCTTATTGTACTAAGGCCTTGCTGCCAACTTAAAAAAAAGTTTTATCTTCAGTGCATGGATGTTTAGTATAGTGAACGTATACCTTTAGTATAAGTTCATATTTTTTGACAGATGTTTAGTATAGTGAACGTGTCGTATACCTTTATGTATAAGTTCATATTTTTTTTGACAGATGGACGTCAATAAAAAAAAAGGTTATCAGAGCCTATTTTTTTTTAATTTTGTCGATTCCGAGCGGTAAGATGTAATTATTTTCTTTGTTGTTTATTTGCATTTTATTTATGAAATGTCGAGTCGTAGAAAAAGTAATGTATGCAACGTTGTATAAGTAGGTCAAAAAACGCTCGTGGCATCTTTCTTACGACCCATGCCACTCGCGTTTTTTGCCCCCTCTTATACAACGGTTGCATAAAATACTATTATCGTATTGCATTATTATATTATAGGTCACTGAATAATCAAGTTAATAACTAAAATTAAAATCTTGCCCGTTTCAACCTCCATGATAAAACCGCCGTTTTGAATTTTTTCCTAAAAATTACTCGACTAAAAAGATTCTATATTCCTACTTAATAAAATTTAGTAGGGGTTAGGAAATGCAACCTGTAGGTGAGCACAGCTGGAAATTTTGACAACTGGATATCCGAACATAAGAACATTCGAAAATCCACACATCCAGACATACGAAAGAATTTTTGGCCAAGCTGAAACGATGACGTTTCGCTCGCTAGGTCAATTAGACATAAAGTTGCGATATATCACGAATATGTCATTAAGAACGTCGAATTTAGCTCAGGATACACAATAACATGAAAAAAATAAACAAAGGACATTTCATTTAATTTATGATTGACGTAGAGTTGTATAAAATACGACTGTCACAGTGAGTGAACAAAAAAAGATGACGAAATTACATACAGATTAGTCGTGATTTTCAATTAAAAAAATGCATTTAATCAAAAACATACGGTCAAGTGCGAGTTGAACTTGCGCAAAGAGGGCTCCCGTACAAACAATGAAAGCACTACTATTTACTCTTAATATAAACTTGGTTTTTTTTTCACAGCTCCAAGCACGGGTAGCAGGCCTGAGTATTTTTAATTTAATTAACTTGATAGCTCCACGTTCCTGGCAGAAGAGCGTTGACAGAGGGACAGACAGACAGACAGACAGACAGACAGACAGACATACACAGACAGACAGACAGACAGTCAGACAGACGGACAATAAAGTGATCTTATAAGAGTCCCATTTTCACCGATTAGGTACGGAACACCAAGCAACCTTCAGTGAAAATCAGTACTATTCTCATGCATGACTATCACTGACAGGAGTTAATTTGAAGAAACGCCCAAAACCTATGCAGTAAATAAATAGACAAAGAATTAGGAAGAAATCCTCTTGGATCCCATCATCAACTCTGACGAGATTTATTTACCGAAAGAAGAGTCATGATTAAAGTCTTTGGTTGCGATCGACAAATGTTGATCAGAACCCATACCATGGGTTAACGTGACCGTAATCGCTAACAGTGTAAACGATTTATATGGAGAATAGTACAACTCCCCCAGTGGTTACTTTGTAGAACTACAATCTCCATGCAAATCGCTTACGCAGACGCTAGCGAGTGCAGTCACTGCAAACTCATGGTAAGGGTACTGAACTTGGCTGTACCTTGTACTTAAAGAAGTGCATAACTCTGCTGTGTTTATATTGAAGACAAAAATTAAAAAATAAAATGCTCGGGCGGGTTTAGAACCCGCGTCTCTAACGGCTGTTTTCCGAGTCAACCCAGGCGTCTTACCCATTAGACCACCGAACTGATGCTTGGGCCATTGATTTTTCCAGCGAGTTACTTCATCTCATGTCCCAGAGTTGCATAAATGGTCCACTTTTCTTTTCTTTTCTATGTAAGCATTTGGTTTACACTAACAGACGTAACAGCTTTAATAAAAGTTAACTCTGTGACTTATGTAGGAAATAGGAACTTACCCTATCTCTGATCTTCTCCTTGATGAAGGGTTTGACGAAGTTGACGATTTTGTCGACCAGTGGGGACACGTTGATGACATGCACCTCCTTCAGCTTCACTGGGTAGGCCTCCTAAATAGAGAAACAAAGGTAATTAATACCAGAGACCTCTTCCTCAAAGCACCGAGGTCACTTCGTGAAGCCTGTGGAGACACCAGGAGAATCCTGCGCTTCTGGACGGAGTTAAGCTGGCTAGACTATTAGCTGGAAAATCTGTACGCACAACGGCCCGAACATACACGGGCTAAGTGCGGAAAGCGGAGCCCATAACCACAACCATAACCATAATACAAGAGACAAAGAACTCAAGATGAGTGAAGTGTGAAGGAATTCTATCTAAGATTTTTCTGTAGTCGGTTCAAAAATTGGTTTGTGCGTCAGAATTTAGTAAGTTGAATTTTTAATTTGCCAAAGTAAACTATAAGCGCTGATCACATATATTTCACAACATGCTTCGCGACTCTTGTCGCGCGGCGTAGCATCATATATATAGTTGCTGTCGGTACCCCAGGAAACGAGACATACGATGCACCGATTGTGAAAAAGTTAAAAAATACATTTTGATCATACCTGTACACAAACTAGGAACTTCTTCACGAGTGTCGGTGTGAACTTGGCGAAGTGAGTGGGCGTGGCCACGGAAGCGTCCAGAATGTACACGTCACCAGCCACTCCCTCCTTCTCCTCGTTCAACCGCACGTCTCCAAGCATCAGGGCCAGCTTGAAGGCATCCGCCACGTTCGGGGTTTGGATGTCTTTATCGAGACCTGGATGGGGTGATGCAAAATTAGTCTATTGGTAACAGAGTCCTCGTTTGCAGTAAACGCCTGTCAGACGTGACTGGTTCCATCGGTCGATCACTTGACCTTGAAACCACTTTGATTTTTATCAAGCGCCCACATAGTCAGAAATGATGGCTTATCTGATCAAATCGGTCAAAACTTAATACCTATACCGATTTGATCAGATTTTTGCCATACTTACGACAGACGTAGGGATGGACTAAATATTCAATTTCTCGCTGTCTGTGACTTACACGGATGCAGCACATTTTTAAACAGGCTTCTATTCAACTTGCTTGCTGGTTTCGATTGAGTATTTCTTGGAAATAAATCTTGTTAATAAAACGGTTCAAGTGATATGGATCTCTTACCCGTTACAGAAAAAAACTATGCATTATGTTTCTGCTTATTGTTTTAAAATCGAAGGTCAAAATTTATGTATGTGCAAAATCAAGAGGTATACATACCGATATTTATTATATTCAGTTTGCTATTGAATTCAATGCAAAATGTATGTGACGGACATTGTGTACATATCTATTAGAATAGAATATTCCTCTAATTTTCCATAATAAATCATAGTACCTCCTACAACTAAGATACCTACCTTTTTTTTTATGTCATAGGGGGCAAACGAGCAAACGTATCGCCTGATGGAAAGCGATTACCGTCGCCCATAAACACCTGCAACACCAGAGGAGTCACAAGTGCTTGCCTACCCGGAGGACGAAGATAGAATGCCTCTATGCTAGTAATTTCACCGGCTATCTTACCCCCACACCGGAACGCAACATTGCTGTTTGGCGGTGGGTTAGAAGGCAAGACGGTAGTAACAATCCGGACGGACCCTGCACGAGGCCCTACTACTCCAAAAACCTATGAATGCATTTAAAAAAGATGTATACCTTCAAAAGCTTTTGTATGTTTGCTTTTAAAGAAAAAAACGAACATGTTTTTGACAATGTTGATTAAACGAGAAACAAAAACGCAATTGAGACGTTTGGATGCGTTAAAAATTCTGGTTCTGTATTCATATTGGGTGAAAAGTTGTGCCTATAATATTAATTATTATTATTTATTTAAGAGCGTAGTTCTACTGCTTGGCAAAGAGCTTCCTCACATTTTTCCACGTGTCCCGGTCTTGACCTATCTCGCACCAGTTCTTAGTGAAAACATCAAGGTAGTCTCGCCATCTTTGTCAAGATCTGCCGCGACGCCGATCTCTTTTTAACCGACTTCAAAGAAGGATGAGATTCTATGTTAACAGTATGTTTTATTTTGTGGTTTGGTAGTCACTAGACCACAAGTCCTCCGGCATGCGACAGACATATCTAGTTTAGCCCCATTTCATCTTTGCGGCAGTTTGGGTTTCGTCGGCTAGAGAGTCAGCTATAGCGTTTTTAAGCGCAGTTATGAGTTTTAAATTTTTAATACGGTCAGCTTAATATTAGGTACGCTTTATGGCTCTTGTGTATATCTCTTCTTTAAATAAATCTTTGATTAAATTACCTTTCCTTGAAAATGTTTTTATTGTACCATGACTTCGAGCGACTTGACGCACTTTGACAGTGTGTCAAGTCCATCGAAGCCTTTCAGCAGACGTTCTTACCTCTCATGAGGACAACGCGGCGACCCTCGGGCGTGAGACCAGGCAGTGGCGGCATTTGCCTGTAAAGATACATTGTGCCATTACGATGACGTCATGAATTCATAATTATGCAAGGTTTACACTGCTTGCGAAGTTGACCGAGAAAGGGCGAATATAGGCACTTCGGTGGAAAAAGTATTGTTTCAGTCAACGGGACTCGCCAAACTTGACGAGCAGTGTTGCCGGCAATACAGGGTTATATCCATGCTAGTGTAAGTTGCTGCGTCTTCTCTCGTCCCCAGACTCTTAGCGTTTCCTCTGTCTTGCTCGTATGGCACTGTCATCATAAAAAGTAGTTGACAATTTTACTACTGGTATATTACCAATTACATACTTATAATGCTGACTGTACTTGTATTAAATGGAAAAACACCATTTATCGCAATGTTTTTACTATTCATAAATATTGGCGTGTGTTCTAACAATTTGTTAGCCTTACTTGGTTTTCATATTAATTTCACAAGAGTTTGAATAATTATTTTTAAAATTAGTTTTTTTTAATTTCTGTGAAGTCCGTCTAAACTCTGAAGCCTTGACGCTGGTAGCTCATAGCTACATATTATCACTATGACCTTTAAGATGACAAGACAAACACAGTACATTTCGTCCGAAAATACAGAGAAAAGAGCTAAACTTAAATTTAGCTGAAGTAATATAAATGGTAATCTTAAAAATAAATATTTTTACTTAGCCAATGTATTTTTTTATCTGTTAAAATTAAATTTTGCAAATTTTTTGGTAATTCTACGACTTTATATAGATATGCTTTTGATAAAATGATTTTGTATTTTTTTGTATATAAAATCGGAGCATGTTCCATGCGATTCCAAACCGCTTGGAAAAGTAGTAGACTGCAAAAAATATAACAAAATAATTAAAGGAGTTTACTTACATGGAGTTGAAAGTGTTATTTCCAACGCATCCATCTATTTATCGCGTAAATCTCATTAAAACATTACTACGTAATAATATCTGCAGCGGTTTGCCATTACTTTAATGATCTCAGTACAGTACGCAACAAAGTTATTTAATTTCCACCATTGAGAACACTAGAGTAAGGTGTTATTATTTTAAGCAATTTTGTTGACCGTTGTACGAAAGTGGAATTACATAAAGTACTGCTTTTAAGTTTAATTATTGTGCCTCTTAAATACAATGATAATATTTTTTGCCATATGTGATGTAGGTATATGAAGTTACTGATAATGATATTGATAATTATGATCAGGATCTTGGTAGCAGGATATGACGTTGAAGTTTATGATGACGTTTAAGAGTACTCGTACTTTGTTTTAAAAAGAATTGTTACGTCATAGAACAGTTTGAACTGCACCCTTATTGTTAAATTAGGTACCATAACAAGTTCAAATACGATAGGTATCCATTACGTATATTACTTGGCATTGGCAGCGACGGCGGTAAGACGTGCATGACCAATTTTTTTACTTCATAATACCAAAGCTTTTATTTCATAATATGACGATATATCGTGCAAGGTCTCATTCATTCCGGCACTCTGCGGGAGTTACTGGTAGTACTGAGTAACTCCACTTCTACATAAAAGAAAATCTATCATATGATGATGAATACATATAATGTGTGTAGATAAAGTAGTACTTTGTTTATACTGTACATAATTAGCTCTTTAAAACACTCGTGTTATGAAATTCGTCTTCGGTTTGTTTGTTAAATCCACGTGTTTTAAGACCTCTCATTATGTAGGTAAGATTTGCATAGACTACTACGAGTATAATCACATATTTCTTTGTTCAATACATTTAAAATGCCCGCTGGAAAATTACACAATGTTCACGCATCTTGAAGTACAACGCCAGCTTAATTAGGTCTTCTCCAGGGAGAACTTACAGTCTCTGAGGAAGGTCAGGATGCGCTGGTCTCACTTACACAATGTTGAGGATCTCTTGCAGCTCGGGGCGGGTGACGTCACGGTCGGTGAAGAACTCGGGCACCGCGGCCCGCATCGTGAAGTACATGTCCAGTTTACGCTTGGTCTTCTCCAGGGAGAACTTGCAGCCTCGGAGGAAGGTCATGATGCGCTGGTCATCTGAAGAGATAAAGGTGTGAAATTAACTGACAGACGATATGTATTGTGATGGCGCCACCTTTGGTGTCCCAAATGAGATGGATTTCTAGCTATATTGGTGACTTGTAGATATGAAAGGGTGGATGAGATATAAACTATCTATTGTCGATCTAATTGAATTGTGATTCCGAGAACAACTGAACGACTTAGTACTTTAAAAAAGCGCTAAATCAATTTCTACAGATTCTGAAAAAAAAACTGAGGATTTTAATCGATTCATTTTTTTTATTGGCAACAAACGTTTATACTGGACTAACAACTATACTTAGTCCGCTCAAAAAGTCAGAAATGACGTCAAAGTTCAGCAAAAATCCTATGGAAAACGCTCCATACAAATGGGCATAATAATCGTGACGTCATTATATTTTATGGGCACCAATATTTGCACGGAGACAATAAGTACCTAATAATTTGTTTAAGTTCATGGTAGTCGTACATTTTTTTTTATTGGGAACCTCCTTCTTTTTGAAGTCTGTTAAAAAGACACAAATTCTCACCGAACTCATCAGGAAGATGAGGTTCCTTCTTGAGCCACTCCTTAATGTGGGCCAGGTCGGCGTCCTTAGTGTCTGCCTTCTCGTTCAGCTCCTCGCGGATCTTCTGCCACATCTCACCAGCCGGCTGTTCCAGAGTCATCTTGGCTTCTGTTGGACCTGAAAGCAATTGAAATTCTAGATATAGAAGTGCATTGGATGTTTTCTAAAAGTTACTGCATGAATTTTATTTAATTATTTATTTCTCTTCTTCTTGTGTTATATTCCTCATTACTGAGGGTCAGGATCTCTATTTATCACGCTTCGGATGATCGCTCTCCCCTTACTTTTATTTATTTATTTACTCATTTATTTACATATTTATTTAAACTTGATTGCACAAAACAACAGTCAGTATAAATGGCGAATTTAATGGCATTCTCTGCAACCATAGGGCTAAACAGAGATGCTTCAAGTGGGTGCAGAATATAATTAATCGTTCTGAGATTTTGTTCTTAGATATATGATTGATTGATGATTTGGTGTAGGGACGCCCGGCCGGAGAGAGGTGGGCTGTCAATCGCTTGATTGTGTTCATTCAGTCCAATTAATTCTATATGGTTGCGTTGGCTATCAGAGCATTATGGTGTAAACACTTTCACGTCGAGAAACGTAAATTAGGACCCTCGTGATGTGCCACCACGTCTGTGGATGCCTGCTCCGTCTACGGCTGGACATTTTTAATAGTTTTTATATTAAAGCGAATGCCTTTTCCCGTTTTTGTGTGACTTTTATTACGGTGCCGCAGCATACGATTTTCAAATGTTATAACTTGAGTATTTTTTCAAGGGTTTAATCAACGCCATTAAATAAACAAAAGAATTGAATCAAATACGAGAATAGTTTTTTTCACGACACTGCTTGAAAATGTGGTTATAGATTACCTGAATCCAGTACACAAAACTGCTTATATATGTTCATTTGTAAACTGTATACTTATCTATGTTAGCTCCCAACACGACAATAATGTTGGACCTTACGGTAACAGTTCGTATCTACACTTGAATTTCATAGTAAGATACGACTTTTTAGAAAATATTTCAGAATAATTTTCTCGGCCGGCTTAAACGACAATTTAACCAATCAAAGCTTAATCGTCTGCTGCATGTCAAATTAAATTGACCAATGAGAATGCGTCATTTATGAGGTGTATTTTTTTCTTAAACTTATAAATACCCACAAACGAGTTTATTTTCTTAAGTAAGATAATACTCCTCAGGTTTATTTTTTAATAAGTTTTTGTTAAAAAAGGTTTTACTCTGAAAATCATGTACATTTATATTTTAAAATTAGTTATGGGGCGTAAAACAATTTCCTAATTTCCACAATTACTAATTTCTCAACAAATAAACAGTTTTCAACAAATAAACACTTTTAATTACCTATAGTATAAATATTGAGTTCATATTTTTTTATAATCGGCTGGAAAGCTATGACTCCATTGCGATGAGATGCGAAGCGCGCATGCGCTACGGAGCAGCCGGCCATATTAAAAAAAAAAACAAAATGTATTGTTTAGTAAATATTAAAATTTGTTTTGTAATGTGATAATGTGATTAATTTAATAATGTTCACATTGACTCACGAAATATATAATAATATTAGGAACGTATGTTAATATTGCGTACCGTTACAATGACCCTTCAGTGTATAATGTATCGTAGGGTTATTTACCTGAGTGTAACCTAGACTAAATATTTAAATGTCTAAATTAAGTTAAAAGTGAGGTAAGTTTGAATATTTTTGTTATTTCTTCACAACTGGGTTGAAAATCGTCTTTATGTAGTTTGAATCTGGGGGCACGATCAGCTTTATGTTTATATAATAGCCCTGATTTTTACAACAATGAGGCTGCAACAACGCGCCGAGTTTAATGACCAATTGAAAAACTCGTATTACTTATAATATATATCCCCGTGTCGTGAAAAGTTAAGTCTCGGCTGAAAGTGCAATAGATTAACTCGTACTATCGAAATTTACTCGTTAATCTATTGCTTACTTTACAGCCTCTACAACAATGTACTAGTGTTCAAAAGGTTTGTTGTTCGATTTTCTTGTTGGAAAACAAAATCGAAGTTCGAACTCAAATGTCGTTAACATATGATCAACAATGGATGGAGGTAGGCAGGGCTGGCCTTAGCCCTTCAGGCCCCGGGCGAGCCTCGAATGAGTGCCAGGTTCAGAGCCCTAGACCAGGTTAAAGAAACGCCATTTAGGAGCCAGGGTCCCGGCCGGCCGCCCAGGTTAAGGCCGCCATGGAAGTAGGATGACGATGTTAATGATGATACAATTACTTGAATGCTTTGAAATGGTTTATCTGAGTTGCAATGTTGCCTCAACAAATTGCATTGCATAAAAGTCAGTTAAACGAGATAACCAAAATTATGATGACAGCCGAAAATATGGCATTATTTTCGAAATACCCGTCATTAGGTGTCATTATTTCACGAATTTTGCCTAATGTCTCGGTCTCCACTAACATTGCTAAACGCAATTTGAGCCTGTAGATGGGCAAATTCTAAAGAAAACATAGAAGTAGGACAGTAAGACAACAATTTATGGTGTTTCGGTCAAAATATTTTAAAAGATCGCATTAATAATATGTTCATCTTTATTCGAATTCGTTGTTTTGAAAGTGATATCATAAAACCTTGTAATAAATACGACTAGAACGAGCTCTTTTGGCTTTATGTGTGCATGTCTACGAGTCAATCATAGAGACGTGTTGCTTGTGACAGAAGCGTACACGGATGAAACTTAGCCCGTGGCAAACCAAAACTGGCTTAACTTTTTAGCGTTGACTAAGTTTCTAGGAGTATTTATTCTAAGCCTATGACTAGATTTACTATTTTTTTTCTCGTGGTCTCTCCCCTGTGATAAGAATCTTCCTTTGCTAATGTGTATTTTTTAACACAAAAAGTGACCTAAAGTCGCTCTTAAAAGTCTGTTACTGCGGTATCAAGAAACATCGATGATCACATCACTTTAATTTAATGGCAATGATTATAATCGATTCTTATAATAAAATACTTGTACCAGATTTACACTTCGCGGCGACTAAGTAGATAGCCTAGTGTTTGGTGCGTCTATATTACTCGGCCTATCCGTGAGTGTTGATCAAGTGTGTGCAATTCCGAGTCTGCAGTACTCCTCCGCCGCGCCGGCCACACCACAGCAGCTTAATTTGGTGAGACCGTTCCATTTTCTAATGCCAATTGCAATAATATTATACTCCTTGTCTACGGCTATGAAGGCCCGCCACAAGAAAAGCTAAGCGAGCCCAAAGGTTACGGTTTAAGAGTTTAAGCTAAAACCAGTACCAAGTTTAGATGGACATAGGGCGAAGCACGGCCCGTATAGTAACACTCTTTAACTAACGTCAATTATGCACCTTTTCTTGGAAATCAGGCCACACTTCATCAACCTCTACCTGTGGACCAACGGAATATAGTACGACCCAGCCGTCTCACGGTATTCGTCAGAACAATTATATCTTTAGGTATTTTAAGTTGCAAATAAACGGCACCCGCAACAACATCAGGAGTTGTTAAAAAATATACATACAATATTTGTCATTTAATACATTTTATTACTAGCAAACATTCAATAAAATATTAGTAATAATTTAAATAAATAGGCCAGTTAGTTTAAAATCCAGGCTTTATTTATTGGAATCGTTAGTATTAATGTAGTTTTAGGCTTTATCCACTGTAATTTTCATTACTTTTCCTACCCGAGGGACTTTCCCTCACTTCAGTACTTGTACTACTTTCCCATAAAACTTATATTTCTAACCGTAATTTAATTATATTAGGTTTAGTAGATGATTGTGGACAGTTTGTAATTCATCTAGTGAAATGATAAACTAACCTAACCTATCCGTCAGTCACTGTTTAGATTTAAAACGGATGGTATATAGTCATAGTTGCTGTACGTTTTTTATCCTTTTATGTTTTACAACCATAATCGAAAGATTTCGGCGTGCGCGTGCTTCCTGCTGATATAACCTACTTCGGTTCGATGGTGTGATTAATGCCTTATACTCGTAATTTTGTTTAAGTAAGAAAGCTCTCTGTAAGGGACGAAGAGGTGAACGGCCAGCTAAATAATTATTCGATTATATTTTCGTTTTAGTGTCTTTTTTTGTATATTACTACACTATAATTATGCTCGTTACATTATGTAATACCAAAACTATACTAAGAGTCCTGCCTTAAACCGAATATTAACCAAGTGTGGTGTATGATACACATCTATATTTTTTGCCGTAGGACTCAAATGGCATAGTTTGGGTAACTTACAAATATATATTAACCGTTCAACAGTAATAATTACGTTAGAGGCTACGAAATCAAGAAATCTTGCAAGCAATAACTTCCTAGAACAAAGAGGTCCCTTTTTTCATTGCCCTTAAAGGCCAGGTCACTTTGTCCCAAACACGTGCGGACACCGCTAGCTAGCAACAATTAGCCATTTTCAAAAAGAAAGGGACTAACATAAACATAAGTGCCTCGCCGGCTCATCCATAACATTAAACTCGACTGTCTTCATTTATCACGATAGAAATTTTACCAATTCCCAAGGGAGGCAATTAATTGTCTGTACCTATAAGGGCGATGGCGAACCAGTTGAAAATCGTGTTGATACCAATTTCGACCATCGATGGAGGTTCGAGGATTGCTCGCTAATCACTTGTCCGACGAGAAAAATTACAGTCAAATCCAATTAGACATTAATGGCAGTGCTTCAGACTTAATGTCTCCCGGTTAGAATGCTTCTCCCTTCGCGGAACAAATTGATAACACATTCGGAACTAGTTTAGAAACGGTTTTCAGGGTGGAGAAAATATGATTATATTTGCCGCCGTGAGTTGCTCTACGGTAACTATCTATGTGCATATGAATCACCAGCGATCACTACAATATAGGACACCCCATATACCTACGAATACCGCAATGCCAAATCTTCGTGTCTTCTACGATTTTGCGGAGCTCCGTCCACTTCAACAGTCCTGACACTGAAGCATCACTGATTCAACAATCCAGCCAAACCACGACCAAACCACGACCGATGTAATGCGCAGCTACCGATTAATTGACGCACAACCTAAAATAAACTAAAAACGCATGCTATCACGCTACCTCACAATAACAGCTATGGTAAAGAAATATCAAAAGGAAGTTAACCGTCATCAAACGGCCATAACCACGATGTCACAAGGTGAAGAAGAATGTGTCTAATAAGAACCCAACATGGGGCGAATCCAACGAGATCTCATACAGACATCAAAATGACCCCGCCATAGAACTTGATTTGGATCGCGACCGCCTTCCAATTTTCAATTATCACTAAAGAAACTTCAAGAAGTTACCTACAAAGACGTCCACACACACGCAATATTATCTCAACTGAAGTCGAAGGAAAGCAAGCCCAAGCAAATTTTATTCACTAGAGTAATCAGCCAGAAAATCTAAAATAGATAGAAACAGACACGGAATCAAAACCGGAGGACAATTACATACAAAAAGCGACGGCTCAGCGACATCAACCTACAACACAAGAACTTATCCTACGTGGTAACCGGAAACTTTGGACGACGAGACGCAGTCCACTATCCTTCCCTGTATATATTTACACAACTATCTGTCTATTTCCTTTCTGGCTCGATGCTGGTATTCTTGTCGGATCTCTCCCGTCGGTCCTCATCCTGACTGCAAAATAACCTACACTCCCAACCTGTAAACTTTTGGCTCCCCGGTGCCTCGGATAGGAGGGCCAGTTGATCTTACCGGAGCGGCAAAAGACGGAGGGGAACACGAGAGGACCCGGATGCGTGCCCCGTCTCAGAACCGAAAGCTCCGGCCAGGGAATGTTAAGGTTTCTATACTACCCTGAACGACTTCCGGTATTGTGCCAGTATGCGCTTCTGAGTCATTTCGTTGAGCTTCTTTGTCTTTCCCTCTCTTGCATGCTCAACGCCTCCGCGTCCTTGCAGCAGAACTGCTGGCTGGGTGTAGTCACCGAAACGAAACGAAACGAAACGATGTACCAGATTTACACTTCGCGGCATTCAAGGTATGTATTCAGAAGTCGTACTTGCATACCTGTTCCACGAGAAATAAACAATCAAGGTTCCTAATTAAATTAATCACATGTATGCCACTGAGTTCGATCATCTGTGTTATCACTTTCTCAACATCCTTTTAAAGGTTCATAATGGCTGCAATAATATTTCCGCTGACCTACGTCCCAGTTTTTACTGTGGACTTGCGCGCACGCACCGCGCAATGTGCGATTAAGAAACTGCGCTTTCCAACCTTGCGTACGTATGACGACACAGTAATCAGGCTTCAACTATGGCTGCCAATGACTAGGGCATGACGTTGCATAAATTAAAAATAAAACAAAAGTGAACGACGTTCCGATACGTGTTTTGCTTTTTTTTTTTATTTAAGACATGACTTGAATTGTATCAGTGCTAGTTAGCCCTCACTACCAGTAGCCGGACTTTGTGTAGGAGTAAAACCCGCTAATGGGATTATCTCCGCGCAAGAGTAATTTTGGGGGAGACTGACGCGGGTGCACTGGGCGCATGGACTGCGCTCGATACGTGTGGTGATTGCACTTCGTTGGAATGAAAAAAGAAAAAAACCTAACTTACTAGGTTATGTTAAAAAAATAATAACAATGCCAGTGGTCAGTCAAGTGCGCCCGATTGGGCAAGTGGATCTACCATATCGAAATATCAAAAGTGTAGATATTATAGAACTAACGCCATCTTTCTTTTGCCATTTTACTATATCATTTTATTTTATTTTCTTTGTTGGAGAAAAAACAGTCATAGATATAACAGTGACATAATATGATAAGAAATCTTATTAGGTATAGCCTACATCCTAACACAATTCCCACTGAGATATTTTTGCGGGTAAATAAGGTGACATTGCTATTGAAAGAACACTAAACTTCATTAACACTAACACTGACGCTAAGTGGCTATATGGATGTTTAACTCAATTAAACTTTTATTTTGTGAAATTTTATAGCGTGAAAGGTTTCTCTTCAACTAAGAGTTTTAACGATCCAGCTCGTAATTTGTGTACCGTGACGGTTTTCGTGCAGTAAAAACTGAATTCAGATACTTTCACCCGATGTAAACTGGACAAGAAGTATATACGATATTTCAAATAAAAGGCGAACGGTTATTTGAAATGCTGCTACAGTAAAAAAAAAAGTACGTTTTTGTAGCAGCATTCAGTGAATGTTTCCTAAGTCTTTGATGTTTTATAAGTACGAGTATTTGAGGCGAATTTCACACATTATAATTACAAAACGGGACTTAATAGTGTTCATAAAAGTGTTGATATAATAACCTCGATGTTTTGAACGTGATGTTGCGTTAATGGCCTTGAATATTGAATAGTTCTAAAAGTGTATGAGTTTCTGAGTCTTCTACCTATAGTTCAGGTGTTTTGTACTTATTTTGAAGACAAGTTCGACCAATATCTATAATCACCAGGATCACTAGTGATCTTAGTGGATACCGTGAACTTAGTTACTTACTCCGATGACTATGAGTAGTGAAATCATAAAAAAAAAAATATTAGTGGATAATCTTAGTTTATTTTACATATAAAACTACCGTGAGTCTCGGTAGTTTTATATGTAAAATACGTACACAACGCGCTAACTAAGTCGTACGTAGAAGGCGGCAATGTTCGACGACGACCTCGTATCTTGTAATTGTAATTGTGTTTTTGCCCATTAACCAAATGAATGTAAAATCTTTGTATCATAACGCACTACTCTAGAACATAATCATCAGTACATAGTAAGTATAACTAAATAAAGTCGCTTCCTGAAATCTGTCCCTAACTATGTACTTAGGTATGCTTAGATCTTTAAAACTACGCGGTTTTGATGCGATTTTTGTTTTTAATAGACAGTCTGATTCAAGAGAAAGGTGTATAATTATGTATAAATACATGCATAATTTATCAGCATTGCACCCGTGCGAAGCCGGGGCGGGTCGCTAGTACAATATAATTTAGTTTAAACACAAACAGCAAAGGCTTTGAGTTATTATTCTGCTCACGAAGTTTCCTAAGGCGCTTAGCTGTAGCTACGAAACTGTTGGTTTTCGTTTGAGGGCTGCATGTTAAGGTGTTAGTCTTACGTGAATATAAACTATATAGCTGGCCTTTGTTTATGAGGTAAATTGCGCGATACATTAGCTGACAAAGCATCTGTAACTTCCCAGTAAAGTTGTTAAATCACTGTATATTTGAGATATAAAAAAAAATACTGTTTTGAGGGCATACAAACCTAATGTCTGGTGTTCCACTTATTTACGCATAATTTTTCATGTTATAATTCTATATTACATAGGTAATGCATAATTGCCTATAGGAAGTATACTTCATTTACGCCGAATCCTCGTTTCGTAGAATGATCTTTATTATTATGCATATCTTTACAATTCCGAAAACCTAATATTCTAGCAGCAGATTGTTAGAGGTCAAATTTGATTCGACAATACAATATTATGCGTATCAAAATTTGGACAAATGATGATTCGGCGAGATGAATATTCGGCGGAATCAAATTATGCGAAACGTGATTGGCGAAATAAGTGTCGGACAAAAGAATATGCGTAATAGATGGCCTTTATATTCTTGTAACGTTAAAACTGTATGACACATTACCACAATTTTTGGCATAGGGGTCACTGCAGTACACAAATACGGCTAAGAAATCATGACGGTCTAGGAACTATGACTGTCTTTCTTTTCCGTGATGTCTACGTTTGCAATAATAGCACATTACTGCAGACGCCGGGAAATAAGGTCGGCCGTCTATATTCTATACCTACTCAGCCGGCAAGCCCTTTTCACGCCTAAGGCATGTATAGTGCTTTTCTCAAACATATGCAATGAAATAAAAAATACAACACTCAAAAAAACATAATTCAGCTGTTCAGCCTGTTCATGAAAGCAACGCCATGTTAAAAAAAATATTTTTAATTTTCCCTCCAATCCCTCTATATTTTTTTCTTTAATAAATCGTCCACGTGTGTAGTGTTTGAATATTAGGGCCATTATACATTAACTTGACAATAAGAATCTTAATTTCTATAATAAATAAAATAAAGGCAGAGGATTTTTAATATTGTCTATGGTCTCTGGTGACTTACGTATAGACAGTATTTTAAATTTATTCATCAACACATTGAATCATACAAATTTGTATTCTTAATATCAGTTCGTGTGTACTAGGCATTAACGCGGATATTGTTGGACCGATGGCTGAATGGGTAGCCACTAGAAAAATATATATATATCAGCTGTTCATAAACACAGACGCCATGTTTACATTAAAATTAAAAAAACAAATTACTTCCCGGCCTAGACCTTCAATTTTGTATGAAAATCCTTTACAGTTCTCTCGAATTGTTCCGCCCGAAACTTGACACTTCGAAGCCTGTTCTAACGCACGTTATGACGATATTTCATTGCATGTTTGAGAAAAGAGTATTTATATTTGTATCTGTATGTCTTTTCTCTTCCCGCAACACAGTTGCCTATAAGTATCACATAATCTTCAGCTGATCTTGGAATACGTTGCGTGACAAAGGTTCGTCTTTCTCAAGCAGTTACGTAGTGTGACGTAATTTATGTTTGTTCCTGTCTACAAGCTAGTATTAGTTTACTATTCGATACCGGGCTGCACCTTTCCTATATGATGAGGTTGGCATGGTGCAGGAAAAAATTGGACACTTACCACTTAAGATGCCTAAGGACTATATTAAGGACCGTGTTCCAAATTCCGAGCTTTTACGTCGCTCCGGAATGCTGGGTATGGAAGCGCTCTTTACGTGCTGGGAGGAGCTTGCTGCTAATAGGTCATCTTGGCGATCTACCGTCTTTGACCGTATCAAAACGTTTGAGGAAATCGCCTCACAACTCTAGACGTAAAACGCCAGTTACGCAAAGAACGACCTATAAGCCCTCCTACGCGTACACGTATAATTCCACTGGCCAACTCAACTGCCACACGTGCAAAAGAGAGTTTAAAACTAAATTTGGCTTAGCTAGCCATATCAGAGCCCACAATAGACCAAGGCCATATAAATAGTTCTTGCATTGGGTCGCCCTCGTCGAAATCGATGAGGAGGACTATATAATTATATGATGAGGTAGGCTCCGTGGACTACCATGAGCCGATGCTGTGAGTCTTAGGTTCGAATTTCGGCAAGGGCTGATATGAATGTGATGAATGCGAATATGCTTCCTGGATCAGGAATGTTTTGTTTGTTTTTTTTGGACATAATATAATTTCATCGCTTGATATCGAAAACTAATATCCATTGCCATAACAGTTAAGTATTTGTTCTTAAATTGGGGCTAGGTTTTTTTGTGTGTGACTGTCCGATATTTTTTTAACATTCATTGTACGGTTAAGGAAATTGAAACATGTACCTTTTTCGCTCTCAGATTCTTTGACTATATCGGATATTACCGCACGTGGCACTCGATCTACGTTTTTCTATGTGGATGTTATTATTACATCCAAAATTGAGAAAATTCTCACACAGAAATATATCGGCCGTTACAATTTTCATTCTATACTAATTTAAAAACATGGAAACATATTCTTATGAAAGTTTTCAGAAATTTTAAATTACTTTTCCTACTTCCACTAGGTACTCCAGGTATTTATTTAGGAGTAATCGTGTGACAAGCACGGGAATTGTTCAAGCCAAAACATTGAAACCACTATTTAAATATGGATCACAAACAAGTATTATGCACTCTACTTTCATCTTACTTTACACACTAGCCAATCTAATTTATTCCAGTTTCACTCCAACACACTAAAACAGTCCTTAAAATCTCAAGCCCCAATTATTTTTATTTGCACAAGTGCCCAAATGTATTCATTTTATATCGCAATGCTATGTCGAGGCAATTAAAAAGACGAATCAGAGCGAATGCGTCCACGTTCCGTGACTGTAAGAAAGGCGAGTGTAGGGTCACACGAGGAAAATGGAAGCCTCGGTGTATGAGCAATCTCGAAATGAGACATTTCATTCCTCATATTGAAGAGATTTAAAACTGCGGTGCCCGCAATTTTGACTGCGACCTTTTTTTTTTACTATAACCGGGTAAAAAGTATCCTATAACCATGTTTGGATTTCAAGCTATCCCTGTACCAAAATTGGGTTAAATCCGTCCAGTCGTTTCGGCGTGATGAGAGGACAAAGGAAATTATGAAAACAGATGGCGCCAGGTTGGCAAAGAAAAAAATACGCGGACGAAGATGCTCTATTTATAAGGTACCCTAAAACATTTTTCTTTCGTAATTTACCATTGCGTCAATATTTATAAAAATAAAAATGTAGTATTTCCACATAAAAAACTAGAATCGATAAAAAGATCCTATAAAAATATTAAGGTGCTCTATAGTTTGTATATAAAATAGAATAGAAGGAGTTATGTTCCAAATACAAAATCAAGTAAAACTTTCAGCGTAACTTGCGTAGCATGATAGAGGTTTAGCGTGAGGACACGATGATCTTACGTTTAATTCGAGTTTAAATCGTGAATTTTAGCTGGCACGCCATTTTTTTGCGTAACTACACTTTTTGCACCAACTTTCTATTAACTCGGTTTTTAAGTAGATTTGGTTCAAGTGGCGTGTCAACATTTATATGAAAGTTTATGTTGATTTAGTATTTTTAGCTTGTACGAGTACGAAAAGATGATAAAGGTTTCAATTTCTACGTTGAAAATCTCATCGATACACAATACAATACAAATCCACTTTATTGCACACCTCAAACACACAGGGATACAAAACATGAGAGATATACAGTAAAAATAAACAGAGGTTAACAACAGGCGGTCTTATCGCTAAATAGCGATCTTTTCCAGACAACCAGACACCAATTTGATTTCTAGGCCACTATATAGAACCTTGTCACAATGGCAATAATATGCGATTTCAAGCTGCTTTCATATTGATGTTCACACTGACAAGGTACGAAATGGCCTAGGAATCAAATTGTTTGACTGTACGTGAACGTGACAGGGGTGCTTAAAGGTGGATAAACTAATGTAACAATGTTATGGTTGACTGTTAGAGAATAACTTTTAGCATTAAGTCCGCCATTTGTAATTTTTTTTTTGTATTTTGCAATAAAGTCTAAGTAAATAAATGTTCATTGACCGAGCGAGCGAAGCGTCTCCGTTTCAGCTTGGCCCAAAATTATTTTGTATGTCCCAATGTTTAATGTCCAGATGCCGTCCTCGCCTGGAGGTAGCATATCTCAACCGATTTTCATAAAATTTTGTGAGTATGTTTGATTATATAGATTTTCTGTCGATTCAATTTTTGGGATGTTCGGTTTATTTCAAAAGTAGCCGTGCCGCGCGGTCTTACACGCTCCCACGGGAACACTACATTTTTCGGGATAAAAACAGCCTATGTGTTAATCGAGGGTGTCAGCTACCTTCATAATCAAATTTATCAAAATTGATCCAGCCGTTTCAGCGTGAAAAAGTAACAAGCATACACACAAACACTCACAAACTTTCGCGTTTATAATATAAGTGTGATAGTGTAACCGAGATATGGGATTGAAAAGGTAAAAAGTTAAAAATTTCAGCAATTTAAAAATAAACTGAAAGGTCACAAAACCACTTTAATTATAAAAATCTAGATTTATATTCAAAGTAACTTTTCTATGAAGGGTCATAATTTCAGGAAAAATCTTAACAGCGTGATGCAGGATCGTCATTTGTTTTGTATGAGCGCTCGGCTCCATGCCATTCTCGCGCCATATCTGTTGGTCATAATTTTCATTGTCCTCTCATCACACCGAAACGGCTGGACAAATTTCAACCAATTTTGGTACAGGGATAGCTGGACATCCAAAGATGGTTATAGGATACTTTTTACTTTAGGTACTTAAAGAAAAAGAAATACGCGGACGAAGTTTCCGGCGCCTCCTAGTTGGTTTAATAAAATCATAATAAAACATCGATAGTGATCCTCTTCTCTCTTTACACTTAAAAGACAAGCATGCTATGAAAATGAAAATTCAAGACACTTCAAGATAGAGTCACGTTCACAAATAAGTATTCATAAAAGCCAACGTCTACGTAGCAACGTTATGATATGATTAGGTAGGTAGGTACCTACAAACTTCAATATGATATCAAAGTCGAACTTAGATGAATCTGAAGAGCGTTTTCACACTATCCGACGCGATTGGTGCCGGCTGTTGATAGACCGTTATTTGATCAAGGATTTTTTTCTTAAAAAATTATAATTTTTCTCGTTAGAATTTTGTTTATTCACGGTGGTACGAACGACTAATTTAGTTTAATAATAGCTAAGCTAATTAAATGTCAAGCTATTTTAGCATTTGTAAATTAAATTAAAATGCATAGTATTATGTACGTGACGGGAAAAAAGTGAATTTTTGATATTTATGGCCATTTCTAAGAGGGTAAGTAAGTACTATATTTTGTACTCCGCAAATAGGCTTTTGCATATTAAGTTCGTGCTCAAAAGCTTTCAATTCATAACAGCATGCATATCTTGCAGACAAAAACAGTTAGAAACTAGGCCCAGTTTTGACTGCAAACCTAAAAATCAAATATGCTCTTCTGGGCTTTTCATATTTATAATGATATATAGGTATTTCATGCCTAATATATAGATATCCGATTTACACCTATATCTATAATATATCTTCATAAGATTGGGTAGTGTGAACACTCTTTTATCCGTAACTGTACTATAAGTAGACGTTTTTATCACACTAAACAAAATTACCAGTGTTGCCACTCACAAATGTAACACCTCAGAAAAAATAGGACAAATTCCATAGATAATATCCATCCATCGTACGTAACTTTCCATATAATTGCACCATTCCAGTGTAATGGGCTCAACAGTGCTATTTCTTAATAACTATCGTATAGTTTTTTGCTCTCATCTCATTTTGAGGTCAATGCCCTCTGAGAACACATTTCCGAGCGTTTGTTCGTGTTTTGAGGTACCGTTTGGACATTTCAGGCATAATGGTACCTATAGTTTTTTATGCGCTTTTTTTGAAACACTTAGTGTTTTTGGCCGTAAATTTCGTATAACCGCTTCCGATCCGGGGATTCTTTATATGAACAATCTGGAAATTACGGGATTTCTTGTACAAAAAGGCAGTTCATGATGATGAATCGCGAATTGATTCAACACATGTCAAACGACATTCAACTCGAACGTGAGCAAACCAGTTTCTTATGTACTTTTATGTGTACAAAACGTTACAGTTGCAATGCAACCGTTGCAATTGAATTAGTGCAGTTTAAGTTATGTTTTTAAGAGTCATGTTTTCTTCAGTTATTATTGCAGGTAACAGGAAAACGAGTTCTGTACCCTTATACTTATGTAGTTTCGAGTATGTAAAATGCATGGACCAATAATTCAAAAGACTGCCAATGTCAGTGGGGTCGTTTCATAGAAGCCGGTTCTGATTAAGTTGCATCATATTATGTGCACATTTTTCCAGTAGGCACCTTATTCCAATGGCTCTTAAAGAAAACACACCTTAAATCTGTTCCGGCTTTACCAATGATATGCCTATACAAAGTCATGTTTTGCGCACCTCTGGTATACAATGCTCTTACCCATTACAATTCGTTTAGTGCTTTGGCCTGTCTTTCTTGACACACTCAAGCCCTAGAGAAAGCTTTTAATATTTGTGTTAAACGAGGTTTCAGCTCCATACAAAATGTATGGAACAGATGAAATTGCAGTGGCGACTTCTACAAACGGTTGAATGTTAAAATTTAGTGTGTTTTTTGTATGAATCGACAATTATTATTGTATTATTAGACCATTTTGCATTTCGCTCACTGTAGGTTATTTTTCAGCCTGTTTTAGTGCCCTACTGCTGGCCAAAGGCCTCCACAACTCCCTATTGGCCGCTTCATTGTGTTATTGTAAGTTATTCGAATATAAGTGAATTGTACCTAATCCTTTTGAGAAAATATTTTTTGAACCGAGAAGGTCGGTGGAAATTCCACGGTGGAATGAAACGTTGTATAAAACATTTGCAGTCTTTTGGAATAAAGGTCCATGATATAAAGTCTCTTTATTAATATGTAGCGAGTATCGCGGATGTCACGTTCCGTTCGAAAAGGCATCGCTTCATTTGGGAAGATGGTCGTTATGGCAACAGTCTGCTCAATCGAATAAGGTCGTATGCGATAATGAAATTCTTATGCACATGTGACGCTGTGACAAGGAGACAGGCTCGCCTTTTATAAACGTTCCAAATTTAAATTGGAAACGTTGGCAGTTAGTTGTTGCTTATGAATGGAGCACGAAAACGTTACATGTTTTTTTATTTATCGCTAGAATGAAATACAATTGTACCAATTTAATAGCCATGTCATTTTGTTTTACTTGATTTTTAGAATATCACATTTTTCTTAACTGTCAATTTATCATATTATCGCTGAATCCAAAAATATTAGTACACCTTATGTCCGTATATTTGAATTGTGACTTTGTAGCCTCAGATTTTTCATACGCTTACCAGTGAGAGTGCACGGGCAAAGCTACTTTATTAATTAAGAAATAAAATGAACTATTAAGTAAAATGTGGGTCAGACTAGACACGATTTAGTCATTAGTGGTCAGAGTAGGGCAATTAGAGCACAAGGCACACAGCCGATAAGGGATGGAATGGGGTTAAAAGGGGGTTTGATGTCTAAGTTGAAATATCAACTCTAGGTAAATCATGCTTTGCGGTAAGTAAAGCTTGGTGAAAATTACTTAAATTGAACTGCATAGCCGCTATATCAGTTAGTCGGATAAACTCACAAACGGGAATGTTTCTACGCCACAGGAGTGAGTAAAGTTATAATGGAAATGGTTAGAATTAGTTTGTCGTGAATCCAATTACAATTTATTAAGCGTAAATATTATACACGACAGTATATTATGTAAACATGGGAATATTTTGATATAATATATACTGTTAATCTACGAGGGATATAGAATATCACAAGCTGAATTAAAGCCAAACTAATCCATAAACCGGATACCAGTTTTTTTTTAGGTTTAACCAAAATTACTGAGGATATATATTATTAAAAAGAATTCATATAAACCTGACCGGAATGGCAAGAGCAAATTCCAAAATTTGCGGTAAAATTATCATCACGACGATTAGGTGTCGTTTCAAAAGAAGTAATTAGCAAAACCCTACGTTCAACAATAATTGAGTACGCGTTCCAAAACTAACGATGCAGCGCAAGCTTGCGCAAAGCCGAAAATTATGGCGGGAAAGACGAGTACTTTGTTCTGCATCTACAGTGGATAGTCTATGGTTCTATTTTTGACACGGTTGTGAGAATAACGACATTCTCATTCACCTAATTACCTAGTGTTGGCATTCTTAATAAAGATTGGCATTAAACAGTCAAGCGCGATCGGTGCATCGATGAGAAATCTCTGACGATCTCGAATGCGCACGCGATTTCTCTAGAGGCTAATGGCCGGTGACTCACGCTATACACAGTAATTGTAAGCAGTCGCTTAACTTCAGAGCCAATCCTTTCATATTGTCAAAATGTATCTATGTATATAAACAGTTTATTGTACACAAAACAGGGAAATGTTTTTTCAAAACTGCTTTACATCACAACTTCCTCTTTTTCTCCTTTCCTTTTTAGTTTTTAATTATGCGGAATCTAATGAATCGAGTTAGGTAAGTAAGCTAAAAGAAGATCATGATTTTAAAATAATTTAAAAATGTATGAACTGAAATATAAATATGAAAATTGAGACAGTGTGATTAACATAATTAACCATTACGTTAGTAATCCTTCCCAGGCTTATCACATTATAGCACTCGGTACATCTTATGCAGTCGATCATGTTCGTGAATTAGACGCATCAGTCTCGCAAAAAACCTGCGATGCTTTTAATATTTTTAGGGTTCCGTACCCAAAGGGTAAAAACGGGACCCTATTACTGAGACTTCGCAGTCCGTCCGTCCGTCCGTCCGATGTATTTCTATTGCCGCTATAACAACAAATACTAAAAATAGAATAAAATAAATATTTACGGGGGCTCCCATACAACAAACTTGTTATACTTAGATTATAAAAATATATATATATATATAGGTACGGAACCCTTCATGCGCGAGTCGGACTCGCACTTGCCCAATTTTTTAACAATAGCAAACAAGAAATTTATAGCGGACAATGATTTTAGATACATGTAGAAACTTAAATATTTAAACATGGCTTTACTTGATTTGTCCTTCAAGCTTTGGTTTGTTAGTCATACATAAAACAGCATCGTCTCCAGTCCTTATGGTTGAACACACTCATATTTTACCAGAGTTCTAAGCAATGTAAGTAGTTCTTTCTAAGTTTACTAGTTTACAACACTGGAACATAATATTAGAGTATTTCTAGTACCAATAATTATGTAATTACCTCTTTGTGATTGGAGCTTATGACATTTGTAAAGTGTTCTTCAATGAAAGGGTGATTTGATATTTGATATGTAGTTTGGCTATACGCTTCTGCCTGCTTGTATACCCAAAGTTTTATCCGATAACAATTAATTCGTGTTATTTTAAGAAGTCAAGGTACTGTTACTAGCTTTTACTATGTAGTCACGATCGTTGCATTGTACTGCTAAAACTAAAAAGACTAAAAGCTCTCGTGTTTCTAAAGGTGAAAAGCCTTTACGATTTTAACATAAAATGTGCAATTATTAGTTTAGAGAGACAATGATAGTATAGCTTGAGTATAATTAAAGTAATTTGTTTTTAAGATTTGAATACATTTATGTTGTTTTTTTTTTTATTATTAGTGATTGGTTAAATTATGTTTCTAAAAATAATAATATATTTATTTCATAAATTTGGAAAAAAATAGACTAAAAATCCATTGAATTGTTTTTTTTGTGCAAAAACGCTTTTGAGACACATGTGTGCTATGGGACTAAAATAGTACTTAGGTACTTAATGTCACGTACTTAAAAGTACTGATATAAATAAGTTTACTTTATAATTTACTTTGAAATACCTACAGCAGTTAATTTAGTAAACCTAATAAGATTTATTATTTTATAAATGAAATGAATTAATTTGGTCAACATCAAACGTGCAACGAAATACAACGTTTTGTTTATGTCTTACATTACAATATTTTTTAACACACATAAAATATGAACATGTTGAATTCTTCATTTTGAATCACCGAATATTTAATTTGCTAGAAATATCCAGGATAAAACCACCACCACAGTCACAACACTATTAAAAAGAATAAAACACACCTTTGAAATGAAATATTAAGTCACACGCCAAAGTCTCTACGATGTACACACTGGCACTTGAACGCAACGTGTTTGTAGTTTTCTGGCACTGTTTAAAAAAAAAGAAAATTTGAATTTGGAATAGTTTTTTTTTTCGAATCGTGGCGCGAGCCCGCGCTGTTTCGAATGCGAGCGATTGAGCCAGTACGCCGCTTTTATTATTTCGTCACGCGGTCTGAACGCGGTTACAAGTGCATTGGTTGGGGGTAGATGACACTCTTTTGATGGTCTGTGGTTAGTGTGTTCCGTTTTGGAATCTTGAATTACGGTACTGTTTTGTATTTGGCAGTTGCAGTATGAAAATGCATTAGGTATCTGTTAGTAAAATACGTTCGAATTTTCGCGAGGGGAAGAATAGTCATAATCATAACTCACAACCTTCTTTTATGTTGGTCGTTACATCCGTCCGTGGATCTCACTACTCAGCTATCCTTGTAGCTAACATTAACATTACAAAGCTCAGAGAAAGAAAAACCACACATTTTCTTTAAACTCTACATAAAATTAGAATAACGTACGTTTTTTTTATTACTTAATTGATTAAATAATAATTGTTATCAGAATCTTCATACCATCATCATAATCCATACAAACATTTCATCCCAATAAATAACCTAAATTGAAAAATATAAACCCTCAATACAAAATGTTACTAAAACAAAATTTGAAATTCTTAGCTTCGATATAAGCTGAGATCTTGTCACTTGTTCCAATTAAAGCTGAATATCTTGGAAACTACTACTCCTATTTCAACTAAACATAGCAAAGAACCATATTGACGGACAAGTCATTCGATTAAAAGAAGTCGCACTCAATCGGTCCATCCATTTGTAAGCTATCTCAGACAGACACACAGGATACACCCGTATTTTTCGTCGGGGGTAAAAAAAAAGGATCGATTGACATACTCAAAAAAATCTCATCATACCTATGATTCGTTTTCAATCTTATATTCCCTTACCATATTAACCCACCTTGCACAAAAGGAGCACATATTGCATGGCCGGATAATGTTTCCGGTCGAAACCAATCATACATTAAGCTAGCGCAGATCATTTTAATAATTATATGATGCTATGGTTGTTATAGGGAGATTAGAAACTAAGGCCGATTAAATTGGGAGTATTATACTTATAATTCTATAAGTAAATAGATTCTTAAAGGGTCGGCAACGCCCTTGTGATGCTCTAGGCGTCCATAGGCGGCGGTAACTGCTTAACATCAGGTGGACCGCATGCTTGTTTGCGTCCGTCGTAGATAAAAAAAAAGTTTTCAATTGTTTGAAGCGTCTATTTCAGCTTGACTAATCGGACTTTTTTCGTATGTATTATATATATATTTCGTATATATGACCAGAATTCTGGGTGTTTGGATGTCCAGTTCTCGCCTACAGGGCTCATTTCTCAACCAGTGAAATTTTGTGAGCGGGCCCGATAATTAAATTTAATATTTTATGGGTTCAGATTTTCTGTTTTTTTTTTTGGATGTACTGATATTTCAGTTATTTCTAAAAATTCGGTCTCTTTGCATGTTGCCTTGCCTTACCTAGATTTAAGTCAATAAGGACTTTTTCTCAGTGATTTTGTAAACAATCTTATGGGGAATAAATATTTTAAAGCGGTTTTCAAGAAAATTGGCCGTTACTGATCAGTGTTCGTAAGTGAGTATACAGAGTGGAACGAGCCCGAATGACCGAGAAACGCAATGCGTCATCGGTGAGGCAAGCCGTCGTGCGGTCTGGCCCACAGGCTGAGTTCTGTGAGCAAAAAGTAACTGTTAGAAAAGTTACTACTACAGCTGTATTTTTTTCAATATTTATATCATAAAATACACTCCTAATAACTTTCTTCGGAGACTACGTATAGGTACGCCTAAATACTTAAGATAATTACAAATTAAGTTCATGTTACTGTAATAATTAAGTAATAATAATATAATAATAATAATCATTACCGGAGATATATCCTGAAGGACGGTACGGTCGACATTTGTCGGGCATGCCACCGTCCCGGTGAGTCACTCAGGCATATAATCTCCGGTTGTTCTCATCTTGCTAACGGTGAGTACTTGCACAGACATAAACAAGTAGCCAGGATCATTCACCAGCAACTTGCTCTTCAATACGGTCTTGTGGGGTCTGAGGTGCCGTACTATAAGTACGCACCGATGCCAGTTCTTGAGAATGGTCGTGCCACGCTCTATTGGGATCGATCTATCATCACGGACAGGACTATTGTAGCCAATAAGCCTGACATCGTTTTGGTAGATCGATCCAAGCGCCAGGCAGTGCTCGTCGACATCACCATCCCCCATGACGAGAACCTCGTGAAGGCCGAGAAGGACAAACTCAGCAAGTACCTTGACTTGGCTCATGAGGTGACCGCCATGTGGGATGTTGACTCGACGATCATTGTCCCGATAGTCGTTTCGGCGAACGGTCTTATAGCGAAGAGTCTCGACAAACATCTTAAGAGACTCTCGCTAGATGGCTGGATCAAGGGTCAGATTCAGAAGGCGGTACTCCTGGACACGGCGCGCATCGTCAGGAGGTTCCTCTCTCTGTAGCCCTAACCACCGGTAGCCTGGGCCCCGCCCCGCTGCCGGTGGCACCCTAGGTTAGGTTTTTTTTAGAATGTGTTTATATTTGTAATGTATTTTTTATATTTTACTTTTTATATAAATTTATTGTAAAAAAAACCTAGCCTAAGTACAAAAATGAATAAAGGGAATAATAATAATAAAAACATTTATTGTACATAAATGCGTTACATTAAAAGACTTACAAAATTCTTATGAAGTACTTATCCTTTCTGAAAAAAATACTGACTGTTGAGAGACACAGATATGTAAAGTGCCCTTGTGGCCTACTTGCAGAATAAAGTTTATTATTTCATTATTTATTATCTATTATAATTTTTTTTAAATGTAATCTTAGTCCTTTTATCACGCCTAGAAGGCTAGATCAATTTCAATTTTTTTTGGTATAGGTACGGCTAACTGCGCATAGTGCGCATCCCCAGATGGTTATAGGATACTTTTTACCCGACTAAGGAGAACCAAAAAAAGAGGGTTATCATTATGACTTTATTTTCCACGTGAACGAAGAATTTTCTATGCGGAAGAGCTATACAGAAAATTCTTAACAGTTTTACGCACAGTAGGTACGTTGAGAGATGTAAATTAGGAGGCTCGTGATACCATTACGTCTGTGGACGTCGGCTTTTATTTTTGAACAACTGCCACTCAATCTACAGCCTTTACGACATAAAAGTGTCTAATCTAGACTTTACGACAAAATAGTAATAATACTAATATTATGACAAAACAGCTGACCTTTATATTTCCTCATTTTATAAGAACACCGCTTAAAAAAATATTGTGTTGTTGAGATTTGCTGAAAGATAATGTACTTCATCATGATGCAACTACATTTATAACATTGCAGTGTTCTCTATACAGAAGTAGGTTGATTTTACTTCCAAGATTTGATAATATTTTTTACTTACAAACAAATAAACGTAGTTACGACTAAAACTAACAGAAGGGTGTTAAAAAACGACAAGTTGCTATTCCATTTTTCCTCAAACATAAATATATTATACTATTTCATACAGCGCATTTTAAGGATAGTTCAGCTACCATCCATAATTATGTAAGTAGGTAATACAAATTTTAATGATAGTTCAGCTACCATCCATATTATGTAGGTAGGTAATACAAATTTGGCCTTAATCCGCACTATTATAAAGTTATTAAAATGTTGGTGTGTCGCACCATAACCACGACCTTGCGGTTTGTTGTCCTTCAAAAATCTCTATTCCGATTACCATCTTAAGAATACCATAGTTTTTGCTCTCACCTTAAATGGGATTGCTCTTCACAACACTTTCAAGTTAAGGTTTCTTGGGTATCTAAAATTAACACGCACTACAGTACAGCGTATCTTCCGCTCTCTAAACACTCAACGATCGTAAACATTCGCGAACATACCTCACTATACGATAGTAATATACAATTTTTTATATACAAAATTGATTTTTATTTATATAAAATTGAATTTTGCCTTCATCTTTTCAGGACACATTGATTATAGGAATCCTTTTTTAAGACCGAATTCAATTCATTTTGCATTGTATTGTGTGCATTATGAACAGCGGCAAACTGCACTTATGACACCTTTCCTTTCAACGTTTGTAGCCAATACCCATTAGGTAGTTGTTAGAACAAAGCGAAAAGAATTCGGCCTCAAAAGATGATTCCCAGTACTATACTATGATGATGCTTAATGGTCAGTGACGATGAAGTGAACACATCCATTGTTTGGATTGATCCCTGCCGTTTCTTTCTGCTATCGCTCTACACGATAAATATATTGAAATTTCTACCATCTGTATTTCATATAGCTTTTTGCGCGTTACATCTGTCATCTCAGATGTTGGTGCAAATTAAGCTGTGAAGATATTTTCCTTTTTTTTTTATATCATAGGGTGCAAACGAGCCAACGTATCGCCTGATGGAAAGCGATTACCGTCGCCCATTCCTATTCCTTGCCCATTCGTATTCCTTGAATAATAAATACAATTAACAGAAAACAATGAAATTAAATACCTACCTATGAATAATTTTGTAATCCTGAAACTTTCGTAATTTGCTGTAAACCGGAGATTGTATAGATAACATCAACGGCATAGTAATTACATATGTAATTAATTAATTAATGTATTAGTTAATACATAAGCATTTGCGCTTCATAATTTGCTGGCCAATGCTCCCGTGTAAGTACTTTCCACAGTTTCGTAATAGTAGAATTCGTGAGTTAAGTAACTTAAAATTTAACTGTTTTATGTATACACAATAACATATACTCTTAATTATTGTATTAAGCGGTTTACACTCACGTGAAATTGTCAGGAACGGCCCGACATGTTTCGAACTCGTATGGAGCTCTTCATCAGGGACGGCTGCCCGTACACCGCCGCGGCAACCTCGTCACGTCCTGAGACTCCTGAGTGAGTGTAAACCGCTTAATTGGAGCGGAGCGAGCGAAGCGAGCGAAGCTCCCATGGATCGACTCGAATGGACTTTGTGACAATGCGCAGATCTCAGCGAGTTCTCAACCGATTTTAGAAAGTTTTGTTTTAAAATGCAAAAATTAAATTTCGCTAGGTCGTGAAGAAGAGGAAATTTCGAAAAAAAAAAAAAAAAACTCCGCTCCAATCTATGGTGCAAGCTTAGCCGGTGGCTGACTCTGCATCGACCTAGTACAATACTTAAATATGTCTCACGAAAGTTTTAATAAGATTATAACATATACTCTTCATTTTACTCGATTTTTTTACACGCTCTGCATCCCAAACGACTAGATTTTTAAAATAAACAGAGGTTTCTTTAGATTATTAGTTCTGGTAATGACAAACATAAATATTGATTATTGCCCTATCATCACTCCAGTGGCGCGGATGCATTTCCGTTTCTGAGTTTGTACTTCCATACTAAGTCCGATAGAGCTAAATAGCGTGAATCGGAGAGTTAAGTCGGTGGCGGAGGATTTCTGAACTCCGAGCTGAACCTCGAATTTTTATTATTTCCAAAATAAGCCACTAACCTTCGATGAGTCACCATGCAATCCATCCATGCACCCTGATCGCCAAAAATACGCAATAGAAAACAATTAAATTCTATCAAGATGTGTAACAATTTCCACTGATTTTCGTATGTATTGCATCAGTGTACAACCGTCAACAAAGCTTGTACTCTAATTCTAAGGCAATGAGGGCTATATGCTAATGTTGGTTGTATACTGTACCGTCTGCAACGGCTGTTGTGATGACGTAATCAGATTTTCAACCGTATTATGTCCGAAATGCTTACTAAATACAGTAGTACTGGGTTCAATAAATTCATACTATTTTTATGACTCGTGTGACCATGAGATCGTATTTTTAGTAAACAAACAGGACTTTTCTTAAATTTATAATCAGGTGTAATCGAAAATTTGATTTGACTTTGACTTTTATGTTGATGTCATGTTGGTTAGTACAAAATGTCAACATCAACTTACAAAATAAGTAAATTTTAAAATAAAACAAAACATACACATCACCTTAAAACTATCACTAACCTAAATACATACATGTTAACTAACCTAAATCTAAGAAAGGCCCTCGTGGCATGGTACCTAAGATAATATTGGTAAATTCTAAATTCGTCAAATTTGTTTAAGTTAAATTACTGTCTGGTTTTTAGGGTTCCGTACCCAATGGATAAAAACGGGACCCTATTACTAAGACTCCACTGTCCGTCTGTATGTCTCTCTGTCTCCAGGCTGTATCTCATAAACCGTGATAGATAAAAACTTGAAATTTTCACAGATGACGTATTATTTCTGTTGCCGCTATACTCGTAACAACTAATACTTACTAAAACAGAATAAAATAATTATTTAAGTGGCTCCTATACAACGAACGTGATTTTTTTGCCGTTTTTTAGGGTTCCGTACCCAAAGGGTAAAAACGGGACCCTATTACTGAGGCTTCGATGTCCGTCCGTCCGTCCGTCCGTCCGTCCGTCCGTCTGTCACCAGGCTGTATCTCAAGAACGGTGATAGCTAGACAGTTGAAATTTTCACAGATGATGTATTTCTATTGCCGCTATAACAACAAATACTAAAAACAAAATAAAATAAATATTTAAGGGGGGCTCCCATACAACAAACTTGGTATAGATTATATATATGTATAGGTACGGAACCCTTCATGCGCGAGTCGGACTCGCACTTGCCCAATTTTTATTATTATTTCATGGTACTAAACCCTTCGTGCTCGAGTCCGACTCGCACTAGGGCGGGTTTTTTTATTCTCGTATCTCGCTCTCAAACAAACAAATATGGTATACGAGGAATAGCAGAACAATGGCTGAGTAGTTATTTAAGTAAACGCTCTCAATACACAGAAATAACTCAACTGCAAGCGAACAATCACAAAAAAGCTTTTCAATCAGATATGAGGCTAAATTGTTATACGGTGCCGCAAGGAAGTGTGTTGGGCCCTCTTCTATTCCTTGCGTACATTAACGATTTACCGGATAACATAAAACATTAATGCATCTTATTTGCCGACGATACGTAAATTATCATAAAAGGTAAAGATAGAGAAGTTTTAGAATATGAGATTAACCTAACTTTAAATTCAGTTATAAACTGGCTCAAAGAAAATAATCTGCAAGTTTATATACTAAAAACGCAGTTTATGCGTTTTCATACTCAGCGGGCTTCACCCATTGGTTTTAACATTTCATATGAGAATGAATTAATTACAGAAGTCAAACACACTAATTTTCTTGGAATAATCATAGATAGCCACTGTTCTTGGAGTTCGCATATAGACAAAGTTTGTAATAAAATAAGTAGTTTTATATTTGCACTTCGGCGTTTAAGACAAGTAGCATCGGAGGCTACTAGTTTAACAGCATATCATGGCTATGTGGCATCGGTGCTTCAATATGGATTGTTGCTGTGGGGGAACTCGGTGCATGTAAATAAGGTATTCATTCTACAAAAAAATGCGTAAGAGCTATTTGTGGTGCGTATATAACGGACTCATGTAAGCCACTTTTTAAAAGATTAAAATTGCTTACCTTGCCGTGCCTATATATTAAGCAGCTAGCAATATTTGTAAAACAATATCCAGATTTGTTTAAAAAAATAACTGATGTAAGTAGCAGAACAAAGAAATTGTAATGATGGTAAATTATTCCTTCCTAAATTGAAATTGCAAATGTATAAGAGAAATGCCTATATTATAGCTATCAGAGTATTTAACAAGTTGCCCAGAGACCTGTGTAATCGGCCTCTGAATAGATTCAAGACAAATCTACATAAATGGTTGTTGGCCCGACCCTTTTACTCTATTAATGAGTTCTTTAGTTATTAAGTATGCTTGCAAGTATTCTTGTTTGCAAAATATTCGCACGCCAGAAATGGCGTAATATGCTTGTTCTAATTTTAATTTAAGAAGACCCCTGTAACCATATTACTGCGAATAAATTATTTGATTTGATTTGATTTGAATCAACATTATACGCAATGCAGGCATGCATTTTCTCACATTATGATTGTTGGTCATAACGTATTGTTTGTCATAAAATTGTTAGTCATAACTCAGAAATTAATAACGTTACGCGTGTTTTAAGAGTAAAACCCATTAGCTTAGGTTAGGTTAGGTTTGTATTATAACAATCCTGAAAAGTTATTTCTTTCCGATAAAAGTAGAAATTATGACTACGAAAATTATGACTAATGACAATTATGAATAAGAATTTTATGTCAGCCAATATGGACCCACACACTACATTTTTAGTGCACTCCGAGGTTTCGAAATATAGCCTCGTTCGAAGTCTCTTAGATAGGTTTCCGAACTCGAATTCCATATTAATTTTGAAAAATATCTCAATCAATATTTTTAGCCTCATGGTCACGCTACTTGTTAAAATGTTAGGTCACCTTATACGACATGATACTTTTATGAATAACATCAGAGAAGGAAAGGTTGAGGGGAAGCGAGGAAGAGGAAGGCCAATAATAAGTTACATTAAACAAATAAAAGAGAAGGTAGACGTCATGTCGTACTTATAGGGAAGTCAAGGAATTGATGGTCAGAGTTAAATGGAGAAAATTAGTATGTAGTTCTCTTCATCAGCTACAACCCACAAGAGTTTGACTTTTAAATTTATGATAATGACTGTCTTTATTACATTCGCCCATTTGTTGGTAACCTACTGTTTATTTGAAATACTTTTGCAAAAATATCCAAAAAAAATTCGCCGCATGGTCACCCTATTGTCTTTAGTAGTGCGAGACGCGTTGCGTGTGGCTACACATTCGCCCATTTTGTTGGTGTGTACGGTTAGGTACTGTTTATTTTAAAGCCTTTTGCAAAAATATCCCAAAAAAAATCGCCGCATGGTCACTCTACTGTCTTTACTAGTGCGAGACGCGTTGCGTGTGGCTACACATTTGCCGATTTGTTGGCGTATAACCTAACTGTTTATTTTAAAACCTCTTGCAAATACATTCGGGCAGGTCTGTGGCAAGACATTTAGCTATAATAATAATAACATTAGATCCAACCAACGGCTTGTGTTCTAGGACTTAGGTAGACTAGGTAGGGAAGGTCCATAATACGTGGAATTGACTTCCCCAAAGTATAAGGACATAATAGTACATTACATCAGAGGCACAAATAGGACATTTTAGTCTAACAACCAACCTTTAAAAACAAAACCTGCTTTTTGTCAAACCAGCCAGCTGTGTGAATGACCTTGTTGTTGAAACCAAAAAAAAGTTACTTTGCAGGCCTAGGCCTGAAAAGCAGTATGAAATCCCTTCCTCTCGAGTGGTTGCGCCCAAAAAGCGATACTTCCGAGCCTATTATAAGGAACGTAAAGACAATATTTCATTGCATGTTTGAGAAATAGTACATTACTGCAGACGCCGGGAAATAAGGGCTTCCCGGTTGAGTAGTTATAGACTTCCCCAAACTTTCATTTGTTCGAAAAAACAAAGCTGTAGCATGTTTCATCGCTGTATATATTATATTGAACGTACGTATATATTTATATGAATAGCAAAAAATATGTATATGTTTTATAATTATGTTTTGTTATGTGTAAGTTAGTTGCACCGCAAACAAATTTTTCTGCTTTGCCCTAAGGTTGACTGGTAGAGAATGCCTCATGGCATTAAGTTCGTCTTTTGTACGATAAGTTTTCTTTTGTGCAATAAAGATTAAATAAAAAAAAAAATGTTATTTTTTCTCATAAAGTAAACTTGATTGATGGTGATACGAAGCTGGAAACCCCGTTTCACGACTTAGTGCTTTTATCAAACATATGCAAAGAAATGAAAAAAAAAAACACCACAAAAAAAACATAATTCAGCTGCTAGCCTGTTCATAAACACAGACGCCATGTTTAATAAAAATACTTCTCGGCCTAGGCCTTTAATCTTGTATGAAATTCCTTTACAGTTCTCTCGAGTCGTTCCGCCCGAAACGTGATACTTCGAAGCCTGTTATAACGCACGTTATGACGACATTTCCATACCTACTCACCTGGCAAGCCCTTCTGGTCTGCAGTAATGTACTATACCTATAGAGGCGCATTCAGGTTCAGATTTATTTAATCTATTACACATTTCTTTTCTACATTCCAGTATTTCGATAGAAAATGTTCGAAATTCAAACGTGTAGTAAACTCCGATAGCCATGTTAGAACGCTCGCTGCGCAGTACGTGAGAGGTTTCGAGTGACCCGTAGTCGCGCCAAATGATCTGAGAGCAAGCGTTTTACACCACGCGGCTTTTCCTTTTAAGTGGTAACGTAGAAAATCACGTCACGGCGTCGTGCCGTGCACTAATGTGCGACGTCACGACGTGTTGTTGCAGGCCGTCGATACGGTGCCGTGAAAAATTGAAAAATGTGCCGCAGTTGATCAAAAGCCGTGGACTGCACCAGACTTCTCCTCATCCGGCTGCTATTAAGAAGTTGACTAAAGAAGAGGCAGAAACACAAAAAATAAATACTCGGTCCATCCATTTATTTCTATCATGAATGATGGAAATCACTTTAAGAGAAAGTATAGTGCTCTAAAGAGTGATGAGGTTTATATTTTTTTTAGTATGTTTTGATGAGTTATAACGCCTGCACATCCGTACGCCGGGGCAGGATTATAAAGTTAGTTTTAACGTCACAACGTCGTGACGTCACATGTTGCGGCAACTTGCCACGACACGACGCCGTGACGTGATTTTTTACATTGCACGCCGCCGATTTCCAGGACACTACGTTGCATGCCTACGTGGCACAGCACGTCGTCATAACGTCTAATTGTGTGTTGGCCCTAACCCCCTAAGAAAAAAGAGGGGTGAAGCCCATATCAGTCCACTGCTGGACATAGGCCTCTCCCATGGCACGCCACTGAGCTCGATTTTCAGCTGTCCACCCGCCACCCGCTGTCTTACGAATGTCGTCGCTCCACCTTGTTACAGGGCACCCTACACTACGTTTACCGATTCCTGCCCTCCACTCCAGAACTCGTTTGCCCCAGTGGTCATCGGCTCTACGACAGATATCCAGCCCACTGCCACTTCAGCTTGCTTATTCGCTGCGCTTTGTCGGTAACTTTGGTTTTCTGTCGAATTACTTCGTTCCGGATTTCATCCCTAATAGAGGTGTCGTTAAAGAAGTGTTGTAGAAGAGGGGTGTTGTTGGTTTTAATGCGTATCTGTGTGTCTGTCTGTGACATCATTCCCCCTAAACGTATTGTCCCACCGGAAGATCAGCGCTGGCTCTTAAACTAGCATCATGCTAAGGCGGGACCTTTTCGTGGAACAGCCATAATAATTATGATAGTTACTTATTGTTATCACTTCTGTCACACCCTTTAAAATTATGTTTTATGGTCACGTCGCGAATAAATGTAAATATTTATTTCTTCTTTCTTTCTTTATTTTCAAACGCGTGAACCAAATCGTGCGCGTTCAATACTGGATGGAATTATGATGATGATACTATTTCTTCCTCGTCTTTAAGTGTCCAGTCTAAAAACGCCCAGTTGCTATAGCTACATATTTTGAAAGCAACTCACGTAGAAACATCCAATTATCGTCTGACACTCGAGTGGCAAGCTTGATGCTATCTCAAACGTTTAAAACTGTCTGAAAGTGTAAAGCGCTCCAGTATAAATCTGCAGAGTGGTGCACAGCGAGGAAACTAACAGCGGGTCGACTTCATACTGGAAAATAAACCTCGTTTATTATCGCTTGTAATACGGTTTCCGTCTAACATGCCATTTATGCAGGTCAGCTTCTTGGAGGTCTTTGTATAATGGTGGACGTTTTTCGACTGATGCAGATAATGATTATGTATAACATTTGTATTGTATTACTATTAGTACAATACAAACCATTATGCTGAATGTGGTGCTCATGACACATCATCGCCAGAACGTTCAGGGCTAGCATACCTTGTCGCGACTTTGCTTGTAGCGCGACACCGTGTCAACTGACTTGCCGCATGGTATTTAATGAAAAGTGACATTTTTTTTTATTAATGCTGTGTAGCTTTACAGTAATTAAATCAAGGTACTGTCAACTTCAAGATAGGAATAAAAAAAAACTTAAATCTAGTTTGATTTAGGCTTAAGATAGTATATGCGTGATAAAGAGTCGCATATCACAGTTGTGCTAGGTTGCAAGGCTAAAAGAAACAGGGGGCTACGATGGTTGGCGATAAATAAGTGACAAAACATCCGTCACGTTTTGTAAGATGCGAGTGTAAGTGACAGATGCTTTATTTATCACGTGATAAATGCAACCATCATATATAGGCCATCATATATCAGATTTAAACAAAAATGTACAAACAAGACAGAATGTCTGAAACGAGATTACTCACGTCGTATGTCGAATATCGCTCTTTGTGATTTGGCGGCGCTCCTGATGATGAATCGCGAACCGATTTTTTGTTTTAACGTCTGACTCTCACGGGAGTTTTCTCTGTAATACAAGGCAAAATACTAAAAAATCATGATGTCTTTCATAGTAATTCATCGGCATACAGGGGTTTTTGGTGCACAAATGATTTGACACGTCGACTCTCTCTGGAGTCGGTCCCTCATGTCTGAGGATCGTGGTCAGCTTCAGGGTGGCATCTGGCGCGGATGATCTGCCTCCACCGGTTTCTGTGCAGCGCGTCTCTTACAACCGAGTAGAATTTAGAGATCGATGAGTCTTTTACTTCATAGGTCCATCTTGTTGGTGGACGACCGCGCGATCTTTTGCCTTCGGTGTTCCAAGTTTTTCGAGACTAGGACTAGGTCGACAGTAGGCGTCAAATTCATCGTGATGCAGGATTTGTATTGTACTGCCGGCCTAGTGTCATTTGTCCCGAAAACCCCGTATGTCTTCGGTCTCGCTGAATGCTTCCTCCGTTCGGCGCAGGAAAAGTAACAATTTGAGATAATGAGCTGATCCGCCGCGAGTCTGACCGAGCGCTTTCTAATCGCGATATTGAAAAGCGAAGAGAAAACCGTCTGTTATTCACGAGCTCCGACGATTAACGATTCGCCAAGTTTGTGCAACTTTAAGATGTAAGTTCTACTTTATTTAACAATTATATTGTATACCAGCAATTCTTCGCGAAGATATAGCCATAACCTTAAAAGGCCGGCAACGCACTTACAACTTCTTTTGTTTGTGCTGTATATCGACGTGCGTGACGCTGGCAAAATAGTAGTTTATGTGACTGTACATAATGAAGGGTATTAAACACGAGTGTGGGTTTATGAAACGAGCCGAAGGCAAGTTTCATAATAACATCACACCACTGTTTTAATGCCTAATTATGTACAGTTACATACACTAATTTATCTAGCCACATATTATAAGCCTCCATGATGCATTCAGGAGTCTATTCTATTCTATTTTTTTTAAATGGCAACCGGTCACAGTTAAGCGACCATTACTGCCAATGTCTCGTTGCCAATCGCACTCGGCGACTAGATAGAGGATTGATACCACGTTGTACGGTGAGTTGATAAAGTCGTGCTTCTTGTAAAGTGATAGCGATTTACAAAAAACCACACGGACTATCAGGCCTTGACCCAGGAAGGGCTATGTACGCTTCAAGTTGAATTCTTCATAGCTATTCACACATTCGTTTGATCACTGCACAATACGCTATGAATAAAAAAAAAACATGACAGCTGCCAGAAAACTTCATTACCGCCATTACCGGGTAATGTTTGTCATTCAGGAGTCGTACATTATGACTAATATTACCCGGTAATGGCGGTAATGAAGTTTTCCGGCAGCTGAAATAGTTTTTTTTTTAATTCATAGACATACTAAAGTCGGCCCCAACTATCATATCGTTCGATATCTTACTTACGTGCGACATTTGTCAAATTTGATTGCAAATTGACAATCCATTTCGAACCAAACATCATCTCGACTGATATTAGAATAGAGGTCAAATCAAATTTCTTTGTTTTTCAGAGATGTTCGAAATTTGAATAAATAATATTATCGAAATCGATGTTATTATTTAGCAATAAATAACATTTTTACAGATAAGAAATTTGTTGTAACAAAACAGTCTGTTTTTATGGTGATCATAATGTGCGGTTCTTGAACGCATCATGGAGGGTTTATGATATTTGGATAGATAAAATTGTATTAATAATCAGTTTGGTATAGAGAGGGGTCATTATTTCAAGAGAAATCTTTACAGCGCGATGCAGGATTTATGTACGCGCGTGGCACCAGCCATACAGCGCCATCTCCCGGTTGAAATTAATTTGTCAGCACGTCACGCCGAAACGACTGACCGGATTTTGAACAATTTTGGTACAAGGATAACTGGACATTTAAAGATAGTCAATAGTCATAGGATACTTTTTACCCGACTACGCGGACAAAGGTTGCCTTCTAGTCATTAATAAGAACATTTCTTCAGGGTATTGTATTAAGCGGTTCACGTGAAATTGTCAGTGACGAAGTTACCGCGCCGCTGTACAGGTAGCAGTTCCTGGTGAAGCTCCATACGAGTTCGAAACATGTCGGGCCGTTTCTGACAATTCCACGTGATTGTAAACCGCTTACCGACATGTCTCACGAATGTTTTAATAAGATTTTGTACAGGTTTTAATATTTTTAAGGTTCATGCCTTCCCACGAAGGGATAAAATCGTGGTCGCTGATGGCAGCCGTCTAAAGTTCTGATTTAAACTTTTTGCTCGCACATTTTTCGTAGGCGTCGAGTGATAAATCAACGGATTTCAGGGACATTTTTTGCGAAGGCGGTTGTTTTCAGCGGTGTTTGATTAATTTTAATACTCGTCTTCTAAGTTTGGTTTTTGATATCCTTATAATAGCCTATTTTCTATTATGTATATGGGTCCATAGACCCAAAGGTTTACTGGAAGAGCCATCTTTAATGATAGGACCGCCTGTTGCTTATCTCTATTGAATTTAACTTATAATCTGTGTTTGTTTGTGTTTATTTCTTTTTGATGTGTGCTATAAAATGTTACAATATTACAGGTAGGTACCTAATTAAGCAAACAAATAAAATATGTTTTTGACTTTTCTTTAAGTTAGGTGCCGACTAAACTAAGCTAAGGGTCAAAATATAATTGCTGTGCGACCAGCCCATCTGTGATTAATTAGGAACAACGAATGTCATGCTGAAATTTCATATGATCAGTGTCTCTGTGTTCAAAATTTTCAAATGCTCTGTGTGCGAAGATTGTGGCGACACCCTTCAGTTCACAGAATACTTGGTCGCACAAAATACCAAGACAATGTCTAGACACGACATCGGATTTTGGGCCTTAAAGTAGCATATTCACACACAAATTTATCACTTTGTCTAGAATCTGGCTAGCCAAATAATGTTGACAGATATTTCCTTGTGGTATCACCAATTTTCTATGATTTAAAAAAATAGTAGGTGAGTTCTCAATAAATAATCTTGATACTTTAAGTACAATTTCTAACATTCCGATTGAGTTGAATTTTTTTTTGGTGATGGACTAATAGTTATGGATTATGGTATTATCGAGCCAGGTCTTATTCACACTACATTTAATTTTCGCCTTGTATATGGTAAGAAAGTGTAAACATAATTATGTTTTTGTCGTTGACTGTAAGTACTACATAGTGGTAGAAATTATGTGAGCTGACGATGAGTACACGTCAACATGTATATTTTACGCAATAAAAAAAATAATAATATCAAAGGTAATTAAATATTTTATAGCCGTTTTCACACGGGAGGAAAGTGCTGTATGCATTAGTGGCGACATCTGTTGTCACAGGTGCGCGTTGACAAAGACAAATTGCCTCGTAGAAAATTCATTGGATAAACCATTTTGTTAGGTCGTTCGGTAAAGTTGATGATTATTCTAATAGAGTACCAGAGGATGTACCTACACTAATTTAAAGGTACTCAACACAGGACTCTATAATTAAGTAATACAATGATACTGATTATTGAGTTGTTTTCAAAATAAATCTAGGTTTCCAGTTTATACAGGGTGGCCACATACAAAGTGCATTCTTTTGGAAGGTAGCCATTTAAGTCGATTTTGAACACCCCTACCCCTATCATAATTTAATATTTATTAGAAATAAGTATATAGGTAGGTATTGATGTTATTTTATGAAACAATATATAAATGTCTCATTTTTTTAAATGTGGGTAGGTACACACCACAATTTTTTATATTAAACTATTGATACAAAGATATCAAAGCTCAAAGAAAAAAAACCTTAGCGACATAGATGTGAATATTTACGTATTCACATAGAGGTCGCAAAAGTGTGAAAACCTTTCAAATAAACAATGCAAAGATCGACACACGAAGCATAAGGAAAAATTCGAAAGTTTGGTTATAGTTCGGGTAGCGAAGTGGTTAACGCAATGGACCGGCAATCCAGAGGTACCGGGTTCGATTCCCGGTCTCGTCCCCCAGGTAACTCATTTAAATTTTTCTTTGAGCTTTGATATCTTTGTATCAATAGTTATTGATGTTGTTACAGCCGGGTCAAAATGAGACAAGTCATTTATTTCCTACTAGCTACGTCGTGCGATGTTACCCGTTCATCCCACGGGAACACTAAATTTTTCAGGATATTAAAGCCTATGTGTTAATCCAGGGTGTCAGCTACCTTCATACCGAAATTTATCTAAATTGGTTCAGCCGTTTTAGTGTGAAGCAGTAACACACACAGTCACAATAGTAGTTTTTGATACAAGTGTGGAAAGTATGTCATTTTGAACGAGTCCCGAGGAGTTTTGGCCCGAGCCGCGAGGCGAGGGTCAAGACTCGGGACGAGTTAAAATGACACTTCCACACGTGTACCAAACAACGTTTTTTAATACATTTGCGATAAATTGCAATAATACAAATTTAAAACAGTAATTGAAAGGGGCAATTACCTATACTTATTTCTGTATGATAAAAAGTAAGAGTAGGTACCTACAATTTTTAGAGCAATTGTGAAGGGTCGCATTTAAGGCCTTTGCTGGTAAGTTTAAAGTTTTATTCAAGTCGTTAATAATTCTCGTATTCTCGTTTCCAGCCAATAAAATGTTCATAGACGGCAATATCATTTTTCTTTCGATTTTGCGGGTAAAATACTCTCACTTGCAACTTTTGCTTTGGCTCGTATATCGGGCGGTGTTAAATCTATTCTGATAACATCAGAATCCATCATTTTCTATCAAAAAGTCTTATTTTATAAAACTTACGTGTCATTCACACATAATCAAAACAATCTTGAATGAAAAAGAAAGTTTTACTTTTAATTGTGGTATTTTTTTCAAGATGACGTATGTCGGCTGTCATCATTCAGCCAAATCAAAAGAAATAGTTTTTTATATTTCAGAAGAGATATGATAATGTTACACAGTAATTTAATTGATTCTAAACAATAAACATCGTGAATCTTTTTTTAGTTCTTTACATTTCAGATAATTGTAAATAAATATATTATTTAATACACAAAAATAGCGATTATTCATATTGAATTAATAAAGCAGCGCGTCGGTCACGCTTAATACTGTATTATCTAATCTGTGACAATACTTTTCTTTTAAATTTTTTTAGGTCTCGCATAATACTCATTTGCTCATTAAAATAATAGTCACTCAAACAAATTATTAAAACCGTTTTTGGGTTTTTTAATAGATAACCCTTTGATTTTTTTTATAAATGATATTTTTATTAATAAATAAACTAAAACTAAAAACTAAAACTATTTCATCCAAGTACCTACTTATAACAAACCCTTTGATTGATCCAATATGCAATTTAAATATTTTAAGCATAATTATGAGATAAAGAGATAATACACCTGCAATGCTGCATGACGTAATAAATAAAGTCAGAAAGTGATTGACATTTGTTTGGATCTCATACATCCAAACATCCACAACCTACAAAACCTACAAAAGAAAATTAAAAAAAATTGAAATGTAAAAAGCACTAGTTCGAAGTTCGAAATTATGATATCCAACTTTTCGCACGATTTGCAGCTACTAAAAGTACCACTTTTTGAGCAACTGCATTAAAAAGGTTCTTTTCTCTAACTTTGGTGTGACTCTCAGTCTCTGTTAATACCTAGTAGCAGAAATAAAAAAAAAACAAGGTGAGATTTGTGGGAGGATTCTTTATAAAAACTGGTTTTTAAAGTTTTAACTTAAATACATAATATTATTTAGCCATATCATTACAACTGAAACATTATAAAATTCCATTTGAGATTCTTAATTCGAGATATAGTTAGCCTTCGTCACAATGACAAGTGGAAAGGTACTCATTTCAGTTTCCTTTACATGGAATTAAGGCCCTGGGCTGCAATTTTTTTCTTTTGCTTTAATCGAATGTGTTTACAACGGACACAAGTAAATGCGAGTATTCCTAAAATATATCATACATTGAAGTCCCTTGTGATTTTGAACGTTCTATAGTTGCCTTGGGTCCCCTCATCCAAATCATCCTGTCTGTGTAGTGATCGACAGGAGTGGGTGCGCGTGATCATGTCATACGACGCTATGCTCCCGCGCACGCGCACAGCGCTCCTGTGTCGCGTCCGCGTGAATGGTTCTGGCTTTAGGACAGTCTCGTAGTATTTGCGTTCTTGTGATTGTAGCCATTTGGAGTTGGATAGGAGCTTCTTTGTCCATTCATCTGAAAAAAAGAGTATAATTTACTGTTATTTTATTTGCAAAATCCAACAAGGTAATAGCACACTTAATGCCTCAAGAAATTATTTGGCAGTCAACCATGCTGCCTTGTATCGTGTGTTATTAGGTACGTATACTCGTAGATTCAGTATAGTAATAGCCTACTGGTACCATGACAATACATATTGTGTAACACAATTTGTGTTCGATCCAGTGCGCATCATAGGCCCGCTGCCTAACTTATAGTTATGAGCTAAATAAACATTTGTTAGGTGTAAATCTCCGTGTACTACCAGGTCCATGTGAATAGGTCCGGGCATAGAAGAAAGAGGAAATACTAGCGCCTTCCCGTCGTCTTTATAAGGGAGACTTTGAGGAAAAAGTCCACGTCCATTGCAGTATTAATCTGTTCAATGTGAATATGGACGACTTAACGACGCCACGAGTACTGGCCCAGGTGGAGTATTAGCAAAGACATGGTCCTCAGACGTTGTATGTAGGGAAATAGTATGGAAGTACCTGAACTTCCCGGATCTGCCTAGTCCTAGTTGTGTTTGATGATGTGGACCGCCTTTCCACTAAACTCATAGGGCAGACCCTTTGGGAACGTAGTATGTAGAGACGTGCCGCTCTTGAGAACGGTTCCCGATTGCCAAAAGAACGTTCTCGAAAAAATTACCATGCAAATCGGGAAATGTTCTCAAAAACGGCATCTCTCTAAGTATACGCCCTGTTGCTTGCTAGCTAGCTAGCTGTTTCTTAGATAATTCTGGTAAAATGTCTATGGAATGCAAGATAAATATGGCTTACCATTTAAGTCGTATATTACACCAGGTCAAGTAGTGTAAAGTAAATAAAGCGTTACATTCTCAATCAACGTCGTCAGCTGTATTCATTAATTTATTTCCAGAGGGGATTTAAAATGGGCGGAGGGGATTGTTACTCACCATTTAAATCCTTCATAGCACCAGCCTTCCCACCGTATTCATAAGGGAGACCCTCTTCAGGAAAATAGTCGACGCCCATAGCTGTGTTGATCTGTTCATCTCCGGAGTGAATCTGGACGACTTTGCGACGCCACGGGTAAAGGCCTAGGTGGAGTAGTAGGAGAGACATGGTCTTCAGACGTTGTGTGTTGATGATGTGGACCTCGGAGAAACGGGTAGGGTACGCGGACTGGAAGTTCAAAAAGTTTAATAAGTATTTATGAATGAACAGGCAATCAAGTCGAGTCACGTGCGGTCAGACCATTCGTGGAACTCAGAATGGAGTAGCTTTCAACATAAAGATGAAGAATTGTTCGCTTTCAACCCAAAAGCGCGCCCTCCTGGTTTCGACGAATCGCGTAAGGTGTGGTGTCTACTCAACCGCATCAGAACAGACGTTGGAAATTGCGCCCACAACTGGTTTAAATGGGGCTGGACTGAGTCCCCCGAGTGCGAGTGTGGGCACCCGAACCAGACGATCAAGCACATCGTATTCGACTGTCCTATCACCAAATTCACAGGAGGAATAGAAGACATCAAAAACCTCACTGAAGTTGCCAGAGATTACTTGGAGAAGGCTAACTTCAAACTTTAAATTTAATTTAATTAATTGTACCTACCTATATCCAGTGACTGAAATGCCATACGATAAATAAATAAGACCAGGTAAGTAGTTGTATCACAAAGATATTTTTGAAGTTCTTTATATGGCAGCAATGTACGAGAGGTTTTCACTGACGAGATACATTTTAGATGTGCCAATACCATCGTAGTAGAATATAGACCTACAGATAACTGGAAGAAAGGGGCCCAAGCATCGTTATATGACTATGCATATACTATGCATATTACCTTGTATAAACTGATTTAACGCCATTTTGTCAGGATTTCAGAACAACTTGACTATAATATAACAATTGAAATGATTCCATCTTTATTAGACCTTATAAAATGTTCCTAAATATGTTTCATCTTTATTAGACCTTATAAAATGTTCCTAAATATGTTTCTCTAAACAGGTAAAATATTTAGATTATCTTCAATAATTTATAATTTAAATTATAAATGGGAAAATAATGTCTCGTGATTTTTCATCGAGAGAACCTAGCTTTCAGGTTAATTCCTGATCGAACAATCGGTATTTAATTAGTAGAGTAATTTGGTTGGCCATTCTAGCCGTGATTAGGTACGTTTTAAGGTGCGCCCAGACCGCCGCTTAAAATACGGTGACGGTACGGAATCGCAGTGACGCATCGTATCCGTACCGTTTTTATCGCATACCCTCCACACCGCCGCTTAAAATACGGAGTCGGTACGGAATCGCAGTGACGCATCGTATCCGTACCGTTTTTAACGCATGCCCTCCACACCGCTGCTTAAAATACGGAGACGGTACGGAATCGCAGTGACGCATTGTATCCATTGTATAATAATTCAGTGAATTAAGGAGTTTGACCTTACAAACGGTCCAGAAGTTTAGAATTTTTGATAATATGTTGTCTAGGATGGTTAGTGAGTGTTTAAAATACATTTTTTTTAATAAAAAAAGAACCGACTTCAAAATAACTGAAAAGCCAAAAATAACCCGTTCATGTACAGATTACATTTGAATCACTTTTTGAAGTCGGTGCCAAACCACTCAACTTTTACTATGAAAAATGATGCCGCGCAAATTTTTGTTCGATATTATATATTATTATATTCTAGTTTACGTGAGGTAGACAACATATTATCAAAAATTCAAAACTTCTGGACCGTTTGTAAGGTCAAACTCCTTAATTCACTGAATTATTATACAATGGATACAATGCGTCACTGTGATTCCGTACCGTCTCCGTATTTTAAGCAGCGGTGTGGAGGGCATGCGTTAAAAACGGTACGGATACGATGCGTCACTGCGATTCCGTACCGACTCCATATTTTAAGCGGCGGTGTGGAGGGCATGCGATAAAAACGGTACGGATACGATGCGTCACTGCGATTCCGTACCGTCACCGTATTTTAAGCGGCGGTCTGGGCGCACCTTTAGTCTTCATCATTTCCGCAACACAAAGACCCCCGGATATTGCGAATTCCGTCGTGTATTCCTGTCTAGTTAGAAATTGACTGAAAGTTTATTACATCAAATGTCATAGTTATATACACGAAAAACTCACACACATACAAATACATACAACTCCATGCGCGCTCGGACAAACGTATGCAAACGTAAATTGACTTGTAGTAGTAGAAGAGCGGGATTTCCTCACACATCAGGTATCATTATACTTACTAGGAGATCCCTTGTAAGTTTTTTTTCATTAACGAGTTTCGAATTAATTTTACACTGCGTTGAAAGTGATGTAGTCGGATTCGGATTTTCCGGAAATGTTTTTTTTCATTAGACTTCAATATTTGAAATTTTAAGGTTTAAATTTTTACAAAAATCTGTGGAAACGTAACAACAATAAAGGGGTTTTAACAAATCGATCATTGGTTCTATGTTTATCATGTCATGCTATTTGTATTCATTTAGAAAATATTTTTACGAAATAAAAAGCACAGAATCCCTGTATAATTTCTGCTGGTCCTTCCGTCAATAACAATTTAAGTGCAGCGTCCACCTCATTAAAACTCCGCTGAACGATCACTATCGCCGCTGCGCACGAGTGGAGTGGAGCATCTCTCTCACTACATGCCAATTATCAAAGCATTCGAGCGAGAAATCCAGCATCGTGGGCGACAGCTTAATTGGGACACAATCTTTGCACCTTCGTGTTTAAAGGCCTTATAAATGCTCTGCCGTTTAGACAAGATTGAACTCAATCCAAAATGGAGAACAGTGGAGTTTGGATAAAATTATTGAGGGACTCAAGATGTTGGTAAAGATGATGGTCGATCTTTCGTGGGAATGGTAAATATTTTCGGTACTCAAATTAAGTCTTAATTTAGGCTAGAAATTATAGTTTGATTGATAATAAAAATGCAGGATTTTTGCTCTGATTAGCGATCAGTGAAAGAGACAAAGCGTGACTGCTTGGTAATGAATCGACTAATTTGAATGTTGAATGTCGAACTGTGATTACTACGGCGATGGGATTAATTTATTTGAAATTTGGTAAGGTCAGGGACAAGCGCGCCATACGAGATAAGTGTAGCTACTACAAAAATATCGGCAAGTGGACTACTAACGCCATGTTACAACCCCATGCCACTAATTCTGTAATCTGCGCTAAGATGACGAAAAAAGAAATGGGGTACTACCTGCCTTTTCTCGAACCGTTTCGTCTCATTTTCAAATTCACTTCGTCCCAGTTAACACCAGAACGCCCAAATTCACAGATTAAGATGTTTACTAAGCCTAGAAAAGTCAGGATTTGAGGGGCTTGGCTTTTTCCTGGGATCTGATAACTTTTTTACAGCAAAAGCATGTGAGTATTGGCCGCCAATTTTACATAAAAAGTTTTTGGTGGGTTTTTGTTATTTATGTGGTAGCTGGGCTTATCCCGTGTGGCGGGCGCGACCCGACTGAGTTTACACATTATATGTGACTGTCAAGGACACATCAGTATAGCACAAATGCACTGTGAACTTCAGACCGCGCGACTTAGTTTATAAATTGCTGAATTTTTATTTTTTAGGGCTCCGTATCCAAAGGGTAAAAAACGGGACCCTATTACTAAGACTCCGCTGTCCGTTCGTCTGTCTGTCTCTCTGTCCGTCTACCACCAGCCTGTATCTCATGAACCTTGATAGCTATTTGATATTTTCACAGATGATTTGCCGGTATAGCAAAAAATACTAAAAACAGAAAACAATATATATTTAAGGTTTGTTGTACGTGGGAACTAGGGTTTCTGCTCGAGAAGTCTCGAACTCGAGACTACTCGAGAAATTTGGCTTCATTCGAGACGAGATTTTTTTTCAAAGTACTCGAGAAGTCTCGAGTACCGCAACCGGTATATGCACTTTAATTTTTTGCCGTGTTATACCACCCGCATTTCGTATTTCGGCGCTTAAAACGAAGACGACGCGAAATGCGTGGCAGCGCGGGTGACGGGGTGAAGCGGCAACGCCAAACTGGCTACACTAGTCAGTTAGTGTCCGACTCATATTCGACGGTGAAGGTCGTGCGTGTCGTATCGCCGCGCGCGATTGTCGAAGTCGTCGACAAACTGCTTTATTTGGACACTACCATTATCAGCTGATTAAAATACTGTTAATTAATATAAGTCTGTTACTTGAAGAAGTTCTTTTGATTTGTTTTAAGAAGATTTTATTTTATGTTTTTCATCATTTAATGATGATAACCGTAAACCGGCTGATTAAAATACTGTTAGTTAATATAGTTGAGATTGTTACTCGAAGAAGTTCTTTTGATTTGACTTAAGAAGATTTTATTTTATGTTTTTCATCATTCAATGATGATAACCGGCTGATTAAAATACTGTTAATTAATATAGTTAAGATTGTTACTCGAAGAAGTTCTTTTGATTTGTTTTAGGAAGATTTTATTTTATGTTTTTCGTCATTTAATGATGATTTATGTGACGGATATGAATACAATTAATAATGGTGAAATTAAACTTACTTTTTGATATTTAACTTGTTTTATTTGGTTACATTTTGACAATTTTTACGATTTTTTTAAAAAGCCTCGAGACTCGAGAGTACTCGAGAAATTACCCTCGAGATTTCTCGAATCTCGAGAAAAATAAAAAGTCGAGAAACCAGAAACCCTAGTGGGAACCCAAGGTGCGCGACTCTGACTCAAACTAGGCCAGTTCTTTTTACGTCTGCAACTCCATAATTTCACTATAATGAATAATTCCGAAATACTGAGTCTACAAAAAACCAAACACTTATCGATCCGACTCGCAAAAATTAATGAGATATGAGATCTCTAGACAAGAACAGCCGCCAGAAAGCGTTTGGACAGCCTAACATCCTCACATGCGAAAGAGTTTTGGCCTAAGCTGAAACGGAGACGCCTCGCTCACTCGGTCAATATATCGTCACTTGTAATATGAATTAAGGTAACCGCCAAATGACGATTTTTCAGGAGAGGCCAAAAACGAAATTGCAAATTAAAAAAAGTGCAGTAACATTTTATTTCCTAATCCGATTAAAATGATGTAAAGTAGTTATAGCTTAATTTTGTAAGATCTTTCAGTTGATAATGGTCTCAAAAAGGCTGCTATTATAGTTTAGAAAATAGCGTGGCACTTACGTTAATTTTTTTCCAAAAATAAGGAGTTACGTTAACACAACACAACATTGATTACAAAAAATGAGTCCTAATTTAAAGTAAGTCACACAAACGTAAAAAAATCTAACGTAAGGGACACACATTTTCAAAACGTGGACTTACATTAGCGGAATTCAGCTATGGAATTTTTGAACTTATCCAATCGTAATAAGGTTTAACATAGAGTTATTTCTTGTTTTTCAGTTAATTAGTGGCAGGATAGTAAGTCGTGATAAAAACCGGTTTAAATAAGCGGGAAAAAGTTTCTTTTTTGTTTATAAAAACCAAAATTGGTAAAGGCACCTTTAGATTTAAAGAGTATTAAAAAAACACTTCATTTTCTTTCCAATCTGATACTTTTCCTTACTGTTTTTCCTCACTTTGCTTTTCTTTCTCCCTTTCCTAAAATATTTACCTTTGTAACTTTTTTACCTATGACTTTTACTGTACATTCTGCTTTCCCTTTTTCTCTTTCTTTTTTTATTTATTTATTTTTTATTTATTTATTTATTTAAATTAGTTACACAGCATAACAGTAAATAAACCAAGGCACTGTGAACTACAAAATTACATTACAAAACAAAAAAACTTAAATCTTATTTGATTTAGGCGACGTAACAGCGTGGCTCCGTTGCGTCGTCTGATCTGGTGCAGGATTCGGCAGATTGCCCCGGAACTGCCGAAACACAACACCCTTCGGCCAGAAGTCTGCACTTGCGATGGTGTCCTGCAGCGGCCGCGGCACGCGCACCACAAACGAGCTGAAGTGCACGTAGTGCCGGGACTGCAGCTGGTGCACCCTCAGCGAGAAGCCAGTCTTCCGGTGGACGTACTCCACCACATCGTCAGCCACGGCGGAGTGATGCAAGCGCGACACATAGAGCGCCTTACTCGGTGTGGCAATCCGAAGACCAGAACCAACCGGCTCTTTATCCGGGGGTTTTTATTTCTTTCTATATAGTTTTCTTCGTATTTATTACCTTCTTTCTGTTCCATTCATCAACTCCCTCCTTTTGTTTTTAGTGACGTAAGTTTAAACTTCAGCTTAACGTTGTATAATTTCGTTTAAATAATCAATTTTTTCTTTACAAACCCTAAGTCTTATTTTCAGTGTAAGGCTTGTCCCTGTCTGAAACTAGCCGAATGATCTTTATTTGATTCTTCATTAGTAATTTGACCATTTCCTGGCAAACTGGTGACTAAATGTTTCGTCACATAATTAGTAACTCACTCTCACGTCACTATTATGAACTTGAACGTCAAGGGGTAAATTTACGACTGAAATGCTTCGAATACCTTCGCTATTGGGCTTCGACATCTTTCTTGTAGAGCTGAATCGGATTTAGAGATTTTCTTACATCTTGCAAGCTGTTGTTTTCTCGCGAACTACTTATTTGAAGCATCATTGGTGTCCCGTTATTAGTAGAAAGTATGGCCCAGCTCAACGCCTTTCTCTGGCTGAAAAAAATAATGGTCAAGGGGCAAGCAAATAGTTAACGTATTTTATTGAATCATCGTATCAATACAATGACTTTACGTTGGATACGTAGGCTACTGAAAAAAATGATTGGGAGTATCTCAATGTCACTAACCTCCACCATATTACTATTACTAACATCATTCATTCCTGTCTCTTGTTTTCTAAAAATAATATACAAGTATATACATTTTATTATGCCTACATGTTGCTACATGGTAGTGGCAGTGACTGATTTTCACAGAAAAAGTTTTCACAGTCCGTTTAACCAGACATTTAAGAGATTCCCTAAAAACGAAATGCATTTAGCCAGATTGTTTCAATTAAAAGTCCCTAATTCAAGAATTAGACATGACATAAATAGGCATAATGGCTAATTAATAAATAACTTAACTTTAAAAAGTTTAAAACATCAATTTCAATTTGATACTGGAAATCCCGACAAACTTCATTCCGCCTTAGAACTCCCTTTTGAGGTGATAATAATTTCTATAATACTTACTTAGTACTTATCTTTTTCAAATTTCCCTTAATTTTTGAGTTTTTTTTTGTGTAATATTATTATTTATTTATTTTTTATGTCGTTGAGGGCAAACGAGCAAACGGATCGCCTGATGTAAAGCGATTAATGTACTTAACTCGTAATTTTTAACTGTACTTTTTTTAACGCAATCGCACAATACTGTCCTTATCACGAATTGTTGGAACCAGGGATCATTACCGGTATTCATAAAAATTACAAAAAAAATATTACAGATTTTATTTGAAATGCCCATTACATATAATTAAAGTATTGGTATAGAACTTTGAAATTAGCTCAGTAAAATAAAGAAATGTGTAATAATAAGCGAAATACCGAAATTTAATACCAGTAATTGTATGGAGTCGAAAACCGGCATCCGATCGCTGGTCGGTACAAACTAAAGTGGCTATCATATCCATCACAACACCAAATCGTAAACAGACGCACGCGGTAGTGTTTGTAATTGCTTCCTACAGGCAAATGTATGGTCGTCTCACCGGTATCTACTCATTAACACTGCAAAGGAAAGAGATGGTCGCAAAGTTCCTGGTAACCAAAATAACGTAAGCACCAGGTCCGTCTAAATTAAGTACATAATTTTAATGTAACCGTCATCACTCGAGCCTTGGGAAGACAAATAATAATGTAAGAGGCATTAATTGCTTTAAAAACTACGAAAACTTTAATGTTACTGACTAAATTATATATTCACCCAGCTTGCAGTAAGCACAATTTGTGACAAGATTAGACTATAATTGACTTTAATTGGTTGCTGTCTTATAATCTCGTTTAATTTTTTTTTTACTATCTAATCTGAGCATATAAATCATTTATGTACCTTATCATTTACATGATTTGATTCAAAAACTAAAAGTATAACCCATTTAATGTAAGAACCATTTAATATTTTTTATCTAGCTTTGAAGCTAACGTAACAGTCAATCGGTAATAAAGTGCTATAAATTGAGTAATGTAAGAGTCATTTATTTACCGATGGGTCTTACATTAATGACTTTCGTTCAACTTTGGCCAATACTTGTGGTTACGTTAATCTGATATTAAGTAATTTACAAACAATGTTCCATACACCAAAATAAATACAGAAAACTAAAAAAAACGGTAAATTTTTGTTTAATGTAACCAACATTTTTTTCAAGATATCGTAATTTTAATAACAGCAATGGATAGATCGTCAAATTTACAGACGAACTGTATACTTAACTCAATTTCGTCATTTTGGCGGTTACATTAATTCATATTACAGGTGACGATATACATTATAGATAGAGCCGACATGATGCAATAAAATTCTCTATCTCAGATGCTCACCTTCATGCACCAGACGAAATCCTTCCAATAGCTGCCTTTGAAGTGGTTCTTGATGTGTGAAGGCTGCAGGTCACTGACGTCTATGAACACCACCTCCTCTCCAGGAGTTGGGTCTTCTCGTAACCTGGAATTGGTATGTTCATATCATCAGAATTTGCTTATAATTTCCATCCGAGTATAATAAAGCAGGAAGTGATTTTACAGTTGGTAAAATTTTGACAGCATCTGTTTACATATAAAGAGAGGATTTTTCAAGTCGATTGGATTGGATTTGACTTCGTTGTTTATGAACCTAACCTTAGTTGAGGTTCCTGAACCTAATTTTGTATATTTTTAGAAGCTGAAATCCCCGCAGGGTTCTCATTCTTGTCAGAATTGAGATGTGAGAAAAGGACTGAAGAACCGCTGGAAGATTTACAAATTCGAGCCTGAGTCCGTTTTTGAGAATATTCTTCGGTTTGTATAGAACCCCCAAACATTTCCCAAGTAATATAGATAACTTTCCCGAAAATTTTCGGCTAATGCCGGTGAACGACTGAACTACAAGTGGATTTTCTGAAGTACCTTCTACTCGTGCTGTACCTAGACAAGTTTAGCCAGTTCTTTAATTGAGAACATTAAGTTTTACAAAGGTACTCATTCATATTAGATATATTATTTTTTAAAAGCTTTTATTTAACTTGCAATGTATGTATGTATGTACCTATGTATCTAAGTATGTTTGTTCGGGTGAAATCTTGCAACTCAATTTTGAAGCAGATATCGTCAACCGATTGAGCTGAAATTTTGCATACTTACTTAACTTTGATGACAATACAATAATAATTATGGTACTATGGGGCTGATCTGATGATGGGGCCGGAAGGTGGCCATAGGAACTCTATAATAGAAAAAGCAATCCTACCGAACTTGGGCTCTTTAGAATCGTCTCAGTGAGCATTTGATGGATATCCAAAGAAAAGTACAGTCGGCTATAAAAGCTTGCCAGAAACTTATTTCTTAATAGTACACGGTATATACATTCAGAATCTAGGGTAAGTTTATTCTTACGTTATCGTATAGTTTTCAAGATATCATTATTTAAAACCTCGACATATTTGGTCACATTCTGAAGGCATTAAACATTAGGTACTTTGGTCTATATGGAATTATTAAGGCAAATAAAAAAAAAGGAAAATTTCACGTAAACTTTTTAATTTTCCTCACTAAATCCAAATAGTGTAGACTATCAGAAAAATTACAATATGGATTCATAAGAAAAACTAAATGATCCCAATCGAATACAACTAGCAAACCGAGGAGACATCTATAAACGGTATTTTTGTTTATTATAATTTGAAATTTTTGGAAGAGGAATGTAAACAGCTTGCGACAGACAACAAAGACGCTATTGTGGCTTTGTCTTAACGTTATTCAGCGAAGTTATTGAAGAGTCAAGACATACTTGAATTTTCAACGCTTAAGGAATTTTTTGAAAGATATGATACGGTAATACATAATTTGCGTTGATTGCATGCATGGCGCCGATTAGCAGTAAATATTTTACGTGGAGACATTTCTGTCTAGCCTACATTTATGACCCACGGCTGGCAAAGGTTCTTCCACTCCCTCTCCCTCTCCCTCTAGATTATCACAGAAATCAACAGATGGCAGTCTAATTCAGTCGATGCTGGAAGAATATAAAATAAGTGATTTTTTGTTAGACAATAATTAATGGAGCACAACTTCCCTGTACTCTATTAATTACTTATAATATTTGTATGCCTAACGGCTCAGCATAGTGGAACTGAAATAAAATTGTCACACCTGTATTATGTACATATGCACCTATGTTGAACGAATAAACGATTTGTATTTGTATTTGTAAGACGTACCAGCGTACGATGCCCACCCACGCTGTAGGAGCACTATGTTAATGAAAACTCTTGCCGTATATCCACCACCATGAGCCACCAACTGTTAAAGGGTCTCACTGTGTGCCCAAGATTATGAGACTCCGCGCCAGTAGCACCGACAAAGGCCTATCCGTAGCAGTTGGCACTGGCAGACGTAATACGGCGATCACCTACGCTGAAGGAGCACTATGTAACTGATAGAGGGTCTTACCGTATGTCCAAGATCATGAGCCACCGCGCCAGCAGCACTGACAGAGGCCTATCCAGAGCAGTCAGCACTGGTAGACGTGTTAGCGTCTTACGGCGACCACCTTCGCTGAAGGGGCACTATGTAACTGAGGGTCTCACCATATGTCCAAGATCATGAGCCAACTGGCCAGCAGTGCCCGCGCAGACAGAGGCCTATCCAGAGCAGTCAGCACTGGCAGACGTGCTAGCGTCATACGCCGACCACCTACGCTGAAGGGTCACTAGTAAATGGTAGAGGGTTTTACCGTATGTCCAAGATCATGAGCCATCGGGCTAGCAGCGCCCGCGCAGACAGAGGTCTATCCAGAGCAGTCGGCGCTGGCAGACGTACTAAAGTCATACGGCGTCCACCAACGCTACGGGCGCGAAGGGGCACTATGTAACTGAAATAAAAAGATATAAATATAAATATAAATAAAACGTGAAATGAAATAAACTGAAATAATTAATTCAGTAAGTGCACTTTTACAAGATTGTGAATCTACCAGCATTTACCAAGAGGAGACCGCTGTTGAGAAGAAAGCCGAAAGAAATTTACTATTATATTATAACTAATTAGTCAAATTAAATGGTTGAATTTATAATACAACTATGCACCGTAAAACTAAACTAGCAACTCCTGATAATTATCTAGTGGATCCTTTGTCAGACATGTACGAGTAGTCAGTATGTTCAGTTGAATCAATCAGTCTTAAATAAGTATGGGATGTAGGATAAATGCGTAGAAGAATTTTTAATGTCGCTTACGTTGCCCACTCATAACATTTTACTGTTTTTTGTTTTACTATACCTATATACCTACGCGGATATTGAATACGCGGATTTGCTGAAATATAAATATTAAATGCGAACTTTTGTTAAAGTCTGTGAAGTGAATCTCGTTTCGTTAATAGGTAAAGCAAAAGCAATTTTACAGCAATATGCTACAATGTGGCTACAATGCTTGTAGCAGGCAATGTGATATGGCACCCTTGGTAAAATAATGCAACATGTGACTTTGCGTCAAAAGTGGTTTTATTACGTAAATATCTTTAGAATTATGCGTTCTACACTGTAGATTTTTTTTATAATTTTATCTTTTTTCGTTTCTGAGATATTTTAAGCGGAAAACGACGCAAGTGAAGAGGCGACGTAAAATTTATTTATTTATCGTATGGCGTAAAATTTACACTGCGTGCTTACTTATAATTAGTTATAATTTAAATTTACAATTTGCGAGGAAATTAACAGCTTCGCTTGTTAGGTCTTTAAGATCTTCCACCTGACCTGCGAATCTAGTTAGTGGGCATTCCAAGACAATATGGCGTACAGTCTGCTATGGGCATCCGCATTCGCAGCCTTCGTCCTCGGTCCAGCCCCATCTTTTTCGTAGTTGGTTGCAGTTACCAACTCCCGTTCTCAGGCGGTTGAGCGTGCACCAGACCTGACGTTTTTCGTTAAAACCAGGTGGGCGAGAGCGTGGATTCAGCTCGAACAGCTCGGGTGGGATGCATCTGGCTGACCATTCCGCAAACCAGGCCTCGTTTGTGTTCCAGTTGGAGTGTGGTTGGTGTGCCTGTAATGCCGGTGGATTTCGCGATTTTAGCCTTGTCGATTTAAAGGCGGCTAGGTCTCCGTTGATAGGCAGCTCGGGTCGTCTAAGCGCCTTATTCACTTCCGCGTGTAGGTGGTGTGTGCGGCGGAGTTGGGGCGGGGCAATACTGCACAAAGCCGGAAGCCAGTATAGAGGAGTCGGTTTTAAGCATCCCGTAATTAGGCGCATGGTGTGGTTTAGCTGTGTGTCGACTACAGTGGTATGAGAGCTGTTTAACCAAGTAGAGGCGCAGTATTCTGCCGTTGTATATACGAGTGCCAGGGCGGATGTTCTTAAGCAGCTGGCTGAGGCTCCCCACGTTGTCCCTGTCAGCTTTTGTAGGATGTTGTTCCTGGTTCTCAGTGTAAAATAATGGTACAAATGCGTATGCATCCTTTTTTGACGTCGTTCCTGTGAGCGCATATCGGCGCGCGCGTTGTCGTAAAGTCAGATGCGTCGGTGTTACCGGACTGTGATCATGCGTTGCGTTTTGGATCTAAATCGGCGAGAATGGACGCGGAAAACGAAACCGGTAATGATAAGTACTTTTTACAGGTCAAGAAAATTATCTTGTAATAAACAATCATATGTGCACATACGACTGTTTGAGTTCTAATTATTGAGATTAAATAGCCAGTCGCATGATCACATTCGACGTTATTTATCGATTTTTAAAAAATTAATATATTATTTTACAAACATGATAGGCAATATTGCCATAATGTTATAAGATGAGTTTAAGGTAGTTTAATTATTTTTTTAAATTATGGTCGTATATTCATTTGCGTCGTTGTTGTACAAACTATTCATAGTCGCATCGTAACATGTTGCGTTATTTTAGGTTGTAGTTTAAGATGCGTCGTTATCAAAAAGTTTGAAGGTATAAAGAAGCATGTTATTGTAAAAAAAATCTAACGTTTTATTAATATGTAATAACTAAATGCCTTACCTCTAATTCCAACCATTCTAAACCATTGAATTTATCGTATTTATATTTTTATTGCCTATATGAACTGTACGAACTTTACCTACTAATAAAAATCTACTTATTTGTAGATCTTAACATATTTATCATATTGTATTTATTCCTATAATGCCGTTTTTAGAGAAGTGATTACTCTTTTCGTTATTTGAAGTTTCTAAAGGAATCTCGAAATGTTGGGACACGAGGGAATCTTCGACAAAGCGAACTTAGAAGAATCTGCTCTACCCGACCCTATCAGCGAAAAAATAACCTGTTACTACTTACGACTGCATACATCATGCTGGCATATAATGTGCTTGTAACAGTAATAAAGCAGAAAAAGATAAGAAGGAAAGCCCTGCTCTCGACAGATGTCCACCAAAACTTTTAACCTACTTAAATCTTTCCACGCACGGTGCTGTTGTTCATGACAGCCGGACTTCTGCTTTGTTCGACATGCGGAGGGGACTGCGGCCGAGTATTGCCACCGATACTTTTCGACATTTTTTTCCCTGCTTCTGAAGGTTGCATTCGGGAACTTTAGTTTAGGGGATACACTTTACACGCAAGAGTAGAAGTGAAACTTTTTGATTTTTCCCTGTTAAGGTCTCTTCGTAAACGTATACATAGATTCACTGTTATTTTCCGATGATGCCGCATTCATTACCAAAAATTTCCCATGAGTTACAGATTCTTTTCGACAAGTTCGCACACCCTTGTTCTCTCTTTTCCATGTCCATGAATGCTAAGAAGACAGTTGTTCTGGCGCAAGGTTTTCATCAGAAACCAACTATTTTGTTGTATAGTGTCGTGTCCCTTGATGTTGTTGATCAGTTCCCTTATAGCAATCCCACTTGTCAAGCAATCTGTCGCTGAATGTGGAACGCTATCGGGAGCCGCCTTGGTAAAGCGGTTACAATGTTTGGGAAGCTCAGTGCAGGAGTCTAGACTATACACAATACACAAACACTTTGGTCTTGATTGTCACTATCTGACAATCAAGACCAAAGTGTTTGTGTATCAAACTTGTGTTCTGAGTATAGTTTTGTGTGGAACTGAAACCAGTACGTCGTATGCCAAACAAGAAATAAGGCTGAATATTTTCCACTTGCGGTGCCTTAGTAGCAGTCTAAACATCACTTGGCGGGACAGGGTCACGAATCAGTATTGTAAGTCGCGCAGTTTTCCAGCATTACTGCAATGCTTAAACAGCGTAGATTGTGGTGGCTGGGTAAGCATGTGCACTGTATGGATGCCACTCGCTTACTGTGTATATATGTACCCTGAAATGCCGACGAGCATAGCAAGTGGAGAAAGTCTTTAGCCGACGACTGTAAGACTGAGAAATCAAAGCTGGTTTCAGGTTTAAGCCGTAAAAAGCGAGAGGAGACACCATAATGAGAGGAGGGTTGTTTCACCAGCTCGATCATCTAACGACCCTTTATTGAAATGACAATCTTCATCACTGTCACTCCCGCATCGGACTTTATAGTCATTCTTAATCTTAAGTGAAAACAGTTTATGACTTATATAAAATTATTAGGTCTTTAAACACTCGTGTGTTTCGTAAAACCAAGCTCAGGTCAATGCTCATGTTTTAAGGCTTATCGTTAAGTAACAGTTGTAAATACTACTATCAAAAAGTTTAATATTCTTATCTATTCGTTTATTAAGTTTTATTACAAGTACGGATATTTCATAAATAAAATTTATATAGTGTTTAGTATGAACGAGTTGTTAATATTTACTAGTTTAAGTTTTTAACGCTTATTTTTTTTGTGGAGTACATATTTTATGGAAAATATTATGTAAGTGATGATACCTTATCATGCCGATAAAAATTTAATATGTATTAAAATTAATAACATTGTTTTATTTTCTTGCACTTACTGTGTTCTAGTAGCAAACCACAGTATTTTTACTCATTGCTGCCTAGTTATTTAAGTAAATAATTCGGTAAAATAAGTTCACTTGAAATAATATTCATTTAGAGATACCTAAATCTTTCAGATTCTATAGTAATATAATATTTTACACATATACGACCTCATACTTTCAAGGGTTATTCATAAAACAAAGACGTATGTGCACATGCGTCACGTAGATTGTTGTAAAATAATGACGGATCTGCTGATACGTCGGCTGATGCTTGGTAATAAATAGCCGTATGTGCACATCCGTTACATTATTTTGAAAAATAATGCGTTAAATTAAATGGGAGATAACACATTTAATTGATTACATGAATATAAACCTATATGCAAAAGTATATGACAATTCGACGAAACGCAAAAATGTTATCAGCAAAAATCACTTGCAGAATTTTTAAACTGCTCTCCTGTAAAGTACACATTTTGCAGATGTGGCTTTGTTTTACCAAGGGTGCGATATATGCTCCTTCGATATATGCTCCGCTCTTTTGCAATAATACGGTTGAAATATTGCTGTCTCGAGTGAGGAATTCATGATATCCCTGCAAGATAAGAGGCCATATTCCTTTTAATTTTTTTTTATTATGACAAATATATTGATAATTTGAACCAACTTTGAAGTGAATAATACTTTTCCCTAAACTATTTCATGCTTTCATTGCGTGCAGTTGAAAGTAAGTAAACAAAAAACAGTTTACTGCGTAAACTTTTGTCAAATTCGAGTTTTTGATACATAATGTTAAATGACTAATTCGAACTGTAAGTTTCAAATATATATACAAATTAAAATCGCAATGGCCCTGTTCTAAGTAGTAACGTTGATAATATGTTAAGAAACATGTTTGATCATAGAGAAAAATGTCTAAAACAATCAACGTTTTTGAAGGAGCCTTAAAGATATCGTCGCCATTGTCAAACTTTTTGAGAGCAATGGTATTTATACAAATCGAGGTTGCGTTCTCGTCTTTTTCCCCCTTCAAAACTTAACCAATCTTTACAATAGTTTAGGAGCTGAATGGGAAGGAAATGATTTGAATCGGATCGTTTCGATTTTTGCGCTTTTCATTATGATATTTGTGTTCTAGGCGTCTGTTTTTGGCCAAAATTCCGCCGCCAACCGCCGGCCACCTGGTACACAAATTCTATAATCAATAATACGCATGTTGTAATTTTTAGGGTTCCGTACCTAAAGGGTAAAAACGAAACCTTATTACTTCTTCTTCTTTCGTGTCGAGGTTCCTCAAATATGTGATGCCCAAAAGGCAGCGGCGTCGACAGCCCTGACCGTCGCATCCCTCAGGTCAAGGAGCGAACAGGAATATGGGCATGCCGGACAAACCAGCAGATGCGCCATCGTTTGTGGTGCTGAGTTACAGACGCATTGAGTTGACTGGTCCCGAAGCAGACCCCATCGAGCCATGCTTTCCCTGCAGCGGCCAACTTGGGACCTGAGCCGGTTTAGTGTCCTCCAGATTGGCCATGGTTCGTTTTGGCCAGGCGGTAATTGCTCTAAGGCTGGCACATATCCATCAGGTGTCCCCCACGTGTTTTGCCACGGCAAACGACGCGCATCAGCTGGACAGCCCAGCAGGGGACTGGGTGCGCCGCATGAAGCTCTTGCGACTTTTGAGCCGGACAGGCGGCGGTTCGTGGCCGTGCAGTGGATGGCGTGGGTCATTCTCCTGATTGCGTTTTTGGACAGCGCATGCGACTTCTCTACGGGCATCTGGGGGAGCAATGCCCGCAAGTGGGTATAGCTTGTTAAGAGGGGTCGGCTTGAGGCATCCGGTGATGGTACGACAGGTTTCGTTAAACGCCGTTGTTACTAGGCTAGCGTTTGCGGACCGATGCCATACTGGACACGCGAATTCTCCTGCAGAAAAGCATAGCGCTAATAATCCGGTGGTGCGTAGTGTGTGTGGGGTTGCTCCCCAGCTTGTAGACGCTAGTCGGCGCAACAAGTTATTCCGCGCGTTAACCTTCATACGGGTGTTGGCACAGTGTGTCTTGAAGGTTAAAGCTCTGTCCAGTGTAATTCCCAGGTACCGCGGGTTGGGGCAGTGTTCAATCGCCGTTCCATTCCATGTCACGTTTAAGGGTCTGTTTGCTTGGTGGTTGCGCAGGTAGAATGCACAGGATTGGGTCTTGTTAGGATTTGGCTGGAGACAGTTGGCTTTGTAGTAGTTTCCGAGGTTTTCCAAAGCCGCAGACAGGGTCCCCTCAACTTCTTCAAAAGAACGGTATTGTGCAGCGAGGGCCAGGTCATCTGCATAGAGAAAGCGTTGAGTCCCTGGTGGGTTGGGCTGGTCGTTTGTATATATGTTAAAGAGGATTGGGGTCAACACACTTCCCTGGGGGAGACCGTTTTTCTGGTTTCGCCAGCGACTTTTTCCTGAGTTAAGGTGTACCTGAAAGCGGCGATTACGGAGCAACTCGCCGAGGATTCGTACGAAACCCCTGTCTTGTGTGACTTCGGCAACTTTAGACAACAGGGTCCTGGTGTTGACGGTGTCGTAGGCTGCCGATAGGTCGACAAAGACCACGCTGGTGACCATGCCAAGCTCAAACCCATCCTCGATGTGCTGTGTCAGTCTAAGTATCTGGTTTGTGCACGACTTTCCGGGACGGAAACCCGCCTGTTCGGGGATAAGTTGGAGGTCCACTGCGCGTGTCAGTCTATTCAAAAGAAGACGCTCGAATAGTTTGTACGTGTGACACAATAAGGAGATTGGACGGTAATTTTTGGCATCATCGAGTGGCTTCCCAGGTTTTAGCAGCGCTACTACCTTTGATTTTCGCCATGCTTTTGGTATGTTGAGCGTCACCAGGCAATCGTTGTAGAGAGATAGCAACCTTATTACTGAGTTTTAAGGATGACATTCGTCTTCAAAATCTCTGAAATATGGTCCGCACGTGAACGCACTTTCTGGCGAGCTATGGGGCCTATGTTCAGCAATGGACGTCAGTGGCTGATATAGATATATTTAAAAGTACTTTTAGATTTGACGTTTGTTTTCATAATTTTTTGACATATTGAGCTATTCTTGTTGATATAACTACAGTATCTTGAAGTATTTAACATCAGTCACCATCGATATATTAGGCCCCAGTGGGACTAGCATATCTTGCCGCGAGTTCGTTTCTCGCGCAACTCAGCGTCACCTCTCATGCTCGCACGGTATTGAAAAGAAAGTGACAGGTAGGTGGTATTAGTCGCGCGACAAATAGTCGCGTGTCATGACGTGCAGCTGTAAGAAATCCCTCGAGAGCCAATCCGTTTGGCCACCCGAAGCGGAATACACTATAAAGCCTGTCTATTTGAACTGGGACAAAGCTGTACGTGTTTGGTTTTAAACTGTTACACTTTGGTATGTACGATTCTCTCTCACAGACTCAAAATCAAAATAAAAATATTAGAGCACATGAATTAGGGCAAATAACGTTAGGACTAACAATCGTTAGTTAAAAAGATATTAGGGAAAACAAAAATAGTACAAATCGTTTAAGGGATACCGAAATAGACCAATTCCCACAGGGCCGAGTCGGATAGGCTGCCGCTGCGTCATTTGTGGTAACGAAATAATTATGAGGATTCTTTTTTGGGGCCATTAGAACAAAAAAAAAGCATTTATGCATTGCAATTGTCATGTACTTTTACTAAGTTTTATTTTGTCGCAATAATTGATTTAAAACATACACTACCTTATGAGATTCACACAGGTAACGAGGGAATCGGGGAGTATTATGAATCCCATAACACATCCACTGCGTAAAATAGGCCCGTTAAAAGATTAATGACTAAACTCAAGTTTATTTCATACTTTGGTATTTACAGCTGAAGAACGTTGGAACTCTGCGTAATAAACTTAAACAATTTAATACAAACGTCCAAGTTTAAACATAAAACGCGGTCCGGATCGAATATGCCCGATGCGGGCTAAACCTTCCGAAGATAAAGTGCTTGCACTGCCGCTCTTGAATATTGCCTGCATTTTCCTTTGTGAAATACAATACTTCGCTTTTATATGCTTTTCTCAGACATGCAATGAAATGTTGTCATATTGTGCGTTATAACAGGATTCGAAGTATCACGTTACGGACGGAATAACTCTAGAGAACTTTAAATTGAAGGCCTAGGTCGGGAAGTATTATTTTTAAACATGGCGTATGTGTTCATGATCAGGCTGAATTATATTTTTTGAATGGCGTATTTTTTTATTTAATTGCATATGTTTGAGAAAACCATTATACATATGTTTGAGAAAAGCCTAGTCGTGAAAAGGGCATGCCGGCTTCGTATCACTATCCGTCTATACCTACTCACCCGACAAGCTCTTCTTTCCCGGTAATGTACTATTATGAACTACGTAACGGCACTATTAATTAACGGTTTAAGGATTCCACAGTTCTTTTAGTTTTAATCTCTATTACCCGAATGCGCGACAGCAAATAGCCCAGTAAATGTTTTTGAAGCGTATGATCTATCATCGTCAAGTATTCGGCAATTAATTTTCTTTAATAATTATTTTAATAAATGTTATTATTTTATTAGTAATCTTAATCACAACTACAATCACTCTCATTTATAACAGCAAAATAAATTTTATAATAAACTATTTTCTAAACCGATAACTTTTTAAAATTTCATCCAAATGTATGACTTGGAAAAAATAGGAAACAACACTGTTGAAAAAATTGTGCAAAATTAACCAATCTAATTTCTCAGATTTCAATGCTTTCACCTCACTCGCTCGAAAACCTCTGCTTAGTTATAGCGCGAAATCTGCGTGCAAAAGTCTATTTTTTCCGCTGTAGCGTCGAAAAGTCATTTGAAATTAGAACACGATGATTGTGATGTATGTATTTTCCTCGCCGTAGAGTTAAAAATTTGTGTCTTCCGCACGGCTGCAAAATTGTTTGGCTTCTCTTGTCTTAAAAGCCTCGCTATGCTTAGCTTTCAATTTCAACACTCGCGGCGCGGCAAATAACAAAGATTTGCAGCCTCGCATAAGTATTCCTTCGGGATTCACAAATTCGTAGCCTGATTGGTAAATTTTTTCCTCTCCGTTTCTGTACACAGGCTAAGTGGTCCCTGCAATACTTACGCATCTTGGCAACTTGATAAGATATCTTCATCATCTGGGTGTCTCTTATGCCACAGTTCAGTCATCCCCCCAGGTCCTCTAGCTGTATAGTACCGCCTGGCTCTCTTAGAAGCCTCAACCTCGACTCCATTACAAGTTGTGAGGAAGAGATCGACGGTTTTCAGCTCGTCGGGGGAGGCTGGGCGGGTGAGGTTGTCGCGGGCCCATCGCTGGGAAAACGAAGCTGCCGGCGACATTCTGACTGTGAAAAGAAGTGATTATTAGATTATTTGATATATTATTACAATACAATACTTAATTTATCAACATATATACACACACATTATAATCACCAAAAAAAATTTATTTCATAATTGTGTTCCTATAGGGCTTCAGTTTTTATAGACTGAGGTAGGGAACCCTAAAATTAAATTATAATTTTAATTGTGATGGCAAATGTAATACGTTTCTATCGGCCACAGAGAATATTCCATTATTTATATAACAGATGCTGACAGTATTCCTCTCAACAAGGAAAGAGCGTAGCGACAGTCGAATTTGTATGGTTTTCCCATAGAATTCCATGTACTGTGGCGAAGATGGATATGTATTACATTTGCGACATGTTCCAATATTTGCTCCTCTCGAATTGTGTTGTGTGCAGACTATTTTTTGCGGAGAAAATTGTATTGCATTGACATTGCTTAGAGACCTTGACGCTTCTTTAGGTTTGGTCCAAGTTACAGGTGACAACACTAACTTGCGCGAAGGCTATATATATAATTATAGCTATATCCGTTCAAAAATGCTGATTGTTTTAGACATTTTTCTCTATGATCAAACATGTTTCGTAACATACTATCCATTTTACTACTTAGAACAGGGCGGGCCATTGCGATTTATGGGTATATATTTGAAACCTACAATTTGAATTTACCATTGATAATTTTTGTTTCAAAAACGTCTCCGATTTGACAAAATTCACGCAGAAAACTGTTTTTTTTTTACTAGCATGAAAAAGCTATGCTACTTTCTAGACCTCAGGGAAAAGTATTATTTACTTCAAAGAGTTGGTTGAAATTATCAATATATTTGTCATAACATAAAAAAAGGTAAAAGGAATAAGGCCTCTTAAATAACGGAATGGTAGTCCCATAGCCATTCAGCGAACTATCTTCTATTTATTATGAAACATTCAATGGCTCATGCACAGGATTCGGTAGCTTAGTGGACAGTGCACCTGTGTTGGTACCCGCTCGAGGCTTTAATTTTTTCGATTTAAGCATTTATCTTCAGCGTCTTAATTCATTTTTGTAACCAGCCAATAAGCTGGGGTAAAGTGTAACGGTAAAATATTTTAAATTACCATATAGATATCCCCGTTTTTGTTAACAGCGTACTTGACACGTGTTCATTCTACTACGAGTATGTGATGTGACTTTAGGTAAGTGATGATGGTTTGTTAGGCAACGCTTTCCTTAGGTTTTCCCAAATATATTCTAAACTAGGCTATAAAAAAACATGGTCTTTGGTTTATGAACTATATTTACAAAATCACAAAATGGATCCATTTAATATTCAACTTGTCAACTATGACGTACAGGGACTTTGACCCTTCTGAATAATATTAGCCCAATTATGAGAATTCTGAAAACAAGTTCAAAATTTCTTTTGGATAAAAGTAAACAGAAAATTTGCGTCCCTTTGAAGTCACATACCAATTTAAAAGATAATTTTTTCTTTGTTTCATGACATATGGAGCTAATTTTATTATTAGTCTAACCCCTTTTAACCTTTGCTCCAATAATTGAATTAGCGCCCTGTTTCTTTTCACTTGAGGCTGTTTATCACGCGACGGTTTTTTACGAAGACCATTCGCCATCTTTCACGGATGGTGCCTTTGTCCTTGAGTTCAGCTTGGTCGGTTTAAACGCACCACCTTCAGAATTTTCGGCTTTTATAACGCTATTGCCACTGAAGAGGTCTTAATATGTAAATATCGGATGGATTTTTATAACATAATACAGTGGTTATGACTACAAATACCACCAAAACGTTATTTTTATTCTTACTCTTTATATATTATTATATACAACGTTCTAAATTAGCATTGATAATAAGTTTTCTATTGGGACCGGCCCTAATTTCATGAAAAAGTAATTTATAGGATACATTTTACTCGTCAACGGAAATAGTATTTTATGCAACCGTTGTATAAGACAACATTGCACAGAAGACCTAAGTATATCAAAAGGAGTCAGACAAGGCTGCATTTTATCACCAGTTTTATTCAATCTATACTCCGAATGTATCTTTCAAGAAGCCTTAGCCACTAGATTGCTTTTGGTAACTACGGCTACCTGTCACCGCTCTTATTTTATTATATAAATAGAGTCCAACTCAAAATTCGAAGCAATTGAGTGGGTAAATGAGATTGATGTCGGTATAAAATCAAACGGAACCGTAATAAATAATATAAGATATGCTGACGATACAGCTATCTTAGCTGAGTCGAAAGAAGATCTCGAAATATTACTTAATCACTTAAACACCAAAGTAGAAGAATATGGTTTGAAAATGAACATCACAAAAACAAAATTCATGTTAGTTAGTAAAAAAGAAACCGTTTGTGACCCAGTTACAATTAATGGTAATTATATAGAGCAAGTAGAAAAATATAAATACCTGGGGTGCTGGGTAAACCAAGAATGGGACCCAGATAAAGAAATTAAAATTAGAATCGAAATTGCTAGAACAACTTTTATGAAAATGAAATCTTTCTTCTTAAACAAAGATATAAACTTAAAATTAAGATGGCGAATGGTTAAATGTTACATACTATCAGTACTACTTTATGGATCGGAGAGTTGGACTCTATCAAAAACGATTATCAACAAACTGAATGCTTTCGAAATGTGACTATATAGACGTATGCTTAAGATATCGTGGAGAGATAAAATAACTAATGTAGAAGTACTACAAAGAATGAAAAAGAAAGAAGAGTTAGTACTTACAATAATGAAAAAGAAAACCGCTTATTTTGGACATGTATATAGACATGATAAATATAATATAGTCAAAAACATAATAGAAGGTAAAATCGAAGGTAAAAGGGGTAGAGGGCGAAAAAGGCTAACATGGATGGACAACCTGAGGAGTTTTACGGGAGTTGACGCTGCCTTATTGGGTAGAAAAACCACGAATAGAGAAGAGTTCCGGACTGTGGTCGCCGACATCCGTGGAGGATATGGCACTTAAAGAAGAAGAAGAAGTTGTATAAGAGGGGGCAAAAAACGCGAGTGGCATGGGTTACGATGTGAGCGCAGCGAACATCGTAAGAAAGATGCCACGAGCGTTTCTTGACCTACTTATACAACGTTGCATACAATACTTTTTCTACGACTCGACATTTCATAAATAAAATGCAAATAAACAACAAAGAAAAAAATTATATGTTCCCGCTCGGAATTAACAAAATTAAAAAAAATCTCTGATTTACTTTTTTTTTATTGACGTCCATCTGTCAAAAAATATGAACTTATACATAAAGGTATACGTTCACTATACTAAACATCTGTCAAAAAAATATGAACTTATACATAAAGGTATACGTTCACTATACTAAACATCCATGCACTGAAGATAAAACCTTTTTTTTAAGTTGGCAGCAATGCCTTAGTACAATAAGTTTTTTTTTATTGCAAGTTGTGTGAAGAATGCAGCTGTTTATCTTGTAATCTGTGGTACTAAGTGATGCTTTTTTGGCGACATTATAACATTGTTTAGCAGTGTTTTTTTGGGCAATAGATTATAGACTTTTACAGACTTTCATAATTTATGTCTTTATATTAGACTTAGTAACTATAAATGACAGAAAAAAGTACTGGAGTAGAAAAATTCAAAAAATACGCGGACGATGATGCGGGCGCCTCCTGTCAGTCATGAAGTACATAAAGGTAAAAATCTAAATACTTATTTCATGGCTTGATACAGATAGGCACTTACGGTAAATTCAGAGCTGCGGAAATTTTACAGTTATTTAAATTAAATGTAAATTAAAATAAATATGCATTAATCCTTATATTGCAACGGAAAGATATTGATATTATTGATACTAATACTAATATAAGTTTGGCACACTATCGAAAGTGAACGGCAAACGTTCCTAGCAATTATTATCTATCTACTCGTATATATCATTCAGCCACTGACGTCCACTGCTGAACATAGGCCTCCCCTTTGACTCGCCACAAAGTGCGATCATGTGCAGACCGCATCCATTGATTCCCCGCTACCCTCACGAGGTCATCTTTCCTATACGTGGTCGCCAATCTAGGACTTTACTGCCCCAACGGCCGTCCATTCTCCGGGCTACATGGCTTGCCCGTTGCTACTTTAACCGTGCAATCCTGTCAGCTATATCGGTTACCTTGGTTCTTCTGCGGATATCCTCATTTCTGATTACATCGTGCAAAGAAACTCCGATGTTACGTGGCAATTAGTATGGATGGAGTAATTTACGTGCTCAGTAAAAATGACGAATTTTAACTATAACTTCTGACTCTGCTTGATAATGTAGTTGGACCTATACATGATTTGAACACCACAAAAGATAAGATCGATTAATATCTTTAAAAAATACATGCGCCTATTGTTTCTTTAAACAAGGCAAATAACAATGATCTCATGTCTACCTATATTTACAGGTACTTAAACTGATATTAATTGTGTTAATAAACCTCGTGATCGGTTTTTTACAAAGGAAATCTTTTTTGTGCATTCAATTTCGACCCATGGCAAGTGATTCATAAAATCGTGTATCGAAGAGATTTTAATCTGATATTTGATTTGCGTAATAAAGTATTTATTTTTAGTGACTTAGTCCAAAACTAAGCAAAGCGGATCCAGGACCCCCGGTTTAGTAGGTTCACTACAAACTGCGTCACCCGCGTCGTCGGTCCTATCATCCTATGGGCTGTAATATTAAAGATTACTGGTCCAAAGTCAAAAGGTTTTAAGCACATATGACGCAGAGCGTAGAATTAGAGAATTAAAGATTTGGTTTGATTGACGTAACGCTAATAATAGGTCAGTTGGGAGAGCACTACGCTGGAAACGTAGGGTCGAAAGCTTGAGTCTTGCTTACATTATGTAATTTACCTTTGTGACAATGTTTATAATAACATAACATAAATGTGGTATTTCGACATAAAAGTAAAAATAATCGATTAAAATATTCTATAAAATCACTTAGACATTCAACATCAAAGAACAATGATATCAAAATATTATTATAAAATTATACAATACAAGTGAGATCCGGTCTGATTCACCAAATAAAGCCATAATAGACGAAGGCTTGGCGTTAAAATGTGACCTTTGAATAACAATAGGACGGTCTGCCTTCAATGTCAGACCACATTGAATTGAATCGATTATAAAAACATCGATTACACTTAGATTAAATCGATATAAATGCAAGTAATCGCCTCTATGACGCTTGAAAGTCCATAGTTATATGTACATCATCGAAAAAATTTAGTATAGTAAGAAATTTGGATTGAGATTCAAGCGTAACTTTTAATTTTATGTATATGTCATCACATGATAAAGTATTATGTATTACATGGTGTGGCCCGTAATAAAAACCGCTTATTTTCTAACATAATTAATCGATCCAGCAATGTATGTAATGCAGATATAATATGTGTCCAAACGGACTACAAGACATTGACGATTAATATTTACGATCACTTTAAATAATATTGACCTTTTGAACGAGTTTCCTCCCATGTCAAAAATGTGGCCTATACGTCAATTGTTGAAAAAAGGAAGAGCGAAAATATACCTCATCTGTCAGCAGGAAAAGGGTATTTCTACCATTTCGTGTAAATCGGCAGAGATGAGGAGAAATTTTCATTTTTTATTTTTTTGTATGCCAATGGGAAGAAATAGGAAAAAGAAAAACTGTAATATAATCTATTTAGAATTATACCCAAAATTTACCGAGATATAAGTAATTTTGTTTTTTCAAATGGAATGGTAATGAACTACAGAATATGGTAATGATATAAAGTGGTATGGTAATGAAAATGTGGTGTTGGTAATGAAGGATTAAGCAAAAAGCCGATATTAGATATTTTTTTTATTTCTTCCTATCCTTAGTAATTACTCTATGAAAGAGTGATTAAGACATATTCACAAAAATGGCAAAAAAATAAAACAGTCTCATAAAAAGTAGTGCAGCAGTGCACATGTTTTTGATCTATCATACTTTAGTAACAAAAATATAACTCTTCACGTGATATAAAAATCTTTTAAATTCTGGTAGTTATTGTATATATATTATACACATTAACATTCCAAACCAAGTATTAGTTAAGTATATGTTTTACTCAAAACTAATTCATAAATATTTAGTAGTTTTATCAATAGAAATCCACATCTAATTCTACAAACGCCTAAATAACCTAACAGTACAATATTTCGAAATGAGTTAAAACAACGTACCTACTGTGTAGTACAATTTAACCTAATAATGTTACTTTTTGCTTTCAATTTTACTTACTTCAAACTATATAAGTCCCTAGAATAAGTTTTTTTCTTATTCTTATTTTTATGTCAAATATTATCTCCCGTAAATATTATCTCACAAATTGCTGCGCCCTACTTCAGGTTACATGATGTGATCTCAAATTTATAACTTTACCACCTGTTTTGTAAAACCATTATGTGCAATAAAGTATTGAGTATTGACTATATAATTAACCATTTAACGTCTAATCATCAGTTGAAATCCACTTCTTAGAATACTTTACTTAAATTCTTGTGTAACACGAATGCATATTACATGTAACAAAGTTTTAGTTGTAAATTTGACTCAAGCGAATTGGTTAATATTTAACAGTCTTGACAATAGAACGCAACATAGATACTGTGTACCACAATAGAACATTTCAATTGGACTTCAAACAACGTGCTGTAGGAACTTCTTCATAATTATAATGATTTAAGATAATAAATACCAAAACTTAAAAAATATTAAATTCATCGTCAGATGAAGGAGTGTCGAAAAATTTGCTCACTTTTTTAGAAGTACTTTCTTGTTTATAATTTGCTCCAACTTTTGTTCCTTAATCTTTTTTTTTTCTGAAGAACCATTACTAATTGTGGCCTTCAGTATTTTACAGCCCTTTCCAGTTTAAGCAATACTTTTCTTTATTTTACTTTTCGTATATGACGTTTGGTTCTGATCACTTTTATTTTCTTTCTTAGTCAACAACAGTTCTTTTTCGGGTGACTGGAATCTGTTCTAATAAAATATTCGTTAGTCCAATGTCGTTTTATATTCGAAAGCAAAGTGATAGTTTTGCTTTGAGTTGAGTGAGCAAAGTGATGTTGCGACTGTTGTGTTTGTTCTAAAGTGGTTTTGTTTTCTATAATTGGGGAAGGACAGGTTGACTCGTTTTCCACTTCTTTAAAAAAACTTTCAGTGGTACGTTGATGCATAAAGTCTTCTAGTTCCACAGAAGCATTGTCAGAGGGATAATATCAATGAACCCTATAGCGAAGATAAATAAAAAATCGCAAATATATATATTATAGTTATACATATAGTTCTGCATACATATACCCACTGAAAACGTATTGTCACGTAAAAGAGAAACGGATAGAAGATAAGATTTTCACAATTTTAATACTTAAATTAATTACCAGTATTTTATATTCATTACCATTCGCCTAAAAGTGACTGGTAAATCATGGTAATGAAGAGGATGGTAATGAATTTTCTTTACCTTTTGCAGATTTACTCATTATAAACAACTGCAATCGTAGGTATATTCATACACTAAGTTTTCGAACTTAATGTTGCTTATTTAAGTATCAACAGTACAATAAAATACTACAGCATTAATATCAAAACAGCACGAATGGCAATGAAAAAAAATCGTACCAATTCTAAAATCTCGCCACGAATTATTTTTTTACAAAATTATGGCACGCGTCCGCACTCTTCACTGTTCACTGAGTCGACTGAGGTGGGATCGCGGGTGGAAGGGACAACGCATAAAATACTACTTCGTACGTCTACAGGCCGATGTTGCCATTGCAAATTTAATTGATGGTAATGAAGTTTTTTGATGGACAAAAATATTTTGCTTTACAATGAACGTAAATAAGAATTATACGACTGTTAGACTCTCAAAGTTATATTCCTTATTAAATAGTTCAACCATATCAGAGATTAAATTTAATGTGATACATGTAAAATAGATTAGTTATTCGCTGTCAAATCTATACATTTGTGTTCTGAACGGTGATGGCAATGAATTTTTCGCATGTTATTATTTTTTATATTTATTTATATTGCAATAGTATAATATATTTTAGATGCAAAGTATACCTATGTACCTGACACAATACATAAAAATATTTGAAGTTAATTGGACACTTAATACATGGTTTTTTTTCTACGAACATGTGATTTGCACGAAATGGTAGAAATACCCAAAATTGCTTTGACAGCGTCCGCTATTACCCACTTAGTGCTCGTTGGCGTGGTAGCTACCACAACACACGACCACTTTAGTGGGTCTTGGCGTTCAAAGGCTTAAACACCTACTAAATACATCAATATTTCTTAAATAAATGGCCACTTCTTTCAACATTAGAACATTACATAACATTATATAAGCAAAAGATCTTTTTTTCTGACATAATAATCTCTCTCTTCCCATTTATAATAAGGTTTTAAATAGCATAGATATCATTACATTTGACTATATTGATAATAAATTATCTTACTCAAAGTACTAGAAACACCTTCAAAAATACCAGGAGTAATAATAATTTCACAGTAAATTCTTAACGGATCGTTTTAAACTTTAAAAAATGTAGCTGATTTCAACTGCCATCATTATTAGGTATTTTTAATCCGTTTATGGCGGCTCAAAGCTTGTGCCAGCATCAGATTTTTTGGTTTATAAACAATGCATGACATCTTATCAAAAAAAAAAACCTATGACATGAGTAATATTTATATGTTATTTTAGATATAAGACGATAGTAAAACGCTAGTTCACGGTCACGGCACAACTGACTTTATTATTGGTTTACCCTCCAAGCTACAATTATAATGCTACCCACATATAGTACGGATACCACACCTCCCTCTCTCACAGAAAACAAGTTTATAAAATATTTATCCTAAGTATTAACCAACAATAGCTATAAATAGTTAAAGTAAATGTCCCAGTGCTTGACCCTGTCCTATTAATTTGCACTTACCAACTTAATGCATAGCAATTCAGGAAAAATAACAGGATTTCAAACATTGGTACATATACCCGACTCATTATTATAACATTTACACAATGTGTAACAGGGTGCTCCCTTGTTTAATGATAATGAAGGAGAGATACAAAATTACCATATTGCATACTAATGATTAATGCCGGCCTATAACTTAAGTATAAAACAAGAAACTGATAAGTAATTAAAATATAACTTAAAAAAACTACAGCTAAAGGAACTCACTATCAAGTACATGAACTGTTAACTTATTCCGAAACATCTGTTGCCTACTAAGATAAGCATAAAATACATTATGTTGTAAGCGTTAAGGTTCAAAATCAATTAACCACTAACTTAATCTTTACATTCTTATTTGTCTGCGTGAATTTACTGTATCAAAAATATAGGTATATATAGCCGACTCAATCATACAAGATACATGTATGGCTTATTAAATTGATAAGATAAAAAAAATAAAAACAATAACTAATAGAAAATATTTAAACTAATAGAAGTAATGAGCAATACCACAAGTCTATTAAATAAGTTATGCACAAAACTACACCAGATGCTTAGGTAATAAGATCCCGATTACCACACCATATCACACTTTACTTTTTTTTTTTTTTTGCTTTCGCAAGCACGCAACTACGTACTGGCCGTTTTTTAATTAAAGCCGGATTGGGTTCGGATTCTTGTGCAGGCGCGGTCTCAGCGCTAGTGCTAGGCGCACTTTCGCGTTCTTTGTTCGGTGTTGGCGTTAACGTCGGAGACTCATCAGACAGGTCATGGTAATCGTCCGACTCGTCACTCACACTCTGGTGAGAACCGGGACGCTCCCTGTTGGATTCGCAGGACTCTACTTGTGATAGTGAAAACCGGTTCGCAGGTGTTTGTATTGGCAACAGCTGATCGATGTGACGCTTCCATTCATTTCCGTCAGAAAGCCGCACTTTATACGTGAGTGGCGCTTCGCGTGCGGTGACAGTAGCTTCTGCCCACTTGCCCGTGCCGCGGCGGTAGTCCCGCGCCAGCACCGCGTCCCCGGGCTGCGCGTGACGCGCGGCACCCGGCCGCCGCTGCCCGGCGCGCTCTTGAGCCACGCTCACTCGCTCACCAACTTCAAAGGAGGGCAGTATGATGTCTAACCTCCCCCTCAGTCGCCTGCCCATCATTGCCTCAGCCGGAGTTCGGCCTCTCGTACAATGTTCCGTATTGCGGTACTGAAACAGAAATCTGCAGATTGCGACATCGACGTCTACCCCCTCGTGTACTGCTTTCTTCATTGCCCGTTTGACCGTCTTAACGGCGTTCTCGGCAGCACCATTACCGGCCGGTCTGTACGGGCTCGTTATTGTATGTGTTATATAGTTTTTTTTTACATATTCAGCAAACTCCGCCGACCCGAAAGGCGGGCCCCCGTCACTCACAATTTGACTGGGTAGCCCGAAACGGGCAAACTGTTCACGTAATTTTAGCACCGTCGCCCCGGCGGTCGTGCTAGACATTTTTTGGACTTCGATCCATTTGCTGTGAGCATCGACAGTCACCAAATAATGTTTGCCGTGGAACTCACCAAAATCGACGTGCAGGCGCTGCCAGGGGCGCGACGGGAAGGCCCAGGGGTGCAGCAGCGCGCGCGCCGGCGCGTCGCGCTGTTGCCGGCACGTCGAGCACGCGCGACACAGCGCTTCGATCTCGGCGTCCAACTGCGGCCAATACACGTACCCGCGCGCTAAATTTTTCATTTTCACGACTCCGAGGTGACCTTCATGCAACTCAATTAAGACTTGTCGCCTCAGCCCCTCGGGTATGATGACCCGGTGGTTGTACAAAATGCAACCCCTGTCGATCGCTAATTTATCTCTTCGATGCGAATAGGGCTTTTCTTGTTCGGCTACCGCTGTCGTCGGCCAGCCGTCCTTGACATATTTAGATATATTTTTCAACACCGCGTCTTTAAGTGTCTCCGACGCCACATCCCTCGCGCTGATCGGGAAAAACTCCTCCACATAATTTATATAGGAGATTGCATCCATTCCCACGTCTTTATGTACACACGGCAAAGGTAATCGTGACAGGGCATCTGCATTGCTATTATCGTTCGACTTAACAAATTCAATTTCAAAATCATAAGCCGCCAGGCGCGTCGCGTACCTTTGCAACCTGCTGACGGCCGCTTGCGACAAACCATGCTTTGGACCGAAAATAAATGTAAGGGGCTTGTGATCGGTTTTTATGATAAAATGACGGCCATATAAATACTGATGGTGTTTAATAACGGCCGCAATGATCGCAAGCGCCTCTTTGTCCAGCTGGCTGTAGGCGCGCTCCGCCGCGCTCAGCGTGCGCGACGCGAAGCAGATGGGCCGCTCCGAGCCGTCCGGGAAGCGGTGCGACAGCACGCTGCCGATGCCGTATGAGCTGCTGTCCGCCGCCAACACCAGAGGGAGCTCTGGCTCGTAATGTACTAATACGCCTTTACTAGCAACAATATTTTTAACCTTTGTGAATGCTCTGTCACAATCAACCGACCAAACCCAAGGAATATCTTTACGCAACAAGCGATGTAAAGGGTATAACAGTGAACTTAAGTTAGGTATAAATTTCGCGTAGTAATTAATGAGCCCGAGAAATGACCGCAGCTGGGTGACGTCACCGGGCGCCGGCGCCTCCACAATGGCTTTGATTTTATTAGGGTCCGGATGCAAACCTTGCTTGTCAATAATAAACCCAACATACGTTATACTATCTTGCATGAAAGAACATTTTCCTAATTTGATTCTGAGACCGACGTCGCGTAATCTTTCCAGTAACGCCGTAAGGTTAGCGACATGTTCGCCCCGGTCTCGCCCGGTGACCGCGATGTCGTCCAGGAACACCGCGACACCCCGCAGACCCCTCAACGTCTCCTCCATGAATTTTTGAAACTTTTCTGGGATACAATTTAGCCCAAACGGGGTACGTCTATATACAAATGTACCTACGTGCGTGGTTATAGCCGTGTACGGTTGTGACTCATCTTCTAACAATAACTGTTGATAAGCGTTCGTAAGATCGATCTTGCTATAATTGCTCACCCCCGCTCAATGCAGCGAACAACTCTTCGATCCGTGGCAGCGGGTACGGTTCCTGTACTAGTTTGGGGTTTATTGTGAACTTGTAGTCACCGCATATGCGAATTTCTCCCGTCTTTTTAATGACTGGCACTATAGGCGTACCAAAATCCGAATAATCGACCTTATATATCGTACCCTCCGCCGCGAGATGTTCGAGTTCTCGCTCCACCGGCTTACGTAACGCGAGGGGCAATGACCTCGCTTTAATAAACACAGGATCTGTATTGGATAACTTTAGTGATATTTTTTTACTACAGGTGCCTAATCCTGGGGCGAACACGGTCGGAAACTTCAAACGCAAACTTTCAATAAAATTTGACTCCGATAAGTGAAACAAATAATCACGGATTTCCACCTTATCTATTTGTAAACTACGCAACCACGAGCGTCCGAGCAAAGGCGGTCCGCCGTTTTTAATAACCAACAACTTTAAGTTTTGTGCGACGTGTTCCCCCAGCACGACATTAACAATAATATAACCGACGGGCTTAATTAAAGTCCCCGTATAAGAACGTAAAGAAATATCACTAACCTGCAAAGGTTCATCTTTAAAGTACCGTTCATAACAATCGTAATTAATCGTTGATAACTTACTTCCAGTGTCCAGTTCAAAAGTTAACATAACATCATTCACTGATACATTAACTACATACGGTTTGTCATCCTTCCCGCAAACGTTCAGGTTATAAAAATCACACTCCGAATCTTCATCGGACTTCCGGTTCGTGTCTTAAGATGGCCGCATGCGTTCAGGTTTTGCTGTTCATTATTTATTCATTTTTGTTGTTCAATGTGTAGTATTGATAGCGTATTGTGCAGTGAACTAACGTATGAGTGAATGGTTAATGAAGAATTCAACTTGAAGCGTACATAGCCCTTCTTGGGTCAAGGCCCGGTAGACCGCGTGGTTTTTTGTAAATCGCTATCAATTTACAAAAAGCAAAACCTCACCGAACAACGGCATGCTCTACGAGCAAACTTGAAATTGGCGAAATCATCATTAACCTGATGGAAGCCATATTTTAAAATTAGATTTAGAATTAGAATCTTCATCGCCGTCGAGGTAGTTATGCCCGCGGCCCGGGCCCTTCGCGCTCAGGGATTGTGAGCCCTTCTTGCACATAGTCTTGAGATGGCCCTTCTGGCCGCAGCAATCACACGAGTAGTTTCTGAACCGACAGCTATCCGCCCGATGTGGCCTACCGCACCGCCAACAGGCGCGGGCCGCGCCGGCGCCGGCGGCCGGCGTGCGCGCGCCGCGCGCCTCCGCACGGTGCAGCGGCTCGGCCGTGCCGAGCCCCGTGGCGGCTGCACCCGCTCCGCAGCCTGTGCTGCTCGTCTGCGCGTGCCGCTCCGCCGCCTCGAGCGCCAAAGCTAATTCCACTGCTCGTTTGTATGTCAGAGTTGGCTCCGCGAACAAGCGCGACCTCATGTCGTCACTATATAGGCCAGATACGAATTGGTCTCGTAAATTTTCTTCCAAGTTACTATTAAAGTCACAGGTGCTAGCTAAATGTTTGAGGGCCTGTAAATACTCGCTCAACGGTTCGCTCGCTTTCTGTCGACGTAGACGAAACATGTGGCGCTCCGCGATTTCGGAGCGTTTAGGTTCGAGATGGTCGCTGAGAATTTTCACCAAAGCGTCGAACGTTTTCTCCTCGGGGTTACTTGGCGCACACAGATCGCACATCAAACTATAAGTAGCTTCACCGACTACAGTGACTAAAGTTGCCACTTGTAACTCGTCTTTAATCTCATTTAAGGTTATGAACTGCTTGACTCGTCGTACATACGCCGACCACTTTTTGCTCGCTAAGTCAAAAGGTTCAATTTTTCCAATCGGCATATTTCACAACTTAATACACTGATTTTAAAGTCAATTAAGGTTCGAAACTCGTCGCCAGTAATATTTATATGTTATTTTAGATATAAGACGATAGTAAAACGCTAGTTCACGGCACAACTGACTTTATTATTGGTTTACCCTCCAAGCTACAATTATAATATAATGCTACCCACATATAGTACGGATACCACAACATGAAATAAATGAACATGAACTAAGATGGCCAATGAAATCACACTGTGACCGAAATGCCATCAAATACCGTATTGTTATTGTGATAATGACAGGGGTGACACTTTAAAACTTCGTGCCTAACACACGACCTTTCAACACTGTTGCCGCAACATCCAGAGACGTGTAATGTCAAGGAAATAGGGTAAGTATAGTAAGTCGTGGCTTTCATTGTTCTGTGCTCTTTGCGTTCCCTTTCAATTTGCGGGTATTTGGGTCGCAATGTGCGCATGCACTTTATTGCATACTAAAGTAAACCAAATTTAAGAAACTGGAACAAAATAATCTCTTTATGAGGTCTTATTCCTTTTAAGAATAATATTTTTTTCATATTATATAAAATAAATAGATATCTCCAACCAACTTTTTGAAGTGAAAACTTTTCCCTGAGTTCTAAAAAGTAAAATTGCTATTTCATGGTTTCATTGTGTGCAGTCGAAAATAAGTTAAGGTTTTCAGCGTGAATTTTGTAATTTATGAGTAGTTATAGAAAAAAAAAATCTCAATGAAAAATTAAGACTGTCGGTTACCAATAAATCGCAATAGTCCTGTTCTAAGTAGTAACATTAATAATATATTCAGAAACATGTTTGATCTCAGAGAAAAATGTCTAAAATAATCAGCATTTATAAACGGATGAACGGGGGTTAGAAGATTGCCCATTAAAAGATGACACCGTGTATAATGACGCCTATCCGTCCCAAAATTTGGTTATGAGACCAATTTACAGATACCTACTTTCGGACAAAAAATAATTTTCCGAAGGCGATGTTTTGATATAAGTATCATGATTTTCGCTGAGTTTTGTGTAATGACCAGTGACCTAACGGTGAACAACGACCGCAGCGAGATTTAACTACATACGTTCTGAGGAAGTCAAGTCAACGACACATATTGTAATGTCAATAGGTACGAACATAACATTAAGGTATATTAAACTTATGATTAAAGTGGTCGTCACCATTGAGGACGCGGTTTGCGCTTGTATGTGTTTTAACCTCCGACGAAAAAGGAGGTTTCTTATAAGTTTAACATGTGTATCTGTGTGTATGCCTGTGTCAACGTAGCTCCCAAACAGATGGAACAATTTGAGTGCGGTTTTTTTTACTCGAAAAACCTTGTCCATCGAGATGGTTCTTAGTTATGTTTCGTCGGAATAGGACTAGTAGTTTTAAGATATCAGCCAATATTGAAACTAAAAATTCCAAATTTTGTAGTTTGTTCAGTTTTAGTAGAATTTTTATATCGCTCATATATTTTAATTAAGGTTTTTATAATATTATATGTATGTCAACGTCTATTACCTACCCATATACAAGCATTGCTTGGTTTGGGACTAGGAGCATTTGTGTAAGAGTGTTCCTTAATATTTATTATGAGTATGAGTATTTATTTTATGATATCGCTACAAACAGTCACATTTTGTGCGACTTCCCTAAACTACAAAGATCATGTAAGCCATCTATCAGACGATTACGTACGATGACTTCATGACTTACAGTTCGTTGTACTTAGCATAAACAATTGCCCACTGTCATGCTAATCCTTCAAACTTAACGGAGCTGGTATTGAGTTATATTGCTGTAGTGGGACGTGAAATTTGACACCATTCTCTATTGCTATAGGTAACTATAATAGGAAATATCCTGGGACTTGGTCGTCTATCAGGTACGGCGTAATTTTGGGGAGTTGGTATGTCAGCTTTAATATTTTTTGGCCCATAGGGTGGGATAAATACTATAAATAAAAATTAACTAACTGCTATTGGATTTAGGTCGCTAATTTGACTGAACTTTAACATATTCACAATAATTAAAAAAAACGCTTCTCATCTTTTTAGGTTTCCGTCCCCAAAGGGTAAAAAACGGGAGCCTGTTACTAATAAGTCTCCACTGTCCGTCTGTCTGTCTGTCACCAGGCTATATCGAAAAGTTATAGTTTGAACATACAAGGAGCAAACTTAACTTAACCCGGCGAGTTAAGATGGGATAAGTATTTGTACGGAACCCTCGGTGCGCAAGTCCAACTCGCACATGGCCGATTTTTTAATCTAGCCTTGCCATTTTTTTTTAACATACTATAGATTTTAAAATACTTTTCATCAATTTTCTTTCTAATTCGTATCCCCTACTACTCGTAATCCATGTCATGTCACCGTAACTCGCATGACGAATTGAGACGTCCAATGATCCACTACTTACATAAAAGTTGGGAAAAACCTTCGATATCGTGTTTACTGGCTTAATCCCGATATAACCTAGTTTCGCCAAAGGCAGCAAGTCACGCTCCAAAACGACTTAAGTCCCTTTCTCTTTCCAACACACTGCGCCTTTTCGAATTCACTTGGCTTTAGTAGCATTGACGTTCCAAGAGAGCGTATAAATTATTCCTTTTCATAGGTTATACGTCAGTTTGGTTTTGTGAATTATAGAGTAGTGACATTGGGATTATCGTGAGGTATATGCCTGCAGAATTCATAGATTATGGCCGGCAGATTACTGGATATCTTGATTGGCAAGGATCGTAAACGGCTTAGGAGTTTCGGGTGTATGAGCAAGGAACGTGATGGACTGCAGACGGTAAATTATACCAATGGTATATTTTCCCTCTAAGTACTTTTGTAATTTCTTGCGTTGTGTTTCTCCTGTATGTTTTATGAGGTGTGCAATAAAGAGCACTTATAGTATTGTATTGTATATTAAAAATATTGTTTCCTCATAATATAAACAACAAATATATTACGATAATTGACTTAGACACTTTTGGAAAATTAAAACTGACTTAGATACTTTTGAACAGAAATAAAAACTGGCTAAGTACAATGCAGAAAATATTTTTGCAAGTTTTCCAAGTACGTACCTCTAAACGAAATAATAAGAAAAACGCCGAAATTTCTATACGTGTGCTTATTTATTACCATTTGAGGGCTTCCGTCGTGTTTTCTTGGATCCCATCGCAAAATCTCAAATCTGACAAAAGTATAAACACAACTATTGCTTGCGTTTATGGAAATAGGTTCATAAATGACGAGTAAAGAGGCAACAACATGAAAAAAAATCACGTCCATTTGATCGCGACTCCTTCCTTTTTGGATTCAGTTGATAAACGATAATTTTTAAGCCCCTCGTACAAAAAACGGTTGTTATAAGTTTAACATGAGCATATCTGTGTATTTGTGTGTCTGTGTGTCTGTCTGTGGCATCGTAGCTCTAAAACAGATGGTCCGATTTAAATGCGGTTTTTTATGGCAAGCCTCGTCTGTCGAGGTGATTTAACTATGTTTGATGAAAATAACCGTAGCCGTTTCCAAGATATTCAGTTTTGATTAAAACATATGACACGATTTTAAGGCAATATTGAAGCTAAGATATTTATTTCGTGGTTATATCACGGTCTAGTATAATTTTTGGTTCCCCTCCGTTAGCCCGAAAAACTTTCATCCTAATTTCATTGGCCCTAATTTTGGTAACCCTAAAATCACTAACCCGAATTTTCATTCATCCTAATTAATGAATAGACCTAATTTCAGGATTCCGAATTTTCATAATACCTAATTATTTCATACCGAATTCTCACTAGCCCTAATTTGCACTTAGCCGATTTTTTTAGACTACTAATATTATAATACCTAATAATGCTGAAACCTAAATTTTATTAAACCTATTTATCTATAAACCTAAGGCGAGGGCTGCTCTACCTCCACCTCCACGCCTCCGGTTTTGGAATAACACTAGGGTAGAAGAAGGACAGGCAAGACTACGTGGAGTCAGAATTGCCATAGACTCAGGGGGTTACTAATGTGTTGCACAAAATTTATTGGCATATTTTCGTTTCGCATAGCAACCATTGGCACAATCATCATTTCGCACAATTGCTTTTTGCCTAAATTTCTTGGCATACCTACTATCATTACGCACACGTTTCTTTGGCAGAATAGTACATTGGCATAATGTTGATTAGAACAATACCCTTTCCTATGGTCGAATAATTGTGTCGCCGAAATTTATATGGCATAATATTCCGTTCGCATGATTATTTGAATACACCGAAAAATGAAAAGTCTGACTCAATATTAATACGAAACAACAAAATACCTACCTAATCTAAGCAAAGTCGGACCTGCGCAGCTCGCTCGCTTCGCTCGCTCGTTAGGGTCGTAGTTCAACCTAACACTCCTCCTCGCTTCGCTCGTCGTCGTACCTAACCTAAGCCAAGTTGGATCTGCCTTAAAGTGAACTTGGTAATGTTAGGAATCGTAAGCCAAGTCGGACCTGCGCGGCTCGCTCGCTTCGCTCGCTCGTTAGGGTCGCAGTTCAACCTAACACTCCTCCTCGCTTCGCTCGTCGTCGTACCTAACCTAAGCCAAGTCGGATCTGCCTTAAGGTGAAATTGGTAATGTTAGGAATCGTAAGCCAAGTCGGACCTGCGTGGCTCGCTCGCTTCGCTCGCTCGTTAGGGTCGCAGTTCAACCTAACACTCCTCCTCGCTTCGCTCGTCGTCGTACCTAACCTAAGCCAAGTCGGATCTGCCTTAAGGTGAAATTGGTAATGTTAGGAATCGTAAGCCAAGTCGGACCTGCGTGGCTCGCTCGCTTCGCTCGCTCGTTAGGGTCGCAGTTCAACCTAACACTCCTCCTCGCTTCGCTCGTCGTCGTACCTAACCTAAGCCAAGTCGGATCTGCCTTAAGGTGAAATTGGTAATGTTAGGAATCGTAAGCCAAGTCGGACCTGCGCGGCTCGCTCGCTTCGCTCGCTCGTTAGGGTCACAGTTCAACCTAACACTCCTCCTCGCTTCGCTCGTCGTCGTACCTAACCTAAGCCAAGTCAGACCTGCCTTACTTACCTGCCTTGCCTTCGTTTCTGTGAGGGACACAGTTTCAACCTAACCTAACTTTGTTTTCTGGCAGCGATTCAGTTCTGTGGGTATGCTATGGTACAATTATGCCGCAATAAATTCGGCGGGACTTATATTGTGCTACATAAAATTCTGCGAAATAAAAGTTGGCGATATTAGTATTCTGCTATACAAATTTGTGCCAAATGAATATTATGCGACATAACAATTGTGGTGAGTATATAATTATGCGATAGTATCATTCGGCTAAAAATGATTGTGCGAAAACGATTATGCGAAGTGTATTTCGGACAATAGAGATTGTGCAAGATAAGGGGTACCCAGACTCAGGATGTACATGGGAATCTTTTGACGCTCCGCTCGCTTCGCTCGCTCCGCTATACATTGTCACAATAGAAACCTAACCTAACCTACAGTTTTCGGGGTTCAGCCAATTCGATATTTGTCCAAATCCGTATCTTCTGTTTTAACGTAAAAATAGGTTTAATAATCTTTAGTACTCTTGACATTTAGTGTCAGTAATGATTAGGTCTAATAATCATTAGGTGTGGTAATTATTAGATTATTTCATATTAGTATTGTTGACAATTAGTACAAATCATTATTAGAGCATTGGATTATTAGGTCTAACAACTAATTAGGGTATAAAAATTAGGTGAAATGACATTAGGGCTAATGAAAATTAGAGCTAACGTTGATAGGTGTAATAATATTAGCACTTGCGATATTAGGTCAAGTAGGGGAGTACCATAATTTTTATGTCATTCATTAAATTAGGGTCTCATGATGACCTGATACATACATAGGGGTTTTTTTTTATTTTGAATTTAGTTTAAGTGACAATTAATATACTATCTTCCTGATTCTCTCACGTGCGGCAGGGTGTTTAGAATTTCTCTGTTATTACTTTGTTTACACTGATTTATATAATACCTACGTAGCTTTATCAGTGCGATTGAATTAATTTCATCAACAAGTCGATGCAGGAAATCACCTTGCGACGACCTTCTGCCGCGTCACCGGTTCCTACTGAGAAATTGTTCCGATTATGTTTCGATGGAACTCTATTATAATAAACATTGGCAGATTATTGCAATTAATAACCTAAATTAAAAATGTAAACAACCTCGGCATAAGCAGCTAGTCGTCATGCATGAGACCCTCATTCAATTGAGTGATATAGAAAATGCTACTAAAACTGAACATAACTACAAAATTTGTAATTCTTAGCTTAAATATTGGCTGATATATCGACACTTGTTCCAATTAAAGCTGAATATCTTGGAAACTACTGGTCATATTTCCATCAAACATAGGTAAGAACCATCTCGATGGACAAGCCTTTCGATTAAAAAACCGCACTCAAATTGGTCCATCCGTTTGGCAACTACGATGCCATAGACAGACACACCGACGCACCGGTATATACACATGTTGAACTTATAACACCCCTCTTTTTTCGTAGGGGGTTAAAAACAGAAACTCTTATAAATTTAATAGAAAGTGAGAAGTTGGATAAAAAGTATCTTATAATCTTTGGATGTCCCGCTATCCTTGTACCAATTTTGGTAAAATTTGCCCAACCGTTTCGGCGTGAGTAGAGGACAAAGAATTATGATGAACTGATGGCGCCAGACTGGCATGGCACACCCATTCTAAATAGATTAGTGATTAAGATTTTTCCTGATATCATGACGCCTCTCCATAGAAAACAGTTATACAAACAAATCAGGATTCTAAAATAGTATTAGCTGCTCCGCGCGATGTTATCCGCTCATCCTACGCGAACACTACATTTATCGGGATATAGCCTATATGTTAATCCAGGGTGTGAGCTACCTTCATACCAAAATTTATCAAAATTAGTCCACTCGTTTGAGCGTGAAGAAGTAAGAAACATACACATTAACACACTCACAAACTTTCGCCTTTATAATAATATTAGTGTGATACTGATAAAAGATATCGAAAACCTCATGTGAACGCAAGCTTTTGGGGTTTGGTCATCTAATCATTTTATCTAGCTACACTATTTGTATGTCGCACCCATTCACGGGACAATGGTGTCCCGGACCTTTGGGAGGCGTGCACAGCCGAAGCCAACGAGCAGAGGTCCTTTCGTCAATTTAATGAAATGTAAGGGGTACACCATGCGGATGCTCCCCCTGCCTGTGCCATGGGACGCACACAGAGACAGCACCCGCTAGATGCAAGAGCTATTGTGGTTGTATGGAGTCTAAATACTACTAGGCTATTGTATATGAGATGCGATGGACTAACTACTGGGCTATTGTTTGAGACAGCCGGACGTCTACCAGGAAAAGTGTTTCATAGCAAAAATGGCACTAGATACATTATTATTGATCTACATTTATATTATTATACAACAAATCCTCTATTGTTTATATATTTCGAGTATCAATCATTCATTTTGTTTTTAAACCACACGGACGTATTTCAAATACTGCACAAATAAACAAACAAAAATATAGTAACAACTACTTAGTATACTTCCTTCGTTGTTCATCTCAAACAGCCCAATTTGGTAACAATTATCGAAGGCTCAAGGTGTTGCCTTATCGATCAATGGTGCTTCATTTGGTTATGCTAATTATTGCTAATTGGGGCAGAGTTCACAAACGGCACCTGTTAAAGACTTTCGTCTTCTAATTTGTATCTCCAAGTAAACGTAGTAGTTAGTCCTTGAGCTATTAAAAGGCCTTATTCCTTTTAATATTTTTTTTATATTATGACAAATATATTGACGATTGCAATCAACTTTTGAAGGAAATGATACTTTTCCCTTAGTTCTAGATAGTAACGTAGCTATTTCATGCTTTCATTGCGTTGTCGAAAATAAATTGGTAAAAAAAACAGTTTTCTGCGGGGATTGGGTCAACTTCGAATAGTAGAAAAATAAAAAAAAATATGAAAAATTCAAACTTAAGGTTTCAAATATAGCAATTAATCGCAATAGCCCTGTTTTAAGTAGTAGCATTGACAATATGTTAAGAAATAAATATGTTTGATCATAGAGAAAAATTATTAAAACAATCTGCATTTTTGAGCGGATACGGAGCCTCAAAATGCCATTCGGGTTTAGATTTGAAGCTCTCTGATAACAATGAATTTTACAACAAGCTATAAAATAAATAAGTTTCTGTCAAAAATGACATTTTAGTGGCAAGCTCTTCTAGCCGACTGTACTTTTCTTTGGATATCCATCAAATGCTCACTGAGACGATTCTAAAGAGCCCAAGTTCGGTAGGATTGCTTTTTCTATTATAGAGTTCCTATGGCCACCTTCCGGCTCCATCATCAGGTCAGCCCCATGGTACCATATTATTGTATTGTCATCAAAGTTAAGTAAGTATGCAAAATTTCAGCTCAATCGGTTGACGATATCTGCTTCAAAATTGAGTTGCAAGACTTCACCCGAACAAACATACTTTAAACATACCATGCAAGTTAAATAAAAGCTTAAAAGTCACGATAAAGTATATTTAACAGAGACCTCTGGGCCAAATTTAAAGATTTTTGTAAGTACAAAACCTAATTTGGAATTGTTATCAGACCCTCATAATTCAACAAAAAATAGTTAGAATAGAATAGAATAGAATAAAATTTATTCGTTAACATACACAAAGTGGACAACAAATATCAGAAATAAAATAAAATCGTTGTTGTGTATGCCACGAAAAGGTCACACCTCAGCATAAATGCTGGCCCGGGAACCAGCGCTGGTCTTCCGGTGAAACCTATCCTAGTTGTATGACAACCATGTATTTGAACGCACCTTCTCACGGTCAAAATAGTATAAAGTCACGGTTTCCATACATACATTGTAACCTTTCCGGGGTAATGACGTCAGGGCCCGCTCGCCATTTGTATGGAGCTTTTTCAGTGCTTTAACATTAATTTCTGCTTCTTAGAAGACTCTTAATGTATTTAGTCCCGTATAAACATTTCATCCCAATAAAAATAAAATCGATTGCCATCCTCAAAAACATTGAATTGAACTGCTTAGATTTGTATATTTGCAAAAACCGGATGAATATTTGGAATCAGAAAACCATGTGTATGTGGAGCAGATGAGTCGCTAGATAGACAGATATCTATCTATCTATCAGCCACAGACGTCTACTACTGAACATAGGCCTCCCCCATGACTTCCCCCCATCACGAGATCATCCGTGCATCTAGTCGGGGGCCAACCCACGCTGCGCTTTCCTATACGTGGTCGCTACTTTGCTGCCCCAACGGCCGTCCATTCTCCGGGCTACATGGCCTGCCCATAGTGCCCATTGCCACTTGAGTCGCTACGTCAGTAGTAATTAGGTTAGTTTGAGATAATGATTTTTCAATGCAGATTTTTTTCGCAAAGCGTTGTCGATTGTAAACGTTTTCAAATTAGAGTCACGTTTTGTTTTCTTAACTTGCCATGTACATTATGAAACAGCAGTTGTAGTGTAAAAGAGGTTTTTGGAAATGCACTGTATTTCCCAATACCTACTGAAGAAGACTAGGAGACAATTCGCTTTAGGTATCTCCAACCGACTATACCATAATAACGTATGTATAATAAATGTATACATACGAGGTAGAAGTATAATAGATGCCCAGAAAAAGATATGTCCCCAACTGGGCTTTAGCAACAATAAATCCTTATTATGATTTGTCTTTTATTTACTGTAATGTAATTTTTAGCCATGATCTGGGGGACATCGGTTTTGTTAGTTAATTTTATTTAGGTTAAGTTGCTTTACTGTTAATTTTTACTTGTGTTTCGTTTACTAATAAATATATCTTTTTGTCCAAATTAAATTAAAAATACAATTTTTAGTTATAATACTTACGTTGATCGTATTTCTATATACCTATATTTTTTATAACCTAATCATTTTTGTAACTTAATGATTGTTTTTCAGACAATAAACAAAAACAAAAAACTACTTAATGATAGCTTAAACATTATTATCATATACCTAATGAGAAATAACCGTCATGCGTAGTATTTATACATAAATTCATTAAGCACAAGGTACGAGTATACATCAATTGCATTAATTCATATTCTAGGTACATTAAGAGCATTAAGCTTCATTGGCTCTGGTTTTCCCAGCGTGCCTCTTCTGGTACAATACGTCTCAATATGACAGACAAACCGAGTATTCAAGTCACGAAACAGGCAAACTATCCGCGTCTGTTGCACATAAAATATATCATGATGCAAAAATATTATCAGTATCTCTGTTGGTATGTTTAAATCAGTGGTTCCTGAGCTTTCGATGGCATAGATTATTTTCATAATGTTCGAATTTTTCAAAAATCCACTTGAAAAAACTTTAAGAAAAATTATAAAATGTTTGAGCGAATTACCTGCTGCGTAATTAAATAATAATACATATTTAAGAATTAACCCCTGGCAAGATTCATGACATGAACTCAAATTAGAAAAAACTCGTGATCTAAAACAAAGTTTATAAAAAAAACTACTAAGTAAATCATCAGGCTCTCATACTACGACTAGTACAGTCCATTTAAAAAAAAATATCATTCTATTTTTACTTGTTTTCCAAAGATCCATTGACAACAACATTAAATTCACACAAAAAAGAAACAAAAAACAATCCCATATCATACATGGCGCATAACAAAAGCACATCAAATATATATCATAAAAACAAACTCATTCCAAATTCAACACTATCACCGTAAAACAGAAACACATCAAACACGACAAAAACAAAAATACTATTCTAAATTCGAAAACTCATTCACGAATTACGTTGAATGAAAACAAAAACAAAGGAAACGTACCGGCGTACGCGCAGACTCCAAGGCGGCGCTCTGAACACTGATCGGTAGTGAGTTGTGATTGTGACTGTCCTGAGTCATTCCGCCCTTGACCTTAGCTGATTTGGTGTAGTTGTAGAATGCTCAATAGTTTAATACAATGGGGGCTTAGACGGCAGATAAAAAGGAAATATCTATGTGACTTTTTGCTTAAAATGGGCTGGGCAAAATAACTAAGGACTAAGTCAGAATATGGTACGACAGCGCGGTAGGTGTGTTCACCATATCTTAGAAACATTCGTATAGCGCTGGGCGTTTAAAGAAACTTAAGTAAAACCATAATTAATACTTTTTTAACAAAAGTTGTGGCTAGAGCTTTTAAACTGTTGCTAACACTTGTTGGACAACGATAAACCCTATTTAATAATAGGTATTACTGAATAAAATAATCTTTAAGGATCTCATTAATTCAATATGCTACAGTACTGTAGTCGTTTTAGGTGTAAAATGAATAATATTATGTATTCGAAATTATTGTCTTGTGTTTTCTTATTTACGGAGAAATAGAAGTTTTAATTGGTTCATAAATAAGATTTTCAAGAATATAATAACTGAATCAGCAATGAAAATTAAACATTTTAACCTAACTTAAACAATTCTAGTTTAATAAATTGCTTATCTCTAGCATGCAGGTTAGTACAATAACATTTGACAAGATTTCTAAGAACAACAAGAAAACAAGTGTTAATCCAAGGAGCAACCACAAAAGTTCGCCCTAATTGGCTCCCACCGGGAATCGAACCAGCACTTATTTTATGGCGGCCAGAAAATAGTCTGGCCATTTCCTTTGATTAAATTTGGCGTCTCTGGAGACCCGGGAAGCGCTGGCAAGCGGAACGTCCCTTGGGCTACGTTTTTAACACAATATTGGCAGTTTTCTTATTTTGGTGTAAAATTGGATACTATGATTATATTTTGATGGAAATAAAACACATAAACAACCAACTATGTCACTGAGGTAATATTTATTACGTCAATGCCCCATAGTGATTTAGGTAATGAAGGTAACTTTGAAGGATTTTTAGATACCTGTTTAAATTTTACAATGATACAAAAAAAGTGCTTGTATCTCTATTATAAATACAATGGGCAGCAGTATGATGTATAATAAAACAACTATCCAAGTTGAGGCGTAGATATAAGACGAAAGACGGAAGGTTAAAATAAAGTTGTCAACATTTTGAAATGCCCTGGAAGCATTCCCAAACCAAAAGGCATTCGCTTAAACCTGTAAGCACCTAAGAGTCATGGCGAGTCGTAAGGTCAAGCTAACTATCACTCAGCATTAAGGTCACCGTTCGCAGATCAATAAAACTGCCAAAACTCAAACAGCTGGCGAGACCCCGGGAACTTTTTGCGCATGCGTGCTCCAGGGTTGCCAGCAAGAGGCTTTAGCAAAATCTGTGTTATTTGAGGTTATCTGCGTGGCTTCGGTAAAATGTTTTTTTTCCTGATGTCGGAAATTAGTCTGTTTATGCATTTAAAGATAGGTACTCAAAGTGTACCTACTTAGGTAAACCGCTGCATGTCTGTTTGTGAGTCACAGGCTCTAATGATGTGGGATCAAATTTGTTGGGTGAGTATCTCGGACTGTGAACGTATAAAAATAATAGGGTGGTAAAATGCTTCGAAACATTGTCTTTTGTTACATATTAGTTACTTAATGACTTTTGAGTATGGTATCCTAAAAACGATCATGTGAGCAAATAATGTAGTATTTGTCGTCTTTTACATGGCAACACTGCGTAAAAATGTCAACGACGCGAATTATGGAGCGAATTTACTCCAAATTATTTTGTATTTCCATTTATTTATGAATGAAAACGTGGCATTTTTGACTTAAAACCTTTATAAAACACCGTGTTGTTCGATAATAAACCATTTATTGTTAACATAATGAGTGAGAATAGTATATCTGGATGTTGACAAACCTATACATAATAATTGTTGTTGTTAATAGTAATTGTTGTATTAGATTGTTGTGAAATTGTTGTTGAGCTTAGTCTTCCGCATTTATTAGTGTTTTGAGCTTGTTAACTTAATATCAAGACAGAGTTGTGTGTAGGTTGTGTATAAAAATAGACATCAGTGTTATTTTTAAAGGTGAGTCAGAACTGCTTACTTAATTTTATAATAAAAACAATCCCAAATAGTTGACGGTTTGAGAGAAATAAGGTTTGAGAGAAAAATGACTTATTCGGCGAAAAATAAGTCTGCAATGATGTAGTGAACCGTCAGAACTTATATTCTAAGTTCACTTTAGTTAAATTCCCTTAGGCCGCAAAATTCTACTTTTAATTGCGTACAATCTTAACCAATAAATTTATGAAACATGTAATGTCTCATTTTTTTCTTAATGTGGGTACACCACAATTTTATTTAAACCATGAATACAAATATCAAAGCTTAAAGAAAAATTGAAAAAGGAGCTACCTGGTGGAAGGGACCGGGAATCGAACCCGGTACCTCTGGATTACCGGTCCAGCGCGTTAGCCACTTCGCTACCCTCGATCCACGTAGACCTGACGAATTTTTCCTTATGCTTTGTGTGTCGATCTTTGCATTGTTTATTTGAAAGGTTTTTACACCTTAGCGACCTCTATGTGAATACGTTAATATTCACATCTTACCGAACCACTTTACAGCGGTGAACGAGCAAGCGAGAGAGGGCGCTGTTAGTTTTATAAATTTATGAAACATGTAATGTCTCATTTTTTTCTTAATGTGGGTACACCACAATTTTATTTAAACCATGAATACAAAGATCAAAGCTTAAAGAAAAATTGAAAAAGGAGCTACCTGGTGGAAGGGACCGGGAATCGAACCCGGTCCCGGTTCGATTCCCGGTCCCTTCCACCAGGTAGCTCCTTTTTCAATTTTTCTTTAAGCTTTGATCTTTGTATTCATGGTTTTAATCTTAACCAATGTTCAACGGACCTATAGAGGTCTTTTCTAAATGTGTACGTCTGTTGCATCGGTCAGAATATGTAAAACCGAAGAGAATTTGTCAAATAATCTCCTGCAAGGAATATGTTTTATTGGAAAAGTCAAAATATAATCCCCAGTCCTGGTTTGAATGATAAACATTATTTGTACGTAGGTACCAGCATGATTTGAGCTGATTCATAATTATTTATTCTACAATTTAAAAATATAATATACCTACGAATAATATGAAAAATATAATAGACGTACTCCCACGTCGATTTTCAAAGCAATACTAGCCTAAGGATCGTCAAATTGTTTACAGAAGTAGAGTAATAAAATATGAATTGAAATCATAAATTAAATCTCATAAACTAGTTAATTGAAAAAGAGTAAAAAAAATCTTAATCTAATTTGTATTGAGAGTGGTAGTAGTATATTGTTCTAATCTACATAGTGGCTCTGTGGACTTTAGACCTCACAGTAGAGTTGGTTTTCAACCCCACAACTCCACCATTTTGAAAAATCGTAAAATTAAATCGATAACAACAATCCACATACATGTTGAACCTACTCACAATCGGTTGAGAAATTTCATGAGAATCGGTTCAGAAATGCAACCTTTAGTCGAGAACGGCCCGAAAGCATCTGGATATCCACACATCCAAACATACTAAAAAATTTTGGGCCGAACCAAAAAGGAAACGCTCGTTCGGTAGGCTGAATATTTACCAAGATCGGTTTAGGCAATCAACACGTTATTTGTCAACTGCTTCCACTATTTCCTCCGTGCGGTGGCTATACCCATGGAAGAAAGTCTTTCTTCCACGACCTATTTCATAGGTTCTTTCTTCCATGGCTATACCTAACGGCCCAGTCACGATTTTGCTCTTAGCGGCGAGCGGCAGAGGTGCGCGGTAAGTATGTCTCGCTCAACCGCCGCTGCTGGTCGCGCAAAGTCGCGGCATCTCCGTAAGGGATTACATACAGGTGATCAATCCAAATGGGTCAGTAGGGAGAAAGCGAAAACTATAAGAGATAGGGAAATCTGTTCTTAGGAACCATGGCGTCGATTTTAGATTTAATAAAAACTGCATTCAATTTTTTTTATAAATCTCATACATAGCCGGGAATTGAACCTAGTTAAAATTCTGTAAGTAATAATCGCATGTCGTATTGTAACATTCTTTACAGCGGTTTCGGCCGAGTTATGTATGAAATTATGTATTAGATTTGCAAAAAAAAAATAATGGTTTTCATTAAATCTAAAATCGATGCCATGGTTCCTAAGAACAGATTTCCCTATCTCTTATAGTTTCTGATTTATCCCTACTGACCCATTGATCACCCGGTATATTGCGTCCATAGTATTTATTTCGTCTGACCGTACTGTACTAAATCAATCTGACTAATTGATCGAGTAACCCGAGCTCAGTGTCGCGGGTTAGATTCAGACAGGGATTACACGCGCCCGGCGAATCGGGGGATAGTTGCCAGTCAGTTGACAAATTAACATTCTGGTTGCCTACCCTGCCTGTTGGGGTTGGGGCTGAAGCATTTCCAATAAAATCATTCGACTAAGCCAAAGCAAATAACTTAGTAAGACGTAGATCCGCGGGCGTATGATGGTTGCTTTTATCACGCGACAAATAAATAAATAAATCGCCCCCTGCCTGCTATACGGCCACATCTCAAAAAACCATTTTTTCGAGAAATCGCTTGTTAAAGTTTTGGCAGCGTAGTGCGTGGTTGTAAAACGGGGCTTACTCCTTGAGTTTTGGGTCAATTCATTTTAAATTTAACTTTTTTTACTCTACATGATATAACGCTTCTCATGAATACGTCTTTTTATATAAAACGTGTATATTTTTTAAGATACGAGGCCTTTAATATAGGTAGTTAGAGTTGTGGCCGTATTGCAGAAACATTTTGTTGAAATTTTGAGATGCGTCCAAAACCGAACAAGAATTATTGGAAAATGGTAACATGAAAATTATTATACAAACACTAAAATAATTAAAATACCTTTATTAATCAACTTTTGTTACCGTAACAACATCACTGTAAGCGATAATCAGTGCATGCAGGTTTAATACCAACTTTCTAGATGCAGCTACATCATCATTTTGCATATAATTAATGATTATCTGGTACCTTCCCTTTAAGGCACTTTTATCTTTAATTATCGTGTTAACATGTACCATATATGGTATAATACCATTTATAACATGTACCATGTACAAGGAGGCCCCATAGTTTTAGGTTTTAGCGTGGACTAGGTTCCCGTTGATATTAGTGTACTGTTTTTCAGAATTCTTTAACTTCTTTACAATATTACCTTTTCATAGTGCAGGATAAGTTTTTCGTTTTCTACTTTTAGGTTTAGCAATACTGGATGAAGACTGGTTCAAATCAAAGTCCCAATTTATGTGAGTCGGTATTCACAACGAATTTTTAGAACACCTTGGCCCAAGATGTAGGACGTGGCTCTCACAGTTCTATTTAGACATAGTCTCGGATAATATAATTCCACCTAAGTTCAACTGCTCAAATATAATAGCCACACTCAATCCGGGTAAGCCAGGCAACGAACCAAAGGGTTACCGACCTCTACTACTTAGTTCCATCTACAAATTTTTGGAGAGGCTAATCTACAATCAAATCGAACCTTTTGTCGACAAAATAATTCCTGTGCAGCAGGCTGGATTCCGTAGTGGTCCGAACTACTACGTGGATCAGGTAAATGTCGCGCACAACACACATAGAGGCTGATTTTCAAAGGAGAGAGAAAACCGTGGCAGTATTTTCGACCTCTCAGCTGCATTCGATAGCGTATGTAGATTGTAGACAAGAGCTTATTATCTATAAGCTCCTGACCGTGGTGCAGATGGTGGGACTAATCAACTCTATGCTCAGCAATAGGGAATTTATCGTCTACCTCGGAAGCACTCCGAGCAAAGTCAGAAAGCTGAACAATGGACTACCTCAAGGATCGGTCCTGGCCCTGCTCCTGTTTAACCCATATCGTGTGTGTATAGGTTGAACAGGAGTGGGTCAAGACCGAAATTAAGGGACAATGTATCATACACAAATCGACCTAGTCCCAAACTAAGCAAAGCTTGTACTATGGGTACTAGACGACGATATACATAATATATAAATACATATATAGATAGCATCCATGACCCAAGAACAAAATATTTGCACAAATATTTGCCCTGGCCGGGATTCGAACCCGGGACCGCCGACTCAGTAGGCAGGTGTCTACCAACCGAGCCAAACGCGTCGTCAATAATATTAGTAATAATATTAATATTAAGGGACAATCTTACACAAATCGACCTAGTCCCAAACTAAGCAAAGCTTGTACTATGGGTACATGTACTAGACGACGATAGACATAGTATTTAAATACATACATATATAGATAACATCTAGACGACCCAAGCACAAATATTCGAGTTCATCACACAAATATTTGCCCTGGCCGGGATTCGAACCCAGGACCGCCGGCTCAGTAGGCTTACAAACTGAGCCAATCGCTTCTTCAACTGAGCCAACCGCGTCGTCGTCTTATTTATCACGTAATAAACAAAAAAATACAGAATTTAGGCAGTGGCGGATTTAGGCTTTAGGCTAGGCTTTACTAGTTTTAGGGCCCCTAGGGCACCACATAATTAATTAACCCCCTGGGGCGCCTGTAACTTTAAGTCTACCTACCTACCTACACTACATCTTACATTTATGAAAGTCTTTTGATATCTACATTTGTATACAGCGTGGGTATTTAATACGGGCATGTAATGTATTCAGTAATAGTATCTGATCATAGGAATCGTAAGACATAATTATTTTGTTTAATAGTGTTTTTAATCAGGTGTAATCATTTTTTAAAGTCCAACCAAGCAGCAATGTACGTAGTCCAACAAATGAGCGCTGATATGGTACATATGTCATGACGTTTAGGTACGTTAATTAATGTGGATGCGAATACAATATGTGTTCAATTATTTCGTATGAAAAAAATATATTCTCATTTTCTAAAGAAATCAATGTAAATAGGATCCCGGGGTCCGATACTAATCGTCATTTCAATATACCCAGAGGACCAAAAAGTTGGATGATATTTAGTCGTAGTTAGCGAGGAAATAAAAACATTTGAAAAAGTTCCGTTGTGCGACAAAAAATAACGATACAATAAGGAACCTTAAAAAATAACATTAAGGTACGTTATTGAAAGGTTAACTGTCGTCGCACAACGGATAAATTAACGACGGATTAAAAACAAATATTAATTGAGTGAGTTAAGGTTGAGTTAAGGTTGCAAACTTTTTGGTCTTCACCCATATGCCCGTATTAAATACCCACGCTGTATATCAAACGTAGGTACTTGGGACAAGTAAGTTATTCACTTTTTATCGTAAAATACAGCGGCTAGAAGGGGCTTTATGAAAGGACCGTCGTGTTTATGACTTATTGAGATAAGGTAAATAGACTTATTTCTGACAATCACGAAGCTCTACTGAACAACTGAACTCTTGTATTATTTACGTCACATTTGAGAGCCAAGAGAAAAACAGCTAAACATAAAACGTAAGTATATCTAAATATACAAGGTGACTTTTTAGTCGTGAATGGTGCCAGTGGGTGATGAGGGTGACGCTGAGCAACTTTCACTATGGGGACAACCACGAAATCTCGAAAAAAAAATCTCCTAATTATGTGTTAATTGATACTTTAATCGATAGTCAAGTATGAATTAAAATCATCCTCCTCATCACCTAGTGGCATTACCATTCACGACTAAAAAGTAATCCTGTATGTACAGGTACACCGTCTGATTGAGTCTAAACTGCACGTCAAGCACAGTGACACGAGACGCTTTGTGAAAGTGAATTCGGGGTTGGTCTGTTTAAAGTAAAAACTTATCTCTAACTACTAACAATAACTCCCAACTTACCTATCTCAATTGGAATCCATCCCGTTACCAAAGTTGTGTCAAACCTAAATTGTATAAGTTTGGCACACTAACGAGCTAACTGAAGTCTATTGGACTTGTTAGTTTCGATTCGGATAATTTTGATTGGCACTAACTTTGAAACGGCAACTTTGAATAGTATCGAAATGCCACAGACTAAATAATTCTCTTTAAAGATGTATTGGAATGCCTGGCCAAAGCTTCAGAGGGTTGGCTACTTTGAACAGCGACTGAACCTCGCCATACAAAGAGGCAACGCTGCCAGCCTTCTGGGAACAATATCTAGTGAAGGCAATCTGGCGTGTAACATATTATATGTATAACCTTCTATTTTAATTATACTTATATCTTAATAATAGATTTCCCTGTGTTTTTATTTACGTATACATATAGATACTCGTATATGCAATTGCATACTAAAGTTGTCAAATACTTTTGATTCTGACTGTACATGGATAGTATTGAAAATCCAAAGGACTCGATTACGACAAAAAAAGGATGATTTTGTGGGCACCTTCTAGTAATAAAATGTAATTAAGTAAATATATTAATTAAGTAATTATATCTATATGTAAACGTAAATAAAAATACAGGGAAATCTATTACTAAAATCTGTTGCCCTAGCGAAAAGGGGTATAAGTCGAATTTTAACCAGAAACAAAAGGTCATAGGACATAACTTTAGTATACTTAAGCTCCTTTGCTCCTAGGTTAAATCCGAGTTATACCCCTTACCCTTTTTAGGGCCACAGAATTTCACATATTATGCCTTTATAATTGTCAGCTACTTTTTGATGCTGCCCGTGGTTTGTAAACATCCATTGTGCCGTTTTGGCGTGATTAGGTTGCAAAGATATACCGTTACTTCACTATATTTTTATTACAAATGTATAAACAACCCGTTGCTGAGTAACATAACTACATTCTGCCAAAATAGCGCCACCAATCTTACCACCTTTAAAAAGATATTTTCCGATATTACTGTACACCGTCTATATCTATAATAAAATAGAAAATATGGTGCGATAATGTTTCCCCCCCAGTCGTTAGCTAAACTTTGTAAATTTCCACTATTCACCGACTCCAAAAATCTATTATTTGAAAATAAACTGATACTTGTAAGTAAAGTAACTGATTTAGCAGTCAATTTATTTGAACAGATGGGTATAATTCTCAGTTAAAACTTCGCTAAACATATACTCAAAATGTTTGCGGATGAAAGATTAAAATGCTTTCGTTGTAAACGCTAAGTGCTTTTAAAATTGACGTTGAAATTGTTGGTGGGATCGAAGTTGCTTGAAACCCAGGGGATATTAAAGAGCATTGCCCACTAAAGAGTTTTCTAAGTTGTATTCATTTTCAACAACAAACAAATATTTTTTACCATCAGATGGCGCATTGCTCCTGTCACCACGCATCTATAGAAATCTTGCATCGCGCTGTCGAGATTTTTCCTGAAATAATAACCCGTCTTCACAGAAAACTGATTTTAATTTAGGTATATGAATATGTTGGAAAAGGACCTAGAGATGTCTGATAAAATAAATAATGTAATGGTAAAAAGGTACAGTTTTTGTAAAAACACGCGCCGCGAACTGCACGTATAGTCTACGCCCCAACACATCTCTCTCGCCAGTCTTCGGCTCCGGCTTTCACCATTTTTTGTGCAAATTCTGCGTGGTTTCGTCGCCAGTTGTAGCGTGCTCACGCGGTGTTGTTTGTACACAAATTAGCCTCACGATCAGTTGAATCGTATTTTACACAATAATAATTATCCTAAATGAATTATTTAAAACGCCCCTGACACAAGTGTAGCTTGTCATCATTGAGACCCACAATCAATAAGTGATATAGAAATCGTAGCTTCCAAACGGATGGATCAATTTGAGTGTGGTTTTTAATCGAAAGCTTTGTCCGTCTAGATGGTTCTTAGCTATGTTTGGTGGAAATAGGACCAGTGGTTTTCAAGATACCTAATCAGCTTTAATTGGAGGAAGTGACAAGATCTCAGCCAATATTAATGCTAAGAATTCCAAATTATAAGTTATAAATATACAGTTTTAGTAGCATTTTCTATATCACTCATCAAATGAGGGTTTAATACACAGATACACATATTAACTTATAAAAACCCTATTTTTTGTCGGAGGTTAAAAATACAACTAAAATCCGATGTAACCAAGCTTTGTGTCAACTCACAAAGGCATTTCCAAAGCTTTGGCTGCGCATTCAGACATCTGCACTCGCTCGGTCGGAACTCCGGTCTAACGATGAATGAGTTCTGTTACTTCAGTTTGTTTTAGTTCAGTAGTCAACTTGAATGGAAACTATTTCAGCCTGTGAAATACGTAAATGATGAATTACTTTTATGAAGGAGGCTGCTAGAGATGAATAATATTTTTTTCTTTTTATAAAATAAATTACATCATGCTCCAAGGATGCGATTCTAAATCCTCAAAGAAACGAATTACGACAAAAAAGATCTAAGTTAAGAATTAAGAGTAGATTTTATAGTCCTGGGTAATAATTAGGTTGATCTTGATATAAAACAACCATTTGCTTTCCGTTAAGGTTGTTAACAAATCTCAGACTGAGATTTGTTAACAACTTAGGGGGTGAATTTGATCATTTCTAATTGATAATCTCATTGATCACTAAGGAAACTCGCCCAGGATAAAACAACTCACTCCATTGCCATCTGACAAATTTACTTTTTAATTATTTATATACAATTCTTTTCAGAATCCATAATGCGCTACAAACGGCGGACATCTCAGACTGCAAGAAACACTCGGCACTGCGACAAGAAGTATACAATCCGTAAGTACAACCATATGGCCGGCCACACACAGTCTGAATTCCGGTCTGGTTTCTGAACGGAATGACGCCAGCAAGCGAGACATTACCATGTGACAAACAGAGACAGAGACACTTTCTGACATCATTCCGTTTGTCGGGGTAACACTTCACCGCATTTGGTGCCGAGTCCCGGGGCTCGTGGGGTCCAAGCGCTAGAGTAATTTTTAAAGAACTTTCTAAACGGCTCGTCGACACCACGGGCGACCAAAGTGTTGGCAGCTTCCTCGCTCAGCGTCTTAGCTGCAATACAGCGAGTCAGCGAGGTACTGCTGCCAGCGACTGGTGCAATGCCACAGGCCCCATTTTTAGACATAGTATAGTTCTAGATTCAGTTTAGCGATAATATTTACTAAGATAATGTGGGGCTAATTGGTGGATGAAGAGATTAAGATGAAAGAAGATATATTTTTAATTGGACAAAGTACATCTTTGGATCAATGGTTCAATAAAAAAAAAATGGTAATATGTCCATATTAAAAATATTTCGCATAAAAGTTTTAGATGTCCGAATCAACCTCAAATCAGGAAGTCGGGAAGACGATTATTAAGAAAATGGGTCAAAATGAATGAAATATAAGGTAGTTGCTTGGATATATGTTTAAGACGGAGTTACTAAGCAAGTAGGTGCCTTGTTTTATATTCCCAGAAAGCGAAGTTGGTAGAAACAGGGTAATAAAATGTTTCACAGCGTAGTAAAACCGGGCAACGTAGCGTTATGTAAACAACCACCAAAATGAAAGCCCTTTGTCACACCAAAGTGACCAAATACAGACCAATTCCTGTGAACTTAATGATTAATGCATTTATCGCGGGTGTGTTGACTCCTAGAAAAACATTTCGTCGAATGTTTTATTTGCAAAATAAATCTTAGTCTCTCCTCTTACGCCGAAACGCACGGACGGATTTTAACCAAATTTGGTACAGGGACAGCTGGACATCAAAAAATCTAAAAAAGATAAGCGGTCGAAGCTACCCTTCTATTATTGTTTTCTAGATAGTTAGCGCCTGATGATATTTTTGCGACCTACGGACATCGAGGAATCTGCGTACACATTTTATAAGGCTCTTGAATTTTTCATTTATATTCACATACTTTAATTTCTTTTCAAAGAAAGCATTTTGCTATTGTCACGACAGCTACCTATTGTGCGACGGCGGCACGCCAGATGCGACTCACAGTAGCGACATGCGACAGACGTGTGACTCCGCGTAGAAAGGCTATCATAACAACTAATAAAATGCAATCTTCAAGTGACTTTTGCGATACCCAAAAGAGACGTTCTGTAGTATTTTAATAATAATAATAAATTCTTTATTTCAGATATCTAGGTATCCATAAGAGTGTTAGTAACAACGAAAACTTAAAATACTTATAAATACATTAGTAATACAAACACTTACACAACACAAAAATTAAACACTATAACACAAATTCCGCGACACCTTTGACCTGCGTTATCCAAAATTTCTGGATGGGGCAGTCAAACCTAGCCGCAATGTCACTTAGGATGCTATTGGAGCTCTGCCTGACCCGTGTAGTTTTATTGTGCAAAGAAAATTTTCATTTACTAAGAGAATGTTTATGTTTATGATTTTTTTTTCCACATCGACATTACGATACGGTGTGACTAGCGCCGTGCTCAGCGACGGCCGTACAAAGGCTATCTAAAGTAAACTCCAAACCTTTATTAACCTTTGCCGGTGGTGTAACTTGATGCCCATATAACGCACTGGAAGCTTCCTAACGTTCTTTATCCAGGGGGTGTGATGTGATGATGACCTCGTCCGTGCATCGTTATCATCATTGCTGGGGGTCATGACATCCACTATGGATTAGCTTCCTCCGGATGTTATTGCACCACCTAGGTCCTCTTGGCCTCCTTGAGCGCGTCGTGGAAGTTAGAGTCAAGTGCAAGAGGGGGCAAAAAGCGCGAGTGGCATGGGTTACGATGTGAGCGTAGCGAAAGATGAAAGATGCCACGAGCGTTTTTTGACCTACTTATACAACGTTGCATGTAACAATAATTTTTCTAGGACTCGACATTTCATAAATAAAATGCAAATAAACAACGAAGAAAATAATTACATGCTCCCTTGCTCCCGCTCGGAATCAACAAAAAAAAGTCTGTGATAAACTTTCTTTTTTATTGACGTTCATCTGGCAAAAAATATGAACTTATACATAAAGGTATACGTTCACTATACTAAACATCTGTCAAAAAAAATGAACTTATACATAAAGGGATACGTTCACTGTACTAAACATCCATGCACTGAAGATAAAACTTTTTTTTTAAGTTGGCAGCAATGCCTTAGTACAATAAGTTTTTTTTTAAATTGCAAATTGTGTTAATGCAGCTGTTTATCTTGTAATCTGTGGTACTAAGTGATGCTTTTTTGGCGACATTATTACATCGTTTAGCAGTGTTTTTTTGGGCAATAGAGTATAGACTTTTACAGTCTTTCATAATTTATGTTTTTATATTAGAGTTAGTAACTATATAAATGACAGAAAAAAGTACTGGAGTAGAAAAAAATTATAACACCCTCTTTTTTCGTCGGGGGTTAAAAAGTGTTTGTATAAGTAATTATAGACTCGCGAGCGTTTAGCAAATTGCTGGGTGACAGCCAAAAAGCTAGCGAGCCGAATCGGCGCCCAGGGAAAAACAAAGGGCGATAGAATATTGGAACAAGAGACGGTTTCTGATTGTAGCTACTCTCTAAAATTCATTTACTATTAAAAAAACTGCAAAACTGAATCTGTAAGATACTTTACAACAAATATATTATATATTTACTGCAGGTGGCGCAACTTTACCTGCGAACTCGATCTCTATCTAACTAGTGGCCGACCGAATTTTCATTTACGTTTTCGGCCATTTTCGGCCAAATATTATCTAAGCTAAACTAACAGTGGTCAGCTTACGCTTCCCGAAACACAGTTTTACTAAATTGAGAAACTAAAATTTTACAGAAAGCTCCCTCTCGTTACTAGGTTTATCGAAACTCGTAAAATTTTAGGGACATTGTTAAAATTTAAGCAATTAGGAAGATACAAAGTTGCCAACAATTAACTTTGGTAACAATTAATTCAAATATTTAGTTTAGGTGAAGTCATTAAAAGTTTTCGCCCTGAAATCTCAGTGATAAGTTAAAATACAGATAACAAAGCCATTTCATAAAATATTGGGGCCGGTACTATTCAAACTCGTTGTGGCTGATGCAGCTGACTGTATCTAAATAGAATGAAGTTTTTAGGTCGTCAGTCTACTGGTGAGACTTTCTGGCGACCTTCATCAGGTTATCAGTCCGCCTTGCAAGACTTTTCTCTTACGTTCACAAGACCGTCAGTTTCCATACAAAGAGGTTATGCAGTTTCTAGCGACTGCATTCATACTCATCATGGTAAATGATTGAAGCTTTAACAAATTGGGATAAAGACTGATGTTAAATTCTACAACATACTGTGGTTATATGAAATAAAAAAGCTCAATTAGAATGAAACAATGAAAAAAATCCATTTTTTTATTTTGAAATATGTACTTAGCTTCAGCGGTACTCAAATTTTATGTTTTTTTTTTTTAATCCAAAGGAAGTTTTTGAAATTGTTTTCAGAATCCTCATAATTGAACATAAGTGTACGACAACCATGAACTTAACGCACTTTTTCACGGTGAAAATGGCAAATTACTCTCTCCATACAAATATATTGGTACCCATAACATATACTGAAGTCACGATTATGGAACCATTTGTATATTGTAATCATTGTTACTTTATTCTTTCCTTCCTATTTACTTGAATAGATGTTTGAACTATTGTTACGAGCGTGGGGTTCGTATTACGCACTCACAATTCACACGAACAGTACTTAGAACGTTAAGCGCACTAAACACTTTTAAAGAGTCATTCTTTCCGATTATCCTTTTGCTCGCACGGTATCGTAGTTAAAACGTAACTACCCCCTGCTGGCCGTCGGCGCCCTTTTATATATCTCGAGGAACCGCACTCTCGAATGCCCGGTCTACATAAAGTGCGAATATTCCAGTAAGGTCCAGCCTGAGCGTCGGGAACATTCTCGGCCATAGATGTCTCTCTCTAATGGTTCACTCTCTGTCACTCCCTTCTCCAATGTTCCGAGTCTAGTTATAATATATCTTTCTAGTAGTGCTATCTATGTCACACACTTCACGAATGTTCTGAGGATAGCTATCTCTTTCTAATAGTGCTATCTCTGTAACTCCTGCTGAAAATTTCGCCATATACTGATTTGTACTTCAGAGGCCAATAAGGGGTCCTGAAAACGCCTGAAATCGGGTTTTCAGATTATGGCGTCACCGGATAGAGGATGCCCTGAAACGGACTGTTAACATGTTTCAGGCGCCTGAAAATGACGGCAACTTGCGTGAAATTATGATCTATTGATATGTGATAAAGCAACTCCTGAAACGGCCTGAAATGACTTTTCAGCCTGCTGAAAACGCTTCTAAAGCACTGAAATTGACGTTCTAAGTTTATGACCTAACCTACCGGCGTAACACGAGAATCAGGTCCATTCTAATCTAAGAGAATTACTTCAATAATATTATTAAAAGTATTGTGAGACATCTTTAATAAATATAAAAAAATAACAGTAAACTCACGTAAAAATTATCAGGTACGGTCCGACTTGTTTTGAACTCGTATTCATAGCTATCCGTGCTGCGTGCTGCTACGTGACTCACGGTCCACTGACATTCCAGGCCGTTCCTGTCGTTCCTGACATTTTTTATGTGTGTATAAACCGCTTTTATAATTATTAAAGATTACATTAGTGTTAAATGCAAGTCCGTCAAAGCGCACGACAATTTGCGAATTAATTTGTCTCACCAAATCCACTAAATGGTAGGGGAGTTCGATGAAGCAAACCAAGTTTTAATTAATGTGAAGGAGTTCTAGATGACTTCGTCAGTCTGTTCGCGACTGATGATTTTATTAAAACGAAACTAACTTTGTCTTTGAACTGGAATTAGAAACTTTATAATTTTAAACATGGCTCGTTTAGAGTTTGAGAATTCGTTATGTACTCGGAAAATTTGAGAAATTGATGACGGATTGTCTCTTGTTGGTTGAGGGAAAGTTTATTGAATGGGCTTTGATTAAAATATTTCTCAATGTTGATTTATTGTATTTCATCTGAATACAATATTGTGTGTGTCTTGCTTGTTTTATATATTTAAAAAAACTTCCGTCGAGTTCTGCCAAAAAAAACGCGCAAAAATATGTTTATTACCAAAATGAACGCAAATCATTTAACAATACAGTAATACACAAATGTGGGTACAGTTTGCTTAAGCATTTTTTTTATAGTTGACATTTTTGAATGTGTACCTGTCTCAGCATCTACGCTTTCTTAAGCGAGAATTGCTAAGTAACTATTAATGTATTGTAAACTGTGTACTTACCTACAAAGCATGGTATATTATAAAGAAAGAAAACGAAGTAGATACTGGTAAATTTTTTAAATTCCTCCCACAGCACTGGTGGTAAAAAAATATTGCGAAAATAGTTTCTCTTTTTACGTAAAATTGCCCGAAATTAGGTTTGTATTTGAAATCATTGTATAAACATCGCCTTTTCACTCAAACTTTTTCAATTACTTTTTTCTGTAGCTGACGAAGTAGATGTTTGATAGATAACAAGTAGAAAAAAAAAGTTCAATTTTAAATATTGATTCAATAAAATAAATCTACAATGAACAAAATAGCACGTGAATCCTTCTGACATTTTAGAAAACCTAACTCACTTCAAAAGCTTTTTCAGAGTAACATAGATTTGAATACACTAACTTCACATAAAGGGATAAACACAAACTCAAACTCAGCTGTCAACTTTGAATGTTTGCTTTAATGCCATTCTGCACATGTTGCCAAAACAACAAGCGAATGGGGAGCGGTTGTGTATGCTAATTCAACTGCATATAAGTCCATATAACTACTTATGTATACGCCGTCTGCGCTGACACGAGCCAGCTTGGTGGTTGAAACAATCTTGATAATATTATAAAATGAGAAATTGTATAAAATGTAGAACCTTATAATAATGTGGATCTGGAAAGGGAGCGTAGGGCGCTGGCAGTTAGAAGTAATATGTTGATTCGTAGGTTTGCAAGGTGTACGAATGACGTAAACTCTTTAAGGCTTACTGTCAGTCACTTTATACCTGCAGCCTATAGATCAATTATACTCAAAAAGCTTACAGCGCCCTACGCGTAAAGTATAATAACGCGTTCCGGATGTTGTTGGGGCTGCCGCGCCACTGCAGTGCGTCAGGCATGTTCGCCGAAGCGCGCACAGATGGCTTCCACGCCATTATGCGCAAGCGCACAGCGTCGCTACTGCGGCGCGTGCGCGGCAGCGCCAACAGCCTCCTAGCAATAGTCGCGGATAGAGTAGAAGGCCCTTTCTTGCAAGGATGGAATGCCTTGCATTTGTCACCTAGGTTAAGTTAGTTAAGGTTTGTTTTGATATTTTTATGTTACTAACATTAGTTATAAGGTTTATTATTTATGTTACTAACACGATATGGATGAAATTCCGAAATAAATGATTATTATTATTATAATTCCTGTTACGGTATTCTATCTCAACTATGAAACATTGATTGCCATCTGGAACGTTTCGCAACATTTTCATTTGTCCGAAAGTCATTTTTTTTTCCTGATACCTACCCGTAATATTTTCAGGATTTAAGAGGCCTTATTCCTTTTTTTTCATATTATGACAAATACGTATATTGATAATTTAAACTTTTTGAAGTGAATAATACTTGTCCCCGAGTTCTAGGTAGTAACATAGCTATTTCGTGCTTTCATTGCCTGCAGTCGAAAATAAGTTGAAAAAAACTAATTTTCCGCGTGAATTTTGTCAATATCAAGTAGTTTGAAACAAAAATTATTAATGAAAAATTCAAACTGTAGGTTTGAAATATTTACCAATTAATCCATAGCCCTGTTCTAGGTAGTAACGTCAATAATATTTTAAGAAACATGTTTGATCATAGAGAAAAATTGGGCAAGTGCGAGTCCGACTCGCGCATGAAGGGTTCCGTACCATAATCTATAACAAGTTTGTTGTATGGGAGCCCCCTTAAATATTTTTTTTTTTTTTTTTTTAATATTTGTTGCCATAGCGGCAATAGAAATACATAATCTGTGAAAATTTCAACTGTCTAGCTATCACCGTTCTTGAGATACAGCCTGGTGACAGACGGACGGACAGCGAAGTCTCAGTAATAGGGTCCCGTTTTTACCCTTTGGGTACGGAACCCTAAAAATGTCTAAAACAATCAGCATTTTAAAAGGAATAAGGCCTCTTAATACTAATCGTTTTAATGTACCCTTTAGGTTAGGTTAAGTTTTTTTTTATAATTATTCTGAAAAATTAACAGTTTTAGATAAATATGGCTTTCGGACAAATTCGACGACGGACGTTTTAGATGTAAAACAAAAATTTGTGTACAGGTAACCCTCTTGTTACCCTTTATACCATCGTTAAATTACTTACAAGCAGCTTTTAAGCAGCAATGTGAACTTAAACGCTGAATAATTTATGTCAATTTAAGAGCTTTAAGGTCTGTGTAAGGTCGTATACAGCCCTTAATACAAGAAATTTATCCAGCTTTAAGAGTAATTGACATCACTTATTCAGGTGATATACTGACTATGTGTGTTACTTGGACTTTGCATGTTTGTTTCTCAATCAGGCAACAACGGCTGAACGGATTTAGCTCTTTAGATTTATGTTTGGCATAGAGATATTTTGAGTCCCGGGGAAGGACATAGGATAGCTTTTTATAACACTTATCGTTTAAGAGGGTGAGAAGAAGGCTTGCATTTAGTATGGAAATACGATTACATGTGGATTTTTGTGCTTTAATTGAAAGTTCGTACGTCTTATATGGCGATTTACAAGTAAAATGCAGGCGAAGTTGAAGACGATGGTTGCGCTTATCACGTGATAAATAAGTGACAAAGCATCTGTCACTCACACTCACTTTTTAGGGTTCCGTATCCAAGGGGTAAAAACGGGACCCTATTACTGAGACTTCGCTGTCCGTCCGTCCGTCCGTCCGTCTGTAACCCCACTGTATCTCAAGAACGGTGATAGCTAGACAGTATAAATTTCAAAGATGATGTATTTCTATTGCCGCTATAACAACAAATACTTACAATAAAATAAAATAAATATTTAAGGGGGGCTCCCATACAAAAAAACTTGTTATAGATTATGGTACGGAACCCTTCATGCGCGAGTCGGACTCGCACTTGCCCAATTTTTATCAGAACGTGACGGATGCTTTGTCACTTATTTATTGCGTTATAAAAGTAGCCATGCAAGAATAAAATGAGTTTTTTTTTTATTTTTTTTTAGTCATCGTCCAACGTCAATACGCCGTGTTTGAAAACTATACTCTAATGGTAGAGTCCGCAGCACTGTCGAACTATTATATTACATTAAAACTTAACCACTGAAGGCTTTTAGCGAACTAGGGAGGGACGGCCGGGTATGATTCGATTATCAAACTAATGTTAGCTACATTAATGCAGAGTGGGGGTGTAAACCTACACAAAATAGATACGTACAGAAATCAATCTACATACAAGCGCGCTCGAGCAAACGCACACATTAGACATTGCTCACGGACACGATATCTCGGACCAGTTCAGACCAGTGCGAGCGCGAGTGCCATCCGCTTGACGTGTCCGTGAGCAATGTCTATGTGTGCGTTTGCTCGAGCGCGCTTGTATGTAGATTGAGTTCTGTGCCTCTCTGTTTTGTGCTACCTACCTTACCAAATTGCTGTAGTCTACCTACATGTACAATTTGTCCATGATAATGTTATCACACTTGAATCCATGGCCGTTGGGGCAGAAAGGTTAATTGGCGACCGCGGACCGGAAGACGCAGCGTATAAAGGCCCCCAACAAAATGGACCGACGACCTGGTTAGGATCGCGGGTAGAAATTGGATGAGGGCGGCGCAAGATCGATTACGACACGACCGTAAAGAATATTATAGGTAGGTACCTACATATAACTATCAGTGGATGTCCCACGATCTCTGTACCAAAGTTGGGTAAAATCTGTTCTTATGGTGTGATGAAACCGCTAAAAAAACGTAACAAAATTGTCAAAAGTTGACGTTATTATGTATGCTCATACGAAACAAAAGAAAATCGCGCTGTTAAGATCTTTCTTGAAACACATTTTATCCCTATAATAATAATAAAATTCGTTTTCACTTCTCTCGCTCTAAAAGTTCGACTTTAGGCTGTGCGTAGGCGACATAAAGTCGGTTTTTATGCTCTAGAGCATAAAGTAAAATCGTCGTCAAAGACCAAGGCGATCGGTCCAACAGCCACTCGAAAAAGGTTCTTAATAAACAGTAAAAAAAAAACATAAGACTTCATACAATAAAACCCGTTCCAGACCTTCCGATCCGATCCGATTTATCGGGAGAAATCGGATAATGTGTAGTGTAGATCCTAACAATTGCACTACACATTATCCGATTTCTTCCGATAAATCGGATTGGATCGGAAGGTCTGAAACGGGTTTTAACTCTTTATTTTATTTCGTTTTGTTAGTATTCTTAGACCAAGGCAAATATACCAACAGCCAAAGTACACAATAAAACTTCTTGAAATAAACTTGTAACTTTTATGTACTATCATTTATTACTTTTTAAACTATTACTTTAAATATTTCTCATTGCTATTAGAGAGAAATAATGAGAAATATTTAAAGTAACTTTAAATTTAAATTTTTGTTTTTAAGTAGGTATACATGATATGTGTATATATGTTATTTACATGATACAGTTTCATTTTCTCGCAATCGAAGTGAAAAGTAGAGTGTGCAACTCGTCCATAAAACGGATTTTACACTCGACTTTATATTCATCCTCGCTCGCAAGCTCGTTCGGATGGATAAACGTCTCGTGTAAAATGATGCGTTTTATGCACTTGTCGTACAATCTACTATTTAGTACAAACATATAATTTGATAAGTAGTAAGTTTTCATTATGTATTGGAATCGTATTTTTATTTGATTGCTTTGTTTATCAATTTATCATACATACGTTTTAAAACATATCCCATATCATTTTAAACAGAATAAAGGCAGCCAGAGCAATCAGAACAAAGCCTTTGAAAGCGCTCCTGAACACTTCAAAAAAGCTTTTTAGTTGAAACTCATTAACGCGTTTTATTTAAATATTCCTGGCAAAACAATACAGTTTTGTTTTAACTGGCGTCTATAATTTGAGCTTTAAATTATATGAAACGAACTTACGCTAGGGCTCAAGATGTTCTGGTTGGCCGTCAATTTACCAACTGAATGGAGAATCATTAGTGAAAGTGCGAAATTTCTTACAAGAGGGTATTGTTTGAATATTCTGAACAACAGCGTTGACTTTAAGTTACAGCTGAAAGGGTAATTTAAGTTGTGTTGAAGTAGTTGAATGTCATTCAAACCCTACTATCGTCATCCCTCCAATTATTGGCACCTTTCTACTCTTTTCTAAGGCTGATAATTTGTACTATTGTCAGTGTCAATCATTGGAGGTTGTACCCTTTCTCAAAAGGAATTATGTTTTAACTTATGACTCTTGATTTTTTTCAATAAATAATTATATTTCCAAGGATTAAGATAAGTAGGGTATCTATTGTATACCGCCAAACAGCAATGTTCGCATTGTTGTGTTCCGGTGTGGGGTAAGATAGCCGGTGAAATTACTAGCATAGAGGCATTCTATCTTCGTCCTCCGGGTAGACAAGCACTTGTGACTCCTCTGGTGTTGCAGGTGTTTATGGGCGACGGTAATCGCTTTCCATCAGGCGATACGTTTGCTCGTTTGCCACCTATGACATAAAAAAAAAAAAAAAACATATATTGTGTGTGTGTGTGTGTTTGTTCTAACAAAAAAACTCGATAAATAGGAACATCACTTTAGATTATAACTATTGGTATGAGTTAGTTGCTTTTTTTTCAAGTTTTTTCGTCTTATTGTGTTAATGTGATCTAGTTATAAAAAAAGTATGAAAATGCTTATGAGCTATTCAGATTTTAGAATTACATTTGTACAGTCGCCATCAGATATATCGCAGCATCATATAAGGAGTTCATAAATACCGGAACACGACTCTTATTGACTGGGCGTTACAGTGCATGTTCAGATATTTATGAACGCCTTATATGCTGCGATATATCTGATGGCGACTGTACGCATATAAGGTATTTGGATTTAGGATTTAGCTTGTCCAAAAATTGGGTGGTTGGATATCCGCTTGTGTGGATTTCCGAGTGTTTTCGCCCCCAGCCCGCATTTCTCAACCCATTCTCCTGAATTTTTGTGAGCAGGTTGGATCATGACGCATATAGTTTTTTTTTCTTGAGTCAGTTTTTAGGGTTCCTTACCCAAAGGGTAAAAACGGGACCCTATTACTGAGACTTCGCCGTCCGTCCGTCCGTCTGTCACCAGGCTGTATCTCAACAACGGTGATAGCTAGACAGTTGAAATTTTCACAGATGATATATTTTTATTGCCGCTATAACAACAAATACTAAAAATAAAATAAAATAAATATTTAAGGGGGCTCCCATACAACAAACTTGTTATAGATTATATATATGTATAGGTACGGAACCCTTCATGCGCGAGTCGGGGTTGCACTTGCCCAATTTTTCTAAATATTTCTTAATGGTGGATATGTGGAGTTCAAAACGAAAAAAGTAATATTTCAGCTATTTCGAAATTTCGCGTATTTCGCGAGATCTTCACATCACAGGGGCACTAGTATAACAAATAAATAAACAAATATTAAGGGACAATCTTACACTAATCGACCTAGTCCCAAACTAAGCTGAGCTTGTACTATCGGTACTACATAGTATATAAATACGTATATAGATAACATCCACGACCTAAGAACAAAATATTCGAGGTTTATCACACAAATGTTTGCCCTGGCCAGGTTTCGAACCTAGGACCGCCGGCCCAGTATAAAAACTGGTGTGCAACTTAGCTCGTTAAACTTCTCGAATGAAATTTAATTTAAAAGTTTCCTTTGTATCACGTTTGGTCTTACATTCCCCTTCATACGGCTCATTGGGTTTTATTGGGAACTTTTTACGCTCTTTGTTTAGGAAACAAAATTAATGCCTGTACCCTTACCGTGAGTTTACAGTGACTGTATTCGCTAGCGATAGCGTAAACAATTTGTATGGACAATTGTAAACTATTAAAAAACTAACAGCGCCCTCTCTCGCTTGCTCGTTCACCGCTGTAAAGTGGTGCGGTAAGATGTGAATATTAACTTATTCACAGAGAGGTCGCTAAAGTGTAAAAACCTTTCAAATAAACAATGCAAAGATCGACACACAAAGCATAAGGAATTCGTCAGGCCCACCTGGAGCTAGGGTAGCGAAGTGGTTAACGCGCTGGACCGGTAATCCAGAGATACTGGGTTCGAGTCCCGGTCTCTTCCACCAGGTAGCTCCTTTTCAATTTTTCTTTAAGCTTTGATCTTTGTATTAATGGTTTAATCAAAAATTGTGGTGTACCCACATTAAAAAAAAATGAGACATTACATGTTTCATAAATTTATGGAGAATTCTAGTTCTACAAAGTAACCGCTATGGCGCTGGACTATTCTCCATACAAATCGTTTGCTGTTGCTGGCGAGTACCGTCACGTTAACTCATGGGAAGGGTACTCAAGAGGGCACTGCCTTAAAATATTTTCAGCTCTGTAAGCTGTAGAACTCGCCAATTAAGTTCGAATTGGCTGAAATTTTAAATTATTAAAAACCCCAATACCCCGCCATTTAGAAAAAAAATCGAAAATAAAAACGTTATAAGTATAATTAAAATAGCATCTCTTATCCCCGAAGTACAATTGGCAAAAGCAAACAATATTTATAATTTTAGCAGGTTTCCTTTCAAGAAATGTTTAAATGTCATCATTTATTACACAACAAACGTAATATTAAATTGTTAATAATATGTGGGTACTTTAATAAAAAAAGGAATGACGGTTAATGTCTTTTTTTTATATTGAAGTGAAAATTAAATGAATTAAGCAGGATTCGAACCTACACCACCAACCGGCTTTCCGGGGCTATAAGGACGCTCTGTCCACTAAGACCACGATCGTTCTCAGTTCTCACCCGCTACCCGCAGCGGGCAGCGGTCCGTTGGCCGCGGCGTTTTTCGAGAACGACCGCTCTTGAACATTTACAAACACAGCAAAAAAACGCAGCGGGCGTCGGACCGCTGCCCGCTGCGGATAGCGGGTGAGAAAGATCAAGGCCTAAGCCACCGAGCCCTATGCAATAGGACACAGAGAAGTGTGGGTTCAAAATCCGCTCCAATGATTATATTTTTATTGTTTTCGCTTCAATTTAAACATTTTGGCTTACGCTAGCAAACGTTACTGTTATAATAAAAAAATAAGGCAAATTCACTTAATGAAATGTTTCATACGACTTTGTTTCATAAAATACACATAGTATCTTCCACGCACGGGTTCTAATGAATAGCACTTTTTAGTAGATGGTGTAACCATTGATCAATACGGGCCGAAACCTTTCTCTTCAGCAGTGATGTGACACTGCGGAATCGAGCCAAGCAACTCGAGTCGAAAGGTACGAGAAAATTAAACGAAATATACCTAAAGTCACTATATCACTATTGAGTAACGTGTGCCGGGTGAAATTGCTAAATAATCAGTGGGTATGTAAACTGCGCAACTGAAAACGCAACTAATGAAGCATGATGAAGATATCTAGTTTGAGGTGCTTTTTCGTGCATCTATCAAGTGATAAATGCAGCTATCGTAGATCAGTTGGAGATTCCACGGGTTCATGACAGTTGCAATACATGACGAAGCTTCCATCACTTTTCGTCTAGTCAGATGCTAATGTAAAACGTACTATTTAATGCTTGACGTTCAAATTCCACGAAAATTAAAAAAGGGAATATTAAAAGAAAAATCTCGAGTTCGGACAAAAGTAGCCTTCCACCTTCCGTTCAGAACTTACAGTTGAGGCACAAAGGTTTAGATCCCAAACACGATTTTTTTTTTCGCTAATTAAAAACTGTTCCATAATCACCAGTAGTGGACTAAAACGACATAACGGATAGTAATTTGAATTTATTAAGCGATACTTAATAAACTTAAATACATGAAAAGAACACTTAAACAAGCGGAGAGATAACGGGAGAGGTAAAACTAAATAAAAAAGACGAATAAACTCGAACTTAGACAAAATTAACGAAAGTCATTCCATCCCTAACCCTCTACCCACGTCGCACCACTAATTACTGGGGGACGCAGGTGGTCAGTTAAGTAGATTGTGATCAGGAAAAAGATCTTCTAATATAACGTAGTAGATATGGGTCGCAAAAGACCCGATCGTGTTATGTAACTTAGTAGGTTTGGTGGAAATATGTGTACAGTTACATAAAGATCTAGTAAATGAAGTAGTATTTTGTTTGACAATCTTATGTTTTAATTACTATCTCATCTTTTCAAAGAGCACGCGTCAATTCAGCTCAAACTTACGAATCTACTTCAGAACCTCTTCTTTGAAGCTAGTTCAAAATAGAAACAATAAAAGACTTAATATGTTTAATATCTATAAGATTTTCCTCAAGGTTAGCTTACAGATTATCATCAATGATATTTTCGATCCAATCCAAATAGCTGGCGACTCTAGTGTAGACTCCAGGATTGATAGCGCAGTAGTATCCGTACGAAACTATTCCGACTAGTGTGTTGTTGTAGGTTAGAGGACCTCCGCTGTCACCCTGTTGAAATAAATAAGAATCAAAAACGACATAGTCACTAGAATCCAGAAAGGGATGCTTAGTTGGTTTGGGCATGTAGAGAGAGATTCACGAAACAAATCTACAAGGCGAATGTGAATGGAAATGTTGGAAAAGAAGGCCTAGACGAACGTTTATTGATCAGATTGGAGACGTTCTGAAAAAAGGGCAAGTCAAGAGTACTTTAAACCGACGAGCATGCATGAGGATATTAATGAATGTTGATGAAGCGAAAGATGTATGTCAGGACCGTACCTGGTGGAAAAATGTATTGCCTACCCAGTTGGGAAAAAGGCGTGATTTTATGTAGGTATGTATGTTTCAACAACGAGAATCCGAATTTATAAATATTCGGGAGATTCTGAATAATATCACGCGTCATCATAATTTAAAAGTCCTGTAACCGCACTTAGTGAGAAATCATGTGGTAGTAAGATTATACAGCGTTCAGGGCATAAAGACAAACAGCATTTTAACCTACAACCCAGTAGCTGATGCAGTTGACGGAACAGCATTCAAACTGAAAACCAACGTCCGTTTGGAGCTATCCTGCATCAGATCAAGAACTATCGTCAAACTATTATTTTGCAGCTGGGTTGCAGCTCAAATTTTGTCTATCTGCATCGGCCCTTATTGTTACCTGGCATGAATCATGACCTCGTGATCCTGCACAGATCTCGGTAGTATTCAACTGATTGTAGTATTGACCGCAACATGCCTGTGACACGATCGGAACTGTTACTTGTCGTAGGTCGTTTGACATGGCAGTGGCGTTAGTCTGAAAAAAGAATAGTATATAAAGAATATAGAATAGAAAGAGTACTTGTATTGCATTATATTGTAATAGGTTTCAATAGGTATCTATGGTTAAGTTTAGAGCATTTCCGCCGCTGAAATTAAATCAGGAATGAGTTAATCCACAAAATAAACATAGTAGGTAACTAACAAAGCTCGGAGTATCTGGTGAAGGTGACCGGAGTCTGATGGATCTGGGCAGTCCAAGACAGAATTTTTACATATCCTGCAGCGACAACAGTCTTTTGGCTATAATTATATACCTAACAGATATCTGTTTGTTCAATAGAATAACAGTCAACATTGCATTCATAATCATACAGAGTAGATACATTCATAAACCCAGAAAAAAGAAGAAACTTACATCGATAAGTCCCCATCCAGTAACGTTTACGAGTTCACCCTCTTCCAACTCTAAATCTTCATGAGGCAAATCAATCTGTGCGACCTTGCACCCAAATGGTACTGGATCTGCCAACTTCAGCAAGCAAATATCATCCACGAAATGTTCAAGACTGAATCCTTCATGACAGAACGTCTCTTCTACGTCTATGAAAGCTCCCCCTGTTGTCAAACGGTCTGAACCGACAAGGACTCGAAACTTGTGTTTGGTCCTGTAATTTGCGTTTGTAAATAATATATTTAAGTGTAAATACAACGACACAAATTGTACGTCACTAGTCACTATGCAGTAAGTACCTTCCTCATTTATTTGCTGTGATATATGCAATTTCTTAACGTAATTTTTTCAAAGGTCTGCAACGTTATTTTTTCAAAGGTCCAGTGGTCGGGATACATAACTATTTCTGGCAACTCTCAATAGCTATGATGAAAAGCAATATCGCAGTATTTTAGGACGAAAGTATCTAACCAATATGTATTGGCAGTGATGATGATGGCACACGGAACTGCGACGTGGTTGTTCACAATGGATCTCATAGGAATGCCCAAAGTTGCCTAAAGAGCAATGGCTATGCAAGTATACATGGAATACAGATGGAGTTTTTTTGCTTGATGGAATCAGAAAAGAGTACCGTAGGAGTACCAAGGACGCCAACTAGATGATAAAATCTTAAATACTAATTATCATCATCATCATCATTGCATTCGAACGCTGGCTAATGAGAGTGTCGCTCATGAGCTCTCAGGTGGCTGACGTAGCCAATTTTTGCAACAACTGCGCCAACGAACCACATTCTCTGCAAGTCAGCACCCCAGCCTAGCGACCAAAAAATTGTACTTTATGACCGCTGGTGGTCGAGCCTTAAGCCTCATGCTTACCCTAAGAAACAATGTGCCGCTGTCAATACAAATTGCTCGTGTATGATGGATCCCCCGCAACCAAGTGCTTCGTATCTACGCGTCTTGGGACTGTATTCGTATAAAGCCACAATGTATGGCGCATCCTCAATACTGATGTCGTTTCCACCGATAATACTCAGATTATCATTATTGCAAAATGTGTCATTATCGTGTACATCTGAAATAAAAATGTTTTAAATAACTCGTAAAATGATTTTCATCACACTTGCTCGTAAACAATGGTTTACATGCTTGAAAAGCGGGCGCTAAATCGTATATTACGCCCTAGGGCGGTAAGTAGTTTTGGGATTGACTACCTACTATTTATTATTTTTGTTTTATTTCCTCCAAAGTGTGATGAGAAACGTCGTACGTGACTCTGGTGTAAATAAATTCCAAACTCGTGTCATTAAAGCCTTCGCCGTTGGCTTCGGGCTTCTAATATACACTCGTTTGTAATTCCTCGTTTACCACCCTTGTTACGTAATGTTACTAATTCAACTTCGACCGCGTAAAACGTTTTTATTCACCGTAGGGTTAATAGTATCTTAATAGTACATTACATCAGAGGCCGGGAAAATGAGGATTTCCGGCCAAGTAGGTATATACGGATAGTGATACGAGGCCGGGAATCCGTTTTCACGACGAGGCATGTATAGTGCTTTTCTCAAACATACAATGAAATAAAAAAATATACTTCAAAGAACAACATTTTATTAATTGACAAATAGGACATTTTAGTCTAACAACCAACCTTTAAAAACAAAACCTGCTTTTTGTCAAACCAGCCAGCTGTGTGAATGACCTTGTTGTTGAAACCAAAAAAAAGTTACTTTGCAGGCCTAGGCCTGAAAAGCAGTATGAAATCCCTTTACAGTCCTCTCGAGTTGTTGCGCCCAAAAAGCGATACTTCCGAGCCTATTATAAGGAACGTAAAGACAATATTTCATAGCATGTTTGAGAAAAACGATTTTTTGTTGACAGCCATCCCTGTACACAAATCTATAAAAATTTACCGATTACGCAGCTCAGACGACGCGGTTGGCGCAGTTTGTAGTCTAAAAAATTACATTACGAGTTTTAAAAATGGGCTACATTTTTTATGATATAATTAGAAATGTATAGTTTTCAGAATGTTCCCTGTACTTGTACTATAATAAGACGGTATTACTTGCCAAAGTTTATAGTTCTGGGTCAACGGAAAATAAAATTTTGATTTCCTTGAGAGTGCCGAAATAATTATACGTTTTTATCGGTATAAACGGCAATTAGTATCTATTTTTTACGTTTAAATAGAAGTTAATTTTTTCTCTCGTTCTCGAGATAAAGGGTCTTACAGACGGACAGACGGACAACAAAGTGATACTATAAAGGTTCCGTTTTTCCTTTTGAGGTATGGAACCCTAAAAAGTGCGTGTAATCAAATAGTTACCTACCTGAGCCCGAGGCTGTATGAGTTAACACGATAACAACCAGAAAGTAGACTGGATTCAGTGCAGCCATGATGACTTGACACAATACTAACTTTTCAACTCGTTCTCTCATATTTATGCATTTGAATTTTAATTAACATATACGACCTTGATATTAACTGATTTGTTATCGGAACCCTGTAATAACATTAATAACAACGCCATATATTTATAAAAAATAGAAAGTTACGTTAATTAGCAACTAATGATAATGATTACAGTAAATAAATTAGGTACGAATGAAATTTTTAGGTATGCCGTAGTACCTACAGTTACTTATTTAATTTCATAACGAGGAGGTTCCCGTAACTTCGTTTTTAGGGTTCCGTACCCAAAGGGTAAAAACGGGACCCTATTACTGAAACTTCGCTGTCCGTCCGTCCGTCCGTCCGTCTGTCACCAGGCTGTATCTCAAGAACGGTGATAGCTAGACAGTTGAAATTTTCACAGACGATGTATTTCTATTGCCGCTATAACAACAAATACTAAAAATAAAATAAAATAAATATTTAAGGGGGGCTGCCATACAACAAACGGGATCGGTTGCGTTAACTTTGCACCTCATTTGTATGGGGCGCTATACATACCAGGCGCAAACTTAACCACTTAAGGATGGAAAGTGTTTGTACGGAACCCTCGGTGCGCGAGTCCGACTCGCACTTGACCGGTTTATTTTCTTTTACGATAGTCCGGTAAAATGTATCCAATACCATCCATCTGCGGCAGAGACAGCCAAGCGCCGCAAGTACGCAGCTCTCAGACCCTAGGACCGTGGGGACCGGAAGCAACTAAGCTTTTCAAAAAGCTGAGTTATTTACTCATCCGGTCCTCCGGTGATCGTAGGGCTGGCTCGTTCCTTGCCCAACGCATTGGCATTGCCATCCAGCGAGGTAACGCGGCCAGCCTTATGGGCACCCTACCCAATGGTAGCGACATATAGGGGATATAATTACGTAGGTACATATCTAGACACGCGGCAGCGTGTCCAGCCAAGTTCACCGCAGGAACTGGCGAGCAGCAGCCGTGTGTTATATTACACGAACCGTTTGGAGCCACTTTTGACCCCCCAATAACTCCAAATCTATTTAACATAAAAAAATGAAATTTGGCTTATGTATTAAGATCCTTTAGAACAAGTAGATCCCCAAATTTCATTAATATAGGTTAAATAGTTATTGAGATATTAAAGTCCAAAAAACGGTATTTTTATCACTGACTGACTGACTGACTGACTGACTGACTGACTGACTAGTAATCAAAAACCTAACCCACTTCCAGGTGACCTAGAAAGGTGAAATTTGGCATGCAGCTTAGTAATTGTGTGTGTATACATATAAAAATCGAAAACAGTGATTTTTTTGTTTTTTTTTATTATTATTATTATTATTATTGATGGTTGTTGCCTCAGAACTCTGTCATTTATAAACCGATTTGGAAAATTCTTTTTTTGTTTGAAAGATATACTAGAATAACATATACACTCACACGCACACACTTACACATACATGCACATAAAAATCCAATACGTACTAACCGTTTTGGAAAATTCTTTGTTTGTTCAAAACTTTCAAAAGATGTACTAGAATAGCACACAGAACTAATTAACAAATAATAATTAAGTAATTTACACATCATAATAATTTCTGTACAAAAAGTAATGATATCCCATCAAAAACATAAATGTAAAATGAGAGCCAAGTTCAATATCGCGTGCACTTCGCCGACAAAAGAATTGAGATCTGCAAGGGCGCCAAGTTCTTTGCCCTAAAATTTTTAGATACAAGGACATGCGACATACTCAATGCATTTATTTTACTTGAGGTGTAATTCAATATCAAGACTTGACTTGGCTAGTTTTAAAATATAAATTTATATTATAAATCAAAATCAATCAAATCATTAACCTATTTTCGTAAAGGTAAGTACGCAAGCTAGTGTACGGTTTGTTACTTATACTGTTAGCTTGATAATGAACTATGACTATGTTACTTTTATAAAATTTAGTTAGTTTGTGAAAACTAGCCAAGTCAAATCTTGATATTGAATTACACCCCAAGTAAAATAAATGCATTGAGTATGTCGCATGTCCTTGTATCTAAAAATTTTAGGGCAAAGAACTTGGCGCCCTTGCAGATCTCAATTCTTTTGTCGGCGAAGTGCACGCGATATTGAACTTGGCTCTCATTTTACATTTATGTTTTTGATGGGATAGTTTAGGTCACAATAGTTTAAGTTAGGTTTAATTAGATCATAAGTTAAGTTTGTTAAGGTTTAGTTATATACTTTTCATTTTATGTTTTTTTTCTCTAATAAACTAAATACCTCCACTTATATTATTGGATAATCATTTGTCATGAATGGTTCTCTGCCTTTTCGCCGAATTATGTTTCGTCAAACGTTTCATTTCGTTTTTCACTGAAACTGTAAACTATTTCGGATTGTTGTAAATATCATCCTTTAGATCAGGTTAAATAGGTTAGGTTAGGTTTGTTTTATAACAATCCGAAATAGTTTACAGTTTCAGTGAAAAATGCTTTTGGCGAAATGAAACATTTGACGAAATGAAACGTTTGACGAAACATAATTCGGCGAAAAGGAAGTACACCGTCATGAATACTTTATTCAAATGGTTTTGAAATATTTGCTAATATCAGGGTATTGATCATAAATCGTGTTCCATTCAGTACACACTTAATGTCGATAATCTTGCAACAAATTGTACTTAAAAATATCAGCACATCCTGATAAAAATTTAAACCGAAACTACCTTTGTACATAAACGAGGATTTATGTATTGAAATTAATTTCTCCCTCACCGTCGTGAAATGTTAATGGAGGGAAAGGGCCTCTTAATGTTTGTTTACTCTCAGCGAAAAATGAGATAAATATTCTATGAACCCTTTTTGTTGAAAACGTTTGCGTAGGCAAACCGCACGCTAAGGAGAATATTCTGATATCTTGTTTAAGGATACTATTATGTGCTTGGCTTATGGTGAAAAGGAAAGCACAGTCGCGAAAAGAAAAAGGCGTAAGCATTGGATTACCTAAATAATTATCAATCACTGTTGATTTTTAATATTCGTCCTTCACTTTATAATTTATTTGAGAAACAACAGGAAATTAATAATTCATTTGTATTATTTAATGATTTATAATATAACATTTGATTTTAAGATGGCGGATATTTTTTAATCGGTTTTCGTTCTTATTCGGTATTTGTTTCTATTTCTAGGTTTCCGTTTTTCAAAAGTGCAGGTATCAATAGCAATATTATTCAATTCAGTGACGCTATAACCTAAATTTAAAACTTTGATACCTCAGACGTAACCTAACTAAGTTAAGAACTGTCTAGGCAGTCAAGGCTTTCGATAAAAAAAAATACCTATTCAAATCGGGTCATCTGTTCGGGAGCTACGTTGCCACATAAATACACAGATACGCATGTTAAACTTATAATTATAAAACTTCTCTTTTTTTGTCGGGGGTTAAATATTATATTCATTATTGATTTTATTATGACGGTCATCGCATTTTCTTGTTTATTATAAATTACGAGTATATGCGTACATTGCGTATGGTCTATGTATATTTTTATTCGAAATACTAAAACAGCGTTCGTAGATTTAAGTTTGTGTAATTTGATTGACAGTGGTTGACTGGTAGAGAATGCCTAAAGGCATTAAGTCCGCCATTTGAACTTTTACTTATGTATTTTGTGCAATAAAGTTTAAATAAATAAATAAATTTATTCAGAATAAGTAGCCACTTTTAAGTTGTATTTTCAGCTAAAATATCCTACTAATTATAATAGGATAAGTTTAAATTTAATTTACCTACTAATGTTTGAAAATCTTGACAGCTTCAGTATTACGAATAATAAATAGACCATAGTATAGTAGGTATAACATTATATTACCCAAAATCTTAAGCACCTCCTGGTAATTAAACCTGCCCATGACATGATTTTTAAATAAATAAATACGAGTATTAAGGGACAATCCACAAATCGACCTAGTCCCAAACCATCCCAAACTAAGCATGCACACATTAATATTCGAGTTCAACACACAAATATTTATTTTTATGGAACCTTTTTATTGATTCTATTTTTTATGTGGAAATACCACATTTTTATTTTTATAAATAATGACACAAAGGTAAATTAAGAAAGATAAATTGAATGCGATCAACTACAATCGTCGTGGTTGACGCAGTTTGTAGTGCATCTGCCTACTGAGCCGAGGGTTCAAATCCCAGCACGGACAAATATTTGTGTTGATAAATAATGACACAAAGGTAAATTAAGAAAGAAAAATTTAATGCGACCAACTACAATCTAAGCAGGATTTGAACCTGCGACCTCTACGTTTCCGGCGTATTGCTCTTCCAACTGAGCTATTACATCACTACGTCAATCACACCAAATCTTTCATTCCATAATTCATACGCCATTGCATTGCGTGTAAAGCGCATATCCTAGGGTATGGCTAATGCACATAAGCATTTCAAACACATATGACGCAGAGGGCACTCCAGTAGCGTATGAATTATGGAATGAAAGATTTGGTGTGATTGACGTAATGATGTAATAGCTCAGTTGGAAGAGCAATACGCCGGAAACGTAGAGGTCGCAGGTTCAAATCCTGCTTAGATTGTAGTTGGTCGCATTAAATTTTTCTTTCTTAATTTACCTTTGTGTCATTATTTATCAACACAAATATTTGTCCGTGCTGGGATTTGAACCCTCGGCTCAGTAGGCAGATGCACTACAAACTGCGTCAACCACGACGTTGTCGCGATTAATTTTCCTTTATTCTTCTTATTCCATTTCTTCCATTTTCTTGTTCGATATCCCTAAATAATTTTAATGTCTCGTCAACGCCCCCATTCATTTAACTACCGAGGTGAGCTCAAGCGATCCTTAACTGTTTTATTTTTGCTTAGGAAATGAACGTTTCCCGTATTTTGTATACTAAATGCTTATAATTAGCACGACAAAACTTTATTAGGCAAGGAGTTATGAATTTTGTACTTCGCTTAATTTTGCTTTGAAACGAAACAACATTTTATATTCAACTCGGTGACATTTTATTCAGAATACTTACCTGTTTCTGCGACATTGCTGTAATGTATTTTCAGTCTTCAATAATTGTCTCACTGATAATTTAGTTTATGCATCCAATGGCAAAAAAGTGGCTGTAGAGAATACTTAATATTTATGTCAAATTGAATACTATATAAAATTGTCGGCTATTACAATATACTGCTATGCGCGACATAATATTATCACCCATCATTCTCATTCAGTATTGTACAGAAAGAGACAGGTATTATATCTCGTGCGAAAAAGAGTCGCGTGTCATAGTTGTGCTAGAGCTGCTGAATACGGCGCGCATCATTAGGAGATTCATCTCTCTGCAGCCTTAACCACAGAAATAAAGAACCACAGAATAGATAGGTTGGGCCCTGACTCACTGCCAACTTTTATATAATTACATTATATAAAAGTTGTGCACATGTTGACATTATACAATTTATTTTTAGTGGTAGAGTAGTAGGTTTTTGTGCCCATTGTGTACAAAAACCTACTACTCTACCACTAAAAATAAGTATGTTTAGTAAATAAATAAGTATGTTTAGTTTGAATGGAGCACATCACTATAAAGTAGACACGAAATCGAGATATCTCAGACACAGGCATGTCATTTGGAATTAAGCCTCCGTGGTGTATTTGTATGTACTTACCTATGTTGTACGTGCCTCAAACAATCTAGCGCTTAATAAAGTTGCCCGGGGTGTAATGGAATCGTAAATTAAGAACTTTATATTGCTAGTTGCTTTGCGTCTCATCTCATACTATCAGCCATTTAAATACAAATTCGCTAATAGTCCAGTAAAAATTGCGTAGCCTCTAGTAGCGTAGCGTAGCCTTTAGTAGCGTAGCGTAGCGTAGCCTTTAGTAGCGTAGCGTAGCCTTTAGTAGCGTAGCAGCCTTTCATCATCATCATCATTTCAGCCATAGGACGCCCACCTGCTGGACACAGGCCTCCTCAATAGATTTCCACATGGGCCGGATAGCAGCGACCCGCATCCAGTGAGTCCCCGCAACTCTAACCAGGTCGTCCGACCACCTTGCGGGTGGTCGTCCTACACTGCGCTTGCCGGTACGTGGTCTCCACTCGAGAACTTTTCTGCCCCAACGGCCATCGGTCCTTCGAGCTATGTGCCCCGCCCATTGCCACTTTAGCTTGCTTACCCGGTTTGCTATGTCGATGATCTTGGTTCATCTACGAATCTCCTCATTTCTGATTCGATCTAGTAGACAAATCTCGAGCATAGCTCTTTCCATAGCTCGCTGAGTGACTCTGAGCTTCCTTAAAAGGCCCATAGTTAGAGACCACGTCTCGGCTCCGTAGGTCATCACCGGTAATACGCACTGGTTGAAGACTTTCGTCTTCAAGCACTGAGGTATGTTGGACGAGAAGACACTTCGCAGTTTCCCGAACCCTGCCCATCCGAGTTGAATCCGCCGATTGATCTCTTTCTCGAAGTTGGACCTGCCTAACTGAATTGTTTGTCCCAGATAGACGTACTCGTCAACAACTTCGAGGACCGAGTTACCAACTATTACTGGGGTGGGTGCTACATGGACATTCGACATAATCTGCGTTTTGTCCATGTTGATCTTAAGGCCCACCTGTTGGCATACTCTGTTGAGACCTTCGAGCATCGTACCGAGATCCTCCAGCGTCTCTGCCATGACCACGATGTCATCGGCAAACCGAAGGTGCGTGATGTACTCGCCGTTAATATTGATGCCTAGTCCTTGCCATTCCAAAAGCTTGAAGGCGTCTTCCATTGCGTTGGTGAAGAGCTTCGGAGATATAACATCCCCTTGTCTCACACCCCTTCGCAAAGGAATCGGCTCCGTACGCTGGTCTTGTACTCGGACCAACATAGTGGCGTTGTTGTACACACTTCTCAGCACCTCGACATACCGATAGTCAATCCGGCATCGCTGGAGTGACTGCAGTACTGCCCATGTCTCGACGGAATCAAAGGCCTTTTCATAGTCCATAAACGCTAAGCAGAGTGGCAGGTTATACTCCTCGGTCTTCTGTATAACCTGCCGCAGCGTGTGTTGTTCGGGAGGCTGGAATTCATCAAACCTACTTGAGAGACGATTCGTGATGACCCTAGAAAACAGCTTGTAGACATGTCTCAGAAGCGAGATGGGTCTATAACCACCAAACTTCCGTTCCATGCTTCCGGCATGATGCCCTCGAGCACAACGGAATTGAAGAGATTCTGAAGCACCTTTAGTACCGGGGTTCCACCCGCTTTCAGAAGCTCTGAAGTGATTCCGTCATCGCCCGGCGCCTTGTTGTTCTTAAGCTGTTTTAGGGCCATCCTAATCTCGTACAGGCTGATGTCCGGGATATCTTCAGTATAGTGTCGGGTAAGCTTGGCTCTCGGATCTTTGGCCAATTTGTCAACAGGTTTGGCAACCGAGGTATATAACTGCCCATAGAACCTCTCGATCTCTCTCAACACCTCTGGCTTCGTCGACACTACACTGCCGTCTTCTGTCTCCACTGGAGACAGAAGACGGTCAAAGCCAGCTGACGAAGCTGGAGACTCTCCAGCTTCGTCAGCTGGCTTTGACCAATAGACAGATCCCTCGCAAACACTTTGGAGCCCTTGTTTCGCTCTATCGTTTCTTTAATATGGTTGGTATTAAAGAGACGAATATCGTGTCGCATGGACCGATGGATCTGTCTATTGAGCTGCCTGTATGTGTCAGCATCTTTAGAAGTCTGCAGCGTCATTGAGCGTCGTTCAGCCATAAGGTTAAGAGTACGATCAGATAGTTTTTGAGGTCTATCTTTGCGACGGGGTCTGAAGAATTTTTTCCCCACCTCGTGGACAGTTTCTACCAACCTGTTATTTAAATCGTCCACACAAGCGCAATCATGTGCCTCTCACCATTCGGTGATCGCTACCGGTTTTAACCCTGTTGATCACTGAGACATCATTGAATATTTGTCTCTTTGTGGCCAAAATGAAGTCTATTTAATTTCTCGTGGAACCGTCGGGACTCATCTAGGTCCATTTTCTATGAGGCGGCTTCTTGAAGAAAGAGTTCATCATAAAGAGTCCCTCCTTCTCTAGAAATTCGGCCAACCTCTGGCCCCTTCGGTTCCGTTGCCCACATCCAAATTGCCCAAGTCTCAGCTCGTTGTCGCCTCTCTTGCCCAGCTTTGCGTTGAAGTCTCCCATAACAACATTAAAGTGCGATTTGGAAGCATGTATGGCCCTACTGATGTCCTCATACATGGTGTCATAGTGGCTCCCAATCCGTTTTCGTCGTAACTCTCATATTCTTGCTCTTCTTTATAGTATACTTTTTCATCCTGCAACTCCCCGCTATCTCAAGGAGCCTTTCACTTATCTCACTTCTGCTCGATCTGCCCAAAATTTGCTCCTTGCCGTACCTTCTTCCGTCTCAAAATTTTATAATAATTCGTTTACTTTTAAAGCTGTCTGTTTGTGGAACTCCTTGCCTGTTAGCTTAAAGCGCGCTAAATCTCTTGTTTCTTTCAAAACTCAACTGAAAGAACACTATCTATCCCTTTCATAATTCGTATTTTATTCATATGGTCCTATTATCTGTTGGCTGAATGTATGTATGTATGTATTTATTGTTTATTATATTTATGTATTTATTTGTTTTTTATGTATATATTATTATTATCCGTTTTTTGCACCTCCGAATAATAAAATATTTTTTCATGTTCTCCACTACCCAAAGGTTGTCTGGAAGAGATCGCTCTTTAGCGATAAGACCGCCTGTTGTTTACCTCTAATTGTAATGTCTAATTGCATTGTATTTCTCCTGTATGTTTTATGAGGTGTGCAATAATGAGTACTTGTATTGTATTGTATTGTATTGTATTGTATTGTATTGTATTGTATTGTATTGTATTGTATTGTATTGTATTGTATTGTATTGTATTGTATTGTATTGTATTGTATTGTATTGTATTGTATTGTATTGTATTGTATTGTATTGTATTGTATTGTATTGTATTGTATTGTATTGTATTGTATTGTATTGTATTGTATTGTATTGTATTGTATTGTATTGTATTGTATTGTATTGTATTGTATTGTATTGTATTGTATTGTATTGTATTGTATTGTATTGTATTGTATTGTATTGTATTGTATTGTATTGTATTGTATTGTATTGTATTGTATTGTATTGTGTCCACCTCCTCATCCGGGTGTATCGAAGTCGGTGCGTATATCTGTATGACCTTCAACAAATATCTTTTAGATATTCTGAGTACCAGATAGGCAACCCTGCTCGTCACACTCGAAATTGCCACTATGTTGTGAATGAGAGACTTGTGGACGAGAAACCCGACACCGCCCTGGGACTGCATGCTGGTCGCCCTCCCGGTAGTACAGCAGGTTACCGGATTTCAGGGCTATCGTGTCCTCCCCCTCTCTTCGGACTTCTGATGACATCCGTCTGATGACTCTTATGACATCCCAACGCATCCTACTGACTTCCTTTTCCAGCTCGACAACCTTCTCGTCCGTTCTCAACGTGCGCGTGTTGTATTGTAGGTTACGTTACGTCGGTTGTCCGTTTTATCGTAAGCCGAGATCGTTTGACGGGGGAACCCCACCCGGGGAATCTTAGCACCCCTGGCTCCAGTGCTCGGCTGATGCCCGTCTCCGCCAGTTTTACAACTGGAGCCGCCGGGGACTTGGTTCCGTGGTGAAATTTTTACTTCCATTGAAGGTTCGGACCGTAACCCGCCACGCTGGTCCGATGCGGGTTGGCGGGTCGCCAGAGCCTCGTCCGTTGGTCAGCAGCGTGCACCGCGAGCAGGTGAGGTTGGCTTGGACCCCCGAGAGATGTAGGTTGGGAGCCCTTCGCACGCCCTTTGATATTTTTAAATCTTTGATTATTGTTCGAATGCATTATTAATGTTAACTGAGAAATACATTTCAAAATTTAGAAGATGGATCATCCCGCCAGCCGAGCTAAAAAAGCATAAGAGTAGAATTCTTTTTGCTTTTTTCCTCTACCGCCTCGCGAGTAGTCAAAAGTTTACAGTTTTAAATCCGTGCAATAACTCCATAGGGTCACCCTGTGCCTTCTGTGCAGTGTTTTTTAAGTCAATTAACAACATTCATTGCATTAACTGTGGCAGGATTATATTTCCCATTTTTTTCATATTTTCACATAACTACCTGAAATTTGCGAAACTTCTATTAAAGATATTTAAATAATATTATGTAACGAATTATTACCATGTAAAATTACATGATTAAGTACTTTTTTCAGAAAACAAACGTTGAATTTTAGGGAAATCTTCAATTGTATCGATGCATAAATTTACTATAATTTTGAAAAAAGTTTTCATATTTTTCTTATCATTAGTTTTCATAGCGAAAGAATCGAATTTATCTCATGTACTATTTGTGTGTATGTATTGTAATATTATTATGTATGTCGTACGTGTCTCAACTTCTCAAGCAACCTAGCGCTTAATAAGGTCGTCCGGGGTGTAATGAGATCGTTAATTAGGAACTTAATATTGTTAGTTGGGTTGCACCGTATTTTATACAATCGACCAATTAAATACATATTCGCTAATAGTCCAGTAAAAATAGCGTTTTAACCTTTGATATTTTTTAAAGTCGTTGATTTTTGAACTGAGCTGAACTGAACATTTAAAAATTTAGAAGGTCTATGTCTTTTTACTTTTTTCCTCTACCACCTGACGAGATGATTTTATGAAACCCTCAAAAATCGGAACCTATGTTTTAATCTGATGTCTAATCTGTATTACTGAAGAGTTTTACGAAAGTCTGTTGGCTATTTTTTGTGTACGTGCGTAACGTACACATAAACAAACATTCACGTTTATAATATATGTAAGATGTAGGATGTAAGATGGAGTAGGATGTATAGGATGTAGGATTATTATGTATGTCGTACGTGCCTCGAGCAACCTAGCGCTTAATAAGGTTGTCCGGGGTGTAATGGGATCGTTAATTAGGCGTCGAACGTGACGCCTGATAAGAGAAAATCAGTTTCGCCCCTAATCATGTTGTCGTTGCGTTTTGAATCTTGTATGACTTTAATACAAAGTTGAATTGAGTGTGACTACTTCGGCTTTGGGTATGAGACTCGTTAGAAATAATGATGTCACATTATCAATTAGGACCTTTTTTATGTCATATCATAGGGGGAAAATGATCAAACGGTCGCCTGATGGAAAGCGATAACCGTCGCCCATAGACACCTGCAACACCAGAGGAGTCACAAGTGCGTTGCCGGCCTTTCAGGTGGGAGTACGCTCTTTTATTGAAGGTTTGAAGGTCCTATCGGTACGGAAATACCGGAAGCGTCAATTCATTCCACAATGCAGGCATGCGAGGCAGGAAATTTCTATAAAAAACCGGCCAAGTGCGAGTCGGACTCGCGCACCGAGGGTTCCGTACAAACACTTTCCATCCCTAAGTGGTTAAGTTAAGTTTGCACCTGGTATGTATAGCGCCCCATATAAATTAGGTGCAAAGTTAGGTATTAAATTATAAAAAAAAAACTACTTACTAGATCTCGTTCAAAACAATTTTCGTTGGTAGTTTTTATAGTAATGTACATCATATGTTTTTTTTTAGATTTTTCATTTTCTTATTTTAGAAGTTAGAGGGGGGGGACCAACTTTTTTCCACTTTGGAAGCGTCTGTCACGCAAACTATTCGGTTTAGAAAAAAAATATTTTAGAAACCTCGATATCATTTTTGAAGACCTATCCATAGATACCCCACACGTATGTGTTTGATGAAAAAAAAAATTTTGAGTTTCAGTTCTAAGTATGGGAGCCCCCAATATTTATTATTATTTTTTTATTTTTGCATCAAAATCTTAATGCGGTTTACAGAATACATCTACCTACCAAGTTTCAACAGTATAGCTCTTATAGTTTCGGAAAAAAATGGCTGTGACATACGGACGGACAGACAGACGGACAGACGGACAGACAGACAGACATAACGAATCTATAAGGGTTCCGTTTTTTGCCATTTGGCTACGGAAAACACACCGTTGTGGACTGCCAACTATGCAAGTGGTGAAGAGGAAATTTCCTCTGTGCACTCCCCGTTATAATAAGCGATAAAAGATGAAGAGACACGCTACTTCTCTACGCAGCGTCAAAGAGTCAAGCCGATCTGAAATTCGCTGGCAGCCGACGATACGAGTTGCTCTCCGCTGACTGGATTTTCCTGTTCTACCCTTCGATCCATTTATAAGTAGATTTATTTATAACTGCTGACGCTGGAGAAGATCCCTGGTTAGTTTATGCTGTTTGGTAATTATTGTTATTAAAGCAGTAACGTCTGTAAACCAAATATTTAGTAAGAAGCGACAATTGAAAAAAATAATGGTTCAGACGGGGTTCGGACCCGTGTCTCCAATGGCTTTCCGAGCCAACACGGGCGTCCTTCCTATTGGACCATTGAACCTGATTCGAGAGCCATTGAAGTTTTCAACCAGTTGCTTCTTGGTGGCAGGTTAGATTCTTATTTTTATGATTCAAAAGGTAGCTCTCGTTTTCAGTTCTTGGAAAAGAAAAGAGCTAAAAAGCAAAAAGGGCTAGAATTCTCGGAGTTCCGCAAAGTGTAACTTTTCACTGCCGTCTGAATGCAGTCGAGAAAAGGTTCACCCTTGTTATATAGATTCGCGGGACTTGTCCTGAAAAGGATTTAGTTTGGAAAATCTAAGATACAATTGGGTACATGCACTTTATCTTTGCCCTTAAAATTGTATGGTACTCTTTATCCGAGAAGAAAATTTTACATAAAAATGATTCTATTCACATCTGCGGATGAATTATCAGTTTTTTTTCCTTACACTAAAAACAATAGTGAAAAACTAATTAACCGTTTTGACATGTTGAGACGTGAAGGTGACATAATTAAAAACTTTTTTTGTTTTTTCATAAATAGGGATTGCAAAGTTTTTAATAATTATGTTAGGTTCATTGAAACTTAATCTTTATTTGTATAAGCGTAAAATATTTGGTGCGTTAGACAATCGTTTTTAGCACTGAACTCAGTTGAATAATTATGTACGTAAGATAAATTTTGGTTATGTACTATTAATTAGTGAGTATTAATAACATATATTCTGCTTATGTTTTTAATTTAGTATTAAAATAGCATAAACTTTTTTTCCTATTTTTTAGTTTTTTTACCCCCAACATCCCACAAACCTGCGTCACATGGTAACCCTACCCAGTCAGACTTATAAATAGAGATAGGAGAGCGCGTAATGAAAGCTCTTTGAAGAGTATTTATTACCGAGCGCGAGCGAGACAGGATATTAGCTACTTTGTGCTTCAATAGAATGTTTGTTTTGTTGCGGCACTATGATAGAAACATGCTTAAAGCAAAGATATAAGTCTATTTACGTAAGTATTAGTTCAAGTATAAATATGTACCCATTAAAATTTTATTTCATCGTGCCTATCGACGTGAACAGTCGGACATATTTTGAGAGGAATGAGGCCACCCTTTTTGCACGTGACTATACATTCGCATTGGTATAACCGTCTATATTCGAATGTTTTTCCCACGTTTTCTATTTGCATAATCGGAGTATTAAGCGGGAGTTACCCAAGGGCGGCAGCTGAGACCCACTTTATTCCTAACATTTAATTTTATATGTGCGACTGTGCGTGTTACTTTCTTGTTTCCATGTAGTGTTCTTACGTGGTCTGGATGTACGTTGATTACTTTTTGCGTGACTTAATTCAGACCTCATTTTAAGACGTTTATTAAAATCCCGCTACTCAAATGTTGGACAACATGATTGGAAGGGTGATTGTACAGGCGTTTCAACCGCCTTCAGTCCGCTGTCATAAATATCAAAGCAATGGGCCATGATATGCTTTACATTAGAACCAATTATGGTAGAACGTACGGTTACAGTATATAATTATATGTCATTCTTGCAATATTTTTGACACCGGACTGACAGCGGTTGAAGCGCCTGTAGAATCACCCTTCCAATCTAGCAGCTTCCAGTTTAGCAATAAGACCGCTTGTTGTAGGCGTCTTTGTGTTTTTTCCTAGTTGAGGTGTACAATAAAGATTATTCTATTTTATGTTGAGGCTACCTTTCACGGTTACTCCTTAAATTCTTATGTTAGCATAATCGAACAATAAACGGAGTAATTTCAAAGCAAACTTTAAGTCGTTAGGTCCTATTTTCTCGTAAATCTTACGTGTAAAAAAAAAACAGCTTTTTCTGTTTTATCGGGTTAATAGAACGTGCCCAGTACTCTTACCATGAGTTTACAGTGACTGTTATCGCCAGTGACTGCGTAAACGAATTGTAGTTCTACAAAGTAACCGCTAGGAGCTAGCGAGTACGGTCACGTTATTTCATGGTAAGGGTACAGTTTGTGCGCCGGAAACGGCCATAACTCTCTTGTATTAACCCTAACCAACCCAATTGACATCGGTTGATAAGTATACTATAATCATTCTTTCATTTTAAATGTCTATATCAACGATAGAACAATCTATTAAATATCTATATATTTTATTTCCACTTTATTGGCATAGGATATATTTCTACCTCATAATGTATTAAGGATTGTTCTCGAGTTGCTACCTTAGTATAATCGGGGATTAAAAAGGGAGTCACTAAAGGGCGGGTGGTGGGACCCTTTTTATTCCTATTCGCTTGTATCTGCCACCTTAATCCTACTTACCGTTCACGCGGCATTAATCAATGGATTTGAGATACTTGCCAAGCAGCAAAAAGGTTCAGTGGTGGTGTTCAGTGGTTTTTTTGACATATAAAAGCCTTCACAAAAGTCATAAATGTAGCAAAGCTTTGCAGAGTTAGTAAACTACGGTTTACGGTTACTGCGCATACAATAATATATTTTGCATCAGCGCAATAGGGATGACGATGTTAAATTGTGTAAAAAAAATTTAATCCAAATATTGAAATTGTTTTTAAAATGCTCATAATTTAATAAAACAATTAATGTATTACAAACATGAACTTAAACGCACTTTTTCACAGTAAAAATGACAAATTACTTATTGTCTCCATAAAACTATTGATACCATCACGATTAGATGGCCATTTGTATGGAGCGTTTTCAGCGCTCCGTAAGAATGTTGAATTTTGACGGTCCTTTCTGACATTTAGATCAGTCAGTGAACTAAGTCCCATATAGACATTTGATCCAAATAAAAAATATAATCGATTTACATCCTCGAAATGAAATATTCTATATGCCTATTTTCATCCATAAAATTTACATTACTGCGTTGAACTATTATAACCTTGTATGTATACATATATGTGTAACTAGGGGGAGGGGTCATGATATCAGGAAAATTCTTGAGAGCACGATGCAGTATCGCCTTTTCTTTTGTATGGGCGCCCGACGCCATGCCAGTCTAGTGCCATCTGTTGGTCATAACTACTTTGTAAAAATAAATAAAGTCCGTGACCAATATTAATTAATCTCAGTACAGGGAAGCCAAAGATGGTTATATTATAAGCTACTTTTTACCCAACTACGAAAAAGAAAATAACATACGCGGCAGAAGTTCTTCCTCCTTCCTCCTATTTATTACATAAATCAAAAGAGATTTTCTTTGAAAAACTATAGAAATTGTAACTTTTATTGATTTTGTAACTTTTACCAAAGTTAAGGCGCTAGCCCTAGCGGTTGCCCAGAATATTAAAAGCTTTGCTCGAAAAGTTTACCTTTCAAAATTAAAATATCAAAGTAAACGATTTTTTATTAAAAAAGGTGTTCGTTAAGCAGTTTTGCTATGCTGCTCGTTACTGGGAAAAGTTTTTTGTCATCTTCTTTAATATTGAATATCATAAGAAGAAGAAAAAAACTTGAAACGAAAATTAATTATAAATACACATTTGTTTAAATATTGACTGCTTGGAAATCCGCAACAAAAGTAGCTTTTATTTTATTTTAAAGATAATTAATAAACTTTATGATTTAGTTTTTTCTAATACAATTCTACAGTGAAATAGAACAATTTAAACGGATTAATATCGCGTTTATTAATTGGAGTGGAGCGAGCGAAGCTCCCATGGATCGACTTCTCTGCATCGACCTAGTTATTTTTAATTCATATTTGCAAAATGGGTACTTTGCATAAATGTTAACTTTGACAGAGAAAAATTATATCTTTCACAGTCAACCCTTCACAACGGTAACTGAGAAGCTACCGAATTATCAGGCTTAAATAATTAATATTATATATTCCGTTTAAATTGTTTTATTTAAATGTGTGATAGTTACGGAAACTGAAGAAAATGTTATACTATTATTATTTTATTTCACTTATTTCATAACTAGTGACCCGCCCGGCTTCGCACGGCTACAATAAATAAATAACAATAAATAATTATTGGACAACCTCACACAAATCGATCTAGTCCCAAATTAAGCTCAAGAAGGCTTGTGTTATGGGTACTAGACGACGATAAACGTACTTATATAGATAAATATATACTTAAATACATATAACGACCATGACCCAAGCACAAATATTCGAGTTCATCCCACAAATATTTGCCCTGGCCGGGATTCGAACCCGGGACCGCCGGCTCAGTAGGCAGGTGTCTACAAACCAAGCCAAACTCGTCGTCAAACAATTCAATAACAATGCTGATAATTATTATACATGTTATTATAGATATAAAATTTCCTCTTGAATTACCTATTAAAAAAGAAATCGCATCAAAATCCGTTGCGTAGTTTAAAAGATCTAAGCATACATAGGGACAGACAGCAGAAAGCGACTTTGTTTTATACTGTGTAGTGATATTTTATAATAGTATATAGAAGTAAAAATGGCTGACAATTTTGATCTTAGTATAGTGTGTGGCAAAATCCTCAAAGCGCTAGGCCAATCGCACTTAACCGGGATTTTTAGAATTTCTTTTGCGCCGTGCCTATAATAGGTGCCGCTACACTTTACGCCATACGCCAAATGGAGTTTCGATGTTCCACAAACTAATATTCTGTTTCCAGGCTAGTTTTTGGGTCAAACCATATTTTATTTACAAATGATCGATAAGCATCTTCGCTAAGGCTCCTTATCCGTTCAAAAAAGCTAAATGATGGTTTTAGACATTTTTATTTTACAGGGGTATTGCTGCTGCTGATATACCATACAGTTTAAATTTTTCATTGATAATTTTATTTCAAAAACTACTCGAAACTGACAAAATTCACGCAGAAACGCTTTTTTCATTCGCTATTTTGGACTGCACGCAATGAAAGCATGTAACACCTTTGTAACTATCACCTGGGAACAGTATGGTTCACTTCAAAAAGTTGGTTGAAATTATCAACATATTTAGTATAGGTAATATGTTTTTTTCTTTTTAATTAAATAAGGCCTCTTTAGAGGCTTTTGGGAGTTTTTAAAATATGTAACGCGTTCACAGATATGGCATTATAGACTATTTTTCGCTTAGTGATCAGCACTCTAGCATCAGCAAACTAGCCTTAAATTACCCTTTTTTGTCTAACAGTAACTGTATTTAATTATGACATGATATATTGCTATCTTTTGTTTCTAACATGGTAGGTACATGCATGGTAGGTGCTCGTTCAGCTGCCCCAAATAATGGAAATATTCGTTATCACTCAAAAAGGACGGTCATGGACATATGCATACTTCTCTTTTCACCTACGGGGCTCAGACTTGGTCTTGGTCTCAGAAGTCCAAACTCGGGGTCTGCCAAAGGGCCATAGAGCGTAGCCTCTTAGGTGTAAAATTAATGGATCGAATCCGGAACACGACTCCTCGCTCCAATACCCTTAGCATGAGTTGACATGACCGTGCTCGCGACAGCGTAAGCGATTAGTATGGAGAACAGTACAGCGCCTCTAGTGGTTGTTTTGTAAAAGTACCTACAATTCTCAGGGGGGACGCTATATTTAGGGTTCCGTACCCAAAGGGTAAAAACGGGACCCTATTACTGAGACTTCGCTGTCCGTCCGTCCGTCCGTCCGTCCGTCCGTCTGTCACCAGGCTGTATCTCAAGAACGGTGATAGCTAGACACTTGAAATTTTCACAGATGATGTATTTCTGTTGCCGCTATAACAACAAATACTAAAAAAGAAATAAAATAAATATTTAAGGGGGGCTCCCATACAACAAACTTGTTATACCTATATATACATATATATAGGTACGGAACCTTTCATGCGCGAGTCGGACTCGCACTTGCCCAATTTTTTATTTTCGGAGCGAATAATTACAATACTACTGACTTTATAAAAAAATAATGTTTGTATAGTAAAAACAATATAAGCTAACCTTAATCCACTTAAGAACTGAATACCATTGAACAAACGACAACTGGTAAACCACAAATTAAGATAACGAGCTCGTACTAAAACCCGATTGTAACCACCTTGGAAGGTTAATATAGATTATCGACTCTATTTCCTTAGGCATGAAACTACAAAATACACTAACAGAATAACGGTAATCATACTTTTTTGGATTTTTACAACCGTCCGACTCTTCACAAGAACGTATTCTCTTGAAAAAGTACTATGAACTCTCATCATCAACCATTTTAAACCTATTCAACAAGGAATAAGGTTGAAAATTCAATATCCACGCAATGTAGTTCTAACCTTTTTTTGTAAGTAACTGGTTGGCGCCAGGTTCGCGTTTATGAGAACAAAAGCAGATAGGATTGTATTAGACACAATGCTTTTGTGAATGCAGGTAAGTGGATTAGCTCAGCTTGTATTACTTCAACTATAGACCCCTATTATTTTTAAAAGACCTATTCAACGACACCCAACACACTTGTGTTGAAACGAAAAAAAAATTGCCACCGCTTTAGGTGTTCGAAAAAGTCTTTTGTTTTAGTTTTTATTTTACCGTTTAATCGGCGTGATACATACACATACTCATACCAAATTTCAGCTTTCTTGTACTAATGATCCCATCAAAAACATAAATGTAAAATGAGAGCCAAGTTCAATATCGCGTGCACTTCGCCGACAAAAGAATTGAGATCTGCAAGGGTGCCAAGTTCTTTGCTCTAAAATTTTTAGATACAAGGACATGCGACATACTCAATGCATTTATTTTACTTGGGGAGTAATTCAATATCAAGATTTGACTTGGCTAGTTTTCATAAACTAACTAAATTTTATAAAAGTAACATATTCATAGTCATAGTTCATTATCAAGCTAACAGTATAAGTAACAAGACGTACACTAACTTGCGTACTTACCTTTACGAAAATAGGTTAATGATTTGATTGATTTTGATTTATAATATAAATTTATATTTTAAAACTAGCCAAGTCACGTCTTGATATTGAATTACACCCCAAGTAAAATAAATGCATTGAGTATGTCGCATGTCCTTGTATCTAAAAATTTTAGAGCAAAGAACTTGGCACCCTTGCAGATCTCAATTCTTTTGTCGGCGAAGTGCACGCGATATTGAACTTGGCTCTCATTTTACATTTATGTTTTTGATGGGATATCATTACTTTTTGTACAGAATTTATTATGATGTGTAAATTACTTAATTATTATTTGTTAATTAGTTCTGTGTGCTATTCTAGTACATCTTTTGAAAGTTTTGAACAAACAAAGAATTTTCCAAAACGGTTAGTACGTATTGGATTTTTATGTGCATGTATGTGTAAGTGTGTGCGTGTGAGTGTAAGTATATGCTATTCTAGTATATCTTTCAAACAAAAAAAGAATTTTCGAAATCGGTTTATAAATGACAGAGTTCTGAGGCAACAACCATCAATAATAATAATAATAATAAAAAACATAAAAAAATCACTGTTTTAGATTTTTATATGTATACACACACAATTACTAAGCTGGATGCCAAATTTCACCTTTCTAGGTCACCTGGAAGTGGGTTAGGTTTTTGATTACTAGTCAGTCAGTCAGTCAGTCAGTCAGTCAGTCAGTCAGTGATAAAAATACCGTTTTTTGGACTTTAATATCTCAATAACTATTTAACCTATATTAATGAAATTTGGGGTTCTACTTGTTCTAAAGGATCTTAATACATAAGCCAAATTTCATTTTTTTATGTTAAATAGATTTGGAGTTATTGGGGGGTCAAAAGTGGCTCCAAACGGTTCGTGTAATATAACACACGGCTGCTGCTCGCCAGTTCCTGCGGTGAACTTGGCTGGACACGCTGCCGCGTGTCTAGATCACGGAGCTAAGCCGCGGAAGGACGGACAGACGGACATGGCGAAACTATAATGGTTCCTAGTTGACTACGGAACCCTAAAAAAGAATATGATATCTAAATACCTATAAAAAGCAGTAGTTAAATTGATGATATATAATTTCAGAGAAGGTTTTTGAATATTTCATTAGAAACTCAGAAATTTAATTAGCAAACGTTGTTTCGCTACGCTCTTTGTGAATAGGTAACTATTATTAAGACGGTCTTCTGAAATATAATTAAATAGTACCTATTTACTATATTCACTATAGCAAAGTTAAGAATAATTTTTAAAAAGTATATTCATAATCTCACTATTTTCCTGGCTTTTATACGCACGAAATGAAAGTTAATATATATGTTGGGAAGTTTGATATTCAGTTATGTATAAATCATAAAAAACAAATTAAAAAGAAAGGTAATAATAATAAATAATAATAATAAATCTTTATTAATAAAACACATAAGAATTACAATTAGCATAAAAAAAAAGTCTTACATCTACACAGAACACACTTAATTCTTGTGCCTGAACTAGGAAAATCCTGTATCTCAGGCTTTGAGAGAGGTCATTTAATTAATTAAATTCTTTGTCAATAAATCTTATTAAAGAAATTCATAAAAACGCGTACAAATTATATTCTAAGTAACAAAGTAATTGTTTACAATCATACTATAAAACTATTATACTATATATATTTGAATATATATTTTTTTGATATGACATAATACTTGATTACGTTTATTAGGCACGGCATTGCAATGTCAGCGTCAGCATAATTAGAAACTCGGTCAGGTTATAGTCGATATTGCATAAATCGTCGCCTCTGTAATTTAACATTTTATAATATCACGAGTTATTAGAACAATATTCTTCTAAGTTACGAAATAAGGATTAAATAATTCGAGAAAGGTAACTCATTTCTTAAAACTAGGTGATCTATAGACTCTACGTTAAAATTACAATGCTGTAAGTTAGGCTATTCTATTTCTATAATATAAACTGCCAGATAAATAAAGAAAACACACCAATGAGCGGCGCTTTTAGACGCCTTCATAGTCAATTGAATTTATGTATCTTTGCTCGGCGATTTTTCGAGCAGGACATTCTGCGTCACCTGTTTGGTGGTTATTCGGCTTTTTGTAAAGTCTGCATGTTGCACATTTCGGGGACTCCGCCTTATTTCCGCACTCTTTGATAGAGTGACCTACATCACCGCAATAACCGCACGTGTACTCTGCCTGCTTGCATGATTTAGCGGCGTGACCATATTGTTGGCATTTGAAACACCTGGTGACGATCGTGAAATCTCTCACCGGGCATGAGGACCAATTTACGTATACACGATTTTGGCTTATTAAGGACTTTCGTATAACGGCGGGCACTTCTAGGACGTAATTACAAGTCTCGGCATCTTTTTTGCCCGATTTATGGCTGAGTTTAATAGAGGACAAGAATTTTTCCCTCGTTAAGTCCTGAAGTTTGTCGGCTAGGTTTTGCTCGAAAATGCATTTATAGACTGCTTGTTCTGGCATGGTCGAAGGTACGCCAACAATAACAATCCTGGGCTTGCGTTTATGGGGCTCGTCAATGGTGAGTTCTGAGGTAGTCTTTTGAAAAGTTTGCTTCACTTTTTCAATGTCATCCTTAGAGTCTGTGCTGATTATAACGCCACCATTTTTGACTTTACGAAGCGCTCTTACACGGAGCTTCATTTCCTCCGGATTAATTATCTTTTGGACCAATGTTTTCGTGTCCTCACTCGTCTTCAGTTTATCATTGGGATAAACTGCTACAGAACTCAGATTATTTGGTCGAATCAAGCAGCTAGAACTATTCTTGACCATGTCGGCGAAAGAAAGAGCATTTGTTATGGGCTTATCTGATGACTTGATGGTACACTCTAGGTCTCTGAGGCGTTCTGCAAGGTCTTGCCTTTCCTTTAGGTAGTGGTTTTGTTCGTGGGCGACGGTAGCACGTTTGCGTAATCCTTGATAGTGAACTGCCATGTGCGAAGTCCCATTTCCGACTTTACGGCAAAGGTTATGAATCCGTAGTTTCTGATCCGTATTCAATTTACCTTCAGATGAGATAGTACATATCTCATTGAGGTATTTTTCAATCGAGGACATCCAAAAGTGTATGTCAGACGTTGAACACTCATTTTGCGTGGCGGCTGACTGATCGGCTGGCTCATCCCTTGAGGGCGGTGGTTGAGGTGTTGATGGAGGGCTGCGCTGTATTTTGGCACTACGACTAAAGGGGCTGCTATCACTCATTTTACAGTAGGTACTTCACAGAGAACGAAATGACATAGTTAAAGCACTAGTCAGCAAATCCACGCGCGACACAGTTTATAGTATGATTGAGGTCAATATTATTGCGCACGATTTTATTTATTACAATATTTGTAAACACGTCCTATCGTAACGGCGATGCGGATATGAATGCTTTCAAGGTGAAACACATATGGGCCATTTATTCTAAAGTTATACACCCCACTTTTTTTTTTCGATATTTTGGGTATTTTCTACTCAGAATCATGAGTTTTTTGGATCCATTCCGTTACCATTTCCATATAACCTACTACAGCGGTAACGGAATGGAAAAACAAAAAGTTAATGAATATTTTGGGACATTTTTTTTCTCCTAATTAGATCGAAAGAACTCGTGATTCTGAGTAGAAAATACCCAAATTATCGAAAATTAAAAAAAAAGAGTGGGGTGTACAACTTTAGAAAAAATGGCCCACATAAGTCTTGAATTGAAACCATGGATCAATCATTCACAAAGACTACCAATCTCTAGCACAAAGAAATATCAGAAACGGCGCGACATGTTTCGAACTCGTATGGAGCTCTTCATCAGGGACGGCTACCCACACAGCGGAAAGCTGAAAGGGGAAAGCGGGCCGGCTTTTTTATAGAATTGAAAGTGTTAAAGGCCTGAGGGACGCTCACCTGAAAGAGCATTATCTATCCCTCCCATAATTCGTATTTTATTCAACTGGTCCTATTATATTTTGGCTTAATGTATGTATGTATGGTATGTATTTATATTATATTTATGTATTTATTTGTTTTTCGTGTATATATCTTATTATTTTTTACTGATTCTTGCACCGCTTATAACAAAGTAATTTTTCAAGTTCTCTACTACCCAAAAGGTTGTCTGGAAGAGATCTTTCTTCAGCAATAATACCGCCTGTTTTTTACCTCTTATTTTAATTTCTTGCGTTGTTTCTCCTGTATGTTATATTATGAGGTGTGCAATAAAGAGAACTTGTATTGTATAGGATTTCTTAACTTACTTCTGAAGAATGAACATGAATTCATATTTTGTATATGGGCCATTTTTTCTAAAGTTGTACACCCCACTTTTTTTTATGTTTCGATATTTTGGGTATTTTCTACTCAGAATCACGAGCTCTTTCTATCTAATTAGGAGAAAAAAACTGTCCCAATATTTTTTCGTTCCATTCCGTTACCATTTCCATATATAATCTACTACAGCGGTAACGCAATGGAAAAACCAAAAATGTATGAATATTTAGGAATTTTGTTCTCCTAATTAGATCGAAAGAGCTCGTGATTCTGAGTAGAAAATACCCAAAATATCGAAAATAAAAATAAAAGTGGGGTGTTCAACTTTAGAAAAAATGGCCCATAATTATAATAGAATCACGGAAAAAATGGTTAAACCTTTTTTTGGCAATGAGGTGGTCATTCCTACATATTAAATAATTCATCAATTTTGAAATTATCGATTGGTAAATTGCATGATATAGATTTCTACATCATTGACGGCGCTTTGTACAATTTTACAAGACGTTCGTCACGTTTCAAATTGCCGCTACGTCACTTTACGAACACGTTACGTAACGTAACGTAACATTGTGTTTTGCTCCTTACATAATCTAAGCACGGAACTTTGGTTATGATAATGAGTAAGGGGCTACGACAAAGGGTTAAAGGGGTCCATTTTGATTTCATTGTTCCATTCACTGTGCTAATAACGCTAGTGGGTTTTGATCCATTGTTATGACTGGGTCGGGCCTATTTGTGGAATTGAAATTATCAATGCCTTGTATAGCTAGGTATAGCCTAGGAACACAAACTAAAGGTCAGGACCTAACTAAGGATCTTCAATAGTACTCCCGCGGAGTATGATTTTTCTAGACAACGATGTTTCCGCACTAAAATAAAACAGTTTATTAGATAAACCGTTGATACAAAGAACAAAGGCATCAAAGAACCTGGCACCTCTGGATTACCGTTCCATTTTTTAGGGTTCCGTAGTCAACTAGGAACCCTTATAGTTTCGCCATGTCCATCTGTCCGTCTGGCTGTCTGTCTGTCCGTCCGCGGCTTAGCTCCGTGATCATTAGTACAAGAAAGCTGAAATTTGGTATGAGTATGTATATGTATCACGCCAACATAACGGTAAAATAAAAACTAAAAAATTTTTTTTTTCCGGTACCTGTACAGCTAGTGCGGGTGATTTTTTTTTCGTTCTAACACTAGTGTGGGGGGTGTCGTTGAATAGGTATTTTAAAAATAATAGGGGTCTCCAAACATTATTTTTTGATAAAGTCAGCAGTTTAGTAAATATTTGCCTCGAAAATAAAAAAATAGTGTCCCCCCCTCTAACTTTTCAACCACGGGTCAAAAAATTATGGGAAAATTCATGATAATGGCCTTATGAGTACTTTCAATGAAAACTATATTGAAGAAAATCGGCCGAGCCATTTTTGAGTTATCGCAAAAATTCGTAATTTTCTATAATTGCCGCGCGGTGTACTTATACTTCGAATGTTACACATATTAGTTAACTGCCATACTGTATTACAAACATTTCGCTCAATCTGGCGTGTATAATCGATAACTTCCTGAAGGTAATAAGTAATTACTGTTTGGCGACGGGCGGGTTACTTTGGCGATTACGACCTTTTTATAGAGCTTGAAATCTTTCTCGTTATTTAAATCTTTCTCGTAATTTTCGTCTGTTGTGAAGGATGGGCAACTACGGAACCCTACACTGAGCGTGGCCCGACATGCTCTTGGTAATTTTTTCAAATTAAGTTTTGAAGACAAAGTTTCTTCAGCCATTATAATCGAGAACTGTCAAATTGTCAATAAATAAGCGGAAAACTATGGTAAAAAAAATGGATGACCTGCAGCTTGTAGATCATTAGACATAGACATACTTAGACATCGTTATAATTTGCCATATAACAGCGATATATCATTGATATGTCTGTTATGTGACGGATACTTTTCTCAAAAAGCTGCATACATATCATGGCTGACTGTAACCTTCTCACATAAGATGTCAATAAAACAAAAACGTGGAACAAAATCTAATTATCCTCTGGACTGTACCATTACTTCTTTATAGCGAGTACACCTCTTGAATATCAAATTGGGTACGAGAAATGTGAGATGGCAGTTTGACGTGGGATTTAACCTTTAAATATAAAAAACATAATATTGAAATAACAAAAGGCAGTCGGAAAATATTTGTTCTAGTTCTTAACCCTTTACCGCATATAGGAAAAAAATAGTTGTTTGAATTTGAACCTTGACCTGTGCCAATAAGGTCCAACTTCATATCTGCCATATATGGCTTCGTATGCGGTAAAAGTTTAAAATAAGGAAAAAAAAATGATAAGGAACATTTCATATTTTCAAATAGTGTTAAGTTTAAACTAATGTCATTACATTACGCGATTCTGCAGCGCATCCGGCATGTTTGCGGAAGCACCGATGATTATTACGCAATTATGCGGAAAAAAATAGCATCGTTGATCTTCAGTGCGCGCCAGCTCCAACCCCATCCTGAATACTGTAGCGAGCCGGTATGACTCACCCATTATGCGCCATTACGAATGCGCGTTTTTTTTTTTTTTGACGTGACAACGTCTAATAAATTCATGAACGCCGGCCGCGCATACGAAAAAAGATGACGTCATTGTAGCAATACTTTGTAGCGCCGTGGAAGGGAAGGGGAACCACGTGACTGACACAAGCCTACGTCATCGGATATCGTCATAGGGAAGAGGGAAGAGGGAAGAGGGAAGAGGGAAGAGGGAAGAGGGAAGAGGGAAGAGGGAAGAGGGAAGAGGGAAGAGGGAAGAGGGAAGAGGGAAGAGGGAAGAGGGAAGAGGGAAGAGGGAAGAGGGAAGAGGGAAGAGGGAAGAGGGAAGAGGGAAGAGGGAAGAGGGAAGAGGGAAGAGGGAAGAGGGAAGAGGGAAGAGGGAAGAGGGAAGAGGGAAGAGGGAAGAGGGAAGAGGGAAGAGGGAAGAGGGAAGAGGGAAGAGGGAAGAGGGAAGAGGGAAGAGGGAAGAGGGAAGAGGGAAGAGGGAAGAGGGAAGAGGGAAGAGGGAAGAGGGAAGAGGGAAGAGGGAAGAGGGAAGAGGGAAGAGGGAAGAGGGAAGAGGGAAGAGGGAAGAGGGAAGAGGGAAGAGGGAAGAGGGAAGAGGGAAGAGGGAAGAGGGAAGAGGGAAGAGGGAAGAGGGAAGAGGGAAGAGGGAAGAGGGAAGAGGGAAGAGGGAAGAGGGAAGAGGGAAGAGGGAAGAGGGAAGAGGGAAGAGGGAAGAGGGAAGAGGGAAGAGGGAAGAGGGAAGAGGGAAGAGGGAAGAGGGAAGAGGGAAGAGGGAAGAGGGAAGAGGGAAGAGGGAAGAGGGAAGAGGGAAGAGGGAAGAGGGAAGAGGGAAGAGGGAAGAGGGAAGAGGGAAGAGGGAAGAGGGAAGAGGGAAGAGGGAAGAGGGAAGAGGGAAGAGGGAAGAGGGAAGAGGGAAGAGGGAAGAGGGAAGAGGGAAGAGGGAAGAGGGAAGAGGGAAGAGGGAAGAGGGAAGAGGGAAGAGGGAAGAGGGAAGAGGGAAGAGGGAAGAGGGAAGAGGGAAGAGGGAAGAGGGAAGAGGGAAGAGGGAAGAGGGAAGAGGGAAGAGGGAAGAGGGAAGAGGGAAGAGGGAAGAGGGAAGAGGGAAGAGGGAAGAGGGAAGAGGGAAGAGGGAAGAGGGAAGAGGGAAGAGGGAAGAGGGAAGAGGGAAGAGGGAAGAGGGAAGAGGGAAGAGGGAAGAGGGAAGAGGGAAGAGGGAAGAGGGAAGAGGGAAGAGGGAAGAGGGAAGAGGGAAGAGGGAAGAGGGAAGAGGGAAGAGGGAAGAGGGAAGAGGGAAGAGGGAAGAGGGAAGAGGGAAGAGGGAAGAGGGAAGAGGGAAGAGGGAAGAGGGAAGAGGGAAGAGGGAAGAGGGAAGAGGGAAGAGGGAAGAGGGAAGAGGGAAGAGGGAAGAGGGAAGAGGGAAGAGGGAAGAGGGAAGAGGGAAGAGGGAAGAGGGAAGAGGGAAGAGGGAAGAGGGAAGAGGGATTCATATCAATAAATATTCTACCGAGAATAAGACGTCACGTAAAATCTTCCTTCGCCCGTAAAACCGACTTTACAGGCAACCATTTTTTTATGTCATAGGGGGCAAACGAGCAAACGTATCGCCTGATGAAAAGCGATTACCGTCGCCCATAAACACCTGCATCACCAGAGGAGTCACAAGTGCTTGCCTACCCGGAGGACGAAGATAGAATGCCTCTATGCATGTGATGACCGCTACTAGATAATTATTACTGTCTAGTAATTGTATCTTGTAATGTAATGTTATATTTTTGTCAATTTGTTTACTTACACTGTTACTAACAAATTATGGGCCTTTGTTGTCTTTAAAATAAATGAAATTGAATTCGAATTTGAATTTTAATTTCTTTATTACCACAGAACCCAATATTATTTTTATTTGGTTACCTATTCGGACTACTTCAAAAATATAAAGGAGAAGGTGAAAGCAGCGTCGTCTAAGAATCAAACTCAAATAACATCACCTTGTACAAAAAGAATAGAGGTACAATACAATTTCCCTACTTAATCCGTCTTTAATAGTCCGACCTCAGACCAAGAAAAAAAGATAGAAATGACAGGCATGACAGCACGTTTATTTATTTATTTTATTTATTACTCTGGTAAGACTCCTGCTTTGTCACTTCGACAGACTGTTGAGGTTTTCAGTGTTTATTAAAAATATTTTTAAGATGTTATTTTGATACTTAGACGTGATAAGTTACTCTGTCCGACTTTTTGGTTGACGGACTGTGTTTTGTACACCCTTTTACAACGCAGGTGACCATTTTTTCAACATGTCAGTTTCACCGCTGCGTGCCGCGTATACTGAGGAGCAGTTGACGTAGTTTTGATTGTATTTGTGTGCGTGAGCCATGTAAGTACTAATGTGGCGTAGTACGTATAAAATGGCTTCATTAGATTGTTTGAGCTGTCATGTCTATCTTCTTTTCTTGGTCTGAGAGTCCGACCGTAAGATTTCCTGCGCTGTCGCATACGCCCTTTTAGAACGAGGAACTTTTCAAATTGATTTTTTAATCATAAATTGTTTAAATTGGGATATTCATATTCATATTCATGATATTTTCGAAACTATTTAAATGTGGTAATATTATTATTTTTTATTCTTTGTTTGATGAAAGTGAAGCCACTTTCACACGGGCTGTAATGTCATAACGTCAATGTCACAAGCAAACGTCTTTATGACTGGTTTGTATTGTTATAAAACCAAAAGCGTCATCTTTCGCAAATCTGTTGTATGAAAACTCTCGTTCTGGGCGTACTTATTCTAAATTAATAAATAATAAATAAATAAATATCGGACAACCTCACACAAATCGATCTAGTCCCAAATTAAGCTCAAGAATGCTTATGTTTTGGGTACTAGACGACGATATACGTACTTATATAGATAAATACTTAAATACATAGAAAAACCACGACCCAAGCACAAATATTGGAATTCATCACACAAATTTTTGCCCTGGCCGGGATTCGAACCCGGGACCGCCGGCTCAGTAGGCAGGTGTCTACAAACTGAGCCAAACGCGTCGTCAATTATTCTAAAGGTATAATCTAGTTATCGACTCGTCGACCCCGCCATTACTTCTTTTATAGCGAGCACACCTCTTGAATATCAAATTGGGAACGAGAAATGTGAGACCTGGCAATTTGGCAGGTTTTAATAATCATATGAGTTATTAGGATTTGTGTACCTATCCAAAATTGTTGTTCACGTGTTTTAAATTTCAACACAATGACTTGGTGTTTTAAAGCTGAAAAATGGGGGCACGTAAAAAGGGGAATTTGTTTGCAGCCGAGGTTTTGAGCAGACGCGAATGAGGAGATGACATTTTTTTTTATTAAATGAGAGGTCGCAAAATGTTGTAGCTAGCTTTGTGACACATTCTCGTGAAGGTCATGGTTTGCCATTGACAGATACGTCAAGGATATAATATACGCGTTACTTAGCTATCATAAAAATAATTAATTAAATAATATTATAGTAGATTTATTATAGATTTTACAAAATAGCTGAGCGGTTGACATTGATTCTAAAAAAAGGTAGAATCATGTGGTTCTTACAAATCTTACAATTCTAAACCTAACTTTGTCACCGGAACTCACAATTTGTCAACTTATTTTAGTTGAATCCATATAATAAATCAATCTATACATATAATAAAGCTGACGACGGTCGAAAGTCTGTACATGGAAGATATTCGAAAAAAAGTTGGCGGGGGATAATTAGAATCGATAACAGAACACGTTCCAAAAGTTTTAGAATTTTTGTCTGTTTGTCTGTTTATTTGACCGCGCATCACATGAAAACAGCTGAACGGATTTTGATGAAAACTTCATCAATCCATCGAGAAAATATCCAGCCATATTATAGGCTATAAAAAGTTTATTAATAAAGGGGGGGGGGGGGGATCACTACAACCGATTAAGTTAAGTTTGCAAACATTTTTAACATGTGCTACGACTATCGACAACTCTGAATAAACTTACAAATGGCGCAGAAATTAATATAAGATTTTGACAAATAAATTCTAAGTTTAAAAGAGGGGTACGGATATCAACAAATTTTATTGAATAATCGCTGCTACGTTGCTACCTGGTGGCAAAACGGCTCGCACAAATTTCAAGATCCCAATAGATTTGGACAGCACGGAAAGTCCTGTCTGCGGGGTATCAAGAAACTGTGATAAAGCAAAACCGACACAGACCGATTTCCACGCGTGCGGAGCCGCCGGCACAGCTAGTAAATCTATAAATTCATAGAGATTCTCAAGACTCGAGTTTCATAAGCCTAATTTCTGGAACCCCAAAACCATGAACCCGATATTAATTTTCCCTAATTATCATTAGCCTTAATGAATTCTGGGATGATGCCAGTGCGTCGACCTTTCTACCGTATAGAGTTACTAACACACGTTTTAACACATACTTTCCAGTATGGATGGCACATCTATACTATTATAAAGTTCTATATTTGTATTTAAAATCATTTTTCTGTGGAGAGGGGTCATGATTTCAGGAAAAATCTAGCGTGATGCAGGATCGTCATTTGTTTTAATGGGTGCGTGGCGCCGTGCCTCCTGGCGCCATTTTTTTGTCATAATTTCTTTCGTCCTCGCATCACGTAGAAACGGCTGGACAAATTTTAACCAATTTTAGTACAGGGATAGCTGGGCATCCAAAGATGGTTATAGGATACTTTTTATCTGTCTACGGTGACCAAACGAAGTTACGGTTACCTCCTAGTACAATAATACAAATTATCCGACTATATACCAACGTTAAAATAAGAATATAGGCTTACTCTTAATCTTAAGGTATAGTTATAGCGTCAATCCAGCCCAGGGATAGTGGCCCTACAAACAGCTTTTATATGGCAACAATGCATACGTCATATATGCATCATAAAATGTCAGTCGTGATTTGACAAGGATTTATTATCAACCAAATCATTGTTTACCGGAATGCTGCTCAATCTTTCGTTCTTCTGAAATAAATACTGAATCCTATTGATAAAACTATTGACTTTCCTCACTGTGGGTTTTGGCTTTATTATGCAAAAAATACTTGTTTGCGGAATGTTCTGTTTCATCTTTGTTTACACCAGTGACATTCACTGACTTTCAATTTCAGTTACCAAAACTGCATTGTTGACAGTAAAATAATTAGTACCATAAAAAATCCGCAATATGGCGTAGCCTGAAAAACAGCCAGCTGGGCTATACCTTCCACTATAACTAACGTTAGATATCAGTTATCATAAACTGCACTTAGTCGCTCCTACAAAGTTCCGAAACTGTCTCTTCCCTAGGCATACGTCTCTCGCCGTATCAGCCGTATATCTCACTGAGACAGAATGGCTGTAGGCGGGACGCGACAGTAGATCCTGTGACGCCGCCGGGAGACTGCGCGTCTCTTCGGGAAACTCCCGCCAAAATTTCGACACGCGATTAAACATTGCGACAAGTGTATCAGACATTTTTGTAGTGAACGATATAACATATCGAAATGCGTAGCGCCTCAAAAGTTGAGTGAAATAAATGAGATTTGAGATTATTAGTATCATCACTACATAGTGCCCAAATTATTATGTTATTTTGTGGGTGTTAAGTGAACGTTATTATCTCTTAAAATACATAGGTATATAAATATATGCGTCAAGTTAAACTAAAAACGATCAGTGTTTTTAAAAATAAATGAAGTTACAGTAGAGAAGTGTAAGTGAAAATTACGGTGGATAAAAATGAGTTGAAAGAAAATATAATGTGTGAATATATGAATGTGTGGAGGCTGGTAGTTCTGAGATGAACAGATTTGACAGTGCAGCTAATAGGGAGAAGGATGATGAAAATGCTAGAGGGAATTGTACGAAGCAAACTAAAATTCTTGGTAAGTTTAGAAAAAAAAACGAGTTTTATTTAGTTGTATCATACTTTATTATACTAGAAAGTGTGTGCACGGAGGAAAAAGGTATGATTTTCTTTTTTTTTTTACCGGTTGTGGGCTAGACGTATCGTATTTATCTTTGAATAGATAGCTGACAGAATAATAAATAGTTTAAGCTAGTTCATACACGATAAGGCCGCCTCAACTAGACAACACATTCAATACATAGGTACCCATGTACAATGAGCTGCACAATTGCATGGCCCATTTATGTATGAGTTATTTCAATTATAATTTGGTTATTGGCATACCGCTACAGCAGCTACAGACAATTTTTATAGAGGTATATGTATGACGTATTGAAATTATTGCCATATGAAAGCTGCTTGTACCGCTATCCTTAGGACTTATGTACGGATGTCTAATATACAGATGAGGGACGTACAAAAGTGAATTCAGATGAACGGTGTAACAAAAATATAACGTACCATATTGTACGTACGTATTTCAACTTATTTTTATTTTTGATAAGACAATTACCTACTCTTTACGAGTGAATAAAAAAATTACAAAATGTGGTTTTACCTTAATTCAGTGGTGATTTGTTTATTAATTCGTAAATATTGTAAGTACATTTCAATAAGTATCTAATTTGCCTGACACTATCACTCTACGATATAGTTATACATACCTAGGTAATCTTTCTTAAGAATAAAAAGTAATTTTTATTTTTTTAGTATTTTAACCCTAAGATTGTCTGAAAGAGATCGCCCTTTACCAATAGGACCGCCTCTGTTGTTTACCTCTATTGGATGTTACGTGTAACCTGTGTTTGTTTGCATAAATTTTCCCGCTGAGGTGTGCAATAAAGAATATTCTATTCTATTCTAAAAATCCTCCGTCAAAAAGAGGCGAAGATATTCAGTTGAGCGATCAACTTCAAAAGTTTTCGCGCGTCGAAGGGTAAACCCAAACAAAGATTTATTATCAACACATGGATACATTCGGAGTGACAGGCTAAGGGGCGGGCTACCGACTGCCAGTCGTCTGCCTGAGAATAAATACGTAGAATGAAAGTCTTCACACAATAAATTTGCGAAATATTAAGCCGCTTTAGATTTTATGTGTGCGTGTCTACAAACCAACCATAGAGACGAGTTGCTTGTGATTGACGTTGTGATAAATAAGTAGTCCGTGGCTAACCAAATCTGGCTTCACAAGCGCTGACTTAGTTGCTAGGCGTATTTATTCTAAGACTGGCAAAAAAACTTGCAGAGAAAGGGAACCCTTTGATATTTAGGGTGAAAGGGGTTACCTTAGGCAAAGTAACTATTTTAGAGTTTGGGCTTATGATTGTTAGATAAAATTTTTTTTTAACAAAAAATAGAACCGAATTCAGTAAAACTAAAAAGCCAAAAATAACCCGTTCAAGTACAGATTACATTTGACTCACCCTTTGAAATCGATCCCAAACCACTCAGTTATTATATTTATATTTTATAGTTTACGTGAGGTTTGGCCCGACTTCAAAGGGTGAGTCAAATGTAATCTGTACTTGAACGGGTTATTTTTGGCTTTTTAGTTTTACTGAAGTCGGTTCTATTTTTTGTTAAAATATTTTTTTTTTTGCTTTTTAGTGATTCATAAAAACACTTATGGCAGGGTGATCAGGGAGGTCTTGAAGGCATGCATCTCGTTTGAATTATATCCTAACTCCTAACCTTTGAGGAGTTGTACCTTCCATCATCAGCTCAGCATTGGAAAATGATGACTGCCATATGCAAATACTTAAATAGTTTTATAAAATATATGAAAAATATTATAAGTGCCTATAAAATTTCAGGAATTCCTTCGATTCCTCATGGATCTCGTCATCCGATCTTCACCAAAATTTTATGGGACCAACCTTGAGATGTCTATTCATGAACCTAAAAAGAATTTTTCCAAATCGACTCATAAATAAGCATTTCTGCAATCGAAGCATTTCTCCGATAAGCTATATGACGAACTGTCAGCATAATGATTCACACAAGGTACATTTATTATATAAGTAAGAATATTGTATGTCATATTTATGTACGTTTATGTTATATATATAGGTATATACATATATATATATATATATTTGCATATGAGGTATATTACTTATGTGTTATTTAATTGTTTCATGTAACAGATTACATAAAAGACCCTGCACCATACAAATGTTTCTGTTTAATCCTATGGTTGACTGGTAGAGAATGCCTTATGGCATTAAGTCCGCCATTTGTACTTTTACCTGTGTATTGTGTGCAATAAAGTTTAAATAAATAAAAATAAAAATAAATAAATAAATGACGGAGTTCTGAGGTAAACCCATCCTTTTTTTGAAGTCGGTTAATAAAAGAAATAAATATCAGACAACCTAACACCAATCGATCTAGTCTCAAATTAAGCTCAAGAAGGCTTGTGTTATGGGTACTAGACGACGACTTATATATAGATAAATATATACTTAAATACCTATGTACCCTATGTATGTTGTTCTATAACAACCACGACCCAAGTACAAATATTCTAGTTCATCACACAAATATCTGCCCTGGCCAGGATTCGAACCCGCGACCGCTGGCTCAGCAGGCAGGTGCTTACAAACTGAGCTAACCGCGTTGTCGACACTAAACGTAATTATCATTTTGTCTGTCTCATGTTTAATTTTATTTAGTACAACATATTTTATGATTAAGAATACCTAAGTAAAAAATAACATTTTGTAAAAGAGGATGAGGATTTTTGAGATTGAGTATTTTAATTCATAAGAACTTATTTATTATAATGGTCTTCAATAATATTATTAATGAAATATTGAACCTTATTCTGTACAAAGGCTACAAAAAGGTGCCATTGAGTCTACCGGCATTTCACAAGAGTTGACCACCTGTCGAGACGAGACGCCGAAACAAACCCAAAAGTCAGTCAGTTTTGCGTATAAGATACTACTATATACAACAAACATTATATTATAACGGGATTTTTTTAAAATAAATACATCATTTTAAAGTTTTCCCATTAACTAAACTGGTTTCTTTATTCGGGAACGTAGATCACTATAAGTTCTGTCCACTGCGCACCTATTCACTTTTAATCCGATTTTTGCTGCGTCCTCCGATTATGGGCAAGTTTATGGTGACAACTTAAAATAAATACGCCTTGAAACCAAGTTATCGTTTGGAAGTAAAGCCAGTTTTGGTTAGCGACGGGCTAAGTTCCGTCTGTTGGTGCATCTGTCACAACACCAATATCACAATGCAAAACGTATTTGAAGACACGCACATATAAAACCAAAAACGCCTTCATCTTTCACAATATTGTAAAATACGTCACATTTTGACAGTTAAATGCAAGGTAATAAACATATTAAAGCAATACGTCAAATTGGAATTGTCAGTGAAATGCCACTTTATACATATATTATGACATTGCAATTGGATCATTGGTCTTTAAATCAGATTGTTCATGTCAGTTTGACAGCTCATTTTAGTATGGGATTTGACAGTTTAATATTGGCAACTCGAATACGACTTGCGAGACGTCAAATGACGTCATATTTAGCGAGAACAATACAATTCAATTGTAATAAAATTGCTTTGCAATTAACTTTTTTTAAGTTCAAAGTCGAATACGATCCCTGTTGTATGAAGACTCTCGTTCTAGGCGTGTTTAATTAAACTACAGAAAGACTAATTGAACACAATGTTTTAGTAAATATTAAAGGTGATTTCATAATATAGTGCATAGCCTCTTGAAATTACAATCAAAAAAAATTTTTTGAAGCGAAACTGGCGCTTCTTCTGATTTTTTCTTATACCTTCCAAATAATCGTTCAGTAAATTTTAAAGGCACTAGCAAAACACCTTTAATATTTTATTACGAGTAGATCAGTGTACATCATTAGTCGTTCTGTAGCTGTCCCCATAATCTTGCCCAAATCTAAAATGGCTGCTTTTGGCTTTAACAAGTTTTGTTTGGCGGACTGCCGGACGGACGGACATGGCGAAACTATTAGGGTTCCTTGTTTACCACGGAAACCTAAAAGTGCTCTCGCAATTTGTCATAAGCGAAAAACAACCGTTCATAATAATCTTTCTAGAGTTTGCGATTCCTGTAAAAGCATATTTATAATCTCAAATCAATACTTCATAATGCCCGAGAGACCTAAATTCAATGTTCAGCACTCCATATAATAATAACGTGTACTTCTACTACTTCTCTACGTTCATGCTTCCCGAAATTCAGTCCTACCGCAATAGATATACAGATGAAAACGAATGAAGCATTTGAATGTTCTGTGTTCGTATTTTATAATCCAGATTTATCTCAATCAATGACGATGTCTGAAACATCTCCGTTTAAATTTTGCCAAAATTTCTTTGACAACCAATAATGACAATAATACAGAAATTGAGTTCTTGTCAATATTGTTTTATGGGCAATAAAGTGTTTACATACATACATAAATTGCAAGGTTTAATTGTGCTCTCCAAACTGAACATCTTTTGTTCTGCATTTTTTTTAAACATCTCTAGTCTTAGTTTGATTATTTTCATACAAGTTAAATATTATTTTGAATGTTGTTCCGCAATCCAAAGCAAAATTGACAGAACACCATGTTTAGCTTTAAGAGACGTCAAATGTCAAATGCATAATCGAGCTTTACGATTTAAAGATTAAGCTTTGAGGTAAACTATCTGTTTTTTTTAATGTCACAAATCTAAATTAGATCAATTAAGTGAGTAAAATAGGACTTTACATTTAAAGCTCCATAATCAGAGGGTTTTATAAGTTGATTCAGTTTTTCGAAATTTTCCAAAATGGCGGAGACCGTAAAACATGCAAATGTCAGTAATTTTGAAACGGACTCCGGTGTCTCAGCTCACAGAGCCACTATTATAAAATGGAACATGTAAGCCTACATTACGATAATGGAATATTTCTCCTACTTTTTTTTCCTTTATTCTGATTGGTATTAAGTTGGGGGATACAAAATAGAATTTCATTTCTGCATTACCGGAGAATTTCATTTTGCCATTATCCTTGACTTGATTTTATTCTGGCTACTTGACTTTTTATGAATTGGTGCTGGAATAAGAGTAAGTAAACATTAGGGAAGTTAATTATTTTGTGTTCCTTATTATTTCCCGGAGGGCTCTTTACACTTCATTTGAGTGGAGAGTGTAAAAGAGCACTTCTCTCCCTAAAATTTTAAGGCTACGTAGGTAGTAGGTACGTAAACAAAAATACTTATACATTTATCATTCCCATCTATCTGTTTGTGGTTTGCCTTTCGACTTCATTACGAACTTCTCTAATTCTACTTTTAAAATATGGCTTCCATCAGGTTAATGATGATTTCGCCAATTTCAAGTTTCGTCGTAGAGCATGCCGTTGTTCGGTGAGGTTTTGCTTTTTGTAAATTGATAGCGATTTACAAAAAACCACGCGGTCTACCGGGCCTTGACCCAAGAAGGGCTATGTACGCTTCAAGTTGAAGTCTTCATTAACCATTCACTCATACGTTAGTTCACTGCACAATAGGCTATCAATACTACACATTGAACAACCAACATGAATAAATAACGAACAACTAAACTTAAAGGCATGCGGCCATCTTAAGTCACAAACCGGAAGTCCATTACGAACTTGATACACTACACTACAACTAGACAAATAGAAAGGATATTGGTAATATCTGTGTCACAAATAACCCTCAAAAGATTTAAAACTGCTAAAAAGATTTCAATTTTATTTGGTACATGTACGGGTAGATGAGTATGCACAATTATTGAAGTGTAACTTTTATCCGACTACGACGACAAAGTAAAATTTCCCGCGTGTGAAAGCATACGGAGCAGGCAATACTTTTTAAAATACCTATTTTATATTTCCCAAAGGGAATATAGTGAAATATATTTAATCACCCACTCAATTGCTTTTGGTAACTACGGCTACACCTGTCATGGCTCTTATTGTATTATATAAATAGAGATCAACTCAAAATTCGAAGCATTTGAGTGGCTATAAGGTAAACAGAAAATTACAAATAACTAAATTAATTCTAGAGATTAAAATAAATTAAAACGAAAGCTTAAACTACACCGCCCGAGCCGAACTACGTGAGTAACGTATCTCATAAAAATGGCTTTGACCACAGAACGAGCCATGACATACAGTAAACATTTTAAGGGGACATATCACTGTTCCTTTTCCCCTTCAAACAGTATACGTTAAGTTTGCAACTGGTACAGTCGAGTTCATTTACATCTACACACTTACGAGAACAAAAATATCTGAACACGACCCTATTGTCAGGAGCATAAAGTCGTGTTCAGATTTATATTTTTGTTCTCGTAGGTGTGTAGATGTAAATGAACTCGACTGTAACTATATCGTCTAATACAAATGAGGTTAAGGTCCAAACTTAACCGGGTTATACAAATCGAGGCAAAGGGAATGTTCTGTATTGGAGGAAACAGGCGAGAACGTCGTCGCTTTAATCTTTTAACATAGGTACTACCAATTTTTCACTTAATATTTTTATAGAATCTGTATATTGATTCTATTTTTTATGTGGAAATACCACATTTTACCGGATCGTGCGTGTAAAAGCGCACATGAGAGGGTATGGCTAATGTGCATAAGCATTTCAAACACATATGAGTCAAATGACGCACAGGGCGCTCCAGTAGCGTAGAATCCGTAGAATGAAAGATTTAGTGTGATTGACGTATCGATCTAATAGCTCAGTGGGGAGAACACTACCCCAGAAACGTAGGGGTCGCAGGTTCCAGTCCTGCTTAGATTGTCGTAGATCACATAAAAAAAACTTTCATAATTTACCTTTGTGTCAATATTTATATTTTTCGCTTATCAGTATCAAATTAACATAAACTTCCTCAGTCACAATATTAGCATACCACGGGGTTTTTGGTGCACGAATGCCTGTCGGCCTAGAGTAGTTAGATCATTCTTGCATCGAAAGCCACGGGGAATGAATATTAGAGTAAAATTTTGCAATTTAATTAAAATACCAACGCTGTGTCAAAGCAGTAGCTAGTTACAAAGAGGTTTATCTGACACTACCGTGAATGCAATTATCAACCCAATTCTCTGTGATTTTAATATCGTTATCCTTTGTTGGAAGATTTAAAAACACAGCAGTTTTATTAACTGCATAATTTTCTACTTTCACGCTGAAATTAAATGCAATCTCATTTCATGACATTTTTCATTTTTGCAATTAGCTATCGTGTTACAAATTTAATACAAATACAATACATGTACTAAGTCTTAACACAAAATGGACAGTACAAATACAATGCAATAAATTACTATTAGCGTTAAAAAACAAGAGATTAATATACTTACATATTATTTTTTATTCAGATATTCATTTATTTAATGTTTATTGTATTGATTTACGAATATCATTTTTGTTTAACGATTACATTCCGAAGAGTAATATACTCGTAAACTGACATGTATTTGTATTTATAAGAAATTTGTAATGGTGTGATAAATAAACTAAACAAAACTAAACTATCGGTAATGAGCGCTGGGATCCTCTTATTTTATAGAAAAACGTTTCAAAACGAAAGAAAAACTTTAACAAAATGTTCATTTCATAGACATTTTTTTCAGAAATCTAGAATCTAACAACCTGTAGATTAAGTTAGGTTAGGTTAGAAAAGAAAAAGAAAGATTTGTGTTACAAAATTCCATAATATTTTACGATTACAGAAACCTGCTTTCGATAAAATTAAAATTCGATGAAACGGTTTTCGGTAAACCCTTCCAGACTACTTTTGGGTAGTTTAGTTATTCTGTTGGTATTGAATGAGTTTACACGATTTTCATATTGTAAACACAAAACCTGTTTTCTCTAAAGAAAAGTGGATCGGTTAAGAAAATTTGAAAGGTATTCTGGCGTTCGGGTGGTGAAGTGGTTGACACGTTGGATACCGATCCGGGAAAAATTTAAACCCGTAACCTGGCGCAAGTGACTGGCAATTGAACCTAATTGTACCTCTGGATTACCGAATCCAGAGGTACAATTAGGTTCAATTGCCAGTCACTTGCGCCAGGTTACGGGTTTAAATTTTTCTTTGTTCCTGTTTGTGGCTTTGATCTTTGTATTAATGGTTCATTAAAAAAAAAGGTTGTGGTAAACATTCAAAAAGGGATTTCACATAATTCGCATAAAAATCATAGTGTTATTTGTTGCAGAGTTGGACCTGGATTACTTGGAGCGTGGAGGCGGTGGTACCATGACAGTGGGGGCGCCAAGCGTGGAGCCCAGCCCCGACAGCTTGGACCTTATTAAAGTGGTGCTGCTGGGCGCGCCAGCGGTGGGCAAGACCAGCATTATACAGGTACAGTACCTACGGGACGCATGGGGAAAAGAGAAAAAAAAACACTGCTTTCTACATAGAAATCGAGGTTTAATTGTCGTCTGTTTGCTCCTCAAAAACTTAAGGCGACGGGTACTGCGAAACTAGCGCCACTTTCGATTTTTTTCTTATACCTTCATAATCTGATATTTTTTTAGAAATAGCTGAAGTCTAGGAGCTAGCAAAACACCTTTAATATTTATTAAATGACTTTACACAATTTGTTCACAGTAGTTTATCCTACAAAACTTGTTCACGTCAAAAGCGGCCACAATAGTTTCGGGCAAGTTTTTAGAGAAAACTAAAGAACAAAAAATTGTGTACAATGATTTAGTAAATACTAAAGGTGTTTTTCCAGCTCCTCATATCTTGTAAAAATTACTGAAAATTGATCTGGTTTAGAAGAAGAATAATAAAAATTCGTAAGTGGCGCTAGTTCCGCATTACCCGTCGCCTTAACCAATCTTTACGAGATTTTAGGGACTGAATGGGAATGAAATGTTCCGTGTCGGACCGTTTCAATTTTTGCGCTTATTATTAAGAACATGGTGTGCTAGGCGTCTGTTTTTGGCTAAAATTCTGCCGCAAACGGGCGCCTAGTACACAGATTTTTTTTTATATTAAGGGACAATCTTACACAGTCCCAAACTAAAGCAAAGCTTGTACTATGGGTACTAGATGACGATATACAAATATAGATAACATCCATGACCCAAGCACAAATATATTTGAGTTCATCACACAAATATTTGCCCTGGCCGGGATTCGAACCCAGGACCGCCAGCTCAGTAGGCGAGTGCTTACAAACTGAGCCAATCGCGTCGTCAAAGATTATATAATATTTTTTGCAAAACTCGAAACGTTTCTAAAATTGGACGTATTTATGCAAAAGGGAACCAGTCCACAATATAAAATCCGTTTACATTGAACCCTTAACTATAGCATTAAACTACAACCGTTTAATGTGAGTTAGTTCGCTTTTGCATAAATACGTCCAATTTGATAAAGATTGGTTGAAATTTGGAGGAGGAAACAGACGAGACTTAAACCTTTGTATAACCCGGTTTACGGTAAGTTTGAACCTCTTTTGCATACGACGCCACAGACACCACAAAAAGGAACCGTGATAAGTATATCCTCTTAAATAGTAAATAACATTTCATTTTTTTTTACTTTTAATATTCATCTCAATCAGAAAATAAACTTTGAAACGGTTAAGCGAGCAAAGCCCATAACGCTAAAGTAAAATTATAGAAATCTCAGATAGAAGACATAGAAAAATGTCATGAAAGGCCCAGTTAATTAATTATCGTCCTACCTAATCATTAAAATACATAACCATACAATCAGTAGCATATTACTTGGCATGTGATACCTACATCGAATCTTCGCAAGAAATCTAGGGCTATTTGGAAAACACGGATAATTAGACAATGGTGAAGAAATAAAACAGGTTAAAAGTAGTTTGGGATTTATGAGTTTTAAAAGGTTGCAAATCTATAATGGTCGGGGTAATAAGAGCGTCATGGTAGGCTTGGTAGGCCGTTGCAGTAGCTGTCAATTTTATTACGGGCTTATGTCAAAAAACCGGCCAAGAGCATTTCGGGCCACGGTCAGTGTAGGGTTCCGTAGTTGCTCATCCTTCACTATAGACTTAAGTTACGAGAAAGATTTCAAGCTCTATAAAAAGGTCGTAAACGCCAAAGTAACTGTAATTACTTATTACCTTCTGGAAGTCAACTTACGTCTTTTTAAGAAAATTATGAAATTTGCGATAACTCTAAAACGGCTCGACCGATTTTGTTCAATATAGTTTTCATTGAAAGTACGTATAAGGCCTAATGTTCACGAATTTCTCCATAATTTTTTGACCCGTGGTTGCCGTGGTTGAAAAGTTAGAGGGGAGGGGACGCTATTTTTTTATTTTCGCAGCGAATATTTACAAAACTGCTGACTTTATCAAAAAATAATGTTTGGAGACCCCTATTATTTTCAAAAGACCTATTCAACGACACCCCAAACACTAGTGCTGAAACGAAAAAAAAATCACCCCCACTTTAGGTGTTCGAGAGGTACACGAAAAAAAAAATATTTTTTAGTTTTTTTTCTACCGTTTTGTCGGCGTGATACATATACCCACACCAAATTTCAGCTTTCTAGTACTAATGATCACGGAGCTAAGCCGCGGACGGACAGACGGACAGACGGACATGGCGAAACTATAAGGGTTCCTAGTTGACTACGGAACCCTAAAAACGAAGGTTGTAGATATAGCTCAGATAGTCGCCAAACTTAAGTGGCAGTAGTCGGGGCACATTGCTTGAAGAACCGAAGGCAGAAAGGTTCTTGAGTGGCGACGGTGGATCGGGAGACGCAGCGTGGGAAGGCCCCCAACAATGTGGATCGACGACCTGGTTAAGATCGTGGGCAGATTGGATGAGGGCGGCGCAAGACCGATCGTTGTGTAGAAGTTTGATGTAGGCCTTTGTCCAGCAGTGACCGTCTATGGGCTGATATGATGATGATAGATAGATATGTCAAATCGACAGCTACTTTTGATGCTGAACGTACAGCCAACTTGACTAAACTTATCGTGGAACTTTGCTAGAACATAGCCTTGGCAGTGGCACCGAGGGTGATTCCTTTGCAAATCGCTAGGCCTATCATTTAATTACATATCATACTATTTACCCTTAAAGGTATTCAGGATCCTTGATGTAAGTTCTTACCTTCATCCTACGTACAGTTTGAACCATAACCGCATTTGATACAAATGTTTGAAACAGGCGTAGTTGAGCTTCTATTGCCTCTCAACCCTTGTTATGTTTTACCACTTTGATTATATTCCAAATGTAGCATAATCAAACCTTACTGTGCCACAGTGTACGGAAAATCAGTAAGTAAAATTGGGTAACTCTAGCCTTGATGCTTATTTTATAAAAAAACATAAGAAAATACTACCTTTTTACAATGAAGCGAACAATTGAAAAATTTAATGGTTCAGGCAGGGTTCGAAACTGCGTCTCCAACGGTTTTCCGGGCCAATACGGGTGTCCTACCTATTGGACCCCTGTGTATCTCTATCATGAGTTAACGTGACCGTACTCGCTAGCAACAGCGTAAATGATTTGTATGGAGAATAGCACAGCGCGCCCAGCGGCTACTTTGGAGAACTACAATTCTCCATACAAATCCTTTACGCCGTCGCGAGTACGGTCACTGTAAACTCATGGTTAAGGTGCTGAACCTGATGTGAGCGCCATTGAATTTTTCAACCAGTTCCTTCTTGCATGCCTCAGGGTGGCATTTTTTTTTTGGTTTGCTTCATTGAAGACATTTGGTTTACTCTAGCAGACGCAGCAGTAATGCTTTAATACAAATAAAATACTACATACAAGATCTACTGTAGTTTTCGATCTTCGTAAAGTCAGCTCGAGGATCGTAAATATATTGGTTGTTCGTGAAAGATACGACGTAATTGGTCGTTGGGCATCGAATTACGAACGAGGAACGAATGCGCAACGTAATGACGCACCAGCGCACACCAGGGTGTCCGCGTCCACCTTTCGCCTTAATTTGGGCAAATTTGATGCGTTTTTAGCTCTTCCTATAGGGGTACACGCGTTGATCAGGCGCTTCATCACAAGCCCTTATTAATTACGTGATATTTTACACAAATCACTCATAAAAAACATCTCTCAGACGACTTTCATGAAGGTCAAAGAAGAGCACCTCTTACAGGGATTGATTCTGTGACAGAAGTAAACCCGGTCTTTGCTGACGCATAACGACTTAAAAAAACCATACTTACTGTAATTTACTTTACTGTGTAACGTCGAGCTAAAATGGCTCCGTAATACGGATCCAATCTCATTCACAAATGTGCTCGTAAAAATTGTAGATTCTCCGCTCGGCTTCTTAAATTATTCGGATCAGACGTTTATCGTCTCTCGAGGGCATAAAATGAAAGAAAATTCCGATATGTCACTTCTGTTTTGTATGTTACGTTAGCGTGGAGACAATTGTCATTAGTTTGTGAATGTGTTAAGGAGGGTTTAACTACTATAACTGGTAAAGTAGCAACGTGGCAATTGTCTTTTTAGGGTTCCGTCAAAATAGGAAATCTCATAGGGAATTATATAACGAAGGTGCTGCCAACTGGTGTCACCAAACCGAATCTCTTACTTTGAAATTGACATTGACAGTGCTGCTACCTGCTCTTGCACGATCTCTTGCACAACGGAGGCACAGTACATACGAATATATAAGCTAAAGCATATAAGATATAAGGGTTATATCTCATGAATTTTCACAGATGATATATATTATATTTCTGTTGCCGTTATAACAACAATCATCATCATCATCCTCCTAGCCTTTGTCCCATTTTTGAGAATGAATTCTCAATCGGTTTCGGCTACCTAAATCTCAAGATGTGGCGTAGGCACTAGTTTTTACGCAAGCGACTGCCATCTGACCTTCCAACCCAGAGGGGAAACTAGGCCTTATTGGGCTTAGGTGGTTTCCTCACGATGTTTTTCCTTCACCGAAAAGCGAGTGGTAAATATCAAATGACATTCCGTACATAAGTTCCGAAAAACTCATTGGTACGGGCCGGGTTCGAACCCGCGACCTCCGGATTGAAAGTTGCATGCCCTAACCACTAGGCTACCACCTCTCTTGCCGTTATAACAACAAATACGAAAAATATAATTAAATAAATATTTATGTATTAGTGAACAAGGTATTTTTCAACGGTTTTATTGTTAAAAGTTTGTGATATTCTTTACCTATCTACGGCATACGAACGCGCATCCCTTATTTATAATTTTAGTAGGATTATGTCTTATTTTCATGTCCCATCAACCATGTCACCTGAATAAACAACTCCATAATCCGCCATCTTTTCGACATTTCCTTATATTTCCTCTAACCTAGGGTTGGCATCTCTAAATTCGCCTAACCCGGACGAAAACTTCAAAAGCCCGGACATTTGGCGTAAATCGCATTTTTTCCCCGGACGTAGGTATCCAAAAATAATAGGTATATATCGGTTGTCTGGAAGAGATCGCTATTTAGCGATATGACCGCCTGTTGTTTACCTCTGCCTGTTATTTTAATGTATCTCATGTTGCGTTGTGTATTCCTTGATGTTTGAGGTGTGCAATAAAGAGTATTTATTTGTATTTGTATTTTGTAAAATATTATTAAGAAAACAATCGCCTTACGCTGTTACGCTGTTAACATGTTACGCTAATTGAAGCTAATGCCTTGATTGCGCTTTGTATTATTTATACGGTTTTACCTATTTTGTACACAATAATGCCGGTAAATAAGTTATTCAATAAAGGTGCTTCCTGGGACAGGACACCCCCCGGACGGCACCCGGACGGCCGGGAAAACCCGGACAGATGGCAACCCTACCCAACCAGCAGATTACTCCTTTTTTTATACGTGTTGAGTTGAGAGGAAATGACTTATAGATGCCATCGATCAAACAGCAGACCCTCCGACCTTTTCCTTTATTGTGAACTGAATTGTGAGAATAGTTCCTTTTTGGAGGTATTTTTTCGTTCCGTGGAATTAAGGCCTCGATTTAGAAAGTAGTTTTTCATGATGTGAACTCTTAGTGATGTTAGTGTGGAACGCATGATGCGTGAGCAGGGAGGGATAAGTTTAACACGTGTATTTGTGTATCTGTGTATGTTGGTAGTAGTGCGGATTTTTTCTGATATCTCGGAGATATCTACAAAGTATATAATTTGTATATCGCCACTTCGCCAACCCGGACAAATTATGTTTGCGCCTCATTTATTTGTGTCGCAATAGATATCAGGTGTGAAATGTCACTTTGTCCACAATCCGCCGAGTGTTATAAATTTTACGTCACCCTGGGCCGTAAGTAGGATTCCCTGACGAAGGCAAGACGTAAAACTATAGAAAAACCACGGGCGGTAATTCGTATAGCCCCAGATCGCATATTTATGGCCCTCGCCTTCGGTTCAGGCCACAAACACCTGTGGGACATTTACGAATTCACCGCCCGTGGTATGTAATATACTATTACGTCACCCTAGGCAGTAAATGGGATTTACTGCCCTCTACGCGGTAAGAAATTCACACTTCCTGACCAAGAAGGCAAGACTTAAATTTTTATACTTTATTTAGTATTTAAGCCTAATTTTATTTAATTACTAACAGAAAATATGAAATAAAAAACTATTATTATTATTATTATTTTACAACTTTAGACAAACCACGAACGGTAATTAATAAAGCCCCACATTGCATATTTATCGCCCTCACCTCGGTTCGGGCCACAAACATCTGCGTTCTGGGACATTTACTAATTCATGGTATGTAATTTACTATAACATGTGTACATACAGTGCGTTTTTGTGGCATTGTAGCTCCTAATCCTCCAAATTTTCTAGATTAGAATTTTGTGGTTATGCGTAGTTTCAGTAGCATATACTCCTCTTTAAATGAAGGTATCCTGATCACCCAACTATGGGGGAGATTTTTGATTTAATAAAATAAATATCGTCATATTGTAGTCACAAATGTCATAATAAGCACTGGATTTAACACCACACAGGCAATCGACGTCGCTTTAGAATATTATTTCTCTTGAATTTAAGAGCTGCTCTCTTGTCGGTGTAGCTACCGCCAGTCGTTTCTTCGGCTTTCTCTTTCACTTCTTGATAAAACATGACTTTATCCTTTTTTTTTACTTAAAGTAATTACGTTGGCCTTCCTCTACTTCGCTTTCCGTCGTTTTTTTCTTCTATGTTATTTTAGAGGAAAAACTCATGCCTTAGCAGATGCTCTATCATATTTGCTCTTCTATTTTCAATTAGTGTTAGTAGTGTTCTTTTCTCTCTTATCCTATTCCATACACCTAAATATGAATATTGCTTCATTTTTAATATCAAGCCAATCAAAATAGCGTTCATTTACTTCAACAAGATAGTTCTAGAATGGCATCACAGGCTAATAAGAGATACAATGGCATTACGAATACTTGGTTAGGGCCCACGTGTCCCTGTGGCATATCCGTGATATCCATTACATGTCAAAGCGTAAACGATGTGGTTAAATAGCTATTCGAAATGATTAAGCAGAGCTTTACTCCGTAATAGCGCATTTATGGCACATTTAGTCTGATGGGCCCTAATTCCATAAATATATTTCTCTGATATCTTAGAGAGATCTCCGAAGTGTAGGTAGCTAGTACATCGTTATATCTGTAGCTATACTTAAGCCGCGGCCCGTTAGTATTTTCTATGCGGCCCGAAGGAAAGACAAACGAATACTAAACCAACTTAACAGTTAAAATTATACGATGCTACGATTTTGACGACGCGTTTGGCTTGGTTTGTAGACACTTGCCTACTGAGCCAGCGGTCCCGGGTTCGAATCCCGGCCAGGGCAAATATTTGTGTGATGAACTCGAATATTTGTGCTTTGGGTCATGGTGGTTCTATGTATTTAAGTATATATTTATCTATATCTCACTGAGAACCAAAACGTCACTATCCGAAAAATTGAGTTTTCGAGCTGTCAGCGCCATCTAGCCAATCTGATGGTAAAGAATACAATACAAAAACTCCTATCGCTCTAGCGCAATTATTAAGTGCGAGATGGCGCTAATGTCACTATGGCAAATAGCGGGGATGAACGCGAGCGTCACTGGAACACTGTCACTTTCGCATTAGTGCCAAGGATGCCGACCGAGTTCAAGGATTATTCTATACAGAACCTCGTCATTTTTTGTTTAAGGACGGTTTGACATTAAAGTATGCGGTAAAGTACCTACTTCATTTTTTTACAGGAAAAACGTATCTATCCGAAACATGTCAGTTTTGACTTTTCATGTAGCAGGAATATTAAGATTTAATTTCAAGCCATAGTGTATTTTTTGTTTTAGTGACTCTTTTGATTAAACATTTTGTTAACATTTTGTAAGGTGAAAAGTGACACTTTATTCTTAATGACAGTATTGCTTAATATCGTACCTGGAATAGCGTCACTAAGCGAAAATAACTGGAAAAGTGACATTACTTTTTTTTAACTTTAATATCTATGTAATTAATTAAAAAAATAGTTTTTTTGTCACAAGTGACAAGCCAGGTCACATAGCTAAAAAGAACAATAAAAAAACATTAATTATATTACAAAATATAGCAGTTATAAGCGTTTGTAGTTTTTAAAAATTTCTATCCTCTGTACCCAAAAAACGTGTTTTTTGTTTAGTGACGTTTTGGTTCTCAGTGAGCGATGTATGTACGTATATCGTCGTCTAGTACCCATAACACAAGCCTTCTTGAGCTTAATTTGGTTGGGACTAGATCGATTTGTGTGAGGTTGTCCGATATTTATTTATTTATTTATACTGTGTATAGTTGCACAATTTTCTTTTAGCATTTAATGAATGCCATGGCGATTGAGGAGTATACGCAGAAAAAATCGTGTAAAGAATGTGGTGTATCGCAGAAAGAATGTGGTGATAATTTTCCCACGTGAAAACACTTTGAAACATTGGGATATATCTACTTAAATAAGTTTCTGTCAAAAAAAAATTTTTAGTGACAAGCTTTTATAGCCGACTTTACTTTTTTTGTATATCCATCATATGCTCACTGTGACAATTCTAAAGAGCCCAAACTCGGTAGGATTGCTTTTTCTATTATAGAGTTCCTATGGCCACCTTCCGGCTTCATCATCAGATTAGCCCCATGGTACCATAGTATTGTATTGTCATCAAAGTTAAGTAAGTATGCAAAATTTCAGCTCAATCGGTTGACGATATCTGCTTCAAAATTGAGTTGCATGATTCCACCCGAACAAACATACTTAAATTCATACATACATTGCAAGTTAAATAAAAGCTTTTAAAATAAAGCCCCCTTTTTATCTTAAAGTAACTATTAGGCCAATTTAAAATTGTAATTTTACCCTTTTCCAATTACGAGTAGATACGTTTTATTGCTTTTCTCAATACTAGGTATTTTGTAATGAATGACATTAAAATTTACTTGACTTATAATGTATAAAAATAATTATTTTTTGCGAATTGTTTATTGCGATATAAGAGCCCATTCCTTACTTACCTACTGTCAGCATCTTCCTGTTTTTTTTACTAATATCTGTACAACCGTCTGTGCTGTCTGTGCCGTCCATTACATTAATAAATGTTTTTTTCACCTCACTCGCTCGGAAAACCTCCGTTTATAGGGCGAAATCTGCGTGCAAAAGTCTATTTTATCCGCTAGCGTGCAAAAGTCATTTGAATTTCGAAAACGACGATTTTGATTCTCTGTGGTGCATGTAACTTTTTTATATTTAAGACTCCTTCAACGCGTGACTGATTTCATCAGTCGATAAATCTTCGAATAACCAATTAACGCACGCTAATAAAGGGCGATCTGGTCTGGCCGGCTAAAATCATATGTACGATTGAATACTTCTTTAAAAAAAAATACACCTACAATATCACGTCCAGAAACCTGGTTTGTGGTTACAGATTTTTAAGTTTTTATTTTTTCTACACTTTATTTTATGTTGAATATGTTTATATATATTAATAGTAACTATTTCAGGTTCATTTACATATTTTGACTAGTAAATATATTAAATACATCACAAATTTTAATATTTATTTGTTATAAAAGTTGGAACATAAGAGTGTAATTTCTGAACGCACCCGAGAAAAAAATAATAATTAAAAAGTTGGAAGTTTTTACAATTTACGTAAACAACGTAAATTGGTTCTGTGGAGAATACATACTGTTGTCTTACTTTATAGAAATATGTAAAACAAGAAAGTTACGCCCAATTTGGATTTATTCAATGCTAAAAGCCTGCATTAAAACGAAAAAACGAAAAAGGATTTGTTATAAATACCTATTTGCAGACGATAAGTAACTTACCGAAACTATTGGCGTTTTTAAAGAAGATAAAGCCGAAATAATCTTGTGCGGATCCCATCGTCCAATAACTTCCAAAGCAAGTGTTATGGAAAATACTTCCGAGTGGCCAACTAATCCTTCCCAGAAAGCCATTCTCCCACATTCACAACGAATATGTCAAGTAGTTTCAAATACAAATATAATATAACAGTGCTTAAGAAAAACTCAACGATAAAATATACACGACGATAATACAAATTAATGCCACATTTTTAATATGTGTCCTTCTCTCGTATTTATTAGGTTTGGATTTGAGTGTGTTAATGTTTTAAATTTGATGTGTTAAATAGAAGGCAAAATTAAATAATATATGATTATTTTTATGTTTTAATTGTTTTTCTTGAACTTCCATTTTCCTCGCTGTAGTGAGGTGAAAAGTTGTGTGTTCCGCATGGCTGCAAAATTATTTAGCTTCTCGTGTCTTGAAAGCTTCGCTACGCTCAGGAATCTATCTTTGATTCAATCTTAGATTCCTTCGCTCGCTCAGCCTTCAATTTCAACACTCGCGCCAAATAACAACTTTGCAGCCTTGCATAACAAATAACTATTGTTTTAGGTTCCACTAAATTTAATATCGACCTATCCTATCGTGTGATACACGTCGACATTGGCCAAATACCTCTTACTAAACCAACAAGAAGTGAAAGCCACAAAAGAAAAAAAAGAGGCCTATTCTCGGTGATGATTCCTGAATTAACATAGGTCGTAAAAAATTGGTTTATCCAATTTTATATTTCGAAATATTGCCAGCAAGAGCTCTGAATAAGTCTGTCATATCTTCATAACTAAGACACGTGCCACTAACGACCTCCCCTCATAAGACGTTATTACGCGAGCAATTTACTATATTACATGTCGCATCAAATTACAATTTAATATCCATTTCCAGGGAGATTGCTTGTGATTCGTGTTCTAGTTTTAGAGCCGTTATACACTGTATTTCAAACGAAAATAACACGCTTTCGGCACGTAATAAAATATTAGAGTGCGGGAGCAAGCATACGCCTGCAATCTAAGTATATGTATGAAACTTTAATTTGTTTTTGAGTGAGTAAGCACCCTTAATGGAAGGTTTTATCCTGCAAACTGTATTTTCTCGTTTAAATAATTTAAATGTGTGACAGTCGCGGAAAGCGAAGAAAATATTATGTATTTTCTCGGTTGTTTGGGTAAGGCTGCCTGTCCACTAAAGCAGAGTAGAGCAAATTAACAAATCAAGCCTTTGTGAAGCCTAAAAGAAGAGCATTTCAATGTAAGATTGAATGATACTCAAACATGTAAACATTGTTTGCATTTCCACCGACTTTGAAACAATATTGTAATGGCACAGCCAGGTCAGTAACCCGCTGCTTACGGTGACTTAACTTACATGATCTAAGCAGTATATACCTATAATCTCTATAGATCAAAAGACTGAAGTATCAAGAAGGTAAAAGAGATAACAAACATGATGCGTCCTTTTAGTAGTGAGCAGGATTCCATAAGGGACATTACCTAGTTAGCTCGCCGTATAACCACATAAGCAACGTAATTTATCTTTTTGATCCCCGACAAAGTTCCCTGAGTACTGAATTTTCTTGGTTGTTTGTGTAATATGCGATGCAAATGGTTGTGGTGCACGACAACTTTTGTTCGGACAATTCGGCGCGCATTTTTACCATGACGGTGGGTCAAACCATGGTTCGCTCTGGCGCGTGGGCTAGTAGCGCGGTTCACGCGTAGTGATCACCTTGCGTAGAAAATACTAGAACATGTACCTAAACAGTGTTTCCATTTTCACCCAGTTTGGAACAAGAAAACAACTTGCATGAAATAAGCAGTATTCTTTCTATAGATCAAAAGACTGAAGTGACCAGGTGATCCTATAAAGATATTATGCCCTTTTAGTTGTGTGCAGTAAATACAGACATTATCTAGTTAGCTCGCCGTAACCGTATAAGCAACGTAAAGGACACCGATTAAGGACTTCGGGGAGTGAAGACTTGTTAGATAAATGGGTAAAATAATATTGTGTCTTTTGTTATTACATAATTATAAGTCCATAGAATAAGACACTTTAAAACCAGAAAGTAAAACACTGCTGCCTGAGCTCCGTATTATCTTGGTTGTTTGTAAAACATTCGACGAAAAATTATTCTAGGAATCATATATTATAGTCCCCATTTTACACATACTCCACTTCTGTGGACTAACCTTATCAAAGAGCTTTAAACGCCTTCATAGCTCTAAATTCAGCTTTTCAGCTTTTAATCCTGCTAGGTCCCCAAGTACCAAGTTAGTCATTCGCGCAAGTTTCTCATTCTATGAATATTTTATTCCCACTCCATTCGAGAGCATAAAGCGAGCAAAATAGCTGCCAGACCGACCGCGAAAGCAAAATGAGTTTTCATTGAGAATGTAAATTAAAATCTAGAAATTGTTGAACGTTTACAAGCTTTTATTTTTTAAGCCCAGGAGAAGATTGGTGTTATAAGTTTAACATTACTGCGTTTCTGTCTATTTTTGTATCTGGATGGGCCAATTTGAGTGGGTTTTTTTAATCGAAATTTTGTCCGTCGAGATGGTTTTTAGCTATGTTTGGTGAAAATGGAACCAGTAGATTCCAAGTTTACCTTGTACATGTCTGAATCTCTCAAAAACTATGAAATTTTAACACTGTTTACAAATAACATCGCAACTAATGTAGGTAAATGTTTAAACTGAATAAAATGTAGGATAAAGATATGTGGTCGGTGTTAACCCGAACCTCGCCGTCGTAAAAAGAATAACAAAAGCAGTCCTTTTGTTAACAATATTTATTTAGTTGCGTACATTTTTCCACTATTATGTTTGACAACATATGAATGTTACTTGAATGGCAAAAAAGCTAAATATCACGTACCACGCTGGAATGGCTATTATGTCAATGTAAATCTAATATGACTCCAGTGCAACCTAATCACCCCTATTCCCATAACTCCTGAATAACCGTGTGTAGTTAAACTGTGTATGTGGTCGGTGCTAACCCGACAATGTCGTTCGACGTAACTAGAATAACAAAGTAGCCCTTTGTTAAAAATATTAATTCTGTTACGCTCCTACGTCCCTATTCATGCGCGCCTTATATATATTATTCCGGAAATTGCCGCAGGGAGCAAACTATCCTTTGTTGTGTCCATCTATTATGTTTGTTATTACACTTTATTCATTTAGTTTTCATGGTACAAAAGGGACACAGAACAGATGTTTGTACCTATATTATCCTTATGTGTAATTAATATTGAGAAAACTCGTACAATTGAATTTTATAATTAGTCAAAATTTGATTTTGCGTATCTTGGAAGATTTACTACAATAACTTATTATTGAAAAGAAAGAAAAATATTTTTCGTTAAAGGCTACATAAGTACTTTTACAGCCCTTATACATCATAAATTGGAGTTTTAATGGCTTAATCGGCTCTGTATAAAGCCTGTTTGCAATAGTTATTGTAAACCTATTCGAAACATTCGTTTAAGTACACTAAAGCGAAAAATTGAAAAATTTAACGGTTCAGGCAGGATTCGAACCTGCGTCTCCAACGGCTTTCTGGGCCAATACGGGCGTCCTGCCAACTGGACCACCGAACCTGATGCCAGAGCCATTGAATTTTTCAACCAGTTGCTTCTACATGCCTTAGGGTGACGAAACATTTGATTAACACTGATGTTTCTTTTCAGCAATTCGTCTGGAGCGACTTCTCCGAAGAGTACATCCCGACGGACAAAAAACACACCTTCTACCCCTCGGTGATCATCAACGAACACCTCTACGAAGTCAAGATCACAGACGTACCTGTCATCCCTTACTTCCCCATCAACTCCTACTACGAATGGGCCCATTACCGCTTCTACGGTCTGAGAAACGCCACAGCATACATCCTAGTCTTCGATCTTTCAAACGTTGAGACTTTCCAGTACATCCGCACTCTCAGAGACCAAATGGTCGAGAGCAGAGACATGAGGAACGTTCCAGTGCTCGTTGTTGGGAATAAGCAGGATTTGCTGTGCAGTAACACGCCTTCAGCTGCTAGTGGCTTGCAGCAGCTGGCTTTAGCTGAGAGCGCTTGTGGTGATTCAAGGGAGAAACGAAGGAACATAGTGAATCTGGTCCGGAAACATTGGAAGTGTGGCTACGTGGAATGCTCGGCGAAGTACAACTGGAGAGTCATAGCTGTGTTCAAGGAGTTGATGGAGATGATTGACGCTCTGGAGTGGAGCGGTGGTGGGAGGAGCTCAGAGCCTCCGCCAGACTCCTCCGCTGGGGGAGGATCAGAAAACAGATGCACAGTTACTTAGCACCGTTGCAAGACTTATAAGGAACGGCTCAAGTACGAATGGAAAAGGTTTTGTTGATGACAAGGACAATTGGGAATGTGAACGCACACTAGATTATTAGTGTTGAGGTTTGACATAGATATTCATTTAGATCTTGGTTTTTTTGGGGTAAAATAAAACGAGCATAGATGAAGTTCTTATATCGATAAACTCATCTATCGATATTTTTGTTCAAATCCAGCAGCTCTAGCACAACTGTGACACGGAACTCTTTCTCACGTGAGATATACTACCTATCTCTTTCTGTGCAGTACTGTACGAGAGTGATGTGTGATACTATGTCGCGCGACATGAGTCACGAAGCATAGTTATGCTGGATGGGCTGTTCTATTTGTTAAAATACTAATAATCCATGATGTTAGCTTAGATATGGATGCCATCTTCTGAGTTTCATAAATTTATGTTTCGATCCGTGAAAAATGAGTTCTCGGAGCAAAAACATTATTAACTTAGAAAAATATTTTCACAAACGAAGTCAGAATGTCATAACTCATTGAGGAAAGAAAAGTATCGGCGAGCGAGTTTGTCGATAAACGTACCTATATGTCTTTTGATTTTGCCATTTTGCTCCAAATATTCCGAGCTCTGGTTATAAAGTTTTTATATAAGTGTTAGACAAATATAAGTCGCAGCCCGCTTCAAGATAAATCCTCTTCTGTGAGCTCGAGACACGCTTTAAACTTTGCTTTAGGATATTTATGTTTCACGAATTTTTAAGTATATCTTAGGTCTTTTGCGAACTTTATAACTGCTTGGGTATTTTTATAGTTAGAATTTGTTAATGATTTAACATTGTAATATATCATAAAAACTTTCAAGAGAGAAATTTGACCGTCTTATGAAGTTATGGACAAATTTATAACTAAGGCGTAGTAAAAAGAAAACGTAGGTTGCACCGTAAAAATCGTTACGTAGCATGGTTGTATGAAATATTGCTTTTAGACTTTTGCTATGACAAAATGATTGTGTTGTGAATACAACCTACTTATTTCTTTATACTATTACATAATTGAATCTGCCTTTATAAATTAATAAAGAAGATCTTATGTAAATTTTCTAATTCTAAGATTTTACTCATTATTTAATAACTTTCTTTCCAGGGTACTTTTTGTACTTTTGTACTCATATCTATCAAATATAAAGTACCTCTAGTTAAGATGTCATATTTCTATAAGTGTTCAAATCTTAAGTGCTATACAGTTTGTTTGCGAAAGTTAATTTTAAATTGGTGAATGAACTATGAAATACTTACCGTAAAACTACCCAACTATAGTCCAATCATCCAACTATGGTCCAAAACGAAACTCGTTTATTTTTATCAAAATCCATATTCTTTACGGTTTTATTTAAGTTTGTTTAATTATGTTGTTCACTTTAGAGTTAATTCGTTTTAATTGTCATATATTTACGAGTAATTTTCGGACTAAATTGGACGATATTTGTGTGGACTGGACTATATTTGGGTAGTTTAACGGTACTTTAAATTCTTGTTTTAGCTACTAATCATAATATCTGACGTGAAAACAGTATAGATTTTGAGAATGTGGATGTTTGGGTTAGTATGTCTGTTACAAGAATAATGTTGAATAGGTGATAAAGAGACCTTTTTCAGATCATCCCTTTGCAGTGGTGTAGCAAAAATATCAAGAGCCCCGGCGGCGTATCCCAAATTGTATGGGATATTTTCTTGAGAACGCTCTTTCCCCATTTAAATTGGAAACGTTAAAATGGTACATATCTACCCCACGATTGGGTCTTGATTGCCTTAAGAGGCCTTATTCCTTTTAAAATGGTGATTGTTTTAGACATTTTCCCTATGATTAAACATGTTTTCTTAGCATATTCTTGATGTTACTACTAGAACAGGGCTATTGGGATTTATTGGATTTGGATTTATACTTGAAACCTACAGTTTGAATTTTTCATTAATAATTTTTGTTTCAAAAACTACTCGAAATTGACAAAATTCGAACGGAAAATTAGTTTTTTTAACTTAAGTATTTTCGACTGCACGCAATGAATGCATGAAATAGCTATGTTTCTACCTAGAACTCGGGGAAGTATTATTCACTTCAAAAATTTGGTTGAAATTATCAATATATTTATCATAATATGAAAAAAATACTTTTAAAAAGGAATGAGGTATCTTAAACTGACATAGTAGGCTCAATTAGAGATGTGCCGTTCTCTAGAACCTTCCCGGTTTGTATGGGAAACGTCGAGAACTTTCTTTCCCTGAGTAAGCTATGCCTTTTCCCCCGGCATTATTCAAAGATATTCATAATTTTATTTCATGCAACTGTCGCCCATTGATATAACCGCAAACTTTACGGGGTCTTAGTAAAGGCACTTATTAATATAATGATCCGTAAATTATTTAAAAAATCTAAAAAAAATTCCATATAAAATAATTCAGCACGCAATGTATTTGTTTGTTGACACAACATCGTGATGTCACAACTGTCACTACTAATAACTACGCCATACCTTGCTGCTCAAAAAATTTTCAAAAATTAATTACTCTATGGCAGTTAACGCTAAATTAATAATTATTATAAATATCAGATTATAGCACTAAAATCTCCGTCTGGCTACAGTATACGGTTATATCAAATCAAATATACACGCTGTATACCAAAAACATAATATACATATTAAATGCAAACGTAACTTGGTAATATTTTTTCTGCGAAGTGACCGCTATATAATAAGGATGTGTCTAAAGAAATAAGCTATTTATCCATTCCTATAGCTACAGAATTTACAGAACGGTTTAACTTGGTACCCTTTTAGCTATCAAATTAAGCCATTTCGTACACGGAAAGTACTACCTATACAATGCCACCGCTTCCACCGCACGGGATTTATGGCACTCGGTACCGCCGCGGTGAACTCTACGGGCTGCGGTGAGCACTAATCTTTACTGAGTGTGCGTTACACTGGCGAGTCTCCATTGAATTTCAAATGTTTCGAATTTGTATGTTTCGTACGAAAATAATTGAATAAATGGCAAGGACTAAGTCTATCATTTGTACCTTTTTGGGCAATAAGGATGATAAATAATTCCAAACTTCCGCGAGTTATAATAATTATATCATTTACATGTAAAATATAGGATGTCTAAATGAATGAACGGTTTATACAATACTACAATACTAGAATGCTACAGACAATACAGGACGATGTAATCGGTACCTTATCGGTTACAAAATTGGCTCTTTCGTAAACGAAAGGTAGGTACCAAGTATGTCTGTAGTGATACCGCAGCTTCAAAATTTACAGCCGCAAGGAGCTTTAAGGATTACGGCGAGCACTAATCTGTACTAAGTGTACGTTAGACTGGCGTGTTTCTATTAAATTTTAGATCTGTGCTAACATTTTTTTATGGAAATACAAGAATGTGCCTGCAAACTATTTCTCCTGAAAAAAGGCACAATAAAGCTAGTGGCCAACTGAAACATATTTTTTGCTAAAACTGAGTTTATAAACCGGATGTTCGATTTTGGTTGTATTTTCGTCATAAACCGAAACCGAATCTCCGAATTTTTTGTAGATATGTATAAACATATCTACAAAAAATTAGTAAACGCTAGTGTAGCCCAAACTATAAAGTTTGGGCTACACTAGCGTTTACAAAGCGGAGAAGGTACGCAACAAAAACGTCAGGGCGCATCCGTAACTAACCTTGGACGCCATTTTGTACCACATCTATAGTGATACTGATACCGTTTGCGGCAACCGCACAAGATTAATGAGTAGTCAGTACCGTTGCGGTGAGCACTAATTGTACGTTACACTGGTGGGTCTCTTTAACCGAACCAACGATTTTTATACGAAACCGGGGATATTAGTCTCCACACCAAACTACGTATCTGCTTACCAAGTTATAATTAAATTTGATTGATAGAGTTAAGGCTCGATTGGGTAACATTCAAAAATGTAAACCTTTTCACAAACTTACGCATTTATTAGGTATGAGGGAATTCAGAAACAAAGCGCGGCGAAAAGCAAAAGTTTGTAATTCTGAATGAAACCAATAATGAATAATTATAATAACAAATGGCCCTCGTACAGATGATAGATACATATATGTCGATAATTACTTACCGATACTTCTTGTCTAGACAAATGATCACGATTTTGATTGTTATATCGTCAGCTGACAACCAAAACTCACTAAGTAAAGTAACAAATACCTACTTAAAACAAAGATCGTATCTCAGTATCAATCTGCAAACTGTATACGAGGTTTTGAAGAGCACTGACAGAATTTTTTGTCAGTTTTGGTTGTCACCAGGCAATATTAATCTATTGCAGTATTGATAAGTCTTTTTATCTATATACCAGGTGGGTCCTGTAACAGAAGCAAAAAATTAAAACATAGATTTTACTCGTCAAACTGAATAACATCTATTCAGAAACTTTTTTAAAAGCACTTTTTTCATATGTTCATTATTTCTAACAAAGTAAATAGCATTTTCAATGTACGCCCTCCAACATAGACATCGCCTTATCATTGACATAGCTGTCACTTTACTAAATATCAAATGTTTCGCAATACATTGCTTCTTTGAATAAACTTTATTTTACAGGTTTACATTCTAAATGAGTTATTTTTAAAAGTTGTTTAATAAAATGTTGTTCAGTTTGAGGGGTAGAATCTATGTTTTAATTTATTGCTCCTGTTACAAGGCCCACCTGGTATAACATATTTCAAAATATGTCTTTGATTTTATTCATATGAATGCCTACAGTTCAAAAAATCGCTTATAGAAAACTGCACAAGCTTGAAAATACAATAAGTTTATTATTTATGTGATAATTTGATTTAATGATTGTATATTAAGCCCTTGTAAATAATTACGATGGAATCATAACTGTTGTACAAACGATGTAAAAACCGCTTTTACGTAGGCGAGAATCTGATTCTTAGAGTAAATGTGTAAAATCGGATGGAGTCTGAAAAGGTTTAATTCCATTGATAACACGTAATTTTTCACTGAGTATTCATTATACAGTGATGAAGTTTTTTATAGTTTTATAAATTACCAAAATGTTAAATTTTTCAATTTTTTATCGAGATCCATAAAAAATACATTTATTTTTACTCGCATTAAAAACTTGAGTACTACTAGGTCGATGCAGAGTCAGCCACCGGCTAAGCTTGCACCATAGAATGGAGCGGAGTTTTTTTTTTTTTTTTTTTTCGAAATTTTCTCTTCGTCACGACCTAGCGAAATTTAATTTGTGCATTTTGAAACAAAAATTTCTAAAATCGGTTGAGAACTCGCTGAGATCTGCGCATTGTTACAAAGTCCATTCGAGTCGATCCATGGGAGCTTCGCTCGCTTCGCTCGCTCCGCTCCAAAAATGACTACTAAGTGGTCAACGGGACTTTACTTAATATATTTTAGGCGATCCTCTTCTTTTATAATTATACTCTTTTTTTATACTTCACCGAAAGCTTCATTTCATAGAATTTTAATTACATAGACAATTTTTCTCGGATGTCATACTGATAATGTCAACCTATACATTAGGTTTAATATTTTATGGTTCCAGAAAAGAAAATCTTTCTATGAAATGAAATTTCTGATGAAAATTTATCGATCGTTTGTCTAAAAGCAAGACCCTACCTAGAGGACTAAGTTTTATATATATATTTTAATCTTTGTTTAATTTTTAGTTTTAATCCTATAAATTTGTTATTTTTTATGTTTTATTTTTGACGCATAATAAATGTATATAATAAAACAAGGGTAAAACTTATTTTAGTCATGCCACATCATAAAAATTTCTGTCAGGGCAGTTACGTCATATGAGAAAATATTATCATAGAAAGGCAACAGTTTAAAACTTATTTCACTACTTAAAGAGACGGCTGTAAACAGCGCTGCGTGTATTGTTGATATAGCTACAAACACGAAGATTATCAGTGATATGAAGCGATATTTAAACAAATTGTTAATTTAGCGTTAACTACCAGAGTGTAATTAATTTTAGTTTTTTTGGAGCAGCATGTACTTATTGCGAACACTTTTTGAAAGATTGACTTTTATTGACTGAGTGAAAATAACGAGTTACATTGCGTGCCGAATTATTTTGTAAGGAAAAAAATATCGTAATGCTAAAAACTTGTGAAATTCGAGGTTGTATCAATAATATAAGCTGTGTAAAGTATGGAGTTTCTTTCTATGATAAGTCCTTTGCCCAATTTGCTCCGATAAAGGTGCTTTCTCATCGGCGAGGCGAGGCGAAGCGAGAAGACGATTGAAATCACCAGCTTATTTTCACCAAAAATTGCCATTAATAACCACGAGCCCGACGGAGCTCGCGCTTGTCATAAAATGTTCGTCTCGCCTCGTTGGTGGAAAAACACCTTTATTCTTAATAGTCCAGGTATTATTAGTTCTCTGATTCTTAAAGTAATAATGTAACTGAATAACACCCAAATAACATACTTTTGTAAAATATCTTCGTGTTGTGCTTCTTTCGTGTGCTTCCTATACTGTTGTGTTAAATTTAGAGGTAGAAATTAATTAATTTAACTTTCAAAATGTTATTGTATATATATGTAAGGCCTTTAAATTAAAAATGGAGGCGTCTCTTTAGGCAGAACAAAACAGAAAGCACGTTAAAGGGCGGATTTTACACATGCATCAACGAACATGTGTGAATACCGCCTATTAAGATCAAAATATGTTTAATTATTTGAATGTAGTCTTCTAATTCTTATTTAATTTACGCAAGTGTATATTTGTTTTGCCTAAAATAACAATATTGTTGAAATTAATTGTTGTTATATATTTACACTTCGTTGCAAATTAACGTGCACACGTGTATGTTGTAAGATTTGTCAGAAATGGGTAGATTAGCTCTATTGTCATGTACGTATAACGCAGAAAGATGTTCACAGGTAGACAAAAAATCTTCCAAAGATCTCCACAGTAACGTCCATCTTTTTTTTCATTTAATACCAACTTCAACTTATGTGCAATATTCAACTACAAAAAAGTAACCCAGTTTAAAGTTTGAACGAGGAAGCGATACAGGTGCTGACTGTGTAGCTGGCAAAATAATTAATTGTCGAGACGTGGCAAGAAAGTTTTACTTCCACAAACTGGCATCTTATGAAGTTAAAGTGTACTAACGAACACCTTATGCTTGCTTTTCTAAACTTTTGATGTCTTAAGGTGCAATTTCATCGGTGAGAAAGGAAGGAATGAAAATAATTGTATGAAGTGGGAGCTTGCAAGGTCTCGCAACAGCTATTAAGTAATGGCAATTTTTGGTGGAGATGGATCGATGATTTTCCTCGGAATTCTCGCCTAGCCTGGCCTCGTTAAGTGAACGCACCTTATATTAAAGCCATATTTTTAACATCCTATGAGTGACTTGAAGCGATATAATAGTAGTGTGCACAAAACGTTTATTTTATCTTGGAATAGATAATGAAGAAAATAAACACGCAGCGTTACGTGCTTGATAATAACATTATCCTCTGTGTAAATATAAACTTTTAATATATGCGTTTTATTTCTAATTTCGTTCTTAAAAGCAGTCGCACACTCAACAGACATTTGGGGCATACATATATAAATATGTTACATTTATTTTAATTCGCTTATAACTATATTATTGGCTGAAAGTGTACAGTGTCTAGCAGAAGTTGCTAAGCAATTATTTATTTTGTACTCGACTCTATTTTTAAATTACATAGTACTTCTAGGTACCTATGTATTTTAACAGGTGTTATCAATATTTTGTTCTACCTCTTTATATTATTGTTAATTACTTTGATTAGCATCATTAACAATATTTTTGATATCTTCCACATGAAAAGTGATATTTTAAAAAATTAATCAGGGAATGTAACATTTATAACAATGGGTATTTCAATATTTTTTCAAACCAGGAAAATCGTTATCAGTTTCAAAGAAACGATTAAAGAGAGAAACAATCAATAGCCCCTTTTTAGCTATATTATAATGTGTTATCATTTAAGGACAGTTTTTTCATGTAATTTATAAGAAATCTATCATTATAGACATGTTATATATTATTATCACCATAAGATAACAGTAAATAATGTTTATGTTATGTTTTGCCTAACTTGGTCTTTGTATAGATATTTATACAAAAGTTAAGCGGTGCAATAAAAGCGTTGTGAAACTTTCTTTTTATTTTTTTTTTGTACCCTGACCCTAACAAAATACGTTTAAGGTATTTTCAAAATATTACCGAATTATCATACAAAAAGGTCAGAAAAGAAGACATCATAATAATTATGATTAACGGATTTAAAGCAGATAGGTATTCGATACCTAGTAGATTGGTTGACACAGACAAGGGTTTAAAAAGCCATTGTGATAATAATTCAGAGTATCAACATCAGACAAATATAATTTGTTCAATTTCTTCTTTTCATTTCGATTGCGAGACTAAATAAATAATAAAAAACCTAAAAAATATATAAAAAACAAAATAGGTAAATGTTTTGTCATCGTGCGTATTTTATAAAGCTCATTGAAAATGTTGTTAATCAGGCATTTGACGCTTCCGACGCCTCTACTGAATTTTCTTTTCAATTATCTGGATCTAGCTACAGAATTTTTCACTTATGAAGAGTTCTGTGACACCTGTCATCTCAGTACATTTACATCAGGAAAAATGTCCGCCATTTGTACTTTTACTTATGTATTTTGTGCAATAAAGTTTAAATAAATAAATAAAAAAATCCAAGCGGGATTTGAACCCGCAACCTCTGCGTTTCCGGCGCATTGCTCTTCCAACTGAGCTATTTGATCGCTACGTCAATCACACCAAATCTTTCATCCCTTAATTTTTTACGCTACTGGAGCGCCCTCTGCATCTCTCGCAGTCTTAGTTTGGTTACCATTCGAACTTGAGGGGCTAAAACGATCACTTTTAGCACATCTACGCGGAGCTAAAATAACGTCCTTTTCGTCCAAGAGAAGTGGAAAACAATACGGTAGGGGCCTACAAATTCTTAGAAGACCATTTAATTCCTTTTTTTTTGATATAGTTATATTAGTAGGTATATTTATTTCTACAAAACTAGTAATATTTTTCTTGGACCGGAGAGAGCACACACGTAAGGAGTTCCGGTGAACAACGCAATATCCGGAACAACCCTCACCGGAAACTAACCGGGAACTACGGCTTCCGGCCGCCCTTAATAAGTGCTGAACGGACTTTTAACCGACTTGGGATGTATTATGTTCAAACGCGGTAAGTTAACGTGGTTGGCGCAGTTTGTACGTAATTTATATATGTATATTATGTATATCGTCGTCTAGTACCGATAGTCCAAGCATTGCTTAGTTTGGGACTTGGTTCTCGATTTGTGTAAGATTGTACTTAAAACACTCGTGTGATTCTATTATGAAACTTACCGTCTCGTGTTTTAAGACCTGTCATTATGTAACAGTTGCATAAACTACTATTACGTGTATTGCCAAAAATTGAGGAGCTCCACCGAAGTCAAAAAAAAAATGCTTCACGGATTTCATTGTTATCCCGCCTCAATTCTGATAATTTCCAAATCCGCTTCAAAAAATATAAATTGTCTTGAGGACCACCTTTGAAGTCGGTTGAAAAGGTACGGTTATATCGGTTATTTTAGTGCTACTGAAAGTACGTCAGGTGATAAACTGCCCTCACTGCCTCGAGGGACCCATTTGGCCGAGCTGCTCATTCATTGCTAATTGTCCTTTTTGTAGGCTGTTATTGGCTGAAATACGTTAGAGAGGCACGGTAACTATCAAATATATGGGTCTCTTGAGTCTTGATAGTTTTTGTTGAAGCAGTAAATTTTTAAACTATTAAGTTTAAACCAAATATATACAAAGATCGAGAAAAATTTAAGGCTTACCGGTCCAGATGGTCCGGTCTGGATGGACTGGTAATCCAGAGGTGCCGAGGTCGACTCCCGGTCTTTTCCACTTCTTCTTCTTCTTCGTTTTTTTATCAATGGTTTTATATAAAAATTGTGGTCTACCTACCCACATTAAAAAAATAAACATAAATTTCACAAATTCATATTTAGTTTTTTTTTTTTTTAAATATCGAGCAATATTCGACTTCTACGGCGTGAGTGAAACCAGTTTCGTAGGTATTTTAATGTCCTCTGTTCTCTTTAGATACAATAAAGATTTTATAGCTCCCGTTCAGTTTATAGTCCATATCGGTTATCATACGAGTTTATTACTTGTTTGATAGTTTTGAAGATATATGATCGTTGCTGCTGATCTAATCATTAAATCTATATGAGCTTCGAGGAAAATAAACTGGCTTTTATAAAGTAACAAACCGTCTTTATTTAAAAAATATTCACACTCATATTATATAGATAATTCGGGAAAAATAAACAGGCTTTTACAAACTTATAAAATTATCTTTATTTAAAGGTAAGTAATTGACACATATGACACGATATGGCTAGCGCACTAGTACACACAGTACTAGACGATAATATACATAATACATAGATAACATATACAAGAACAGAAGGAACAATTAATATTCGAGTTCATCACACAAATGTTTGCCCTTGCCGGGGTTCGAACCCATGATCGCCGGCTCAGTAGGCAGCTGCCACCACTGCGCCAACCGCGTAGTCCTTTTTTAATTAAATTAAACACGCGCTCAAATAACACACAAAGGCACTGAGCGAAATTTGGCTCTTGGCGAAAATAAGCAGAGATGTATCAAAGAAAACAAAAAACTTTTTCCAACTGCTGGTTACACACCACCGAAAATATCCACACTTATCTAATGGGTGTTTCTGGGACACTTATCAGTGTCTCTACCAGACACACATTGCGGACTTCCATCTAGATACGGCTGGTCAACACCCCCATACTCACTCACGCCAATCCTCTTCACTTCAGCTAGGAGTTCAGCCAGACAGGCGCAGTGCCAAGGATTGCCGTAGAAGTAAAACTCAAAGTCGGACCCAGAAATGTTCAGGTTGGTAACGAAATTGGCAGGTAAGTAAGTGAGTTTGTTTCCCTCAAAACTCAATTCCTTGAGCTTGGTGCCAACGAATGCATCAGATGGTATAGACTCGATTTGACCGAACTGCAGGTAAACCTTTTTTAAGGACTTTAATTGGAATAAAGTATTCGGTATAGTTTTTAACTTGGTATTTGTTAGTGATATTGTGTGTATATCAGATAATCCTTTAAATATATCTCGATGAACGTATTCGATAGGGTTGTAATCCAGGTTTACGCTTTGTAATTTAGAAGGGAAGGTTCTCGGATTGTCTAATTTAGTAATTTGGTTTCTAGAAATATCTATGTAAGTAACGTCGGGGAAGGAGGGGTGCTCACCGAAAGCAGGCACTTGACGAAAATTGTTTGAGTCTAAACGTAGGCTTTTTAGTTTAGGGCAAGAATCGAATACAGCTGGGTTTAAGTGCTCAAGGTTGTTTCCATTTAAAAAGATAAAGTGTAGATTAGGGAGATTGACGATGTCACCGACTTGAATTTCTGTTATGTGGCAGTTCATAATATCTAATTCGGTGGCGTTGTAATCCGGTAAAGAGCCAAGAACTCTTCCTCGCTTGTCGCCTTCTTCCTTGCACTTGGACCATGTCACGCAATCTGATTCTTCTTTGTCGGCGTAAGCTGACAACAGCAGGACTGTCACCAGCAACAGATGCTTCAATGTTCCTGCAATAAAATAAACAGTTTGAATATCACAATCTGATTTCCCGAAAATATGAATACTCATTTCATTTTATAATAGAACATTCGTTCGGTCATTTAAAACTGGATAGAGCATAAACGGCCTTATCTTTGGATTGCGTTGACAATAAAATTAGTTTTTTTTACAGCTCTTAGTTGACCTAAGTAAGTAATATCCCATCAAAAACATAAATGTAAAATGAGAGCCAAGTTCAATATCGCGTGCACTTCGCCGACAAAAGAATTGAGATCTGCAAGGGCGCCAAGTTCTTTGCCCTAAAATTTTAAGATACAAGGACATGCGACATACTCGATGCATTTATTTTACTTGGGGAGTAATTCAATATCAAGATTTGACTTGGCTAGTTTTCACAAACTAACTAAATTTTATAAAAGTAACAAAGTCATAGTCAAAGTTCATTATCAAGCTAACAGTAGGTATAAGTAACAAGACGTACACTAACTTGCGTACTTACCTTTACGAAAATAGGTTAATGATTTGATTGATTTTGATTTATAATATAAATTTATATTTTAAAACTAGCCAAGTCAAGTCTTGATATTGAATTACACCCCAAGTAAAATAAATGCATCGAGTATGTCGCATGTCCTTGTATCTTAAAATTTTAGGGCAAAGAACTTGGCGCCCTTGCAGATCTCAATTCTTTTGTCGGCGAAGTGCACGCGATATTGAACTTGGCTCTCATTTTACATTTATGTTTTTGATGGGATATCATTACTTTTTGTACAGAAATTATTATGATGTTTAAATTACTTAATTATTATTTGTTAATTAGTTCTGTGTGCTATTCTAGTACATCTTTTGAAAGTTTTGAATAAACAAAGAATTTTCCAAAACGGTTAGTACGTATTGGATTTTTATGTGCATGTATGTGTAAGTGTGTGCGTGTGAGTGTATAGGTATGCTACTCTAGTATATCTTACAAACAAAAAAAGAATTTTCCAAATCGGTTTATAAATGACAGAGTTCTGAGGCAACAACCATCAATAATAATAATAATAATAAAAAAACATAAAAAAACACTGTTTTCGATTTTTATATGTATACACACACAATTACTAAGCTGGATGCCAAATTTCACCTTTCTAGGTCACCTGGAAGTGGGTTAGGTTTTTGATTACTAGTGAGTCAGTCAGTCAGTCAGTCAGTGATAAAAATACCGTTTTTTGGACTTTAATATCTCAATAACTATTTAACCTATATTAATGAAATTTGGGGTTCTACTTGTTCTAAAGGATCTTAATACATAAGCCAAATTTCATTTTTTTATGTTAAATAGATTTGGAGTTATTGGGGGGTCAAAAGTGGCTCCAAACGGTTCGTGTAATATAACACACGGCTGCTGCTCGCCAGTTCCTGCGGTGAACTTGGCTGGACACGCTGCCGCGTGTCTAGATCATTCCAAAAGAAATGATTTCAAAAGAGGCGTGTTATAAGTTTAACATATCTGTATATTTGTGTAACTGTGTATCTGTTTCTAGTATCCTAAAGGAATGAACTAATTTGAATGCGCTTTTTAATCGAAATACATGCCCGTTGAGTTAGTTGTTTGGTGGAAATAGGACCAGTAGTTTCCAAGATATAAAAAATTAGTTGGAACTAGTGATAAGATCTTAGCCGATATGGTAAGAATTCCAAATTTTGTTGTTATGTTCAATTTTAGTAGCATTTTCTGTAGATACTATCTCTCATTGAAGGAGGGTCTCGTGATGACCAGCTATTTTTGTCTGGGGTGTCTTGATAGTACACGTGTTTCTGAGGAAAATTTATTAACAAATGGCGAACGACGAATCGATTATATAACTTGAATACTAAAAACTTAAGAACTAGGTATTCATGAAATTTAATGTGCTTGGAAGTCCCATTTCCCGGAAACAAACAGCTATAAAGCGACAACACTCGCACTATGGAACTTTGAAATTTCTTGGAGCCATAAACAATACACATTAGGAAACTTAAGAGGATATATCATTGCTATTTTTTTCTTACAAATAGAAACGGTCCGACATAAAAACTCTCCTTCAAATTTAATTTTCAAAAATTTCGTTACAATTGGTTTAGTTTTGGAGAAGAAAACAGTCCAGTACGAAACCTCGATTTATCCTCCAATTATCATCAGGGTTCGGAAATTCGGGTGGATATTTACCTAAACTTTAGCGGCGGCTTTGCAGTACATTTGGTCGTTTAAGCGACTTTGTTTGAGGTATGAGTGAGATAGCAATAGGATTTTGTCAACTTTAGGTAAACATGCACCCGAATCTTCGATTCCTGGTTATCATAGTTACCAGGTGCAAACTTAACGTAAAAAGACGGTGAGGAAAGAAAGATGGACGGTGGTATTTCCTCTTAACATTAATCTCAATTTAGGGTATGACCGGATGTTCGGCTAAAGGTCGCATTTCCCAACCGATTTCTATGAAATTTTGCGAGTAGGTTCGATAAGCATACCTACAGAATATTTTTATCCATTCAGCTTTTTAATATTTTTTATTCGCAGGAATAGGGATTAAAAAACCGTAAAAAATATAACATTTTTGCAATTTTGAAACAAACACGCGAGCTCTACAGAGCCACTATTTGACATTGATTAAGTGAGTATACCTACTTACCCATGGTTATACCACCTCGTATGTATGTACTAGTTATCACCCAATAATGGAAAATTAGTTAAAATAGTAATTCAAGGCTCAAGACACGTCTATACACGACAAGCCGTAGTATTAAATTAAATTGCGACAGAATTCAACCATTAGGTAAAAACTGATTACCTAAGATGTTATTTTATTTAAGATAACGTTATCTCAGTGAAAACTAAAGTTAAATTTGAGATGAGGCGGTTGTTATTGAGTTTTGTTTTGACCTTTTGGAGCTTATTACATACCTAAAGATTACGTTCGATACTTCCTACGAGTAATGATACAAGTGCAAATCACGATTTTACAGGAGAGCTGTTCAAAGGTTCGCTTACCGGTACCTAACTTTTTGTCTTCCAATTTAATTTAAAAAATAAATGTGGTGCTACTGCGGTTGTAAGTAGTTTCATTACTCAGCAACGGTTTGTATATAAAGTGTTGATAAACCTTACTAATACTTTTTGTTAACAACTGTATAATTTACCTTATTAAATATGATGAATTTAGCAGTATCAATCAGTAAACCTTAGATATATTTTGGATTTGTTAACTCAACAACTAAAGATGAACTTCCGGTTGGCGCCATTTTATGCGAGTTGATTGTCAATATAAAACTTCTCATACCGCCATTTACGTCAGTTCATCTTTAGGAGTCGAAGAGTGAAAGTGTGAACAAAAGCTGTGTATTAATTAAGTTAAGTAAGTGAAAGCTTTGAAAATATATACAAGTGAGTACTGAGTTTGGTTTCCTTGCTTAATTATTATTTTATTACCCACCGTTGCTAAACCCATGTGAGTGAGTCGGCATCTAACTAGTTTTCGTATTGTGCCTATAATAAGAATATAGTCGCCATTGATGTTTGTGATATTCACTTAACGAGGCTTCACTCCCATAAGTTTAGATAATGCCAACCTGAACACTGAGTCTGAATGTAGCTCCTTTCAGTAAGAATCCAATAGTAGAAAGTATATTCAAAGCATAGCATGAGGATTCCGACTGAAATGGGCTACAGTGCTTTACATTTCAGAAAGTGGGATTCGAATCATTTACGCAGTATCCGTTTATATATTCTAAATAAATAAAAAAATACATATAAAAAAGTTGCAATCTTTCGGGTATGCTGAAGTCACATTAACGTTAAGCAAAAAATTAAATTTAACGTTGAGAATGTACTTTAGTACAATATTAGTATAGATATCCATTGTTTATTTTTTTTTCCTTTCTACTCCTTTCCGTCGTTTTCTTTGTACCGCTACAATATATGGAAATTAATGATCCCAAGTTATTCAGATGCATAACAGTTTCGTTTGTCAAGCTGCTTTCTTCTAAAGCCAAGTGTATTTGTTAATGGATATAATTTTAATGTTTACACTTAGTATGAGACATTCCATAAGCTTGAATTACTTTTCGTAGGGAGACTATATAAATAGAAGTGGATATTGAGCCAAGCTGGCATAAATATGGAAATTACCGATCATAAATCTACCCATATATATAATTTTATTATAATTAAAATTAAAACTTCATTGTTTGTTGCTATACAATTTAATAGTTTGTTGTGCACGTAATTTCAAGGTAATCTCGTCCCCTCGTTATTTATCTATTAAGACCAGTAAACTGCCGTGCACGCCTTTACAGTGGAAGCTGAATCCGCCCGGCCGAGAATATACACGCCCTCGAGCCCAACTGGTGAGCGGCAGTCACCGAGTCGCGGGCACCCCGTCACGCAATCGGATGCAGTCGCCGCCCGCGCAGCCGGGCCAGTCGACGCCCGCGCAGCCGGGCCAGTCGCCGCCCGCGCAGCCGGGCCAGTCGTCGCTCGCGCAGCCGGGCCAGTCGTCGCTCGCGCAGCCGGGCCAGTCGTCGCTCGCGCAGCCGGGCCAGTCGTCGCTCGCGCAGCCGGGCCAGTCGCCGCCCGCGCAGCCGGGCCAGTCGCCGCTCGCGCAGCCGGGCCAGTCGCCGCCCGCGCAGCCGGGCCAGTCGACGCCCGCGCAGCCGGGCCAGTCGCCGCCCGCGCAGCCGGGCCAGTCGTCGCTCGCGCAGCCGGGCCAGTCGTCGCTCGCGCAGCCGGGCCAGTCGCCGCTCGCGCAGCCGGGCCAGTCGTCGCTCGCGCAGCCGGGCCAGTCGCCGCCCGCGCAGCCGGGCCAGTCGTCGCTCGCGCAGCCGGGCCAGTCGCCGCTCGCGCAGCCGGGCCAGTCGCCGCTCGCGCAGCCGGGCCAGTCGCCGCTCGCGCAGCCGGGCCAGTCGTCGCTCGCGCAGCCGGGCCAGTCGTCGCTGGTGCAGCCAGGCCAGTCGCCGCCCGCGCAGCTAGACGAGACACCGCTCGCGCAGCCGGGTGAGCCAGCGCCCGGTCAGTCCAGTGAACCGACCCATGCCTGGCCAAGCAGAGCAACACTGCGCGAGTATTCCGGACAAAGACAAATGTGAGTCCACTTCTACTGACGCTGATAATAATTTTAATCTCTTGCTTAGCGCATTAAAGTCATTAGGGCGTAATGATTCTCTAGATAGAGTAGGAAACGTAAATAATACTGTCCCTGAATTTGACCCGGTAAAGAAAGAACAAACATTTCTAATTTTAAAAGTCAATTAGCAAGATAACAAATTATTTAACCAAGTAGGAATCGTTGAATCACCTTTGCATCGTCATAATCTACAATAATAAAATAAGTAATTTATGAAAAAAAAAATTAAAATAAAAACAACAATCAATAAATCGGTTAAACACTTACAATGTTCGCCAATAATCGTCAAAAAAATATTCGGACAGCAAATTTAAAACATCAACATCCTTTAAAATACGTATACATATAAAAATAATAATAATAAAAGAACAAGACAAAGGATAATAATGCAAAATTAAATTAACAAAATATTAAAATTAAGTGAGGTATTAATATTCGTTACAAATCAAACTTATATCACAGCTAGTATTATGTTTATCACAGATTTCACAGTCCACACCCTTCCATAGTCAGTAAACTAAAATAGGCCAGGTATTTTTGTCATTCACATATTCTTCGACGATATAACATGCTTTTTAAGTAGATAAGTCGGATAAAGGGAAACTCGATTGCTTCTTTAGTTAGTCCTACTAACATTATTAACGAGAAAGTTTGTACGTATGTATAGATGTTTGTTACTCTTTCACGTAAAGACCACTGGATGGATTTTAATGACACTTTACAATAATATAGCTTATACGTCAGAATAACACATAGGCTACAATTTATAAAGATATTGTCATGTCATAATGTTAGTTCCTTTCTACCCCACGCTAATATAAGCTACTCGAAATACTAATCCTGCGCAGACGAAGTCGCGGGCACCAGCTAGTTTATTATAGTAAACATTGACTCGTAAATTATTTATAAACTTTACGTACACGAAATTTGGGGGATATAAATAAGTAAAATAACTTTATTGAGCGATGTAAAGGTTACAAATACTTACATGTATGTTTCTGTAAGTAAGTTATTACTTATTACTTGTCACTAGGTACTACACTGCTGAGTAATGTAATGAGCGGGAGTAACCGTCTTCTGCTCCCCGTACTAGTTTATTAACTGTATCACGGTGGAACAGGATTCACCATTCTCGTCTTTAAGCGCAAAACTACATAGTAACAAACATTACATTAACAATACATTAACTTATAATTACTAACGTGTGGGTAAGTATAGAAATTAACAGGTATATTTTAGTTGGTGCTACTAGGCGGGCGAGACAAGTATGTACCTCTTGTCGGCGATATCGCATGCAGACGTGGTGCAACTTGACTCGACCGTTTTCTAGCTTTGTTCATTAGTATTAGTAGTAAACATGTAGTATATGCAAAGTTAACACATACATTTTATCTTTAGTTTGAAGTATAAATTAGTCTAGACACTATAGTGCTGAAAATTAACAAGTGATCGTGTTTTGTCTTTTGGGAACCTTACGTTAAGCATATTAAAATAATAATAATAATAATAATAAATACTTTTTATATCAATTTATTGTAAAAAAAAAAACCTAGCCTAAGTATAAAAATGAATAAAGGGAATAATAATAACAATAAAAGAAACTTAAACACTTAAACAATATTTCGACACGACGAGACTATTTTGTGTCTGTGGGTGTATTCGTTTTTACGCGCGCGTGCGTGCGTGCGTGCGTGCGTGCGTGTGTGTGTGTGTGTGTGTGTGTGTGTCGGTACGTGTATATGTACGCGTGTCGGTACGTGTATATGTGCGCGTTTCGGTACGTGTATATGTGCGCATGTATGTGTCAGTTTTACCACCTACTTATTTTATTAATCGCTCTGTATTCTCATAATCTAACAGTTTTAGGTATTTATCCAGCATTAATTTACAGGAGTAAAAAGTAAGTGTCCGTAAATTCAAAGTTTAGCTTACTTTGTTGTAAATAACTGGTCCAAGGATGTTGAAAAATCGTCTTGCAAACTTAGTTTTATGTTCTGGGCATGTCCTCCCAGACATTGCTTTTAAGACCTTAAAATAATTAATACAAAACCCTGAAGAAAGTCATGGCTGCTTATAGGTTCCCTAAAATGCTTAACTTCATACACAGTACGTAAGAGCTTGTTTAGAGTGTACATACACCAAGTTAAAGAGGGATAAGCAGCCAGAATTTTCGCATCCCATAAAGAGAATCGATAACCCCTTCGTCGATACAATCCTTGTCGATCCGCGTGGAATCATTAATAAACGTGTAATCATAGTAGGGGACACATGCACATATTATTTGTCATATTAGTTGACGCATTCACACATTATCACTTTTAAAGCCAGTAAGCACCACGTCTCTAAAAGTATTTGAGGAATTATTTGTGTTTAGCACTCATTTGCCCAAAGGTTTCTTGTGTAATGTGTTTTTCTTGTTTTTATGTACAATAAAGTGTTTAAATACTTACATTATTTGATACAGGTGGAGCGCCTAGAAGGCGGATATCGGATCTAGTTTACTAATTTAACTAATATTTACATGTTTTATTCACAGCAAAAACCAATTAATGGCATTCAGGACGTAGTGGGGCCTGTTGTCATCCTTAAACTATCACAATATGGCATTCAGGACGTAGTGGGGCCTGTTGTCATCATTAAACTATCATATGACATTCAGGACGTCGCGGGGCCTGTTGTCAAATCTAAGATTATTTTATGGCATTCAGGACGTAGCGGGGCCTGTTGTCACTAGATTATTATTTGATCGCTTTGATAATATTGTATCATAACTCATCAACCAATTTTATTCTTATTGTTGTTTTAATTCCACAAGAAACAATTATTTATGTTCATGCCTTACAACTAGACTAAAATGACATGCTTAATTGATATGAAACATCATTTTTTAAATGTAAATAATGTGTAAGCTGCTCAGTACGAGGTCGTACCGATTTAATTCGGATGGCCGACTGTTAACAACTGTATAATTTACCTTATTAAATATGATGAATTTAGCAGTATCAATCAGTAAACCTTAGATATATTTTGGATTTGTTAACTCAACAACTAAAGATGAACTTCCGGTTGGCGCCATTTTATGCGAGTTGATTGTCAATATAAAACTTCTCATACCGCCATTTACGTCAGTTCATCTTTAGGAGTCGAAGAGTGAAAGTGTGAACAAAAGCTGTGTATTAATTAAGTTAAGTAAGTGAAAGCTTTGAAAATATATACAAGTGAGTACTGAGTTTGGTTTCCTTGCTTAATTATTATTTTATTACCCACCGTTGCTAAACCCATGTGAGTGAGTCGGCATCTAACTAGTTTTCGTATTGTGCCTATAATAAGAATATAGTCGCCATTGATGTTTGTGATATTCACTTAACGAGGCTTCACTCCCATAAGTTTAGATAATGCCAACCTGAACACTGAGTCTGAATGTAGCTCCTTTCAGTAAGAATCCAATAGTAGAAAGTATATTCAAAGCATAGCATGAGGATTCCGACTGAAATGGGCTACAGTGCTTTACATTTTCATCTGTTTACTTAAAGGAACTAAGTAGGAATGACTCTGGTCACGTAAAATATTTAAAAATACAGTTCTACTCAGTTCACTCCATCTAAAACTTAGAATTTTCTTGCTATTCTAGAGGCATTGCGAACGGCATTGGAACTATTTTACTGCTTGCCGCTGGACACTTTTTCAAACATTATCCTATGGAAGATACCACTCCTTACCCTCTACACTTCATAAACAGTACTGTTACTGTTTTGATAAATACTACCGTTATCAAAAGTGACCTCTGCAAGACGATATTGCACACCATTTTGAAATAACTATCGATATTTTCAAACAGAGTAGCAATAACGCGCAGTCCAGGAATATGAAAAACCAGAAATAAGTACCTACACCTTTTTCGCTCTTGTCATAATGACAATAAGGGTAAAAAAGCTATGCGTTTCAGTTTACAGTACAAGTTCATCCACCAATACGAGTATCTTACACGCGTATTAACTATTTGCGAAACGATACCTATTAGGCACTCGTAAGATCTCTCGTTGGATTTCCGAGCACATATTAAGGGGATATGTGCGCGAGCTAGTAGGATGTTAGGGTTCATTATGCGCGTCTCATCACAATTCTCCAACTTGAATATTCCAATCCTTTTGTACAATGCTTACGTTCGTAGCAGATTAGAATATGGAGCCTGTATTTGGGATCCCCATGAGGCAAAGTACGTTCTCATGGTTGAGAAAATACAAAGAAAGTTCCTTAGGTACTTGTACAAGAGGAAATACGGGTATTATCCTTTACTTTTTCCATCAATGTTTGTTGCGGGCATGGTAGGATTTGACACCTTGGAGCTGCGGCGTAAAATGATTTTACTCATGCATTATTATGACCTGTTGCGAAACAAAATCAATAACGTTACGGTTCTCGATCGAATAGGGTTGCTCGCACCGGCACCGAGGACGTGCGTCCCGGGTGCGAGTCAGGGCGGCGCGCTGACGCTGCGGCGCCGCCGCGGCATTTTCGCCAGCAGCGGGATGCGCACGCGTCAGGCTAAAAACGCTCCCACAAATCGGGCACTGTCGCTCTTGAATAAACTGGCCATCCATAGCCCTGAGGTCGACGTCTTTCACGACTCACCTAGCTATTTTTGCAGAGCTGTATGTATGTTTTTAAGTAATTTTAATGATATGTAAATAGTGATAAAGTAAAATTATGTACTTCTTTAGTCTAATTAATAATAATATGTATTTGTGTAGCATGTAAGCGTTTTGGTGTGTAACTGTGAGCTTGTGTGTATAATTTAATAAACAATAAACAATAAACAATAAACAATAAACAAAGATACTATATTCGTATTAAATATAGTTAAGTATTTCGTATACAACTTTTTAATTTATCTGAATCTCTTTATTCCTGCTCAGCGGAATGGATATTTCTTGAGCTAAATATTAAAGGGGTTAAGGCTCTTCTGGGGGTGGTTTGATGTCATCCAACCATAGATTATTATTCCGACCTTGAACAAATTCTTGAGTCCTTAAGTTCAGATTACACATATCATCTTGTTATCTTATATAAATTTATTTCTGTGATCTCGGAAACGGCTCTAACGGTTTCGCTGAAATTTATTTCGCTGTATTTGGGGTTTCGTTGAAATTTATTTCGCTGTATTTTGGGTTTTTGGGGGTAAACAGTCGATCTAGATTAGTCTTATGTTTGGGAAAACGCGTGTTTTTGAGTTTTCATGCGTTTTTCTTACCAAGCAGAATATGGTCGCCAATTTCGTCCTGCCAGCCACTGTCCGTCTGGTCCAGCAGGCTAAGACGCGGAGGGCAAGAAACGAGTGTTACGGGTTCAAATGCCGCTCGGTGACTTATATTTGTTTTATTTTTTATGTAATATAATTTTTAATTTTTTATTTAATTTTAATTAGTGAATAAGATTTATGCTTTCGAGTTTTTATTTTATTGAGACTTATGAAGCAAAAGTGCAACACGAAAAATTTACCGATACAAATTTTAAGCACGGTTTCTCGGGTATTTTTTGTGACGCCTTTATCACCTAAACACCACCATATTACAATAAATAGTAATAAGCCGCCCAGGTACTTGGTGATTAAACACTGATCTCTCTAAAGACTCCCTGCAACTTCGTAAATTGAAAAAAATTGAGAAAAATGAGAAAAAATAGCAATTTTCAAACAAACACACGAGGTCACAGAGTCACTAGTGGAAATTGATAAAGTTATTATACCTACTTACCCATGGTTATATCACCTCGTATGTATGTACTAGTTACCACCCACTAATGGAACATTAATTAAAATAGTAATTCAAGGCCCAAGACACATCTATACATGACAAGCCGTAAAATGTAATAAAATCGCGATCGAATAAATAAGCAATGATTCAAAATTGGTTAAGATTTTTTTTAAAGAAAACGTTATCTCAGCCAAATTAAAGCTGAAATTGAGATGTGGCGGTTGTTATTGAGTTTTGATTTGATCTTTTGACCCCATTTTTTTTTAGATAATTATATATTAATTTAGCACATGATTTGTTCTTCATGTCTTACTTTGATAAACATCATCGCTCTCTGAATGACCTCTGCCAGACGATATTGCAAACCATTTTAAGATAATTACTGATATTTGCAAAGATTACATTAACGTACAGTCCCGGAATATGAAAGACTTAAATACACCTATTTCGCTATTGTTATAATGACAATAAGGATCAAAAAGCTATGCGTTTTCGTTTTCTTTACTGTACAGGGTCATCCACCACGATCCACCACCACCATCATGTTTTTCACGCATATTAATTATTTGCGAAGTACCTATTAGGCACTCGTATGAAATTATACTCGTGTTAAAAATAGTTAAGTATTAGGGATTCTGCCTACAAGCCCACTAATCGGCTTAAAAAATTCTGACTAGTCGGCAACGCTGATCGTGCTTGTCTCAGCAAAAAACATCGTTGATTTTTGCAGAAGTTGTATGGCAGGTTTCAATCAAAAGGGTTGTTACTGGCTGGTTATAGGTAAAATACGATTCTTTTTATGGTGGCCGGTGAGGAATGCATATCTCAATGAATGCTTATGATTTTAACAGCGTACTCCCGACCATATTTAAAATGTCTAGTTTAATATTTGTTTCAAAAATCTCTTAATTTTATATGAGATGATAATTATCTTATCAAACATGAATCCAGCATCCTTAAATTATCCGGAAATGTTACCAAAAAGGATGCAGTTTCGTGGTTCTGACTATTCGGCATTTTTTTCCGACTAATCGCCGACTGATGCGCCGACCAGAAATGATGCCAAATAGTCGGCCCATCTCTAGCAAGGGCTTGTGCACAAATGACGCGAGATTTTTTTGGCAAATTTTTGACCAAACCTCCCGGTGATATTTGGTGAGGTTCTTTGTTACTGAGTGTCACTGATACGGTAAGTAGTTATTTTGTAGGTGTATATAGTACTTTGGACATTTCTAATAAGTATGATGCTAATGTTCTCTAACTTTGAATCAGAAATTGACGTTATTTTTAAAACCTGTACATTTAAAAATATTAATAAAGCAGAACATTCTAGAACCTAGCATAGATGAAGTTTCAGTAATTAATCATTAAAAATTATTTTAACCCCCGATCAAAAGAATAGGGATGTTAAAAGTTTAACATGTGTACCTGCGTATCTGTGTAAATATTTATACAAATCCCGCATCGCGTTATTAAGTTTTTTCCTGTTATAATGACTCTTCTCCATAGAAAACTGATTATGAATAATATTTTAGAATTTTATAATAGTACAGAAATTTTATAATAGTACAGAAATTATTAACTTCTTCTAAAGCTTGCACAGCGTATCTGGATTGAATAGAGCTGCATTACCGCGTAATTGGAGAGCGGTGCTCAGGGCGCAATCACGAGTCAAGTGGCGGAAACTGACGACGGCTCTCGGGCTATGCTGTAATTTTGTGCTTAGTGGAATCTTCGCAATGCATATTGCCAGTTGACTGTACTATCAATTTTCGACCCTAAAACTAAACTAGTAGAGTTGTTAGTCCGCTGTTTTCTAACATAATTGTGCGCAATGCGCATCGGGTTACAAGCATGAAATTTCTACCACAGATAGAGTGTTTCACGGTGATTATTTTCTGATGTGGAGGGAAGTCAGATTCGTCCCCTGTGAGGCGGGAGAGCGGAGTGAATACGGCCAAGTATCCCTCTTTTCTTTCTTTATTGCTGTTCAGTTAAGTCTATCAGGACGTGTTTGGTATCGTTTCCGTGTAAAAAAATATCAGAAATTCATTTTTTATGTTATTTTTGTATAGTTTCATATAAAAATATGGGTGTAATGGCCAAAAAGGTAAAAATCACAACAAGTTTTTTTATTCAGTGAGGTAAATTAGTTCAATTTCGTGAACATTTTTAAATTATTATTATTATTTCAAAAAGCTCATTTAATCTGGTTTCCAAACATATATGCATGTTGGGCACTTCTCATACAAACAGTAGCTTAAAATATATCTTTACGTCGGCGTAACCAACGTAAATCTCCGAACGCATCCTATTTCGCTTCATTAAATACGTTAAATAATGATTATTAACATGCTTTTGCATATAATATTTACTATATACGTCCTAGAAAAACTAATTAATGTAATTAAAACAAAATATTTTTTTGCTAATGTATCACGAGCACACGGGGTAATCTCAACATCAACAATTTATTTAAGTTACTGTTTGTATGAAAAGTGTCCATCATGTATTTCGGTTTAAAGATCTTTATTTCTCAAAAAGAATAACAAATATTCACTTACTTGAGAAAGAAATATTATATGTATAAGTAACGTAAGCTAGTGAGCGTAAATACATTTCTATTTAATTTGGCATACGCAAAACTAACCCTCATTTATTTTAAGAAAATAGATTAAATTTGATATTTTGCAATATTTTTCTTAGTTGTAAATATTCAAGAAATATAACTAATTTATCGCCCTGAATAAAAAAAACTTGTTGTGATTTTTACAATTTCGGAAATACAACCATATTTTTATATCGTACCATGAATAAATAACATGAAAAATGAATTCCTGATATCTGTTTTACACGAAAACGACACCACACAAGTCCTAGTAGCGTTATCTGATCAGTAATATAAAAAGAAAAAGAGGACTCATTTGTCCTATTCACCCCGCTTTCCCGCCGCACAGGAGACGAATCTGACTTCCCTCCACATCTGAAAATAATCACCGCAGAATACTCTATCTGTGGTAGAAATTTCGTGGTTGTATCCCAATGTACACAATTTCGCGACTTAGCAAAATGTACTAGAACACGCTGGCTAAGCTTACCATCAACATTTTTTTCAAGGTACTTTTTGTATCAGATATGCCCAATATGTATACATTTTTAAAAACAAGATTAAATTTGCTGTTTAGTAATATTTTTTTAAATTGTTAATATTCAGGATAGATAACTAATTTATCGTTCTGAATAAAAAAAACTTGTTGTGATTTTTACCTTTTAGGCGATAAACCCAATTTTTTATATGAAACTATTCTTAAATAACATGAAAAATTAATAGCTGATATCTATTTTACACGAAAACGATGTCGCACAAGCCCTAATGGCCTTTACTGATCAGTAATAAAAAAAAGAAAAAGAGCAGTACTTGGTCCTCTTCACCCCGCTCTCCCACCACACAGGGGACGAATCTGACTTCCCTCCACATCTGAAAATAATCACCTTGGAACGCTCTATGTGTGGTAGAAATTTCATGCTTGTAACCCGATGCGCACAATTTCGCGGCTTAGCATCTCTACTAAACGTAAAAACACGGAGAACAAAACGCATCAAGAAAATTTAACAGTGATTGGAATACCTAGTTACATATTACGCATGGACCATAGAGTGGTGGCAGAAATATGGGATAAATAGTTTAGGAGTTAAAAATTTGCAAAAAAAAAGATTTGTAATACATTTTAGGATACAAGGTTTCTATAAAAAAATAAGGATTTAGATACGTCCATTCTTCATTGTACATCATTACGCAGAATAATCATCATTAAATAGAATTGCCACAGGTAATGCCCCTACTACTAGAGAAAAACTATGCGCAATTTTACTATAGCCGTAGAAAGACGGACAACTGTAATTTATCCTTTCTACGGCGATAATCATAGTTATTTATCAAAAATGTAGACTAATAGGCTCTAATAAAGTTTAGCTAATGTAATTGAACCTTTTTTATAAATTTATGAAACATGTAATGTCTCATTTTTTGAATGTGGGTACACCACAATTTTTGTTTAAACCATGAATACAAAGATCAAAGCTTAAAGAAAAATTGAAAAAGGAGCTACCTGGTGGAAGGGACCGGGAATCGAACTCGATACCTCTGGATTACCGGTCCAGCGCGTTAGCCACTTCGCTACCCTCGCTCCACGTAGACCTGACGAATTTTTCCTTATGCTTTGAGTGTCGATCTTTGCATTGTTTATTTGAAAGGTTTTTACACCTTACCTTTAGCTTTACCTTTTTTTTCAATTTTTCTTTAAGCTTTGATCTTTGTATTCATGGTTTAAATAGTAATTGAACCTTACCAAAAAACGTATTTGTTTCCTAATAACCGTATAGGAAACAAGTTTCGTGCGTTTTTTGATAATAAGATATTAAAATTACCTCTTTAAATACAATACAGGGAAACTTCAGTCGGATTAAATATTTTGGTGCACACCCCCGTGCACCAAAATAGTTATTAATGATTGCTCAATGGCTGATTGCTCATATCCAATCTACACTGACTCTTACACAATCTACCGTCAATAATTAACCGAGCAATGAGTTTAAAGGGGTGCATAAAGGGGTGCTTCTACTTCTTGTTGTTAGTCCGTCCTGTAATCCAGGGGACAACAGTGATAAATTTTCTTAGAAAGGTATTGATTATTTTATTAGTATTGTGAGGAGTAGTATTGTGGTGCGGATCGCGAGCTTCAAAAGGCGCGACCCAGGCCTTCCTACAACTAAGTACACATACAACACTGATGGACAGCTATGCTGTCCCTCTGGTGATCGCGTGTTCGTGAACAAGCTGGAAGTCACGAGCTACGTGCGCCCACGCCAGAAACAGTTGACAGGGTGTCACCGTTGACGGATACGTCAAGGAGGATATCATCATCATCATCATCGTCATTGTGAGGAGATACAAGAAATATAAGAATGGGCTTATAACTGTTACGATTGCGTGATTACAATGTTTTGGTAAATATAACCCTCAAAAATCGTAGTTTTAAGTGACCCAGGTGACACCGTCACAGGAAGGAACATCAGAGAAAATAATGAATGTAAGTTAATCAACTGAAATGTCAAACCCAAAGTTTCCAATGAAACAATTCGTCCAATTTCGAGTCACTTTGAACAAAATTAATTCCAATTAAGTATTCATTTCGGCACATCTTTGAAGAGAGCTAATTCCACTTGTAATTACATCATTTTAATCTCATTCCGTTCCTTTTGAACACTTCGGTGGCAACTTGAGCAGGTTTGTGGAAAGTCATTGTTCTACACTTTTTTAAAACGGTGTCAAAACGTCCAATTGTCCAAAATTTGTATGAAATCTCACATCACTAGGTATATAATATTATATATAAGTTAAAATATTGGCAATATATATATATATTTTAATATCACAAATCGACCTAGTCCCAAACTAAGCAAAGCTTATACTATGGGTACTAGATGACGATATACATAGGTACATAATGTTATATAAATACTACATAACATCCATGACCCAGGAACAAATAGTCGAGTTCATCACTCAAATATTTGCACTAGCCGGGATTCGAACTCAGGACCGCCGGCTCAGTAGGCAGGTGGACTACAAACTGCGCCAACCGCGTCGTCAAAAATATATATGCATTTTAATATCGGCACCTACACTACAGTGCTGGAAGTCTATGTAAACACCAGACTTTTAGAAGGTTTGACGGAAAATGTAATTACAAAACGTCAAAATAAATAACAGACGGCCTCACATAGCAGAGTTGTTTTGTTAGTCCGCTGTTTTCTAACATAATTGTGCGCATCGGGTTACAAGCATGAAATTTCTACCACAGATAGAGTGTTCCACGGTGATTATTTTCAGATGTGGAGGGAAGTCAGATTCGTCCCCTGTGAGGCGGGAGAGCGGAGTGAATACGGCCAAGTATCCCTCTTTTCTTTCTTTATTGCTGGTCAGTTAAGTCTACCAGGACGTGTTTGGTATCGTTTTCGCGTAAAACAAATATCAGAAATTCATTTTTTATGTTATTTTCGTATAGTTCTATAAAAAAATATGGGTGTAATGGCCGAAAAGGTAAAAATCACAACAAGTTTTTTTATTCAGTGAGGTAAATTAGTTCAATTTCGTGAACATTTTCAAATTATTATTATTATTTCAAAAAGTTCATTTAATCTGGTTTCTAAAAATATATTAATGTTGGGCACTTCTCATACAAACAGTAGCTGAAAATATATCTTTACGTCGGCGTAACCAACGTAAATCTCCGAACGCATCCTGTTTCGCTTCATTAAAAACATTAAATAATGATTATTAACATGCTTTTACATATAATATTTACTATATACATCCTAGAAAAACAAATTAATGTAATTAAAACGATTTTTTTTTGCTAATGTATCACGATCACGCGGGCTAATCTCAACATCAACAATTTATTTAAGTTACTGTTTGTATGAAGAGTGCCCAATATTTATACATTTTTAAAAACAACATTAAATTTGCTGTTTAGTTATATTTTTTTAAATTGTAAATATTCAGAATAGATAACTAATTTATCGTTCTGAATAAAAAAAACTTGTTGTGATTTTTACCTTTTCGGCAATAAACCCAAATTTTTATATGAAACTATTCTAAAATAACATGAAAAATTAATAGCTGATATCTATTTTACACGAAAACGATGTCGCACAAGCCCTAATAGCCTTAACTGATCAGTAATAAAAAAAAGAAAAAGCTCCTCTTCACCCCGTTCTCCCACCACACAGGGGACGAATCTGACTTCCTTCCACATCTGAAAATAATCACCGTGGAACGTTCTATATGTGATAGAAATTTCATGCTTGTAACCCGATGCGCACAATTTCGCGGCTTAGCAACTCTACTACACACAAGTCAACCTTGTCCCAAATTAAGCTCCAGGCTATTAGTTAATAGGTAGTTTATAAATTCATATATACCATCACTTTTACACTATACGCTAAGCACTGTACTCACTTATTTTCCATATAATTATGAATTAAGAAAATCTTTAAATTATTTACATACTAGTACACATCAGTCTGTCATAACATCAAATAAATGTCAATCACGATCAGTTGTAGGAAAATACTATTCCACAATCATTATCCTTCGTATTTTCAAAATTGAGATGAGATAAATGTCACTTGCAGCATGCTTGCAGCTCATCGTCTTTTAATGACAGTTCAAAGACGATAATGTCTGATATCTAATAGAGATTTTGATGTTAACGATCTCTCCAACGGCATTCTCGAATTAGGTCCCGTTGCAGGAATATTGTGGGGAATGCCTCGTCGCGTCGGCCGGGTCCTCACACTGACATCTACGATAGCTCAGGGAAATGTAGTTATAGAGAAGTGGTGTAAAGAGAAGGTGACTCGATTTACTACTGTAGAATTTTAAGAAACACAAGGGTAAACGAAACGATATATATTTAACACAACAAATTAACACAAATAAAGATCGGAGCTTACTAAAATTAATACGCGAATTTACAATTAAACCTTAACTAATGTAGTCCTTTATCTAACACTGCGGATCGATGATACTACGCACTACTAACTAACAAGATGGTAATACAAGAAAGTAAGAGACTGATGTGATGTACTGGCGGATCGCTGATCTACGCACTGACTAACGGAGTGTGGACTCTACGTTGAATGAAATGTGACTTCAACTCAAACTCTTGGCGGATCGATGATCAACGCACTGACTACGGAGTCGTAACTCTACGCTGACTAAAGATGAACTTCTCAGATTGCGGAAATGTGCGTCCTTTTATACGATTTGTTATGATTTGTTTACATTTCTAGAGGGACGCCCGCTCTGATACATTTTAATAATTCTTAGATAAATTACAATTCTCATCTTAAATTTAACTTATAGTTAACATAAAGGCTTGTTCATAGAACACAATTATGTACACTTATGATTTTGATGTGAGAGCTCCCTTTTAATCACAATTATATAAAATTTACATCATTTCTTTGTCTCGACTCAGAGGCCGTCTCGCTCACACGGGTCGAGATATACACCTTCCCGGTCTCTCATATGGCGGCGCGCGCGGCGCGCCGTATTATTTTCTTGTTTGCCGTGCTCGCAGCAGGTTGCGGACGGTGTAATGTAAAGAGATTATACTTATATTTTCATAAGGAATGAATTGACAGTTTTAGATTCATTTAATTTTTATCCTTAATTTTTGCAACTTTAGTAAACAAACGTGACTCATTTGTTTTCGACTTCTCGTCGCGAGTGGAAAATTACCGGGATGAGTCACCTTTGTTTATTTTCCGACGCCGTGGTCTTTTAACTATCCTACATACATTATATTTGGGAGCTCTCTTACAGTAATGTTTTTTAGGAAAAATAAGTGTTATATACACATAGTATGGCCGCTTTTAAGGGCATGAGGTAAATGAGGAATATTATTTATTTATTTTGACTTAGTCTAGTTTCGTACAGAATATATTTATATAACTTAAAACTAGATCCGTTTAGCTGTCCGCAACAAATATCATGACAATCGTTATCGCCTTCGTATTTCCAGAATTGACAACATTTCATATTTTTAAGACTATCATTGTACAATCGCCCGCGAATCGGGAAACCGTATTTTTGAGAGTTTGAAGGACCTTAATGCGAGAATCGAAAAGCGAAATTTGGAGCCCTAGATGCCAGTGAAAGTAAATTGAATGCAAGCCGACTCACCCAATTGCAGCCTGGCCTTGTTCGAGTCGGTACCGACAGCTTCCCTTCTCGAGCTGATGCTGCACAGGATCTCAGGATGATATTCCAAGATTGGGCGCGCTTCCACACAATTACCACAATATTTCTAATTTTTGTTTCACGACACAGGGCTTACGCGTCTAGTAGCGAGCAGCCATACATAATAATCTACCCTCAACTGGCAATATTAAAAATAAATGTATAGAACGCGAATCTACCCAACCAAAACTGTCACTAATAAGGTGCATTCCAAAATACAAAAATTATCGATAAATCTTACAAAACTAAATTTATAAAATGGCGTACGGATGCAACATTCCGCCCACCAAAATACGACGTATTTTATACTAATTAATCAATGGGTAAAGGACACAACTTAACGAGAGGTCGTTGCATTAAACCGCATTGTGTTTTTACTGTGGCTACGCGACTAACTCCGTCCTTTCCAGGATGCAGAGTGACGATGCGTCCAAGAGACCAGTTAAGTGGCTTAGTTTGTTCCTCGTTTATTAAAACAAGTGTACCGATTTTAGGCTCCGTGGCATCTGCATGCCACTTCGCACGCTGATTTAACGTATGCAAATACTCCATGTGCCACCGTTTCCAAAAATCACGATGAAGTTTTTGCACTAACCGCCAACGATCCGAAGGATTTAAGTTGTTACTGATTTCGGGCTCAGGTAACGATGTCAAAGGCTCGAGAGTAAGAAAATGTCCAGGTGTCAAAACGGACATGTCATTGGGGTCGGAGCTCATTTCACAGAGTGGCCGTGAGTTTAATACTGCCTCAATCGGAGCGGAGACCGTGAGAAACTCTTCGTAGGTCAAGATTTGACTACTGACCACGCGATTAAGGTGAGTTTTAAAGCATTTGATGTTTGATTCCCACAACCCGCCGAAGTGTGGCGCAGCTGGTGGGTTAAAACAGAATTCAATATGCTCACTAGAGGCCGCTTCTTTCATGGCGTTAAAGGCACCCACGAAATTAGTACCTCTATCACAATGAAGACGCCGACAAGGGCCACGACGAGCGACAAACCGAGTCAGTGCAGTGAGAAACGCATTAGTGGTCAGCCCAATAACGAGTTCTATATGAACCGCTTTCGTCGCAAAGCAGATGAAAAGACAAACGTAAGTCTTGAACGGTTTGGCGCCACGGTGCCGCCTAACGAAAGTGGAATAAGGGCCAGCGAAGTCAACCCCACAAATGATTTGCCCTGCGATACTCTTAACCTTGGAAGATCCGCCATACGCGGCCGTAAAGGTTTTGGGTCAACACGAAAACATCTGATGCATTTCGACAAACGACTGTTCAATACTCGCTTGGCAGCGACTATCCAGAATTTTTGAGCTATCAAAAAATGTAGGGTACGTAAACCAGGATGCTGGTTGTGTTTATGAACATGATCAATGATCAGCATCGTGAGACGATGTTCACTGGGCAAAAGCAGTTGGTGTTTACAATCATAATCGAGATCGGAATGAGCGAGCCTACCGCCCACCCTCAACAAACCGTGTTCGTCGACGAACAAATTCAATTTCCGAAACTGCTTGGGCAATTTTTTGCAATTTTTAACCGACTTCAAAAAAAGGAGGGGGTTCTCAGTTCGGTTGTATGTTTTTTTTTTTTTTTTTTTATGTTTGTTACCTCAGAACTCCGTCATTTATGAGTCGATTTGGAAAATTCTTTTTAGGTTCATGAATAGACATCTTAAGGTTGGTCCCATAAAATTTTGGTGAAGATCGGATGACGAGATCCATGAGGAATCGAAGGAATTCCTGAAATTTTATAGGCACTTATAATATTTTTCATATATTTTATAAAACTATTTAAGTATTTGCATATGGTAGTCATCATCTTCCAATGCTGAGCTGATGATGGAAGGTACAACTCCTCAACGGTTAGGAGTTAGGAGATAATTCAAACGAGATGCATGCCTTCAAGACCTCCCTGATCACCCTGCCATAAGTGTTTTTATGAATCACTAAAAAGCAAAAAAAAAAAAAATTTTAACAAAAAATAGAACCGACTTCAGTAAAACTAAAAAGCCAAAAATAACCCGTTCAAGTACAAATTACATTTGACTCACCCTTTGAAGTCGGGGCCAAACCTCACGTAAACTATAAAATATAAATATAATAACTGAGTGGTTTGGGATCGATTTCAAAGGGTGAGTCAAATGTAATTTGTACTTGAACGGGTTATTTTAGGCTTTTTAGTTTTACTGAAGTCGGTTCTATTTTTTGTTAAAATTTTTTCAACATTTGGATTTCATTGGAAAACGCATCCTTTTGTGCTAACTTCACAAGAACTGTCAGTGCACTATCGAGTTCGGATTGAATCAGTGCACCACATCGACGATTATGAGGATTACGACAGTTGTGTATAAAACGATGAGCATAAGCAACGATTCGTTCGATTTTATTGAGGCTCGAATGCCTTTCGAGAAAGTCGCCGAATTTTTCAATCGACACAATAAGCGCTGTCTGCTTGGAACATTTCTGCTCTTCTGTGACCTCCTCGCTTTCTACTGCTAAAGACGCTTCAGGCCAATTGCTGACAGCATTTGACAACCATTGAGGGCCAGTCCACCATAACAAGTGGTCGATGAGTTCTTTCACAGTGATACCCCTAGAGGCACAGTCGGCTGAATTAAATTCAGAGCGAACGTGGTGCCAATGGGCTGCAGAAATTTTATCTTGTATATGGCTCACACGATTGCTTACGAAAGTTTTCCAACGATGAGAAGGTGAGCGCAACCAAGCTAGAGTCACTGTCGAGTCTGACCAACAGTATATGTCTTCAAAGTCGACATGACCGGCATACACATCCATGACATGTGTAACGAGATCGGCCAGCAACACTGCTGCACAAAGCTCTAATCGAGGGATGGAGGTTCTTTTTAAAGGTGCTACCTTTGAACGAGACATGATCAAATGTGTAGTGATCGTTTCATCACTATGGCAAATTCGAAAGTACACCACGGCTGACATGCCGGCCTCCGAGGCATCACAAAACCCGTGCAGTTGCACGAGCACGCGGCACGTGGATGAAACGAAACGAGGAATTTTGAGAGACGACAGCAGGTCGAGCTCCAAGCGGTAACGAGACCATTTTTTAGCGACACAAGGGGGCGCTTCTGCGTCCCAGTCAAGACCAAGCGCCCAAAGTTCCTGAATGATGCATTTAAATGCGAGGGTGAGGGGCGTGAGGAAGCCAAGCGGATCGAATATGCGAGCTAATTCGGATAGAACGTTTCGCTTCGAGCATTTCTCGTGAAGTGCAGTCACTGTAAACGAAAAGCAATCACTAGATGGATTCCATTCCATTCCGAGTACTTTCACAGGAGGAGAAGAGTCTGAATCGAACGAGTGAGGACTGTTGTGACAGAGCGCAGGATCGATATTTTCTAGCACACTAGGACAATTGCTAGTCCACTTTCTTAATTCAAAACAACCCTTAGATAAGAGCTCACTGACCTTCGCTTGAAGTTCATGAGCAGATTCAATAGAATCAGCACCTGTTACGAGATCGTCGACATACATGTCTTCCTTGATAGCGGCAACAGAGCGAGGATGTTCATTGCCCTCGTCAACAGCTAGTTGCATAAGGGAGCGAATGGCGAGAAAGCTGGATGAAGCCATACCGTACGTGACGGTGTTGAGGCGAAATTCTTGAACGGGTTCATCAACAGAAAACCGGAACAAGATGCGTTGGACATCACGGTCAAGGTGCGAAACTTGAATCTGACGATACATTTGCCTGATGTCAGCTGTTAAAGCAATTGCGTGCAATCGAAAGCGAAGAAGAATCGAAACTATATCTGGTTGCAATGTAGGTCCAACGAGCAACTGATCATTCAAGGAGGACCCGCCATTGGGCTGTGCGGTAGCGTCAAAGACTACGCGCAATTTGGTCGTCGTACTACTAGGTTTGAGTACACAATGGTGCGATAGATAATAAGCTTGATCGGTTGTGTCATGTTCAACCGGCTCCATATGGCCAGCGTCCAGATAGTCTTGCATGAAATCGTTGTATTCATGGCGAAGCTCGGGACTACGAGAAAGTCTTTTTTCGAGAGATGAAAGGCGCCGTTCGGCGAGTGCACGAGAGTCACCGAAACGTCGGACAGGCGTTCGGAACGGTAAGCGAACAATGTACCGTCCGTTGGCGTCGCGCGTGTGAGTTGAAGCGAATATTTTTTCACACGTGGCTTCATCGGCGCTTAATGGCGAAGCGCATGGAAGATTTTCAATTTCCCAAAATTTACGAATTTGGGTGTCGAGCGATTCGATCGAGCAAAATAATGAAGATCTAGAGGGGGTAGGTGCGCAAGAAACCTTTCCCATTATTATCCAACCGATTTTAGTTTCGAAAGGTGCAGGACCGTCTGGACCATAGTCACGCCGATTGCCCGTGAAGATTTGACAAAACGCATCGACTCCTAACAATGCATCAACATTACCAGGAACAGCAAAATTGGCGTCCGCGAGATTTAGTTCGTTTATCTGTGGTAACTGATCAGTATCGATATTCACTGTGGGCAGTTCACCACATATTTTGGATGTGACAAATGCTTCAATACAGGCTTCGAATTCGGACTTATGACTGCGAAGATGTATGTCAGTGCAGGTCGTTACGAGAGACCTGACTTGACCAATACCTTCGATGGAGGTGGTCTTGCGTGACGAAAGACCGAGCCGCTGAGCGCAACGACTGGTAATAAAATTTGATTGACTTCCATTGTCAATCACGAGACGAATTTTTTGGTAGTTCCCGAAGTTGTCCAACACGTCGACACACGCAGTAGCGAGTAGGGAGGTATGGCTAGCTATAGCTGGCCTTGTACCAGAAGCGAGCAGGACCGACCGATTCCCCTCGGGCTCATGACCAGAGCCGTCAGAGGACGAGGGTTGCGACAGAGATGAGGCGGCGCCGCCGCTCGATACAGTTGTACGAGCGCTAGGCGCACCGAGAGCGACATTTTCATCGAAATGAAGTGTTGTGCGATGGGGAGCACTACATTTGAAACAATGAGATTTCGAGGGACAAGTCTTAACCACGTGACCGGGCCTAAGGCAATTAACGCAAAGTTTATTGTCTTTGGCGATGACGAAACGTTCATGTGGTGATTTGTTACGATAAGCGACACATTTGGCGAGATCGTGATTCGATCGACATAGTACACAAAGTATTGGTTCACTCGAAGCAACGTTACTAGCAAGAAGCGCCTTATACGTTGAACTGGGAACGACATGTTCGGTTGGGCGCCGAGGCGCGCCGCGTGCGGCGGCGGGCGGCGCCGGCGCCGGCGAGGCGCGCGCACGGGGCGCGCTCGCGGGCGCGGGTTCGGCGAGTTCTAAAGCTTGTCCGGCCTTACTCACATATTCCAACAAAGAGTCAAACGAAGGAATATCCTTGCTGTCATTTTGCAACTCGAAGCGACGACGAGTGTCTTGATCTAACTTGTTGATCAATAAATAAAACAATGGAAAATCCCAATTGTCGACTGGAAATTTCAAATTTTTCAAGACCGCAATGTTTTCCTTGAATGTATCAACTAAGCGACGCAGTTCACGAGGCGAGTTCGACTTCAACTTGGCGCTCTGCAGCTCCTCCCAGTGACGAAATGCTAATTTGCGTTTGTTATGATAACGATCAATCAAAGCCGCGTACGCGTCCAAGTAGTTGCATTCCGCGACAGAGAAGCCCTTTAGCAACTGTAAAGGCTCGCCAGAAAGAAGTGAGATCAGTATAGAAAATCTTTCTATGGTCGACAGCCGTTTGTTCTGATGCACCATGGTGTTGAACATATCATAGAAGGTGCCCCAGGCCTTAATATCACCATCGAATTTTATCAAATTTAATCGAGGCAGCTTCACGGACGAATCGGACCTGGTAGTTTCACCTCCATTGTCGACAATAGACAAGGATAAGAAACTATGAATTTCCAAAATTTTAAAATATTTATCATCGAAATCCTGACGAAGTAAATCTTCCTGTTCCAATTCATTGTCATCGGTAATTTCCGAACAAATTTTTAAATGATGTGTTTCGAAACTCGAACAATAGCTCTCGAGCTTGCTATGTCGGGACAAGAACAGCGGAAGCCGAGAGGTGTCCTCTTTTGCCTGCAATCCTGCCGCCAAACACTCGTCAATCCGCTTGATTGAAATTTCACGTTTTAATTGTAAACTACGGCGAGCAAGACCCTTAGACATCGTAATGACAACAAAGTAAAATCACTTGTAGGCACAAATCGAAACGGTTGTATAACAATAATGAACAAAACTTGACAATAACAATTATCAGTTATTTTTTATTAAAGCAGTAACGTCTGCTAACGTAAACTAAATGTTTGTTTTTAACGTAAACGCAGGTTCGAATCCTGTCCGAATCATTAAATTTTTCAATTTTCGCTTCATTTGTAAAACATTTAGTTTACGTTAGCAGACGTTACTGCTTTAATAAAAAAATAAGTAATTTGGGTGTAGCACATCGTTACTATCGATTCTCAACAAATTTGAGACGATGGTGCTTACGATAAAGTCTAAATCTTTACGGTAGATGTCGCTACGATGCCACCCTAAGGCATGTCGAAGCAACTGGTTGAAAAATTCAATGACTCTGACATCTGATTCGGTGGTCCAATTGGGAGGACGCCAGTGTTGGCCCGGAAAGCCGTTGGAAACGCAGGTTCGAATCCTGTCCGAATCATTAAATTTTTCAATTTTCGCTTCATTTGTAAAACATTTAGTTTACGTTAGCAGACGTTACTGCTTTAATAAAAAAATAAGTAATTTGGGTGTAGCACATCGTTACTATCGATTCTCAACAAATTTGAGACGATGGTGCTTACTATAAAGTCTAAATCTTTACGGTAGATGTCGCTACGATGCCACCCTAAGGCATGTCGAAGCAACTGGTTGAAAAATTCAATGACTCTGACATCTGATTCGGTGGTCCAATTGGGAGGACGCCAGTGTTGGCCCGGAAAGCCGTTGGAAACGCAGGTTCGAATCCTGTCCGAATCATTAAATTTTTCAATTTTCGCTTCATTTGTAAAACAACAATTATCAGGTTTATGACCTTGATAATACTGCCCTTAATCGTAAAGGCGAAAGCGATTTGTACGAATCGTTATGTTTGTGTTACAACAAATTATTTATTACCGATAGGTACGAACCTATGTATTCTATACTTACGAGAATATTTGTTATCTATAAACTTACTTACTTAACAAAAATGTAAACAAACGAATACTATAATTACCATATATGAGCTGTAGGTGCAATTTAGATGCTTATTGTGGTGTATAGACACCTTTATGATAATAAAGTGTCTCTGGACCTGCCCGGGCCGCCATTGCGATGACAGACGTCAACGGGGGCGGGCAGGTGATGGCCGACAGAAAACCCATTAAAGTGTTTTATTGAATCTCCTCCTGCACGGAAACCCTGGACATCACACTGGCGACGAGGATTAAAAAACGCAACAAGGAAGTGTACAAGTAACCGATAATAATAATCAGTGGAATCCTTTTAACTAATTTCTGTAAAAGGAAAAGAAAAGGAAAAAGTGGGTATAGTGGTTTCGAATATTGAAGTACCTACAACAAAAGTCGCATAACATTCTGACTAGTACTTTGTGCACTTATGTCAAAAGAAAAATAAGCAGAGGAATTGAAAACAAACTGATAACGGTCGGCGTAATTAGTCGTAAACAGAATGTGTCCGCTAATACTTACCTAAATGCATTCCCGTTGTTGTGTTATGGTAACAAATTGTTAAATTCGACATAGATATACGTACAATTAAAATATTTGGTTAAGTATTAAATAAAATGCTTGATGGTTGTTAGACAGCCAGTTACAAATTGGTTATCTTCCTACAAATGTTTCGTTACATATTAATATTTCTAAATAAAGTACACACCAAAAGTGAATATCTAAGTGCCTTGAGAATAAGTATGTTCAAATAAAGACTACCATGAAACTAACAAAAGGAAGGCAGTACGGTTGTGTAACGAAAATATTCAACATTCTTGCACATATCTAGCTGTCGCGCAATAAGTTGTTATGAAACACCATCAGAATTATTATTTCGCAGTTTTCTGTACTTTTTAGGATACTTAATTACCTATTCCAACAATAAATTAAGTACTACTTAAATGTAGATTACTACTACATATTGGTTACGGACACGTTGGTAATTTTTATAATAACTAAAGGTACTTATAAACAACATAAGTAATAGTAACTACAATGAACGTTAAAACTACATACAGTCATGATAGATTACCGGCTACCAACCGTGATTTTGTTGCATTAATAACGCGGGTATAGCTAACTTTATATTTAGCATACGAGTATTCACTGTGCGTTACGAATTACGATCGACTACGGAGTTCATAGACGAATTCCACGACATGGTAAATTCGTAGCTGACATAATTAATTGTAATACAATAAAGTCCGTATATAATTGTAGGCTGTTATTTAATACTCACTGTCGTAAGTGATAAGATAAGATAACCGTGTCGTATCATGGTTCATTTTTCAAGTGAATACACCCGTCAATCTTGTCACATAAGTATTGCATGAATATCAATACTAAATGTGTTCTTTCTTCCTTGTCAGCGTACTACTATATAAGTACCCCAAAGGGGGAACATATACAAATGTATATGCATAATATATTTGTTTAGATATACGTAAATGTGCGTATTACTATCCCGAAGGTGGATAAAAGACTACAATAATACTATCCCGAAGGTGGATAAAAGATAACAATAATAATAATAAAGGTACATTTTAGCATCCCGAAGGTGGATAATATTATATGTTGTACCTAAATAAAATATAATAATAACCGAAGGTCGTTACTTACGAAACAGGTATTGGACTGGCGTAGACAAATTAAAATTAACATCTCCGCATATAAAACATATCAGTTAATATGTACGCATACAGGTACGCCGAACCTTTTAACTCAGCGGAATGATTCAATTGAAATTAAGCTACATAATATTAAGTATAAGGTTATCTGCATTGTATGAAATAAGATCATGATGTGGGTAACAAACCAAATCAAAGCAAACCTAGCCAAATCGATTCAAATATAGTCAAATCTATTCAGATCTAGCGAAATCTAATCTAATCGAGTCAAATCTAATCTAATCAAATCTAATCTAATGTAATCTAATCTAATCTAATTCCGTAAACTCGTTCGTAGTATAATTAGTTTCCGTGTGCTAAATTAAATATTACTTTTAAATATAAATCTGTTTGAATATAAAGTCATGATGTGTTGTAACAAACCAAATCAAATCAAACCTAGCCAAATCGATTCAAATAGAGTCGAATATAGTCAAATCTATTCAGATCCAGCCAAATCTAATCTAATCTAATCTAATCTAATCTAATCTAATCTAATCTAATCTAATCTAATCTAATCTAATCCAATCCAATCTAATCTAATCTAATCTAATCTAATGTAACCTAATCTAATCTAATTCCGTAAACTCGTTCGTAGTATTATTAGTTTGTTTCAGGTTGCCCCAAAATGTCAGTCCAATTACCTCCAATTGAAATATTGGATTGTGATTGGACATCGGAAATTCAAATATTCGTAATACAATTTGCTTAAATAAACTACCTAGATATTTGGGTATCTCTTTGCCTAGTAGCCAATAAATAGAGGAACTAGAAACACTTTTAAATAAAATTATAGGATTGGACCATAGTTAAAACAAGACTATGAGATTAAAACAAAACCAACAGGATTGGCGGAAAACAACCCTATTTAGGGTATCAAAATAAAATCAGTTGAGCTGTTTCAGCACGAAACAACTACAACACAAGCTGTCATTGATTGGAAATGACAGGCGGGAAAATAAAATGATCTACGGATCAGCCCTAAAAGGATATATTAATACAGGAATGGCAGCTCGTGGCTTTGGCCAATGTCAGTTAGTAACATTAACTTTATAAAGAATAATAAACCATGCCTATATATATATATGTTCGGAAAAATACATTTACATCATACACCGTAGCAAAAATACCATTTCTCATGTTCACTTGAAATGTCCCTTAAAAAGTAGATGAACTACAAAAGAAGCTGTCACGCGCTCACGCGTTGGCAAAGAAAGAAAAAAAAAGTAGTCTTCTAAAATTTAAGTCGTATAGATGGCCGTAATAGGGATAAAAATGTTACAGTAATTCCGTCGTAGAGGGTTAATCGCGAAATTGATTGAATATATAATAAACGCGGTATTTATTTAACAACACTTAAACTCGACAACGAGTATTATACTCTATTACTTAAATAAACCGTGTTCTAGAAATTGAAACGATTTGACTTGAATTTGAGTTCACTATAGAATAAGGTATATAACAAAAGAATATATACTAGTAGTAACGACATTTAAAGTATCCGTGCATTATAAATAAACGATTACGAGTACAAGCAAATCCTATAACACAGGTATTATGGTAAAGACATCTTAAAGTAAATTGTCGTTTGTGGCGTTTAAAGTACATCTTCAGTTAGAAATTATCAATCACTAGAACAGCGCAGTTACTTACCTACGTATTTATTTATTTCTTGGGGTACGTATGTACATAAAAATCGTAATCAATTAATCATATTGTAGTATTCTTACAATAAACAAATGAAAACTTCCTCTCAATATTATGTAATTTGATTGGGTATAATTAAAAGGTATTTTGATTGAGGAATTTATGTTATTCCGTTATATCCTTTCTAGCAGTGTACTCGGTTGTTCGCGCTACGACTAGGTAGACTGAATAATCATTACATCGGGTTTAGAATAATAAAGGTACAATGGTGTATAAAAAGTGCCGAAGGAGCACAAAGCCCAAACAAAAAATGCCGAAGGGGCACAAACTACAAAAATGCCGAAGGGGCACAAAGAACAAAAAATAATAATAGTAATAAATAATAATGCAAACTGCTAATTTGGAAACAAAAAATTGCCGAAGGGGCCAAAATGTACCATAGTTTTCAAAATGTACCATAGTGTACAAAATGTACTATGGTGTACAAAATGTACCATGGTGTACAAAATGTACCATAGTGTACAAATGTACTATGGTGTACAAAATGTACCTTGATGTACAAACTGTACTATGGTGTACAAAATGTACCATGGTGTACAAAATGTACTATGGTGTACAAAATGTACCTTGGTGTACAAAATGTACCATGGTGTACAAAATGTACCATGGTGTACAAAATTTACCATGGTGTACAAAATGTACTTACCACGGTATACATAATATACAAAATGCTAACGTGCATACAAAAGTGCCAATGGGCACAAAATAACAAGGTGCCGGAGGGACCACAAAGGTGAAAAACTTGCCAAGGGACATATAAATAATAAAATGTATAATTAATAAATAATAAATAAATATTAAGGGACAATCATACACAAATCGACCTAGTCCCAAACCCCAAACTAAGCAAAGCTTGTACTATGGGTACTAGACGATGATATTAATAATTATATATATAAATATATATATATTAAGGCTGTGAAACCTGCGACCTGCTTTAGAATGAAGTGTAAACGATTGTGGTTCCTATTTTCAAAAAACTAATTTTAGACTTTCAGTACTTATGATAAATGAGTCTTCGTGATTATACATGCATTAAAACAGTGCTGTCCCTGAATTAAATGGTAAAATGAATAAAATTTGGGTTGGACGAGGGTTTTCCAAATTGAAGACTGTTTTAATTGAGAGACGAGACGCAGCATTTATAATATTTTGCATCTAGTCTAGTTAATAATGATCCACGAGCCCTCATAAGAGACGTGGGTGGTGTGTTTACCTATCTATTTTCCTTGAGTTATACTCACCTGTAACTTTAAATATAAATTTCAATAATGCAGTAATAATTTGTGATTCCTTATGAAGTTACTACGGTATTTGAGATTATGGTCGGTGTACCAATCAGTTGTGTAAATTTCACTATATAGAAATTCTAAAGTAAACAGATTTTCTTTTCAAGTGATGACTAGTCAACGCCGGTTTAGTATTCTGAAATACTTACATTTCGTGAGAAGATTTTTAACTTCATACCAAAAATTGGAAAATGTATATTTCATTGAAAAAGGCAAACTGTGAGTTTTCTTGCGGCGCTTCTTTCTCACAAAGGCCTTAGTTGGCAGCGCTGGTAGATTCCTAAATTTTCGAAAATAATAGCTTCATAGTACATTAATTCACGGGTAAATGAATATATATATGTAATCCAATGTTATGATTGGCGGAAAAAAAAAAAAAAAAAACTGTTACAATACCAAATACAAAATATTCCATTACTTAATTCATTCCATTTACCAATAAAGAACAAGTACCTAAAAAAATAAAAATAAAAAAAATAAATAAACACAAATGGAAAGAGGAGGGAACGGAAACGAGAACACAGAATTATTTAATGATGTAAAATAAAGACAAAATTATTAAACTTGAAACTACTAAATAATAAGTATACTCACTAAATTAACTTCATGTACCTATGCATAAACTTATGGTTAAAAGCCTTGTCTCAAAAGGAGAATAAATACCGAATACGCGAATAGTAACAAAGCAAAACCATTTCTTTATGAGTATGACACATTTATTACAAATTTACAATACAGTTGTTGATAAGATTAAACTCGTGTTACATCTCAGTGTACATTCAAATTCATGATTAAGGATTGAATTAGAAATATTACATTTCCAACTACAGTCTAGTGACCGAGATACTACTAATAGGTATGTTGTGCATACCGGTTACTTTGAACTATGTTGTCTGTTTTGCTCACTGCGCTGACGCACAAGCAACCCATATTAATGGCGAAACTCTCATCCTCGCTGTCACAGCGAACGGCTGGATGCACTACACCGCCACGATAACCGTGCTCAGCCGAATCCTGAGTCTGAGCAAATGCGCCGCACCTTGGTGTCTGGCGTAGCTGGCTGGTGTGGGGCATCTAGAGTAAGCCTCGAATTTAGTTCAATTCACTCAGACGGAGCAGTGAGCGAATCTGCAGGATATTTGTAATTATTAATAATATGAATCAATCTAGATTCCATAAATATATTAAATGTACATGTAATGCAATGGCGATATGAAATGTTAATATCTAGTAATAATTAAATAAATAAGGTGTCAATAAATAACTATTTCGAATTTATGAAAAGAGGATGGTGTGGTGTATAGACACCTTTATGATAATAAAGTGTCTCTGGACCTGCCCGGGCCGCCATTGCGATGACAGACGTCAACGGGGGCGGGCAGGTGATGGCCGACAGAAAACCCATTAAAGTGTTTTATTGAATCTCCTCCTGCACGGAAACCCTGGACATCACACTTATTTTACTGGGAACAAAACAAAAAAAATATCGTGTTGACCTATATTTATTCCAAACTGCAAGTCACAACAATTAACAGCAGATATCTATGCGTAGGTACTTGTACCGCTCAATACCTAATTTACTTTAGCGGGGTACCTATTCGTTCCGTAAACCTCAGTACGCCGTATTATCGTAAACCTAATTTGGTACCTAACTAAATACTTAATCACGGATAGCTATAAATTGTTGTTCAATATTACGTGGATGTAACAAATATCTGTATAACCGTTATTCAACAATAACGAACGATATTTTATAATTTTATAAACCCTAATGGTAATGGGTATGTTTCAGCTGAGAGCAAAGAAATATTTTAGTAGAAATATTTGAGCATGAAGTATCCACTTTATAAAATAACAATAACTACTTAAATATCGATATCGTTATTTCTAAAGTCACGAATTAATTGATTACTGATTATTAGGTACAAATGAAATTATTATAGGTTACAAATGCCACATGGAGCTATGTTATGCGACTGAATTAAGGAGTACTCGGAATTTATAATGTTAGCTGCTAAGTTAATGACTATTCAATTCGGTCGTGTAATAGGTTGCATCACCAATCTGATCAATTTTATTTCGAAATGTTAAGTTCTAGTAAGTAATTATGTTAAGTTCGTACAGTAAGTTGTGTTGATTAATGTATAAAATACTTCGATGCGATAATGATACACAAATAAGTCGATATTAGGTAATTGGCTAAGGAATTTAACTTAAATCTTTCCGCGATATAATTTTAACAACAAGAAATGGTAACTGGAATGCGATACGAAAACGAAACGAAATTAATTTAGCGACAGTTTTGACGAAATGAAACTGGTTCTACGTCACTCCTAAGCCCTGAGGCAAGTTAGTTGTTCTCAGTTTTAGGAGGATCAGGTTCGAAAGTGATCAAATGTGCAATCGCCCGCGAATCGGGAAACCGTATTTTTGAGAGTTTGAAGGACCTTAATGCGAGAATCGAAAAGCGAAATTTGGAGCCCTAGATGCCAGTGAAAGTAAATTGAATGCAAGCCGACTCACCCAATTGCAGCCTGGCCTTCTTCGAGTCGGTACCGACAGCTTCCCTTCTCGAGCTGATGCTGCACAGGATCTCAGGATGATATTCCAAGATTGGGCGCGCTTCCACACAATTACCACAATATTTCTAATTTTTGTTTCACGACACAGGGCTTACGCGTCTAGTAGCGAGCAGCCATACATAATAATCTACCCTCAACTGGCAATATTAAAAATAAATGTATAGAACGCGAATCTACCCTACCAAAACTGTCACTATATATAAGGTGCATTCCAAAATACAAAAATTATCGATAAATCTTACAAAACTAAATTTATAAAATGGCGTACGGATGCAACAATCATTTTATTACTTTTCTGAATTCTGCTTAAAAAGATGAAGTAATCTCTGTTTTTATTTATTTTCTGAGATGATTATTTATTTTATTATTAATTTATAAAAACATACTCATTTTAAAATGTGGCAACACCAAAACCAGAACTTAATGGAATGGTTACTTTAGTCGGTTTTCTTATTAAAAAAAAAAAAAAACTTAATAAAACTCGGTATGCATCTGTCATCTGTCAACGTCAAATAAAAAAAAAATCTATGTTTTCGCTCGGACTTCCGGTTCGTGACTTAAGATGGCCGCATGCGTTTAAGTTTCTTTGTTCATTATTTATTCATTTTCGTTGTTCAATGTGTAGTATTGATAGCGTATTGTGCAGTGATCTAACGTAGGAGTGAATAGCTAATGAAGAATTCAACTTGAAGCGTTCATAGCCCTTCCTGGGTCAAGGCCCGATAGTCCGCGTGGTTTTTTGTAAATCGCTATCACTTTACAAAAAGCAAAACCTCACCGACCAACGGCATGCTCTACGAGCAAACTTGAAATTGGCGAAATCATCATTAACTATGATGGAAGCCATATTTTAAAATTAGAATTAGAATGTTTTCGCTCTTTAGCTTGACTTTCATGGCTAGCGGCCGATGCGACAGTCGCGCGCGTGAGCCGCGCGCGTCAGCCGCACGCGACTGACGCGCGCGGCTGACGCGTCCGGTTCAACTTTCGTGGGTCGCGGCCGATGCGACAGTCGCGCGCGGCCACTGGCACGCCGCGCCATATTGATGTGTCCGTCCAGTGCAGTTGTGTGTGATCTGTATGGCTTCTAAAAATATATTTTGCTAGCAATGCTAGAAGAAGAAGAGGATGACGATTTGCTATTGCTATATATATATTACAAGCAAAGAAGTTCAATATTTCTCCCCACGCTGTCCCTCTTATAAGAATTTCTATAGTCCGGCAAACTAAGATCATATAAAAAAGGGCGCTGCGCAACCAAATTAATAAGAATTTCTTCTTCTATGCTAGAAAATGTTACAATATTCGCCATTTTTACTGCGCGTCACGCGTCAGTAGAAGACCAACCGAACACGGCCGCGCGCGGCTCGCGACTGTCGCTACTGACGCGAGCCGCGCGCGGCTCGAGCCGCTAGCCTCGAAAGTGGCCCCATATAGTTTCATAGTAACTATTACTGACGCGAGGCCAGGCGACTGTCGCTGAGCGTCAGCCGCGCGCGACTGTCGCATCGGCCGCTAGCCATGAAAGTCAAGCTTTTGGTTTAGACAACAACCCTATTCAGCCCGTATTGTCTTAGATTGCAGTTATTTGATGTATTTTCTTATATTTCTTTAAATACAGAAGAATAAATTCCAAGATTTTTTTTAACGTACCTACACGACATAAAGCCCTGTCGATCTCTAAATCTCTATATTAATTTCCACCTGTTATAAATATGAAATGTTGTCAATTGCTCATCGCGTTTTTATGACAGTTCAAAGGCGATATGCCTGAGAGATTACTGAATGGCGATCCGTCGTTTGCCGATTGACACTCAAATTCCCCTGTTTCTTTTTTGGTATGACTGCCAGTAAGTTCATACCAAGATAATATCAATAAAAGAAAAATACAATACGATAGCGAGATCACTCAAAGTCAGAGTCGAATAGAGGCCCAGGGCAAGTCACTAAACATGCCCCAAAAACGAACGAAACGAACATGAAATTCTCATCCCGACTTGAAATTCACGCAAGGCTTAAATGTCTATTTTACTTATCCGATTCAACTCGAATGGCTGAGCAATTCTATAGAAAAAAGACATCCATTCGCCCACTTTTAACTCGTTCAATTTTCCACGTATGGCGCTGAAAGGGAGGCCTGCATATCAAACCAACCTATTTAGGAATAGTGTTGTGCTGATTTGGAACTCCACCGCAAAATCGAGATCTGTAATTCAATATAACCTCTGCCAGAGAATCTCTGACTATACAAAGAGGTAACGCCGCCGCCAGCATACTGGGGACAATGCCGCAGGCGTTTTTTTTATGACCCTCTTTTTTATTGTATTATAGGTTATATAGAGTAACGATATATACATACGTTTTCTTCTATGTAATTAAAATTCACTAATCAAATAAATATATATTTTATTAAAAAATATATATTTTTGATGTGAAGAAATGAAACTGTCTGAGACCATGTATTCGTAAAAGATTTAGACTGAGACTGCGAAACCACGGAGTCCGGTTGTTTTTTTAATAATTCAGACATAGTTTTTAGTTTCATTTTAAAATCTTAAGAATAAGAATAAGAATATTTATTGAATAACTGTGTACTGTGAAGGTTCTCCTTCACTGTTGGAGCTAATTGGCTACCGATATAAAAGTAAAGTTGTATATTGTATGTTTATATTTAGAATAAGACGCGTGACATCCGTCAATGAAATAAAATGTAGTAGTTAGTTATCGTGTGGCCTCTGGGCAATAAACATCTTCAAGAAGTACCTATGCTCTACTTATTCCTCACCTGAAGTTATCCCCCGGCAGTCGCCACGCGGAGGCAGAGGCTGCTCCAGCAACCCTGGGGTTTCAGCAGCTGGTCGCCGGGATGCTTCCTGCATCCCTCGACCAAGCGGAGGCAGGAGCCTTGGCGTCGAGCCAAGGAATTCACTGCACCAGGCCGAAGCGAAGAAAACATTTTTTTAACTAGGATTTTATGTAATAAATAAAATTTATTTCATTTTAGCTATGTGATAGGTAGGATTTTTAATAAAATTAATTTTCGTTTTGTGTTAATTGATTTTCCGACAGTGACATAACATTTGACATGTCATTATGACGTGTACTGCTATCGTCTATGGTCGTGAAATCAATTAAAAGGTAACAGTTTTATTTCTATTGGTACAAGTACTTGGAATAAATTACACAAATTTATTCCAGGTATTTATTTAGAATTGGTACGGATAGCTGGACTAAAGATAATACTTTAGTCCAGGTATCTATTTAGGATAAAAGGTATAGTAATTAAGGTACAGATTTCTGGGGCATATTTAATATATATGCGCCAGGATTCTAATATAAAGCTAGTGGTAGATGGGTATCACTATTTGTTGGTCCTGTATGGATGTTTGAAGCGAGTGTCATAGACAATGTTTTCAAGCATCTAAGGGCAGTGATATACCTTGGTACAACTGTTTGGGGCATGCGACGTGTGTCATATGTCGTACTCCAGGCAGTTAAGGTGCGAACATTCGAGACAATTTATTTAGGCCGGTTTTACTCCAGGCGATTAAATTGTTAAGATCTATCATTGTTGATATTGTATCGAATGGTCTATGCTTTAGTTTATTAAGTCGAATGACACTTGGGATAGTCAAGTTGGTGCCTTGCCTTTTTAGCAGGGTTTTTGTCAAGGCAAAGCCAATGTCAGACAACATGTCGGATTACGTAATATGCCATAGGCTAGTGTCCGCACATGTCCTGACCCTGGTTATCTCTTAGCAAGAGACCATCTGGGTATGAATGTATAGGTATCCCTGCATAGGTAGGGACCTCTTATATGTTAGGCAGGAGTAGTTTTGTCTAGTGTCTACATAGTAAAACGAATGTCCCTCGTTTACCCCGAGACGGCGGGAAATGTGAAGGTTCTCCTTCACTGTTGGAGCTAATTGGCTACCGATATAAAAGTAAAGTTGTATATTGTATGTTTATATTTAGAATAAGACGCGTGACATCCGTCAATGAAATAAAATGTAGTAGTTAGTTATCGTGTGGCCTCTGGGCAATAAACATCTTCAAGAAGTACCTATGCTCTACTTATCCCCCGGCAGTCGCCACAGTACATAAGATGGAAAAGTGAATTTGTTACAACACAGTTTCCCGACTTCGGGCATACAATAGTTATACTTAAAACCTAACATAGCTGAGATGCGAAATATTCACCAAGACTATAGAACACTCTTTGAAGCAGCCAATTTTTTAAATTAGTTTTAAATGCAGTTCCTTCTAAGATCTTTAGTTCGGACGGTAACTTATTAAATACTTTTATGGCACTTATGAAAGTACTCCTTTTGTATATACCTGATTTTACTTTAGGTAGGATAATATTATATTTATATTGGTGTCTTAAATTACTTTTAACTGCAGATTTTTTTGTAAAGTATTCCACATTGCTTTTGAGAAAAATACATAATTCTAAAATATAAATACATGTAAGAGTTAGAAAACCTTTTTCTTTAAATATAGCTCTTAGTGATTCTTGGTTGCTAATGCGATAAATAGTGCGTATACATCTTTTTTGTAAAACAAAAGTAGACTGGACATCTGTAGAATTTCCCCAGTATATAATTCCATAAGTCAGCAATGGATAAATGTTACCGAAGTATGCGTTTTTGGTAATGTGTTCTGAACATGTCTCAGAAAGTATTGATAACGCGTAGCACTGACTCGATAAATTCTTATTGATTTGTGATATGTGAGATTTCCAATTAAAATTAGGATCTATATGAACACCTAAAAACTTAATACTATTTACTGTTTCTATGTTTTCTCCTGCTTGATTTACATTTAGGGTCAAAGGGCTAGTTTTACTATTTCTAAATTGCATGAGTTTGGTTTTACTCAGATTCACATTAAGATTCAGTTTTCCAAGCCATTCAACAATTTTATGCAGAGTACACTTAATATTACACTCCAGATCGGAAACATTTGATTTTTCACTTGAAAAAGTATAGTAGCATCATCTGCAAACAATACACACAGTTCATTAACTATCTTTGGAAGTTCATTAATATATATTAAGAACATGAGCGGCCCAAGGACGCTTCCCTGTGGGACACCTATATTTACAGCTTCGAAGTCTGATTGGTAATGCTCAATGATTTTGGTTCTTTTTGAATATTTTGTTATAGATGTCAGTTGCTGTCTATTGGACAAGTAGTTTTCAAGCAACTTCAGCATGTGGCCTCTTATACCCACGTTCTCCAACTGTTGTAATACTATTTTATGTATGACACAGTCGAATGCCTTAGACATATCTATAAACAAGGCACAACAGAGTTTCTTGTCATTTATTTTGTCCCAGATTCCTTTAAAGGTCTTAAATATGGCTAAAGAGGTGGATTTACCTTTTTGAAATCCAAATTGGTTTGAATCAATAATATCATGTGCGTTGAAATAATTTATTAACCTGTTGTATATGACTTTCTCAAACACTTTTGAAATAGTTGGTAATATGGCTATACTCGTAGGTCTATAATTGCCCATATTATCTTTCGCTCCTTTTTTATAAAGAGGTTTTATAATGGCTTTTTTTAAGTCATCAGGAAAAATACCGGTTTCGAGTGTGAGATTTATAATGTACGCAAGTGGATGAGCAATATAGTCCACGCATGCTTTTATTACCTGTACTGGTATTTCGTCATGTCCGGCACTTTTTTTAGATTTAAGTGATTTTATGATCGTTTTTATTTCTTGGGGTACAACTGGTGCAACAAAAATGCTATTACAGACCTTGGACAAAACTGGTTTGTAATCCGTTGGCTTCGGAGAACTATTTAAGTTTTCATTTAAGAAAAAAATATTAAATATTGTGGCCATATGTAATGGATCTGTAATAATTGCGCCACCAATATTTATCTTTTCGACCGTGGTGGTAATAGAGTTGTTAGAGCATGTTTGGCTTTTTATGAGTCCCCAAGTCGCTTTGGGTTTATTCGTGCTGTTCCGCAAGTAATTGTCATTTGTTATTATCTTGGCTTTACGTATCACTGCTTTAAATAACTTACAATATCTTTTATACCTACTTTTTTTGTCTTTACTCTTACATTTTTGCAAATCTAAATGCATTTTTCGTTTAATCTTACTGGCTCTTCTTATTCCTGGGGTTACCCAGTTAGACTTTTTTTATATGTCTATTTTACCTTTTCTAAAGGTATACACAAATCATATAATAAGCGAACCAGATGAATAAGTGTATTATAGGCTAAATTAGGATCAGAATGGCAATAAACATCTTCAAAACTTAGTTGTGCTATATATTTCATGAATATTTCCAAATTTAGATCAATTTTCCTCACTCGTATGTACCAGTATTCTTCACTAAAACTTATGTTTGTTGGGATTTTTATAACTTGTCCTGTATGGTCAGATATTCCTAGGTTCAATACTTTAGAGACATAATTTTTGTTGTTAGTGAAAATATTGTCAATGCACGTTTTAGCATGACTTGTAATTCTTGTGGGCTCGCGTATAGTAGGGTGAACATTATAATTCCGTAATAGGCTAATAAAACGTTGTGTATTCGTGTCAGCATTCGACAAATTTATGTTAAAATCACCTGCAATATAATTTTTTCGCATGAGCCTTCGTGAATTTAATACTAATCTTTTAAGAAGGATATCAAGTTTTTCCATAAATAAACTTAAGTTACTATCGGGAGTTCTGTAAATGCATATTACAATAGAGTTAAGTTCCGGGATCATAATACCACAGGATTCAAAGTGAAGTTCAGTTGATAAATCAGAGATCCAGTCTAAGCTGTTATAGTGTACATGTTTTTTTAAATAAATTGCAACACCACCCCGTGACTTAATATTTCTACAAAAATATGAGGCTACTTTATAGTTCGCAATCTGTAGAGTCAATATATCATCATTTTTAAGAAATGTTTCCGTAAAACACATAGCATCAATATCGTTTTTGTCCGTAAATAATTGGATTTGACTCGATTTGGACTTGAGACCCTGAACATTTTGGTGATAGATACTAAAAATACATTCTTTAGCCACGAAAACAATCTTGATTTACAATTTCAATATTTTTTGCAGTTGATTTGACAAAGTAGTCCTCTACAGTTTTCTGGGTGTACTTTCTTCCCTTTCTTGAGTCAACCACATTCGATTTTTTACACGCTGTGAAGTAGTCCTTGATTTTACTCTGTGAGCATTTTGTCTGTTTTCGAAAGGACTCAGAATCCGAAACATGTATGTGAGAAGCAATGAAGGTGCCTAAATGACGAACAATATTAGTCATTCCAATATTATTTAGTTTTCCTGTTATTTTTGAAAACATTTCAAATGATAAATCAAGGTTGGAATCAAAGGAGTAATGTTTTTCGTGAAATAGAACATCACTACGTAACAACGTGTTAAAAATGTCTACTTTTGAATTATATATAGGCTTTCCACAAGTATACGTCGGACAAGCCACTATTATGTTGGTATGAATAATAGGATTAAGGGTTTCTGTGATATAACGCACTAAACTTAAGCAATCCCCATCATGTTGTTGCAGGTCTCCTACATCGATAAAGATTATACAACAGTCATTTAGTGTTAGCTTGGAAAGTTTGTTTCTTAGTCCATGAAGTTTTTCCTTAATTCCCGCTCCTGGAGTTATAAAATGACAGTAATCCATATTTTTTAAAGAGATGTCACTTTCTACGATACTAGAGATTTTGTTTGTATTATTACTGCTCAAAAGTAATAATTTGCTCTTTATGGATTTCTTGGGATGACCATGATTTTCGTGTTCGCAGCGATCGCTACTAGGAACTGCATTGTTCTCGGTTAGAGTCCTTTGATTACTTTCACAGGCCGATTCTTCGCTGGTCTGCGGTGCCGCGAGAGGGGTTGCAGGAGGAGCCGAGGGTGGGCCGGGTTCCGCCGGCTGGAGAAACACCGGAGAAAGAGGAACGGAGTTACTTGTAGCTGACGTTTTCTTTGAAGGAGTAGATTTTGAGAAAAGCCGCCGAGGTGAAGATCCACTTTCACTTAACAGCGTTTTGTAAAGGTCAAGCTTTTTTGTTTGCCACAAAGAATTTTCTTGTACTCGATAATTTCACTGCAAAGACGGTCAATTTCTGCGTGAGCACTTACTAGTTGACAGCTAAGAGTAGCAATTTCCAATTTTAGTTCCGTTAACTGTGGGTCCTCTAGGTTCGACACGCTCGGAAGGCTTCTTGAAGAGGCATCTAAGAAGGAAGAGGAAATAGTGTCATCCCCCAAATCTGAATCAGATGTATTGAGATTGTCTAAGGGTCAGCTCACACCGAGACGCGACGCGACGCGACGCGACGCGACGATACTGGAAGAGGCCGGTGATTTCGCGCTGCGCCGCGCGGCGCCGCGAGACGCATCGCGGCGTAGCGAGGCCCATCGTAAAATCGTTGGCAGCACGACGCCTCGCTGCGCAGCGAGACGCCGCGCGGTGCCGCGTCCAACCGCCCCGCAGTCTACCTATTGCAAGCGCATGAGAATGGCGGCCTCAGGCTGCGCCTCGCGGCGTCGCGCTGCGTCGCGCGGCTTCGCGAGGCGCAGCGCCGCTCTCACACGCCGCGCGTACCGGCGATGCAGCGCTGCGTCTCGCGAAGCCGCGCGGCGCAGCGCGGCGCCGCGAGGCGCAGCGCTGCGTGGCGCAACGTATTTTGAATTCTAACGATGAAATGTGTCCCTTTTAATGTAGTAAATAAAGTATACATTTGAGTCACTCTATTGAAATGTGCGCGCAGCGTCGCGTCGCGTCGCGTCTCGGTGTGAGCTGACCCTTATTACTCCCAAGCATCAAAGAAATACTGCGACGGTAAACAAACCTAAACCTATTCTGAAACGTCTCTCCTTAGGGTCAGCTCACACCGAGACGCGACGCGACGCGACGCTGCGCGCACATTTCAATAGAGTGACTCAAATGTATACTTTATTTACTACATTAAAAGGGACACATTTCATCGTTAGAATTCAAAATACGTTGCGCCACGCAGCGCTGCGCCTCGCGGCGCCGCGCTGCGCCGCGCGGCTTCGCGAGACGCAGCGCTGCATCGCCGGTACGCGCGGCGTGTGAGAGCGGCGCTGCGCCTCGCGAAGCCGCGCGACGCAGCGCGACGCCGCGAGGCGCAGCCTGCGGCCGCCATTCTCATGCGCTTGCAATAGGTAGACTGCGGAGCGGTTGGACGCGGCACCGCGCGGCGTCTCGCTGCGCAGCGAGGCGTCGTGCTGCCAACGATTTTACGATGGGCCTCGCTACGCCGCGATGCGTCTCGCGGCGCCGCGCGGCGCAGCGCGAAATCACCGGCCTCTTCCAGTATCGTCGCGTCGCGTCGCGTCGCGTCGCGTCTCGGTGTGAGCTGACCCTAAATCCTCGTGATGTGCCTGGCTGAATAAGCTTCTTTGTTTCCTGTGATTTACTGGTAGGTCTATCAGCATCATAACAGGAGTAGCACTTCCATGAAATTCTATTTTCAGTTGTCATCAGAGTAAATCTTTCCATAGTTACATTAGATGTGCATAGAATATCATAATGCCCATGACAAACAGAGCATTTCAAATAATATCTTGATTTGATCTCCTTCGTGCATTTAATGCAGACCCTTTTACTTTACTTAGAAGCCATGATAAGAAATTAATCAAGTAGATTGGTTTTAAGACTATAGGTGCCCTCTATTGTGATACTGCAGAAATGCGATAACGTTGAGTAAATGCGTCGATCTTGATGGTACGTTACAACGAAGTAGTTCCGGTGATGTTCGATAGATGTCGATGCGCAGATGTCTGGTGAAAATGTGAGCAGTTCCGTTGATTGCCGCTAGGTGGCAGCAGTAAATCGCACAGGTTATGATTTGAGACAAATTATTATTGCCTAGTTACAGCTGGCAACTATCTATAGCTGTTGATGATGCGCACGCGTCTGTGGTAGCTGTCAAACTCACAGCCTATCCTAGCTGTTCAGTAATGGTGCCGAATTGTCGTTAAATACTCTCTTGTTTTTAATTTAGACCAATTTTTAAATCTAAACGGTTAATAACAAGTTCTCACCCTTCCTATTTGCGAGTATTTATCGTCCAGCCGTCAAATTCCGTGTATAAAATCCAGTGTTGGTATGCACACGAACGTAAACAACAGTGTCACAACTTTATATTGTAAGTATTTACTAGTTTTTAAATAAAATAATTAAGAGCTCTTTAGGTTTGTGTTTACTAGGCCAGGGTTGCCATTCTCCTCTTTGTTTATATCGGCTCCATATAGCTCTCGTGCTGCGAAAAATCTGAAGCCTGCAAATGTTTTATATCTTAGTCATAATTAGTAGGTATATAAACACATTTCAAAGAAAATTCGATCGTAAAACAATGGTGACATACCCTCCAGTAGTATGGCGTTCATGGAGCTCGATCCCCACTGTCTTACCTATTTTAAGCTCTTGAAGAAAAAACCAGCCAACCATTCTCCGGCTTTACCTAGAATATGTTTGCCACCACGTCACAGATCTACCTACATTTTATCACTTCTTTCAACTTTCTTTCTTTGCGGCAAGGGGTAGCGGTGAATGGCGGCCAAAGGTGGGAGCGGAGGGTCCGAGCACGGTGTCTCGCTCACTCGTATGGCCGCCGTTCGCCCCTACCGCTTGCCGCTAAGGTCAAAACATTTATTACAACCAAAAATAACACAAGTTAACGGGTCTATCGCGATATTCCTTATTTACTAAGGTTTTTTTTATGGCTTGCACTTAAAATAGCTGCTTTGGCCAGAGGTATTTCGCCAGTGTCACAGCCGCGACAGCGGCCTATCGGTGTAACTCGGGCGTCGGTGACCTTGTAATGCCGAATCCTCCGACAAGGCACTCACATGAATGCCTTTCCCCACCTCGCGCGTCCCGTGCTCGCCCACGCACATATAGCCGCGAGTTTTGTTACTGCACACAAGTGTCGCTGTCGTTTCTTTTTACGTTAGTATACATATATATTCTTTGCCAGTGTCACGTTAAGACATATCCCACATGAGGAGAATTACTGATGAATCAGCGAGTTGTTACTGGAGCTGTCGGCCAAATGTAGCACTACCCGACGAAATTGTGTAATAAAATGGATGGCTATTTATAATTTGTGTTAATTATGTGTACAAACCGCGAGAGTATAAAGTGTCATATTACAACCAAAATGCTTGAATTTTCCCATCCCTAAAACCTATTGAAATCTGAAGCACCTATCGAAGGGTGCCCCCCAGCCGAGTGGACTTTCAATTACAAGTGTGTTTCGCAATTTATTAATAGGTACCGGACTTTGAGTGGAAAAGGAATTATTGACGTATATATACGTACCAGTAAGTACGAGTAGGTATGTCTGTTAGTGTTCTAAGTTTTGATAAGGTATGATTTTATTCTATTCTTTAAAAATATGGCAACCGGTCACAATGAAGCGGCCATTACTGCCAATGTCTCGTTGCCAATCGCACAGGGCGACAAGATAGCGGATTGATACCACGTTGTACGGTGAGTAAAGTGATAGCGATTTACAAAAAACCACGCGGACTATCGGGCCTTGACCTAAGAGGGGCTATGATTTAGATTTACTCTGTTAGTTACTGTCAGTCTGTTAGTGTTCTAAGTTTTGATAAGGTGTGATCTTTGTTCTGGTTCGCATCCTTGTATAAAAAATAAGGTATGCTACTCCGGAATGACAGGCGACACTTGTGACATCATCGTGCTATGATTGGTTGGTTGGTTCTAGTATAGTATTATATAATCTGTGATTCTGTCAATCGGTTTCTGTGTTGCCAGTGGTTGCCAGTGGTGTATCACCAATACTCCCCGATTCCCGTGCTACCTGTATGAATCTCGTAGAAAGTGTCACCAGCTGGAGTGCCATACTTTGTCTTCTTATACCATGTTATTCACCAATTCTTTATTCTGCATAAAAATTGCTTACTAAAATTATCAGATCGTCTGTTGACAACCAAAAGACACTAAGTGACAAATAACTACTTAAAAGAAAGATCGTATCTTGGTGTAAATCTACTTACTAGATACGAGGTTTTGAAGAGCAGTGACAGAAATTTTAGTGAGTTTTGGTTGTTACCACAATATACAATATATTCTTGTACACTATGACCGCAGGGCTTGAGTTGAATTCAGTCAATTTCACATATTATGTCGCCCACCGTCTTAACGGAGATGACACGAATTTGCCACGAACGACAGCGGCAGCGGTGCGCGGTACATGCGTCTCGTTCACTCCTATAGCCGCCGCGCTCGGATCCGTAACTAGTTGAAATTGATTATACACATGGCCTAAGTTTGTTTAGTTAAAGCACTATAAACAAAAGTTTATTCAACATAAAAAAAAAACACAACTATTTTTCTTGTATATTTGTGTATACTAGCTATATACACATAAACAAAAACAAACAAACAAACAAATATTTATTTCAGACTAGGTCCATATGTTGTTAGTACATACAAAATGTTTAGAAACTATGTTAGGTTAAAAAGAAATACAAAAAAGAAATAATAAATGCATTTTTTTTTTACACTTAAGTTTAAGAGGTATGTCCGGTCTACTTAATATATCTTAACGTAGTCCTAACCTGCTCAATCCAGTGCTTCAATATGGGGCAATTAAATCTGTCAGCAATTACTTTCAGAATACTATTGCGACTCCTTCTGACGCGGCCCATCAACGAAGTGATTTTATTCCGCATAACCGCGTGGAAGTCGTCTGTGCGCGCCTCTGCAAACATTCCCGACGCACTGCACCATCTTGGAAATCCCAACAGCATTCTGAAAGCGTTATTATACTGAACGCGCAGGGCGTTATAAGCTCGTTTGGTATACCGGACCCAAAGGCCGCTAGAGTAAAAAGATTGACTATAGGCTTTGAAAAGCGTTATTTTTACCTCATTAGAGCTTCTAGCGAACCTGCGGGCCAGCATATTAGTCCTCACTGACAACGCTCTGCGCTCCCTCTCAATGTCACGGTCGTCACTCAGATTGTCCGTTATTATGTGTCCCAGGTATTTAAAATGGTCTACAACCTTAAGTACCACTCCACCAAGTGCTACTGGAGGAATAAAATATGGCCTACATTTTCCCGCTTTAAACACCATAATTTCACTCTTAGTGGAGTTATACAAAAGCCCATGCGCGGTTGCGTACTCCTCACATTTCCCGACCAACTGCCTAAGTGCCCCGATAGACGGACTCAGCAGCACCACATAGATGGGTTTCCTTTTATAATCTTCAATGCTGAATGTATTCTGTTCAATAAAAAATATAGGTACTAATTTTAACATTTAGCTTATTATGTCTGGTAGACGTATCGTTTTATAAATAAGTATCCCTTTTATTATTTCAGGACGAACTTAATAACGCTCAGTTAATTATAACAGACGTTTATTCATTAATCGCTCAAACCTCAGCTAACGATGAAATACGACGCTATATTTTGACGTGTATAAATGACGCCATCTTGCAAAATGGCGGCACTCTGTGGCGGGAGCGTCATCGAGCGCAAAATGTGCGGTGATTTCTGAGGGAATTTTGGTATATGACTAAGAAAATATAGCGAGAATAAGCAAATTATGTTACAATAACAGTCCACGATTACATGTTGTATACTTTTTATCAACCATTTACTCGAAAGTCCCTGAAAGGGGGATTCGCTTTTGTAAATATTATAGAAGCTTAATATTTTCTTCGGCTTCCGTGACTGTCACACATTGAAATAAAACAATTTAAACGGATTATATCGCGTATATTAATTAGGAGATTTCTTTCGGCGGTTCGTTCTCCTCAGTTAGCCTTATAGTGAACCGCTCGTAGATATTTTAAATAAAATAATAAATGCCCCGCTGGCACATGTGTACCTAGCTAACTGTCTTTACACATTAGGCCCATCTGGCATGTATGAACACCTTTATTTTAAATTATTATATAAAATGGTTAGTTTGCACAAATTGTGTTTTTCTCAGTCAACCTTTGACAACGGTATGTAAAGGTACCGAAACGTCAGGGAGGCTCAAATAATTAATATACGCGATATAATCCGTTTAAATTGTTTTATTTAAAATTATAGAAGCTTATTCTATGACTTACTTGACTTAATGACCTATATTAAAAAAGGTATTCTCTTACACGTTTTGAGTTCACTAGACCGCGTTTTTATTCCCATTTAAGCTATTATAGAGAAACTTCAAAACATAACTAAAGTTCATAATAGTCAGTTCGAATAAATGTAGTGTTCCCGTGGGATGAGCGGGTAACACCGCGGGGCACAGCTAGTATTATATAAATACTAGATAACATCCATGACCCAGGAACAAATAGTCGAGTTCATCACACAAATATTTGCACTAGCCGGGATTCGAACTCAGACCGCCGGCTCAGTAGGCAGGTGGACTACAAACTGCGCCAACCGCGTCGTCAAAAATATATATGTATTTTAATATCGGTCCCTACACTTTTTTTTTTTTTTTTTTTTTCTCGTTGCTTGTGGGCCCCGAGGGACCCTTTGCACTGCTTGGTTCTGTCGCGGCCCGTCCTTTTGAACGAGCCGGCGAAAAAAAAAAAAAAAAAGGGCTGGAAGTCTTTATGTAAACACCAGACTTTTAGAGGGTTTGACGGAAAATGTAATTACAAAACGTGTAAATAAATAACAGACGGCCTTACACAAGACGACCTAGTCCCAAATTAAGCTTCAGGCTATTAGTTAATAGGTAGTTTATAAATTAATATAAATCGTTACTTTTACACTATACGCTAAGCACTTGTACTCACTTATTTTCCATATAATTATGAACTAAGAAAATCTTTCAACTATTTCCATACTAGTACACATCAGTCTGTCATAACATCAAATTAAATGTCAATCACGATCAGTTGTACGAATAGTATTTTCCACAATCATTATCCTTTGTATTTTCAAAATTGAGGTGAGATATGTCACTTGCAGCTCATCGTGTTTTAAAGACAGTTCAAAGACGATACGTCTGATATCTAAAAAAAATGCCGTACGTGCTTAACTGCTATCAGAATGCGAACGGTATCATAGGTGTACACCCACTGACATGTTTTATCGCAAACCATTAATCTACCGCGATGATTCATCAACCTTGAAATTAATTTTGTACCTAGTGTCATGGACATTGTAGATATTTTGTAACTATTTCATTTCTTATACTTGTATTCTATAACAACTATTATTGACGATTATTCAACTTTAAAGTTTTGAAAATTCATCTGTATGATGCATAAAATTGAAATAGGAAATGTTTTTCAGAATTAGTATGAAAGTCGGAATATTAGACAGATTAGGATACTTGGGATGTTTGAAAATTATATTTATATTCGTGTTAGATTATCTAAAAAAAATGACATTTTTACATTTGCAATAAAACAACAAAGTACATCTGCATCATTTTATTATCATTGCCACACGTTAGAGCACGAAAAATGATAAATAAAGAAGGATTTTTTTCAATGAAGAGCACCTGCAGCGTAAGACTAGACTGTGGTCAATTTTGTAATCAGCGCTTGCAGTTCGCCATCAAGTCTTTTCTTTTTCTCCTCAGCATTCTTTATTTTATGCTGATCTTGTGCAGCGAGTTTCGGAAAATACTTGTATGTTTCCAGAAACGCTTTATAACAATGAAAATTTCTGAGACGAGATCTTCCATTCTGTCCAGCTGTTCCTTTGGATCCATTACACGGCGTGTCATGATTACGATCGTACTGCAAAATGCAAAAAATATCAAAATTAGAAATGAAAAATTGTCAAGCCTAACTTCATCGATCATTAAAGTCAATCAACATTGACAATTTCAAGACTGGGATCGGGTGCTCATTTATCATCATAATAAAATTGTAATTCCTCTGTGTATTAGGCAAAATAGGATACAGTATCTTTGAAAAAAACGATTACAAACAAAACAGCATGTTTGCCTACAAGATATTTAAGCTAAATGCAAATTGGAACAACTCAAAACGAAAAATAAAATAAACGTTTGTTTTACTCACGTGACAAAGAGTTGGAGACTTGTCTCAACGCTGGAAGCAAGTTGTTAACTAAATGAACAACACTGCACGCACGGTCTTTTTATATGAACTCTTCTAGGCAATAATATTAGTAGAGGATCCCGATATAGAACGACCTTCCCCGAGATGTTTATTTGATGAAATGTATTTTATATTTAATGTAATATGTCCATAAATATATTGCATATGGGTTTCCTGACAAATTTTAGTCCAGGGTATGTTTTGTTAAAAAAAAAAAATTAAACATTTCACCGGTTTGATTATTAGATAAATTCATAATAAAATAATCTTAATTATATTTAATTTCAATTCAATAATCAGACCGTTGCAAAATGCTAGTAGGTATATATTTACCTGTTTATAATATACCTGGCTACCCGATAGTTGTGACGGGAAAAGAATAGGCAACCTAACGTTTGCATATTCTATGGGCTTCATACTTTCGATTGGTATAGAATTTATCTAATATTAATCAAACCGGTGAAATGTTTAAAAATTTTTTTTTAATATTAATTAAACATACCCTGGACTAAAATTTGTTAGGCAACCCATATGCAATATATTTATTGACATAATAAATAAAATATAAAATACATTTCATCAAATAAACATCTCGGTGAAGGTCGTTCTGTATCGGGATCTTAGACTATATTTTATTATGCTCCGGCGAACGTTTTAAAAGAAATAATCATAAATAATACTCATTTATGAGAAAACCATAAAATTGGATGATAAAAATTGCAGATAGACAAATGAACCAAGATTTTACTATAAAATTCAGGATTGCCAAAATTCAAGACAATAAAAATAAGATTAGCATAGAAAACGGATTCCGAGACCATCATCCTCGCCTGTTTAATAGTTTTTTCTCCAACTTGCTTGGAAATGTTCCCATTAATGTAGTAAAACTGGACCGCGAAATCGTTCGTTATATTTAGAAGGCGTTAATGAAAATTAAAAAAAAAGAAATATTATTGGCCTTAGCCGGGAAATCAATATTATTTAAATAAGACGATTAAGTAAAAAACACACCTTCCGTTTATAGCGTCTCATACAAATGAGGGTAATCTTAATTTGGCCGGTTACAGCATTTTTACTTTTAATTTTTTCAAAGACTGATAATTCACCATACAGCCAATTGTCCACTAAATTTAAAAAATAAAAACTATTATAAACTTTTTAATTGTTCTCTGCGTTTAGTTCTTGCACTGAACATTTTTTTGCTCTGCTACTGTCAATGTATTTGAAATGTCGACAAATTTCGAATAACGGACAAACAATTTAAATAATAATCTTATATGCGGTTAATTTATTTTCATGATTCTTAGTTATTTATTAGAGATTTCTCACGAAAGTTTTAATTTTAATAATATGATGATATTTAATGAGTGAGTTGGAAATTAATAAGTGTACCAAACGTAAACAAATAAAAAATAAAATAGAAATGATTGTGTCCAAATCAATATAAAAGTTATTTGAACTTATGATCTTCTCCGAATGATAAATATGGTATGGTTTCTAAAAAAAACAGTGTGTTTAGAAGTTGTTAATTTAACTAAAATTTATAATTACCTATGTGCATATTTTTTGTTATTGTGTTTTCATATATATTTAATTCTTATTCATATATTTTGTTTTAAATCAAACATATGATTCGGACCCGAATTTTTTTTCCTACTCCTTAAAAAAAATAAGTACCAAATGAACTTCATGGTACTGATATATTAAATTAAAATGTAGATTGGTGATTATTTCCAAGCAAATTTAGAGAAAAGCACTATACAAGCCTCGGGGGGAATGTCAGTTCGCAGATTCGTATTATTAAAGGACTCGGCTACGCCTCGTCCTTCAAAATCATACTCATCCACGAACTGACGTTTCCCGGCCTCGGCAGTAATATACTATAAGTTATAGCTCGTTAAGTATTATAATTCTAAATATTTATTCCATCTAGTCATTAGTAAACATATATTCTAATTTAATGAAAACATCGATAAATCAAATTTTTATTACTTAAAAAAAGATAAAATCTCGCGAACATGACGCATATTTTTGTGTTAGATCCGCCTCCTTCGGTCCAACACAAACAGCTCATGAATATTTATCATTTACGCATAAACTTATTAATTTTGTGAGAAAAACGATCGTAACATTTGAAAACTGTAGCTTTGGCACGATAGATTACGCGGGATAGCCAAGTTTGCTAACTTCCTTCAACTTACTGTTATTCTCAACTACAAAAGCCACTGAGTGATCCAGTTTTCAATTTTCTAACCTCCAAGAACCAACATCCAGTTGAATTAAACGTTTAAATTTAAGGCCAGATATACACAGACTCGGCGACCACACGAGAAAATTTCTCTAGTCAAAAGGATTCCAACGAATCCCTGAACACGGAGCTTGCGATCATTCAACGATTGTAAGATACTCCAGGATAATATACAAACCATACACGCATCTCTATTACCTCGGGACTCGCTTTGCGAGTACCATAGGTTCAGACCTATCGACCAAGTTCACTAATTCCGATGGAAATGTTTTGTTTCCGAAAAAAAATATCCATCACACATTTGGAGTACATTTGGTGTTGGGGGACCAACATCCTTCAAAGTCACACATTCGGGACATGACCCAGTGCATTGGGCTTATTGAGAGGAATCCAACGATCCATGGATCGTCCGAAAATTCCTACTGGAAGTGCCCAAGTGGCACATGTGGCGGGTATGGCGGGTTTTTTCCGTCCCATCGCAGCTTATATTAATACTTTATATTCCTATAGCCTTTAGTGTCTATTCCTACAGCAATATATTCCTAGGCATATAGCTAGTGCTATTTACTATTGGCATGTATTTAAATCGATATCTGTATATTCCCTTTTCCGATCAAAATATTTGAAAGTTTCACCAAAAATACCGACTTGCACACTAATTATGCACACTAAATAATGAAAATTCAATATACTATTTAAAGGTATTTGCAAAACTGTTTTACTGGATATAAAAAAAAAAACTAACCTAACCTAACCCGGCCGAGTCGGATCTTAGTGTGCAGTGCGAGGATAATTAGTGTGCAAGTCAGTATTTTTGGCGAAACTTTCAAATATATCCGATGTACGAACCATATTTTTGGTGTGAATTCGGTTAAAAAGGTCATCTCGTTTTGTATGATGTTTAAGTTTTTTTTGTAGGACATGTTCAGTTAATCAATTCTTTTTTTTGCACAGCATTCGTTTTTCTGGTATGCATTCAGTTAATTAGTGGATTTACCTAGTGTACTGAAAAATTATACAGATGTGCATTTAAATATATCCCTTTACTATTTATACCTCTTTAAGATATTTAATATAACTATTAAAAGAGTTAATAATAAAATACCACAGCCACAGGAAATATTTAAAGCTATAGGAATTCTAGAATGAATTTGTCCAGCCAAAGTTGCCACATCGCCATATCGTTTGCAGGCACTTACAGAGACACCTGGAATGATCGAGCAGTGTTTGGATGCATTTAGGCGGGACCAATGCAATAAGCCTTATTTTTTAGAGTGAAATCACAATAAATGGATACTAAACGCATTTAAACTGTGTAACAGATATTGATCGGCCGATCTGAACTTATTAACGTTGATCAGCTGATCTAATCCCAAGGTATGATCAACTGTTAGAGTTCAGAAGATCCAGACTTTCGGATAGTATGCTCACAGTCCCTCTGTAATACTGCATCCAAAAGGTAAAAGCTAATACCAGTATTATCAAAAAATCCAGGATATCTAACAGTAAATAAGTTTCTGTCAAAAATGACATTTTAGTGGCAAGCTTTTATAGCCGACTGTACTTTTCTATGGATATCCATCAAATGCTCACTGAGACGATTCTAAAGAGCCTAAGCTCGGTAGGATTGCTTTTTCTATTATAGAGTTCCTATGGCCACCGTCCGGCCCCATCATCAGATCAGCCCCATGGTACCATATTATTGTATTGTCATCAAAGTTAAGTAAGTATGCAAAATTTCAGCTCAATCGGTTGACGATATCTGCTTCAAAATTGAGTTGCAAGATTTCACCCGAACAAACATACTTTAAACATACCATGCAAGCTAAATAAAAGCTTGTAAAAATATCAATGACTTGTAACAAAACAAAGAAGTGGAAATCACAGAGAACACTAACAAAACACGCTGCAACATTACAGAAGAATTGCTTTTCTTACCGATGACTTCCGTCAAAGTTGAAATATATCGTAGGTACACCAAGTGGATTTTCACAGAGAGAAGACGTAGAATAACTTCTTACAATTTAGAACAAATACCTATTAATCACGAATGTCATATATCGTCGGCCGTAGGTTCAATTGGGGTAATGGAAAAAATACGCAAAATGAGTTGAATATACAGTTTTGTTCAGAATTTTCCGCTCTATCGAATGGTGAAAAATCTAGCTTGAAAAAAGTGTTCCTTGCACTACTGATTTTTATGGGTTCAAAATCAAATCTAACCCACAAAAACCATGTATCTGTTTTTTTATTTTAATAAAGCAACATCAAATAGGGTAACTACTGCCACCAATCCACTTTGAATAAGGTAAAGGTCTTTCCAATTAAGGAATTACCTTTACACGACTTATTTTTGAAGACAATCTTATGAAACTGGCTTTTAGACTAATGCTTTTTTTTGCTCATGAATAAATAACACCCATACCTTAAAATGATTGCACGAGCTTTGAAAAAAATGCTTCTTACCCCAATTTGCCATCTTATATTTTTAACAGTGTGAACCTTACACCAATTTAGTTAAGACGATATTTAGGTTGGATCCGATTTATGTTTAGATTCCGTGTCCGTTACGCTAATTTTCTCGTGAGAATCAATGAATTACTTATCCCTGTTACCTTTATATACTAACACATCTTACTTTATATTATTAAGCATACCATGTTTGTTTAATTTTTCTTGTAACTAGTTCTGCTTACTGTATTTTTGTGGACATCTTTTATTGGCTTTTGTTGTTGTACTATATTGTTAATTATTACAAATTGTATTGCTGTTGATGCCCCAAATAAATAAAATAAAATAAATGGTCCTACTCGTAAAAATATGGTTACATCACTATAGTGTGTCAGAAACGTCAAATGCTACCTAAATGTGACGAGGCCTCGATGTTTAGTGATATATTGCTTGTACAGGCCTTATTCAGCTTATTACAGCTATGTAAGAGCTGTATATGCTACTCGGGGGCTTTGTGAGCTGGAGCTGTACATCTCGTGATCATTTTTCGAAATGACTGATGTTTTTTTACGGTTTCAACCCCCCTAATATTCTGCCATTGTGAAAATGTCGAAAATTAGAATCTACAAAGAAATCTATAAATATCAAATCTGCTTGGAAAATTGTTCTAGTATCGATTGCGAAACGCGAGAACAGCCGGGACATGTGCGAGCCTAGCGTACAGTCCGACCAAAAAGAGTAGAAATTAAAAAGTGGCAATATTGTAGTGTCCTCCCTTTCTAATCAATATAAGGAAACGGGGACGACACTACAGTATTGCCACTTTTTAATTTCTACTCTTTTTGGTCGGACTGTATCTTGCCGCGACTTCGCTTTTCGCGCGACTCAGCGTCACCTGTCATTTTCGCACGGTATTGAAAGAAAAGTGACAGGTGGGCTATTATTGCGCTTGTCACGCGCCTTAGCGTCACCAGTCTTGCTCACACAAATTCGACAAGAAAGTGACAAATTGTGTTTTTCACAGTATTGCGAGACATAAGTACTGGGCATTTAGCAAGAAGTGAAAGCCACAGAGAAAAGAAAGAATAATGAAGAAAAAAAAATTAGGGCATTCATATTTCCGGATACGAAATATTTTTTGGCCAAGCTGAAATGGAGACGCTTCGCTCACTCGGTCATTTATAATAGTAATAAATATAATTATAACAGTAATCCTAGAAAACCGGACTATTAACCAATAACCACTCAATTGCTTTTGGTAACTACAGCTACCTGTCAGCGCTCTTATTTTATTGCATAAAAAATAGAGTCCAACTAAGCAATAAACCAACAATAAATAGAGTCAAAATTCGAAGCAAGTGAGTATACGACACATATTTCACAACATTATGCAACCTAGGGCAGTCGGTAGTTACAGTATTTAATTTCTTCCACTTTTTAATTTCTACTCTTTTTGGTCGGACTGTACGCTAGGCTCGCACATGTCCCGGCTGTTCTCGCGTTTCGCAATCGATACTAGAACAATTTTCCAAGCAGATTTGATATTTATAGATTTCTTTGTAGATTCGAATTTTCGACATTTTCACAATGGCAGAATATAAGGGGGGTTGAAACCGTAAAAAAACATCAGTCATTTCGAAAAATGATCACGAGATGTACAGCTCCAGCTCACAAGGCCCCCGAGTAGCATATACAGCTCTTACATAGCTGTAATAAGCTGAATAAGGCCAGTACAAGCAATATGTCACTAAACATCGAGGCCTCGTCACATTTAGGTAGCATTTGACGTTTCTGACACACTATAGTGATGTAACCATATTTTTACGAGTTGGACCATTTAATATATGACATTCGTGAGGGATCCCCTTGGATCGCATAATGTTTTTTAGACTAATGCTGTTTCGCATAATTGATTTAGCATAATTTGTTTTGGCATAATAGTACTTTCGCATAGTAATATTTTGGCCTACTGTTTTTTTGGCATACTACGCTATTAGCATAATTTTAGTTGGACTAATTTGTATTGGCCGAATATACTTTACGCATACTATTGTTTGGACTAATCATTATTTGGTATATGATATACCAAATAATTATATATATCTATATCATTATAAATAATTTCAGTTATCTAAATGAATGAAACTCAACCACGTAAGGTTAACATGCATTTATTATTGTTGTATGTATGTATTTCAAAACAAAATATTACGTTACGTGACGTTAGGTCACATTAGGTAGGTACATTAGGTTAGGTTAGGTTAGCATGATAACCCGGCGCAAAGCGCCTAAGCAACGCGGAATAGGGGGTCTGCGAAGCGGACCTCCGTCGGCTTCGCTTTAGTTCCTAAATATAATATATACACAATACTAACCTTCTCTCGTAGTGCAACCTTTAATAGGATAATAGCGTTATGCATTTTGATATGATGCCAATTGATTATTATGCCTATTTATGCTTATGCTTTTTGTTATTAGTCTTCATGACGGTTATGCTTTCTGTATTTATGCTTTTTAATGTTATGCGTAAAAAAATATGCGTAATGAGGCTTATGCTCATCTTATTTTCGGCGAAAAGCAATTATGCGTAACCATATTAGTATTAATGATTTTATGCCTTCCAATAGTAAACCCATTCGTGATTAATAGGTATTTGTTCTAAATTGTAAGAAGTTATTCTACGTCTTCTCTCTGTGAAAATCTACTTGGTGTACGATATATTTCAACTTTGACGGAAGTCATCGGTAAGAAAAGCAATTCTTCTGTAGTGTTGCAGCGTGTTTTGTTAGTGTTCTCTGTGATTTCCACTTCTTTGTTTTGTAACAAGTCATTGATATTTTTTACTGTTAGATATCCTGGATAAAAAAAAAAACTGTTATTAGTTTTTGATAAACCAGTTTCCCTTTTGGATGCAGTCAGAGTAACAAATATGACTTTTCAATTTTAGAAACGATTTCCAAAGACTCCTTTAGCTGAAGGCATGTCTCATCACTAGTGCCACAGATTAATATAATAGTTGTTCGCTAGTGCTACCTTAATGCCACGAGCCCTCGATGTTTATATATCACTCGTGTCCACGAGTATTAATAAATATGTAGGTATGTCTATTATTTAACTGAAATACGCCCGTGAGAAAGCCTTTGAATATAGACACAAATTTTCCTGGACATTTTGTGGATTTCCCCCGCGACCTACTCGCAATGGACGTAATCTATCACTTGAAGGTATTCCTTAAGACGATTGTTCACTGGACATGCGGAATAATTATACTAGACGGTTAAGATCCACGCAACGTAAGGCCCCAGTCTCGCTACGCAGCATTTTGTTTTTGAAGTACTAGTAACATCAGCGGGGCGGGGGAAGCGGCGCTCCCCTCCCTAGACTTGGCTGCTCGTGAACGGCGTAAAGGTTACTCTACTTCAAAACGAGTCGAGCACGACACAACTATTTGAATCTTACTGTTTGTTATAACTAAGTAAATTACACAGCTTTGTTATTGTTTATGGCAGCAAATGATAATAAATAAATATAATTTTTTTTATTGGAAATGAATAAATAGTATGTATATTAAAAAGAACTTTACTTTTAAAAAGCCTTTACTTTTAAACAGGAACAAAAAAGGGATCTATATCTGAATCCCTAACGTTTTTTAACCTATTTTTGCATTCCCTAACGTTTTATGTCATAATGATCACTTGTCCTAACACTCATATGCCCTAATATTGATTTCCCTAATATCGTATTTCCTAATGTCACTTGCCATATTGATAATTTATCCTAATGTCATTTGTCATAATTATCATTTCTCCTACCACTCATATACCCTAATTTTGGTTTTAATAGCTAGGCTCGGGCTCTGTTGTGGTCGCAGTTCTAACCTAACCTAACCCATTAAACTACTTTACTGGTAGCAGTTCGGTGGTTGCAAAAGGGGAGGGGACTTTAAAAAACGAAAAATAATTTTAGGGATTGCGAGGAATATGGCTAAAAATATTAGGGAAATTGATAGTTAGGGATATTGATGTTTCGGACAAATGAGTTTTAGGACAACCATTACGTTATGGAAAATGATTGTTATGGCAATTGATCGTTAAGGCTAATGCCCATTAGGACAAAACAGTTCGGGCAAGTGATTTTAGGACAAACGATGTTAGGGATCGCGAGGGAGACCCACAAAAAAGGCAGTACCTACTAATAGGCTAGTTTACTCATATCAAATTGTAATAAACTAATGTTTATTTCGTATAGTATTTAACAAAGGAAACCGAAATATATATTTTTCAATTCATAAAAGAGCATTTTTCAAAATATGTTCCGTATGTGACGTATTGGAATTCCACCCAGTAAAAACAAATATTTTTTTGATAAAAACGCTTTTAATAAATTCTCCTTCTTCTATATTCTTTGAAAATAATACGTGTTTCAATGTAAATTACTTAATTTGGCAAATACATAATCTACTTTGAACCTAACTACTACCACTGTGACGTTCCATTACGATACGAACTTTAGGTATCTTTTTAGCCAAGTTCAATGTGTTGTTTGTAAATCAGTAAATATTAAATGAAATTAAACGCAATAATACTATATTATAAATGAATAACATTTGCAATAAAAAGCATCACAATAAAGTTATTTAACAAAATCTTTCCTTTACGTTACTTTTTGGTTTTCATCATAGCTTAACTATCACCTTACCTTGAGACATAATAAAAAAGACTATCAAAAGTTATGTTTATCATAATTGGCATATGTTATTGTAACGAATGAGATCTAAATGGTATAAATTATTCTTAATAACAAATATAAATTCTTGAAAAACAATCACAGCCAAAGTAGGACAAAGTTATTGAATCATTTGTCACGTTTAGGGACGACGTGAAAGGTTTACATGCGTGGAAAATTGCTTACAACTCTACTAAGTTTTCAGTACAAAGGTGAATAACTCATACTCTTATTAGATCATTACAGTAGTACAAGTGGTGTACAAGTATTTTACCTCCATGCAGTCTTACGGTTTTCGAGATATTTAAGAACAATCCTATCATCAGACCCCTCTGATATCCATCCTATATAAATTTTATACATCCCCCTCGGGTATACCATAACATTTTATAAATAAATGATTAAATAATAAATAACATTTTCTCAAAAAAAATGCCCACAATTAAGACAGAAATTAAGGTCCAATATAATTTTCCTATTTTGTTACTAATTTTCTTTGTGATTTCCAATACATTGATAACAGATTACGTATAATTAAAAAAGTATACCTAAGCATAACAAAACCTTAATTATTGAACATAGCCGTAACATTGATATAAAATTACTATTATTCCGTAAATTTTCCGGTTTTGACTGTCAAAAATACGATATTTTTTTAACGGCTAACATTCAAATTCCTGCTTGCTAGCTCTCCTGCTTCATTGGCTGTACTTTTCAATAGGTTAAAGCTAGACTAATACATGATTCGCTGTTTATTCGCCACAAATGTAAGAACAGTTTATATGACCAAAATCGGGTCTCCCACAAATGCGGGTTGGAAAAAAGGCCATCATCGGGGTCACCCACAGATGAGAGGTTATACTAATCATCTAGTTATTTTTTGGCAGTAACTAATTCTTAATACAAAAAATAAACGCAACTCATCTCCTAACATAGGTTTTTACGAAAAAGAATAAGTAACATATGAAACTTTTAAAAAGCATGCTGCAGGAGTAACGGTCAAGATCGTTTCACCCGTTTGATACGCGGACATGACCCTCGTACGAAAGGCGGGCGACAGAAGCGTGCGCTAGCGCCATCTATCGAGTTTCATGTTGTTGAATCAAGTTGTCCGTAAAGGACTTAAGCAGCTAAGGCCTCTTAATATACAAAATACGAGTATAAATAAGTAATAATTATTCAGCGAACTTACCTCTTTTTACGATTTTCTTTCATTATTTGTATTTTTCTTTTATTTTTCTTTTTACTCATACAAGGATATTTATTTCTTTTCCGATCTATCGTTGTTTAGTTTATATTTACTGTAGACTGTAGATAATGTTCCAATGTGTGTATATCCAAATCAAAATAAATAACTTCTTTAAACTAAAACTTAAAACAGTATTAAAATAGAGCAACTTTCACGATGAGCCTTCGCCTCGTATTGCTTTAGCGTGTGAGTAAAGAGCTTGATCGTGCGAGCGAGAGGAAAAATCACTATGAGCCGCAAAGCACACGTCCGAACGCTGTGAACGTCACAGCGGAACTGACTGATATGTCAACTATTTTCAACGCGCTTTTTGGTATAAATTCCGAACAAAATTATATTAATTAAAATTGACTTTTTAAATACAGTATTTTTATAATTTATCTACATAATCGTTGTATTTTAATTAGTTTAGGTTTGAGTTCAGTAAACAATGATTTTATAAAGAAAAAAGGACGATTTTGTAGTGGTCGACTTCATAAAATATCAACTTCTTAAGTCATCTTAAATAAGAAAACTAAACCATTTTGCAAATAAGTAACGAGATAAGATTGTTGCCGACCATTTGAACTCAAATGTTATCTGCTTACATTTCATGTTTTGGTCTTCATTTTTTCACTGCGAGTGCAGGAATTCAACCTTCAACGCGTAGTACGAAAACTGGGGTATGTTTAAAGCGTGATATTGATATAAAAAATAACCTCGAAGTAATAAAAAAAATATGTTTTGGAAACCTCAAATCCTATACTTTAAGTTTCTTTAAAATACATTTCATTTGTAGCTTTAAAACAATTAAAATGACGCAGATTCTTTCCTGCAAATTCTGCAAAAAACATATTTGTGCGAGACTGGGGCCCTGCAGACGCCGGAAAAGTAGGGCTTTCCGGGTGAGTATAATCACAAATTTAATATCCGAAGTCACGTCACGACACGGGTAAGTTTTACGTAAATTTAAATTGAAAATATATTGTTGAAAAGCAGCTAAACGATTGTTTTATCTGCAGGTATACCTACAGCAGTTGGGTTTTTGTCATATTACAAAGTCTGTTGAAAACGTAGGTATTTCCCTTTTTAACAATAAAATTGTTCATCTATTCTTTACCTGGTCGCTTCACGTCTGCTTTAGTACTAAAGCGGTTCCCCGCTCTAGGGTTGCCGACGATGGTTAAAACGACATTTATTAATTTTATTTTGACTATTAATCGGTCACTAAGGCGGGCCATCCTTGCCAATTAGTACGCCACATGACGGTGACAAGCATTACAAGACGATATAAATGTGTGTGTTTTATTCAGTGCTGCACGACATCACATCACGCTGCGCTTTATACCACGAATCAACAACTGTCAGTTTAAGGGCCTTATCACACTTGCGATTTGCGAGCGAATTTTGTATGAAGGCGATCACGCAGCGAGTTCGCCGCGACGCTTATTTGTATACAGCGTGTATATTTGATATACCCGCAAATTGTAGCCAGACGGAGATTTTAGTGCCATAGCGTAATTAATTTTTGATTATTTTCTGAGCAGCAATGTATGGCGTGGTTATTGACTGTTGACACGATGTTAAGTGTCAACAAACAACAACAAACAAATACATTGCGTGCATAATTATTTTATATGGAAAAAAAAGTTCGATCTTTTTAGGAACGTGTCCCTCAATAACTGGCCGGTAGAAGTGTCTGATCATGAGTTGAAATCTAAGGGTGAGCTAAAATAGGCTAACAAAAGAAGTGTGTTTTATTGACTGTCGGTGTTGGCAGCCCTAACACTAAGACTCATAAAGCCGCTAAGTCGAAGGAAGCCTCAGGAATCTCCCTCGAAGATTTAATAAGGCAACTTCAGTATTACGGAAATCGAAACCGTTGCGAAAAAGGTTTCGAAATATAAATATTTCATGCTATCTGAAGGTTGTCTGGAAGATTATATTTTTGGCGTAATTTAATATTTTACAAGTATTTCAAAGCGAATACATTGGACTTTATGCTTTAACCTAAATTCTGGTACATATCGTAGAACGAATGCACAAAATCCTGCTTATTCTCACATTCGTATAGGTATTGCACTAGTTTCCGCACAAAGGCAGAAATATCCCGTGTTCGACAGCAGAACGTTTAATGCATCGATATTGGTGCGAGGATCGCCACATGTATAGACATAAAGCAATTATTTAATCATTTTGTGGCAGATTTTAGGAAAAGGTGTAATTGTTCGGGTTTCCATGAGGAAGCGTTTGATGCCAGATTAAGCACGTTCATTAAAGCCGTTGGTCACAGGCCAAATTAGAAAGTAACGGGACTTACTATCACCACTACCCTTAGAATAGCCAAAGATAGAGTGGCATGGAAACAGAGCTCGTCAACAACGCCGTCAAAGTATTTCAGGAGGGATATGACCCTTAAGAAAAAGAGAGAATATAGTAATCCAGAGGCCGCAAAGTAAGGGATTACTGGACGAGTTGGATTGTAGATGAGGCCGTCTTAAACAAGTCCTGCAATACCATTACGGTCGAGCATTGTACCTCATGGTTTTCTCAAACGTAGTAGTAGTATAAAAACTGAAGCAGAAAAACATTCCTAATTTTTGCTGTCGTTTGTATATTGATGTTAATGGGTAATCAACTTTTTTCTGTTGCTCGTTGCCATGGTGTTGTCCCCTGGGTTACTCTTTAAAACTACGATTTTCGGCGGCAATATTCAACAAAAACTTTGTAATTGCAGCAGTTATAAGCCCGTTTTTATTTAGACGATCTCATGAAAATACCAATTTTAAAACTTATCATCATTTTTCTAAGAATTTTGACGGGACAGAAAAAAGTTGATTCACTCTAATATGGAAAACAATTCAAAGGGTCTCACGATATTCAGACTATTCTTGAATTGATTTCGTAGAAAGGTCGAAGACGGCAACTGGCATATTTGTCGTAGATTGCGGTATGTATGTATGTATGTATTTTCTTATATTTGTAAATAAATTCAAATAAATATTTTAGCGTGTACACGACGCAAAGCTCTCTCGATCTCTGTACACATTTAATCTGTTAGAAATATGAAATGTTGTCAATTATTAGTTCAGTAAGTTCCTTATAACTGAATATCAATCCAGTTAGGAAACATAAGCCGTAATCACAAATAGAGCAGAATACCGCCGTTTCAACAATGTTGGCTTTGAACTAGGTCGTTAATTGCTATTCACTTGAATACCCGGGACTTATTCTAGTGGAACGTTACAGCTTAAGAGGACATCACTGCTCGTTTTCCCATACTATCAGGTTACATTAAGTTTAGATATAAATATGGTGTGAATTAAGTCCAAACTTAACGATACCGGGTTGTACAATTCGAGGTTTGCTTCTCGTCTGTTTTCTCTTCCGAAACCAATTCTTACGAAATTTTAGGAACTGAATAGAAAGAAAATGTTCTATGTCGAACTGGGATAGGGGCAGGCGTTATTTCTACCTAGGGCTTGTGCACAAATCACGCGAGGTTCTATATTCACGAAAAAATCACGACAGATCATGTTGGGGGAGGGAGGGGTACCTATAAGGAGACCTCACGTGTATTTTTCTACAGTGAAGGAACTAAGAAAGTGGGGGAGGTAACAAAGAAGCTCACCAAATATCACCAGTGGGTCAAAAAGTAGCTGAAAACGTGATGTGCACAAGCAATCAACAAAAATTCTGTTTTTTTTTAAATTTCATCCATTTCTCACTTGGCGAGCGATTGTCGCCGTCGCACGCGTCGGTAGGTAGGTCATGTCGCCATGCCCCTCGAGACAGCGTCATATTTTTTACAAATAACCAATCAAATCAAATACAGCGTATGCTAAATTCTAAGGCGGTATTTGCGAAGATCAATTATATTAGCCATTACCCTAGAATGTACGTTTTACACGCACGACGATTGCTTTACTGTGATTGGAGTGGAAGGTCCGAACGCGGTGTTTTTCTCACTCGTATGGCCGAAGTTGTGGCATGTCCATAAGTATGCGCACACATGTAGGAAGCATTCCTTAGGTTATTAAAACAATAAAATCCGCAATATGAGAGACTGGTGTGTCATAAAACGCGGAACAATAGACGTCAATCGCAAACCCTCATCAACAATATTAAACAATAGATACCATCACTGATATCATAAAATCCTGTAACCTCATTTTGTTGCTTTGTTCTCTTCTGCTAGGTATGAAAAGCTTTGTAAATTATTCATACAAATTTGCGAAATGAAAATTACCATATTTTATTGCAATCATTTCGTTGGCTACTTCAAAAACACGCCGCATTTTCGTTTTATTCGTTACTTTATTTTATAGAAAATATTCTTGTGAGGTCATGTTGTTCAAATAGATGTAGACGAACTAGCAGTTTGGCGAAGATAAAAGTCGCCGTTCACAGACGTGGCGCCATAAGAGTCTCGTATGTCTCTCGACGATCAGCGCTCGTGCGTGCAGCTCTCCGTGGCGCCATCTATGTCCCACCTGAAGATCAGCGCTGGCTCTTGAGCTAGCATCATGCTGAGGTATTTTCGTGGCACAGCCATAATAATATTATAGTTGCCTATTGTTTTATATTCTTATAAGCTTCTACTTACTTTCATCTGTCCCGTTGTAATGGAATTTTGCAAGTTAAATTTTACCCACTTTCCGGATTCCGATTGAGCTGAAATTTTGCACGAATTTGCAAATTGCGGGAAAATGCAATATTATAATGACGTGGAGCTGATCTGATGATGGAGCTGGAAGGTGGCCATAGGAACTCGTCCTCGGATGTTCAAAGAAAAGTACAGTCGGCTATAAAAGCTTGTCACAAAAATGAAATTTTTGACAGAAACTAATTTATCATTTCTGTCACACCTTTATGTAAATGTTTTATGCTCACGTCACGAATAAATTTATTTCTTTCTCTCTTTCATTGTTTCTTTGGACGTACTGTCCGTGAAAGTATTAAAGGATTTCTTTTTATAGTGAGTCTCGACGCATACACAATAAATAAATAAATATTAGCCCATTATAGACTAGCGGTACCGTATGGAACCATTTATTTACGTGATTTAATTGCGTGTGATTGACCAAATTGCGGCGCGTAAGTTGGGCTCTTATTGGTTGAAGTTGATCTAGGAGACTGTCGCCACCATATTGTTTACCTAAAACAGTTCTTATTGATATCAGTTGCGTGTGACTGAAGGTCAAAGTTGGTGCATCGCAAATTTTGCGGAAAAATGTTTCCGACGTTCAAGTAAGTTATGATATTTTGTTTGCTAACAGATAAATAACCAATTTTTTTTTTTTTTTTTATTGTGGCTTTGAACTTCTTGCTGAGCAAGTGGTATTTCGCCAATGACTCGTTTCGAATCGCACACGGCGACAAGATTGAGGATTTATATCACGTTGTACGGTGAGGTGCCTTTTTATAAATTGATAGCGATTTACAAAAAAACCACGCGGTCTACCGGGCCTTGACCCAAGAAGGGCTATATACGCTTCAAGTTGAATTCTTCATTAACCATTCACTCATACGTTAGTTCACTGCACAATAGGCTATCAATACTACACATTGAACAAGCAAAATGAATAAATAACGAACAACTAAACTTAAAGGCATGCGGCCATCTTAAGTCACAAACCGGCGACCAATAACCAATTATATTACAAAAACGTTTAATTTAATAATGTGGCTTTTGTTTTATTTATTTAAAATAGCGGCGGTAGGTATAAATATTACAGCTACCCTGCGTTAAAGTTGCTGCTACCGTACGGGATCGCTAGGCGGTTCCCGTGCGGTTTTTAAATAAAGTTTATGTTAAGTACTATTTTTTTTTTAAGTAATATGCAAAAGTGATTTAACATAATATCGAAAGATTATAACGAAATATTATTTAAGAATATTATTTTATCGTATTAATGAAGTTTTGGAGCATTTTAGATGTAGTGTACACGAGACATTGGCAATTTTATTGTCCTCTATAATTGCCAATGCCTTCGTGTACACTGCATCTTCTCAATCACTCATGAGGACCTTGAACCTGAAAAATATGATATTGGCAAAGATGATGCTGGTGCTTTAATAAGTAAATAATCTAAGTGGCAGATAACTCAACTCCCCATGAGAATAAATTTATGAAACATATAATGTCTCATTTTTTGTGTGGGTAGGTACACCACAATTTTTATTTAAGCATTAAATACAAAGATCAAAGCTTAAAGAAAAATTGAAAAACCCCTCTGCGCCCTCTCTCGCTTGCTCGGTCACCACTGTAAAGTGGTGCGGTAAGATGTGAATATTAACGTATTCACATAGAGGTCGCTAAGGTGTAAAAAACCTTTCAAATAAACAATGCAAAGATCGACACACAAAGCATAAGGAAAAATTCGTCAGATCTTCCTGGAGCTAGGGTGGCGAAATGGTTAACGCGCTGGACCGGCAATCCAGAGGTACCGGGTTCGATTCCCGGTCTCTTCCCCCAGGTAGCTCCTTTTTCAATTTTTCTTTAAGCTTTGATCTTTGTATTTAATGCTTAAATAAAAATTGTGGTGTACCTACCCACACAAAAAATGAGACATTATATGTTTCATAAATTTATAAAACTAACAGCGCCCTCTCTCGCTTGCTCGGTCACCACTGTAAAGTGGTGCGGTAAGATGTGAATATTAACGTATTCACATAGAGGTCGCTAAGGTGTAAAAAACCTTTCAAATAAACAATGCAAAGATCGACACACAAAGCATAAGGAAAAATTCGTCAGATCTTCCTGGAGCTAGGGTGGCGAAATGGTTAACGCGCTGGACCGGCAATCCAGAGGTACCGGGTTCGATTCCCGGTCTCTTCCCCCAGGTAGCTCCTTTTTCAATTTTTCTTTAAGCTTTGATCTTTGTATTTAATGCTTAAATAAAAATTGTGGTGTACCTACCCACACAAAAAATGAGACATTATATGTTTCATAAATTTATAAAACTAACAGCGCCCTCTCTCGCTTGCTCGGTCACCACTGTAAAGTGGTGCGGTAAGATGTGAATATTAACGTATTCACATAGAGGTCGCTAAGGTGTAAAAAACCTTTCAAATAAACAATGCAAAGATCGACACACAAAGCATAAGGAAAAATTCGTCAGATCTTCCTGGAGCTAGGGTGGCGAAATGGTTAACGCGCTGGACCGGCAATCCAGAGGTACCGGGTTCGATTCCCGGTCTCTTCCCCCAGGTAGCTCCTTTTTCAATTTTTCTTTAAGCTTTGATCTTTGTATTTAATGCTTAAATAAAAATTGTGGTGTACCTACCCACACAAAAAATGAGACATTATATGTTTCATAAATTTATAAAACTAACAGCGCCCTCTCTCGCTTGCTCGGTCACCACTGTAAAGTGGTGCGGTAAGATGTGAATATTAACGTATTCACATAGAGGTCGCTAAGGTGTAAAAAACCTTTCAAATAAACAATGCAAAGATCGACACACAAAGCATAAGGAAAAATTCGTCAGATCTTCCTGGAGCTAGGGTGGCGAAATGGTTAACGCGCTGGACCGGCAATCCAGAGGTACCGGGTTCGATTCCCGGTCTCTTCCCCCAGGTAGCTCCTTTTTTCAATTTTTCTTTAAGCTTTGATCTTTGTATTTAATGTCCCCATGAGAAGTTGTATTACGTGAATCCTAACGACTGCCTCGGTCATGCCACAAAAATAATACCGAATCTAGCCAAGTTACTTTGTAGATACCGCTATTTGTAATGCTTGGGTCTTATTTAGAAAGGTAGTCAATTGGTCTTCCGCCGGCACATAGCACAAACGTATCAAAAACTACCACTTACTGGAGGACGTCCGCAATACTCGAAATATTCCCAAACTGACAGACGTGTAACTGACTCCATAAGATATGATGGTCCACCACACCATCTTCTCAAAACCACCTTCTCATCCTTTCTCAAAGCGACGAAGATGTGCGTACGAGAACTGCCAGGCTCGGTCAAGATTGGAATGCTCGAAATGTGATGGGGGATTATGTGCTGCATGCAATGCAACTACCAATTCCATGAAAAGTAAATAAAAAAAATGTTGCTACATCCCGAAGGCTCATTTTATTAAATTAATTTAGTCAAAAAACGTTCTATATATATTATGTTGCAACTCTGTAGGCTGATTTATTAAATAAATAATACTACACATATTTGTAGCACGTTATTCATTTCATAGTATTTCCAAATCTTTACCTCAGTACGAGGCTAGCGGTCCCATATGGTACCAGCGTTTTTTTCAAAAACCAAAAATTACAAAAAGTTTTCATTGCTCAAATTTCGTTACATATACTCTAATAAACAACATATAAAAAAATTATAAAAATTGGACACCTCAAAAAAACTCAGTCTATAATGGGTTAAACAACCTCACACAAATCGATCTAGTCCCAAATTAAGCGCAAGAAGGCTTGTGTTATGGGTATTAGACGACGATACTTTACATAAATATATAGGTACTTAAATACATATAACAACCATGATCCTGCTAGCACATATATTCGAGTTCATCACAAAAATATTTGCCCTGGCCGGGACTCGAACCCAGGACCGCCGGCTCAGTAGACAGGTATCTACAAACAGCGCCAACCGCGTCGTCAAATGCAATGTGTTGCATAATTCTACTTCCAAATTTAATGCGCCATCTCTTCCTGAATCCCCTGGAAACCAGCCGTCATGCGGCGTCATCTGCCACATGAGAGTAATGTAATTGGAATAGCTGCCATGTATTATTCAAGCTGATGCCCCGTGGCAGCGTGTATACAGGGTGGAAACATAGAGGGTTAAGTAACTAGCTGGGTCGCGCGGTGTTACCCGCACATCCCACGGGAACACTGTAGTATCTTGAGATTAAATAAAATATTATGCTTGTTGAAGAGACATTCTTTCGGGATAAAAAGTAGGCCTATGTGTTAATGCAGGGTGTTAACTATAATTTTGGGCTAAAACGTAGCCTATGTGTGCAGGGTATCAACTACATTCATACCAAAATGTATCTAAATTGGTCTAGCCGTTTCAACGTGAAGAAATAATAAACATACAAACACATAAACACATTCACAAACATTCGCCTTTATATTAGTGTGATAATATAAATGAACGAGCGAGCGAAGCTACTCAATTTTAGCTTGGCTTAAAATTCTTTCGTGTTTGAATTCCGGATGTTCGGATGAACCGGTGTTTTCGCCTGCAGGTCGCATTTCTCAAACTATTCTCGTAATTTTTTTTAAGCAGGTTCAATAATTATAGATTGTCCATCACTATTAGTTATATAACAACGTATACTTTTAGTAACGTTTTAAGCTCTGCGAAAAGTATACTTTTCTGTATACTTTCTTTATCAAGTAATCAAACATGAGATTTCCGAATCTCCATTTACTTAAGCAAGCGCAATCGGCCGTACATAATTGTTCACTCCGAAACTTGGGCCAATATCTCAATATCTAGTTAAGCTTTGGCCAGCGGCCAAAGCCGTTCTGATATTTCAATTTCGTGCTGGGATTTTTGGCCGGCGGGCTCTTTGGTAGATTGCGGCTAGGCTCTAGAATATTCGTAATGAAAACTCGAGTACGAGTAAACAAAATTTGAATGCGCTTTTCGGTGCCTTTTTATTGCTTGTTGGGGCAAATTCTTTGAGCCTGGGACAGCGTTGTGCCGTAGCTTACTTTTGTTTTTTTGTTTTATTATATATAGCCAGGGATAGCGGTGCTATAAACAGCTTTCATATTTCAATAATGTGCATACCGTCATAATTATATTTGCATTATTAAACATCAGTAGCGATTTGTCAAGGATTTGTCATCAACCGAATTTAAAACATTGTTTACCGGAATGCTGCTCAGTCCTTCGTTCTTCTTGCGAAAGAAACACTGTATCCTATTGAAAAAAACTTGACTTTCATCCCTGTGGATAGCTATGGCTTCATTATGCAAAAAACACTATAAATTTTCGAAATCTAAAGATTCCTACTTCCTACTGATTCCATTTTGTTTACATCAGTGACATTCACTGAATTTCAACGTCAGTTACCAAAATTTGGCGAGGTAGAGAATGTCATTTGGCATTCAAGTTTTGTATTGACTTTTGTTTCGTGCAATGAAGTTTTTTAAATAAATAAACAAAACAACATCCACATACCTATTCAATTTATCCGGCGGACTCTTTGGTAGATTGCGGCATGATTCATGAAAACTTAAAATGAAAACTCACATAAACACACTTTCAAGGCGCTTGTTGGTGCTTTTATTGCTTAATGGGAAAAGTTGCAGGGATAATTTTTTGTGACAAACCCGAATAACGTTGTGCCATATAATTGATAAATAAGATTATGAGAATAAAAAGGCAATTTCGTTCGCTCAGGGAATTAAATACGTATTTTTTGCCTTGTTCAGAATTTGTGGTTAAAACGTAACTATCTATTAAAGTTTTAATCATTGTTGCTAGTAATGTTTTTATTGAAGTAGAACTTCTGCTAGCTTAAATTAAATGTTTATATTGAAGCGAAATAGTTTCTGTCTAAAATTTCATTTTTTTGACAAGCTTTTATAGCCGGTTGTACTTTTCTTTGACATACATCAATTGCTCACTGAGACGATTCTAAACAACCTAAACTTTGTAGGATTTATCCATTACAGAGTTTCTAAGGCTACCCGGCTTAGTCATAAGACCAGCCCCGTGGTACCATAATTTATTATTGTATTGTCATCAAAGTTAAGTACGTATGCAAAATTTCAGTTTAATCGGTTGAAGGTATCTGCTTCAAAATTGAGATACAAGATTCCATCCGAACAAACAATTACATATATGGTTCAAACAGTTACGTATATACGTACATTGCAAGTTAAATAAAATACCTTAATTGTAAAAGTTTAAAAATGTTATGCTTTGAGTGAATTTTCGCTTCAATATAAACATTGTTGCTCGTTTGATGTCTTAAACTAAATGCTTATTTTCTTTTGTAGATAAAAATCCTTAGCAGTAATCCGTACAAGTGTTTTCCAGAAGAGCAGGTCTCAGTCGAAACGATCCGGTGATCGGGTAGTAGATACCCAGTTCTTAAGAGGTAATACTGCTGCTCATACTTCCACCCGACCTTTTCGTGGCACGGCCAAAATGTTTTTGTTTTTATAGTTACCTATTGTGTTTTATATCATTATTATTATTTTTTATCACTTCTGTCACACTTCTCTCTATGTAATTAATTATGTATTATGGTCACGTCACGAAGAAATGTATATCTTTCTTTCTTTCTTTCTGTCTTTCCATATCGCCCGTTTAAGCAAGGAGCGATAGCGGTATCCATTCAAATTAAAATACCTTTCTAATTTTGTGTTTTTTCCGAATGTTATTAAATAGAATTTCGTTATAGATCTTTGAAATTAGCCCACTATAATATAAAAATGTGTAATAATAAGCGGAAAACCGAAATTTAATAACGGTATTTTGTATGGAGCTGAATAACGGTGTTCAATCCCTGCGTTTACGTTAGTTTGCTGCTGGTAACTATGACGTGCTGACCTTCAACATGCAACCAATCGAGCGTCGTGGAGAGGAACACTTGCTAGACTACGTCGGTGGAGTCACAATCTTCAGCATTGGGGTACCGATTCGACAAGAAGAGGAGGAACTATGGCGTCTCATACAAACGAGGTTCAAAGTTAACGTTACCGGATTTCAGAAATCGAGGTTTTATTCTCGATGTTCTCCTCCTCGAAAACTTAACCAATGGTAATAAAATTTAAGGAATTACGAGTATAAGGGACTTTTCTGTGTAGGACCGTTACAATTTTTATGTTTAAAATAATAAAATTTTGTATAGGCGTCTGTTTGTAGCAAAACCAGACACCTAGTACATAAATATGAAGCCTAAAAATTGAAACGGTCCGACACACAACCTTTCCTTCTCTTTCGGTTTCCAAAATATCGTTACGATGTTCCTGAGGAAAAATGAGCAGTAGTATTTCCTCTTAAGACTACACACGAGCGTTAAGTCATGTTAATGTTTCATAAATTCATAATTCACCAGATAATCCATAGTAGAACTACATTTCATTTTTCTTTTTTTTTTTATCTAGCCTATAGGACTGTCCCACTGCTGGGCAAAGGCCTCATTTTTCTTATGACATAATATTATATTCGAATATTGTAATATATTTAGGGGTTATTTTGCAGTGTCTATTGACATCTGAGGTTAGTATAGAAAAACCATACAAAGATGAAAGCTCAAAGAAAAAAATACATTTCCATTGTTTTCAAGTAAACAATGCAAAGGTCGACATGCATAGCAACGCACAAAAAGCATAAGGAAAAATTTGAAAGGTTATCTGGGCGTCAGGGTGGCGGAAAGGTTAACGCGCTGGACCAGCAATCCAGAGGGTTCGATTCCCGGCCTCTTCCACCAAATTACGCATTTAAATGTTTCTTTGAGCTTTGATTTTTGTATCAATGGTTCAATATAAAAATTTTGGTGTGAAGCAATCAGACATTACATGTTTCATAAATTTATTAGTATAATTATGTTTAATTTTTGTAAAATCTTCGAATACATTCTAGCTGTCTGTATGTCGCGGTTTAATCTGTGCTCTCCAAACACTCATATCTCGTCAATCGATAGTCACTCGAGCCGTTTCGGTCCTTCCCAAAAATAGAACGTTATTTTCTACGTTTCGGTAGCTAAGTAACTCTTTCATAGACATTTATTGTTGAAAAACGGTAAAAAAACACGATTAATTTGAATAGGATGGCTAAGAACTAACTGTTTCCACTCTCACCACAAAGAAAATGACAAAAGAAAAGAGTATCAGAATTTATAGCTTAGAATACAAGAACCCTTATGTTGGGAACGTGGACTGTATGATTAATTGAAATAATAACTCATTTGAAGATATAATATCCCGCCAGGCAAGCGGGAGACCGTGAGATGTGGTCGCTTCGGAGTGTGAGTGGTAAGTGAGCTGTAGCTGGGGGCGCGGGGGTATTTGTGCCCGCGCCACTAGCGCTCGGCGTGAGTGCGCATCAACGCGCTTAAAACTAGGCCACGCCTCCGAATTGCCTCTTGGGTTCGTTTATTAATTAAGTAAACATTACACATTTTATTCACAGACATAGTACACATTAAAATAGGTAAGTAAAAACAAAGAGAATAAAAACGTTTATCTTAAAACTAACACACAAGACATAAATTCGGTAATAAGTAACACGTAAACAATAAATCAAATAATTAGCAATTAAACGGTAGAAAACAACACTTACGTACTATATTATAATTAAGAGATCGACATACGTGATTCTATACAACATATAGGGTTATTTCCCACAGTCTTCCCCCCGTGTGCGAACACCGTCTCCGAGTTTTTCTAGGAAATAACGATAAGTCTGGAGGCTGGGCGACGTATGGGCCCTGCGGCTGTGCGAACTTCCGTTACTCTCACATTGCCGTCGGGTCCTGGATAAGTCTTTATCACCTCGCCTCTAGGCCAAGTTCCGCGTGGCATTGTGCTATCGACTATGAGCACGATATCGCCTTCTTTTACGTTTGCGTGTGCGGATTGGCTCGGTCTAGCTCTCAGAGTAGGGCGGTATTCTTTGATCCAACGCTGCCAAAAATGGTCGGCTAAGCGCTGCGCTGTCTTCCAGGAGTTCGAGGTCAATACGACGTCCGAGAAAGCGCCAAAGGGCGACATAGCGTTGGAGCGACCCAGGAGAAAATGGTTGGGGGTAAGTGCTTCTTCATTGTTCAGCACGACAGGCGTAAGTGGTCGCGAATTGACGATGTGCTCGGCTTCCAGCAGTAGCGTGTGCAGCACCTCGTCATGAGGGTGCTTTTCTTTAAGGGTTACTCGCAGCGCAGTTTTGATGGAGCCTACGAGTCGTTCCCAAGCCCCGCCGGCGGAGGGGTTGCCAGGCGGGATTTTCTTCCACACGATCTGCTTATGCTCGGCGAACTGCTGCATGTCCGTCTCTATGTTGCGGAGAGCGTCTGCTATTTCACGTTCGGAGCCCACAAAATTGGTAGCGTTGTCCGAGTATATTACGGTCGGAGTTCCGCGCCGAGCCATCATTCTTCTTAGTGACATGATCATGGACGAGGAGGAGAGGGAGCTCACGAGTTCGAGGTGTACGGCCCGGGTAGTTAGGCATGTGTACAAAGCTCCCCATCTCTTTTCGTGTCGTCGTCCGACCGTGACGGTCATTGGCCCGAAGAGGTCGCATGCAGTGGCTGTAAATGCGGGTTGATTAGCCATGAGCCTTTCTTTAGGTAAGTCGCCTAAGGGGGCCTTTGAGGGTGACCCCCTACGGGTACGACACCATTGGCATCGGTTGCATATAAATCTTAGCGCGCCTCTTAGCCCTATCACGTGATATTTTTGAGTGATTTCATTCATCACGGTGAAGTGGTTACCGTGGTTGAAGGTCACGTGACAGTGTTGTATCAGCAATCGGGTGAAGTCTTCTTTCGCGTGGAGAATCGGCGTGGCAGTATCTCGATCAATTCGCCCATCTAGCAGCAGGGTTCCGTGGCTGTCCATCTTCACGGCTAACTTGCTGAGCGCCGACTTCTTCGGTAAATTTCGCCCAGCCTCCAAGTGCTTTATCTCCTCGCTGAATGACGCCCGTTGACTTCGTTGAATGTTCAATAATTCAGCGATTTTCAAGTGATCATTTTTTATATCCGTTTCTGTATTCAATTTGAGCAATTTGGCTTTGAATACCTCGGCGGCTAGCAGTACGGTAGCAGTGGCCCTAATCAATCGCGAGTATCGCGAAAAACGCTCTACTAGCGGTAAGGACGGAAACGACGTAAGTGACCTATCGCTAATGGCGGTTACGACCTTTTTAATGGGACGCTCTTCCCCGGTCGCGGGCAACGTGCTACGTTCTGATTTGTCTATCGGCCAATCTGATTCGCTCTTTAGGATAAATTCGGGGCCGCTGAACCATCTATGGTCCTTGTTAAACTGTAAGGGGACGCCTTTAGTAGCGTCGTCCGCAACGTTCTCCGAGCTCGGGACCCACCTCCATTCCGTAGGCTTAGTACTGTCCTCGATTTCGGCTAAACGAAACGCTACGAAGCTTTTATACGATCGCGGGTCCGATTTTATCCATGACAGAACGGTGCGTGAGTCTGACCAGTAGTGGCAGCTCTTTATATCGTAACTAGTTTGCTCCTTAATGGATTTAGCTAACCTGCATCCTAATACGCAGCTCTGTAGCTCTAGTCGGGGTATAGATATAATCTTTAACGGACTCGCACGCGCTTTGGCTGCTACTAGCCGTGATGTCCTACCGCGGTTGCGTATATTTTTTCGCTAGCGTCGCAAAAAACATGTAAGGAGCCTTGCCTATTGCTGGCCGGGACATAACGTTCTAGTTCTAGCCCTTTAAGCTGCTGTATGTTTTGTATATAGCTATTCCATGCGGGAACCGATTCGGGCAATATCGTGTCGTCCCATCCTATTCCTGTTCTCCAGGTGTCCTGGATGAGGACCTTGCCTAGGGCTGACACGGGAGAGGTGAATCCGTGAGGGTCAAAAAGAGCCATTACGCTACTAGTCACCTGTCTTTTGGTGGCCAGTTTTTTGCCCTCTAGGACCTCCTGCGGCGTGTTACGCAGATTTATGTTAAAACCTAGGGTATCGCGTTCGTGATTCCATATAAGACCTAGCGTTCTTTCTGCGTTACTACCGCCTATCACCGTTTCCGACTTAGAGCTTTTATCTGTGATATCTGACAGCACATAAGGATGACTCGAAGCGAAGCCTTTCAATTCGAATGAGGCTTTGGCGTTTAAATTTATTACGTCATTAACTATTTGTTTTGCCTCGACTTCGTTTTCGTCCATTGCTATCAGAAAATCGTCCATATATGCATTATTTATTGTATATTCGGCGGCTTTAGGGTACGTGTCCTTGTGATAGTCTGCATTCCTATTCTTAACGTATAGGGCGGTTGTCGGACTAGAGTTTGCGCCGAAAACTAATCGTTTCATCCTAAATTCTGAAGGCTCACTCTGTCCGTCTCCCTCCCTCCATAGGAAACGTAGACTATCTCTGTCTCGCTCTAACACTTCGATCTGAAGGAACATTTCCCTAATATCCGCAATAACTGCGATTTTTCCTTCGCGGAAACGCAGCAGTACGCCGAATAACGACTGTAACAGGTCCGGACCTGGGAGGAGCGCGTCATTTAAGCATTTTCCGAATGACCTACTAGCTGCATCGAAAACCATTCGCATGGAGCCTTTTTGAGCATGATACACCGGAAAATGAGGCAGGTACCAGGACCTCCTGGCGTCCTCGGGCGGTGGCGATTCCATTCTCTCTGCGTAGCCTTTAATAAGCAATTTATTTACTTGCTTTTCGTACTCAGACTTTAAATTCGCGTCTTTACTCAATTTATTTTCGAGAGAGTGTAATCGCTTCAACGCCTGTGATTTGTTACTAGGTAAGGACTCGTCATCGCACTTCCATAATAGGCCGGCCTGATACCTATTTTCGTTCAACAACGGTTTGCAAGTCGCATCTAATAACTCTAACGCGCGTTGCTCAGGGTCGGACTTGGGCGGACGGTTTTCTACACCTAGTGACTCGATACTGAAATGTTCTTTTATCATGTCAGCTATCTCATTTTCGCTCACTTTCGCGGGACGCAAGTGGTTTACGACGAATGCGCGGTTACGGGGGACGTCATGGCTACCATGGAGTACCCATCCAATTTGGGTTAGGGAAGCCACTGGGAGGCCTATGTCTCCGCTTAAAATGCGACGAGAGACCAGTAAATGCCAGTGATCTTGCCCTATAATCATGGTAGGAGCCGCCTTGTCGTAACATAACTCGTCTTCAATTTCGCGTAAATGTTCGCACTTGTTCACTATATCACGTGATACCTCTTGCGTCGCGAGATTGAGCCTATTAATTGTGTATGCGGACATTTTCTCTAGATGCCTACTACATGCGCCACGGATGGAAAAACTTATTTTGCAGGACTCCTTATCCGATATCGAATTTCCACCAACGCCTTCAATCGCGAGGATCTCAGTTTCCTCTCGCGGGGCTATTGCGTCAGCGACATGCCGTTCGATTAGGGATATGGAACTACCGTCATCCAGGAGCGCGGTCGTGTGGATGGTGCCCAAGGGGCCCGACAGCTCTACTGGGATGATTTTTAGGTAGGTATTCGCGCTACGCAAATGGTTAACTATTCCGTTAGTACTGCGCGAAGGAGTCGATTTAAGCATCAATCCGTGTAGCATTCTATGATGCCCTGATTCGCATTGATTAAAGCCGCAAGGTGTGTACTTGCATTTTACGGGGCGCTTATGATTGGAATCCAAGCAACGAAAACACAGCTTATGTGTTTTGATGGCTTCCCATCTTTTTTCTACTGACATTTTCACAAAATCTGCACATTTAATTATTGAGTGCTCACCGTTGCACAATATGCATTTAATGCCATTCGTAGGCGGGGAATTCGTCTGAGTATTGCGCTGGGATTCCATCACACGCGGCCGTTGGGCTTTTTTTTTATTATTAGAGAAGTTATTTTTATTATTATTCGGCCTAGTGTTAACCTGCGCCACAGTATGATGGGAGATAATCATCGCAATCTGAATCTGATGAGTCGTAATTGAAGCTTGATACGTGCGAGTGGGACGGGCGGCGCTCTCTCGCTCCCTCACCGCGCATGCGCGGGGCGGGGCCGTGAGAGATCTCGTTCACGAGATTTACCGGCTGTCTAGCTCGCTGCCTACTGTGCGTTTTTCTTGTTGCTACACTAATTTCGTTTAGAAATTGCGACATGGCTACAAGACCTGGTACAGACTTATTATTGATTCTATATTTATTCCATTCATAACGCACTATCAGATTCATTTTGTCGATAATTTTATTTACTAATTCCGGCGCGTAAAGGAACTCGTTTTGGCGGAGAGCTTTAATAGTGGACACTACGTTAGCGACAGTTCCCGTGAATGCGGTAATGTTGCTATTATCCTCAGCTAAACGCGGCATGCGTTTTACGTTATGCATTTCCGCCAATACGATCTCCTCGGGATCGCCAAAATGCCGTTCTAATGCCTCTATTATTTCGTACGGATTCGACACGGTGTACATAATGGATTTTACAGCCAGCCGGGCTTCTCCGCGCAATGCCCTACGTAGCCTGCCTATGTTGCTTACGTCTGAGAATAGAGGCGAACTATCGTCGAATTCTGACCGAAATGCTATCCACTCGGCTATATTGCCGTCGAACGGCGTCAACTCGGGCACGTGTCGTTGAATGACCGGCGTGCTTTTACTACGATTGACGGCGTCGACTACCTTGTTAGATAACAATTCGAAGTCCCTATTCGCGAAAGCACTACGTTCGCGCTCTACTGGAGCTTCGCGCGGCGCGAAACTGGGCCCTATTGCCTGCATCGGACAGTCTATACGCTGTTGTTGCTGTACCCAACCTAACACACGCGTGTCCCTAGCAGTCGGCTCGATTGTCAATGGCACATTTGAATTGTTGGATGCCTCAATACGTGCAATTTCCAAGCGATTCTTCGCCGCCATTGACGCCCGTTTCGCTTGCTCTAATTCCGCGTTATGTAACTCTAATTCGGCCATTAAAACGGATAACTGCGGATTAACACTGCCTAAGGGCGCGCCTACCACAGTGCCCGATGCACTCCTACTATGTCTAGGTATATCGTGCTGAGGGGGACGTTCATGTAACGGAACGTCTAGATTCTGATCGGAATCGTAATTCACTGGGGGGCCTGCTGGCGGCGGCGCGGCGCCTTCTAACTGAATAACGTTCGCGGGATGTGCCGGTTCGTTCACTTTGCCACTGCTACCTAAACCACCACCGCTGGTGCCTTTGCTCCACGTATTTGTACTATCACTTGTTGTCAACCCGGGAGACGGTGTCGCTTCGTCCGTACGGACGCTTCGCGAGCGTAAATGGCGCACATATTCTTCGTCTGCTGACATGGTGATGCGCGGAACACACGGGGGGGGGGGAACACTGAACCTAACACCTACGCGAGCGTTACGGGAGATTGACGTCACTGTAACGCTCGAGAACCTAAGTCCCTACGTATTCTTCTTTATTCTTTCTTCTTTTCTTCTTTCTTCACGTGATTACCTCCACGCAAAGGACGCAAAACAAGTCTGCGTTTGGCACCGTTAGGTGCAGAGATGTATGCCCCAGCTAAAGCTGGCGGAACTGGACCAAGCCAGACCAAGCGACTAAAGTCGCCGAATTAAGGAACCGAAGCCGAAGCCTCTCAAAATTCCCGGGGTCGAGCAAGCTCTTCCCCTAGTGAGACAGTTGCCCTAAGGCCACAAGAGACAGTATGATGCACGCCGCACGACGCGCAGGCTCTTGAGGTGATTTTCTAAATGGGCAGGAGCTCTTCGTAAACAGGAATCTTGAGGCTTCGTTTTTCACAGGTATCTCTTCATAATAGACAGGAATCTCTTCAATATTGGACCGCAATCTTGAAATTTCTTTCTTGACAGGAATTTCTTCAATATTAGACGGCGACCTTGAGATTTCTTTCTTGAGACTTCTTTATTGTGGCTTCTGGCTTCTTTAGACGCTTGGTGCTGCTTCTTCTTTATTGATCCGGATCTTGAAGTACCATTGTTGGGAACGTGGACTGTATGATTAATTGAAATAATAACTCATTTGAAGATATAATATCCCGCCAGGCAAGCGGGAGACCGTGAGATGTGGTCGCTTCGGAGTGTGAGTGGTAAGTGAGCTGTAGCTGGGGGCGCGGGGGTATTTGTGCCCGCGCCACTAGCGCTCGGCGTGAGTGCGCATCAACGCGCTTAAAACTAGGCCACGCCTCCGAATTGCCTCTTGGGTTCGTTTATTAATTAAGTAAACATTACACATTTTATTCACAGACATAGTACACATTAAAATAGGTAAGTAAAAACAAAGAGAATAAAAACGTTTATCTTAAAACTAACACACAAGACATAAATTCGGTAATAAGTAACACGTAAACAATAAATCAAATAATTAGCAATTAAACGGTAGAAAACAACACTTACGTACTATATTATAATTAAGAGATCGACATACGTGATTCTATACAACATATAGGGTTATTTCCCACACCTTACTTCTACTATAATATAAATATACATATAGTTACATATACATGGTAGACCAGAAATGAAAAGCTGAGACGTACCTAATTATCTACCTATATGCTAGTCAAGCGTTGTCAAGTGAATTAGTTTCCAAGTTCCCATACATTCTAATACATACGATTTATTTGGTTGCAAAGGGTTTTTTTTCGGATTCGGTTAAAAATGCAACCTGTGCCAGTCACATACGAAAAAAACCGAGACGCTACACTCGCGCGGTCAAAAATTTACCTAATTCCTGGCAAAAGCATCCGTCAACGCACGATTAGAAGAGGAAAATGTTCACCAAGAAACCGTGGATGCAACGTCACATCCGAAACATTGATAAATCACTTTAATAAATCACATTTATACGCGATTAAACCCCATTTCGTGGCGTAGCGTATATCGTGGCGATAACTTATTACATATCAATCATCTTCGTTCCTCCTTCTCCTTTAGACGATATTCTCAATGCTCGTAGCCTCTCTGAACATTTTTTTCGTAGACTATATTGCGCCAGCTTACTTGATACTGGGTTGCGTGGATGGCATCGCAAATTCAGGTCTTGAGGGAACAGCGTATCTGGTCCGACCTGCGTGTTGGGCTTTGTCCTTTGGGCCGTCTCCCGCATACATTTATTTATGATGGTGTCCTGAGCGGCCGCGGTACGCGCACCACAAACGAGCTGAAGTGCACGTAGTGGCGGGACTGCAGCTGTTGCACCCTCAGCGAGAAGCCAGTCTTCCGGCAAACGTACTCCACCACATCGTCAGCCACGGCGGAGGGATGGAAGCGCGACACATACCTCTATGTCGCGCCTTACTCGGTGTACATTACCTACCAGCAGCTTTTCTAAATTGTCACCTTTCTGGCAATGTGGCCAAAGAAATCGAAACTGCTCCGCATGCATATAGCGCTGAGTTAATCGGAATCTTGAGCCCGAAAAGAATGGACTCGTTGTTCGGTAATTCTGATAGCGGATTTTCGGAAATTCCACGATTTGCGCAACTAGCGGCACGGCGAGCGTTTGAGCGAGAGATCCAAGCGCGACGGCCATACGAGTGAGCGCGACACACGTACCGCGCACCGCTGCTGCTGCCACTGTCGCGCAAAGTCTCTGTCCGACATACGGTATTAAAAAAAATACAAGGATTTTTTGCCGACAATTCCTCCATACACTACTGTAGTAGGAAGTAATGCCGAATTCACTTCGCTTTGTTCTAAAAGATAATAGGATTTATGGAACTCAAAGCGTAATGTGTGCGTTATGAACTGCAGCGACAAACTGCTAATTGGAACAAAGCGAACTAAGTTCGACCTCAAAAAAGGATTCCTACTATACTATAGTGATGTGAATAACTGACAGTTTATTTACCGTACCATCGTACCATCACCCACACAAATAACAAATTACTCATCGTCAAATCAGCATACAAAACCTAATACCGGATTCCTGAATGGTCCCAAAAACAAAGGAAATGTAGGAACAAATTCCTTGGCACCTAGTGAAACAAGGGTGTATCTTACGACAACCATCACAGGGCGATACACCTTTGTCACCCCGAGACTTACTTGGGTCAGCTCCATTCGGGACCCTTTACACTGTTTACCCTGATCAGGGCTCCGTCAATAGAAGAGGGACAAAAAGGGAGGGTCTAATCAGTTTGTTTAGGTTGGCAGTACCTGTATGTAGGAAGGGTCAATTTAATTATAGAATCGGCAATCAAGAGAATAAAATCCGTTTGAAGTTGCTTCGAATGATGAGTAAGGGTGAAAAAAAAAAACAATATTATATCGTCGTGATGTGCATGATGCAAATATTTACTACTTCATACTTCAAACTTACTATAGCCATAAAACAAATTATTACAAGCTAAATTAATTTAGAACATCCCTGACAAGTTTAGTAGCTATTCATCATGAGAATCTCATTCAAGGAGTGTATAGAAAATGCCAATAAAACTGAACATAGCAACAAAATTTGGAATTCAATATTGGACGGGATCTTGTACTAGGTATACTAGTAGTAGTCGGTCATCAATGGCATCATGACACTCTTCTTTAATAGGTAATATAGAAAATGCTACTAAAACTAAACATATAACAACAAAATTTAGACCTCTTATCTTGAATGTCCAGTCCACGTTATGTTATTTCAATGAAAGCTAAATATCTCGAAGAAGACTGTTACTATATACACTAAGCTAAGAACCATCTTGACAGATAAGCTTCTCGATTAAAAAAGCCGCGCTCAAATTCATCCGTATGGGTGCTGCAATGCCAAAGCCAGACACACAGTTATCCATGTTAAACTCATCACCCCCTCGTTTTTGGCTGGGGTTTAATATAATAATAGCACTCACAAGAAATAGAAAAATATACCAATAATATCAATCTCGTTGGCACATTGAATTGATACAATCGAATGGAAAATCCTTATACATCTCGACCTCGAAGACTACAAAAGACGTAAATAACAGGCAGTTTCCAAGAATGTATTGCGACTGATGATAGCTTTCAGTATGTTTTCCAACAGCACGTACTCTTTATAAATAAAAATAAATAAACATTGAATAACCCCACATACATCGATCTAGTCCCACTAGGCTTAGGTTATGGGCACTAGACCACGATAAATACTTACTACGTATAGATAATACCTAAATATAGAAAACATCCATAGCCCAGGTACAAATATTTGAGTTCATCACACAAATATTTGTCCGTCACCCTAGGCCGTAACTCGGATTTTCTGCTTGCCACGCGGGGAAAAAATCTCACTTCCTGGCCAAGGCAAGACGTAAAACTTTAGACAAACCACTGGTGGTAATTCACGTCATTCATTCATAAAGCCCCAGATCGCATATTTATGGCCCGAACTGAAGGTGAGGTATGACCAATACCTGCGATCTGGGACATTCACCAATTCACCACCCCAGGTATGTAATGTTATAAATTAACTATTTCTTGCCGGGATGCGAACCCAGGTGCTGTACTGCGTCGCATCATCCAATGGCATTTGTTTTTTGCTTATATAAAGCATTTTGCTTGTTTAAATATTCGCAAAGAAGCCATCATACAAAACACACCACTCGCTAGCGATGGCTAACTAACTGTTTTCACTCTCACCACACAGAAATTTACAAAACAAAAGAGCATCAGGATTTGTAGCTCCGAATACTTGAACCCTAGTCTTACATTTAGTCTCTGCTTTTATCTAGATGTTTTCCCTGCCGAGAAAATTGCTGTTACCCGTTACGGGCGGGTTATAACGTCCATATCCACTTCACGGTATCCACAATGTCTCAGCACCTGTTGCCAAGGGTCCAACTGGTCCAAGTTAGAAGTATAAGCGGTATCTAGAATATGCTTGTGAATATGACTCCTAAGTCGTAGCTTCTCGTCCGCTAAAATTTCGTAAAAATTGGTTAAGATTTGGAGGAGGAAACATACGAGAACGAAAAATAATCGAGGGATTAGAATAACCCGGTCACGTTAAGTTTGGACCTCATTTATATCCGACGCCATAGTTATCGGATGCAAACTTTACGTAAACTGATAGTATAATAAATAAATAAATATTAACACGTTCGCTAAGGAATTAAGTTAACTTGTAATTAGCCATACTTGTACCGATGCCGTAGTGATACACCACTCGACCTAGTTCCAAGCTAAGCAAAACTTGTACTATGGGTACTAGACGAAGATATGAATACATATACTTATAGATAATATCCATGACCCGGGAACAAATATTGGAGTTCATCACACAAATATTCGCTCCGGCCGGGATTCGAACCCAGAACCGCCGGCTCAGTAGGCAGGTGCCTACAAGCCGAGCCAACCGCGTCAGTATGGGAAAAGGAACTGTGATAACTGATAACTTAACACTTTGTCTTACAAAAGGAGTCACTAACTTTTGCCTTGAGCCTCAAGCAGTTGGGTTTCCCAACTGACCCCCGTACGTCATAGCTGATTGCCAGTTTATCAACGTTACCTCGGTCTCCAATTCTCCTAACACTTTGTCTTGGTAGTGGCATTGTATGTAGGTAAGTGTTGTACTCACTTGCTTGAAACCGAAACTCGGGAGCTCGATGTTTCTAATAGGCTTGGTACAGTTTTTGGATTTATTTATTATTATTATACAGGGTATAAAAACTTAGACGTAAGAAAGATCCTACAAAACTGTATTCACAGTTTGACTGTAGGGTATCATCATCATCATCATCATTATTATAGGTATCGTCTCTGATTATTATAGCTACTACAATAAAACTACGTTCACATGAGGTATGTGAATGACCACTGAATGACACTTTGCGTAAGCATAATGTCACTCAAGTGTTTGTAATAGGTATTTTTATAAAGCTAATTTTAATTTCGGCTTGCTCGGCTCATGGCGGATGTCTTCTGGCAAACTGTTGAGGAAGTACAGGAGTCTTTTGCTTAAGCCTTAAGGTCCTGTCACCAAAATCGTTGTTAACCCGTGGTACCTCAAACTTGCCTGAGGACACCGACCTTGTGCCATGCTTATGGTCTACTAATATTAGATTATGCTCCTGTTTGCCATGGTTATTTACTGCTAAAAGATATTTATGCTTTTAACAGACTAGGAGTATTTTACAGATTTTATATAATTTACCATGACCATGAATTTTTTTTTTCCATAGTCCTTGCTGTTGGGATCTACTGCAGGTCATTAATTTCTCTGTACCATGGTTTCGCCGTTTTTTTTATTGACAATATGACAGTTCTGAATAATAGTGGCTGAAGGAATCTTTGCCTTCGAAACTTAATTGTCGGACGACCTCGTGAGTGTGGCGGGGTGTCGATGGATGCAGTCTCCACGGGATCGCGTTTTGTGTCGAGCTATGTTCAGCAGTGGACGTATGTGGCTAACAGATAGATAGATAGATGATTTAACATCAGTCTACCTATATGGACTATATAAACAATAAGGATGTACTTATTAGGGCGTTTATTAATAAGAACGTTTTCGAAAAAAAAAATCCAAATCCCTGTTTTGTCCACAATTTACCATTTTTTAGTTGATCCTACTCTGAATCGATAGCATTTTCAGTGTGAAGAATAAAAAAAGTTTCCCTTTGTATGTGAATTTTAGTTTCCACTACGTAACGCTCATGCAAATAAAAAAAAAGGTCATCTTTATTCTTTAAACGTGACATAATGGAACGGACAAAAGGACACTTTTTTATCCTTCACACTGAAAATTCTATCGATTCTAGTTAACATGAACCCAAAACTGTCAGGTTCAGGAAGAAACAAGAATTCGGGTTTTTTTTGGAAAACCCGTATCTACATTATTTCACCAAAACATGTCCAGATAATGTAGGCACGCCACAATTTCCCAGGACACTTCAAGTTCCTTTTCCTGTTATATTGAGCCTCCCAAAATAACTTATTTACATAAAATAATGTTTGTCTCAGCCGTGGCTACGTACACTGAGGGAGGAAAGTGTGTTATGTGAAACTAAGCGATTTCGTGATAGAAATAAAAATTAAATACAGGGTGTGGCCTGTAACAGGAACAATATCAACTATAATAATAACAAGAATAGCAATATAACAAAATAACGACAGCAACTAGTGTCTGAGTAGAACTCGCGGGTTTGTTAAAATTAGAATTTGTTTACGGTTTCAACCATATCCGTGCCATCTTGAAAATTTTAAAACAACTGAATAGGATATACAATCTATATACTCATCGAACCTAATACTCATGAAATTTCATGAAAATCGGTTGAGAAATGTGGCCTGTAGGCGAGAACAGCCTGAAATCTGAACATCCAAACTAATTAAACTAAGCAACATTTGTTTAGCAACTTTTATTTATAATAATAGTGGTTTTCTTTCCACAGAACCTTTACGCTTAATACGCGTCGGTTACCCCAGCTTCATCTCCCATCCCCACCCTTCAGAAACGTCTGAAGGCGGGTTTTACTGTATTCGCATCAGCTGTGTGAAATAGCAATTGATTCAGACCCTACTGATTATTTTACAAAATAATCCGCGATATAATAACGTGCTAGCCAATTAGTGCTAACCCGTTATATTTACTTATTTTTTATTGCACTTTATCGGGACAAGAAGAACTGGCGTGCTCTCGTTAGGGAGGCTAAGACCCTGTTTGGGTCACTGCGCCAAAATAGTTAGCTTTTCGTTTCATTGATGGTCATTTATCACTCATCGACCGGAAAACGAGAATCTATCATCGTTTTTCATTTACATAATACTCATTTTCACACACCATCACTGCAAAACTGGACTTAATCGTGTGTATGATTTATTAAAATAGGTATGGGAGATCAAAGAGCTGGGAATCCTTTCAACGAATGAGCTTGGCAGTAGGAGTGTATTTTGATGTTGAATTATACAAAATACTACAAATTATTGACATGAAAATGCTCAATATGCCATGAAATAAAGAAAAAGTTCGAAAGAAAAAAAAAGCCAGAACAATTAAAGAATGAGGGGCAGAATGTGGCTTCAAAGGCACGCAAATATTAGTATTTTTTATGTCCAACGGCAAATTTGAATAGGAATCCTCATAATTCAACAAAACAATAGGTAATTGTAGAACAACAATGTACTTAAAGATACCTTTTCACAGTAAAAATGACAATGTATTTATTTTTCCATACCATGTATAATATCTTTACCTTTAGGAATGTCGAACTTCAACAGTCATTTTTGACTATTAGAGCACTCTAAACGTATGTAGTGGGTGTATATCGACTCCTAGAATTATTTATGGTAGAATTTTTTGTAGGCGGTAGCAAGCGAACGGCGGACCAAGTCGTTTATGGCGCCGTGACGGTATAGGCGACCGGCGCTTCTGGGACATGAGAGGCCGTGTCGACCCAGCTGATCCACGCCCTTGCCGCAGGAGCACGTGTGTGGGATGCATATTCTTGACCCAAGCCTCAGGCAAAATGCTATTCGCAGGCAGCCTGGGTCAAGAAGTGTTCCCACGTTGTGGGAGGGCAGAGCGCGGAGCCAGTGACCTGATTCAGGCGCAGACACCGCCAAGATACGGGCACGATCTGAGTCGTCAGAACTATTGTCGATCAGGGCTGTATGGGATGCCTTGAGACGAGGAGCGTCCCAGGCCCTCTGACAAGATTTGGAGGATGGAATGTCAGCTCCCGGACAAGATTCACACCAAGCATTTCTTGCCTCCGCCAGGCTCGCTAGCTCTGTGTCGGAAATCTGTTGAAGGTCTAAAATAATACCGACAAGAGACAACGAGCTGTAGGCGGAGGACAAGAACGCCGGAAGTGCCACTCCAGTCGACGAGCGAACGCCCAGGCCCCCAAATCTTATTGGGAGAACCGCTTGAGTCCAGGTTCTGTCATCGAAATTAACGTTTAATATTTTTGAAATTGTCGACCGAAGGGAATTGTCTATGGCTGATAAAATAGATGGAAATTTCCATATCGGGCAACTGCGGATTAAATACATGAATTTTGGTGTGAATAAGCAGAATCGGATAATAATAAAATTGGGCAAGTGCGAGCCCGACTCGCGCATGAAGGGTTCCGTACCTATACATATATATAATCTATAACAAGTTTGTTGTATGGGAGCCCCCCTTTAATATTTATTTTATTTTATTTTTAGTATTTGTTGTTATAGCGGCAATAGAAATGCATCATCTGTGAAAATTTCAACTGTCTAGCTATCACCGTTGTTGAGATACAGCCCGGTGACAGACGGACGGACGGACGGACGGACAGCGAAGTCTCAGTAATAGGGTCCCGTTTTTACCCTTTGGGTACGGAACCCTAAAAAGTGCCATGTGTGGGTTAATTTCAAATAAAAGGATAATATGATGATAATCAATAGGATGATATTATATTTGCAAGAATTATGAAAAATTTATGCCGGAATAAAAATTCTGCGAAATGATTAGTCGACGAAGTAAGTATAAAAAATTGGGCAAGTGCAAGTCCGACTCGCGCATGAAGGGTTCCGTACCTATACATATATATAATCTATAACAAGTTTGTTGTATGGGAGCCCCCCTTAAATATTTATTTTATTTTGTTTTTAGTATTTGTTGTTATAGCGGCAATAGAAATACATCATCTGTGAAAATTTCAACTGTCTAGCTATCACCGTTCTTGAGATACAGCCTGGTGACAGACGGACGGACGGACGGACGGACAGCGAAGTCTCAGTAATAGGGTCCCGTTTTTACCCTTTGGGTACGGAACCCTAAAAATAGAATCGATGACAATACAAATACTGTAAGGGTGACGAAATGTTAAAGTAATTCTAGACATTGACAACCACGTAATTTTTTTACTCTGAAGTGAGAAATCGGAAGATCAAATCGGCCCAATCATTTCTCGGTATTTTAGGCTTCATTTAACCAACATAGATTAAGCTCCATTCTTAGAATATAGTTCATAATTATGGCAGTTTTGTATTTTGATCTCCGAGTATGTCTTATTCCAGTTTGGATGAAACAAGCCTTCGTAAACTGTTTCTAAATAAACGGCAGGATGCGTCAAAAACGGGATCCTCTTTTTTATAGCAACCACTTCACCGAATGCTTCATTACATAGAATTTTAATTAAATAGGCGTTGTATAAAAAATGTAACTTAGCAGGAATGGGGGATTACGCTGAAATTAGAAATTTGGAGTTTTTGTCGGTTTACCCTTGTTTTATAGACAAACGTGTTTCGTTGAATTTTCATTTCATAGAAATTTCATTTTATCTAAAGCATTTTAATCTGAAACCATAAAATATTTTGGAATGTTATAACACAGTTATAACGTTCCAATAATGTTGGGTAATATATAATTATTAACTTACCTAAATTAAAATAACGTGTCAAACGTGACTTTACTTCATTCATTTCCAAATTAAGTACGAAACTGTTTCCCCCACAACTGTACCCGACACACTTACGCATCACAAACTTCGCAACAAATTATGAAAATTGAAGCAATTTGTGTAAAGGAATGACGTGTTAACTTTATTTTGCTGGAGACTTTTCTCTGGAATTTTCGGCGAAAATACTTTCTGATTTCCGACGAAAAATTACGCCGACAGCTCAGGTTTTTTGATGTGGGTATTTCTTTTTGTGCCGTCGAGTTGATGAGAAGATTTTTTTGTGTTTCGCTAGACGATGACGAAACGAGCATTTTTCAGGTAGGAATGAAATATGATGATGAAACATGATACAATAAATACCTGCTACGTGGCTTTGATATTGGTGAACTTAAAACTGTAAAATGACAGTAATTTCTGCTCGACTGCGGTAAAAAAAAGTGTTATAATTAGATAGGTAGGTATGTTTTAGAAATGAACAAATAATAAGTTGCGGATCTCTTTTCGTACTTAATTCAAAACTTGTATAAAATCTAGAATTACAAAAAATAGGAGCGACTTAGTGAGCCATTCTATCGTTAAAGGGCGAACTCTTCCAGATAACCTTTGGATAGTGGAATTTGATGCTAAACACACAATGAGCAGGAGATGCAAAAGGCGAATGGGACACATTGGGAGATTGAGAGAGACGTTGGGAGGTTCCTATTTTAGGTTTACTGAGGATCTTCGTACTCATATAAATGTAATTCATAGAAGGATTTTATGCTCATTTAAAATTCGCAAAGATCTGTAACACAAATTAGAGCTCATTCGCAGCGATTAATTAAGTTCAGCCTACCCCGCTCGGGAGAAGCAATTACAAGCCCGGAATTCGTTAATTAAAGATCCCATCAAAAACATAAATGTAAAATGAGAGCCAAGTTCAATATCGCGTGCACTTCGCCGACAAAAGAATTGAGATCTGCAAGGGTGCCAAGTTCTTTGCTCTAAAATTTTTAGATACAAGGACATGCGACATACTCAATGCATTTATTTTACTTGGGGAGTAATTCAATATCAAGATTTGACTTGGCTAGTTTTCATAAACTAACTAAATTTTATAAAAGTAACATATTCATAGTCATAGTTCATTATCAAGCTAACAGTATAAGTAACAAGACGTACACTAACTTGCGTACTTACCTTTACGAAAATAGGTTAATGATTTGATTGATTTTGATTTATAATATAAATTTATATTTTAAAACTAGCCAAGTCACGTCTTGATATTGAATTACACCCCAAGTAAAATAAATGCATTGAGTATGTCGCATGTCCTTGTATCTAAAAATTTTAGAGCAAAGAACTTGGCACCCTTGCAGATCTCAATTCTTTTGTCGGCGAAGTGCACGCGATATTGAACTTGGCTCTCATTTTACATTTATGTTTTTGATGGGATATCATTACTTTTTGTACAGAATTTATTATGATGTGTAAATTACTTAATTATTATTTGTTAATTAGTTCTGTGTGCTATTCTAGTACATCTTTTGAAAGTTTTGAACAAACAAAGAATTTTCCAAAACGGTTAGTACGTATTGGATTTTTATGTGCATGTATGTGTAAGTGTGTGCGTGTGAGTGTAAGTATATGCTATTCTAGTATATCTTTCAAACAAAAAAAGAATTTTCCAAATCGGTTTATAAATGACAGAGTTCTGAGGCAACAACCATCAATAATAATAATAATAATAAAAAACATAAAAAAATCACTGTTTTAGATTTTTATATGTATACACACACAATTACTAAGCTGGATGCCAAATTTCACCTTTCTAGGTCACCTGGAAGTGGGTTAGGTTTTTGATTACTAGTCAGTCAGTCAGTCAGTCAGTCAGTCAGTCAGTCAGTGATAAAAATACCGTTTTTTGGACTTTAATATCTCAATAACTATTTAACCTATATTAATGAAATTTGGGGTTCTACTTGTTCTAAAGGATCTTAATACATAAGCCAAATTTCATTTTTTTATGTTAAATAGATTTGGAGTTATTGGGGGGTCAAAAGTGGCTCCAAACGGTTCGTGTAATATAACACACGGCTGCTGCTCGCCAGTTCCTGCGGTGAACTTGGCTGGACACGCTGCCGCGTGTCTAGATTACGGATTTATTTAGTGCTGGGACTGATGTAAGTCAAAATAATTATGTTATTATTATATAATGTTAAGGTTCCTTATATTTTCAAAATTGCTGATCGTTTTAGGCATTTTTCTCTATGATCAACAATCTTTTTTTTTTAATTTTATCATTGTTACTTTTCGTATAATGTTATTAATTATGTATTGTTATCTTATTTTTTCTGTCTTTCTCTGTCTTGTAACTGTATTCTGTGCATGTACTCGTAGGCAGTAAATAATTTTCTGATTCTGGTTTTGGTTCATACGACGTTCTTTAGATAGTACAGCGCGATACAGCTGAAAGGTTCAAAGCAACGTTTGTCTTTAAAAGAAGTACCCTTTTACATCTCCCAGCTACCTCATTTGCGTTGTTTTCCACTTTCCCTGTACCAATAATCCTCCCAGCAATCAAACTTCTAAATTGCTCCAAATATTTGCGCTTACACATTCAAACAAAACAAATGAAATAAGTAATTAAGCAAAATTGTACCAGTTTGATTTCGAGCTCCACAACTCTCGAAACCAAATGGTCTGATATACGATACGTTTCATGATTCACATAGGATTTTTCGGATTAGAGAAACTCACGTTGTGTAAATTTGTATGTACAGTACCTACAGGTTTACAAAGTGTGAATCCCTTTCCGACGCAAACCAGTTTAGCTAGAGCTCCTCTGCCTCTCATTAGAGTAAAGCAAACAGGCTCCGGAAGGGGTTTAATGGAGATGTGAGGGTCTTATGAAAGTGGTCTAAGATATAATATGGGGCATGGTTGTGTAATTAAAAGACGTTAATAATTATAAATGTGAGTTATTATTGTCACGTAAAGTTATGCTTGTTTTATTCGTGTTGAGATTTTCTAAACAGCTGATTAGTTATTATCATAGAAAAGACCTTTGTTAGGATTTTGTTAGGAGCCTTTTCTAAAATCTTAATTTATTTGTGTTAAAAAAATTGTGTAAAATATGAGAGGGAGGATGTTTGGTCACCTTTTACGATGACGCTTCTATAAGCAACATCATCCAAGGAAAAGTTGAAGGAAAGCCAGGCAGGGGAAGACCAAGAATAAGCTACATAAAACAAATAAAAGAGAAAGTAAACGTCATGTCGTATAGGGAAATCAAGGAGTTGGATATGGATAGGGATAGATGGAGTCAGCTACATACTACATCAGATACACCGACAAGAATTTTACTCTTAAATTGAAAATGAGTTATTCAGGTGTTAAACCAATTGTGTAACTTAACAATTCAAAAAACACAATTCAATTTAGTACACTAAAACAACATTCTCACTACACAGTTGCTTCCTGCTGTCTATCTGTCCCTATGTATCATTAGATCATAAAACTGCGCAACCAATTTTGATGCGGTTTTTTTTAATAGATAGTGATTCAAGAGGAAGGTTCATATTATGTATAATACATGCAGAATTTATCAGCATTGCACCCGTGCGAAGCCGAGGCGGGTCGCTAGTTAAGTATAAAACTTACCCGCAATGCAGTCTTGTAAAATTCTTGAATGCGACATTGCAACAGTCCTAAGTCCTTAGCTCTTAGTAAACCAACTTAAGAGAACAGTAGTTGCAGGAAATAGCACTACTTTGTACAGAATCCATTATTGATTCAAAGAATGAAGGAGTATAAAATGGACAGAAAATTGTGTAGGTAGGTAATCGGATTTTTCTGTTGTAGATACATTTTTATATTGACTGATTCGGTCTGCCAAGCGAGTACCGCTGAATGCTTTTTATCGCTGCGCGCTGGCATCAACTAGTGAAGAGATAGTAGTCGCCGGCAGTGTCAGTAGCCAGCGATCAACTCTCTTTTTTTCCTTTTTTTTTCCTCCCTGAATGTACAGTACCTACGCAAGATGCCTCCAACTGTATAAGTCCTCATTTACAGGGGGGTAGAAGACCCTGCGGACCCGCAGAAAAAGCAAAAGTGTGTGTGTTAAAAATTAGACCTAATACCGACACGGGGCTATACATAGCATCGCCATAAGGACCTTTTTCTTACGGGTTGCCGCTTATCTTCTGTTTGTTTCTTGAGCGAGAAAATAGTCGACAGTGCATCGTTTTGTCACCCTCGGTGGACCAGTGCCATTCACTCAACACTGATTTTGTTGTTCATAATTGGGTCATTATTCGAGCGTTTCAACCGCCTCACTTTCGTGGACATATTTTGGAAGAATTGGGCGTAGATTTTGATGCCATTTTAGAATATTTGTTAGATGTCCGGTAAACTTAGATGGCTAACCAGAAACTAATTCGAAATCTGCAGCCACTTCTACAAAAATGTGAACACGAAAGTGATTCGGAACAAACGCTCGAATAATGACCCAATTTTAATGTCTTGCCATCCTGACACTCACAAGGTTTTTATTGGAGTTTATTGGAGTTTATTGGAGTTTATTGGAGTTTACTCCTTAAGAATCGATTTTCATATATAAGCCCGGGGTATGAAAAATATGGGGTGTAAAATCGAACGTATCTGCCGTGCTAATTTAAAAATTCGTATCTCAGTATACGATCGGGGTAAAAATACGACTTCGTAATTTAGCAGGTTATGCGTTAAGCGTTATAGACTAAGGTCCCGATATAAAATAACCTTCACCGAGATGTTTATTTGATAAAATGTATTTTATATTTAATTTAATATGTCAATAATTATATTGCATATGGGTTGCCTAACAAATTTTAGTCCAGGGTATGTTTAATTAATAATAAAAAAAAATTGTTTTAAACATTTCACCGGTTTGATTAATATTAGATAAATTCTATACCAATCGAAAGTATGAAGCCCATAGAATATGCAAACGTTAGGTTGCCTATTCTTTTCCCGTCACAACTATTGGGTAGCCAGGTATAAACAGGTAAATCTATACCTACTAGCATTTTGCAAAGGTCTGATTGTTGAATTGAAATTAAATAAAATTAAAGATTATTTAATTATGAATTTATCTAATAATCAAATCGGTGAAATGTAAAAAAAAAAAAAATTTAATTTTAAACTAAACATACCCTGGACTAAAATTTGTTAGGCAACCCATATGCAATATATTTATTGACATTTTAAACTAAATATAAAATACATTTCATCAAATAAACATCTCTGTGAAGGTCATTTTATATCGGGAGCTTAGTCTATAACGCTTAACGCATAACCTGCTAAATTAAGAAGTCGTATTTTTACCCCGATCGTATACTGAGATACGACTTTTTAATATAGCACGGCAGATACGTTCCAAAAATATAAGTATTGCGAGGATTGACGTTTGGTTGTCAAAGGCGACGGTTGAAAATTTTATCAAATTTTATTTTATTTATAAGTTAATTCAGTTTTAGAGTCCTTTTCGCTGTTTTTGCGATGAGTGAGTCAAGTCGAGGTGTCGTGAGTGATACGTCACTTTTAGAATGTGGGCAGCGGGCAGCTCCGTCGTGGCTATCTGAAGTGGAGTTTGATAATAAGGCAGGGCCGAGTCAATCGGATATTGTATCGGACGCTGAGTTCATGTCGGATGTGCGGCATATAGCGGTGAAGCGTGCTTGTGGTCTGAGCGACGAAAGCTGTGGTTGTAGTGATAGTTTTATCACAATAGGCAGGAAACCTAAAAGCTTGCGGGTTTTAGCAACCACCAAAACGCAGCTGGAGCCGGACGGTGTGCCTGACTAGCTATTTGAAGTTTATATAGTGTCAAAAGAAGATTTACCGAAACAGATTGGTTTGGCAAAGTTGCTGCAATTTAAGGGTATACAAGGAATTTTATCCGTCAAGTTTATGGGTCCACGTAAAGTTCGCATACAGTTTAACTCTAAGGATGATGCGGAGAAGCTTCTGGCTTCTCAGGAGTTTAACAATGAGACGAGACGTTCTTATTGGTCTAATATGGCATGCTGCACTTATGGAATGATAAGGCAGTTTGAGTTGGAGGTTGAGGAAGACGAATTTTTAAAGAATATTGAAGGGTCTGAAGACATTTTGTCAATATGTAGACTGAACCGTTTGGATCATGATGGGCGTTGGGTTAAGGCTGAAGCTATTCGTCTGTGTTTTAAGGGAACTTCTTTACCGCCATATGTTTATGCCTACGGTTGCCGATTTAAGGTAAATCAGTACACTTTCCCGGTTAACCAATGTTCAATATGTTGGAAGTTCGGTCATCTGAGCAGGTTTTGTCCTACTACTAAAGTTACTTGTCCGAAATGCGGCGGGGAGCATGCCAATTGCGAAACGACTATTTTTAGATGCATTAATTGTAAAGGCAGCCATATGGCCTTAGATAAGTCGTGCCCGGTTTTTGTGAAGGAGTAAGAAATTCGCAGGATTATGTCTGCTGAGGGATGTATATATAAACGGGCTTTTTGGTTGTATATGCAAAAAAAGGAAAAAAAGGATACGGATGTTTGTAGTCAGGATGCGCCATCTGTTTTTGAGAATGACTTAAGTTTTGGAAAGTCATATAGAGATGCTGTTTTGTCGAAGCCGTTACAATCTAAAGAGTCTGAAGATTCTGTCTGTCAGGCTGAGGGCCAGCGATCAGTAAGTCAGTACAGATTAGAGAGCGAGCCACAACAAGAGGTTCGTAAGCCGCGGAAGTCAAAAAGAGTAACAGATGTGAAGAGGTCCGAGTGTCTATTGGTCAATCAGCCTACTATTGAGCGGGCTGATATGGAAGATCAAAGACAAAATAAGGACAAGAAGAAGAGACGTATTACTTTTGAAAGGCTGGTTGAGAAGACGAAGGATATTTTGCTTTCTACCGAAAGTTGGGAGGAGAACTTCAAAACGCTGTTTGGAGTTGTTGCTAAGGAGATTTTGGATTTATTTAAGGATTTTTTTAAGGAAGGTGATTTTGTAAGTTTGTTTTTGTCTAATGTAAACGGCTAGGTCTAATACCAGATCTTTCTTGAATGTAATGTTCAATTCAATATTGGCGGAACCCTTATCGGAATCGGCTAAATTTGTATACAGTTTTTTTTATGTAAATAGTGTATACAAATTTAGTTGTTTTCGTGTACATGTTATTTTTAAGTTTATACGGTTTATGTTTTTATTTATCTATGTCTTTTAGATGAATGATGTTGTGTATTAGGCCTGCTGGAGCTGGCATGTTCATAAAAATGATCAAAGCTCCTTAATTAATAGATTAAAAAAAAAGTATTGCGATACTACGGTAGAAAGGTCGTATCTTTGTATGGATTTCATAGTAAGATACGGTTTTTTTCCGTAGCACTGCAGACTGTAGTAACAAAACTAGCCGCTCGAGGGCGCTTTACATCACGCTTCCTTATTTAGTTACTACTCATGCTCTCTCTAATTTGTTAAAAATGAATCGGAAGTAAATTTTCCTTGTAAAATATTGTAATTTTGTTGTATATTATACTCGTATATTAATATTATGTAAGTGCCTACCTTGTTCTTGTTTGCAGCACCCAAAAGGCTACATAATGTGATACTTAAACTATTTACTAATCATTATGTGCAATAAATGTATTGAGTATATATTTTATAATCGTTCTTAAGGCCAGGCGCGCACCACGATTTTAGTCGCGCGATAATTTTGTCGCATAAATGCAAGATATGGGTTTATATGAGAGTGCGCGCACCACGATTTTCATAAACCCAGAAGTACGCTTATTTCTGCGACAAAATTATCGCGCGACTAAAAAAAAATCGTGGTGCGCGCCTGGCCTGAAGAGTAAACTCCAGTCGTGCGTCGGAGCTGACACACACACTTTTTTTATAATAAGAAAAGGCACTATAAGCAAAGAATACACTCGCATGGAAACTCTATTATATTATACTATGGAACTATCTACACACTCCCAAGTCTCATTCAATTGGCCCGAACAATACCCAAGCCGATATTTGCCTGAATATTAATTCGATTTCAATACATTTTAATTAATCCAGTTATTAAATTCCTCTGAACCAATTACGTATGATAATATTGAAATCAATAGACGTTATAGTTTATAATGATTCATGAATAATGAATAGTGGAAATAATTCAAAGGGTTTAAATTAATTCTCGTATCGTTTAAGAGGGGTTGTTTATTACGGGGAGATTAAGTTTCATTTTACAAATGAATTTAGGTAGATTAAACTAATAATCCTGAAGTAAGTACTTTTTATAAATATGATACTATTATAAAGTTCTAAAATTGTATTGAAAATCAGTTTTCGATGAAAAGGGGTTCTATTTCAGGAAAAACCGGTCAAGTGCGAGTTGGACTCGCGCACCGAGGGTTCCTTATTTTCTTATGGCTTGCTCTAACTAACCTTATATGTAGAATTGTATAAACCACAGACTTTTCAAACTAACATGATTTGGGTTTTTCAATAACAACTCGAATACTTTGTTTCAAAACATTTAATTGATAAAAATATACATTTAACAAACGGAAAGCGACATATCTAAAATAGCATTAGAATCCCTAAAATATACTTTCATTAATAAAAATTAAATTGTCTATGTAATTTTACTAAGTATGTGAGAATTATCTACAGTACTAACTGAAATAGGTAAATAGTCATTTTTTTATATGTAAAACAATTATGACCTCAAAAACGTAATAAGAACAATTGAATGAAAGTGCAAAAATATTCTAACTAGATTTTATCACACAAATGAGTTCCCTGTGATACTATTTTAATACTTACAGTGTGTAAATGAAAAAAATACTACCCATTTATGTATACATACAAAGGATAAATAAGAAACCAACATTTTTAGTGGGAATTGAACCTCACTAGCACCTCAGTGGATTGCGTAAAATTTTGGCTTTATATAATAGGTATCAATATTCAACATTGGTTCCGTTCAATAATATATGGTTTAAGGCATTTATTTCTTATAAGAATTTGATTCACTTAACATGAGAAATGTAACATAGAAAAATAATTAGAATAAGAATAAGAATAAGAATAAATTTATTTCACAAAGCACACATGAACAAAATACACAGGAAATATCTTGCAGAAATTGCATGCAAATAATCAAAAATACTACCCTTTTTTGATTTTCTATCAAACCATCCAATGACTAAGGCCGTGTTACCCGGTTAATTGGCATTTCTGCCATTACTGCCATTATTCTGTGTACATCGTGTAAAAGTGTAAGTCGGTTAAAAATATATACCTACCTATTTTAAACAGTAGTAAAATCTGCGTTTGATTTATCGACACACATATAGACATGTAACTAAGGCCATCTGTCCAGGTTTCCCTGGATTTGTCCTAGTTTGGATTGGAGGCCATCCGGGGAGTTTTTTTAAAAGTGTTTTTATATGAATGATAAATAAAGCGTTATTTTTTTCATAAAACCTATTATTTTCGTACACGTCCGAGAAAAAATATGCTATTTACGCCAAATGTCTGGATTTTTTTAAGTCTTTGTCCGACACATTTTGAGACGGTAGCCCCGCATGTAACTACTAATTTATGAGTAGTTATGAATAAGAAAACTTGTCCATCGTGTCACCTATATCCACAGAGTGACCCAGTCACCTATTTATCCACTGAGTGACCCAGTTTGTCAGTAAAGTTACAGAGCACCAACTATTTGATTACTTTGTCCTTATAAATATAAAATAGCAGAAACGTTCGTTGATGAAGAGAGGAATAAATAATTACTAGCTTTTGCCCGCGACTTCGTACGCGTAGAACTCGTTAAATGATATTGACAATTAAAAAAAAACAATTAGACTTTCAACCGTTTTAGGTATTCAATACGCGAATGGAATCTAGTTAGTAGTTTAGTTCTGGGCTATTGGGTGCAAGTCATGGACAAAATGCAAAACATCCTTTTTTTGAATATTTTTGGAGTTGCAATTCAATAAGTTATCCGATATTCGATTCCATAAGCTATGCTCAGAAATGGCTCGAGATGGTGACGGTCCATAATCAACTGACGAAGAAGGTATGGTTCTATTCAAAAAAGAATTTTGTCACATTATGAAATTGGGACAAAATAATTATTAGGTAGCTACTATTATTTTTCTAACTTCGTTTTTACAACTTAGTTTATTGAAGTATAGTTCAATAAATTATCCAAAATGATTTATTTCTGTCAGTAAAAACATGTAATTTTTTTGATTTGGAGACATGAGCAAGCTAAATACTGTTCATGAGAAAAACATTTCGTGCCCATGTATCCTGCTACTTTTCATGTTTGCCCCTGTGATTTATTAATAGTCATAGAAAATGTTAAAAACTTTTAATGGAAACTGTAGACGTTTAAAATTAAATGGTAAATTATTCGGTATAATTGAAACACGTGGTATAAGTACACTTTGTCCCTTGGCTTCTCCCGTTAAAATCGTGCCCTTCACAATGTATTTCCCTAATTAGGTGATTCTCAATCTAGCGCCGTTGCCAAATTTGGGTGCGTCTAAGTTGCGCATTAACAAAACTGGTACTTTTTTTGTTAATTTTGAAAACAATATCATTTTTGGTGCCAATATGGGTCTTTCACATAGCCAGTTTTCGTCATGAATATAAGTGTGCCTATAAACCCACCATGAAAAATTGCTCGGTCGGTGATAGAGCCAAAAAATGCCACTTTTTTCTATTTCCTCTTATAAGTATCGTAATAAGGCTATCCTTCTCCATCAAAGCATGTCAGGCCCTTGACTTAAGCACGTCGATTATGTAGCATAACAATTCGGGTCGATTGACAATTCGGGTCTTGTCGAGTATCCGAGTCTAAGATCCGAAAAATACAAAAACTTTATGCTCTAATACTGTACTCGGCGATAAATATTGCACATCGGTCTTTAGCCCTTAATTTGACAAAAGATAACGAAGGTCGCTGGTTCAAGCCTCGTTATAGTAAAATAGAGCAAAATATTCTGGTTCGAAAAAAATATATGGAAAAATATGGTCAAAGAATTTGTTCACCCTGCCATACACGCCAAATTAAGGGTTAGAAAGAGGCAGTTCAACAATTGGCTGTTTACGCCGATTTCCGAACACTGGCAACCGCCCATCAATTATCGTTTAAAATTAAGAGGAACGAATATTTATTACTTTTACGTTTATAATATTATTAGGATTATTTATATATTATGTTAAGTATCCTATCTTTGCATACGGAGTTATTTACTACTTTATTTATACTCAGTTACCAAGCGGAGGTACATAATCAAAGCTCGTAGGCACTATTTTCAGATGATGTGCGTAACGGAACGTGATACCTACCTGAAGGGCTACTCCGATGTTCGAAATTTTACTTTCGTATAGTGCTATTCCATTCACTCAAATATACCTTGAAAGGAGATCGAGAGGCATGGCACTATTCGACAGTCGAATTTTGAACATCGGAGTAGCCCTTCTGCAAACACTGGTTTGACATGTCTTGCCAGATGGGTGTGTGACGTTTGTCAAATCAAATGTGATTGATTCAAATTTGTAAAATTTTATGTATTTGATTCTTGAAATTACGCGATTAATCGAAATTTGCGGATACATGTTCCCATTTATAGTTTTTTTACAAAGAATAGTTTGTTATGCGTTTCGTGAAGGTCTATCGGGTAGATTAGTTTTAACGTCAAAACGATGACATGTAGGGAGTTGTTGCAACTACAATGATTTGCTCTCCATACAAAGTTTAATCCCGTTTTTCGTCCCTAAAAGGGATAAAACTTGATATAAATGATAGCCTATGTCCTATTCTGATATATAAGGTACATAACTGGAAAGTTTCATCATAATTCGTTCAGTAGTTTTTGAGATTAAGTGGAACGTACATCCATCCATCCATCCAAACTTTCACGTTTATAATATTATTAGGATTAGGATTATATATTTATATTATTATTAGGGCAAATTTTACTTCCTCTGTAATATATTCTTTTTTGAAAGAACAGCATTTGTCATTTTGTAGATTATACCTAGGTTAGTGTCTATTTTAGTGATCTTTCAAGTTATATTGTTCTGTTGGGTGCACAGTTCCGGTGAAAACCCGGAAAATAATGTTTGAGTAAAAAAGGTTAGTGTTCCTATACTCTTACTTAGTATAAGACATAATATTATAAATCTAAAATTCGTTCTAAAACTCGTTTTAAAACTCTCTAGTGTATCTACTTAACACTTTCACCACCAACAACCCGCCTGGTGGGCGCTCGTAACTTTTACCGGCCACTGGCCATCTCGCCTGGCGAATTGTACTATAAAAGCGCCCAACTGGAGGGCTCTGTCGGCGTCTGGGGTGGATTTGCGCCCACCTAGCGGGCGCTGTCGGGCGTAGTTTTTTTTACCAATAAGTGAAAGTGTTAAATTACAGTTAGTATACACTATAGTATACAGAAACTATAACTATCTCTATTTATTATAGTATGTGATCATAGTATTTTTTACAATTGATCATAGGATTAAATACTATTTTTATTACAAGATGCATGTAACAATGGATCAATATACATAAATGTCCTGGCCGGGATTCGAACCCGCGCGCTCAGTAGTCAGGTGCACCACAAACTGAGCCAGCCGCATCCTCAAAATCAAGAATTTCAAAATGTAGTCTTCCTTCGTCATTACTGGTTCGTCTAGTAAATTAGTCCGATCCCAACTCGAGTGCTCTCAATACAACCTCAAAGGAATACTTCATCCGACAGGCACAAAGGCAAGCTTGCTTGACTTTGATGACATTGATGAAGTCTACTTCAGTTGTACCAACACCATGAAGTAGGTTACTACGGCGCCAAGTACCTTAGGAAAGAAAATAATATAAATTAATATTACTACAGCCTAACAGTGTATGTCAACCCACGCTGTATTGCGGAATTGTAGTGGTATTCATTTCACTGGCACCGACAAATTTTTGGTAATTGATGTTGAGTCAGTAAATGTCATTGAATTAAACACAAAGGAAACACGACTAAAATATTCCGTAAATTTCAAGTAATTTTTGTATAATAGGTACTGCCAAAACTATCCACAGTGATGAACGTCAAGATTTTTTGAATAGGATTCGGTATTTATTTCGCAAGAAGAATGATGGATTGAGGCAGCAGCATTCCGGTAAAGAATATTTTGAATTTGGTTCATGACAAATAGCTAGTGACGGTTACTATAATACAAATATATGACGTATGCTTATTATTGCCAAATGAACGCTGTTGTAACGCCTAGCGCCACTATCCGGGGCCGGACCGACACTTGTGAAGTTATAAGTAAAAACATGGAAATAAATGTAATATTGATTCAAACTTACAGAATTTTAGAAAATTATCACAACCTAACACGGGACTTAGGGCGTCTGTCCACATAAACGGAGCGGAGATAATGAACCAATCAGGCTGCGTCTTTGTGAAGCCCAAAGGAAGTGCATTTAAATCTGAGGAATATGATTGCTCCATTTTATACAGCTCCGCTATATATTCCGCTCCAGTGAAAAGGCAGCCTTTGCCTTTGTAATTTTCCAACAAGCTAATAGGAGGTGATAGTGTTTTGATGTATTTCAAAAAGTACATCTTCAAAACATTTTTCATCGATAAAAATTAGATCTAGTTCTATCTCCACTTCACCCAGCGGCACACTGTACAATGTCCTTTTATCTCTACTTACAGAAGCGAATAAATCCAGAGAGACAGTGAAGAATTTGGCACCAGAGATGCTCATCGCCTTCTGACACTGCTGGCACACGATCTGTACGAAGGTCTTGGCCTCCTCCGAGCCGTCGTACCACTGACAGGAATACGCTGCCTCCATCACTGATGAGCTCTGGATGATGAGTTCAATAAATTCATGCTTTACAATAAATTTGCATTTTGGGGCAACGATCCTCGCTCTTGGTCATGGTTGGTTCAGCAAGTCTCCATTGCCATTACGCGGAACAATGCTGCTAGGATAATGGGGACTTTTGAACCGAACATGGCGCTGAGAGGGGATTCAATAGATTAAGTTTACCTTGACGAGGCGTGTCGTGGATTTATATTTTCATTTGATGCTGACGAAGCTAAGGAAAAGTAAATATTGCAACATGGCACAACTTCGTTCGTACAGAGAGGAGAAAGTCACAATCGCATTTTTTTCTTTACTTTAGTCGAATAAAAAGTATCGTATAACTATAACTATCTTTTGAGTTATCATTGTAACGAAAATAGTTGAAATCTGTTTTGCCATTTTGGCGTGGTAAGGTCGTAAAGACACATATATAAACTGTGGAAATTAAAAAGAAAATCCAAACTGTTCAGTGACTCCATCAATGTTTTTTTTTTTTTTTTTATGCTTAGGCATGCAAGAGATTTTAACAATGCGTGAGACCATTTTATAGATATTGATGTTGTTGTCCTTAGGTTCCTCGAGGGTGCAGAGGTCTGTCATTAATGGCTGGATAGATTTCAACTATCCTGAAACTTTCTCCTTATTTTTTTCCCCCGCAAATGCGTCGCATGCACCTTCTAAACCTAAACAATACAGTTTTGACAGTATGCTACCACGTACCTCCTCAATCAGCCTGTTACCAAAGATGCAGAAATGGAACACTTGACCGAGGGTATAGCTCAAATACCCGATCGTGCTGAACGCATACACGTTGACACCATCGATCTGAGAAACACAATTGATGATTTAGCACTAAGCTTTTGGATGGCTAAAAAAAAGAGAGGTATTATAGACGACCCAGTAGAGGCAGCACAAGATAGCTCTGAATTAAAACGGGGTATCTTCTTCGGGTCTTAGGGCTATTGGCCAAGCTGATTCCACTTTCTGACAATGCAGTTTGTGGAATGTGTGGCGAGGAGGCAGAAATCATGAAGCACATACTGTGTTGATGTCATACCCTTGATAGACTTACCCAGAACCCAGAACCACAGGGATTCCAGGCACTGCCAATAGCTTCCATCATCCGATATATGGAGATGGTGCAACAATCCTTTAAGTAGGTGCAGCGAGGGGTAGCGATACAAAATATCTCTCAGGTTCGAAGTGTATGGATGAGGACTTTCCTAAAGTATGGTGTCATCTAAGTCATTGTACAGTCGACTTTCAATTATTGAATCGCGGAACCGGCGGAAGCAATGAACGACAGTAAGTAAACTTTAATAGTATTGTAAGTACAGGATTGAACGTACACGAGTGTATTACAATTAAGTACTTTGCTTTTAAAATGAGTGCTAGTGGGCACTTGTACATGTAGAATGGTTTACTTATCTATACTTGAGAAAGAAACTTTACCTTTGTAGCTTGGTAGGCCAGGAGCGTAAGTGTGATGGTTGACACCAACATGTGAAACAGTAGAGCAGTACCATAAGTATCACCTATGGACGCTACCAGTCTGAAAAGTAATACCAATGTGATACAGAACGTTACATAGTAAAAACTTTAGTATGTCAAGATCCAGGACTAATACTCGGTATTAAAAAAAAAACACTTATTTTATCCTTCATTATTGCTTTCGTCCTTGAAAATTTAAAAACTGTGGAAATGCATGTCAGATCCATTGTTTTCTCCCTAGAACCCGACTCAAAAGATTCCCGCAAGATACCATCGGACCACTTTAACTGAGGCTACTACTACTTTTGGTCACCTCTGAAGAACCAAATCTTATTTCATACTTGATTCATATTTATCATACCTTACAACATGCTTATGACGCTCCACCCAATACTTGATTGCAGATCTAGCCAGCATCTCCTGCTTCTGGGTCAACCCGTTCGGATTATTTGGATTAGGTGCGTTGAAGTTCTGCAGCCGGCCTCCGGCTCCTCTCAGCATCATACCGAAGTCTTGCTGAGTCGAGTATATGCCTCGGATGTCCATGTCCACGGGGTCTGGGACTTTTTCTGACTTTTCTGCAACGATATTGACATTTGAATATATTAAGGTATTTTGGTAATAGTAGGAATTCCTGCTTAATGCTAAAGCGGTCAGTGAAAAAAGTTATTCGAAGAGCAGGATTTGGACCTACGTTACTCTTGTGCTCCATGCTAACACAGGCGACAGACCAATTGAGCCATTGAAAATTCAAGTTTCTACGATCGACTAGTCATCATCATCGTCAGCTATAAGACATCCACTGGCGTATACCCAAGCCAAGAACCGCATGATCAGTGCATCCAACGAATAACGGGTTATCAAAGCTTTCCACAATGATCGGTCGTGCACCACCTTCATCCAATCGCTTCCCGCTAACCAGGTCGTCAGCCCAACTTGTTAGGGGCTTTTCCACGCTTCGATTTTCAGTACGGGATAATTACATGAATTTATCATTTTTTAACGTATTTATCATTTTTATAGGTCTCACAATATTTATTACCAGTAGAAGATGCTCTGAACAACTCAGCGGTATTGGGTCTGTATGTGTCCAGAGAGGCACTGAGCTCCATAAGTGGCTTCATGATGGCTTTCAAGTGCTGCAGCTGTTCACAAGCGAAGATCAGCCAGGAGCAGAACATCACGTCCAACAGGTTGGCGATGGCCATCGAGAACAGGAGCCAGTACACCTGTTGGGGAAGTAAAATTCAAAGAGAAGGCTGGGAAAAGAAGAAGGTTAGGAGGATGATGCTTTACCAGGCGTATGCTCCAGGTTAAGGATTACCCTGAAGAAACCAGTTCTAAGACACAGACGGTAAATCTAATACGAGCAAAACGTTAAACCAGGCTGTAGTGTAATTTGTATTAATTCAGATGTTTTTTAAGTCAAACTTAGAAGATACAAGAGATACTTATTTTAAAATTCACCGAGTAGAAATGTAGCACAAATATGCAAAAATAAAAAAGTTACACATACCTATATTTACGTTATACGATCGTATTTGGGTCACTTCAACTCAAGCGGTCCAGCAGATTCAGAACAAATTAGTTGTAACAGTCGGACGGAGAGACAAACAAATGATCCTATGGTCCTATAAAAAGTATATAACTATCACAGAGCGTTACATTGCTGAATTATTTTGTATGTTTAATTTTACTAAAGGTCAAAGTTGTCTATTATCCACCATTCAGATTATTTGCTCGTATTGGATTTACAGACTGTATACTTAAAGACATGGTATACTTATAGAAGTAGATAAGTACTAATGGTATTAGTTTCCCGGTTTAACAAATGGTCGGAGAAACTTGAAATAGAACAGATTTCTAGCGTTGTCTACGTTTTCAACGCATTAGGACTGCGGCGGTGGCAGGTGATAAATCTTATACCCGTGCTTGTACTTGCACGACTTTTTGATTTCGAAATGAAAAACACACAACAGAAGCAAGTATATTTCTTCGCCTGCATAGTAGCCACCACGCAATAATTTAATGTAACATTAACATTACATATACCGTATATACCGTAACATTACACGTTATTACAATTCGTGGAATTGTGCTTGAACAGGCTTCTTGAGATATCTAAGTATAGCCAGGAGAAATTCCTCAAAAATATATTTAATATCGTGTATTTTTATCTACTGAATTAAAAAAATATGCTTTGAAAAGCGTAGAAATGTTTTACATACCTGATAAACAAATGCCACCATGTACATAGTTCCACTCATGGCGTCGAAAGGGTACCAGGCTTTAAGAGGTAGCCTGGGGGCTGGCTCAGTCAAGGTGTCATTGCTCTCTTTGTCAGTGATCAGGCGGACGGATTCACCGAAGAATGTGAGTGTTATCCAGCCTAAGGAAAAAATACATAAGAAAGTATCATTATTCGCAAAAGACACTGGTCCTTTGTCAGGAGGGTGAGCGAATCGACTAATAGTATAGTGAAAGTGGTGTGCGCAACATGTTACCTTAGGAGTGAGGCGTCGGTCTTGAATATTTAGAATTACTATTTAATTTTCAAAATGTCCATTGAAATTAAATACTAAATCTAAATTTAATGTACTTAATTTAATAATAATTAATTAATTAATGTATTAATGTAAATCTGATGGGTTAATACCTGAATAAACAAATATTTTATTTTTATTATTTAAAATGTTCCCTTTGCGTTTAGTCACAATGATTTATTTTGACAGTTCCTTTTAAATTACTAAAGATGTTTTTGATAGTTCCTTTAAAGTTGCCCTTGCCATTTGAGTACCAGGCTTTCAGAGGTAGCCTGGGGGCTGGCTCGGTCAGAGTCACATTCCTCTACTTGTCAGCAATCAGGCGAATGGATTCAGTATGACATTAATTGCAAGTTGATTAAGATTTTTTTTTTGACAATAAGTTGCTGGCCTACTAGCCATTTACTAAATACATATTTTTATCCAGCAAAATAATGGCATTTCCCTGATCGGTTAAATACCCTTTGTTATTTATTTTAGGGTATGTTGCCAGGATATTTTTCACCATACGTGTGTGTAAATTGTACTCGCTTCAACAAACGACAAACAGTTTTCTCGAGTTCTCATTTCCCTGCACATTTCAGCATTTTCAGCTCCGCCGGGACCGAGATAAGGCGTCATCCCTTTGTTTATATACAGTTGTGAGTTGCAATGCAATGTAATACGGCTTGGACTTGTGAGTAAACGTATTTACTTTTCCAACCAGGGCTTCTATCAGCCACCTATATGTTTACGGAGGTATCTCATACGTAAACGTATCAAAAATAAACAAATAAAACTTAAAATTCAAACATTATAAAATGTATACTACCGTAGCCGAATAAAAAGCATTCAAAAACTATTTCTGGATGTCCAACTCATGTCCAACTATTGCTGTACCAAAGTTGGTTAAAATCCGTACCTATAGTCGTTTCGTCGTGATGAGCGGACAAAGAATTTACAATAGATGGCGCCTCACGGCTAGCAACGTGTGCTCACATAAATTACCCAACCATAAAGGAGTTAGGCGTTATCCCTTCCATCATCAGCTCAGAGCAATGCGATGAAATACTAGAAGTTGCCTGCGACGTCGCCCGCGTGAATCTGTTTTCTTTACCGTACTCGGGTAAAAAGTTGCATATCCAGCCACCCCTGTACCAAAATTGGTTAAAAATTATACGGCCGGTTCGGTGTGATGAGCAGCAGATGGCGTCAGGCTGGCATGGCGCCGCGCGCCAATACAAAACAAAGGGCGATCCTCACTGTTAGGATTTTTCCTGACGACTGACAGGTGGACCCACAGAAGAAGTACAGGTCGCCGCATCTTGTTGAGTTGAGGGGTCTGGTGGTATCGTGCGTCAGACTCTGTAAACAGCTGATGTCTCCATACAGGCTATACGTATGAGTGTCTACTCACTGACGACTGACAGACAGGTGGTCCCACAGATCAAGTACAGAAGGTGCCGCATGTTGTTGAGGAGGGTGGTACCGTGCGTCAGACTCTGTAAACAGCTGATGTCTCCATACAAGCTGCAGGTATAGGTGCCTACTCACTGACGACTGAGAGGCAGGTGGTCCCACAGATGAAGTACAGCAGCCGCCGCATCTTGTTGAGGGAGATCTGGTGGTACCGTGCGTCAGACTCGGTGAAGAGCGGGTGGCTGTTTGACTGGTTCCATACTGCTAGGGTCCTGGGGATAAAGAGGGGTGAATGAAATAAGATGCCTATTTGAATGAAACAATGACAGTGTGCTAGCATTAGCTTGTGATACTTAAGTTGTTTGCATAGTTTATTCTACCAATCTAGCTTATATTTTCAATTGTAAGCCAAATGTTTGAAAAATACGCAATCAGAGACTTTTAATTCCCACGACATTTCTAAAACGTATGGAATTCTGACACGGTATAGAGGAGTGGTTTCTTTTGTATAAAAAGCTTATTTTCGCCCGTTCACAATCATTCTTAATTAAGGTTGTCGTTCAATAAATATATTGCTGCTATTTCTTCTTTCTAACCAATAACAAACAATCCTATTTCACGTTTTTCAAAAGAAAATCAGCCCACGTTGAAATAACAAAAACATCCTATTCTATTCCCGGAGCGTGAAAAAAGAAAATTACAAAGACAAATTCGTCGCCTATCCCTCGAGACATAAATCATCGGACCAATCCGAAGATTAGAAACGCAAAGCGAAAGAAACCTGTGCCAGGGCATTATGCAAAGAAGCGAAACAATCGGGCGTCATTAATATTCATAATCATAATATTCAATCTCGTTACACAATATAGCAATTCCCCCCATTTGAATAATTTTAGGACATGAAACGATACTCTCGTATTTGAGGGATAGAATGAAGATGGACGTTATTTTTTTTGTTAGCATTCGAAGGGCTTTTTAAGTAGCATAAGTTTGTACATTGGCGTTGTTTATAGTACATTTCATACAGTTTGGTGCATGTCATATCTGTCATTTCAGTAAATTTGAATCGGGATGGCAAACGTCACACGCACAATCAAGGAATATAATACTGCGCACAATGCTATATGAAGTAAACCATAGTAGCCTCATAAAAATAACCATAATTAGCGGTGTTGACTGATGCTGAATACAACATGATATAATTATACACATAAAAAAGGTCAACATTTCATGAAATAAAATACAAAAAAATAAAAGGGCTTTGAATTATGTGATTTCTTAGGTAAGCAAATTTTAAGATTGTATTTTAAGTCCAAAAGCTAATTTGCAACAATCCTGTTTAAAGAATTAAAAAAAAACAGCCCACGTTCAAATAACAAAAACATCCTATGCTATTCCCAGAGCGTGAAAAAAGAAAATTACAAATACAAATTCGTCGTCAATCCATCTAGACATAAATCATCGGACCAATCCGAAGATTAGAAACACAAAGCGAAAGAAACCAGGGCATTATGCAAAGAAGCGAAACAATCGGGCGTCATTAATATTCATAATATTCAATCTCGTTTCAGAATAAAGCAATTCCCCCCATTTGAATATTTTTAGGACATGAAACGATACTCTCGGATAGAATCAAGATGGATGTTATTTATTTTGCAAGCATACGAAGGACTTTTTAAGTAGTATGCGTTGGTAAGCTTTGTGCTTGTGACATCTGTCATCTCAGTAAATTTTAATCGAGATGACAAATGTCACGCGCACATAGATATATGTAATAGACCATAGTTCATCATCATCATCATCATCATCATTTCAGCCATAGGACGTCCACTGCTGGACACAGGCCTCCTCAATTGACTTCCACATGGGCCGGATAGAAGCGACCCGCATCCAGCGAGTCCCCGCAACCCTGACCAGGTCGTCCGACCACCTTGCGGGTGGCCGTCCTACGCTGCGCTTGCCGGTACGTGGTCTCCACTCGAGAACCTTTCTGCCCCAACGGCCATCGGTTCTTCGAGCTATGTGCCCTGCCCATTGCCACTTCAGTTTGCTAACCCTGTTTGCTATGTCGGTGACATTAGTTCGTCTACGAATCTCATCATTTCTGATTCGATCACGTAGAGAGATCCCGAGCATAGCCCTTTCCATAGCTCGCTAAGTGACTCTGAGCTTCCTTCAGACCATAGTTGCCACATAAAAATAACCATAGGGTTGTAGACAGATGTTGAATTATAAAACATGTATGCACATAAAAAAATGCATATATGCAAATTATACACATAAGAAATGCTCAATATGTCATGAAATAAAGAAAAAAAAAGAGCCACAAAATAAAAGGGCTTTCAATAATGTGATTGTATTTGGAGATTGTTTTTTAAATCCAAAAGTTAATTGATTTGTTTATCTGAATCCTCATAATTCAACAAAACTATAACTATACGAAAACCGTGTACCTACTTAAAGGCACTTTTTCTCGGTTATAATGGCAATTCAGATATTTTTTTATACATATATTGTTAAGTGTTTACCTTTGGGGTGATGACGTCACGGCACGCTCGCCATTTGTATAGAGCGTTTTCAGCACTCCGTAACATTGTCGAACTTTATTTTTTTGTCTATTAAAGTGCTTTAATATATACATTTGATCCCAATAAAAAATAGGAATTAATGACTTCTTCAAAAATAAATTATCTATTAGAGGTTCTCGTGACACAGTAGAATAGAATAGAATACTCTTTATTGCACACCTCAAGAAGAAAGAAATACAAATACAGATGACACTTAACATTACAATAGAGGCAAACAATAGGCGATCTTATCGCTAAAAAGCGATCTCTTCCAAAAAATTTAAATTTAAAAATAATTATGTTTGGAATTGTTCAGATATTTATGATGTTTGCGCAAGGTTGTGGGAATTATGTGGGCGTATTTATTTTGAAAACGAACATCAATCAATAATCTTCGACGGGTACACAACATGTTAGTTTGAACAAAATGACAAATTTGCAGCCATGTTTGTCAAAGGAATACAACTACTCAAAGGCCTGACACGCTTTGACAGAGATAGATAGCCTTATTGTGATTCCTATAAGAGGAAATAGGAAGAAGTATACCATGGAAGTTAAGTTAGCGAGTCAAAATGGTGACTAACTCATAACGTAATTCTAACCACTTTTCTGGGGTATTTTTTTCGACCATAGCAAGCAACCCAGGTGTGCATGGGCGACGGTAATCGCTTTCCATCAGGCGATTCGTTTGCTCGTTTGCCCCCTATGACATAAAAAAAACCGTATATTTTGGTGTCATTTCATTATTATGCCTTTCTAAAATATATGACTACTTTTACTATATCTATGCAACTACTTATGTCTATGGACATTAACGAGTGCTAGTGCCAAACATCTGTGTGTTCTTTGTAGGTACAATAATGGAAATTGAATGGCGAACCTTTTTGGCCCTTCTTGTCATTGTAACAAGAACGAAAAAGGTACGAATTTAAATTTCTTGGACTGTACATATATCACAAGATTAAAATTAGCTTCATCTAAACATACCGAGCGTGGCATGTAATAGGAGCAATAAATTACAACATAGATTCTACTCGTCAAACTCAACAACAACGTTGTTGTGCAACTTTAAAGTATTGACATAGCTGCCACTCTACTAATATAAAAAAAAAATCGCAACAAATTTCTTATTTATTTATTTAAACTTTATTGCACAAGACAAAAATAGGGCCAAACAGAGATACTAGACGTTGGTGCATCTAGGGTACAAGTAAATACTTAATTTATATCTTATTTAAATAAACATTATTTTTCAAATTATTATGAGTTATTTAAAAAATTTCTAAATATAATGTTGTTCAGTTTGAAGGGCACAATCCATGTTTTTATTGATTGCTCGTATGAGAGGCCACACCCGGTATACCGTTCCTCACGTCACTCACGAACAACGAAAATCATTTTTTTAATACGTGTGCTTCTTGCCGTACGACTTACAGGCAAAACACATGAAAGATCTTAGCGATGTTGGAATGATTTGGACTCATTTGTAAAGAACAAAACAAATCCAAGTGCCTTTACGAAAAAAAATAGCCTTGTCAGTGTATTTTTCTGTGGTCGTGTGATTCAATTCCCCGTATCTTTGTTTTGTTTTGTTTGTTGTATTTTCTGTAAAAATCAGTTAACCCTTTTTTATCGGTATATAATATAACTGGTAACCCGAAAACGTGTACCCATGGTAACTAATCATTATAACTGTTTAGGTTTTTTATAAAACAAAGCATAAAGAATGGCTTCAGCTTTGAGTATTTATAATGACAGGAGATGCCATGGACGGGCGACCCCCTCCGGCAAAATAACTGGTCAACTGGTCAAGCACGTTATATAAAACTACTTGAAGTCGCTTCACCGCCATTTTGCATTGATCTGTGTCGCGTGACACTTCCCTCTAAAAATGGTGAATTGTGCAGATATTTTCTTGTAAAAGGCGATCTGACAGCTCAAATACGTAACAAGATCGCGTTTCCTATCACAGGTAAGTATTTTTACGAAGTATCAAATGTGTATTAAAGTACAATCTCCATTTAAAGAAAAAAACCGTTTCGATACGTAAACGACAGAAAAATGAAAACATAAAACGGTGGTACAGGGGCGAGGGATGTGACAAAATCAAAACCGCGACTCAACATTTGAATGAATCATTCATTCATTCGATCACTGCAGTATTATTAGATACTTGCGACCCTCCCGGCTTCGCACGGGTGCAAAATTATGATTAAAATATCTATTAAGAAAAACTGCATCAAAATCCGATGCGTAGTTCTAAAGATCTAAGTATACATAGGCACAGACAGACAAACAGGCAAACAGCAAGAAGCGACTTTGTTCTATAGGTACTATGTAGTGATTGAATTTAATAATAGGTATAGATGTATGTTATTTTTAAATCTTTTAAGGTGAATTAGAAATATTACCTTTCTCTAGACATACGATGTTGAAATTTAATATGAAAATGAAAACAATTGTTTGCTAAAGTATATCTAGGTAAAAGGAACATTTAATGCTGGGCTATGACTATATGCGTTATACATATACTATTATTTATAGACTTTATTTCATATTTTTTCCATCTTCACTGCTGCCTCCTTGTTTCCTTATTCTTCTTTTCTTTTATAGAATGAGAAATGAGGATATGCCGCAGAAGAACCAAGGTAACCGGGATAGCTCACAGGACTGCACGATTGAAGTGGCAATGAGCAAGCCATGTAGCCCGGAGAATCGTTAGCCGTTAGGTCAGCAAAGTGCTAGAGTGGCGACCACGTATAGGAAAGCGCAGCGTAGCGAGGGTTGTGACGATTCTTGGGGAGGCCTATGTTCAGCAGTGGACGTCTGTGGCTGATAGATAGATGAATATATTTACTTAATTATAATTTTTTTATTTTATTTTATATGTGGTAATTCTAATTAAATTAGTAACCATTTGTTTTATTGTTTTCTCTTTACTCATTATTTACTCCTATCTTTAAATCAATATTCCACAGGGAATGACAGTTGTTTTCAGTGCCCATTCAAAGTACCCTGCGTGAACGTCTACTAAAATTGTCATTTCAAACAAACGGTTATTTGATCTGTGACGATCCGTGAATCTCTAATATTAGATCCATGGACGCTCACACAACTGGCACATAGATATCGGCTCCAAAATGGCGAAAATGAAGTGGTTTCATTTTAGCAACGACAATATGAAGTCGAGTGTACTTGTTTTAGAAGTCAGTGATTGTTCAAGCCCGAAACAACCGCGGGCGACAGTTTTATTTCACAGTTTAGTTATGCGAGAGTGATAAGTGTTATAGTTTCGGCAGTGGAAGTGAATATTCGAGTATAAACGAATAAATAATGAAAATAAAGCTTTAAAATAGTTTACGTGTATTTCAATCTTGACGTGACAAAATCTAGTGACATTACGTTCTTCTTTAAGAATATAAAACATCGGAATGCTTATAAAGGAGGTTTGAATACTTAAGGTTACATAAACTGCAACAATAAGGATACAATAAATATAGACAGATATACATATAAAAAAATATATTAATTGGATTACATCTTCAATATACAGAATTTACACTTTTCAAATTTCACAATAAATAGTACCTATAAGACAATTCAGTTCATTCATTAAAATGATTTGACTCATTCTTCATATGTGTCGCATCACTATGATTTTCTTATGTATACTGCACATTTACGTGAAAACAGTATTTGTGTGCATGTCATTTTTGATGTGTTGAATTTTGCTGTAGTGTGCGTTTATCGGAACAGCAAAATTTGTGTCTGTTGAGTTATTCGTCTTTTGGTGGTGTGCTGTACGTGTTTACCTCGCCCCCCGCTAAAATTGGCGAAAAAATTTGTTCGAAGAGTTTACGTTATGACATCTCCATTTGTCTATGCTCTAAGGGCTTCAGGGAAAATGCTGTCGATGACATGAAAATTCATTAATTAATACGACGCAAATAATGGACCAGAAAAAAAAAACACATTCGCGGCTAATATAATAACATTGCAAACAATGTTTTAAAATTTCTTATTAATTTTGATGACGCGGTAGTAGTGCAGCTACTTACTAAACCGGTGGTCCGGGGTTCGAATCCCGACAGGGGCAACTAAGATAAATTAAAAAAGAAGTGGACGTCTATTTTCCAGTACTAGCACATTATAAGCTCATAAAAATAAATTATAATGTTCACCTAGCCTATGATGATTGCTTTTACGACGCGATAAATAAGTGCCAAAGCATCCGTCACGTTTTGACAAGATGCGAGTGTGAGTGACAGATGCTTTGTCACTTATTTATCACGTGATAAACGCAACCATCATACACGTGTAATATTGTATCTAGAATTATTTACAAACTAGCTTATTTATACTGTAACCGTGAGAACAGAACTTTCTTGTTACTTTATTTTCCAGGTGTTAGGTTTTCTTCGATCGTTTGCAGTCTAGGTCATGGGAAGCAGGTGGAAGTTCTCACAGACAATACGTCAATAAAAGTGAACTGACTAGTTCAAGTCTAAAGAAAATAACATAGTAGTACGTTTCTGCAGACGCCGGGAAACAAGAGGGCTTCCCGGGTAAGTAAGTACACTGAGAAAAATAGCCAGTGAATCCCACTTACTGTTATTGCAGTTAGGCTTACTGAAATGTCATTAGGCGTAACTGTTTTGGCAGTTAGGTCTACTGCAATGTCAGTAGGATTCAGTGGCTATTTTTATCAGTGTATAGAAGGATAGTGATACGAAGCTGGCAAGCCCTTTTCACGGCTAAGCCATGTATATAGTGCTTTTCTTAAACATATGAAATTAAATTAAAAAAATACACCATTAAAAAATATAATGCAGCTGTTTAGCCTGTTCACGAACACAGACGCCATGTTTAAAAAAAATTACTTCCCGGCCTAGGCCATAAATTTTGTATGAAGTTTCTTTACAGTTCTCTCGAGTTGTTCCGCCCGAAACGTGTTACTTCGAAGACTGATATAACGCACGTAATGACGACATTTCATTGCATGTTTGAGAAAATTATGTAACTAGAAGGCGCCCACAATATTCGCACGTGGAAGAAAGAAGTCATAACCCTCTTTCTTGATAGCGTAGTCGAGTAAAAGGTATCGCATAATGTGGATATCCTGTGTGCCAATAACACAAGTAACACTTTGACGGTTACGTCGAGCGACGTAAAATAGGATCCTCGTGATATGGCACCACGTCTGTGGAAGGCGACTTTTATCTTCGCAACACCACAGTATAAGACAGTAGTTAAAGTTCGAAGAAAAGTACATCGCGCGGTTTGTATGTGTGCGCGCCGTGTACGTACGCGTCACATGCAAACGGCGAGTAATAAATAGACATGAATCAGTCGGGGCCGCGCTGTTGCCGTGTTCGGAACTCGGAGCCGAGCCGCAATAATTATTGCTATTAAGTGTCAGAACTGTAAACACATTGAAAAATAATAATAAGGCATTTCGTACATCGCGAAATAGACGAAAGTATTTCAGTGTGGCTAATTTATAATAATTGTTATTCTTTTCAATAAATATTTTTGTTTTTCAATTAGTTGTACTTATGAACTTTTATTTATCGTACCTACCAACTTGTAAAAATCCAAGATGCAATATATAATTTGTAATAATAAACGTTAGTGCGCTTTCTTTTTCTTTTGTAAAGTGCCGCGCGCAAGCCAAGCGGCTCCCCCTACCTACAGTCAAAGGAAATCGCCGCCACTTATCAAAGGATGCCGAATGCGCGAAAGAGGTACCGCACCTTCTAATTAGATATTAACCTAGCTAGTTCGGTAACAAATATTGAAATAATCGTATTCAAGTGTAGCGAGTATTCGTTGGACGAAGTAGGTAGCTACGAGTACTCGTATAATTATAATAATTCGTTTCCGTAATGACTGATGGGGTATAATAATAATAATAATAATAGCCCTTTATTCAGACGATATAAAAGTATAAAATTACAGTTTTTCTTAGTTCCTATTCATACATGTTTGTTTTTCTCCACTTTTGTATGTCTGTTTGCCAATTGGCAAAGGCCTCCTCCAATCTTCTCCACTCTGGCCTATCGATGGCCACTCTACCCCATGTTGTTCCTGCTACCTGTCTGATGTCATCATCCCACCTTTTATATGGCCTTCCCCTTCTCCTTTTCCCTTCTCTTGGGTACCATTGTGTGACTATTTTGCTCCATTTTTCTCGCCCCCTTATCCTTATCCCCTAAAATAGACTGATGGGGTAGGTATTGTTAATTACATGGTTATATCTACTTATATAAATATTTTATAATAACACCTGACATTACACGACACCTAACAATCGAAATAACTATATACCTATGTTTACCCCACAAATTTGTTGGTACAACCCTGCGCGCGTTAACGAAACGCGCCTGAGGGGCCGGAGATTTATTACTGTATTTGTCCTTATACTGTGGCAACACTGCCATTCCGTGTACAGCCGAATATTTGGCTTTGTGCCGGTTTTGGCTCGAACTTTTTTATTTGAGTTTTGTCTGTGCCGCAGAATGCAATTTTCGGAATGGTCCCGTATCAGTGAACGTGTTAAAATCGAATTGAATAGTTGAATTCAACAATAAAACCAAGCTTATAAAAAATATGATACTATTTTGCGAGTTTGCAGGTTAATTTCTGCAATTGGTAGAATCAAAGTGCTTTCATGTTCTATTCTTACCCGCGACGATTAAAGAGCATTTCATGGCCTCCACGAATCAAATCTAGACATTATGTTCAAACGTAGTAGCATTTACTATACCTATTACTCATTCAATGAGAGTCTCATAACGACCAGCTAATTTTAGATTAGAATAAAATTTTAAATTTAGTTTATTTATTCTTACTTAGGAGACTTGGTGAATACTCAATGAAATGCCTACCCTAAATCAAACAGAGAATTAATAATTTGAGATTTTTTTTTATAAGTAAAATCTTCATTATAACGTCCGTAGGTACGGAACCGTAAAAACTGCCAAATCCGTGTATATAACGAAACTTTTAATTACCAACACGAAACTTAATTACCGTAATAAAATATTTACGAGACAAACTTTAATTGAAAGTAGAAATTGCAAACCACGCGCTTAATTTCGTTCCGCAGTATCACTGCAAAATTAAATTTATGGCTGAAATGTGGTTATACGAACCAGCTTATTTACAATATCTAAATATATAAAAGAAGAAACTGACTGACTGACATATCAACGCACAGCCCAAACCGCTGGTTCTAAAGAGTCCAAATTTGGCACGTAGGTTCCTTATAAGGTGTAGGGGTGCACTAAGAAAGGATTTTTCAAAATTCACCCCCAAAGGGGGTGAAATGGGGGTCCAAAGTTTTTATGGGGAAACAAGATTAGTTAGATTATTTTATTTGAAACTTCACAGGAGTATTTCTAACAATAAATGAGTAAACAAGTGTTTCAGATTTTTTGAAAATTCAACCCCTTAAAGGGAGAAATGTGGTGACAAAGTCTTAAAATCAACATGGGTATTGTTTTTATGGTTTATCGGATCGCTGATTACGAAAACCGCAACGATTTTAAAATCCAACGTGGCGGACGTGAATTATCATCTCCCCTGTAGGGGTGAAATGGGGTTGAAATGTCTAAATACTACACCGCTGGTTCTAGAGAGTCCAAATTTGGCACGTAGGTTCCTTATAAGGTAGGGTGCACTAAGGAAGGATTTTTCAAAATTAATCCCCTAAAGGGGTAATATGGGGGTACAAAGTTTGTATGGGGAAACAAGATTAGTTTGACTATTTTATTCGAAACTTCACAGGAGTATTTCTTACAATAAATGAGAAAACACGTGTTTTCGGTTTTTTTAGAATTCAACTCCTAAAGGGAGAAATGTGGTGACAAAGTCTGAAAATCAACGTGGGTATTGTTATTATGGTTTATCGGGTCGCTGTATCCCGGAAGGAAGAGGGAAGAGGGAATAGTTAGTTTCTATGGATTATCGGGTCGCTGATTACTAAAAAAGAATGATTTTAAAATTCAACGTGGCGGTCGTGTAATTCCATCTCTCATGTTAGGGCGCGAAGGGGTAGAAATGTCTAAACAATGTCTAAAAATATGGGTGTCGTTTTTAAACGCACAGCCCAAAACCGCTGATTCTAAAGAGTCCAAATTTGGAACGTAGGTTCCTTATAAGGTCTAGGGGCGCACTAATAAACGATTTTTCTAAAGGGGGTGAAATAGAGAGATCCAAAGTTTGTATGGGAAAACAAGATTAGACTATTTATATTCGAAACTTCACAGGAGTATTTTTTAACAATAAATGAGTAAACCTACGAGTACTCTTTATTGCACACCTCATAAAATATACAGGAGAAATACACTGCAAGACATTACATTTAGAGGTAAACAACAGGCGGTCTTATCGCTAAAGAGAGATCTCTTCCAGACAACCTTTGGTTAGTGGAGAACTTGAAAAAATAAGATTTTGTTATTAGGCGGTGCAAAAATCGGATAGAAATAATAATAATATATACATAAAAAACAAATAAATACATAAATATAATAAAAAATAAATACATACATACATTCAGCCAACAGATGATAGGACCATTTGAATAAAAGACGAATTATGAAAGGGGTAGATAGTGTTCTTTCAGTTGAGCTTTGAAAGAAACAAGAGATTTAGCGCGCCTTAAGCTAACAGGCAAGGAGTTCCATAAACAGACAGCTTTAAAAGTAAACGAAATATTATAAAATTTTGCGACGGAAGAAGGTACGGCAAGGAGCAAATTTTGGGCAGATCGAGCAGAAGTGAGATAAGTGAAACGCTCTTTGAGATAGCGGGGAGTTGCACGATGAAAAAGTATACTATAAAGAAGAGCAAGAATATGAGAGTTACGACCTAAACTTAAACCTAATAGATGTTTAAATTTGTATTTGGTGCCATCTCGATTGTCGTCAAGGCCAGTGCGGGCGGCGCGGCGGGACTGGAGGAGTAGTCATCGGGAAACTTCCTGCAGCCGTAATAAATGCATTCAAGCTTTTCAACAATAAAACGGCTAGACGGATGCATGAGGGATAACCAGATAATACCCTTACTTTAACAAATAGCCTAATTTTTAACCTGAAAAAAAAAGACCATCGTTCCCGTAGGATAATGTATATTGTATAGGAACGCGGGCGAAGCCGCGGGTTAATGCTAGTTTATATTAAAGGTTCGTTTAGAGGGATTTATTTAATACTTGTTATACCCACTATGAGCCTAAACACCAGTGGTCGGATTATGGTGTGTAATTTGTCGATACTTGGTACCGTAATATTAATATGGATATGACTAAATCCCAGGATCACCTATAAGAGTGAAGCTTTAAAAAAATATGCTTCGTTTCAAAATATTACTCAGTTATAAGAAGGTGTATTATAATCTTATTAAAATATTCGTGAGTCATATTTAATTATTGCATTAAGCGGCCGTTCTTGACAGGGTCTCCTTCGCAATCCATAATATCGTATGTCCTAAAGTCTAATGTCATACCACTTTTACTCTAAACACTTTTGACATATCAATCATTTGTCATAATGATTATTTTCCATAATGATCTTACATCCTAATGATCATAAACCATAATATTATATTACCTAATGATCTAAATACCTAATATGTTTTGTACTAATCTATTAACACATAAAACTTACGAGTCATAATATATACAAAATCATAAATCACATGTCCTAAAGTCAAATGCCATGATGATTACTTGCCATAATGAACATAAGCTATAATTACATTACCTAATATCCTAAAGTCGATAACCATATTTATAGTAGGCGTTAAATTTATAAATGTAAAGTAATAATCATTACCTATTCTACCTTAACGCAGGTCAGACCTTTGTTAGGTGGTCTCATCCTGGACGGCAGGTGGACATTTAAAGCCCATTTCACCAAACTCGTCCCAAGATTGGTCGGCGCCGCAGCGGCACTGAGTAGGCTCCTCCCCAACATAGGAGGTCCCCAGGCTCCATGCAGACGTCTCTACTCCGGCATCGTCCGAAGCATGGCCCTTTACGGGGCGCCTGTGTGGGTGGACGCACTAACTGCCGCGAATAAGACTCTCTTACGCAGACCTCAGAGGGTCATTGCGGTTAGGGCGTGCAGAGGTTACCGGACGGTGTCCTGGGTGGCGGCTACGCTCTTGGCTGGTGATCCCCCGTGGGAACTTCAGGCGGAGGTTCTCGCGGAAATATACAGATACCGTGCAGACTTGAGGGCCCGCGGGGAGTTCCCGACCCACAGAGAGGTGGAGGAACTGCGGATTGCGGGTCAAGCGGCGCTACTCCCGAGGTGGAGGGAGGACCTGGAGGTAGCCAGCTCAGGTCGATTAACAATAGAGGCTATCGTGCCCAACCTCGAGCGGTGGGTAGACCGCAAATGGGGAGCGCCCGATTTCCACCTGGTGCAGATACTCACAGGACACGGCTGCTTCGGTGATTACCTGCACCGCTTAGCGGGCAGAGAGGAGACGCCTAAATACCACGCATGCGATGCCCCAGTGGACTCGCAGCTTCACACGCTGGAGGCATGCGTGGCATGGAGTTGCCAAAGGCGGGAACTCGTAGCCGCAGTAGGAGCAGACCTCTCGCTCTCGACCATCGTGTCAAAATGCTTGACAGTGAGAGGTGCTGGAAGGCGATGGCCTCTTTCTGCACAGAGGTAATAAAGCAGAAAGAGGACGCGGAGCGGAGCAGAGAGGATGATCCTCTGGCTGCCCCGAATCGCAGACGGAGGGTGGGTCGAGCACGCCGGCGTTTTGCGCATATGCTCGCCCCGCCCTAGTGGGCTGGACGGCGGGGGCGGGGGCCCCTTTGCCTACCAAGTAGCCCCACATGACTGGAGCGCCCCTTTCTCATCCGGGGTGCTCTCCCTCGGCCGAGCCCAACTGGGCCAATCGCGAGGTCCACAGTAGCATGCGCAAGCGATCCTGTGGGCCTCACTAGGCGATATGGAGGGAAAACGCGCTGGGTTTTTAGTGGATAAACCGGATCGGCCCGGGAGCCCCACATACCCGTTCCAAACCCCCGATCGGACGGGATGCGTAATGCATTTTCCCAGCGAAAAAAAAAAAAAAAAGTACGACGACGAGCGAAGCGAGGAGGAGTGTTAGGTTGAACTGTGACCCTAACGAGCAAGCCTGAGGGCTCTATATCGAGGGCCGAAAATCATAACATTACCTATTTCACATTAAGGCATGTCCGACTTGGGTTAGGTTAGGTACGACGACGAGCGAAGCGAGGAGGAGTGTTAGGTTGAACTGCGGCCCTAACGAGAAAACCTCAGGGGTCTATATAGAGGGCTGAAAAATCATAACATTACCTATTTCACATTAAGGCATGTCCGACTTGGGATAGGTTAGGTACATGGCCGTAGTTCAACCTAACACTCCTGTGTTAGGTTGAACTACGGCCCTAACGAGCGAGCAAAGCGAGTGAGCCGCGGAGGCCAATATTGAGTTTATTAAGATGGAGCGGTAAAAGTGAAAGGCCGCAACTATAATTGACTTAATTTTTACTGTGTAACAAAAAATAAACATTCATGTTTTTTATGACATATGATGATTATGGCAACCGGTATTAGGATATGTCATTGATAGGACACTTGATCATTAGTACTTAAGAAAATAGTGCAAATAATCATTAGGATATTCAATATTAGGATAATCAATATTGCATTTACGTTAGGATAAACGTTATTATGGCAAAAGATCATTATGACCACAGTTATTATGGAATTCACAAATAGGACAAAGGATATTATGGATTCCAATATAGACCCTTCTTGACAATTTCACGTGAGTGTAAACCGCTTAATGCAATAATTAAGGTGTATTATATTATATTTGTGAATTTATTTATTTGTTTTTCGTGTACATATTATTCCTTTTTCCTGATATTTGCACCGCCTAGTAACAAAATATTTTTCAAATTCTCCACCACCCAAAGTTTGTCTGGAAGAGATCACTTTTTAGCGATAAGACCGCCTGTTGTTTACCACAAATTGTATTTTCTAGCGTTGTATTTCTCTTGTATGATTTATGAGGTGGGCAATAAAGAGTACTTGTATTGTGAACTGTATTGTAGATACTTATATTATTATACAGGCATCATTATTAATGTTTCTCTACTCCTGTAGTTTTATCTGTACTTAATTTCTGGTCACCAGCAATACAGTACTAGCCTACCCTTGTAAAATTTGCTTAAGGCGACGGGTAATACGAAATTAGCGCCACTTACGATTTTTTATTAAATCCTCTAAACTAGATAAATTTTCAGTAATTGCAAGATTTCAGGAGCTGGAAAAACACTAAGTATTTATTAAATCATTATACACAATTTCTTGTTCCCGTTTCCCCGTCGCCTTAAAACGCACTGCTAAACGATGTAATAATGTCGAAAAATGGGATTTCCAGGAATTCCCGGGGCATATCCATATTAAATATAACATTTAAGGTCATTCACCCCAAATTGTACAACCTAGTCCGAATACTGCACATAAGAAATAAAGCTGCTGGTTGAAAAATTCAATGGCTCTTGCATAGGACTCAATTGCTTATTGGACAGAGCCCATGTTACCCCAAAAAGCCTCTGGAGGTGCGGGTTCGATTCCCGCTCGACCCATTTAATTAAAAAAAAATTTGCTTCTATAACAGTGACAATGACGTAGTCGTTCAGCATTTTTATTTAATAAAACATTTACTCCAGATTCTCATGTATAGGTACACTGTAAAAAATAAATAGCTCAAGTTGTTTATCTATTTGAGAAATAGCCAAATTGTGCTTTAGTAACCAAAATTATGCTAATTTTACACAACTTATTTTGGTAACTAGTAGCCCTTAGTTGTCAGTCCTCAATTTATGTAACTAGCAACATATGGGCTAAGGTTACCTTTTTTTTCAATGTAGGCATATTACAGGATTATTTCAATGAATGCCTGCGAAAATGTGAACGACCTAATATAACTCGTTGCTAAATCTCACGATAAAGCATCTCAGGCGTCGCAAAGAAATAATTTCCTTTAGCGCCTTTTGTGTTTGCTTGTTAAATTAAAATTGGGTGGAAATGAATTTTTCTTTTCAAACTCGACGGCTTGTGAAATATTAATTCTTTCCTTTATAAAGATTTAGACGGAATGTAAAACTTAGCCGAGATATGATTACGAAGCCAGAATTCCCTGGACGGATAAAACGAGACAATTAATAAAGTAACGAACAATAGCTAGAAACTGTATTTTGCTGTCTTGGCTTGGAAAATATCCCGTAAATTTTAAAGTGTAATTGTTAGAGGATACAACAAAAAAAGGGCCAAAACACGATGGACAACATTTCATATTTCTAACAGGTGGAAATTAATACAGAGATCGAGAGAGCTTTGCATCGTGTACCTACACCCTAAAAAAATATTAGATAGAATGATTTTTTCTGTATGGAAAAAAATATAAGAACAAACATTTAATAACTGCAGTCTAGTCCTGCATAGAGCTGTAGTCTTCGACCTATCCGCAAAAAAAAAAATAAGCTGTCAATAATATCAAGCTCAACGGCATTCGTTTTTTTTTAATAGACACCAGACTAAAGTACCTTGTCATAGTTTTAGAGTTACGACATTTTGGAATGAGTAAAATTTAATAAATTTATATTAAAATAATTAGTAATCTTAGGAAAAAAAATAAAAACAGTGATTTACTTCCTCTTTCTAATACAGAAATGAAATAAAATTGTAGTCTTAGAAATATGAAATCTCGTTATCAAAATAAATCCAACCAAATTCAAATAAAATTTATAAAACTCGCGTTTACTTTATATACTTTATTCGTACCGTTACCACGTAATTTTTACCTAAATTCCATATTATCATTAACAGTAATAACAAATGTAACGTAGAAGCGACATTTTGATTTAGCTCAACGAATCGATGTGATTTTTATGCATCAGTAAAGTAGAGATAGAATCAAAGACATTAAAATCTGGACTGGAATTAAGCCGCATTCAAAAAGTGTTTGGTCCCGAGACCATGGACGTAAAATCACGTTTGAAACGTCGAGGTAATTAAATAAACACCTTATAGAACGCGACTATGTCATGCTTTTTTATTATAATGTGTCATCATCATCATCATCATCATCAGCCTATATCAGTCCACTGCTGGACATAGGCCTCTAGGCCTCTCCCATGGCACTGAGCTCGATTTACAGCTCTCCTGCTCCAGTTACCAATCGCTGTCCGACTAATAATCATTTATATTATAAAACCCTATCATTTTCAATTAGCAAAGTTGCTTCTGTTTGGGATGATAAATGATCGTTTTAAAACCGTATTAAATTAACACAACGGGGGATATTTTATTAAATTTTGGGTGTTCGACCGAACCGTTCATCTGTCACACAGTGACTGATCACAATTTATGTGAAAAGCCAAAAAGCCTTTATTTTTCACACCGTATTTGAGACGAGGATGCAACAAAATGCCTTTTTAAATTCATATATTATATTTTATGACATAATGTCGCGAGGACTTTGTTTCCTAGAAACTTATTTCGTCTAATTGAATAGGTAAGGTTAGGTTAAGAGGCCTTATTCCTTTTAAAATGCTGATTGCTTTAGCCATTTTTCTCTATGATCAAACATGTTTCTTAACATATTATTGATGTTACTACCTAGAACAGGGCTATTGGGATTTATTGGTATATATTTGAAACCTACAATTTGAATTTTTCATTGATAATTTATGTTTTAAAACTACTCGAAATTTACAAAATCACGCGGAAAATTAGTTTTTTCATATTATTTTCTACTGCACGCAATAAATGCATGTAATAGCTATGTTACTACCTAGAACTCGGGGAAAAGTATTATTCACTTCAAAAAGTTGGTTGAAATTATCAATATATTTGTCATAATATGAAAAAAATAAATTTTAAAAGGAATAAGGCCTCTTAATAGTTAACGGTTTTAAGGAAAATACTTTCTACGAAATGATTTTGCGGTGAAATGAAACATTAAATGTAAATTAATTATAGGAGTCAACTGGTATGATTGTCGTTTAAATCTGTCACGGTTCGAATACAGCCTGGTGACAGACAGACAGACTGACGGACGGGCGGATGGACAGTGGAGTCTTACTAATAGGGTCTCGTTTTACCCCGTGGGTACGGAACCCCAAAAATGCAAAAAGATGGGCCTTACTACGCGGCCCCGAGGGAGCTTTCCACAACTGAGGAAGCAGGGATATGTTAGTCTATGCGTTCTTATTCCTAAGCAACCAAAATAAGCGTTCGGTTGGATGACTTCTAATATTATTTTCTTTTATTTCATTTATCAGATTCTTCAAGAAAATATATGAGCAATATTACTTTCGATTTATTTGATTTAGAAATTTTGCAGACAAAAAATACTACACCCCACTGATACAAGTAGGTATCCTCACATAAATTGAAGTAGATTAAAAGGGACATATTACTAGTTCAGAATGCGTCGAATTCTATAATTGTTGGGCACAATCGGGCTTAATACAATAATTAAACTACTACAGCTGATAAGACAGGAATTTCGTAATCATTTCCGAAGGTGCGATTATGTGAATTAATTAGCGTCCTACTGTAAGTATACAAATAACGAGAGGCCTATTGTATCTAGTACTCACCTGTAGAAACTCTTGGAATTGAACGCGAAGAACGCCAGCTTGATGATGGTGTGCACGAAGAACAAGACGGTGATGGTGTTAGCTGTGAGCTCGTTGACCTCCTCAGAATACTGTGCCATGTTGATCCCTATGCACACGAAGTGGATGAAGATGAGGAAGGCGTGCATGGACGCGTAGACCTTGCGGAGGATCAGCGACATTCCACCGGTCTCTAAGGGCATATTAAATGATATTAAAGAAGCTACTAGAAAGAACCAGGATCTTCCTCTGCTAAATACAAAGTTAGTTGTGTAAAAAGTGTCTTACTACAACATTGATGTTAACCGGTTAACCCTAAATAAAAAATTGTATTGGTTGCTGGGAGACAGATACAAAAAGATTTGTGTGTAACATATGCCGTAAGCAGGCAAAAGAGGGAGTCGATTCTGGTACGAAGCCTGTCCATTGCGATCCAGCGTGGAAATGCTGCGAGCGGTGTTTTGTGAACCTTTTTAGAGTTTAGTTTTAATGAAGTATTAGGTATTTTTTGTATTGGAAGGAATAGTTTCACTTTACGGACTCAGTTTAGAATTTCCGAAATTAAGCTTTAATTATACGTTCATCTCCAACATCTAGAATCCGACAATAATGTACATAGGTAATATATTATTCTCAAGCTTATATTTTTTAGGGTTCCGTAACCAAACGGTAAAAACGGGACCCTATTACTGAGACTTCGCTGTCCGTCCGTCCGTCCGTCTGTCACCAGGCTGTATCTCAAGAACGGAGATAGAAAATAAATTTTCACAGATGATGTATTTCTATTGCCGCTAAGGTATATAACAACAAATACTAAAAATAAAATAAAATAAACTTTTAAGGGGGGCTCCCATACAACAAACTTGTTATACCTATATATATATATAGGTACGGAACCCTTCATGCGCGAGTCGGACTCGCACTTGCCCAATTTTTTACATTTTCTTTGAGGTTTATGGAGGTAGCTTTTGCTCAGTAGGACAAAACGGGCTTGAAGATTGATAATAAATTGTTCATTTCAGCATTAGTCCGTAAGATAATACACTCAAGAGCTTACAATATTAAGGTGGTTATACAGATATGCTCATAGCTGAATATCAAGCTGCACAACGCTCTCCATGAAGCCAAGAACAGATCCAAGTGGCAAAACACTGATGGGTACACTACATTTAAATACGAAAAACTAAATTCCGATTATCGGAATCACGAGTTTCATAATACCGATTATTATAATTCCGAATGTTTTAAAACTCCGAATATACTCGTAAGTATGTCGATTTTTCATTTTTCCGATTTTTATAAATCCGAAATTTCAAAATGTCTAACGTTTACAACCACGGTTTACAAAATTCCGAATTTCAATACACCGAACAATAAGAAGTCCGAATGAATACTAATTCGAAATATCAAAAATACGAATTCCGATTATAAAAATACCGATTTTCAAAACTCCGAATATCATTACACCGACCAATAATAAACCCGACTAATCAAAAGTCCGAAACATCAAAATTACGAATTGCTGTTATTAATAACTATAAAATATAAACCTATATATGTGAAAGTTTTTCGGGCTAACGGGGCCTGCCTCAAGGTGAAATAGGTAATTTTAGGATTTAACCTAACTTACAGTTTTCGGGATTCAGCAAGTCTTTTGACGCTCCGCTAATAGCGGACCGCTATACGTGTAACCTACAGTTTTCGGGGTTCAGCCAATAACCTAACCTATAGTTTTCGGGGTTCAGCAAATCTCTTGCTCCGCTCGCTTCGCTCGCTCCGCTATACGTGGTCACAATACAAACCTAACCTAACCTTCAGTTTTCGGGGTTCGGCCAATAACCTAACCTATAGTTTTCGGGGTTCAGCAAGTCTGACGCTCCGCTCGCTCCGCTATACGTGGTCACAATACAAACCTAACCTAACCTACAGTTTTCGGGGTTCAGCCAATAACCCAACCTACAGTTTTCGGGGTTCAGCAAGTCTTTTGACGCTCCGCTATACGTGGTCACAATACAAACCTAACCTAACCTACAGTTTTCGGGGTTCAGCCAATAACCTAAGCTATATTTTTCGGGGTTCAGCAAGTCTGACGCTCCGCTCGCTTCGCTCGCTCCGCTAAACGTGGTCACAATACAAACCTAACCTAACCTACAGTTTTCGGGGTTCAGCCAATAACCTAAGCTATAGTTTTCGGGGTTCAGCAAGTCTGACGCTCCGCTCGCTTCGCTCGCTCCGCTAAACGTGGTCACAATACAAACCTAACCTAACCTACAGTTTTCGGGGTTCAGCCAATTCGATATTTGTCCAAATCCGGCTTTCTAATTTTGTTTTAACGTAAAAAAAATACTCCGAAATATTTTATTCCGAATTTACTAATTCCGATTTTTAAAACTCCGAATTTCATAATTCCTAAGAAATAAATTTCCGATTATTGAAAATACGAATGTCATTATCCCGAATATCAAATTTCCGAATAAGTAATGAAGTTTCGGAAAATTAATAATCGGAATTTTGTTTTTCAGGCCAATGACACTTCGGGCTTTTCATTATTCGGAGTTATAAAAATCGGAATAATATACAATCGGAATTTCGAAATTCGGTTAAATAAATTTCGTATTTTTTAGTAATCGGAATTTTATTGCCTAGGAATTATGAAATTCAGAGTTTTAAAAATCGGAATTAATAAATTCGGAATAAAATATTTCGGAATATTTGGGTGTTCCATACAAATAAGCATTCATTTCTTTGAATCATCGCATTTTGAATTAAGTTCTAATAAGTTGTGTTCCAAATAATATTTCCAGAAATAATAATAATGCGAACTGCTCAATGTCTAATATCTGTGGCTAATTTCAAGATGAAACTTTTCCCCACAGCTGTGAAAACCAGTAAAAGTTCCCAAGATATTTATTGATGTGTTATAAAATTGCGACGCAAAAAATAGGAATCTTATTTTCTCGAGCAAAAGAGGGCGAGAAAAATCTTTCATCGTGTACAAAAAAGTGATTTACAATTTGCGTATTTGTAAGTATTCGGAATACTTAGTACTTAAATATAATGTATTGTGTTCGTTTAACTTCTGTACATTGTATTAGTTTGCTATCGTAGCTTTTTTGAAAACCCGCTTTGTTTTAATTTGTTCTAAGTTTAAAAAATCTTACCCTCGCTGTAATTGAAAAGGAAATGTCCAGCCATTTGCATCAACTTGATGTTGGGCATCAAATCGGACACAAGGCCCTGCGATTTCACTTTGTTCATCATCTAAAACGAATAAAAACAATTAATGTCCGTATTAATCTTAATGGATGTTATCTATATATGTATTTATATATTATGTATATCGTCGTCTAGTACCCATAGTACAAGCTTTGCTTAGTTTGGGACTAGGTCGATTTGTGTATGATTGTCCCTTAATATTTATTTATTTATTTATTTAATTAATTAGATTATTACAGTCCCAAAAAGATTGAAACCGTTTCTAACTGCGCACTTACCTTGACGATTTTTTAATTTTCTCGTTCGTAATCGAAGTCGGTATTGAATTGTTTTTAAATCTCGGACCCGCCGTCCATTGCGGCAATTCCAAGTTTAAATGATGGAGTGTTCTTTTTTTTTGACTTATTTTTTTCCGAGGACGTGTTCCTATCCTGCCAATGTCTTCGAGAATGATCGATCTACGATTTCACTGCCACCCTCTTTCGCTGACGTGTACGTTTTTCAAAGACACTTCTACCAATGGTGGAAACTTTCTTGGGAAACCAGCAGATGGGCACAGCGAGCACTTAGTAATTTGTACCTTTTAACTATTTACGACATCCATTCGTGTGACTTAATTGCTAGGAAATTGCGAGTGTGTGACATCGATTTCCGGATCGAAGAGTGAAATCGGTCAATGTTAGTGTTTCATGTTTATTTTGTAGTTTGTTGGTTCGTTAGTTCTTGGTCCGAGACTATGTAAATGACGTGTGACGAAGTTAGTTCGAGGTTGTGTTTGTCGTCGGTATACAATGGAACAGAAATGTTTGAGCTTCTTTTACTATAAACTAATTTAGGTTTTATACTCCAGTGAGCATGGATTTGAATATAATTTAATCCATACTAATATTATAAATGCGAAAGTGTGTCTGTCTGTCTGTCTGTCTGTTACCTCTTCACGCTTAAACCGCTGAATCGATTGTGATGAAATTTGGCATGGAGATAGTTTAAGATCCGAGGAAGGACATAGGATAGTTTTCATCCTGGAAATTATCCCTAAAAAGATTGAAAAGTGAGTAAGTAATTCATGATGACATTGATGACCCTGTAGAAAATATAATGATTAGACCAAAAGCACAATTGCTCTTACATTTGCTTAGGCGCCCCCTTTTATTAATTAAGGTGATTAGGTGGATATCTATCGTGTTGTAGGTACGAGGTAGCTTCCATACTTCCAAGTTTCACGCGGACGTAGTCGCGGGCAAAAGCTAGTTTTCTATAATTTAATCTATGAAGCATATTTTTTTCTGAAACCATAAAATATTTTGGATTGTTATAATTATAACAAAAACCTACTAGCCTAATATAATAGATTGTCATTTGCAAGATTTCTGGAAAATGGATGACTTCCGAGGAAAAATGTGTCTATGAAATGAAGCATTCGGTGAAATGATTTTGTATAAAAGAAGAGGATCCCGAATGTAATGTCTTTGAAATAATATATATTGTAATAACGAAATTATAATTATTGTAATAAAAAAACCTTAACCTGCCTTCAGATTAGGGATTAGTAGGTACTTGTAGTGTTAGATTGAGTATAACATTTTGCATGACAGCCACTTGGGAAGGGGTTTCTTAATTTTTTGTAGTACTCAATGAACTTTGAAGAAGGTTCTCAATTATATTCTCTTAGTACTTGTAAACTGATGTTACGTATTATTACGAATTTGTTTTTTTTATGCTCTACTTTTATCAAATATTCTACATTCCGGCAAAGGTTTTCCTTTACAAAAATCCCATTTTAATACGACAAAGTTGTGCGGTAAATTCATTTGAGAACGAGCGAAGTCAACCAAGAGATTCCTGGCCTCTGTCATGTCCTGTACGTGATTCGAGACATTTGTACAGTAAGTTCCACAATCTCCTATCACAAGTCTACCCTCACCTCAACATTGGACATTCTGTAAGCATCGGTAAAATAGGTTTTTCATGGTTACTGTTGTGAAAGAAGGTGGTTTGATAAGGTAAGGAGATTTTTGTTTATTTAGTGTTTCTGACGTAACGGAATTAGGTGCTGGGCTTTCCTGTCACATCGTGTTTCCCCAAACATGCCTTTGCTTTTTGTTAAGTTAAAATAGGGTAAAAAAGATGTGTGTGTGTATGACACTGTAAAAAACATACAAGACAATAGGGAAAAGGAAAATTTTCTGTGTTCACCCAGCATATTTCTTTTGCACGATTACATTCAACTAATTACAAAATGGATAATTAAAAAAAATTGCTTAAAATAACATTCATAATATTTATGTACATAATAATTAACCAACAGAACACTCAATACTCAGTAACATTAGTTATAATGGTCATAGAGAATAATTTTACTATGTATTTAGTATACTTTGGTCATAATTATTGAAGTTCACATCGGAGAGAAATTGAGTAACTTTGAGCCTTCTATTAGGCCCATGATTAATCACGTTTATGTGCCGTATGTCATCACTGGAAACACATATTGGTAAAAACCTTCTTCTTAAGACACTGTGGCATGTGGGACGAGAAGATATTCCGCAGCTTATTTCTCATATTTGAGAATTTTTTATTTTGTTGTCGATTTCGTTTTTTTCTTTGTTTTCAATAATATTTGGTGAGTTGGTAAAGTTGCTTATTCTGAACAAGGTAAGCCCAATTTCACGATATGTCCTACAAAATTTTCCATTGAGTTACAAAAAATGTATGGATTTTTTTTACTTTTCGTATTTTGTACTAAAATTTAGTACAAAATGAGGAGCTCGAAATGAAAAATAAATAATTCAACAGCAAAAAAAAATTTGGCCAATGGGCCAATTTCTGTAATACAATTTTTGTAACTCAATGGAGAAAAATTTGTAGGACATATATCGTGAAATTGAACTTACCATGGTCAGAAGAAGCAACTTTACCAACTCACCAAATTTTATTGAAATCTGAGAAAAAAGAAATCGACAACAAAATGAAAATTTGCTTATTTAAAGGTTTTACCGGTTCAGGACCCCAAAAATCAGGTGTCAACCCTCGTCAGGCTAATCCCATTGTCGTGAAAATACAGAGGGATACTTGTTGCTGCAGAGAGTAATTGGCATGATGAAGATCAGAATTACATACGTACCTATGGCTCACTAGATGCCAGCACTTTCTTAAAGCAGCCGGCCTGCTCCCATATAATACTCTAGGGGTAGGGCATGAACACATAGAGTCGGGGTTCGGTTTTGTTACAGATTAAACATGGATTCTAGATTTTTAGGGTTCCGTACCCAAAGGGTAAAAAGCGGGATCCTATTACTAAGACTCCACTGTCCATCCGTCAGTCTGTCCGTCTGTCACCTGGGCACTATTGTCTGTCACTATCACTATTGCCTGACACTACTATCACTCACTACTATCACAGACAACAGTTACTATTGACCTGTCTGTGATAGTTAGACAGTTGAAGTTTTCACGTATTTCCGGTGCCGCTATAACAACGAATACTAAAAAATAAAATATAATAAATATTTAAGGGTTGTATAGGAGCCTACAACAAACGTGATCTCTGATTTGTATCCGGTGTCATACATACCAGGTGTAAAACTTAACTTAAACCGGCCAGTTAAGGTGGGATAAGTATTTGTACGGAAACTGAACCCTCGGTGCGCTAGTCAGACTCGCAATGAAATTGTTAATATTTTACTACTGATTATTCTAAGAAAAACTTGTTCATTGAGATTATTTTCTACCAATTGTGTTTCTATGAACTTTCTATTTCAGAATCGCTGATATATCATTTGAAAAACCTTCCCGATATAAATATAAGAGCCCTAAAAATCAGGTGTCGACCCTCGTCAAGCTAATCCCATTGTCGGAAAACTACAGAGAGATGCCTATTGTTGTGGAGAGTAATTGGGAAGACGCAGAAAGGATCAGAATAGGTAGGTTCACTTTACTTTTGGGATCGTAAATATTGAACATATTTCTATAACAGTAAAATCGCCATTATTATGACAAAACGCGTATTAGTCGCGTTCATAAGTGTTTATATAATTACCTTGACGAGTGTGATATATGTGTAACCCTCATGGTCTCGAAAGGACCAGCCGCTCGCCGCTCTGCTGGTCGCGTGTAGCCGGCCTGTAAGCCGCCACTAGCAATACTCGCTGGTTCCCATTGCATTCCTGGCCTACTTAATCCGTTTCAAGTCCTTTTTTTATTATTCTTAGTTACCATCCATTTATAATATTAGTGCATAATTTGAGCTTGCTACTAGTAGTGCCGTTTCCGGGTACAAGTTACAGAGTTCTATATTGACCCCGAACCCCTAAAAACTTGGCACGATTATGTCGCAAATTCTTTCTTAGACTGCAATAAACATACATGAGTTCTTTTTATTTACTTATTCCAACTTGTTTTCGCTGGAACTTGGCCTCAATTCGACATGACACTGATATATCCGGGAGCTCGCAACTATATTTCTACTTTTGTGGAAAGTAAGCGCTCCTAAACCGTTACTATTTATATTTATAGGTGATGATATCTTTAATACGAGTATGAATCTCATTTCAATAATCTATCTACTATTACAAAAATCGAAATTTGTATTGATAATAAATTTAGGGAGAGGGGTCATGATATCAGGAAAAAACTTAATAGCACGATGCAGGATCGTCTTTTGTTCAGTATGGGCGCGTGGCGCCATGCCTGCCTGGCGCCATCTGGTGGTCATCTTTGTACCAGAATTGGTTAAAACGTGTCCAACCATTTCAGAACATTTTGCCAACAGATAATTATAAAGATTAGGTTATTGCTACGATTTTACCTAAAAGAATTACCCTTCTCCGTATAAAAATGATTTTCAATACAATTTTGGAATTATAACTGCTAACCTCTATTACCCGACCAACTATGGCAGAAAAAAAATACGCGGACGACGTTGCAAGCGCCTTCTAGAAAAGCCTAAAGATATAATATGATATTGTTAAATGGAGATATCCCAAGCTCTCGTCGAATTCTCTCGCTGAGACAATCCCTATAACATCTCGCGGGGAATTACGCTTTCACTTAGATGGGATTTGGCAATTTTCCAACGAGTGTTTTTTGTTTGCGGGAGTTTCGTAATGTAGCTAAAGCTGTAGGATTAGAGTAGGTCACTTTGTACATACCCCTGGGTTTTCCGTGAACAATTTGACTGAAGCGGTTTGTCGTCTAGTGCCGGCCCAGTGTAAAATCATTCTTGCACCTCTTTTTATTTTCTAGTTTAGTCGTATTGGTCCGCTGGTCCATACAGTATACGGTATAGAAAACCCTAAGCCCCTGAGCACTAGACAGGCCGTAGTCTTTGTAGGCAGTCGAGCATATGATGAGCATATGATAGGGGCCCGCGCCAAGGCAGCCACAAACTCTTATATTTTCGACTGGCTGCCTAGTGCGCGGCTCTCCTTCCCCACCCTCTCCTCTTCCTCTCCCTCTCCCTCTCTCTTCTCGTGGCCTGTAGCTTACACTTGTTACACTTGGAGTGAATGCAGATTTGCCTCCATCGAGTCCTGTCCATTGCATCTTTTCTCTTACAACTGAGCAAAACTTTGAGGAAGACGTGTCCTTTAAACACGTTCCATGGTTGTGGATCATCCACGAGCTGGGCTGGGCTACGTGGCCGAAATACGAAAGAATTCGCTGGTGGCATATTGTTGTCAGCCGGGTTTTGATTTTGAGCCACTAGAGAATCGATTTTTTGGTGCGCTTGGTGGTCTAGGCCCTAGACCACCAAGCGCACCAAAAAACCATTATAGCATATTGAGGATACCCTAGACTCTAGGGTATCCTCAATATGCTATAATGGTTGCGTTTATCACGTGATAAATAAGTGACAAAAGATCTGTCACTCACACGCGCATCTTGTCAAAACGTGACGGTTGCCTTTGTCACTTATTTATCGCGTGATAAAAGCATCCAAAATAGGCCCCCTGGTTATTTTTGTAACCTTGCTCGAAATTCAAGATAAAGTGAGCCGTTTATAATTCATTAGACGTAGAACGAAGGATTGCCAAGACCATAACACCTGTAATTATTCAACTCCTCTTAGCCAAGCTTAGGATTATACTGGGCACTTTATTAGACTAAGGGCCTTCTTATAAGGATTAACAATGTCTCCAATGTCGTGATTCGTATTAGGAGTATGATGATAGGAACCAGTGGCGTGGTGTCCATATCTCACGGAAATCCATGATTTTGAATTGTTTTTTAATTATTGTCCCTTATATTTTGAAGAAAATACCAAAGTTTTACATTTGCACATGCGATAAGTGCCACTAAGTTGTAATTAAAAGTAACCTTTACACAAGTTTGTAAAGTGGTAGCATTTTTTGGTTGGACAGATGTGTAAAAAAATTACAGCGGTGTGGCAAGTATAATTACAAAGATAATATATGTATATAAAATAAATTACCAATGCTAATGAGAACCCTGATCTTCTCCATATTTCTATACGCTTCAGAAACCTGGACCCTTAAGGCACACATTCGGAACAGGATTGACGCATTCAAAATGTGGTGCTGGCAAAAATGGTAGTATTCTCTGGGACGGCACGTCGCACAAATGCGTCAATCCTGGCCGAATTGAAGATCAAGTGCTTATTGACCATTTGCGTCCAGCGGGTCCTGCAGTACTTGGGTTTGGAAAAGCTCATTATAGTTGGCCACGTGGAAGGAAAAAGGGCCCGTGGGAGATCACCGATCCGGTGGACTGATGCCGTGTAAGAAGCCTGTCAGGAAACTCTACAGGCGTCAATCCGGAAGGCGGAAAACCGTGTGGAGTGGAGAGCTCTGGTGCAAGGGATAACGGCCTCAAATGGTCACGACCCTCACTTACGAGGAAGCGACAAAGAAGAAGTATATAAAATACAGAAGGAATATATATTATAATTTATACATATTATAAATAATTAATTCCACACACAAGGTGTTGGTAAATAATATGATTATGATTTATTCTAAAAGTATTTGAAATCACCCAAGTGCGGGTCGGATTGAGCCACTTTCAACAATGGAATATAATAAAATAATGAACTTTATTAAATAAGTAGGCCACAAGGGCATTTCACAAAAAGATACCACTGTTGAGAAGGACCCTGAAAGAAACTCAACAGGCAGCATTTTTTTCGTAATTGATACTTAACTACAGCAATATGAACCTGATGTACCAAATCGCGCGCTAACTGCATTTACTGCTCTTGAACAAACGTGATCGATTATAATCATTTAAAACTAAGGTGTAAAGCCTTATAAATAATGCAAAGATCGACACACAAAAGCATAAGGATTTTTTTTAAAGGTTATTTAACGTTAGGGCGTTGGAAAGGTTTGACCGGTAATCCAGAGGTCCCGGTCTCTTCTGCCAGGTTACGCATTTCAATTTTTCTTTGTGCTTTGATCTGTGCATAAATGGTATCTTAAAAAAAGTAACGATGTAACTAACAAGATTACCAGCCGAATTTTTCAAAGCCACTTCTCACAAAGGATATTGTATCTCCTAATGAAAAAGCTCAATTAAGGAGAAGGCACTCGGCTCCTAATAGCTCTAGGCAATCAGTTCCTGTCGCGTAGATTACGTCGCTGAGAATCGACATACATATACTGGGTGTGCTCTGTCACAGGAGCAATAAATGAAAAAATAGATTCTACCAAACTCAGCGACAATTGCCATGTCGTAACTAATTGAAATATGATATGTTGACACCGGAAAAGGTAGTCCAAAATTTACCTGAGTTCCGTTTCCCATTTTAAAGGATCATTTTCGAACTAAGAGCTGTGTTAATCTCTCTTGAGTGAGATTGCTGATGCTAAGCGACCCGTTGACGACCGATGTTAGGTACTTACTTATATTATACTATTTATTTTTAATGGCAACCGGTCACAGTTAAGCGACCATTACTGCCAATGTCTCGTTGCCAATCGCACACGGCGACTAGATAGAGGATTGATACCACGTTGTACGGTGAGTTGAGAAAATCGTGCTTTTTGTAAAATGATAGCGATTTACAAAAAACCAATCGGGCTATCGGGCCTTGACCTAGGAAGGGCTATGTACTTACCTACACTTCAAGTTGAATTCTTCATTAGCTATTCACTCATTCGTTAGATCACTGCACAATACGCTAACAATACTAGGTACACATTGAACAACAAAAATGAATAATAACGAACAACGAAACTTAAATGCATGCGGCCATCTTGAGTCACGGACCGGAAGCCTACTTACTTAGTACGCTTTAAAGACTGATGAAAGCGTGACATGCTATCCTTCAGAATTGACACCCAACACTGGGAGGATATGTCTGACTTCAAAAGGTGATTGAAATGTAATTTGGGTGATTCTTATTCTCATGCATTTTTTTGTGATTTGTAAGAATCACATGTTTATTTTGTTTAAATCAAAAATCTATTTATGCCTTTGTTGAGCAAATATCCTCTACTTATCTTTTATAAACACACTTACCTTAAAATATTCAGAAATATATATAAAAAAAAGAATGTTTGCCCAAAATGTCACGTCCATGCCGTGTGATATCTCCCGATTTTCTAATAAAATGTTTTTTTCTGCTACAATATCAAGTAATTTTGACTAATGTTATACGAATGACGCAAAGCTAATAAATGTCTGATAACATTATTAAAAAGTTGTAAAAGTATAATGTAACAGTTTCTGATTCAGAACATCATAAAGTTTGTGATCAATTTTTTTGTCACAGCCATGTGTGTTTGTTTAAATACGTGTAACTTGGTAGACAATTATATTTGAAGCTAGCAGCCCTATTTAGGCTTTTTAAGAACGGAAAAACTACCTTCTTGTCGGTTCTGTTTATGACAAAGTGCGGTGAATGTATAGCAAAAATATTTTCTTGTATTTATTAAAGAAAAGGACAACCTTAGTACGTCACCACCGTGGAATGAGTTTTAAATGTAAGTTCTACGGTTATGTTATTGATACTTATATAAATTTTACCTCAGAAATAACAGAATAAGGTGATTGTTTAAAATTGGCGAGACAAAGCAAATTGTTCCATTATGTCGCACATGTTCAAAATTTGTCACGACCATAGATAGATCTAAATGTCACGACCACGGAATTTTTCAAACCTCGGTTGTGACATGTAATGCTTGGTTGTGACATTCTTGTAGTATATTTGAATAATTTGATGATTTTGTTTGCTAAGTTGGGTTATCAATTTGTTGTATTTTTTCCGCAGATGTCACCAAAGAAAAATAAATTAAATCAGCCATCTAGCGAGAGTCTCTTAAGATGTTTGTCGTGACTCTTCGCTATAAGACCGTTAGCCGAAACTACTATCGGGACAATGATCGTCGAGTCAACATCCCACATGGCGGTCACCTCGTGAGCCAAGTCAAGGTACTTGCTGAGTTTGTCCTTCTCGGCTTTCACGAGGTTCTCGTCATGGGGGATGGTGATGTCGACGAGCACTGCCTGGCGCTTGGATCGATCTACCAAAACGATATCAGGCTTATTGGCTACAATAGTCCTGTCCGTGATGATAGATCGATCACAATAGAGCGTGGCACGACCATTCTCAAGAACTGGCATCGGTGCGTACTTATAGTACGGCACCTCAGACCCCACAAGACCGTATCGAAGAGCAAGTTGCTGGTGAATGATCCTGGCTACTTGGTTACTTGTTATTTGACACAATTACTTGATTTTCGATGAAATTGTCGCACCCATGTTATACAGTCTCACAACTATGCTTAGGGATGTCACAGCCGTGTACACATGCATTACTTTAATCACTTGCAGAGGGTATTAAGCTCGTCCATCTGCACCAAAAATTAGCCTTTGGTATGTACTCTTAATATACACCGCAATATATCACAGAAAACAAAATAATTTTTTTTTAAATATTTTAAAACTATATGAGAATCACCCATTTGTGATGAACGGGTTATTTTTGGCTGTTCTGTTTATTTTGAAGTCGGTTCTTTTTTGTTGAAATATTTTTATCTTGCTTTTTAGTGATTTAAATATAGCAGGGTAAGAGGTGCGCAACCGAATTGAGAACTCTTTCTTCGCACCGAGGGTTAAGTTAAGTTTGCACCTGGTATGTATAGCGCTCCATACAAATGAGGTGCAAAGTTAACGCAACCAATCCAGTTTATTGTATGGGAGCCCCCCTTAAATATTAATTTTATTTTATTTTTGGTATTTGTTGTTATAGCGGCAATAGAAATACATCATCTGTGAAAATTTCAACTGTCTAGCTATCACCGTTCTTGAGATACAGCCTGGTGACAGACGGACGGACGGATGGACGGACGGACGGACGGACAGCGAAGTCTCAGTAATAGGGTCCCGTTTTTACCCTTTGGGTACGGAACCCTAAAAAGAGAATTTTTGGGGAACATATACACAAAAATAAACTTCTAAATTTTTTCCTGAAATCGTTAACTTTGACATCTTATAGATGTGCCAAAAACTTTGAATAGAAAAAAAGTCATGCGTCAATTTAATCCTGACGCGCTCTCGCGTCCCCCGGGACAAATAAAAAGAAAATAATATCCACACCGAAATGTTATTTTCTCAATGGTACACGAAAAACTCCCAGTAAGCTGATTTTCCAATTTCAGACCGTTTACCAAAGGGAGAGAGTTCGTTTGCCGCTGGATCTTGTTTATTTTATTTTTCTGCAACTTTTTATGTCGTTTGGCGTGTGATAAGCCAGTGACAAGTTTACTTGAAGTAAGCTATATGATTACACGTACAAATAGGGAAAGATCTTTGACAAGCGAACCGTCTGTAAATGAGCTCCTAATATTATGAGATGCTTTCGTTCGATTTATATTGGATTTATTTTGATGAAAACCCTGTTTTTTTTATCTCGTTTAATATAATATCGACTTCACCTTCTTCTATCTTCTCTTTAAACAATGGAGAATTCGTACCTAAGTACAACTGTACAAACCAAAGGTACAAACACTGCATGTAAGTGACTAAAATATCACTTTCTCTACACTTTATAAAACAACTTCCTCCGTCGCATCTATCTGTCTGTCTTGTTCGCGATGATCTCAAAAATCAACTGAAAGGTTTTCACTTTATACTCTTGCGGTTTGAACATAATTAAATCTTATTGAACCAGGTCTATCGCGATTTCGAGGGTTTTTCGGATTTTTCTGGATCGAGTTGCATAAACCAAAAATCCTTTCCACGGAACGACACTATTATCCACGGATAGTAAGGGAGGCTATTGAAATAATTAATCGGGAAGATGGTTTTAATTTATCGCCAACTTGGGGACCAGTGATTCAAAAGTTGAAACCACGGGATATATTTTCGGATCTGTGCGCGAACATCGTGAGTCTTGTGTGTCGAGCCGGTGATAATAAATATTAACAAATGGGGGGTAGTCGAACTTTTTATCTTCCTACCCATCCGTTTTATTACACATTTCGTCGGGTAGTGATACATTTGGCCGACATCTCCAGACAACTCACTGTTTCATCAGTACGCCTGAGACCACGGCACGTGAAACCATGTTGAAACGTCAGGCAATGAAGGTAAATCAAAATATCGCGATAGACCCGGTTCAACAAGTTTTAATTATGAAAGGTTTTCATCTGTAAACAGAGTGAAGTGTATCCCGAAGCCACTCCCGAGTGCGATCCTTATTAGATCATAATTAAAACGACTGGCTCTTTCGTTGTGGTAATAATCGTGAAAACCAGCCAAGTGCGAGTCGGACTCGCGCACGAAGGGTTCCGTAGCAATATTGAACAAAAACACGTTCTTTGTATGGGGTCCTCCTTTAATTTTTACTTACTTTTTATTTTTATTATTTCTTGTTATAGCGGTAACAAAAATATACATTCTGTGATTTCAACTATCTACCTATAACGGTTCATGAGAAAATGCCCGCTGAACGAAATATCATGCAAAAGCCCTATTTTTGTATGGGAGCCCCCTTAATTATTATTGTTTTATCATGAATAGTATTTGTTACTATAGCGGCAACAGAAATTCATCATTTGTGAAAATTTCAACTGTATAGCTATCACCGTTCTTGAGATACAGCCTGGTGACAGACGGACGGACGGATGGACGGACGGACGGACGGACAGCGAAGTCTCAGTAATAGGGTCCCGTTTTTACCCTTTGGGTACGGAACCCTAAAAAAAGAATAACGAAATAGAACGCTCTTAGAATCACCCTTTTGGTTATTTTGAACTATGCGCGGAAACCTACATTACAATCGCCTTCTGTAAGACGTGCGAAACTTTCTAGTTTTGCGTACTTTTGCTGAGAGATAAGTCTATCCCATTACGAAGCTGTAATAAATTCAACCTGTCCGCCGAACTTCCGAGTTGAAAACTAGATTTGAAACTGTAACTTTAGAGTCGACTAACTTTAAAGTTGGCAACTTTAGAGTCAAATCTGATTTGAACTTTCAAGGTGTTGGTTTAATTAGATTTGATACTCTTGAAAAAGAAGGTGTTTTTGATACGCAAGCAGATTATTTTTGTAAAAATTTAATAATTGAATCGGCGTTTGTTTACACTGTAAATTTGGAAATATTCGCGAGTAATTTATACAAAAAAATCTTCGTCATTTAAATTCACCTCTTTTTCTTAAATTCAAATTCGTATTAAGTTGCCAATGTCGAAAATTTAAGATATTCTTTAATTGCTTACTAGTATTGGATTGAGCTGAAATTATTGCATATTTACGTAGCTAGGTATACCTGAAATCTCATGTAAAAAGAGAGATGTCCACTCATTTTACGTGAGATTAGCCTATTTATATTTAAAGTCATCGTTATAAAAATCGTTTAAAGATGTTCAACTGTAGCTTGAATTGATAATGATGTAAGCTCCACATCTGCCGAGCATTTAAAAATATATTTTCAATCTACGAAAAAATTAAATAATGATATTGAAAAACAATTAAAAGTATAAAATTGTCTTTGATTCGACAAACCGTAACTCTCCGCTCTCCGCGATTGTCTAATCCATTAAATTAGCGAGAGGTACGGAACCCTAAAAACTTTAACGCACCTAAACGCTTCTTCAACGCGTTAAACACAGAACTGCTATTTTCAAAGACAGCTGGAAAATGCCGAAGCCTCTCCCCCCGTTCTAATCCCTCGTTATGTTTGAAAAATCTCGCAAATCGGTCGCGTGAGCGCGAGATGGAATTTAATTTAGCGCGACACTGCGAGAAAATGAGGCCTATTTTGCACACGCTCACGATGCTAGGCCGAGAGCTAGATATCATAAAGAGAGAATAGAAAAAATCTCGTAAATCGGTCGCGTGAGCGCGAGATGGAATTTAATTTAACGCGACACTCCGAGAAAATGAGGCCTATTTTGCACACGCTCACGATGCTTGGCCGAGAGCTAGAGATCAATAAAGAGAGAATAGAAAAAAATCTCGTAAATCGGTCGCGTGAGCGCGAGATGGAATTTAATTTAACGTGACGCTGCGAGAAAATGAGGCCTATTTTGCACACGCTCACGATGCTTGGCCGAGAGGTAAAGATCAATAAAGAGAGAATAGAAAAAAATCTCGTAAATTGGTCGCGTGAGCGCGAGATGGAATTTAATTTAACGCGACGCTGCGAGAAAATGAGGCCTATTTTGCACACGCTCACGATGCTTGGCCGAGAGGTAGAGATCAATAAAGAGAGAATAGAAAAAAATCGCGTAAATTGGTCGCGTGAGCGCGAGATGGAATTTAATTTAACGCGACGCTGCGAGAAAATGAGGCCTATTTTGCACACGCTCACGATGCTTGGCCGAGAGGGAGGTTCAATTTCTAAAACACCATCACCACATTATACATTCTCCGATAGTCCTTGTTGTAAGAATCTATAAGCTGCAGCTCTTTCATTCTACTTTACCACGGTTTACCAAAATATTTTTTTATAAATTGGCTGAAGGGATTTTTGCCTTCGAAACCCAAAAAAAAATTAAAGATGGCTGACAATTGTCAATGTCAAAAATTTCTTCGATTTGACACTGACATTGTATCCAAATTTCAATGGCTTGATATTAACAAGTCTCGAGTCAAGTGTTTTTCGGCTAATCTCGTCTAGAGATCGCATTTCTCAACAGATTCTCATGAAATGGTGTACTAGTAGAGTTGCTAAGCCGCGAAATTGTGCGCATCGGGTTACAAGCATGAAATTTCTACCACACATAGAGCGTTCCACGGTGATTATTTTCAGATGTGGAGGGAAGTCAGATTCGTCCCCTGTGTGGTGGGAGAGCGGGGTGAACAGGACCAAATACTGTTCTTTTTCTTTTTTTTATTACAGATCAGTTAAGGCTATAGGGCTTGCGCGACATCGTTTTCGTATAAAATAGATATCAGCTATTAATTTTTCATGTTATTTAAGAATAGTTTCATATAAAAATTTGGGTTTATTGCCGAAAAGGTAAAAATCACAACAAGTTTTTTTTATTCAGAACGATAAATTAATTATCTATCCTGAATATTCACAATTTAAAAAAAAATTACAAAACAGCAAATTTAATCTTGTTTTTAAAAATCTATATGTATTGGGCACATCTGATACAAAAAGTACCTTGAAAAAAATGTTGATGTTAAGCTTAGCCTGCATGTTCTAGTACATTTTGCTAAGTCGCGAAATTGTGTACATCGGGATACAACCACGAAATTTCTACCACAGATAGAGTATTTTGCGGTGATTATTTTCAGATGTAGAGGGAAGTCAGATTCATCCCCTGTGCGGCGGGAAAGTAGGGTGAAGAGGACAAAGGAGTCCTCTTTTTCTTTTTATATTACTGATCAGGTAACGCTAGTAGGACTTGTGTCGTGTCGTTTTCGTGTAAAACAGATATCAAAAATTCATTTTTCATCTTTTTTATTTATAGTACTATATAAAAATATGGTTATATTTTCGAAATTGTAAAAATCACAAGTTTTTTTTATTCAGGGAGATAAATTAGTTATATTTCCTGACTATTTACAACTAACAAAAATATCGCAAAATAGCAAATATAATCTAGTTTCTTAAAATATATAAATATTGGGAACTCTTCATACAAACAGTAACTTAAATAAATTGTTGATGTTGAAATTAGCCCGTGTGCTCGTGATACATTTGCAAAAAATATTTTGTTTTAATTACATTAATTTGTTTTTTTAGGACGTATATAGTAAATATTATACGTAAAAGCAGGTTAAAAATCATCATTTAATGTATTTAATGAAGCGAAATAGGATGCGTTCGGAGATTTACGTTGGTTACGCCGACGTAAAGATATATTTTAAGCTACTGTTTGTATGAGAAGTGCCCAACATGCATATATTTTTAGGAACCAGATTAAATGAACTTTTTGAAATAATAATAATAATTTGAAAATGTTCACGAAATTGAACTAATTTACCTCATTGAATAAAAAAACTTCTTGTGATTTTTACCTTTTCGGCCATTACACCCATATATACAGAACTATACAAAAATAACATAAAAAATGAATTTCTGATATTTGTTTTACACGGAAACGATACCAAACACGTCCTGGTAGACTTAACTGACCAGCAATAAAGAAAGAAAAGAGGGATACTTGGCCGTATTCACTCCGCTCTCCCGCCTCACAGGGGACGAATCTGACTTCCCTCAACATCTGAAAATAATCACCGTGGAACACTCTATCTGTGGTAGAAATTTCATGCTTGTAACCCGATGCGCACAATTATGTTAGAAAACAGCAGACTAACAACTCTACTATACCTAAGTGAATTCGAAAAGTATAATTATAGATTTTTTTTTGTCATATCAGTTTTTCGAAATACTTCAAAATGGCGGAGATATGAGGGTGGAAATGGAAACGTAAAAAATTACGACTTTTAGCAATTTTGAAACAAGCTCGCGAGGTCTACAGTACCCAGTAGAGAATTGTAGTTCTACTAAGTAATCACTAGGGGCGCTCCATACAAATACGCTGTTACGTTAATTCATAGTAAGGGTACAGCTCACAGATGCAAATTCAAATTCAAATTCAAATTCAAATTATATTTATTTGCAAGAATTCGGTTACAAGATCTTAAGGCTACAATAAATGTACATGCGAATTCAACCTGCATGCAGGTGTGCAAATTATTTAACATTATTAAAATGTAATATAAAACAAAAACATCAGGATCTTCCAAATCTAGAATATAAATAATACATATAAGTTCAATTATTTCAAATATTCCTTAATGCTATAAAAACAATTATCTTGAAGCCATTTAGACAATTTACGTCGAAACACAATTTTATTTTCTATTTTAATGTCATCTGGCAAATGATTATATCGAGGGCTGACTGGTCAAACCCGATAAGTCGAAAAAATCTTGAATTTAAAGTAATTAACTATTCATACCTAACTTTACATGTTCTTTCTAGTGATGAAAACAGATATCGTGATTTGAGCTTGTATAAACCTTTTTGGTTATGCCGTTACCCACTAAGTGCCTGAGTTATTTTCTATGTGTTTTGGAATAACCATATAAGTAGCAATAAAGGTGACTTTTTTTTACATAATCAAGCAAAAACTCTTTATCTTTACGTAAAGGCCTTTACCGTTAATATAATAAGCTCACATCGAATTTGATATATTTCGGTAAAAACAGTTATTTTTAGTAAACGGGTTTTAAAACATACATTATTCTAAATGTAACGTTATTTTTTTCATAGTAAATACATTTATCAATAAGTGTATGATTTCACCTTAAGAAAATATAAAACTTTTCACAGTCAAAACGAATTATAAGATTTTACTTCAAAAAACAAGCAACACTGTAGCAAAAATCCTTAAGGGGAAGAACCAAATAAGTAGTACTTGTAGTACTTGACCACAGAACGATAATCTCCGCGTGCTGTCGTCACTGTCGCTAGACTCGCTGGGTCGGTTTGACAATCGTGCGCAGCGCTTCGTCGCGTTCGAAATAATTATCGAAAAATACGTTAAAGTTGGTTAATTATGATAGTGTAAGATTGTGAGAGTGAAAAACAGTACAATGAACCGATCTAGGATGTTGGTGAACTTAGCTCGCCATGGGAATCCGGAATCAGGTGAGTCGGAGTTACATACTTTGTTATCATCTTAATTATTATAACCTAAATTTTATTTTAAACAGAAAATAGGTGTTTTGAGAAGTGAATGAATCTTGTCATTTGGGTTGTTTAAATGAACACACCGTTTTCCATAGTTACGTACCTATTGTAAGCAAAAAATACGTTATTAATAATGATTACAATTTCTCTGCTTTGCCCTAAGATTGACTGGTAGAGAACGCCTCATGGCATTATGTCCGCCATTTGTACGTGAAGTTTTTCTTTTGTGCAATAAAGTTTAAATAAATAATTAAATGATAGTATTTAAAGGTAAAACCCGATAAGTGTTGTTATTTTGTTTAGCCGATCATAATAAATTGACTTATTGTTGGATATTTTAAAGGTACAGTTAAGAATGATTCTGAGGAGAAGGCAGATACCGACAAAACTTCACATTTGGGACAAGGACTAAGTAAGTATTTATAGTCTAGATAGAAGAAAAACCTAATATTAAAATATGGAAAAATCGCTTCTTGTATTAGGTAAAACCCTATAAATCTCTTTAGCCTCCCAAAACGTGCACTTAATGGATTTTATATCTATATTAAATACGTATTTTTTTTGTTTTCATTTCAGGGTCATCACGGTTAAGTAGACATAACAATGACCGCAACTTCGGATTTGGATGAAATTCAAATGGAGATCGTTACAGAGATGGAGAATGTCATTGATAAGAGCGCGGTATTCTCTTCAGGTAAGTTTTATTTCATTACTTATCCTTAAGGTTTCTGGTGTCTTATTAAAATAAATAAAAATTATGATGACTTTCTACATTGTCTTTACGGTTTAATTTCAGGTCAGGATTCAAGTAATCAAGCGATATCCCTTGACATGGAGACTTTTAGAGAGTTAGACGATGATGAGAACTTGTTTGGGAGTGACTATTCCCAAACAAGTTCCAAACCAAGACCCAGAGTATACGGACCCCAATGATAAAACCAAGGCTGAGCGAAACGGAAGTGATCATCTTCCGATTCAGATAACTCAGACACTGAAAATACTAATTCAAATATAGAAATGGTAACCCTTATTCTAGAAGACGTTTTGCAAAGAGTGTGGCTGTCAGTCAAACCTTCGAGTGTTCCTGTCGAGTGAAAAAAAAATATAAACAAAAAGAGAAAACTCGACGGACTTACCTATACTTCAAAGCCTTCAAAAATACTTAAGCCTGTCGATTGTGGAAACTGTAAATTTAAATGCTTGCTTTTTTTGAGTTTTTTTTACTGAAGACGAGAGGCACAAGCTGTGTAGACATTTTTACAGTTTGTATTTCAAAAATAAGAAGAATTACATCCTGTCATGTATAACGGTTCTAGAAATAAAAACAAGAAAAGTGCAAAGGTCGACAGAGAAGAAAGAACGATCATTTAGCAAAAAAATGTTACTTTGCTAAAAAATCTGAAAAGATTCAAGTTTGCCAATCTGACAGTCTCGGCATATACAACTCGGAAGATCAGAGAGGTAAAAAGGCACCTCGAAATAAGACGAAAGAGGATGATGTGCAATTTGTTCGGGAACACATTGAGTCGTTCCCGTTGATAGAATCACATTATTGCCACAAAGATAGTAAGAAAAAATATTTACCTGCTGATTTAAAGTCTGTTACTGTACAGACTATACATGGAAAAATGCAATGAGTTGCAGCGGACCTTAGTATCGGAGTTTAAGTACCGCTCGTTTTTTTGCGAAGAATACAATATGAGTTTTTTAAACCGAAAAAAGACTTATGTGGCGTATGCTGTAAATATGACAAGGCTGAGGGTGACGCAAAAGCTGCTTTAGAACTCGAATATCAGGATCACATAAATAGGAAAAATGTTATCTATTAGTATGGACTTACAAGCTGTTCTTCAGATACCTTCTAGCGGTGAGAGTCTCTTATATTACATGAGGAAGCTAGTATTGAATAATTTCACTATTTATGAAGCTGGTTTGCCAAATGCAGCTTATTGTTTATGCTGGCCAGAAATGAACGGGTAAAAAGGAAGCTGTGAAATAGGGACATGTTTATATTACTATTTATCAGAATGTCTTCCCACTAATATGACACAACTAACAATTTTTTCTGACACCTGCGGAGGGCAAAATCGGAACAGAAACATTGCAGCTCTTCTTTTATGGACCGTACAAAATCATGCACATCTAGACACGATTGAGCAAAAGTTTTTAGAAATCGGACATACACACATGGAAGTTGATTCCATGCATGCGGCCATAGAGAATGCGGCTAAAAACACTTCGTGAAATAGCGTATCAGATTGGAGACATATATTTAAACAAGCTAGAAGAAAACAGACCAAACAGGTCAATTTAGAAGAAGGAAAACGTAAATACGTAATAGAGAACTACAAAATAAAAGAACTTAAATACAATGAAATGAAAGACCTTACTAAACTGGCAGATGCTTTGCTGAAGTCAAAAATTAAGGACAATAACAATGAACAAATAAGGTGGTTAAAAATTAAAAGGATTAAATATGTAAAAGGTGAAAAGTACAAGATCTTCTTTAATTATGACTTGTCCGAAGATTTCCTATTCATGGACCTCTCGCCATCGAACACGACAACCAATACTCCAAAAACGCGAAAACTTTCACAATCTAATCCACCTTCTATTGCACAAAAGGAATACCCAGCAGAAATAGAATCGTTATACGACAGCCCTTTGCCGATTAGTATTGCTAAGAAAAAAGATTTGGAGAAAATGTGCAAAAAAGGTATAATACCCGAAGAATTTCACCCGTGGATTCATGGATTGAAAACTGTTAACAATGTAGAACCAACTTATTGTGATAGTTGCGATTCGGATTAATTTTAATGCTACTTTTAAGTTACAAAATGTTAACATAATTACTAATAAAACCAAATAATTCCCTAATGTTTAAAAATTATTTCTAGGAAAAACCCCATAAGTCTCTCCCGGATGAAATTGAAACTGAAATAATGCATAAGAAGAACCATTCAGGTATCCTTATTAGTAATAAAATTGTAGTGCGATAACTATTGTATTCGTTTAACAAACTTCCATATGATGACAATCTAAGAAAGCGCATCTGTGGGTCTTTAAACTTTCAACTTCAATTTTCTCGAAACTTACTTTTCGATACTTATTGGGTTTGACCGCTCAGCCCTCGATATAGAAGAATACACATATTGTAGCAGTTCTTCTTGTACATGGACATGTGACAAGGAGGCTGATATATTAGGTTTCGGTACTGAGCTCTTTGATGTCTTTGCAGTAGTTTTACTATTATTTTCATTACGCCAGCTCCTAAACTAGGCCGCTTATAGGAATGGTATCTCTGGAAAATGAGCATTTCGAGGAACAATAATGGCGCCGACAGCTTTAATTATCACATGTTAATTCTCCTGTAAATGGTACTCGTTTAATTAAATAACTATGTTGACAAAGCGTCTGGATATAGTTTAATTAAAATATTACGTAACGTTAGCAAAATGTGTCTGTGAAAAGAAACAAAATAAAATAAAAAGAAATCAAAAGAAACCCTTTTAATAAACGTAGGTAATAGAAATAGGACTAAATTAATAATAAATTATTGGTCTCTGAGTAGTATTTTTTCGGCGTTTATTGAGCAAATTGTAGTAAATTTTTAATAATGCGTTTTGGCTAGGGGCACCCAGGTAATAAAAGTATGAATATCTTATACAAAGTGTAGAGTTATGCGATTTTACTTAAAAATAATAAGGATGTTTCTTCGTTTTTACTTTTTTTTTTTTTTCTCCTTGACACCTGTTCATTTTATTTTAGGGCACGATAAAACGGCCTAAAAGTGCCTTTAATTAGAATACTTCCGGGAATATGAAAATACTCATCCCATAAAAACTTACAGAATCTCTTTTATTTTGTCTTTCTTTTATTTTACCCAAGTTTGAGCTCCAGCCAAGCAGAAAGCTGCATAAGGCTATATTTCACACGAATATTCGCTTTATTTCCTGTAGCGGGATATTTATGAGTGTCATTTCATTTTGCACGAGCATTCATTTAGGGGAGGCTGCATTGCGATGAATAATATATGCGCTGCCATATGATGCTTTGAGGTTAATTTGAACTAATACTGGGTGAATTTTTGCAGATGACAGGCTTATTAAGTCTTGTGTTAGAAACAGCCTGACATGTTTCCAGCTCGTATGTAGTTATTCTTCAGGGACCTCGATGCGGCCATCTCCGGTTACGATTTTAACTCCCCGATTTTGGGCTCTTTAGAATCGTATCAGTGAGCAATTGATGGATGTTAAAAAAAAAGTGCAGTCTGCTTAAAAGCTCGTCACGGAAATTACATTTTTGACAGAAACCTATTTCCTGCGAAATCCATCGACGGTCGTGTAAAGTAACGTCATTACTGTCACGTGTCAAGGCGACAGGGATTGACACCTCATTTGCACGTGAGGGAACGGGTGGGATGATAAATAACACGTGATACAAGTATACCTATACTACTATACTATACCTATAGTCAAGAGAGTTGAGGTGACGCACACAACAACATGTCATATTGTAATGACAATTGACAGTAAGATTTTGAAAGTACTGTTCTGTTTTCGTACCGTCGTACCGATAGCAAGTTCAGCAGCGAACTTCAAGATTAACGAAACGTTAAGAATTAATTTTCGTACTATATCTGATTTGAATAAATAAATCATAATTTTATATGCGCAATAATAATATATTTATGATCTTCTTGACTATCACAACCATGTATTATATTAAGTTAAAGATAATTCGAGTGACTTAGTTTACTAAAGTATATTTAATTTTTCTACTGTTTTACCTATTAGTTAAATATACATATACTATATAGGGCTTTTAATTACATTCAAATTCATCCATTCACGTCGATGTTTATGTAAATAATTCGCGTATCCTTTGAGATATCGCTAAATAAGCAATGTCTGGGGTACCTTATACCGGGTTCTGTCTGTAATAGGAGCAATAAATTAAAACATAAATTCTACTCTTCAAACTGAACAACATTTGTTCAGCAACTTAAAAAATAAGTCAGTTTACAGAATTTTATCATTTCAAACAAATTGAATAGTATTTTCAATGTACATCGTTGACATTCTCTGAGCATTGACTTAGCTATCACTCTACTAATATCGCACATTTCGCAATACATTGCATCTTTGTCTAAACATTATTCTACAAAATATCATTTAATACACGTTATTTTCAGAAGTTGCTTAACAAAATGTTGTTCGGTTTCAAGGGAAGAATCTATGTTTAATTTATTGCTCCTATTACAGGCAACACCCGATAGGTATCTTAAGTCTTAAAGTTTTAACGGTATGTCATTTCTATATTTGTCACAATATTACAGAATATTGATTGAATTCAGGTGGCAATTGAATTAATAAGCATATGGAAAAGCAACGTGGGCCAATCACTGAAGACTTCATAGGCGACATTCATTTGAAAAGAGAAAAGGCACCTGTTTCACTATTATCTTTGCGACTTACGATATTTTTGTTTAGTGTAGGTGGCTAATTTTTAATGACTATCGATTGCTGATAATTTGCGGCGTTTCTTTATGTCTGTGAGAAAGTCATAATAATACAACTTCTGTACCTATTTTATTGCTTTGATATTTTGATATTCATTGAAAACTATCGCTGAACAATTATTATTCATTCAAATTTACTCGATTTTCACACATTATTATAACAAAACGGGACTTAATCTCATTAAAAAAGATGGCAAAAAGAAAGGACCTGTCATGATGAAAATTACAAAAGTGATTTTGGAAAAAAACATGGCGACGAAAAACAAAACCGCTACAGTTTGTAGATCCTCGTATATAGCAAGAACTATCGTGAAAAAACATAATTTAATTGTCTTCCAAAAACATTACGTGCCTTTCTTCTAAAACTCCATCATGAGTTTACAGTGACAGTACTCGCTAGTGTAAAGGATTTGTATGACGAATTTGATGCCTTTCTTCTAAAACTCCATCATGAGTTTACAGTGACAGTACTCGCCAGTGTAAAGGATTTGTATGACGAATTTGATGCCTTTCTTCTAAAACTCCATCATGAGTTTACAGTGACAGTACTCGCTAGTGTAAAGGATTTGTATGACGAATTTGATGCCTTTCTTCTAAAACTCCATCATGAGTTTACAGTGACAGTACTCGCTAGTGTAAAGGATTTGTATGACGAATTTGATGCCTTTCTTCTAAAACTCCATCATGAGTTTACAGTGACAGTACTCGCTAGTGTAAAGGATTTGTATGACGAATTTGATGCCTTTCTTCTAAAACTCCATCATGAGTTTACAGTGACAGTACTCGCTAGTGTAAAGGATTTGTATGACGAATTTGATGCCTTTCTTCTAAAACTCCATCATGAGTTTACAGTGACAGTACTCGCCAGTGTAAAGGATTTGTATGACGAATTTGATGCCTTTCTTCTAAAACTCCATCATGAGTTTACAGTGACAGTACTCGCTAGTGTAAAGGATTTGTATGACGAATTTGATGCCTTTCTTCTAAAACTCCATCATGAGTTTACAGTGACAGTACTCGCCAGTGTAAAGGATTTGTATGACGAATTTGATGCCTTTCTTCTAAAACTCCATCATGAGTTTACAGTGACAGTACTCGCTAGTGTAAAGGATTTGTATGACGAATTTGTAGTTCTACATACAATCGTTGACGCTGTCGCTAGCAAGTACGTTCACGTTAACTCATGGTAAGGATACTGCTTAATAGGGGACAAATCTCCAAAGAACAATTCTACGTTTCTCCCGCAATCTACATTAACTTTTATTTCGTAAGGAAATTTACGTCCCGCGCTCCCCAACGATATTGCTTATAAACAGCAACAAAAAAATAATTCCGGCCAAGTGCGAGTGGGACTCGCGCACGAAGGGTTCCGTACCATTATCTGTAAGTTTGTTGTATGGGAGCCCCCCTTAAATACTTATTTTATTTTATTTTATTTTTAGTACTTGTTGTTATAGCGGCAATAGAAATACATCATCTGTGAAAATTTCAACTGTCTAGCTATCACCGTTCTTGAGATTATTATTAATCGTATGGCATTCTACGTAAAGCAATCAAAGTATGGCTCTAAGATCTTTAAGCCAGGCAGCTGCGTCAGGCGTCAAGTCGTCCAGGTCCTCAGCAGGGCCGGGGTAGGAGTGAAGGGGGCAGCGCTGGATGATATGTTCGGTAGTCTGCTCTTCCTCGCCGCACTCGCAGAGTGGAGAGTCTTTCCATCCCCATTTGTGTTGGTGATATTTGCAACGACCGTGCCCGGTTCTTAATCTGTTCAGACGGCACCAGAGCTTACGAGGAAGGTCGAATCCCTTTGGCTTTACCGTCGGGTCAATGTATTGGACAGATTTCCCCTGGGTAGCAGCAGTCCATTCGGCTTTCCAGCTTTCCGCAACATCGAAGCTCTTCAGATTCTGGGCTGTAGCATAGGCGGGTTTCCGTGATTTAAGTCGCTGTGGAGGTGGATAGCGAAATTGATTGTGGACGGGTAGTGAGGGGTTGTTTGATATCTTCTCGGTTTCTCGCTTTAAGGCGTGGAGTCGTCGCAGTTGGGGAGGGGCAATGTGACTTAAGGCAGGTAGCCAGTGGACGGGGGTGGATTTAATAGTGCCAGAGATACAGCGCATGGTGTCATTTAGTTTTACGTCCACTTTGTTTGTATGGGCACTTTCGAGCCACACTGGTGCACAATATTCGGCTGCCGAGTAGACGAGGGATAAGCCTGACGTACGTAGGCAGTCGGCTGAAGCTCCCCAGCTTGTGCCACAGAGTTTGTGAAGAAGATTATTTCTGGTGGCGATCTTCTGTGAGAGTTTCGAGAGGTGTTCTCTGTAGGTTAGGGACCTATCTAATGTAACTCCGAGATATTTCGGCAAAGGGTTGTATCTCAGTACTTCACCATTAAAAAGAACAACTGGCTTGTGGTCTGCCATCTGGTTGTTAAGATGAAAACAGCAGGTTTCAGTCTTACTTGAGCTGGGTATGAGTCTCCACAGGCCGAAATATGTGGCCAAAGCTTTTAAGTCTGATGTCAGCATCTGTGCTCCAGATTCAAAATCTTTACTCTGAGCTATGAGCGCAATATCATCAGCATATATGAATTTATTAGCTTCGGTACGTGGAAGGTCGGATATATACAAGTTAAAGAGCATAGGGGCGAGTACAGAGCCTTGTGGAAGGCCGTTGTTCAACTTGCGTTTTCTGCTCTTTTCGCATCCCAAGAAAACCTCAAACACCCTTTCAGACAGCATGTTGGAGATGAGGTCCACTAGTTCCCGACTTGGTATTGCTGAATGCATCTTTTGGATCAGACCATGTCTCCAAACTGTGTCATAGGCAGCCGTCAGGTCAATGAACACGGCTGTGGATTTGAGGCGTTCTTGGAATCCGGCTTCTATATGGTTAGTGAGGGCTAAGACCTGATCAGCACAGTTTCTGCCCTTGCGAAAACCAGCTTGCTCAGGTGGAATTATGGCCTCTATGTATGGCTCGATCCGCTCCAGGATAAGGCGTTCAAGCAGTTTGTGCATACAGCTGAGGAGTGCAATAGGACGGTAACTTTCTGGTAGGTGATCCGGCTTTCCTGGTTTCAACACAGCGACTACTTTGGCCAGCTTAAACTGCGTGGGAAGTTTATTATTAGCTAAGATGTCAGAGAAGAAGGCTGTAAGCCAGCTGACTGCAACTGGGCCCATGTACTTGATAAACTCGTTGAAGATGTTATCAGGGCCGGCAGCTTTATTGTTTTTGAGCTGTTTAATAGCTTTTATGACTTCACCTACATTGAAAACTCTAGCCAGGCCGTCATTCATTGGAGAACTCAGTCTAAGCGTCGTAAGGTTCTTTTTTACTTGTTTTGTGAAGTTTTTGTCCCTTTTCGCTCTTGTAAGTTCAACCATTCTAGTAGCTATGGCATCTGGGTTAACGCTAGTGCACTGCGTTCTAGGCATCTGCTTTCCAGTAAGACTGTTGAGAGTTCTCCAGGCCTTTCTACTAGAACGTTTGAAGTCCATTTCTTCGACAGAAGCTTCCCACTTTGCTTTCCGATTTTCGTCGAGGGAGGCAAGGAGTTCAGTGCCAATGTCAGGGTCTCCAGAGCTTTGGTATTCCTTGAAAAGATCCTCACTTTTGCTGGTCCAGCCTGGTATATAATCTTTCCTGAAGCCTCTTGGGATGCTGTGTTTTGCTGCTTGCAGGATCATTTCGCAGAACTTTCCATAATTGGAGGCTATTGGATCTAATTGGGCTGCTGACAGGTTCTGATCTAAGTATTCTTTATAGCCATTCCAATCAGCTCGGCTAAAGTTCCACCTCGGTAACGGCATCGAATTCTTTAAGGGGATCTTAATGCCTATTTCCACGAAGACCGGTCGGTGCTGGCTATTTGGGAAGTTTGGTAGCACGGAGCGACTGCAGGGGAGCGGTCGATCGGCGTGGTCTCTAGACACGAATACGAGGTCAGGGTTATAGTCTTTTTTCCACCTGGCTGAATGGAAAGTGCCCTTATCTTTGGCATCGAAAATCAAGTGCAAGTTGTGCATTTCTGCCCACTGAGATAGTACCTCCCCGTTTGCATCTGTCGCTGTGTATTTCCAGTTTGTGTGATGGCTGTTGAAATCCCCAATATAAATACTCGGATGTTGTTGAGTTGGAAGTACCTCTGCAGGCCAGTGTACACTTGGAGGCTTGTAGATGTTCGTTACGAAGATGTTATCCACTTGAGCTACGATGGAGAAGACACAGTCCTTGTCATTGGAAGCGACGAGCTGTACCTTTATGATGTTTGACTTGACAAATGTGGCTATGCCATATTTAGGGTGGTGAATGGCTTTTACCATAGTGTATCCTGGTAGCTTTCCCCTTCTTTCTAAATCCGCTGCATCCCTTGTGTGGGTTTCCTGGATATTGACCACGTCAATGTTATGAATTTTTAACAGTTTGGTCAGAAAATCACTTTTAGCTAGACTTATACCTTCTATGTTTATTTGCAGGATGCGGACAGAAGGTCCGACATCCTTTGTACGGGGACTCCAGGAAGGATCTGTCTCGGATGAACTCCGTGGAACATTTGTGATCGCCATCTTGTACATATATTAATCTCTCTGATTGCCTGTTGCCTTCGAAAGGCGTTACTCTTTAGCACCACCCAGGGGACACGTGCAGGGCTTCGGTGGGTAAGATCCTGCGGACGCGAGTAGCAATTGTCCCCCAAACCGTTCTTGAGATACAGCCTGGTGACAGACGGACGGACGGACGGACAGTGAAGTCTCAGTAATAGGGTCCCGTTTTTACCCTTTGGGTACGGAACTCTAACAAGCCCAACTTCCTAATTTGAATTTATGGTCACTTTTGAAACTTTTATTAAATACGCACTGTAAATTTCAATTCTTACGACAGCTAGAATGGTCCTGAGAGTTGATTTCGTAGGGCATTTTTCATTTGTGGAGACGGTTGTTATGGATCTCCTTGCGACTATTATATTCCTTGTTATGGATGCCGTACCTTCGAGTGACAAAAAGGACCAATAACGTGTCTGTGGATCTGTCCGTTTGTCACAGTAGTTTTTTTTCTGTTAGTTACGCCATATGGCATATATATACGTTTTTATATAGTTTAAACATGATGCTCGTAGACATCACGGTTCCTTTTGACTCTAACATCTATCCGCCACTATAATGACTTATCATTTAGCGACATTTCTATTCTTCCTTTACCATAAGAATATTTTATTTATATATTATAACAGGCGCAAAAAAAAGCAAAAAATTGCGGTTCATCGCTAAAGTACAAAAAATAAAGAATGTACAATACATAATTTTACCTTTCAAAGACACTAGTACAAAAGCTCGTATAACATTAAGGTACAATAATATACCTATAAGAATTAGTCTCGTTAAAAGAAAATACTTCTACAATATAAAAACATGTCTTTACCTTGTATAAAGTATCGTGTTAAACCTTACATAAAAATTATCTTACAAAAATAACGAGACAAAATGCTCAAAGAGTCTTGTCTCTGAAGGGGCACAGCAGTAATGAGTGGCAATGCGAGCACAGAAAAAGACGCCCAAGTTTGCGAAACATTTTTGTATCTTTTAAACTTTTATTTTATTTATGAAGACGCACTTTGTGCCTTTGATCCTTCTTTTGGCGTTTCTTCTCAATAATTGGTCTCCTCTTGTGAAATGCCGATAAACTTAGACATGTTAAAGTGCCCTTGTGGTCTCCTTACAGAATAAATTACATTATTTCTTCTAAAATTGGTGTTCGGATCAAAAGATACAAACTTATAAAATCTACAGAAGGTTCTCTTTTTGATATCTGCGAAAGTCACCTAGGTCACGGTGTGTCACTATCAACCAAATTTAAAAGGAGAAGGTTCTCTAAAGTATGTTTTTTAGGGTTCTGTACTTCTGTCCGCAAAAATAGAACACTTTGTTTTTCGTCTATTCGTTTTTCAAGCCAAAAAAACACTTCTACGTCAACGCAGTGAAAAGATACGAGCGTTTATGCTAATACATGTGCTTTTTGTTTTTGAAGTGAAACTTCTAATGCGACTTCCAACAAGGTTGCGTTAAACGTTTAACGTTTAACGTTACCGTGGAGGGGGTAGGAAACCACTGTTGCGTTAAACGTTCAACGCAACAATCCCACGGACAACGCGACGGATTTAAGGTTATGTCAAGGTACGTCTCTTGTGAATATCAATTGATTGTTAGTTTTTCTCTTTTGAAATTACAATTACCCTACCCCTTCCTATTTTCATTTCCACATTAAGAACTTTCACTTCTTCCGCGCCGGGCCTCCACGCACTATTTTTTATAATTTATTTTTATTTGTGTGTTGACGCTCCCAAGGGAATTGAAACCTACAGACAGATTCTTTTAATGCACAAACGCGTGTAACATTTGAGCTAGAATTAGCATTTCTAGCACAAATAGCTATGAAGTCTGATTGTAGTAAGATTCAAATTCAGTTCAGACTGATGCATTATTCAGCCGAGTCGATGCAGCGATGCAAACTGCCTCGAGTGGTTCTCGAGCGCGAAATGAAATAGTTCAAATTATTCAGTTTCCAAGTTTGTGGGTATACCCATGCCCTTTAATAATAAAGACTTTCAGACGGATGTAGTACCTACGCACGCCTTTATTTGATGTTGCGTTTTTATATGATGTTGAATAATAATCAACAACTTGATATGATGTTGATTAAGAAATTAATATCATTTTCTTAATCCTGGATCAATGGGAAGTACTTTATAGGTTTTGATTGCCTCGGTCTTGACAGACCGACAGATGGACAGATGGACAGACGGATAGATGGACAGACGGACAGATGGAAAGATGAACTGATGTATAGACAAATTGCCAGACAGACCGACAGACGGACAGAATGACAGACGGGTCAAAATAGACCTTTGTTAAAAAGTAATAGTGGATTCGATCTTGGTCGTAGCGCTACCGAGAGCCTCATTAACCTGAAGGTGAGACCTGGCATCTGTAAAATGCAATAAGCCTTGCAAAGTACCTAACCTTTGGATTATAATAGTTATTTTATAGTATGATAATTTTTATACACACATTTGACACATCACTGGATACATATAACATAAATCTGCGAGCCTTATTGAATTAAATAAAAAAAACAATGTCATAGTGGTTTTTCTAGTATCTTTAAACGTTTTTTTACTTTCTATTTGATACAATTGAGTTCATGTTATATTTTTTCGTATCAAACAAAACAAACAAACAAACAAATATTTATTTCAGACTAGGTCCATATGTTGTTAGTACATACAAAATGTTTAGAAACTATGTTAGGTTAAAAAGAAATACAAACTAAGTGGTTAAGTTAAGTTTGCACCTGGTATGTATAGCGCCCCATATAAATTAGGTGCAAAGTTAGGTATTACAAAAACTACTTACTAGATCTCGTTCAAAACAATTTTCGTTGGTAGTTTTTATAGTAATGTACATCATATGTTTTTTTTAGATTTTTAATTTTCTTATTTTAGAAGTTAGAGGGGGGGGGGCAACTTTTTTCCACTTTGGAAGCGTCTGTCACACAAACTATACGGTTTAGAAAAAAAATATTTTAGAAACCTCGATATCATTTTTGAAGACCTATCCATAGATACCCCACACGTATAATAATAATAATAATACTCTTTATTGTGCACCACTAAATATAAATAAAGATTACACAAAGAAATTGCAAAAAACAAATCAGTAGGTAACAACAGGCGGTCTTATCGCTAAAAAGCGATCTCTTCCAGACAACCTTAGGGTAGTGAGAAATACGAAAAATAATTATGAAATTGGTAGTGCAATATTTTTGAAAACGACTAATTTGACACATACATCTACAGACAAACTAAAACATAAAAAACTAATATACATTACAAATAGATTAATTAAAAATAGATACTAAAATATATAAATATTATATACATAAATACATAATACAAACATAAATACATATGACGACATACATTAAATGAATTAACCACATCGACAACTAGACCTCAGAAAGCGACAAATAATGTTGTTTGAGATGATTTTTGAAAATCGGAAGAGATTTTGCACGCCTCAGATCCAACGGCAGAGCATTCCACAACTGGACCGCTTGGAAGGTGAATGAGTCATTATAAAATTTGGAAGATGAAACAGCAGGAGCAAGAATACAATTTTGAGAACACCTTAACGAAGACAGATATTTAAAGCGTTCTTTAAGATAGCAGGGGGTAGCGGGGTTGAAAAGTACGCCATAGAGAAGGGCAAGAATGTGAGAGTTACGGCGAAGACGAATGGGAAGCCATTTGAGCTGAGAACGAAAATGGGAGACGTGGTCATACTTACGCAAGCCAAAAATAAACCGGATACTAAGGTTTTGAAGGCGCTCTAGTTTGTTAAGCTGAGCTTCAGAAAGATCTAAATAGCACACATCGGCATAGTCAAGAATAGGGAGTAGAAGTGACTGAGCAAGAGCAATTTTAGTAGGTAGTGGCAAAAAGTTACGAAGACGCCTTAAAGACCCTATCGCGGCAAACATCTTTCTACTAACCTCGCCGACCTGAGGAACCCATGACAGAGTACAGTCCATGATCACACCAAGATTTTTTACCTGCTGTGAATAGGGGATCTGAGTACCGTCAAACATAATGACAGGTAAGTTCGCAAAATCGATTCGCGGCAAGAGTTTCGAGCTGCCAATAATAATTACCTGCGTCTTGGTTGGATTGATTTTTAGTCCATATCGGAAACTCCAGTTTGATATATACTCCAGGTCATTATTAGTTGTGCTTATAACTGAAGCCAGATCATTAAGTGAACTTTGTGAGTAAATTTGGAGATCGTCAGCATAAAGGTGATAAGAAGAGGAAATACTATTTGTAATGGAATTTATAAAAATGGAAAAAAGAAGAGGGGATAACACGCCGCCTTGCGGAACGCCAGCCAGTGTGTTACACCAAGAAGAACGAGAAGCTTCCACCTTTACCCGTTGCCGACGACCCACTAAGTAGCTACGGAACCAATCAATCACTGCAGGAGACACGTATGTGTTTGATGAAAAATTATATTTTTATTTTTGCATCAAAATCTTAATGCGGTTCACAGAATACATCTACTTACCAAGTTTCAACAGTATAGCTCTTATAGTTTCGGAAAAAATGGCTGTGACATACGGACGGACAGACCGACAGACAGACATGACGAATCTATAAGGGTTCCGTTTTTTGCCATTTGGCTACGGAACCCTAATAATAAATGCATTTTTTTTTACACTTAAGTTTAAGAGGTATGTCCGGTCTACTTAATATATCTTAACGTAGTCCTAACCTGCTCAATCCAGTGCTTCAATATGGGGCAATTAAATCTGTCAGCAATTACTTTCAGAATACTATTGCGACTCCTTCTGACGCGGCCCATCAACGAAGTGATTTTATTCCGCATAACCGCGTGGAAGTCGTCTGTGCGCGCCTCTGCAAACATTCCCGACGCACTGCACCATCTTGGAAATCCCAACAGCATTCTGAAAGCGTTATTATACTGAACGCGCAGGGCGTTATAAGCTCGTTTGGTATACCGGTGTATCACGGTGTTGAAGTATTTAACGATAATAAATCATTACATAAACAGTTACCTACGTACTACGTGCTTTTTTAAAGTTGTGTTGTGACTTAATCTTGCGTTTCGATTCATGTACTATTTCTGTAAATTGGTAGAAATCTATTAAATCGATAAATTGATAACCTGAAGAAAGAACAATAAAACAAAATACTATTTTACATAGAACTCTCCAGTGAGTCCGACGGCTCGTAGCTCAAAAAAATATTGATTTACATAAAATAAAGAAAATATATGCAGGTTCGAAAAAAATTTCGTCGATAAAATCGATTCGATCAACCATTCATAATCGTTCGATTTGACATACCTACAATATGTCTTTGCTACATCACTAGAAGCATCAACGGAGAACTGTCAAAATAATAACCTGACTGTAAGTGTGTAAGGTAAGGTAGGTGATTTTAGCCGAGTGAATAAAAAAACACGATTCGGAACTACTACGAGTACTGCGCATGTGATTTTTTTTTATGTTCGTCTTATATCTGAATGGCACAAGCGCAAGTACATTCTGCCAAATGTAGGTATACATTTAATGGATAAGTACAAAATTATTGTTTATTGAGCAAAGTCTTAATCTAATCTATTAATAATTTTAATATAACGCGTGTAATAAAAGATTACTTTTATTCTACTTTTATGTAAATATAATAATAATCAGTATTTGACTATTTTATCTAACTTTTTTAATAATAAAACCTGTTTTCGTCGGGCTGTAAGACATAGTTAAAAAATAATAAAAAAGATTCAAAGTTAAAAGCACTAGTGTGGCAAATTTAAGCTTAGAGAACGCTCTTTCCGAGCACATGCATTGTAGTTTGCTTAGTCACGAATAACAGTGATGAATTTTTAATACTTGCCTTAAAATAAAGAACACAGCTTTGCTGGCACAAAATGCGTTATACTGTTGCATAAAGAGAGGTCTTAAAACACGAGTTTTTTAAGACCTATCAATAATATTATGTAATAAGTGCACTCGGCTAACTCCGAAAATCGGGCTATTCCGAAAATGACCATTATCTACTAAACGTGGCTATATTATTTGCTCTGGCTACACTCCCTATGACGTTCAGGTATCTCCCTTGCCGCGTCAGTTAGCTTGAGACGCTAGCGACGAAACTACGCCTGTGGCGCATCAGATTAGTGAGCGAGTGAAAAATTCCCGCCTTTTTGACATTCGGAATTAGACGACCATCGCTAACTCTGTAATTTGGTGAGTAAATGAATTGACTACTTTTGTGTTTAAGAGATTTTCGTTTTTTAGCCATTTTAAATAGAGTTAATCTATTGTAGCTTGTATTTTATTAAATTTTCAGATTTACCCGAAGTGGGGAATTCCGTGGCCGGAATTATCCGACCTTCTTTTTTTAAAGTGACAGCCAGTGGTTCTCAAACAATCAAAATTTAGGGTCAGCTCACACCGAGACGCGACGCGACGCGACGCTGCGCGCACATTTCAATAGAGTGACTCAAAATTATACTTTATTTACTACATTAAAAGGGACACATTTCATCGTGAGAATTCAAAATACGTTGCGCCACGCAGCGCTGCGCCTCGCGGCGTCGCGCTGCGTCGCGCGGCTTCGCGAGACGCAGCGGTGCATCGCCGGTACGCGCGGCGTGTGAGACCGGCGCTGCGACTCGCGAAGCCGCGCGACGCAGCGCGACGCCGCGAGGCGCAGCCTGAGGCCGCCGTTCTCATGCGCTTGCAATACGTAGACTGCGGGGCGGTTGGACGCGGCACCGCGCGGCGTCTCGCTGCGCAGCGAGGCGTCGTGCTGCCAATGATTTTACGATGCGCCTCGCTACGTTGCGATGCGTCTCGCGGCGACGCGCGGCGCAGCGCGAAATCACCAGCCTCTTCCAGTATCGTCGCGTCGCGTCGCGTCTCGGTGTGAGCTGACCCTAAGTCATTGCCGCGATTAACCTTTCCCGCTACAAGTACTTACATGCCGGTCCCCAGACCAGTGTGGCATATTCAGTGGCTGCCACGCTCTGTCTCGGAACGCACGTACACGTACACGATACTAGCGCCCACGCTCTACCGATTTACGTTGCAAGTGAACGTGCCGCATTTGTCTTTTTATACTAGTGGTGAAATTAATAAAAAGATAGTTAAAAACATTTGCATTGTAGCGGGATGCAGGAATTTGCTCGAATTACCATATACCACTATTAAATTTAACAGCCACCAATTTTAACCATTTGTAATGTGTCATGTATAACTATATTATAGCGCGTTATTAGTTTAGTACTTATCGTCCTTTGTAAACGAAATCAGTATTTTTTTTATTACTCTATCGCTCCACCACGCCGTACTATCGCTATTTTTCTATTTGTGACGTTGCATTATTCTTTTTAATACGTATTATACAGGGTGTAACCGACAGCGTACCGAAAACGAAAACCGTAGTTTGAGACCATAATCACGAACTGAAAACGAGTGTTCATTTTCTCGGAAAACTCAAGGATAAGATTTTCCAAAATGAATTATAAAACTCGACGCGCAATGTATTGCGTCTAATTCTCTCGGGTGCAGACGCGCGGGGAGAGGAGCACGCGGCAAGCACCGACCGGTTCAGGCGCTCCCCACTCCACTCACGCGTCAGCGCAAAACATACCGTTACGCCAATGCGCATCGAATGACATGAATGAATGCAACCATAAAAATAACGCAACCACAGATCACAACTAGTGTACTACCTAACACCAATAACAACTGACCGATAAATTAACCTATAGACCGCCAAGCGGTCTAGCAATTTACCGTGCCACTGACGCCAGAGTAAAAAAAAGATGTGCCCCAAAATCAACAGGGATTGAAAAATACTTGTAGCGGTTAGAATTACAAAGTTTTTCTCTTTAATAATTTAATGGTAATGACAATTTATGTATTGTCATTTCATTACATAAACAAAGTCGTAGAAATATTCGTAAAATTTCCCGCTAAAGCGATGACACTTGATGTAGGTATCGTACTTCAATAATTTATGTAGGATGACCATGTATACCCCTAGATACATGGTCATCCTACATACATATTAGTTTTAATTATGTTTTAACTTTTAATTAATTTAACAGTGAGGTAATTGCGCGGGACCGCGCGTATTAAGTTAAATTTTAGCTAAATATTAACATTTTTCTACTCCTGATCACCGATTAAAAATCATCGTGTATAATGTATAAATAATATAATTTTCTCTCTATATTGAATGCAACAAATAAATTGTCAATACATTATTATTTTATTTAATCGTTGATAACCCTCGCCAGCGTCGATGCGACAGGTGAGCCAATTTATTTTCACCGTTATTACACAACCTCAACGTTCCGTTTGGCTTGAAAGCCGTGAAAAGGGCTTGCAGGCTTCATAGGTATCACTACGGGCGGCCGTCTATACCTACTCAGCCGGCAAGCCCTTATTTTCCCGGCGTCTGCAGTAATGTACTATTTTTTATGCCAATCCAAAACTTATATGGGCCAAAGAAAAAATTCCTGCTAGAAAAGCCACTAATCGAAGAAAAATTTTCACATACAATTTGTGTGAAAATTAAAACTTTTATTATTTAATCGCTATTTTTTTCTCTTATAGTAAATGGCAATGGCATTAAGTCCGCCTTTTGTACGATAAGTATGTTTTTCATTTGTGCAATAAAGATTAAATAAATAAATTCTGCTCCACATGTATGGAAAATGTTTTCTTTAATCTGTATGTGGATTTTAGTAAGTACATTATCATTATTTTCACACATATTGTATGGGAATGTTTTCCTGGATTCATGGCGTTTCAAGCCGGATTTTTTTTGTCCTTTTTGCAGGTGTCTTTAGGTATCCTTAGACGAAAAATAAAAAAATAACAGGGTTCAAACTTAGGTGCCGTTAAAAATAATAAAAAAATCTAAAAAATGCAAAAAGATGGTCAAGAAATATTTAATATAAAGGGCTATACATCCAGACTTTAAGGGTTAAAGTTTGAGTACCACAGATTCCTGATCGGGTAATTCCGAAATAAAAGCTTGACAAACACATGTATATGTACTTCTATAAGCCTAATCGAGTAAAAAGAGCAGGGAGGGTAATTCCAATCAAAAAAGTAATATGTCCCTTATGCAACAAGCGCATAAATCTCGTTTTCAAGTGTATTCGGATTTACCCGAACCAATTCGGAATTGCCCGTTTGCAACGAAAAAAAAAACTAGATTTGAAATGCTTGTATTTTAAAAAACTTACATTATTTATGAAAAATTCTGTAATCGATTGTTAGGCTATATCATCTAGTAAGTAAGTTATTCACTATTTCCGTCTTAAAAGCTTGCTATACTGACTGGTTCATGGAGACACTCACACCTTATCAACTAGTGCAAAAAGCATTCGGAATTACCCGAGTGCACCTTAATTGCATAAACTGCTGCCTGATATCACATAATTGTCACTCATCTGAACGTTATTTCATACAATATCATCATTTATAGACCATACTATCGAGATTGAATGCCTCCATTTCCGTTATTGCTTGGCCATCAGTGGAATAGAATTGCGGCGGAAAACATCGCTCACTGTATTGCCAATATGGATAACAAAACATAGGGAACGCGAATCGGCTTCATTTTTAGACAACAGAGAAAAATACATTACGGTACGTACTATAATATTGGTTTGGTAAAATTCGGCTGAATAGGCTTGGTACAATACAAATAGATATATTTTATTTCGATAGTTGCTCGAAGGATTTATGAACTGAAGGCACTGCTAAACTTGTCAAAGTCAAACCGTTGAAATTTTGACATACGTCAGTGTCGAAAACTTAAAATTCTCACACATGTCAGTTGAAATTTTGGCAAGTATCAACCATATTAACAACCTAACGTATTTACATAGAGGTTGCTAAAGTGTAAAGCCTTTCAAATAAACATTGCAAAGATTTATTTGGCGTTAGGGTGGTGGAGAGGTTAGCACGTTGGACAGGTAATCCTAGGAGGTGCCGGGTTCGATTCCCGGTCTCTTCCGCCAGCCAATTTTTGTGCTTTGATCTTTGTATCAATAACACAATATAGTGAGAACATTCTCGAGAAATATTCAACATTTTGCAAATGTTTTGCAACTTGTACATTACCTACTATACCTACAGCTAATTGGACATACGTAGATTACATACAATCTAGTCCATGTACTTTATTCCGTTATTTTGTCACAAACTTGCTCTTGCTATTAACTGCGATGTTTTGAACTTCTAACCAAGTTTCAGTTTGGACCCGCATTGCTACGCTGGTTTATTCCGGGTAAAAACAAACATTGTTGAGCAAAACAACTGCAAGTAAGTGAGAAAGCAATAGAATCTCAAATGACTTACTTAAATAAAAAAATTGGGCAAGTGCGAGTCCGACTCGCGCATGAAGGGTTCCGTACCATAAAACAAGTTTGTTGTATGGGAGCCCCCCTTAAATATTTATTTTATTTTATTTTTAGTATTTGCTGTTATAGCGGCAATAAAAATACATCATAATATGTGAAAATTTCAAGTGTCTAGCTATCACCGTTCTTGAGATACAGCCTGGTTACAAACGGACGGACGGACGGACGGACAGCGAAGTCTCAGTAATAGGGTCCCGTTTTTACCCTTTGGGTACGGAACCCTAAAAAGACGTTTTCTGAACGTGTATGTTTTTCAACACGCTTTTATTAGGGTCACTTGTAACTAGGTTTGTAAGTTGTTTGTAAGTAAAGCCTATCAAGCGTCGGTCCTGGGCAGGGATAGGGCGATACAAGCAGCTTTCATGTGGCAATAATCTGCATACGTCATATATTTGCATTATTTAACGTCAGTAGCGATTTTAAAAGATTTTTCATGAACTACATTTAAAACTTTGTTTACCAAATTGCTGCTCAATTCTTCTTCTTGCGAGATAATTGAAGAAAAAAAAACTTGACTTTCATCACTGTGGATATTTTTGCATAATACAGCCAAAACGGCTGTATTATGCAAAAATAACTTGAAATTTGCGGAATTGTCCCGTTTCCTGTATGTTTACATCAGTGACATTCACTGACTTTCAACGTCAGTTACCAAAAAATTGTCGTTGCCAGTAAAATAAATTCGTACCACAAAAAATCCGCAATATGGCGTGGGTCGAAAAACACCCTTTGGGCTAAAGGTAGGTTTGAAATTTGTAAGTAGGTTCGAATACTGTATAGAATTTTTCGCTGATTCAACTTTTAGCAATTTTTCAAAACTGCAGAGATATGCGATGCGGTTTGAAAACGTAACATACAAACTCGGACACAGCTCACACAGCGACTATTTTTACCTAGACGACGATAAACATACTTATATAGATAAATACATACTTAAATACAAATAACATCCATGACCCAGGCACAATTATTCGAGTTCATCACACAAATATTATTTACCTTTGCCGGGATTCGAACCCGGGGCCGTCGGCTCAGTAGGCAGTTGCTTAACCACTGCGCCAACTGCGTTGAATAGATGATCCTTATTTCCGAGTACAATACCCTAAGTACTGTTCGATAAATGTTTACTTTCTTTCAAACAGATTAGGTACAGACGATTGAGTCCACAAACAACAACTTTTCTCCCTAGGGACTTCAATATTTGTGACCAGAATAACGCTCCAATACAAACTTAGCACTTAATTTCGAGCACAATCGCAATTTATCTTGCTTTACTTACTCTGGGTAGTGCCACAGAATAGATGTAGCGCCTTGAATTGAAAGTAACTTAGGTAGGTACCTAATACTTTCTTCTACTTATTGAAGTACAAGATTACTTTCTTTAAATCCTTTGTGCTTATTTTTTAATGCATTTTTAGGGTTCCATACCTCAAGCGGAAAAAACGGAACCCTTATAGGATCACTTTGTTGTCCGTCCGTCTGTTTGTCTGTCAAGACCCTTTATCTCGAGAACGCGTGGAGATATCGAGTTGAAATTAAGACCATTATACTCAATTCTACGGTCCCTTAAAGCTATGAAAAAATCAAACTTCTACGTTGACGTGAAAAAAAGATACGGCCGTATATGTCGCAAAAAAATGAAGATTATTACTTGCCAAATTTCATAGTTCTAGGTCATCGAAAAGTACCCTATCATTTTGATTCCCTGCGACATCACATTAACGGCCGTATCTTTTTTTAACGTTAACGTAATAGTTTGATTTTTAGGGTTCCGTACCCAAAGGGTAAAAACGCGACCCTATTACTGACACTTCGCTGTCCGTCCGTCCGTCTGTCACCAGGCTATATCTGAAGAACGGTGATAGACACTTGAAATTTTCATAGATGATGTATTTCATACTTTTTTATTTGAAATAGACAAGACTAATCTTACCTATTTAATGTAGTAGATACAAGTAGGTAGGTACATACTTTCTTATATCGGTGTGATGTGGCGACAAAGCAATTATGAACGACAGATGGCGCCAGACTGCCACGGCGCCGCGCGCCCATATACTAAACATAACGCTCACTGAGAACCAAAACGTCACTAAACAAAAAACACGTTTTTTGGGTACAGAGGTTTGAAATTCTTAAAAACTACAAACGTGTATAACTCTCTGTTCTCAGACCGGTGGGACTCTCCACTCCTGCGGAGATGGATCCAGTAGGTCCACACTGCGTGATTAAATCGTCTTATTTTATTTAATTTTTTCCAATAATACTAACACTAGGTTTTGTAAGTTATTGTTACTAACAAATAATATGGATTTTTAATCTGAAATAAAGATATTGAATTGAATTGAATTGAATAACTGCTATATTTTGTAATAATATAATTAATGTTTTTTTATTGTTCTTGTTAGCTATGTGACCTGGCTTGTCACTTGTTCCCAAAAAAACTTATTTGTATTTAATTAATTACTTAGATATTAAAGTTTAGAAAAAACAGTAATGTCACTTTTCCAGTTATTTTCGCTTAATGACGCTATTCCAGGTACGATATTACACCAATATTAAGGAATAAAGTGTCACTTTTCACCATACAAAATGTTAACAAATGTTTTATCAAAAGTGTCACTAAAGCAAAAAATACACTATGGCTTGAAATTAAATCTTAATATTCCTGCTACATAAAAAGTCAAAACTGTCATGTTTCGGATAGATACGTTTTTCCAGTAAAAAAATGTAGTACCTACTTGCCGCATACTTTAATGATAAACCGTCCTTAAACAAAAAATGACGATGTTCTGCACAGAATAATCCTTGAACTCGGTTGGCATCCTTGGCACTAATGCGAAAGTGACAGTGTTCCAGTGACGCTCGCGTTCATCCCCGCTATTTGCCATAGTGACATTAGCACCATCTCGCGCTTAATAATTGCGCTAGAGATTAAGACGATTTTGCATCACGCTATTAAGATTTTTCCTGAAATCATGACTTCCTAATGTTCAGGACAAATCTATAATTATATTTGGTTTTTATCTTATGTACGTCGGTGGTATATTCCCAATACAAAACTCATTCTACATACTTTCCAGAATATTCATTATCTTTCTAACAAAATATGTATTTTAAGCAGAAATTGGCAAACCGCAGCGGAATTTACCAGGAGTGAAATTCAGTGAACAAATATGGCGTAGCCTAAATTCTTGTGGCCGAAATTATGAACCCAGGCCCTAATTCCATATTATATCTCTCTGATATCTTAAAGAGATCTCCGAAGTAGCGATATTACATGGTATATCGCCCCTTTGAGAACCCGATAAGATTGCACCTTATTTACATAGAACGTCATAGATATCAGTTGCAAATTTAACTTGACCGGGTGAAATGTAGTTATGCAGCTCGAATCGCAAACATCGCGTTTTAAAGTCAGTTAAGGGCGATAAATAAGCTACAGACATTGTTTATTTTTATTAAAGCAGTAACGTCTGCTAACGTAAACCAAATGTTTACAAATGAAGCGAAAATTGAAAAATTTAATGATTCGGACAGGATTCGAACCTGCGTTTCCAACGGCTTTCCGGGCCAACACGGGCGTCCTCCCAATTGGACCACCGAATCAGATGTCAGAGCCATTGAATTTTTCAACCAGTTGCTTCGACATGCCTTAGGGTGGCAATGAATCCTGTCCGAATCATTAAATTTTTCAATTTTCGCTTCATTTGTAAACATTTGGGCTACAGACATTGCTTATTTAACGATATAACCTCAAAGTACACTCGAATTAGTTCCCTGATTTTAATTAATAAAAAGCAAATATTTTAAAATGTCTGTATAAATATCGTTACGTAAAACAAGGTGAATATCAAAATAATATCGTCACTTTAAGTTTGGTTGGTCACGTAGCAAGCGTAAAACATTTACTTTCCTTGCTTAAGTTTTATTGACGCTTGAGAAGGGTATCACTCAAGTTCCCCGCTACGTTAAAGAAATAACACGTTTTCCACTAAACTAGAATGTTTTCTCAGGGCTCCTTTTAGGGTGCCTGTCCACAGAAGCGGGGCGGAGCGGAGCGGATATCCGGAGATAAGAAAGCATTTTTGCCCAAACTGAAATGGAAACGTTTCTTTTGCTTGATTAAATTGCAACAAAATGTGACTACAAATGTAATTTTTAGGGTTTATTGCTCAAGGTATTAATCTTACCAATAACCTTCATTGAATTATTATATAATATAGATCATTATAGACGATGGTTTCATAAGAAACTCATTTTGTCTTAAGTCGGCACATATAAGTCTTCCTGTTTTATGTCACTCCCAGAAAGTTAATAACAGTTGGAGATATGGAATGTAAAAGGGAGAAGTATCTTCATATATTATATCCAAAAGTGTCCGCTGAAAGGTGTTAAATTGGTGGCGCTACTGTGGCTGAAAATAGTTCCTTTCCCAACCAGCAAAATCAGGTCGTATAAACATCATGACAACGTATCTGCATGACCTGTTAGTCGTGGCATATAGTCGTATAACAGTCGAGTCCTAGTTTATACGACGGGGTTTGGGCACAATTATAGTGCAATTAAGTCGAGTAAAAGTCAACCGAAACAGGGCTTATACAACAGGTATGTTGTGTAGAAGTGATATAACAGTCGCGCTACTTCTGATTTTGCATCATAGTGGTCTCTTTCACGATGATTACTCGACTTAATAGCCGACTTACTGTTATTAGAATATATCACTAAGCGATTATTTGGTTCTATAGCGGAGTTGGGGCAGCCTTTATACGACTATTTCAATTTCTTGAACTCATAAAGAAGAAAGCTTAAAGAATTTATCAAAAAAATATAATGTCGAGGAAACTAAAGTGTAGTTTTCCTAAGACTTGTTAAATATTCGAAATTTGTGCCATGGTGTGTGTATAGAAATAGTACTGGGTAGTTCCCTGCAAATTTATTTTAGTGACAAATCATATACTAATTGGTATATAAATTTTTAATGCCCCTTCGTGATTTTGAGTTTTAAGTGATAATTTATGTATTTTTTTTCTTTTCCGAAGAAATTAATTGATCAGCAAGCGCCATTAAGCACCCTCGTTTCACTTACACAACCAGTATGCGACATACAGTCACATACAGCAACTTCTACATCATTATTTGTTCTCTTGTGTTTTGAGATCATTATAACATTCAATACTCGATATTCTAATAATCGTAAGATAAAGTGCATTTACACAACTTTTTGTAGTGTAAAAGTCATTTAACTCCCTTTTATACCAAAGTATTTTGTATAAAAATTGTAATTGCGCTGACAATATGACTAGTCGTATAATGGCATTATCAAAAACGTTTACACTACTTCTAGTTGCGAAGGAGACATATAATAAACAGCTACAGCATCAATTAGCTGTATAAAAGTAATCTCGTGATTGCTACAGTGCTGTATCATAATTATCGCATTACGAGGTCGTGTAAACGTTTATTTGACATGACTATTTGACTAAATTGCTGTATAAGCCATATTGTAATATAATCAGCTTCTATACGACATGTCGTCACGACTACTACTGTAACATTACCTTTTCCCGACTAAATAGACATATAAGGCCTAGCTTATATGACATTTTTGCTGGTTGGGTTTCCTTATCAACGATTTATTTAAGTAAATACATACATACTTAAAGGAACTAAATATTAAAATGTTCAAATTGACACAGTTCACTCCGTCTAAAACTTGGAATTTGTTCATGTTTTCTTGCTACTCTAGCGCTAAATATTTTTATGGACTTTTTATCGATTCTTTTTTTTATGTGGGAATACCTCATTTTTTATTTTTGTAAATAATGACACAAGGACAATTAAGTAAGAAAAATTGAATGCGATCTACTACAATTGAAGCAGCGCTGTTGCGAACGGCATTGGAACTATTATTCTCTGCTTACCGCTGGACACTTTTTTCAAATATTCTCCTATGAAAGATGCTACTTCTTCCCTTTACATTCCATTGTTGGGGAGTAAACAGTTTTATGTTTCAATTATTTTTGGTTGAAATTAGCGACTTAAGTTGTGTTTATATTTTACAACCCTTAAAAACTGGCACTTACATTAACCAGCCCATCCCGAGCTCGTACCACTCTCCTTATAATTCCATTCTTATCCGCTATTACTTTTACTGGACATAAAAATGGCAAAAGCCGCGTAATCGACCATCAGGCGACACGTGCTCGCTTTACTGCGGATATAAGTCCCGATAAAACTGAGAACACTTTTATAACCGGAGGGCGTAGTGATGCTTGAGAGAACACACCGTTTTTCGCACGCGAGGACAAAACGCACAATTTTCATGCACGTCGTGGCGTGAAACACTGACAATGTTAACTGCGAATATTAATAAATCTCGATAAATTATAACTAAAGGCCGGAAGTGAAATGATCTAAAGGGACAGCGTTTTCCGCATTTATGGTCAAAACATACAAAAAGATGCGTCCGATCCGAGACCTATTTCACATACCGGCCCCAAAGCATTTCAACCGCCCTTTCCCGTACTGAGTCTACCGGCATATCATAAGAGACCATTGTTGAGAAGGAACGCCGAAAGAAACTATAAATGATACTTTTGTAAGTATTACTGTACAGTAATTAACCTTATAACCTTATGTGTACTATAATGATCACATCCCTGGGGTTTTGATGCAAGAACATTGGCAACGCGATACCTTAGTTCACACTCGTACTAACTTTTCGGAAAAAGTTGTTGCAATTAAGACGCTACTGCACAACTCTATGTGGTTTAAACTTCACTGGCAAAAAAAATTTAATTAGTACGAGTGTGAATTGAAACGCACCCCCCCCGAATTAAACTCTAACTATCTAAACTATAGAGCTATAAAGCTGAACTGTAAACTATGGAAAGTTCCCAACAGCTAATGGAAACTAATGGAAAACCTACTGAAACCCCAGAACTTTTCTGCCCTAGCTATACTAACTGAAACTGAAACTGCCTACTGAATTAACCTAGCTGAAACTTGCCTAAGCTCTGAAATTAATATGAAATAAAGTTATACTGTAGGAAAATGACACCCCTAAGAACCTCATACCATAACTATCCTAGTATTTTTCTAAGTAAATAAGATTTTCCCTCCTACTATATTGAACTATTCACTTCTGAATCATTACCTAAAATAAATGTGAAACTTCCTAGAAATTAACCTATTTATTGAGAATTAAATTGGCCATGGTCGTGATCGTTAGTGGTATATAGGAACCCATTTACTCGTTGTGTCCGTAGAACCCAAATCCTTTTTAAGCTGCTTTGGAGTCTTATAGAGTCTTGTTATTAAATAAGGAACCTACAAGCTACCAGTACTAAACATAAAACAACTATATCCTAATGTAGGTATGAGAGCATAACTATTAATCTATTTTAATCTAGGAATAGACCTAATGGAACCTCTATAATATGATGCAAACTTGAGAACCCTACATAATGTCTGTACTAAACATGAAATATTAAAGCCTAAAGTAAATGCAGAAAATATATCTATGAAACTATTTTTAATCTAGAATAAAGGATAAACTTAATGAAGCCTCTATAGTATGATGCAGGTTTTATTATAGGATTATCTCCCAGTCACCCTATGAAGCTTAAGCCATACTAATAAGTCTAATATTTAATTCATTGAGAACTTTATGGTATGTAAACTTTAAATTAGAAATCTAAATCAAACAGCTAAAGTTCCTCCTATAGGATAGGTGAAATAAGTTTCATTTAGTTGCCTACTTACATGAATAATTAGGATTTCTAGAATCTAAAATACTAGGAATCTTTGAATATGCTATAGTCAATACAGTCAAGAACTAGCACAGGCTAGGTTATAGTAAAATGATGATGGTAACCTTAAGGTGTATAAAAAAAAAATTTTTTTTTTTTTTGGTAATAATCCCCTACCAACCTAAGTGCACGGAGAATGTCACTGAACGCTTTACCTATCTATTCCTAAGAAGCAAATCGAATTAAAGCGAACAGCGAGAGGATGGGGAACTCCGCACCTAATCTAAGCTGAACAAACCACTGTGGGATCTCTTTACATCTATGCATGACGTCCTATCCTAAGGCAAAGTGTCAAGGATCCATCTTTTGGGGGAAGCCTTTTGGCGCAAGCTTCTTAAGTTAACTACACAAGGCCTACGCTAGGTTAAACTACCTGCCTAAACCTACAACTTGCTAAATGTATGAAAAGGTTGAAGAGATTATGACCTATCCGAGTGATGAAATTATAATTATAATTGTTACCAGTCTAGAAACCTACCCATTCCTAACTAGTACCCTTCTAGTGAATTAACTACAGCTTCTTGTTTCAACTAATCCCCAACAACCCTACTTGGTCTTAACTTCAACTCGTGACTGAAAAGTACTGTAAAGTTCTTTGATATCTGAACACCAGAGCAAAAGGATGCACCGTTTATTTGATGGCTAACACCTTTAAGCCCGTGAGCACTCTAAGTGTTAGACTCGTTACAACCAACAGCACAAGCAGGCGGAATCAAAGCTTCGACGGCCTAGGAATCCCGAGAAGACAGCACTACTCAAGGTAACTTTACCTTGACATAATTTGTTTATTGAAGGATCCATTTATTGACCAACTAGTAGATTATAATAAATTCCCAGGGCAATATTACCCCTAAATATGTAGATATCTGTAGGTATGTAGTTGTATTACTATTAATAGCCCAATTAGGAGCTGTAGTATCCCAGAGGGGTATCAAATGTCAAATAGGAAGCTGTATAATATACAACAATTAAATCTGAGGTAAATCAAGTATTTCTATTAGAGTATACTTGTAGAGAAGTAAAGCTGTCAATAACTGATAACTATGAAACTAAGATCTTTCCAGCAAGAGATAGTCGTAATGATATAATGAGTAGTCAATGTTTAAACGTAGGCATTCGTCGCGATGTATTTCGGATAAAAAGCGGTCGCAACCGTACAAGTCATAGGCTGGGCTTCAAGAAGTCCCTAGCAGGCTGTACAAGCATGAACATTAGTGTTGAATGAACCTTTGACATAATTTGTCATTGTTTACCATAACCTGGTATAAATGAAAAAAAAAAGTTTAAAAAAAGGAAATGTCAGGTGTTGCCAGATTCTTCCTCATACTTCCCCATTACCCAAATAATCTACAAAACCGGAAATAATAACCGTGGAATATAAAATTCCAATACGCAATTCATTTATCATATATTCCGTACCGCGAAACAAAGTCACGAAACACATATTTTAAAACATGACACACACACAATAAGTAGTAGAAACGTAGCAGAAAAAGGCATATATCAAATAGAATAGCACATTAACACAGTAAAACAGTATAAAAGCAACGGAATTATCAGCTAGCACTCACCCAATTTATCCTGTTGGATTAAACGGGTTAATAAACACACACATGCACACTAGTCATAAGATAATATCAGTAAAGATTCAAATATGCAAGTCATTCATCCGGCGTGTAGCTCCTAATGTCCCCCTAGAGGAAAGGAAAGTATTTGTCACGGGATTCTAATGTTTAGTTATAGCTTTCATGAAGACGTAGACAGTGACCTAGGGGTCTATCTCTAGTTCCTAATATTAAAATATAGCTTTATGAAGACGTAGACAGTGACCTAGGAATTTGAGACGTAAGACCTAAAGGAATACATCATGCAATAATATAATACACACCCATATCCTAACCCTATCCCAATGAGCTAAGGTACACACGTAGGAACCCTACTAACTGTTCTAAAACCCTCAATAGTCCCAGAGAATACAGCTGCACACGTAGAGTACCTATTAACTGTTCTAAAAACCCTCAATAGTATCCCCTCGCTTCGCCTGCCTGTCCCACTGTGATGATCTTAGGTCCAGTCTGATAGTCCTAAACCCCGAGATCACACCACCAGCCAACCGAGGTAAAGTTGCCTTTTAAAAGCGAATTTTATTCATTGTCACCGTAAGGTTTAAAAAATTCACTTCTAAATCCCCTAAGTCCAGACTGATAGATATAATCCCTGAGCTCCAAACCCATCAACTGCCCCAAAACCCTCTACAGTATCCTAGCTATATACTCGTATATAAAACCCCAGTGATTATTTAAAGCACTCACCGATTGATGTCTTCAGCTCCTGCTTAGCTGGTCCCGAAGTCTGGCTCTGGCTGGTTCTTCTTCTTCCTCGGTGGTTGGCTGCTCGAAGTCAAGTGACGAATACTGGTCGCGCTACGTCTTAAATAATCCCCCTAAATATCAATCTACCTTCTAATTATTTTAATACCCCAATGTTCCCTGGTTAATTCCGTTCTCCCCGCTCAATTTCCACAAAACTACCAAATCCCCTTCCATTAAAATTTATTTCATAACTGACATAATTTCCTTTTAAAATCTCTCAGCAATATATTTTTATATTTAATTATCCTCTCCTAATTTGTAAATATTTCACCAAATAATTACCCCATAATTGGGGAAAATTGAAAAATCGTCCCAATCTCGTTTAAGAAAAGTTTAAAAACGTTAAACCAGTAAGCTAGGAATTCGGCGTTTGCTAAGTTTTTTTATCGAGTCTCGAATGTATCCGCCTCTATGATTTTATGATTTTTTAAGATTTTTTGACAACTTTCAAGGTCAAATTTGGCGTAAATCCATAATGCCCAAATCGCTCAGTACTAAAATTAAAAACTTCATTATATGCTTTATAAATTTGAACCAGTTCCAATTAAGATTTTCAAACCTTTCTCTAGTTTTTGAAGCTTCAAAATCAGGTCTGATTGGTCGATCATCCGTATTTTGATTCCAAAATCTCAAACTCTAGACCTTTTCAGCTTCCAAAACATCCAAATTGTTAGTCTCCAAGACTAAAGCAATACAAATAATCCAATGACTTGGTCCAAAATATGTTATTCTATGTGTTCACAAATTTGTTAAAACCACGTGTCCTTTGGAAGAATGGAAACAAAAATCCTTTTTTCCAGCCTAACTTTAGTATTTCAAAATCCAAAACTAAATGGAACGGATGTATTTAAGACCTGTAAGTACTAATATTGCCCTTTTACTCAAATCCTTAGAAATTTTTCTTTGTTCTAGAACAAAATTCAATTTGCTACTGATTATCTTTTATAATTATCCCAATAAATTCTATTTACAATAGCATTCTTGTATTCTTGTGATGTCTAAACTTTCCTCCCTGTGTATTGTAGATGTTTTTTAATACTATTTCAATCAGTAAGTCTCTCATCAAACTAAGTTTGACTAAAACCAATCCACCGAACCCCTTAATAAAATTTCCTTACTAAACTAGACTTTTCCCATAATTTTCAGGCTTCTGTTCTTTGAGAATTGTCAAGAATGATGAACATAGTGATCAGGCATCCCCCTCTGAAGACTCTAAGTGGCATAAATATCCCACCATATAATGTATGTTATCTTTTTAACCAATTATTTTTATTTATATACTTATTTACTCAAAATTGGTTTAAATTGTACTCTTTGAGGCATATGGATAATTGTTATATGATATAACAATTAAAAATACATACTTAATTCTACCTATTATGGTCCAGTTCTCATCCAAAGTTTAATCTTAATATATGGTTCCTGCGGTTGAGTTTGGCTTAATCCCACACTAAGCAAAGACAGCTCCATGGCTCCTAATGGCAATAATTTTGATATATACATCATACAACTTAATTAATAACCAAGATCTAGAATCAATTATCCAAATCCATTCTCCAACTTCAGTCCTAGCTGGGATTCGAACCCAGAACACTTCCCTAAGCTGTACCAGCCCTACATTAACTACAGGGCTTCTTAGAAAGTATTATTTCTAATAACTCAAAACCTCATGACTTATGCATATTATCTAGACAAAATACCCATTATGTTTCTAATATCCATTTTTCTATGCTTTCATATAGTTTATTATTGTTACTATAAGATTCCTGTTGAATTCTATAATTTCCTGTTGATTCAAAAGTTGATTCCTATAAGAAGATGAATTATTTCAATTAATTATTTTTAATGTATTCTTATCTGGATAACTCATAGGTTCCCCTGTTAGATTACCTAACTCCTATAGATTCCCTTTAATCTGAAAAGAATTCCCCCTACATACTTAAAAATTTTCCTGATTTTTCTTATGAATATTTCCTTGCAAATATTTTAATTTTCTATATCATTTCCCTTTCCAGTGTGTCATGAAAAATCCTTCCAGTTGAGTGTTACCTGGGTTGCAGACTGAAAAGCTTAAAGTACTGTACTGAAATTCCTGAGGTAGAGGTATCATTTTTATTTTTATTTAAAAATACTGTCTTGATCGTTACAGAACTAAGGTATCGAAGGAACGATTGAAAGGCCGACACTAGACGTCGGATCATTTGTGCACCAAAACCCATGGGTTATGATAATACTTGATTAAGAATTGCAGTGATATGAAGAGAAGAAGAAAGTTATGGCCCATACGTAGTTCTAGAAGAAAACATTAAAAGTGTACCTATAGATAATGCAACAACAATATTTATAGTACACCAATGAAAGTTTACAAAAGGGAACAATACAAGTGCAATTTTGAAATAACGGTAGACAACAAGCAGGCAGATAATAAAAGGAAAAACATCACTACATAGTATAAAAACAAAGTCGCTTCCTGTCTATCTGTCCCTATATATGCTTCAGATCTTTAAAACTACCCAACGGATTTTGATGCGATTTTTTTTAATAGATAGTGAAGCCGGGGCGAGTCGCTAGTAGTCATTAAATGGAAATTACAAGAAAATTTGACGGTATAACCTGTGGTATAGCTATGGTATAAGGTATATGTATAATTGATAAATATATCGGTTTGGTAAAAAATATATACAGCAACAGAATCACGGATCAAAGGATTCAAAGGCCTAGTAGAGACTGTGGGTTTGTTTCAAAACAATTCCTTTGTCCTTTGCCAAGCCAGCTGGAAATGTTCGGATTTAGGGTTTGGCCAAAGCATCGAATATTATATTTACCAGTTGCTTAATTTTTACAAGCCTTTAGGGTGGCATCGTAGCGCCATCTATCTTAAAGATTATGTCTTTATGGTCGGCACCATCGTCTCAAATTATGTTGAAAAAATCGAAAGTAACAATGTGCCATACCCAAATTAATTAATATTTATTGAAAGAGTAACGTCCTAGCGTAATCTAAATGTTTATACCGGGTGTTCCAAGAATATGGGACATCAAGGGAAAGTACCTTAAATATCGTAGCTAGGATATTTTTCTGAAGGAAATTAGTCGTCGTCGGCAATAAATAATTTTCTAGAAATTTGACTTAAACATTTTACGTTGTTCCTTTTTTTTAAGAGTTACTTAGGAAGAATTATTAATTTTTGTCCATTCTTTCGATTGGCATCATAAAAATAGTGTTTTTTTTTTTACATTTAAGTCGGTTCGATTCCCAGACGAAGCAAGTAATACTAAGAAAATATTTAAATGCAGAATAACTAACTTTTAAAAATAACATAAAGTCTTCTTTTAGTAAAATATAAATAACAGTCATACGCAGTTTTAGATGGGAAAACTAATTATTTATAGAGATAAAAATATACAACAGCAAACTGAACGGCGGTGTCACCTGATGTGATTCTTTTTATATATGTCGAAGACTAACATGAGTACTGATACATAAGAAGGTAAGATAGCTATAATTTATAAACTATTTTAACAAATATCCTATCTACGATATTTAAGTTACTTTCCCTTGATGTCCCATAGTCTTGGGACGCCCTGTATAGAAGCGATAAATTGAAGAAGGTCGATGCTTTAGCTAGTAGCTTTTATAGCATAATTGGTAATGCAGCCGTCTGGCCCGGAAAGCCGTGAGGGCGTGGGTTCAAATCCCGCTCAAAGCATACTTTCGCTTCTATGTAAACATTTACCAAACAACCCCTTTGGCCTCCAAATAACCTATAAGTAGTTAACTCCTGTGAAGTTACTATTCCACAAAATACAGACTACGAAGTACCGACAACCCTTACCATGACTTTATAGTGACCGTATTCGTTAGCGACAGCGCAAACTATTTGTATGAAGAATTGTAGTTCTAGAAGTAACCGATAGGGGCGCTGTAGGGGGAGATGGGGTACCTTGATACGATTTTTTTGCATAGACGATAAAAACGGCGGGGAAAGAGTAATTTCAACAAACATTATTTTGATAGCTCGAGTGTTTAACTAAGTTTAAACGTAAGTGTACATTTATCCGCAAAACAACATATTGATTTTTTTATGTATTTTTTTCTGAAAAATGGGATTTGTATCAAACTACCCCGTATACGGGGCGGTTTGATACACACCTGGGGTACTTTGATACTCCCACATTATATTCCTATGTAATATATATAATCTTATTTAAAAATGAAGGTAATGCATTATGTTGATTTATATTATCATTTATTTATGGCATAATCAGTCTCATGAATGTTTATGGCAAATCAACTAGGTTTTATCAGTAACTTTAATTTGTACTTATATTTATCTGTGATATATATAGGTAAATAGTCAATATATATATCCTACAACTATTTTCCTTATAAACTTAAGATCACATGCTAACAATCAGTTGTTTTGAAACACTAACAGTAACATATAAACATTATTTATGTATTGACATACATTGATACAGTATCAATCTACCCCAAAGACGTTTGTATCTATGTGCCCCGAGGTAATTTTTTAAATACAAATTAAGATAGAAAAAAATCTAGAAGTATCTAGGATAAAATGGCTATTGTATAGAATAATTCAACGTATTTAATTACTGCATGTCGTAGATTCCTCTCTGATAACGTTATAATACTGCCTAATAAGTCACTTCCTAAAATGATCGATTTTTTACTCGCGGTCTTAAAAACGTGTCCGTACTTGTCAAATGCGTTTGAGCGACTGAGCCGCGGTGAAACTCCGGCGCCTCATTCGCCTTGTAAGTGACGTCTATGTGTGCGTGAATGAATTGTACACAACCATTCGTTTAGGTTTTATGACTACCGTATCTATGTGCCCCGCGTATCAATGTACCCCTACTCCCCCTACTATTCTCCATACAAATCGTCTTTTTTTTTTTTTTTTTTTTTTTTTTTATCATAAAAAACTTATGTGGTATGTATAACATTTATATTCCGCCAAACTGAGGACAGTTTGTTGGCGTGTCTACGTTGTCACTAGCGAGTGCTGTCTCGTTAACTCATAATATATCGTCATCCTTGACGTATCCGTCAATGGCGAAACCTGGCTCCATGACCTTCACGAGCATCGGTCATGTGCACGAATGTGGCTTGCAAAACCGAATTTGGTTTTGAAGGTTCTGTTATAAGGCGCAAAATGCAACTCACCTTTGTCATTATATCTCTCTCTCTCTCTCTGTGGTCGCTCCCTCATGACTGAGGATCGTGGTCATCGGTGGATATAGATGCTCTACACCTAGTTTTTATGATCTGCCTCCACCGGTGCCTGTTCATCGCATCTCTGGTGACCGAGCAAAACTTGGTCCATCTGGTTGGGGACCGTCCCCGGGCTCGTTTGCCCTCCGTGTTCCCAACAATGATCAGCTTTTCAAGGCTTTCATCTTCCCTCCTCATTATGTGGCCGAAGTAGGTCAATATACGCTGCTGGCAGATTGTGGATAGGCGGGTTTGGACACGAAGCTGGGAAAGGATCGACACATCATTTGTCATTATACGTGTAGGTATAGGAAGGCTTTGGACGAGTCTTTCTTTAGGCGTTTTGTGTCGAGGTCTTGCAAGCGACGCTCCTCAAAATCAGTGACGGCCTCATGAACAGAGCTGCGCTATACTCCTCTCTGTTGTGCAAGCTCTTCCCAACCCTCGCTTGGGATGTTGCACGCTGTAAAATAACGCTTGATGACGTCTCTAAACCGCAGAAACTGACCTCCTGGCTTGCGCTTTCCATCTTTTAACTGCGAATAGAAAACAGCCTTCAGTAGTCTGGTGTCATCCATGCACTGCATGCGAGGTGTCCGCACCATCGCAGCTGACCTTTTATGAGCAGGGACTACTATCCCAACTAACACACAAGCGAATTATACAGCCATTGTGCAGCCTGGTAGTTGTATAGGAGTCGTTCAAGTGCTGTACAATATTCCTTAAGACGTATAGTAGCATTTTGGAAAACCCTTTAACAGTAGGTGGTATTGTAGCCGATTAATAGCAATGGAATAGCTTATGGTGGTATAAGAGCATTCACTACCGCAGCAAGACAGCCATGAGAAGTATTATGGAGTTCATGTAAACCATTGTACCACCATAAGATGTAAAGGAGTGCTTTAGTAGGCAAAAGGGTTTAAAAAGAGTTATGAGTCACTTTAATGGCGCTTAAGAGCGTACAGAGACATTTTACAAAGCCAGAGGTTCTTAAACGGAGTTATGTTCGGCTGTTGTAACACTTATCTATAACAGAGTTAAGTAGCGCTAGGATAGCGCCTTAAGCGCTATTTGTGAGAATTATATGGCTACTGTACGGCTTGCAGTTGTATAAAGAACCATAGGAAGTATTTTATACAGGCGTGGGAGTTACAGAATAGTCTTATGGCACCTTAAGTGTTTTAATAAAATCCATTAGCGCTCTTGTAACTACGCATCTACAACGGAGAAACATAGCTTCATATTAGAGCTCGAAGCGCTATATTAGAGATTTATAGCACGGAATTGTGACGTAAAGCTGTAAAACGTTAGGTATATGTTGCTTTATGCAGCCCAAGGCGGAGGAATGAACCTTACTGGCGCTTTTATGTGGTTTACAGACGTATAGTAGAGCCATTATACTGCCAATAACTGATCTCTCAGTTGAGTCTTACTATAGTCTCAGTTTTGTCTTAAAATTTAGTGAGTGAGCCAATTTGGAGTGGTGACTCACTCGGTCAACATGTAATTTTATCATTGAATTCATACTTCAATTGACTTTCAAACTTTTTCAATATTCAACGATGGATTGAACACCATTATACAACTTTAAGTTCTTAATATTAATCGCAAGAACCTGTTGTGCCACCTAAATAGTTAAATAGCACACCTATAACACTACTGTTAAACCTATAAGTCTACAACAGCAAGCACTACAGCCATTGTACGACTCAAACCTGCATAATAGATATAACGAACACTGAAAGCTGCATGATTGAGACGCCATTATTTTTTTTATTAAATGTGTTTTTTTAAGGTTATGATGAAGTTTTGGACATCGTATATATGCGTAATTTGTAACTATTAATGTAAGTAAAGTCAGTGATTTTCACACATCAAACCGTACAAAACTGTTTGTAGCCTTTCAACTCTTCTTTTTGTTAAAACACAATTTTGTAAACAACGCAGAAATATATTGTATGCATTAAAAACTGAATATAACGAGGGCGCATGAAAATTTTGACTAGAATATACGTATACATTGACAGTAAACTGGCACTCGCACGGATATTTAACGGCACGATGAAGTAAAACAATGCTAAACTTTGTTATTGCATCATCCACGGATCCCATTCGTATCGTTCCTTTCACTTCAATTGTCACTGCACTTCACTTTCTTTGATTTTATGAAAATATATTTTGTGTTGCCCACAGTAGACCTACTAAATTACTAACTTAGAACCCAGAGATTTAATATAGCGGTATTAGCGGTACAAATTTAGGTAAAGGTGGCGTTACGGCGCTACAAGCACTTTTTCGAAATCTCATAGCGCTGATGATCCCTTTTAAACCACTTCTGTAGAGCCATTATAACATACATATCCGACCACTGTAGAGCTATTGTAGAACTATAAGCTGTATAATTTGGGGCCTAATTGGCGCTACAAGAGATCTATATCTGGATATAGAACCACTATAGCGCTTATTTAGGAGCCTAAGGAGTTATCAAAATCCTTTATCCGGCTACTATACGGCTTCTTATAGCGCTTGTGTGCTAGTTGGGATGCCACTAAGATAAGTACGTGTCAATACTTCGGTGTTCTTTAACTCATGGTAAGGGCACAGACCGTATCGTACTACATTCGGGCAACGTACCGTGTTATCTCCGTAAACTTAACATGTTAAGACTATTCCCAACTCCCGAGACCGAGACCCCGTTGAATCTTTAATTAGACTTCGGGTGAGTTTCATATGAGGGTATCTTGATTTTATTTCTCCTTAAGCAGCTTAAAAAGGTGATTACGTAGCTTTCCACACGTCCTGACCGCATTTTCTTCATAGGGAGCAAGTTACAAGAGAAGAGAGATTTATAAAAATAAACATGTGGTACGTAAACATTAAAAACAGAGCGATAAGAGTCGAGTCGATAAAAATATTGAGAATAGCGCCATCTATCTTGCGATCCTTACACTTGCTGCTAAGCAATGGGGACTGGGGATCATGCGTGTAAACGCACGTCGTTCGGTATGGCTAATTTAAGCGCATTTAAAAATACATAATAAAGAGGGCGCTCTAGTAGCGTAGAATTATGGAATCAAAGTTTATGTGATTGAGGTAACGATGTGATAGCTCATTTAAGAAAACACTACGTCGGAAAGGTACGGGTCGCAGGTTCGAGTCCTGCTTACATTGTTATGGATCACATTACATTTTTCTTTCATACTCGTAATTTACTTGTCAATATGTATTATATTCATGAAAATATGGTGTTTCTGCATTAAATAAGAATCGATAAAAATACTATCTATATTAAAACATAAAGTTACAAGAGACCAAGGAAATTCAGTTTGAATTCTGTGGTACAAATAAATATATTTACATGGAGACTACCTATATATCCGTTACGCAGTCGCAAGCGAGTTTAGTTATTATTGTTATTGTTTCCTTTTTCTTATTTTCTATTTTTTTTATAAATATATTTGACTGTACATTATTTAAGTTGAAATGTGGTCTGAAATGTTCGCGGTGGAAGCAACCGGTGTGGTAGTTAAGGTAAGCAATATTGCCTTAAACAATTATTTCGATTTTACTTTTAAGAAAATTGGTTAAAAAAAGTTTTAAACATAAATAGATAGAAGTCTTTGGTAAAGGGACTTTACCTTGGACCCTTAAAACTACTTCTACGGGTTGTAATTCAAGACACGCGTGCGTGGGTACCGCCTGGTGAGGAGTACGTGATGGACCAGGTTTATAGGTCTGCATCCCAGTGAAAATATCAACTATACTGTCACTCTGTGTTACTACAGATGTTAATTCCTCTTTAGGGTTCCGTTCCTCAATCGGAAACAACGGAACCCTTATAGGATCACTTTGTTGTCCGTCCGTCTGTCTGTCTGTCAAGACCAGTCAAGACCCTTTATCTCGTTGAGGGTGGGTGGGTCTCGTCTCGTTGAGGGTCATTGTGGAGGTATCGAGTTGAAATTTAAACCATAACTTATAAATGTAAGGTCCCTTGAAGCTGTGAAAAAATCTAACCTCTACGTTAACGTGAAAAAAAATGGTTGCCTGTAAAGTCGGTTTTACGGGCGAAGGAAGATTTTACGTGACAACGTCTTTTTCTCGGTAGAATATTTATTTGTATCATATCCATTCACAATTTCCCTAACAACATTTTAAGTGTTACTTTCTGAACGCACCCATCACATGTGTCATTAATGTCATTATATTGTCTTTATTTTACATTTAAACCATGAATACAAAGATCAAAGCTTAAAGAAAAATTGAAAAAGGAGCTACCTGGTGGAAGGGACCGGGAATCGAACCCGGTACCTCTGGATTACCGGTCCAGCGCGTTAGCCACTTCGCTACCCTCGCTCCACGTACACCTGACGAATTTTTCCTTATGCTTTGTGTGTCGATCTTTACATTGTTTATTTGAAAGGTTTTTTACACCTTAGCGACCTCTATGTGAATACGTTAATATTCACATCTTACCGCACCACTTTACAGCGATGAACGAGCAAGCCAGAGAGGGCGCTGTTAGTTTTTATAAATTTATGAAACATGTAATGTCTCATTTTTTATGTGGGTAGGTACACCACAATTTTAATTTAAACCATGAATACAAAGATGGAAAGGAGCTACCTTCCACCAGGTAGCTCCTTTTTCAATTTTTCTTTAAGCTTTGATCTTTGTATTCATGGTTTAAATTAAAATTGTGGTTTATTTTACATGTTTTAAATCTAAATATGCGATAATCAGACTATTATGCATGTATGTTGTCGATTCCAAACCCTTATTTAGTCTAACTAGATCTACATGTACTCGTAATTATTCTAAAAATACCGAACCGACGGAACAAACATCATATGTTTGACAGGTAAGTACGAACAGTTTGTATTTGTATGGGAATATAAAATTATCGTTTTTATTATTTTCCACTCATTTATTCAATATTTTCTCACCGTTTAATCCTTCCCTTGACTTCCACGAATATTTCAATACTAAAATTAGCCAAATCGGTTCAGCCGTTCTCGAGTTTTAGCGGGACTAAACTCATCCTAACAGACGTGAGCGGGCGTTACACTTTTTCATGAGTGACTCCGAGCGCAACCTAATTTAAGACGTTGTCACGTCTTTTAATCATCAAAATTAATCGAGATTAATTTAATCTAGATTAACTTAATCGAGAGAGTCTTTGATTAACGATTAACTAATCGTCATTTTAATCGATTAAATTTCACGATTAATTTCTCGATTAAAAGTTGGAACATGCGCATTTTGTGCTTTTTACGAAAATACAATATGTCTTGTCCAGGGACAGAAAATGTACCTTTAGATTTTTTTTTGGTTCGGATACCTTTGTATCCAACCGTTCCCTCTTCCCTCTTCCCTCTTCCCTCTTCCCTCTTCCCTCTTCCCTCTTCCCTCTTCCCTCTTCCCTCTTCCCTCTTCCCTCTTCCCTCTTCCCTCTTCCCTCTTCCCTCTTCCCTCTTCCCTCTTCCCTCTTCCCTCTTCCCTCTTCCCTCTTCCCTCTTCCCTCTTCCCTCTTCCCTCTTCCCTCTTCCCTCTTCCCTCTTCCCTCTTCCCTCTTCCCTCTTCCCTCTTCCCTCTTCCCTCTTCCCTCTTCCCTCTTCCCTCTTCCCTCTTCCCTCTTCCCTCTTCCCTCTTCCCTCTTCCCTCTTCCCTCTTCCCTCTTCCCTCTTCCCTCTTCCCTCTTCCCTCTTCCCTCTTCCCTCTTCCCTCTTCCCTCTTCCCTCTTCCCTCTTCCCTCTTCCCTCTTCCCTCTTCCCTCTTCCCTCTTCCCTCTTCCCTCTTCCCTCTTCCCTCTTCCCTCTTCCCTCTTCCCTCTTCCCTCTTCCCTCTTCCCTCTTCCCTCTTCCCTCTTCCCTCTTCCCTCTTCCCTCTTCCCTCTTCCCTCTTCCCTCTTCCCTCTTCCCTCTTCCCTCTTCCCTCTTCCCTCTTCCCTCTTCCCTCTTCCCTCTTCCCTCTTCCCTCTTCCCTCTTCCCTCTTCCCTCTTCCCTCTTCCCTCTTCCCTCTTCCCTCTTCCCTCTTCCCTCTTCCCTCTTCCCTCTTCCCTCTTCCCTCTTCCCTCTTCCCTCTTCCCTCTTCCCTCTTCCCTCTTCCCTCTTCCCTCTTCCCTCTTCCCTCTTCCCTCTTCCCTCTTCCCTCTTCCCTCTTCCCTCTTCCCTCTTCCCTCTTCCCTCTTCCCTCTTCCCTCTTCCCTCTTCCCTCTTCCCTCTTCCCTCTTCCCTCTTCCCTCTTCCCTCTTCCCTCTTCCCTCTTCCCTCTTCCCTCTTCCCTCTTCCCTCTTCCCTCTTCCCTCTTCCCTCTTCCCTCTTCCCTCTTCCCTCTTCCCTCTTCCCTCTTCCCTCTTCCCTCTTCCCTCTTCCCTCTTCCCTCTTCCCTCTTCCCTCTTCCCTCTTCCCTCTTCCCTCTTCCCTGTTCCCTGTTCCCTGTTCCCTCTTCCCTCTTCCCTCTTCCCTCTTCCCTCTTCCCTCTTCCGCCCTCTTCCCTCTTGTTACAGTAATGCTCGATGAATTAAAATAAGAATTGCACAAATTTTAACCATAGAAATATATTTTGTCTCTGTCTCTCATCAGACGTGAGCGGGCGTTACACTTTTTCATGAGTGACTCCGAGCGCAACCTAATTTAAGACGTTGTCACGTCAAAAATGATACGGCCGCTTATGTCGCAAAAAACGTACATTTCGATACTCTCAAGGGATTCAAAATGATATTGTAATAAAATTATAAAAAATATAGTCCTTTTCAAACATCATATTTAGAGAATTCGGTTGCGTTAAGATGCAATGATGATGATGTACGGAACCCTCGGTGCGCGAGTCAGACTCGCACTTGGCTGGTTTTTTTTATGTCATAGGGGAAAAACGAGCGAACGAATCGCCTGATCGGAAGCGACCTTTTCAGGTTGGAGTACGGTTTTTTCTTGAAGGTTTGAAAGTCGTATCGGCCCGGAAATACCGCAAGTGACAATTCATTCGACAATGCAATTATTCAAGACAGGGAATTTCTAGAAAACGCACAGTCGTGAACTCTCAACTATCTTATGTACTTATTGTATACATTGTAATTCACGTGATGTTTAATCCGCCATACCAAACAAATTTAGTAATATGTGCATGAGGTTCTTTCTTTATTTCTTTATTAATTTTACAACAAAGATTACATAATAATCTAAAGCCCTGCGAAACTGTTATGACAGTTTTTCTACAGGAAGACTTTTCAATACCTAACTAACTAAAAGTACAATTTATACAAATCAGTATCATTTTTTTAAAGATTACGGTAGTGTATCTAGTAAATGCTTTTTCAATTTTCTTTTAAATATCCGTTTATTTTGTTCGAGACGGATGTCCTCGGGTAAGCTGTTAAAAATGTATGGCAGGCGTTTTTTTAGTGTCCTGTCTCCGTAATAACTAGTTGTTAACTCTAGGCACATCAAACTTACCCGTGGACACCGACCTCGTGCCATGTTCGTGGGTAGTATAGTAGGACTTGTAGTAGTAGAAGAGCTGGATTTCCTGACACAGGTATCATTATACTTACTAGGAGATCCCAGCGTCATTATTATTGTGTCTACTTTAAAGAAATAAAATATTTTCATATTTTTATTCAACATTGAATGTAGGCATACCATTTTTCTTCTTCATAGATCACTCCAAGTTGGTCCCATTTCGTTACAAGATAACGTGGAATCGAGAGCGTCATCTCGCAGTCTACAAGCATCTACGCGAATTAGCCATTGCCGCCTACAACTTTATGAACTCCTGGTACAATTAATTTGATTCCAAAGAGTCAATTAGGATAGCTGGTATCCGTATCTCTCTTCAATAGATCCCTGATTACCGAGATAGAGCTGGAAACCGGTACCAAAAGTATAAATATGTGATAAGTCGTTCTTAACTTAATATTTCGGTACTTGGTACAGAATAAAAAAAATGGGCAAGTGCAAGCCCGACTCGCGCATGAAGGGTTCCGTACCTATACATATATATAATCTATAACAAGTTTGTTGTATGGGAGCCCCCCTTAAATATTTATTTTATTTTATTTTTAGTATTTGTTGTTATAGCGGCAATAGAAATACATCATCTGTGAAAATTTCAACTGTCTAGCTATCATCGTTGTTGTTGAGAGACAGCCTGGTGACAGACGGACGGACGGACGGACGGACAGCGAAGTCTCAGTAATAGGGTCCCGTTTTTACCCTTTGGGTACGGAACCCTAAAAAACTACAGAAGGTTTTCTCTTTTAATCATCGCTTAAAATGCCTGAGATATATTATTGGTTTTAAGATGGTTGGCTACGAATGTGTGCCTATTTTGCCCGAACAAAGGCGGGAGGCCGGATAGAGCATACCTGTAATCTGGTGCCTAGGAACTAGGCTTGCCCGGATGAAATTTAATTACGTTTAACACACAGATTATTATTCGTTATGACTTATATTATAATTGTGACGTTCTCAAGTCAAAAGCAACCCAACCCAAACTGATAGTTTCTGTTTGGCCTTATGGTTAATTTGTACTATTTACTATTTTGTACTGCGGAATAAGGTTTAATTAATTAATTAATAAACGTCAAATACCATATCCCGATTCCACTTAACAACATCATTAGGCGGTAACAATGGAACAAAAGATAAGGTAACAATGACAAGTACAAATTTGGAAAGCTGGGATCATAAAGTCTAAAAGTTAGTCAACAAAAGATAAAAAAATACGGAAGCATGGTGTGAACAGTCTCGAGTGGAATCGGGCCGTACCGTACCGTAATTAATGTATGAAATGATCGTTTTTTTTTTTGTTATTTGCTCTCAAGAGTTTTTCCACCTTTATCTCGTCGCTTCAACCCCTCAAAGTAAGATGGTCAACAAAATACGATTATCTTTAAGTAAGTCCCTCGAAAGATGGAAAGGGTCAGTCCGCTTAGCTCCTTATTTTATGTGCTGAGTGCGCTGCGGGCGTGACCATTGGACTTAATGTGGGGATTGGACTTAAATTTTGAGGTATGACACGTAGTGTGAGCCAATTTTATAGGAAAATATGTACCTAATATCGAAAAGTACAGAAGTTATGCTACTAACGCCATCTTACAAACACGCAACTAAGTTCGTTTAATAACGTAGTGGTAGTATTAATCATATATTATATAATACTAGTTAATATAATAATTATGAGACACAGGTTTCCCCTAGTTCAGGCAGTCTCCACCACGCAAGTCTGATTAGAGACCTATATAATGTTATTTTCTTTTTGTTTGTGTTTACCATGTTCTTTGGATTTTGTGGAGTAAATTAATGTATACCTATTTTTATATATATAAACGTTAATATAGTATAGTACCTATGTGTCATTTTTGATATCTTAGAATAGAATAGAATACTCTTTATTGAACACCTCAAGAAGAAAGAAATACAAATACCACTTATTACAATAGAGTAACTATATGGTAAATACGCTTATTCCATGTGGTGTGTTCATCCCGAGTGACCTTACGCCGTCAAAATTCAGAAGCAACCAACTCAAATTGCAATACTGTAAGCGTCAAGACACTATATCCAATTAAAGATTAGGATATAGGACACGGACAACAACACATTTACCGTCCCAAGGAAACCCTATATCCATAAAACGAAAAAAAAACCTTGGTATTCTGACTTTTACGCTTATGGCGCTCGTCGGTCGTGTTTTAGAATAATTATGTGGGGTAAATCCAATTATGACCATGCCCAACTATGATACTGATTAGAACGCATAGCGATTTTAAATACAAATTCGATGGTCTACTTTATCGTGGAGTCATGCGCAAGTTCTTTAACATAGTATTACGCGTGTTATGCCCGAACGAAAAATATGTGGACCGGGGAGTAATGTATTCCCTACGCTTTCGTATAACACTGATATGTTCCGGAAAATACGGATAACCGGGACTGGGAGCAGAAAAATATAGGTTATATAAATACTTGTGCGATGTGAATATGTGTAAATACATAAACTTATTACGGAAAAGCTATCGTGTGCGTCGTGATTGGTTAAATTTCTTGACAAGTAATTTCAACCAATCAGTGAACAGTAGCGTGCTTTTTTTTAAATCAAATATGCTGATGTTCCCTTTTTGAAATTATTAGAGTTGACTAGAGAATTGTCTTATGTTATGAATATTAAAGTTCTGTAGCGGCTACCATGAAGTATAGAATTTTGGTACAGGATTAAAAAGTGCGTTATTGTGATTTTGTCTATGTATAAAAACGTAGTTTTAATATCAATCACTAGTATTTTTCATGTAATGTGAAAATTACTAGTATCTCTGTATAATATTATTATTTGTTCCCGTGGTTGAAAAGTTAGAGGAGGGGGGACGCTATTTTTTTATTTTCGGAGCGAATATTTACAAAACAGCTGACTTTATCAAAAAATAATGTTTGGAGATCCCTATTACTTTTTAAAGACCTATTCAACGACACCCCACACAGTAGTGTTAAAACGAAAAAAAAAAATCACCCACACTTTAGGTGTTGGAGAGGTAACAGAAAAAAAAAATAGTTTTTATTTTACCGTTTTTTCGGCGTGATACATACACATACTCATACCAAATTTCAGCTTTCTAGTACTAATGATCACGGAGCTAAGCAGCGGACGGACAGACGGACAGACGGACATGGCGAAACTATAAAGGTTCCTAGTTGACTACGGAACCCTAAAAAGAAAAAAAACGTACAAAAGAGAAACACACAACCAAAGATATTGTTTCTCGGAATATAACATTACTCTCTCGATCTCAATGAAACAATTTTGGAAATTTCGGCCGGGGCTTCTAAATGGGCCATATTTTACTGCAATTTGTGGCTGGCAACTATGGCAGTCCCTCTCTGACACCCTACGCTAGAGCAAGATGCTAATAATGGCCGGCCACAAATTGCAGCAAAACATGGCCCGTTTAGAACCCCTTTGGCTTTGCCAACCGTACACAAGGTAAGCCGCAGCCATTATGTTTTCGTTACATATGAAAGAAGGTGCGGAAACGCTCCCACAAAATTGGCTTGGGAAGAAAAATCGACCAGAAAACGGGTATTTTTCTCCCCATCTTCATGGAGTTGCGTAATTCTATAACAATTTGTCTTGCCTTTCTTGTATCAAGCACCATAAAATGCGTTTGCGGTTTGTTTGGGTCTTTAATGTTAGTTTTATATCGGCTCTTTCAACACAGGGAAATGTAGATAATGCCTTAAATAACAGTAGGTAATATTAAAAAGGCAAAAGTTTGTGGATGTATTTGTGTGTATGTTTGTTACTTCTTCACGCTCAAACGGCTGGATCAATTTCGATACATTTTGGTGTAAAGACAGCTGACACCCTGGATTCACAAATAGGCTACTTTTCATCCAGAAAAAATTAGTGTTCCCGTGGGATGAGCGGGCAACACCGCACGGCACTTACAATTCATACTTATAATTATTTATTGCATTATCAATTTATCATACATATTATAGCCACATTTCTACTCTTTTATATCATACTGTAAAATAGTCGTTCATTAGGTACAAATATCTGAATGAAATATCCTATAATTAATATGAATTAATGTATGTTCGAATAATGTATAATTAATTTTACTAATGGATGCTTTGCTAATATTACCAACTGTCACCGAAAATCTACTGTTAATCCCCTTTTGGCGGCACTCAATGTGTTGCAAATGAAATACCGAAATTATTGATATACGTACGAATAGTTTATGCAACTCTTAATGAAAACGAATACATATTTTAGTATGTTATTAAAGAATACTAAATTATTGATCGATCGGAAGACGCAGCGTGGAAAGGGTAAACAATTACTTTGGGGATAGAACCCTAAAAAAACGGATTCCGTACCTAATTAATAGTTTACCGGAGGAAATACGACGAGAGCGAAATAAAAGTAAATTCAAGAGAATGTTAAAAAAACACTTTTTCACATTACTACCGTAAATACATACTTTGTACCTAAATAGAGATTCCCTGCCAACGATCCTACAGTCAAACCAGCGACTGGTTTTGTGGGACAATGTATTTAGATTTAAGAAAATTGTAAAGTTCCTAATAAATAAAAAAATAAAAAATAAGGTGTACCGACGACCTGACAGGCGGAAAATTGCCGTGCCAAAATTGGATGAGAGCGGCGCAAGCCGTCAAGACCGATCGTTGTGGAGACCGTTGGGGGAGGCCTGTGTCCAGCAGTGCACGCCTATCGGTTTATATGATGATGATAATGATGAACATTGTGATATTCTAAACCGCCGGAGGAAGCCAAAGTTATTGTTTATTTATCACAAAAAAAAGCCGATCAAGTGCGAGTCGGATTTGAACACCGAGGGTTCCGTACGAACTATGCATATTGCTCTAACGAAAAGATAAACTGTACTGAGCGAGAAACTTAACTTTACCGCTGGAAAACTTTTACGTAATTTAAACAAAGATTATTTTTTCTAGGATTCAATTACAAATGTATAGTTTTCAGATTTGTTCCCTATATGTAGCATAATATGACGGTATTAATTGAACTGAACAAAATTAAATAACATACGCAACCAAAAGTATTGATTAATCTTTTCCACGTTATAATGTTACAATTATTTTCATGTAATATTTTCAGCATTATCAACCCTCTTGTTAAATCATTGGTGGTACCTAATCATTATAGAACGACTATTTGGGTTTCATAATGACATTAATGACAGGTCAACGCAACGGTATCAGACTGAATATCAATAAACCGGCCAAGTGAGAGTCGGAATCGCGCACCGAGGGTTCCGTACAAACACTTCCCATCTTAACTGGCCGGGTTAACTAAAGTTTGCACCTGGTATGTACGGCGCCGCATTAGAAATGAGGGAAAAGTTAACGCATTCGATCACGTTTGTTGTGTGGGAGTACCACTTAAATATTTATTTTATTCTGTTTTTAGTATTTGATGTTATAGCGGCATCAGAAATACATCATCTGTGAAAATGTCAACTGTCTAGCTATCACGGTTCATGAGATACAGCCAGACCGACAGACAGACAGACAGGCTGACAGCGGAGGCTTAGTAACAGGGTCCTGTTTTTACCCTTTGGATATGGATCCCTAAAACTTTATTTTTAGTACCTTTATTTGTTATAGTGGTATAGAAAACGCTAAATAATTTGTTGGCCCCCTCTATAATTTATAATATTTAAATTTTTAGTATTTACAGTTGTTACAACTAGCGCCCGTATTATGCTACACATGATTCGGCTTCTATCGATCTCTAATGGTTGAAAAGATACAGCCCTATAAGCGACGGACGGACATAATTATAGTAAGAATAATTTTTGGAGTCCGAATCTACTTACCCTTTGTTACTATGGCGGGTATCTATTTTCACGCTCACTTCACTACTGTTTTATGTAAATACAAAATATCTTAAATCCCTGGCTCATCTTAATGCCCTGTGTTTCAATGCGTACCCTATTTCCTTCGGCTTAAAACGCGTTTCTTGTATACGGGTCTGCACTTTTTCTGTGTTTAGTTACTTCGTTAAAACGAGGAATAGAGAGTATCGCATTGATATTATAAAACTATCGTGAGACATCTTTAATAATTTAAAAAACGGTTTAACTCACGTAATAATTGTCAGGAACGGCCTGACATGTGTCGAACTCATTTGGAGCTCTTCATCAGGGGTAGCTATCCGTGCTGCTACGCGACTCGCGACCCGACGGATAGCTACCCCTGATGAAGAGCTCCAAATGAGTTCGAAACATGTCGGGCAGTATCGCATTGTTTACACTAACAAAACTAGTGTACATAAAAACCTATATTGCAATTGTATACCAAGTTAGATATACTTAAATAAAAAGGAAGGTATTCATAACTCAGGATATTCGAGTTCATCATACAAGTATTTGCCATCGCTGTAAGTCGAACCTAGTACCGCCGGTTTTATAGGCAGCAGTCTCACTGCTACGGAGCTAATAAAGAGTCATAGTTTTAAGGAGAGATATTCCAAAGGATATTAAAAATGCATTATAGTTTGTATCTTTCAATACTTTATATCCCAAAACCAACCGAGTATGTTAGCCCTCATAATCATTAATAAATGCGAACTGTCGCAGTTATGTCCAGCAAGACGTCACGTTTGTTTCCTGTTTTGTGAAATAATATATTAACTTTTCCAGAGTCACCCTTCCTTAGCCCCGGGGGCAGGGGAAGAGGAAAGTTCTTGGGAGGAATCACCACGTTGTAGTAGCGGTATGTGCCCTGAAATACAAAATTTTCTTGATATATTCTGACAAAGGGGGAGGTATAAAATAGTGGTCGATTAATCATCATTATCACACAACCTGCGGAGAAGCGAAAGCCAAAAGACTCAAATGCCTTGGGAACGTAGTTTGTATGGGTGAAAATGCTTCATGCTACCTAGAGACTCGGCTCATCCAACTTTTCAAAGACTTGTCGAGCACCCTGTAGGTACTGTTGAGGCGTGAGTCTTAAAGGAACTAGACGAACTCCGTGTCGTCAACTGGAGAAGAAGCGCTCTTTAGTGAGGACATCGATGATTAGTTCGATGAATGCTTCGAGTCTGGGTGAAAACTGAGAGATACTTCTCTAGATCGCGTAAGAGCGAGCGAGAGAGATACAACCCGAATCACATTATGTTAGCTGTACGCTCTTTTTTGAAGATTTGAAGGTTGTATATTGCCCCAGAAATACTTCAAATGACTGTCCATTCCTCAGTTTAGCTAGCACTAATCCCTACATGATTTTCTGATCGCTGCGCCACGGCGGTAGGCAGTGAAGAGGTGGTGTGCCATTCTTAGGGTACACTCAGGGTATACACTACAAATTCTTCGTTTACTTACCGGGGGTATCGGGCAGACGGTCAAATTAGAGTACTTCTTAGCGAACTCCAGTATCCAGGGTTTATCCACGGCGTCGCAAAGACGAGTGCTAAAATCAATAGTATTCCCAGTAGGCAACACGTATGAAATCTTGTTCTGTAAGTAAAATAAATAGTACGTAAACATGAAAAGGTTAATGAATTTTTGCATAACTCTTTCTTTCAAAAAGGTATTTATTTAATTACCTCGACCTTTCGTACATGATGTTACGTCCATGATCTCAAGACCAGGGGCTGAAGAGGCCAACATCTCGCGTGATTATTTCAAACTCGAAACGACCATTTTTTTTTTAATTTCACTTTATATTTTTTCATAAAATTTGTTTTTTTTAGTCTCACCGTACTCAGCATCCTTTATACATTCTAATCTAATACACGAAAAAAGTGTACCAAAATTTCCATTCCGGATCGGTAATTTTTGTATGAATATTTTTTTTAAATTTCATATTACGAGGTTGGTGTGGATACTGGCGTCCATGGGAGAGGCAGTGAATTAAGACGTTGTCGTACAGACAATGTCGTCCAGCAGTGGACGTCTACTGGCTGCTGAAGATGATAATGATCATGATAATGATTGTAACGGAACTATGCTCCAGTGAGTTTTAGCCAATGGTTTTATGACGTGAAGCGCCATCTAGTGTTTTATTGGGAGTCTATTGTAAATGGTCGGCGTCTACGCTGCCTTACCTTACAACGCCATCTCGTAATTCATTGATGAATTAAGTATTGATAGGGTTGCTGGAGCGTGGATTAAGTTTAAATCTTTCACACTAGAGGGCGTTGTGATAGACAAGCATAAAACAAGGATGTGTTTATTAAATATTTTAATATAATTTAAAGGCCGCATGCTGTATTGGTCTCAATGCTTGTAATTGTGCTGGAAAGCTCAGTTTTTGTTAATTATATGATATGCGTTGGTGTTTCTAGGAGGTTTGTTGATGTGGTTTTGTCGAGTGTAATAGAAATGTCAGTGACGTTTTGGGAGAAATTGCGTTTAAGTCACGTTCTTATTATCTTACAGGCATTGGGAACTTTTAAAACGGACCGAAATTTAAAGACAGCTATGTTGGGATTAATAATTAATCTATAATAATAAAGATAAATTTTAATTTGGTTTAATTTGCCGCCAATATCATTGGCTACAGTAGCGACTGACGGCGAGTAGCGGAACTAAAGTTATCTACACATAAGCCTATAGATATCTTTTATTTGTGTGAGTTGTAGATAATACCAACCAATGAGGAACTGGGAATTCATTGAAACATAAAACACATGTACACAAATTGAGTTCCGCTATCCGACGCGGTGGCGCTTATGGAGATTTGGATTGATTTGGATCGAGAAGGTTCGAGATGGGGGCTCGGGGAAGAAAAACGATGGAGATGGAAGGAAGTGCGGAAGGACTGGTGTTCTTGGGGCTGGATCGAGAGGTGTAAGAAAAAAAAACTCTGACGGATAAGTATCGGAAATCAGCTGTTCGGGAAATCAGCTGACATGGTAGATTCATAAAATGTTCCGTGATTGTAAGGCGCGACCCCTAGGTAATATAAATAGTTTCTATTCGTTACAAATAAAAGTAATTAGTGGCATTATCAGTGCGTATTTGGTGAGTACTTATGATAGAATACAGTGATGTGTGGTTCTATGTGATGGTAGTGAAGTGGCCTTGTTTGGATTGTTTGCTTGCAATAATCCTTATTGCAAGAGGGGTAAGCTTTATTGACTTTTAATGGTTAGAATTTTAGGAAAGTGTCCATTCCGCCCAGATTGCTAAGTTCCCTTTTTCATTTTGGTATCTATATTATTGCCATTGATAATCTAAGCATATGAGTAATCAGTGCTCTTACAATAAGTATTCCTGATACTGACTCAGACTAAGATTTCAGGGTAAAGTTATGTAAATCACTCTGTTTCAATTTTGCCCTACTATAGCATGGCATGTTGATAATTTGTGTTACAAAAATTGTTAAAATAAACTATGTCTGTCAAAAGCCTGGTTAATAATTTCACCTACTACACACCTTACCTACTGACTGAACACGTCTGACACATATATATTGGTATTGGTATTGGTATTGGTACACAGATTTGTCTCTGTTTAAAATGGATACTGAGACAGACCTGTCTTAATGGTATAAGGTATGTGGTGGACTCTCTCCTTCAAAGCAATGTCAGTGAACAGAATGTTCAGCTTGGAGAAATATGCTACATGAGTAGTCAGGTTGGTTGTCTGTTCCAGATTGACATGAGAGGCTAATCTGATATGGCGACTGGTTTGCAAAGACCTTTTGTCATACATAGTACCGGGACGAAGCTTATCGCTGGTCAAAGGAGTCCTCAATAGAGCAATTCCAGAGATCGGCTATAAACTTTAATCTTTGGGAGGCTCGGGGTCTGTACTGCTGTGCCTAAATCCATCTCCTAAAGACTTGGGTATTCTCTAACGAGGGAGATGGTTGGTGGCTATCGACTTTGCAGATACTCTTTGTCAACCGGCTAGACCTTAATAGGCGCAACGACTAAACCCATATTTGATCCAAGTTGAATATGTTCTCAAATAATTAAAAATGCTGATGGGAAGAGTCTGGTATAGGTAAAGGTTTTTCAAGGTAAAATATCCTACCCTTCCTTCTGACTCTCCTGACACAGAATCATATTTTTATTATAAAGAAACGGCTGGTTTCATTGTTATATCAAACATTTATCATCACCCAACCATGTTGTGTTAATCCATTGCTATGGTCTGGTATTACTTATGTGTCATTTCTCAGTTGTGATTCTCTTATGAGATGGATGATCTGTCTATATACCTAATAATAGCTGAAACGGACACTATCAGTATTTTCATACTGCATTTACAAGTGACCATTATGGCAGAATATATTTATTTGGTTTATTAGCCTTATATTGACATAACTTGGTGGCGAGATATTAACATGAGGATATGGCTGAGTCCATATCCTGTTTTACTTATCCAACTCAGCTGCCTGGTTGTGTAATTTACTGCTTTGGTCTTGTACTCCTTTTAGTGTCTATGTATCAGTTGCATGTCTCCTGGGACAGATTATCTATCTATACATTTAATAACTGAAAGAGACACTAGCAATGTTTTTATATTGCATTAACATATGACCATTATGGCAGAATATATTTATTTGGTTTATTAGCCATTATATTGACATGACTTCCCTTTATCCTGTCAAGGACGGATTAATTGTTGGTCGAATCTGATATCCGGACAGCGGGGTGGGGCTGTCCTTTCCTAAACAAAAATCCCCTTTAGTTATATATTTATGTATTATATCAAACACTAAACAGCCATACACTATCCACATTCCTACTGGGTCATTTGGAAAAATGTTAGAACAGAGACATTGCATCATATAAATAAATATTTCAACCTTTATTTATTGTTTGTTTATTAATTAAATAACTAACACTACTTCTCGTCCAAGATGTATATTTAGATTCATTAACCTTCATTATTGCTTCTGCGAATAATTATTAAATAATATTGACTTGTCCTAAATAAACTGCTAATGTCGTCTGATTTGTATCCTTACCGCAGAGAATCTGGTTACTATAACACACAACTGGATCCTATAACCCACTAGACATGATCACAATCTATTATTAATTAAGGCCAAAACATATAGTCAAATTGCTATATCAAATACTGAATTCTGGTATTGAGTCCGGTAAGGTGACTGATCCTTGCGACCTTGCTCCATTCGCTTCTTCCAGTTGAAGTTTTTACATGATGCTGATGAAGGAGTTGATGGTGATGAAGATGTCAGTGATAATGATGATGAAGTGAATTAAGACTTTGTCGTACAGACCGTAACATTGTTGCCCCAAGGCACATGTATGGTGCCGGTAATATTCGTCATGTAGGGGTCGCTCCGCTTGCGCCGTGCGGTAAACACCGTCACGTTCGTTATGTAATTCGGGTTCAAGTACTTTACTTTAGCTCGCTCCTGCATTAGTCGAAGGGTCTGGAAAAGTAATCCAAGCATACTTAACTTTACATATCCTTATAATGCGGGCCTATGATGGTTTTCGGATGGATTGATTGGTTTTGGTGGTTGGATGGCCGAGACGTGGACACTAACAAAAGGCCTCGTCCACAAATTCCTAGTTGCTCAGCTATGGAGAGGGCTATGCTCGGAGTTTCTCTGAAGGACAAAATCCAGAACCAGGAGATCCGACGGAGAACCAAAGTGACCGACATAGTCCTAAAGATATGCAAGTTGAAGTGGCAGTGGGCGGGGCATATTTGTCGTAGAGCCGATGGTCGATGGGGCAGACGAGTTCTAGAGTGGAGACCACGAACGACACGCCCTGTAGGACGGCCTTCCGCCAGGTGGACCGACGACCTAAAAAGAGTGGCGGGAAGCGGTTGGATGCGGAAAGCTGAGGACCGGGTATGGTGGCGCGAACTGGGGAAGGCCTATGTCCAGCAGTGGACGACTCCGGGCTGATGATGATGATGGTTGCTTTTATCACGCGATAAATATGTGACAAAGCATCCGTCACCTTGACAAAATGCTTGATGTAAGTGACAGATGCTTTACCATTTATTTATCACATGATAAACGCATCCCATTGTGTTCACAATGGGACTCATAAGGCGGCTAAGAGTCACTCAACGTGTAATGAAAAGGGCTATGCTCGAAGTTTCTTTGCGAGATAGAATCAGAAATGAGGATATCCGCAGAAGAACCAAGGTAACCGACATAGCTCACAGGATTGCCCGGTTGAAGTGGCAATGGGCAGGCCATGTAGCCCGGAGAATGAACGACCGTTGGGGCAGCAAATTTCTAAAGTCCTAGGCAATCGCGTATAGGAAAACGCAGCGTGGGTCGGTCCCCAACTAGATGGACGGATGACCTCGTGAGGGTAGCGGGAAATCAATGGATGCGGTCTGCACGGGATCGCACTTTGTGGCAAGTCATGGGGGAGGCCTATGTTCAGCAGTGGACGTCTGTGGCTGATAGATAAATAGATATAAACGCAACTATCATAGGCCCCTGGTCAGCTCTTAGGGAGCTTCAAACTTGAGATTTTCAGAGTCGGTCAGTGTCACTTCAACTTCATCGAAGTAAAAACCTAGGAGTATCCGTACTCTCAACCCTGACTTGTCATTACAGATGTGCCTCGTGCCTCTCGAGAACGTTCTCCACAAGATTTCCCGCATCAAATTGGGAAACTCCGGAAATTCTCGGATACGGAAAATCACTCTTGTCATTGTAGAACAATGAATTTACTATATATGTTCTATCTTAACTCGAGGATACTTGGCGTGCAAGGTCGTCCTTATGTTAAATAAAATGTCCTTTATATATTATTCCGTGTATTCATTACAAGTGGTCAAGGCGGACTGTCGGGCGCAACGCTCTGCGATCTAGACATACGTATCCACACGGCAGCGTATGACTAGTCAGCAAATTGTGTCCCTACAGTAGCCTCCCCTTCACAAAAAACAAAAAAAAAATTTTGTATAAAATTGTAAAATCTAGGTTTCATATAATTACCACACTTAAACCTATCTTACAATTACACAAGTGGTCTCTCTTATGGGACCTTCACCCTAATATTTATATTAAAACTTTAGGTACTTTAGTCTACATAAGATTATCGTAGCTCTCATAAATTATAATCACTACCTCGAGAAATACTATATTGCAACATTTCTGCAAACATCGTGTATTCGCTCGAGCGCAAACAGTCACACGTTAAATGCGAATTCAGCTCCTCATGCCTAGTTCGCAAACGTTCTGAGAACTGTTTTGCAACCGGTAACCCGAGATGTCCGGTTATGAAACACTATGGAAATTAAATCAACTTTCCGCTACATATCATTATATACCTATATTGTTTCAAGTTATTATGTATATAATACAATATTGTTCTTAGCTGGTTAAAACAACCAAATTAAATCAACTTTCCCTAAATATTATATAATGCAATATTGTTGTTAGTTGGTTAAAACAACCCTAACACTATGGAAATTAAATCAACTTTCCCTAAATATTATATAATGCAATCTAGTCGCTATTTGGTCATGGTACACTTATACATTACTTCAACAGAGTGTTTTCCTATCCAAATCATTTGACAATTACACTACTTTTCATTTTCATCATTTCTTTCGGATTCTAATTAATTATAAACACAGATTAATTACGAATCTATCCAGTTATACAACTTCGCCTCACACTCGACTTCCGCGACATGCGTATATATGTGTATAGGTATAAATAACTGTGTGAAATGAAAAATGATTGCAAAGATTAATTTCAGATCTTTTACAAACAATTAAAAATATAGGTTAGGTAAACATAGTTCGTAACTTACTGCGCACTACATATGTTCACTTCACTATTCACTTTCCAACGCAAAATCAGTTCATTGCGGAATCCTTTCCGAAACCATGTTCTGCTCCGGTATGGACGCCAACGTTCCATCGCTCCAAAGCCATGCCTTGCCCTGGGCTGGGGAAAAATGTCCCAGTGTGTCGCTCCATCTTCCCAAGGCCATGTCCTGCCCGGGTAAAAACGTATAACCGTGTAGTTAACTATTGTTCCGTCCAACTACACGGTCTTACACACTTCGCCGCACTCCTGCCGTACCGGTGGTGGTAAAAGCACAGCCACCCCGGCTTACGGCCAACTGCCGCGCTGGTACCGGGTGGATACATCCTGTTTCTTCGAGCTATCCTTGCCACTTGCTACGTCGGGGGTCACCAATGTAGAACATCTTGCTACGTCGGGGGTCACCAATGTAGAACAATGAATTTACTATATATGTTCTATCTTAACTCGAGGATACTTGGCGTGCAAGGTCGTCCTTATGTTAAATAAAATGTCCTTTATATATTATTCCGTGTATTCATTACAAGTGGTCAAGGCGGACTGTCGGGCGCAACGCTCTGCGATCTAGACATACGTATCCACACGGCAGCGTATGACTAGTCAGCAAATTGTGTCCCTACAAAATTGTCAAAAAAAAAAAAAAAAAAAAAAAATTGTTTATGTTCAAAAAAAATTTTGATTTTGTTTTAAAAAATTGTTTATGTTCAAAAAATTTTTTTCAAAAAAGAGAGGAATATTGTAGGCGCATGGCGCACATATATATTGTATAAGGTGGTTTCGAGTTTCAGTATGGATTAAATAGAGTAACTGTCAACACGTGTTTTCATTTGATGCAACCTTCGAATGAATGAGTCAGTAGGGTGGTCCGGTGATAACTAAATATATACATATAACCAAAGAGACCCTACAGTCATCATATTTATAATTCTGAGACGCTTAAGAGAAGCGGTAGAGCTATGTTATGGTCCAGGGTTGGCAATGTACGGCATACAAAACTCGAATACCTTGGGAATACTACAGCACACCTTTCGATATTCCCCATCCAGTGGCGTGCACCTTATAAAGACAAAAAGACACTGCCTACCCTAGTTGATTACAGGAACGAAATATATTATTTATTGTTACAAACATTACCTTTTTATAAAATTATATAAAACAAATGTACAAAAATAATCAATTTGCGATCCGCGCCATCTATCGAGTCGGTGCGCCAAAATTACGTACGTATTGGTCGATTCCGTGGAGATTGACTTGAACCATTCCGCGGCACTAGCGCCGCTGCGCGCCGAAAGCGGTAAAGACAGGCGATTTTCTGTCTAAATTTATATTTGTGTGCCTCATGGTAACACGGACCGCGTGTGTGTGCGTTCTTATAAAAATATTGCACACAATAACAAAACTCACGCACACAAATACAGAAGTAAGACACTGTCTCATGTCTTTTACTTCCTTACGGAAGTAAGATGTTTCCGACCCGCGACTCGATCGGCGAACAACATTCGGTGCGAGCGAGGCGCGAATACCGCGACGCCCGATGTTAAGCGAACAATTCCGAACGGGTAGCCTGTCTCGCTCTCTCGTTAGCTATTATTTGTAGATTCGATTTTCCGATGTTGAGTATGTAACGAATTTAAAAAGGCGCTTTTTTGTAACTTTAATTAGTGCAAAAACAGTACTATTTAAGTTTGTCGTATTTTTGTTGGTTTTGCATACTTGGATTGGACGCCATTATTGTTTGTTTTGATTATTACGTGTGTGATAGTGGTGACTAGTAAATAAGCGAATAAAAGTTTTAGTGTATTCTTAAAAGTTGTCTGAAATTGGATAATTTTAATTGTGATAATTGTGGTGGTGTTTATTGTTTGCGGTCGTCAGTTAATAGAGGAAATTACTTAGAGATTTGCTTGATATTTGAGAAGACGAAGAAAAAAAACTGTCCCGCAGTATTTCTGTAAGTTATTAGGTTCTCAAAATTTTGTGTCTACCCTGTCGTAAAACTCTGTGCACGCCACTGTCCCCATCCCTCCAAAACGAAGCAAAGAAGGTTCAACAGAACTGGACAGTGAGAGAAGTTTAACTTAAACGATTTGATTAGTGACACACAGACACTGAGACAGGTGAAATTAAATGAAACTGTCAGTCTGACTCGAGCACGAAGGGTTCAGTATCATCATATTTCTTTTTTACTTTTTTTGGTGTTTGTTGTTATAGCAGTGGCTACAACAACACAAACATTATGAGAAAATTCCAAAACTATACCTATAACGGATGGAAAGAGACAGCTATGTGACAGACGAATAGACAGAGAAACAGACTGACAGACAGACAGTAGCCCGTCTAGCACAACTATGCTTCGTGACTCTTGTCGCGTGGCATAGCGTCACCTGTCACTTTCTTACAGTATTGCACAGAAAGAGATAGATAAATATCTCGCGTGAGAATAAGTCACGTATCACAGTTGTACTAGAGCTGCAGAAGCTCTATTACTAAGCTTCTGCTCCGCTTCTGTTCCGTCCCTAAAAATTCATTAACAACTTGCCACCGTCAACGTGCCGGCGCTACTGGAGCCATCAGGCATCGCCAGAGACTATGGCAAGAGACCGGACGGGATGTCCCTGGTTCCGTGGAGGCTGGGACGTGTGCTTGTAGAGGATGCCACCTGTGTGGACACACTGGCGCTGCCCCTCCTTCACGGAACATCGGGCAGAGCAGGCGCGGCTGCTGAAGCGGCCGAAAAATTAAAGAGCACCAAATTTAGGGGTCTCGGCCCCGAATACAATTTTGTACCTTTTGGGGTAGAGACCCTAAGTCCATGGGGTCCCAGCGCCCTACAACTTCACAAAGAGCTCTCCAAAAGGCTTAAGGAGACTACATGGGACCGCAGAGCTGGCAGGTTCCTCGCACAGCGTATAAGCATAGCTGTTCAGCGAGGAAATGTTGCCGGCATTTTCGGTACCAGGCCAAAGGGGAGCAATTTTTTTAATTTAAATAAATAATAAATAAATTTAATGGCACTTTGTTTTTCCTTTTTTATTATCAACTTACCTCAGCTGCCCCGGAATATTGTATTGATATAAAGAAGAAACATAAGCAACCAAAAAGCTTTATAGATTTACTCCACATGAATTTGCTGATAATATTTTCACAAATCATCTTTTCAGCCTATTGCCTTTTCAGGCCTCCTGTCCTCGTGTAAATGATCCAATTATTGGTTTCCATCATTAGTAGTAATGACAGGATAACCAGGGTCATTAGGATCGTGAAGACATTAGGGCTTTGATGAATGGAAATGGCCATTTTTTGCACTGCGTGGTGATTAAAAAGTAATAATATCATCTGTGTTTGAACCATTCTAAGTTACAATATGCGATGCGTTTAGCCGAAACCTACTTTTCTGGCAGCAGTTTTTGAATTTACAGCTAACAATTCGGCAGTATAATATTTTGATAAATAAAATTTCGGCAAAATAAGTTTTGGACATATATTTTGGAAATAGATGACACTATAAAAATGTCACGCGTTTTTACCATTTATCTGCTTCTGGCACATTTCATCAAGACCTTCGGTCCATCTCAAGGGAGCCAATCTACCTACGTATCTATTCAAACGATGTTATTGGGAACTCCAACATCAATATTACTTTAATTTCATTAAGTTGGTACTGCTTTTTTTACATCTTACCGTGTTGGTTGTTTATGCTTAGTTTATACTCTTTTTGTGGTGATCAAAATGGTCACAATAATTATACACGTTACTAAAATAAAAAGTAGTTTTACTGCTGCCGTGCTGGCACCCATCTCCTACTACCGCTTACACAACATATATCATCTAGATAAAGGTCTATTCGAGAATCTTTACACGTCGAATTCGAACTCATCGCTATATTGTTTGACGCAGTTGGCTCAGTTTGTAAGCACCTGCGTACTGAGCCGGCGGTCCCGGGTTCGAATCCCAGCCTTTACCTTGGCATAACCTGGACACAGCTCCGAGCCAACGACTCAATCATCCAAGAACTCGGCATTAAACAGCGTCTTTCTTCCATCGTCCAATGTCGTATTCTCACTTTCTTCGGACAATATCACACGTCGAGAAGACTCTTTTGTGGAACGACTTGTGGTGCAGGGGAAAGTCGATGGCACTAGAGCGCGCGGTAGGTCGCCGATGCGATGGACCGACCAAGTCAAGAATACCTACACTCAATGGTCCACTCCACGAATGCACAATGAAGAGCTACGACCACTCTGCCAAGAGTGTGACGACTAAGAAGAATTGTTTTGTTTTTTAGGTATTGTATGAGGACGCGATTGGCGCAGTTCTAGTGCACCTGCCTACTCCGACGGTCCTGGGTTAGAATTTCTGGGTTAGTAAGTCCTCCTCTCCCTAAAATTGCAGTGGCCAACAGGGTTCACAATAATTTGTAGCTTTAAGTTAACATCCGAACCCACTTTTGTGATGTTGCAATAAATGATTGAGTATTGAGTATTGAATCCCGGCAAGGACAAATATTTGTGTAATGAACTCAATGGTGATGGATATAACATATGTTTATCGTCGTCTAGTACTACTTTTGGATTAGGTCGATTTGTGTATCTAATCTTTATTTATTTTACTTTTTTAAGGCGATATTGTCCGGCCGTGGTCGCGCGGAACTATTTGACGCTCTCCAAGCGCTGACGCGCGACGATTTTTAGCAGGTTTTTAGTTCTAGTGATTAAATAAATAATTGTATCGAGATAATCCTAGCGAATTTACCTAGATAATGTTAGTATCCATACATTTAAGCAAAAAATGGGTAAAAAAACTTCGTATTTTAGCCTTGCCACTGAAAAAATATTACAAATAGAGGTAGCTTTGGGATTTTTTTTTATCGAGCAAAATTTATCCAATCATTTTGGTGAAAACGATTTTATAATCGCAAGATCCTTAAGTATGATATATATGTTTTTCATAATCTTCAAACACTGTTTAATATGTTTACGACTCATTCCAAAATGAGTGAGTTCGGCGTCTACTGGGAAAAGAGCGCCTTAATAAAAAAATATTGATTTAGCGTAAGAACGTTGGTGACACTGTTAATACTGATATGTCAATGGTATCTTAATGGCCTTATAATATTACCACACTAGTTGCGCCCTGCGGTGTTATCGCTCATCCCACGGGAACACATTTTTTTCGGGATACTAGAAAAATAGCCTATGTGTTAGTCCAGGGTGTCGCCTACCTCCATTACTCCATAGCAAATTCTATCAAAATTGATCCAGCCATTTCAGCGTGATGAAATAACAAACATACATGTACTTTTGAGCATATTTGTAGCTAATAAGAGCATCTTTGTAAATAATATTAAAAAAACAAACAACTTTTATTTGTTCCGAGTTGCCCAAGAATATTTTTGACACATTATGTGTAACCTACTTGAACTATTTGAAAAAGAAGAAGATCAGGGAAATAAAACGGAAAGTCGTGAAGTTCTGTAAAAATAATTTTAATAAACATTAAGCTTTACAAATGCAAGAAAAAATACATTAATAAATTGCAATAAATATACATTATATGCAAAGGATATATAAATATATAATCTATATATCAATCCTTTATACAGAAATAACAGTTAAATAATGCGAGCAATACAATACATATCCAATATACGTTCCTTGCCCTTAGTTTTGTATAATTGGACATTAACTCTTCCAGTGTCTCCTTTTTTGAGGTTCGGGGGAATAGGTAATGGGAAGTTCTTCGGCGGGATTTCCACGTTGAAGTAAGCGTAGGTACCCTGTAAGTACGACGTTAGGTAAACGTCCCTGTGCTCGACACGCTAATACCTAATAGTTGACACCATGCTGTCACCTCTAATACTAATGACATAACATTCAAGATGGCAACTATTGGGACAGTGTCGAGCACTGGGACGTTTACCTTATTGCAAAACTAAGGTAAATGTCCCTGTGCTCGACACGCTAATGCCTAAATAGTTGAAACCATACTGTCACCTCTAATACTAATGACATAACATTCAAGATGGCAACTATTGGGACAGTGTCCAGCACAGAGACGTTTACCTAATTGCAAAACTAAGGTAAACGTCCCTGTGTACTCGACACGCTAATGCCTAATAGTTGATACCATGCTGTCACCTCTATTACTAACGACATAACATTCAAGATGGCAACTATCTATTGTTACAGTGTCGAGCACAGGGACGTTTACCTAATTGCAAAACTGAACATCAATGGAACAAAACTATTAGGCTGCCTGTCTACAAAAAAAAAGAAGAGAGAAGATGTGTAAAGTGGACAAATCACGTTACTCAAATTAAAAATGCGCTTCTTTCGGCCTGATTGGTTCATTTTCTCTGCTCCGCTTCCCTTAAACCTTAACATAATCAGATAAAGTTAAAATATAAAAAGTAGCCTATGTGTTAATCCAGGATGTCAGCTACCTTCGTACCAAAGCATGTAGAAGTAACAAACATACACATAAACACACTCACAGACTTCAACCTTTTTAATATTAGTGTGATAATGACGCGCACTGACAACAAACGGCCGTGTCCCATCAAGAAGCATGCCGGATGGACAAGTCAATTCCTAAAATTCCTACAAACTTCCTAAGGCTGGTTTTAGTGTCACGCGGACCGCACGCGGACTGTCCGCGCGGATCACGTACGATGTATTAAGGTTAAGGGAGCGTTTGAGTAATGCGGACGGGTCCGCGCGGACGCCATACATATTGCTCAGCGCGGAGCGATCCGCGCGACGGTCCGCGTGACACTAAAACCCGCCTAAATAATCAGATAAAATTTTGTGCTTTTCTTTATTTAAATGCGACTGACTCTGGTTTGCTATCTACGAGTATTCTACTCTGCTATATGTTTTTATTATGTCTAAGTATTGTATGTAGTTATATTTGATTATTGTTATTTATGTATGTTTCTTGTTTTTATTTTATTTTTGTAGTTAATTTTTGTGGCTTAAAGTTGTTTGCATCACCTACTCAATTCTAACTCTTGTTTATCTACTCCGCTACCTAAAGGTTTTCTGGAAGAGATCGCTATTTAGCGATAAGACCGCCTGTTGTTAACCTCTGTTAATTTTTTACTGTATATCTCTCATGTTTTGTATCCCTGTGTATTTGAGGTGTGCAATAAAGTAAATTTGTTGTTTGTTGTTGTTTTTGTTGTTGTTGTTGTAAATGCTTAGTAATTCTTACAGGTGGTTCAGGACATTTGGTAATATTGGAGTACATCTTCACAAAGTCGACCATCCACTTCTTATCCAATATGTCGCACAGGCGGATGCTTAGACCAATGTTGTTGCCGTCCGGCAAATCGTAAGAGAACGCGAACTGAAACAAAGATAAAAAAATACCATTGATACAAAGATCAAAGCACAGAGAAAAATTTAAATTAGTTACCTGGTGGAAGAGACCGAGAATGCTTAAAACCTTTCGAATTTTTCCTTATGCTTTGTGTGTCGATCTTTGCATTGTTTATTTGAAAGGATTTACACCTTCGCTACAGTACTTTTATCTCACGAGCGCGGGTGAGCCATGTTTGTGTGAGTAATGTACATGCACATTGGCTCTGTGTGGGTGAGCTCGGGAGCGTTCAGTGCCGGCTCACCCACACAGAGCCAATGTGCATGTACATTACTCACACAAACATGGCTCACCCGCGCTCGTGAGATAAAAGTACTGTAACTCATTTTAATTTTTCTTTGAGCTTTAATCTTTGTATATCTATGGTTTAAAACAAAAACAGGTACGTATTACAATCCCGAAAGTTCATAATACCTACAGTTGAAATACCGATGGTCAAAATACCGAAAATCAAAATACCGAAAGTACGAAAAGCCGATCGATATACCGATGCTCAAAAGACCTATTTTGAAAAGATCGAAAGTTCAAAATCTCGAATTTTATAATACCGAAAGTTTAAAATATCGAAATTTTTTAATCCCGAAAGTTTTGAATTTCGAAATTTTATAATCCCGAAAGTAAACCATTGTCAGTAAAATGCCAATGAAAAAAATTTTTTTTTTCTTTTAGGAATATGATCATAACTACAACAAAAGGAACGTTTATAGGGATATAAAAAAAAATAACCTAACCTAACCCGGCCGAGTTGGATCTGCTCTGAAAGGTGAATCATTTAAAGTTTGAGAATAGGTTGACGTGAATCAATCACCTTTCAGAGCAGATCCGACTCGGCCGGGTTAGGTTAGGTTAGTTTTTTTTTTAAATCCCTTTGGCTCCGTCTGTTAGTGCCCTGAGAAAACTGGTTGGGGTTTGTGAGGCGTATGCTGTTGCACACGGGCTGCAGTACAACCCCAAAAAAAGTGAGGTACTGGTTTTCAAAGCGCAGGGGAAAAGGCCTGCTTTTATACCTCCAGTTATTTTACATGGGTCCGTATTAAATGTAGTGGAGAAATTCAACTATCTAGGTCACATTATAACACCTGATCTACGTGATGACCTAGATATTGAGCGGGAGCGCAGGGCGTTGGCGGTACGGTCAAACATGCTTGCCCGCAGGTTTGCTCGATGTACTACCGAGGTTAAAATCACACTATTTAAAGCCTATAGTCAGTCATTTTACTCGAGCAGCCTGTGGGTAAGGTACACAAAAAGAGCCTACAACGCCCTGCGCATTCAGTACAACAATGCATTCAGAATGTTGTTAGGACTACCCCGGTGGTGCAGCGCATCCCTTATGTTCGCGGAAGCACGCACGGACGGTTTTCAAGCCATAATGCGGAAGAAAATCGCCTCGATGCTGAACAGGCTGAGGGGAAGTACTAACAGCATTCTGGGTGTAATTGCTGAACGATATGACTGCCCAATCTTAATGCACTGGGTCAGTCAAGTTAGGGCATTTGCCTCTTTTAGATATAAGTAATTTAAGTTTTTAATGTGTTATACTAATATTAGTTTTAAGTTTACTAACCTTTTATGGATGTAACATATCCGAAATAAAGATTTTATTATTATATTATTATTATTAAAAACGCTCCTTTTGTTGTACTATTTTAATCGTTCGGCATTTGAACTGTAGGAATTTTAGGGGTGCGGTTCAATTTGCAGAAAAACTTTTAGCATATTTTCATTTAACTACTTTCAAAATGCATAATAAACACATTGCATAAAAACAAAATTCATAATTTTGTCAAGCATAATATTTAAACATCATAACCATTAATAATCATAATAACATTCGTTATAATGTTCATAAGTCATAATGTCACTTGGTATAACATTCATTCAGAATAATTATGAAAACTCATAAAAACACTTAAAATAATTATCAAGTTGCATAAATATCATACCTATCAAATAAGTCCTGAATAAAAAGTTGTTGAGAGCACTGAAATTGGTAGGTTATGGTTTTTTTTACCCTAAAAACGAAACTGCTCCAAGAGATAGGTAGGTTAGGGTTTTTTTACCCTTAAAACGAAACTGCTCCCAGAGATAGGTAGGTTAGGGTTTTGTGCCCTGAAAACGAAACTGCTTCGAGAAATAGGTAGGTTAGGGTTATTTTTTTTTATGACCCTAAAAATGAAACTGCTCCAAGAGATAGGTAGGTTACGGTTATTTTTTTTATAACCCTAAAAACGAAACTGCTCCCAGAGATAGGTAGGTTAGGGTTTTTTTTATGACCCTTAAAAGGTAACTGCTCCTAATTTGGCTCGGCAATGGGGAAGAATGAATAAGAAAAAAATATTATATTTTTTGGATGTATTTATTTAGGCAACATTTATGCTTTAAGTTATTATGAAAAAAGTATGATATGACAATGGTTATAGTATACAAAGTGACTATTATGCTATTAGTCTATTATGCAATTAAACTATTATAATTTTCGAAATTATGCAATTCGTTTGTATGCATTTTGTTTTTATGCTATATGATCACTTATGCAGGTTGAAATTATGCAATTCGTTTTATGCAAAATGAAAATTCGCAAATTGTTGTTATGCAAAACATTACACACCCGAATTTTAGCCGTCAGGATTACATTCTTCGGGGTTACAGTCTTCGGGATTACAGTCTTCGGGATTTCATCCTTTCGGTCAAACGTTCTTTCGGGATTTTAAACTTTCGGTCAAATAAAGATTCGACATTTTAATTTTCGGCCTTCCATCCATAGGTCTTATGAAATTCGGTATTTTGAACTTCGGCATTGTAATACGTACCCAACAAAAACTGTGGTGTGTATCCATATTAAAAAAAATAAACCCACATTGAATTTATGAGATAAAAATAACTTAACTTATTGGGAATGGATGACATTTTATACAACATAATTATATTGTTTGAGACTATGTTATGGGTAGGTACCAATATTTGTATGGAGACAATAAATAATCTGCCATTTTCACCGTGAAAAAGTGCGTTTTAGTTCATAGTTGTCGTACAGTTATTGTTGTGTTAAGTTATGAGGAATCTAAAAAAAAATCTGTCGGATGGAAAAAATATAGAATCTGCGTACCTCTGAAGTCACATATTAATTTTTTTTTTTTTTTTTATTTGTTTCATGACATATTGAGCTAATTTGATGTATCTAAAGTTTGCTGTAGAATTTAATATCAGTCCGTCACCCCTATTTGTAAGAGTCAGAATAATCTCAGACTTACAGTCAACCAATTTGATTCCTAGGCCATTTCGTACCTTGTCATAGTGAACGTCAATATGAAAGCCGCTTGAAATCTCATATCATTGTCATTGTGACAAGGTTCTATAGTGGCCTAGAAATCAAATTTGGTACCTTGTGCGTACCTTGTGTACCTTGGCGGGAAAAGCACAAAACAAAGTGCATGAGATCGCGTTTTGCCTTGTGTCAGAGGCCAAGATCTTTGATCTACTGGGCCGACTTAGTAAGTAGTACTTGAACGCTAGTAATCATAAAAATCATTCATAGCTTTCACTTAGATTTTAAATATAAATTACAGTACATTATTTCACCTTACAGGCATGCACATTTTATTTTGACGATGCTCTTATATGCTATTTTTATTCGATTCTTGTACGAGTAGTTAGGCATAGTAAGTCCAACAAATGTATGGTATACCATAACATCAGTTGACAACCAAAACTAAGTAACAAATACCTACTTAAAATAAAGCTCGTATCTCGGTATCAATCAACAAACTAGATACGAGGTTTTGAAAATAACTGTCTGAAAAATTGTGACCAGGCGATAAGTTTGTTTCATTTTGGATATGTTGCACCAAGTGAATGTTTTTGAAAAAAATATATATTGTAAAATATTAGTTTATACATAATATAGCCAAAATTTGAGGGTGTCCCTGTCTCGAATACATAAAAAAAAAATTATTGAAAAATTTAAAGTGGAAATTTCACTACTTATGAGATATTTGGAAATCTTTTTTTTTTTAATAATACATCTTTATTACCTAGATAATGTGTATAAGTTACAAAAAAATCTATTGAGTAGTTTATATAAAAGAAAATAAAACCAATTTTCGTTTTTTTTTTTTTTTCTCAAAAACTTGAAGTATTTCAGGGTCGTTTTTTTGTAAAATAGCATCTTACATCTGGGCTAATATAGTTATTAGCAAAACGGCAATCGATTTGGCTTCTGGGGCCGATGCCCCATACAAACACGGCTATACCCTTTCAAGTAATTTTTGCATCATAAAGCCAAAGTTATCCGTAGTGATGAAAGTCAAGTTTTTTTCAATAGGATTCAGTACAGGGGCATTTCACTCAGTACTTTACAGATTTCATACATTAAAACTTGCGTGCGTTTAGTACGAGACTCGCTCGATAGATGGAGCTAAATTCAATATTTGAATTAGTGTTATTAAAATTAAATCTGTTTTTATGTTATTACTTTTTCCATAAATAAACATATAATAAAAACATAATTATAAGTTATTGTGAAAGATAATGAAGCATTATTTTCATTTATCATTACAGGCAACATTACGGCTTAAGATTAGATCCCCGTTCCATTCCACTCATTTATTTTTTAGATTTCACCTATTATATTTTAAGCAGTTATATGATGATTGTCACAAAAATTTAATATCCACAAAAAAAATGGAAAATAACAAATGCGTATTTTTTTTATGTAAAAAAACAATAGAAGAAAGAAAACTAAAAGACTACTTAGTTAATACAATTCGGTGTAGAGGAACGCGTAGCGTAGTGCTGTTTGACAGTTTACTGTATAGATTATGGACAAGTTTGTTTTCTAGTGGATATTCAAACGGGTATAAGAAATTTACTTCGGCTGTGCTTTATGGATATTAGCGAATCTGTTCTACGTTGTTGACCTTTACGCTAACTTGGATTCCGACGACAGAAGTTCCAGGAAGGATTTCGATCCCGGCTTTGTGTAATAGATCGCGATTGCCTCGTTTTAAACTATTTTAAAGTCATGGTAGCAGTAAAAAATGTTGTGTGTGTCTACCTGTGGTAAGCGTTTGTTCTAATTATGTTCCCCAAAATTAATGAAATAAAAATAATTAATTATAAATGTGTCTTTTTTATACCTTCCTACAAACATAACTAGTTTTAAAGCCCACTTATTAAGTATGTTAAGTGTGAGGTACAGATGAATCATATAATATGTATTGAAAGTACCTACAGTACAGTGCATAGCGATTGCTATGTATACATATGTACATGACTCAGATAACTCGAGACTCAGTCAATAGATGGCGCTAGTACACAAAGGAAGCTGATGACTCTATCTCAGTATAATGTAATTTACTCTATGATTCAGTATTTATTTCGCAAGAAGAACGAAGGATTGAGCAGCATTCCGGTAAACGATGTTTTGAATTTGGGTGATGATTCTTGACAAATACCTATTGACATTTAATAAAGCAAATGTATATTATGACGTACACACATTATAGCCATAAGAAAGCTGTTTGTAGCGCCTGCTAGGCTATACATGCATTACTTTCCATTATTAAGTCCATGCATCTAATACTGACATATCTTCCAAATTGAATCCTACTATGTATTTCAAGACGGCATACCTAGTCATAAATTCTAGTATGTAAGTAGGTAGGTACTTACCGTGATGTTGCTACCCCAGGTATGCAATGAAGTACCAGTTATATTTGTCGTGTATGGGTCACTGCGCCTGCGTCGCGACGTGAGTACTTGGATGTTTGACAAGTATTTCCGATTCCAGTACTTTACTATAGCACGCTCCGTTACTATTTTATTGGCCTGTCAAATGAAGGGTTCGAAAATGTTCTGAATGGCTTCGCGAAAAGGTTGGTACGGCGAGCCAACGCGCGCGTTTGCTCGACTTGGCGGTGGCACTGGCCGTGCCCCCAGATGTAAAAATAAGTTATTCTAATTAAATATTATTTTTAATTCGGGAATCTACACTGGCAGCAGCCAGTATTTTCGAACATCTATATTATTATAAAATTGTATTGAATATCAGTTTATATTCTATTGAGAGGGAATATAACTTCAAGAAAATCTTAACAGCGCGATACAGTCTTTGCGTTTTTGCTTGGCGCGCGGCGCCAGCTGTTTAACGCCATCTGTTGGTACGCCAAATGTTACAGCGATAGCTGAACATCCAACGATGGTTATATTATAAGGTACTTTATACCTGATTACGGTAAATAAATAACTCTTTATTGTGCACCAGAAGAAAACTAATATAACAAAGAAATAAAGTGACTTAAAACAGGGTAATGTCCAGATAACCTTTGGATTGCGGAAAACGTAAAAAAGGATACATTTTGAAAAACTAAAAAGAAGAAAAGAAAAAAGTTTTACCCGGACGAAGTTGAAACCTTCTTTAAAAAAACCGGCCAAGAGCATGTCGGGCCACGCTCAGTGTAGGGTTCCGTACTTGCTCATCCTTCACAATAAACTGCTGTTTTAAGCCCGAGGTTTACGTTAAGAAAGATTTTAAGCTCTATAAAAAGGTCGTAAACGCCCTAGAAACTGTAATCAGTTATTACCTTCTGGAAGTCAACTTACGACCTTTTAAAGAAAAAAATATGAAATTTGACGATAACTCAGAAACGGCTCGACCGATTTTCTTGAATATAGTTTTCGTGGAAAGTACTTATAAGGCTACATTAACATGAATTTTTCCGAATTTTTTTGACCCGTGGTTGAAAAGTTAGAGGGGGGGGGGACACTATTTTTTTTGTTTTGGGAGCGAATATTTACAAAACTGCTGACTTTATCAAAAAGTAATGTTAGAAGACCCCTATTATTTTTACAAGACCTATTCAACGACACCCCACACACTAGTGTTGAATAGAAAAAAAAATTCACCCCCACTTTAGGTGTTCGAGAGGTGCCCGAAAAAAAAAATTTTTATTTTATTTTATTTTACCGTTCTGTCGGCGTTATACATACACATACTCATACCAAATTTCAGCTTTCTAGTACTAATGATCACGGAGCTAAGCCGCGGATGGACGGACGGACGGACGGACGGACGGATGGACAGACGGACATGGCGAAACTATAAGGGTTCCTAGTTGACTACGGAACCCTAAAAAAGATAAAAATTATAAAATAAGAGAAATATAATAAGCTCCATCAAAAATTTGTGAAATATTATACTCACCTCGACATTGTTTTTATACAAAACAATCAGAAAACAAATGACTCCTAAAATCATAATGTTAGTCCTCACGTTTATACATTTTATAATATTGAAACCCATTTTAATATGTACATAAAGAGAATAACTATTTATTATGTATTCTAATAAGATACCATAAATAAGATTGTTACCATTTCAGGTTTGACTACCATAGTGAACATTCAATAATATAAAGCGCAGTAGCACACACCGGTTTTGTTGTTACTTCTGCTAACGAGTCTTTGTTTGTTTTTGTCACTAATGGTATTCAAATTGTGGCATTACTAAGATAAGAGATAAGATATTTATTGAACTTAACTACTGTCATTACCATAATAGTTTATTTTAAAAAAAGTACTCGTTACCGTCCAAAAGTAGCCGAAAAAACCTCACGTGATAGTCCACACAAATATGGCCCAAATGAACTGCAAAATGACTCATCATTTGACATTAAAATTGTTCACACATCCGTACCTACTTACGTGATGTTGCAATAAATGATTGAGTATTGAGTATTAAATCCCGGCAAGGACAAATATTTGTGTGATGAACTCATATTTGTTCTTGGGTTGATGGATATTATAATATATGGGTCGATTGCAAAAAAATTGTACATAGTTAAAAGCTTAGTTAACAAAAAATCCCGATTGCTTCCTTTGTGTGACGAAAGTTAGTCATACAAAATGAATGGGTAACTATCGTCACACAAAGGAATCAATTAAGTTTTGTTTTAATTAAAGCCCTTAACTATGTAATTATTTTTTGCAATCGACCTACATTATTACATACATAAAATAGTACATTACATCAGAGGCCGGGAAAATGAGGATTTCCGGCCAAGTAGGTATAATAATAAATAAATAAATATTAAGGGACAATCATACACAAATCGACCTAGTCCCAAACTAAGCAAAGCTTGTACTATGGGTACTAGACGACGATATACATAATATATAAGTACATATATAGATAACATCCATGACCCAAGAACAAATATTTTGCACAAATATTTGCCCCGGCCGGGATTCGAACCCGGGACCGCCGATATATGGCCGGATAGTGATACGAGGCCGGGAATCCGTTTTCACGACGAGGCATGTATAGTGCTTTTCTCAAACATACATTGAAATAAAAAAATATACTTCAAAGAATAACACTTAATATTGTTTGTCCGATATTTTCCGAATTTGACCGAATTTTAAAAATCCGATTTCAGATTCTGACTCAGGAGCCCCAAAAACCCCCGGATACCGAATTTCAGCCTCCTAGGACCAATTTGAAATTTTCTCCATACAAATCGTTTTTTTTTTTTCGATATTTTCCGAAGTTGACCGAATTTTCGGACAAGATTTCAGATTCATATTTTTGAGCCCCGAGAGCCCCCAAATCCGCATTTGACCGAATTTTAAAAATCCGATTTCAGATTCTGACTCAGGAGCCCCAAAAACCCCCGGATACCGAATTTCAGCCTCCTAGGACCAATTTGAAATTTTCTCCATACAAATCGTTTTTTTTTTCGATATTTTCCGAATTTGACCGAATTTTCGGACAAGATTTCAGATTCATATTTTTGAGCCCCGAGAGCCCCCCGATACCGAGTTTTAGCCGCCTAGCACCAATTTGAAATTTTGAAAAAAAAAAGTCGCCATCTTGATTTTTTTTTCCACAAGTGTAACAACCAACCTTTAAAAACAAAACCTGCTTTTTGTCAAACCAGCCAGCTGTGTGAATGACCTTGTTGTTGAAACCAAAAAAAAGTTACTTTGCAGGCCTAGGCCTGAAAAGCAGTATGAAATCCGTTTACAGTCCTCTCGAGTTGTTGCGCCCAAAAACCGATACTTCCGAGCCTATTATAAGGAACGCAAAGACAATATTTCATTGCATGTTTGAGAAATAGTACATTACTGCAGACGCCGGGAAATAAGGGCTTGCCGGCTGAGTAGGTATAGACGGCCGACCGTAAGGGAGGCCGTCTAGTGATACGAAGCCGGCAAGCCCTTTTCACGGCTAAGGCATGTATACTTGTATAGTGCTTTTCTCAAACATACGAGTAGGTATGCAATGAAATAAAAAATACATCACTCAAAAAACAAATTTTATATCGCGGTAACCGAAGACAATAAATCCGTGATTTTTCAAAATTGCCGCCGTTTTTTACTGACAATTTAGGCTTGCTAAACTATATACATATTTATTATTATACTACCTTTTCGTTACATTTATAACTTGGGTTGAAATTAAAATAAGATTCATTCCAATTAAAGTTAGTACAGCGGATCGCTTATAAGATAAAACACGTTTTTGAACGAAACTTTAGGACAGACATTTTGTCAATCAATTGTCTGTGACATTTGACTCACATTATAACCTTTCTTTCATTTATGATGTGTAAAGTTACAACAATTTGAAAAAATTATCAAAATATCACATAGATCCGCCGATCTAACATATATATTGCATATTACGTTCTACAAGGAAACACGAGAACAACCTAGCATTACCTATAGATATAGATAGGCAGCTGTATTCTACATACATACTTTTAATATCACCATGGATTTGTACATGCTTAGTGCACAGAACTTTTTAAAGGTACGTAACTATTATTTTTAAAACAGATTATTAACAAAGTTTTTGACAAATTTAACTCATATTAAATGACGCATTCGACATATGGGGGCAATTGCTTATTGAATTTTTTATTGTTTTTCCACGTACACTGATATTAGTTAGCTGTACTTCCGAAACTGGTCTTGGCTGTGATAATGTAGCTGACTGTTGATTCTGCTGAGATGGCAAAGGAGGCTGAGGATCTGATCTACCGCGTGGTGACTGTGGATCATGAATTTGGCTGTGAAGATGAAAAATAAAAATTATCAGCTGGCAATATATGTGCTAGGAGATTTTGGCGGTGGACTATGATGCTTAATGTAAACAGGAGGGTCACGGGAATCGGGAACAGCCTGGCCGTGGATTTATGTAAATTGATGATGGTTGGGGTACATCATTTTGAGAGTTGGCTGCGTGAGGATTTGTCGCCTTCTGCAACTTTTATCAGCTTTCCAACCCCCATGCATTTTGACCATCAGAAGATTGGCAAGGAGTGTAGCTGAAATACAGCAGAAACAATATCCAGTATAGAGGTCGGGACAATCTAGTTCTTAAAACGTTGCTATTTGCTTAGGCATAAATAGAATTGTGTGGCGTCCAATTACTTGTCTTGTACATTTCCTTTTCTTGTAGTTTAGAAAGATTAAGTCTGCCATTTGTACTTTTACTTCTGTGTTTTGTGCAATAAAGTTTAAATAAATAAATGTTATAAGACTGAGCATAATTTTTTTTTTCATTCATGTATGTCTCCGTTCGACTTTGGTGGCAACAGGTTATTAATTGTTAATCCTGCCTCGCCCTCAATTCTGGGGAAGTACAATAAATTTCTTTGTCGCTGTTATCATCAGAACTCATTATGAAATTATATGTATAAATATCAACAACAAATATAAAAATAGGTAGTACATGACAAAAGTTTTTTTTCATTTTCCCTCCAATCCCCCATAATGTTTTTTTTTATGGAAGTTGTCCGTATTTCGCGTGTGTAGTGTTCCAATAGACCCTATAAGGGCCGTTATGCACAACCTGATACTAAAAATTAAATTTCTATAATAAATAAAATTAATGCAGAGGATTTTAAATATTGTCTATGGGCTCTGGTGACTTACGTATAGACAGTATTTTAAATTTATTCATCAACACATTGAATTATACAGATTTGTATTCATAATATCAGTTCGTGTGTACAAGGCATTAACGCGGATATTGTTGGTCCGGTGGCTGAATGGGTAGCCACTAGAAAAAAAAATTATATCAGCTGTTCATAAACACAGACGCCATGTTTACATTAAAATTAAAAACAAATTACTTCCCGGCCTAGGCCTTCAATTTTGTATGAAATTCCTTTACAGTTCCTTCGAATTGTTCCGCCCGAAACTTGACACTTCGAAGCCTGTTTTGACGCACGTTACGACGATATTTCATTGCATGTTTGAGAAAAAATATATAAACACAGCAAGGACATTAAACTAATGATAAGTACAAAGGCGAACTAATCCCTGTAAGGGATTTCTTCCAGTTAACCTTTGAGCAAATGAGAGAGAACAGTAAAGATCCAAGAAGATACGCAAAACTATTAAAAATGCACACAGACACTAAAGGCTAATTACGCAAAAAAAAAACAAAATCTTAAATATACCTACATAAACTTACACATTATGATTATAATATAAAACAAACTTATAAATAAATAATAATAATAAGTATTAAATTTTAACAATAAATACATCATTCGACGAAATTAGGGGTCTAGAAGCCATAACTTTTTTAACTTTTCCTTAAAATGATGCCACCGATTGCGATTTCCTGACGGTCACCGGCAACGAGTTCCACAATTTAACAGAGTGAACTGTAAAATATTTACTAGAGCGTGACTTATTGGACGGGAAGGCGAGAGCGAGATTGGCGCTCGAACGCAAGCGGTGACCACTGCCAGCCGCCATATAGGAGAATCTTTCGGAGAGATATAGAGGTGAGGTAGGATTGAACAAAATACTGTAGAGCAGTGACAAGACATGCACATCCCTACGACGGCGAATCGGAAACCAACCGAGTTGCGTGCGGTGTTGCGAGATATGATCATATTTTTAAAACCGAAAATGTACCTAATGCAAACGTTCTGCAGGCGCTCAAGCTTGTCAAGCAAGTCTTCCTTAAGGTCCAGGAATACGATGTCACCATAATCAAGCAGAGGAAGTAGAAGAGAACTAGCGAGAGAAATTTTTGTATGAATGGGAAGAAAATTCTGCAAACGCCTCAAAGAATGAACTGATGCATATAGTTTCCTGCTGACCTCAGCTATGTGCGCTGACCATGAGAGTGTTTGGTCCATGGTAATGCCCAGAATTTTTACAGTAGAGGAGAGGGGATATATTGTACCATCAAAAATGATATTTGGCACCACAAGGTCTGCCAATTTGGTAATAAAATGTGGACTTCTAATGACTATTACTTGCGATTTCTTAGCATTAATCTCTAACCCAAATTTAGACGCCCAAAGCCGAATGGAATCTAAATCTCCATTGATTTTATTAACTAGTAAAGGGACCTCCTCCAGGCTGGCCTCAGCATACATTTGTAAATCGTCTGCATATAGATGGTAGCTAGACTGTAACGACCTAATTATGCCGTCAATAAAAATGGAGAACAGAAGTGGCGAGAGTATACCTCCCTGTGGGACACCAGCGGAAATTTCGTTCCACTGGGAAACCTTGTCATCCACTCTGACCCGCTGGCGCCTTCCAAAAAGGTACTCTCTGAACCACGCTAAAGCAGTGCAAGAGATGTTAAGAGTGCGGAGTATCCGGTACGGTATTGAAGGTACTACTGAAGTCCAATAGGACAAGAAGAGTGAGCATTTTATTCTCAATGTTAAGACGAATGTCATCGGTGACTTTAACCAAGGTAGTGACCGTGCTATGCTCGGGCCAAAAACCAGACTGCAATGGATTGAACATATTGTGCCTGTTGCGATGAGAAAGGAGGCGACGATTGACAACATGTTCTATGATTTTGGACAACACAGGGAGAATGGAAATAGGACGGTACTGTGAAAAATTTATAGGATTAGAGGTTTTGGGAAGTGGGATAACTTGTGCGTATTTCCAGATAGCGGGAAAGGTACCAGAGGAAAAATAATAATTCAGAATGTTTGAGAGGATGGCAGCGATAAAATCTGCCACGAGCACGAGCATATCTAAACTAAGGTTATCGTCACCAATGGCCTTTGTCTTAATTTTCTTGAAAATGGCCAGGACTTCTTGCGGGGAAATCACACCAAGCTCAAATGTGGATGAGTCAGGAGGTTTGGTATTGAGAAGCGAAGAAAGCGTAAGTTGCTTGGCAGAAGGGTCTAGAGTAACTGGGGAGGTACTAAAAAAATATTGACGGCATCTAGATCAATATTACCGGCAGAAGAGTGCGAAGATTTGCCCACCCCAAGAGACTTCAAGAATTTCCAGAGTTTCGCCGGAGAACAGTCTTCGATAGACTCATGGATATACCTCCGCCTTGCATCGCGACAAACTCTATTGCAACGATTTTGTAGCGCAACACAATTTAACCGATTATCCTCCGAAGGTTGAGATCTTAATTTAAGGCAAGCCCTATTACGCTTAGCCATTAATGCCCGTATGTCGGATGTAAGCCAAGGCGCAGGGAGATGTTTGACACGCATCGGCCTTAACGGAGCATGCGTATCAAAAATTGCAATCAATATGGCATTGACGGCCTCCAACTTATGGTCTATGTTGTCAAGAATCTCGATGCTATTCCAGTCAACATAACAAAGCTCATCATGAAACGCCAGCAGGTCAATTCCACGAAGGTTACGGCGCAATATAATTTTATGTCTCTGCTTGGGAGGACGAATTTTAAAAGAGGCAAAGATAAGGTCGTGACAAGAGAAGGCAGCAGCATTAAATTGACCGTGAAAAGATATTAAATCTGGAGAAGATGTGAAGACAAGATCTAAGAGCGAAGGGGGACCATTGTGTGGAAAGTAAGTAGGACCAAGAGGCAGAATACTAAGATTAAGAGAAATCGCAAGTGACTGAAGTTTACGGGAACGAAGATCTCCTTTAAGGAGACACGTGTTAAAGTCGCCCATGATAATGCGGTGATCAAACTATATGGGCTAAGATCGACCAAAGTTTTCTCAAGAATATCAAAATTTGAGAGGATAGGCTATAAAAAACACCAAGAAGAACTTTTAGAATGATGCAAGGAAACTTCGAGAAAAAGATACTCAGGAAAGTTCAACATAAGATTAGGTGACTGAGCGAAAATTTGACAGGTTAGATCAGATTTTATATAAATGGCAACACCACCTCCCCGAATAACACCGGATCCGCCATCGCTAGTGCCTGCCCTGTCATTACGTATGAGACGGTTTATTCTACTTTCATAATAAAAAATAATTGCTTTATGCGTGGTAATAATATTAGCGTAAGAACGTTGGTGACATAATTGTTAATACTGATATGTCAGTGTTGTTTAAATGACCTTATAATATTACCACACTTCATCCCACGGGAGCACAATTTTTTTCGGGATACTAGAAAAATATAAATGTGTTGGTCCAGGGTGCCTACCTCCATTACTCCATACCAAATTCTATCAAAATTGGTCCGGCCATTTGAGCGTGCAGAAGTAACAAACATAGCTGTACTTTTGAGCATCTTTGTAGCTACTCGTACTAATATTAAAAAAACAAACAACTTTTAACTGTTCCGAGTTGCCCAAGAATAATTTTTGACACATTATACCTACTTAAACGATTTGAAAAAGAAAATTAGGGAAATGAAACAGAAAGGCGTGAAGTTCCTTCAAAATAATTTTGATAATTTGCAGTAAGCTTTACAAATCCAAAAAAAAACATTAATAAATTGCAATAAATATACAATAGGTATTATATGCAAAGGATACTCCTTATTTATCCTTTATACAGAAATAGCAGTTAAATAATGCGAGCAATACAATACATATCCAATATACGTTCCTTGTCCTTAGTTTTGTATAATTGGACATTAACTCTTCCAGTGTCTCCTTTTTTGAGGTTCGGGGGAATAGGTAATGGGAAGTTCTTCGGCGGGATTTCCACGTTCAAGTAAGCGTAGGTACCCTGTAAATACGACGTTAGATAATGTCCCCGTGCTCGACACGCTAATGCCTAATATTTGACACCATGCATGGCTGTCACCTCTACTTATAGCTAATGATATAACATTCAAGATGGCAATTATTGTTACAGTGTCGAGCACAGGGACGTTAACCTTATTGCAAAACTAAGGTAAACGTCCCTGTGCTCGACACGCTAATGCCTAGTAGTTGACACCATGCTGTCACCTCTATTACTAATGACATTACATTCAAGATGGCAACTATTGTTACAGTGTCGAGCACAGGGACGTTTACCTTATTGCAAAACTGAACATGAATGAAACAAAACTATTAGGCTGCCTGTCTACAAAAGAGAAGAAGAGAGAAGACGTGTAGGTACCTAAACTGGACCAATCACGTTTCTAAAATTGAAATGCGCTTCTTTCGGCCTGATTGGTTCCCTTAGCCTTAATAAGCCTTAACATAATTAGATAAAGTTAAAATGGCAAGCGTATTTTGGGCAAGCGACCGGCGACCGCGACCAACGACCACCGCGCGATGCTACCCGCTCATCCCAAGGGAACACCACATTTTTTCAGGGTAAAAAGTAGCCAATGTGTTAATCCAGGATGTCAGCTACCTTCGTACCAAAACTTATGAAAATTGGTCCAGCCGTTTGAGCATGAAGAAGTAAGAAACATGCACATAAACACTCACAAAATTTTGCCTTTATAATATTAGTGTGATAATGACCAAAAGAAAAGATGGAGGATGGATTGTGTGAAAGATGATAGATGATAAAAAACCGGCCAAGTGCGAGTCGGACTCGCGCACCGAGGGTTCCGTACAAAAACTTTCCATCCCTAAGTGGTTAAGTTAAGTTTGCACCTGGTATGTATTGCGCCCCATATGTTCTACGGTGTTGGTGTGTTCTACGGCAACGGGCTACTTGTTTCGGAGGCATGCTACACGCACTACCTTTTCCAGGAACTTCGTCACGTGTCCACGGTTTTCCTCTGACCCCAGCAGTTCCCTCCAGCTTGAGCTGTCCAGGCTGATCTGAACTCCGGTTTTTTGCTCTAGCTCGTGCCTTTCCGTGCCGAAGCGCGGGCAGTCGCACACAATGTGCCAGATATCCTCGTCAATGGTCGGGTCGCAGATGCACGAGGGTGCATCCTTGATTTTGAAGCGGTTTAGGTAGGCTGCGAATCCCCCGTGTCCGGTGAAGGCTTGAACCAAGAAGTTTGAGAGTTTGAGTTTCTTGATGACGCTGTTTGCGTCTCTCACTTTTGGAAAGAACTTCTTGGTTGTTGCACCGGTCTCGGACGATTCATAGCGTGCCTGCCACTTTTCGACCGTGTGTTCTCTTATCGTCCTTTTGACGTAGGATATCGGCACCTTATCATACTCGGGAGCGGTCTTCTTTCTTAGAGCTGCTTGCTTTGCCAGTTCGTCTGCCCTTTCGTTTCCTGGCGTTCCAATATGGGCTCGCAGCCAAAAGAACTTAAGACCGATCCCTTGCTCCCGCGCTTTTGAAGCGTTGTCCTTAATTTTTTGGGCTAATGGTGGGTTGTTTGTGGAGATTTTAGGAGCTCTAGCGAGGATTTCAAGTCACTGAGGATGCTGACGCTGCGCACCTTGTGCTTCATCGCGACTTGCACTGCCCTGAGGAGCGCGTACATTTCGGTCTGAAACACTGTGTTGTAGGGTGCTAGCTTGAAGGTTGAGTGGCGGATTTCTCCTTCTCCCTCCCACCATGTGAGTGCCTTTTCCGTCTTCCCCTCGATTTTACTACCGTCGGTGTAAATCTGTGGGCCTCCTAGGTCGTGTCTATCCATTACGTCTTGCTTGAATTCCTCCAAGCTGACGTAATCGATAGTCACGATCTTTGACGGGTGCGGGCTCACCAGAGCGTCAGTCTTACATTCTAGTTCTCGTCCGGGTGGTACGTGTTCCTCGCTATAGCACCTCTTTGCCTTGTAGAGCTTCGCCGCACGCAGATCCAGTGGGAGCGTTCCCGACAGGATCAACGCCGATGTTAGAGATACCGTCCTGTATGCCTTGCAGATCTTCTGGGCGAAACCTCGCTGAATTGAATCTAGCTGGTTCCGCACCATCAATTTTCCGGCTGCTTCGTGCCAGGCACTCGCTGCATACAGGACGATTGGCTCTACCACCGCCGTGTAGATGGTTTTCACTATCTCGCCGTTGAGACCCCATGACACCTGTTGCTGATAGATTTCAGCAGACTTGGAATCAAACGAGCTGGTTCAGGATATTAAGGTATAATGACAACTAAAAGTTGCTGATAGATTCAGCAAACTTAAAATCAAACGAGCTGGTTCAGGATATTAAGGTATAATGACAACTAAAAGTCATACATAAAACAAAAGCTTACAAAAATATAATAACTATAAAAAAGTATAAATCTATAAAAAGAGGTGCGTCGTGCACATTATGTTGCTGATAGATTTCAGCAGACTTGGAATCAAACGAGCTGGTTCAGGATATTAAGGTATAATGACAACTAAAAGTCATACGTAAAACAAAAGCTTACAAAAATATAATAATTATAAAAAGTATAAATCTATAAAAAGAGGTGCGTCGTGCACAACACCCTTTGCCGCACACGACAACTGTCTGTAGATATCCGTTGCCTTTTGGCACGTTTTTGCTACATGTGCGTTGAAGGTTAGTTTTCGGTCAATGGTGAGTCCCAACAGTTTGATTTCGTCGACGAGCTCTACTTCGGCTCCGGCCATTGAGATCTGAATAGGGTCCCTTTTAAGCTTCCTCGTTATAATCATGGCTCCGGTCTTATGAGCCGCGAAGTTTAGCTTGTTTTGGGTACCCCATTCAACCACTTTTTGGAGTGTCCGTTCGGCTTGTGCTTTTATGGCTCCTGAGTCGCTTCCAGAGAACACTAAGGTGACGTCGTCCGCGAACGCCTGACAGGGCTTCTGTGTCGTTGAGTAGCTGTAGTAGGTCGTCTAGAATTATGTTCCAGTAAATTGGACCTCCTATAGAACCCTGGACACATCCCTTTGTGGCAGGCTTTTCACTGACCTCGCCCGCGTAGTGTACCTTTATCACACGGTCTTCCAGGTAGGAGCCTACCGTGTGATAGGGGCAAAGTTAGGTATTAAAAAAAAACTACTTACTAGATCTCGTTCAAAACAATTTTCGTTGGTAGTTTTTATAGTAATGTACATCATATGTTTTTTTTAGATTTTTCATTTTCTTATTTTAGAAGTTGGAGGGGGGGGACCAACTTTTTTCCACTTTGGAAGCGTCTGTCACGCAAACTATTCGGTTTAGAAAAAAAATATTTTATAAACCTCGATATCATTTTTGAACACCTATCCATAGATACCTCACACGTATGTGTTTGATGAAAAAAAAATTTGAGTTTCAGTTCTAAGTATGGGGAGCCCCCAATACTAATTATTATTTTTTTTGCATCAAAATCTTAATGCGGTTCACAGAATACATCTACCTACCAAGTTTCAACAGTATATTAGTTTCGGAAAAAAATGGCTGTGACATACGGACGGATATACGGACAGACGGACAGACGGACAGACAGACATGACGAATCTATAAGGGTTCCGTTTTTGCCATTTGGCTACGGAACCCTAAAAAGAAGAAAGTATACGATGAGATGACGAGTAGTAGGGAAGAATGGAGGAAGAAAACATGCTGTGCCGACCCCTAATAAATGGGATAAAGGCAAACGAATGATGATGATGAATGACGCACGCTAACGGCAACAAACGGCTGTGTCCCATTTAAATAGAAGCATACCGGATGAACAAGTCTATAAATTCCTAAAATTCCTACAGACTTTCTAAATTTTCAGACAAGAGGAAGGTGGGCTAATTGGCCAATAATGACCAATAAGGACAAGCGATATGTCACTGGAAAGCTTATTCTAAGTTCTAAAACGTTTACTATGGCAGAAAGTAAATAAAGTTTTCGCTGCATAAAATAAGTGTGAGTTGAAACGTTTTTATGTAGGGTTTTAGAACACTAACTTCCTGTATTTTTACCAACTTTTTTTACACAGGGATTAGAGATTTCCCGCCTTACAAAGTTGGAGAATATGAAAACCGTTCCAATGATATATGGCTTGTCGTTATTGGTCCCTAGGCCAGAGTCCATACAAAGCTACCAAACTCCTTTTGTGCTTTTCTTTATTTAAATGTTTGTACTCCTTACAGCTGGTTCAGGACATGTGGTAACATTGGAGTACCGCTTCACAAAGTCGACCATCCACTTCTTGTCCAAAATATCACACAAGCGGATGCTTAGACCAATGTTGTTACCGTCCGGCAAATCGTAAGAGAACGCAAACTGAAACAGATAAATATAACGAGCGGACTTGTGATGACATTTTACACAATGTTCCATTTTTTTATAGGTGGGTAGGAATAACCCCTAATGTCCCATTATAAATAGATCAATGAATAAATATTATGGGACAATCATACACAAATCGACCTAGTCCCAAACGTGACCCAAGAACAAATATTTGAGCTCATCACACAAATATTTGCCCCGGCTGGGATTCCAACCCGGGACCGCCGGCTCAATTATTTATTTATTTATTTATTTATTTATTGAAAAACAGGTTACATAACATAACAGTTTACACCAATGCGTCATGAACCGAACAATGTTTATTTTGACGGCGAAACAGCGTGACCCCGTTGTTCCGACATCTCGGGTGTTGTGTTTGGTAGGTTGCCCCGGAACCGACGAAACACGACACCTTTCGGCCAGAAATCAGCACACGCGATGGTCTCCTGGAGCGGCCGCGGCACGCGCACTACAAACGAGCTGAAGTGCACGTAGTGGCGCGAATGCAACTGGAACACCCTCAGCGAGTAGCCGGTTTTCTGGAGAACATACTGCGTCACTTCTTCAGCGGTGGCAGTGTGATGCAGGCGCGACACGTACAGCGCCTTGCTCGGTGTGGAGACCCGCAGACCACAACCAACCGGTTCTGCAGTACCACACTGACTCTTGCGTGTCTTACGCTTTCTTGACACCGTTGTGAAACCCTCCTTGTCCACACTGGTGCGAGGGGTTTCCTCTTTTGGAGGATCCCGAACTTCACGCGCTTTTGAGGGCGCGGCTTTCCGGCGGGCTGGAACAGGCTCACCAGCAGAAACGACGTCAGCAAAATGCAGGCAGCAAAATGACGACGTGGTTTCGATGAAGCGTTGACGGGAGGCCCCGCGAGGAGAGGGCAGGGGGGCCGCGGTTCGGCATGCACAGTGACATCGCTTTGCGCAGTGTCAGCTACACGCGAATTGACCGAGTTGGCATTTGACGCCCGGTCATTATTCTTGAAATTTGACGCCGTCAGTGACCGCGTTTCTGGGGCACCGTCGCGCAAACGGATGATTTCTTTGCGCAATACGTCAATAACGGCCTGTGATTTGTCAAATTTCTTTACAATTTCTGCCATGCCTGCTTTAAGAGCCACAATTTCTTTCAGCAGACAGCTCACGTCGCACTCAATAGGCATGTGTCTGCAAACTGCGCCAACTGCGTCGTCAGATATTCACAGTAATATTCCATAGTGAGAAAATAAAGGGGAAAAAAATTAAAGAAGATGTAGAAGAAGACTTAGCACAACTTAGTGTCATTAGGGACTGAAGATGTAAGCACTTTCAGTGACAAAAAATAACGAAGACTTTCGTAGCGTGATCGACTTCATCCCTTAGGATATGGCACCATAAGAAAATCCTTGAGAAAGGTTTCAATTATATCTAAAGCTTTAAAAAAATAAGAAAAGATGTCAATTTTTTCATGGAGCAAACTAAGAGCAAACTCTCATTTAAGCGCATGTTGCGCAAGCATCTTTCGGACAGTCTCTCTTGCTAACTTTCTTCGAAATATTTTACTTTAGGCACACAATATATGTATGTAAGTATATCATATTATAAAGTATTCGTGTTAGTTTATGGTAATTATGTATATATAAGTACATTCTTATATATATATATCTTTAGGTAATTGATTTATATTGTAATTACTTTGTTTGTCTGTAACCTTTTGTAAGGTTTTGGAAAATTACTTTACAAATATTCGATAAAACGGTATTAAAATTAAGAATAAATACGTTATAAAAACAAGCTTGTTGACAATTCTGACTACGATGCGGGGCCCGGGGGTCTCAAGACGATATGTCGCGGGAGGACAGGTGGGATTGAGCAGTCAAGTCGCACGCACGGGTGTAGCCTTTTAAAATAGTTCTTATTGTTGTCATGAGTTCGGTTGATTAGTAAAATGTGATTATTAAGTTTATAATGTTGGGTGTGAGCCCATATATAAGTGCAGTTGCTGGGTGAGCTCATATAGCTGCATCTAAACGGGATGAAGCTATATGGCTGCATCCAGCTGCATCCAAATGGGATGCAATTATAAGTTTGGTTGGAGATAATAAGTTTGGGTGGAGATAATAAGTTTGGTTGGCGATAATAAGTTTGGTTGGCGATAATAAGTTTGATTGGCGATAATAAGTTTGGATGGCGCTCAAGACTTCATCATTCCTGTAATCAAGATGCAAGAGTGGAATAAATCTCTATACAGAAGACTGAAGGTGTTTCTTATTTATCTACTCCAAAACTTTGATCCTGCACCGACTACGTTTTTCTGTTCAACCCAGTGGTTCACTGGTAAAGATTAAGGTAAACGCAGGTATTACCGACCCCCTTAAGGCAATTTCAAAATGAACCATCATTTTTAAGGATGCTGATTGCTCTCAGATTCACGTTTTTATTTTTTTACGTTTGTATTATGTGTAAATTCTATATTTTCTATGTTAAAGGCTACTGAATAAAGGTCTATACTGTATAAAATAATTTATATAACGACGAAGTCGATTGTTGCTAATACCGACTCACAAAAATGCCTGTGAAGCTATTAACGATTTTTATGCAGCTATCACCGATCGTAAAAATCAATATACGATCGGTAATAGCTTCTTACTGTTGCTACTACCGACCCCTATGGATCGCTAATACAATTTGTTAGTGCAAACATATAATTTATCAGCGACTCATAAAAAGTAGGTATTTTTTATTAAGTTACACCTTCTGACTTTAAAACAGATTGTAATTAATTAATATAACATGAAATATGAACCCATGCACACAGTTTTAAACAAAAAACAATAATTTTTAATGTAACAATTCAAGAATCGACCTTCCAAAAATATGTCATTATTAGTTCAAATAACAACGTGATAAAAAAGAAAGTAGAGAACAATACGTATGTCGCTAATATATTTTTACAAAAAACCGATGTTTTTATTTAAATTGGGCTATTAAAGTACCTGTGTTATTGTCATATAATGACATAATAGAGAAAAAAACAAAACTCTATTCTGAGGCCATTAACGACTTATGGGTCGGTAATAAAATTTGTAAGTGCAAACATATGATGTATTAGCGACTCATAAAAAGTAGGTATTTATTATTAAGTTACACCTTCTGACTATAAATCAGATCGTAATGAATACATATAACAAGAAATATGTACCCATGCATACAGTTTTAAACAATAAACAAAGAAAGTGTCCGGTCACAAAGTAGGTGAGATATACAATAATCTATAAACGATCGGTAATAGCTTCTTACTGTTGCTACTACCGACCCCTATGGATCGCTAATACAATTTGTTAGTGCAAACATATAATTTATCAGCGACTCATAAAAAGTAGGTATTTTTTATTAAGTTACACCTTCTGAATTTAAAACAGATTGTAATTAATTAATATAACATGAAATATGAACCCATGCACACAGTTTTAAACAAAAAACAATAATTTTTAATGTAACAATTCAAGAATCGACCTTCCAAAAATATGTCATTATTAGTTCAATTAACAACGTGATAAAAAAGAAAGTAGAGAACAATACGTATATCGCTAATATATTTTTACAAAAAACCGATGTTTTTATTTAAATTGGGCTATTAAAGTACCTGTGTTATTGTCATATAATGACATAATAGAGAAAAAAACAAAACTCTATTCTGAGGCCATTAACGACTTATGGGTCGGTAATAAAATTTGTAAGTGCAAACATATGATGTAGTAGCGACTCATAAAAAGTAGGTATTTATTATTAAGTTACACCTTCTGACTATAAATCAGATCGTAATGAATAAATATAACAAGAAATATGTACCCATGCATACAGTTTTAAACAAAAAACAAATATTTATAAATGTAACGATGCATGAGTCGACCTTCCAAAAATATGTCAATATTGGTTAAAATAAAAGCGTAATAAAAAAGAAAGTAGACAACAATACGTAGGTCGCTAATACATTTTGACAAAGAACAGATGTTTGAATTTCAATTGGTCTATTGAACTACCTGTGTTATTGTCATATAATAACACAATATAGAAAAAACCGAAACACTATGCTGAGGCCATTAGCGACTTATGACTCGGCGATAGCTGCCACAACTAAAACTGATGAAGCTAAGACCGTCCTATTTTATTTTAAGGTTTTATCGTTTCAAATAGCTTTTTTTCAATAAAATGTGGTATGAAATCCAGAACTGACACTCAACGGAACATATTTAATAACACAACAAAAAGTATAGCACTCACTTATTCGAATAAATCGCGTAAGTAGAAAAGTCACGTGCTTACGTGATGGATTAAGGCCTAGTACGACGTGAACTGCGCCCACGCTGTCTCCGCACAAACTGGGTTATTTTGTCGCTTTTTTGCACTTTCACACACACTAACGCAAAAGTAAATGATGGTCTAGGAACTAACGTGTGCGTAGCTTCAGCTATCTATAGCTAGAATAGTACAGGAAGCGTAAAAATTGACTTTCAATTTATAGGTCGGTATTACCTGCAGATTTTCGATGGGTCGTTGATACCTGCGTTTACCTTAAGTCCGCCATTTATACTTTTTAGTATTGTCCAATAAAGTTTAAGTAAATAAGTATTTTTACCCACCTTGTAGGGTAACCTAACTGTGGCAACTTGTGAGAGTCAGATTGTAATTTCAGTACTAACCATACAATTTTGACGACGCGTTTGGCTCGGTTTGTAGACACCTGCCTACTGAGTCGGCGGTCCCGGGTTCGAATCCCGGCCGGGGCAAATATTTGTTCTTGGGTCATGGATGTTATCTATATATGTATTTATATATTATGTATATCGTCGTCTAGTACCCATAACTAGTACAAGCTTTGCTTAGTTTGGGACTAGGTCGATTTGTGTATGATTGTCCCTTAATATTTATTTATTTATTTATTTATAACCATGTGTAGCGCAAAACAGAGTCATGAGATCGCGCTGCCTGTGTCAGAGGCCAAGATCTTCTTTGATCCACTGGGCCAGTACAGTATAGTTGGTAGGTTTTACTGTACGATACACTTAAAGCACACAATGGCATTCTGTATATTGTATTGCTCTTGTAACTTATTATCGTCCATCATAAAAGAGAAGCTACCTGTGTAACTAGATAAAGATTTCATACAGCCGATTATCAACATGTACTTATTGTAAGTTTAATCGAAATTTATTTGCCATGAAATCCATAAATACGGTCTAAAGTCACATTTCAATTAAAGCAATTTTAACTCTTGACAGAGTTGATAATCCGCGGAATGAAATTTTTATTTATGCAGGTTCTCTTTTATGACGGACGATAATGACCTACATGGTAGTACGTAACTAGGTTAGGTTAGGTAGGTAGTAGTATACTTACCGTGACGTTGCTACCCCAGGTATGCAATGTAGTAGCAGTTATATTCGTCGTGTATGGGTCACTGCGCCTGCGTCTTGCCGTGAGTACTTGGATTTTCGAAAAGTATTTCCGATTCCAGTACTTTACTATAGCACGCTCCATTACTATTTTATTGGCCTGTCAAATTAATGTAAAGAGTATAGTTATACTAAGGTAGTTAGTTACTATTTTTAATTCGAAAGTCTAAACTGGCAGCAGCCAGGGGGGAAATTCGACCAATTTTAGAGAGATGATGGAGATCTCTCCATTTCATCGCTATCCATCACTTTTGACGTGTCCCTACTTGACAGGTGGCGTTATCCCTAGAACATCGCAACTTGGTCAATCTGGTCGCGCTTAATTTGCGTTACCTTTGTATGCGACGACATAAATAACACGCGCATACTTTAACTTGACCGTGTAGTGCGTGAAATTAGTCAGTTACGTTTCGTTCAAAACAGAAATTCATATGCATTTTTGATAATCATAGTCGCCTTCGTCTTTCCAAAATTGAGATGAGATATGTCACTTGAAGCTCATCTCATTTTAATGACGGTTCGAAGGCGATATCACTGTTATCTAATACAGTTTTGACGTTTTGCGATCTCTCAAACGGCATTCTCGAATTAGGTCACTGGATTCTGAAACATTTATCACACTAATATTATAAAGGCAAAGTTCGTTAGTGTGTATGTTTGTTACTTCCTGACGCTTAAACGGCTGGACCAATTTTGATAAATTTTGGTACGACTGACACACTGGATTAACATATAGGCTACTTTTAATCTCGAAAAATTTTGTGTTCCCGTGTGATGCGCGGGTAATACCGCGCGGCGCAGCTAATATTATTCTTAAATTTTAGAATTGTATGCAAGTTCAGTCTTCTATTGAGAGGGAACATAACTTCTAGAAAAAAAATAACAGCGCGATACAGGATTTGTACAGGCGCTAGCCGTTCAGCGCCATTTGTTGGTAAAAAGGTATTTGTCCTCTCATCACACCGCAACGGCTTGACGGATCTCGACTATTTTGGTACAGGGATAGCTGGACCTCCACGATAGTTAGGGGTACGTTTATACCTGACCACGGTAAATAAATAAGAATAACTCTTTATTGTGCACCACAAGAAAAATAATATAACAAAGAAATAAAGTAACCTAACATGTCTACCAGTTAACTTTTGGTTAGCGGAAAAAGTCAAAGGATATATTTTGAAATAGGAAAAAAAAGTTTTACGCGGACGAGGTAGCACCTTCTAGCTAGTTATAAATTAATAATGAACAAACCGGCCAAGAGCATGTCGGGTCACGCTCAGTGTAGGGTTCCGTAGTTGCCCATCCTTCACAATAGACGGGCTTAAAACAGCGGTTATAACCCCGAGGTTTAAATTGCGAGAAAGATTTCAAACTCTATAAAAAGGTCGTTAACGCCAAAGTGACTGTAATTATCGATCTTACGCGCCAGATTGAGCGAAATGTTTTAATGCAGTATGGCACTTAACTAATATGTGTAACGTTCGAAGTATAAGGACACCGCACGGCACTTACGTCATTTTAAAGAAAATTATGAAATTTGGCGATAACTCAAAAACGGCTAAACCGATTTTATTCAATTTTTCATTGAAAGTTCTCATAAGGCCTCATTTTCATGAATTTAATTCCATAATTTCTTGACTCGTGAAGACCTGTTTAACGATACCCCACTCACTAGTGTTGGAACGAAAAAAAAAATCACCCCCACTTTGGGTGTAGGTACGGGTGGTACCCGAAAAAAAGTTTTTATTTAGTTTTTATTTTACCGTTTTGTCGGTGTGATACATACACATACTAATACCAAATTTCAGTTTTTTAGTACTAATGATCACGGAGCTAAGCCGCGGACGGAATGACAGACGGACATGGCGAAACTATAAGGGTTCCTAGTTTACTACGGAACCCTAACAATACCTATTGTATGAAATTTATAATATTAAACAAAGACCTGAAATATAAGGTCAATTAAAAAATATATAAAATATTATACTCACCTCGACATTGTGTTTATACAAAATGATCAGCAAACAAATTAAACCTAAAATCATAATGTTAGTCCTTACGTTTGTAATATTTAAACTCATTATGTGTTTTAATGAGATACCATAAGTAAGTTTGTTACAATTCCAGGTTATACTACCTATAATGTACGTTCAATAATATAAAGCGTTATTATAGGACAGACCGCTTCTTGTTGTTGCTTTTAACGAGTCATTGTTTGTTTTGTCACTAATGGTATCGAAATTGTGGCATTACTGTCATTACCATAATAGTCTATTTAAAAAATAATAATCGTTAAACCATTGATACAAATTGCGGTGAGTACCTACCCATATTAAAAAAAATGAGACATTAGGTAGGTACATGTTTCATAAATTTATAATAGTAGGTACTTGTTACCAATCCATAATGCCAACAGCCAACACTTTTTTCAGTGTAATTTTTGAAGATAAAATAATCGTCAGTCAAAAATGTTTATAGACACGATCAATTATTTATCAATACTGTAAAACTACCTTAAAAACTTCTTAATATTTTCTTCGGTTTCCGCAACTTTCACACATTTAAATAAAACAATATAAACGGCTTATATCGCGTAATATAACGGATTATGTAGCTTTACAGTTACCGTTGTCAAAGGTTGACTGAAATAAGCACAATTTTGATCTGTTAAAGTTACATTTGTGCAAACTAATCATTTTTATAAATATGAATTTAAAATAAAGGTGTGCATACAAGTCAGATAGGCTTAATATGTGTAGACAGTTACACATGTGCTAGAAGGGCCTTCATTTTTTTTTATATCTACCAACGGTATAAGGCTTACTGAGGAGAAAGAACCGCCGACTGGAAACTCCCAGATTACTTTTTTACTAGGAAATAGTTTTAAACTATAGGTACTCTACATATACTACTTTTATTTCTTTTACACCGTTCGAGGAAAAGGATCAAGCAAGACACAAGACAGGAAACCCTGGGCATATCGAACGTGAATGAGTTTTGTTTTGGACCGTGGCACTGTAAAGTAAAATCCACAGACCTACGGACCAAATTGACAAGTAAGTATGAACAAATGTTGCCACAGTTTGGCCAGTGTCATTCTCATCGATATTAAAATTATTGTTACATCGTAGGTTTAAGGTCCACCCAGACGGGACAATCAAATTGGCAATTTGATCGGCTAATCTATATACCAATTTTCCAGTGATTTTGACACATCAAAAGGTCTGTAGACCCCTAATTAGAGATAAAAATTTTATGTCAACCAGCAATAATGTACATGAAAATTATATTATTATATTTATGATAATTGATAGTTTATTGAATACCTACATTTAATTACATGAATTAATAAAATTATTGTTCTTTATTTTCAAATTCCCAACAATGTGGTCCATCTTTTTAACAAAAAAAAAGCGGGTATCTTCAGAAATAGTTGACCGCTGTTTACAAACTACTGTTATGTAAGTATCTAACGATATACGTTATCATTACTATTACGAGTTTTTATTGAAATGGTTCCGTGTTATTATGGATTCGCAAGATTCGGGACCAGAACCATGTTCATCAAAATGTTCGCCTCCGACAAAAATGAGAAAAAAATCTATTAGTGAAACTGAAAAAGAGACGATTAATCGAGTTTACGTTTATATTTATAATGAGATGGTAAACAGATCGCAGGACGAACAAGATATCCCAGAGGACATTCATGTCAATAAAAATGAGTTTGTCATGAAAACATCCGAAATTCTTGGTATTTCGAGAAGTTCAGTTTCTAAAGTTTTGAAGGAATACAAAGAACAAGAGAAGTTTACTTCGCCTCTGAAACCCGGTCCAAAATTAACGTTCAAAGATAAGGTGGACGAATTTACTTTTGCGGCAATACGTCAAAAAGTGCATATGTTAAACGAGGCCCCGACTGTTGCAAAGGTAAATTGTATTGCGATTTTCAATTATTTCCGTTAAGTTTGTTGTATACGTAATATAGTCTGACAAACCACCGACAGTAGGATATTTATATATTTAGGCTCGAAAACCTTTTTACGCTTTTAAACTAGTGCGTAAAAACGCATTTTATCCATCCACTACCTCGAAAACCAAACAAACCAAAATTTGTACCTCTTATTTGAAACTAATATACTTATTTTTGATTTAAACTAGTCTGTTATTTGTACTTTACAACTGGTCGATATATTGTTATCGACATATACTCTTCACTATTTTTATTTTGCTGTTCCTGGTATCATTTTACCTGTCAGTCATTTGTCAATTTAGTCCGTAGGTCTGTGGATTTTAGTTTAGTTAGGCAGTTTTACGGAATTTAACGTCATTTTTTAATCCTATCCCTCAAATTTTTAATTATTTTCATTATGAAGTCCATAACACTTTATATTTTAATATGTACCATCTTAAACTACTCTACCTTTTTCAAGATAACGATGCTCCTGATATTGCGAGGGTGAAAATTTTGTAAGATAGTGTAATGAGAAAAGTTTCAGCTACAGGTCTTGTGGTATAATGAGTCTAGTTACGTAGTTAATGTGTCTAGTCTTCAACTATGAATATTTTCTCGATCGCTTAAGGAATGTATCATAAATTATATAGGTAGGTATCTATCCAAGGGAGTGAAGGTGAATAATTCATTTTAATAGATTTTGCACGCATTTTACGATCCATTACCAGGGATCCATGACTTATGACAATTAGTCACGGCCCTAGCATTTCAATGAATTGACAAAATTTCTTATTTTTAAGAATACAATTTTATTACTTTTCTGAATTCTGCTTAGTATGAAGTAATCTCTGTTTTTATATTTTTTCTGAGATGACTATTTATTTTATTATTAATTTATAAAAACTTACTCATTTTAAAATGTGGCAAAACCAAAACTATTATTCCGGTTACTAATGAAAAAAAAGGTACGTATGACGTTGAGGTTGAAATGACATTGTCAAAATTCAAAATTGTCGGTTTGATTTGGTTCATATTACTGATCTATTATTTGAAATACTAAAATATATTCTACGAAGATTCTGGAAACAGTAACTATTGAACGTAAATACAACACCTGCTTTATTACACGTAATTTGAATAAGCTGAAAGGCAATGAAATGATACTTAATTTCGTTAATAAAATTCGGTAGACGTGTCCCAAAATTCAACGATAAGCGGGCACCAGAGGACGGATCTGGTCATGATACCTCGAGAAAAAAAAGAAAAAAAATATATCTCAATCCCTTTAGAAATTATTTAAAAAAAATGAAATTCTTAAAATATCGACACCCCTAATGGTATTTTTAACGACCATGTCTTTAATTTTTGGAATATTTCAGATATTTTTTTTGTATCGGCTACCTAAGTAGCACTGCTATCCACCGCAGCCTTTAAAAATATCAGAATACATGTAACACAAAAAATAATCAAGATTATTTTTACCTCAATTCTTTTAAATGTTTTTTTCTTTCAGTCCACTTTCAATCATCATGGTGCATAAAAAAAGTATTGACACTACTATGGCAAGTGTTTTAAAAAGTTGACGCAACTAACCAAGATTCCAAAATAGTAGGATACTCTTGGAAAACTAGCCCCGAAAAAAAAACAGCTATTTTTAAACAAGAACCGACATTTTTTAATGTTGATAGTAATCACTTTTACGTGCTACCACTAACCCGTCCCGAACTCAAACTTGAACTATGCTGCTGCAGAGACACACTGAGGCACCCTCTGGGTGGAAAGGCTAGCCTCCAGGAGCGGGTCACCGGCCCTCTGCTTATCCGCATCCCATCATCGGCCACTTCCGAAGTGAACTAAGACAAAGACTAGCAAAGCAATCTAACCTATGCCCACCCCAAGTGCTTCCCATAACTTGCAGTCTGATCTAGGCGAGATGGGTACCGTAGAGTGCACACCAAGACAATGACCGCATCTGCCCTGTCTTCGCGCTCCCGTACCGAGTCCTCTCGCTCCTCAGTATGGCCACTACGACGCCCACCATAGTACGGCGTTCACCAACCCAGTGAATGCACTCCTTTAGGGTGTGCTGGGCGGTGTCATCCGGGTCGCCGCTCGCGGTACCCCGGGCTTTTTTCCCTGCCGATTCGATGCAGGTAATGATCGATACACCCATGTCCGGTCATTACCTGCGCCAGTCGGAAGCCAATGCTCCCATGAACCCTCTCCAACCAGTGGTCGAACTGTGGGAGGAGTGCCCCTATGGTGCGGGCTTCAAGGGGGAGTCCTCCAGGTCGTTCCTCCACCGGTCCCTCACCCAGCGCTGCACCTGTCGGCGCTCCTTACGCAGCTCTTCGGAAGCGGGGAACTCATTAAGGGCTCTGCTCTCACCCGCTCCCTGTGTGCCCCCACGAGCCCCTGGGCATCCAGCTCCCAGGGCGTGGTGCCCGCCAAGGCGCCCGCTGCCACAGCACTTTGGGCGGGCATAGGTTAGCCTGCTTTGCTAGTCTTTGTTTTAGTCCACTTTTGTGGCCGATGATGGGATGCGGATAGGCAGAGGGCCGGTGAACGGCATTTGGAGGCTAGCCTTTCCACCCAAAGGGTGCCTCAGTGTGTCTCTGCAGCAGCAGAGTTCAAGTCTGAGTTCGGGACGGGTTAGTGGTAGCACGTAAAAGTGATTACTATCAACATTAAGAAATGTCGGTTCTTGTTTAAAAATAGCTGTTTTTTTTTTCGGTGCTAGTTTTCCTAGAGTATCCTACCATTTTGGAATCTTGGTTAGTTGCGTCAACTTTTTGAAACACTTGCCATAGTAGTGTCAATACTTTTTTTATGTACCATGATGAGTCAAAGTGGACTAAAAGAAAAATTAATTCAAAATTTTTGGGGTAAAAATAATTTTGATTATTTTTTGTGTTAAAACTACATGTATTCTGATATTTATAAGGTCTGTGGTGGCTAGCAGTGCTACTTAGGTTGCCGATACAAAAAAAATATCTGAAATATTCCAAAAATTCTAGACATGGTCGTTAAAAATACCATTAGGGGTGTCGATATTTTAAGAATTTCATTTTTTTTTAATAATTTCTAAAGGGATTGAGATATATATTTTTTTCTTTTTTTTTTCTCGAGGTATCATGACCAGATCCATCCTCTGGTGCCCGCTTATCGTTGAATTTTGGGACACGTTGTATATACTCCCATGCCGGCTTCGGCTACGGTTTCGGCTACGGTGACTGCTAGGTACCAACGCCTGTGTTTAGGGGTTCTGGTGATTAGCCCTATCGTGTGCCCTCACATGACTACAGTAGCCAATCTTGTGCGTGAACGTGCGCGAGCATTGACGGCACGTAAGGACACCGTCAACATAATTGTAATTGATGGCTGTCGGTGGTTTAGCCTTAAAAGCATCACGCTTATTATCTAGATCAGCTTTTCTTTGCTCTTCAAAGTGATCCACTTTTCCATGCACCAAACGCCTCCACTCTGGACGACGAGTTGCAACTTCTTCCCACTGTAAGGGATCAATATCACATTGCGGCCTATCCAGGCCTAATTGTCGTAGATTACGGTTATTTTATATATTAACTTATATTTAATTATTTACAGAAGAATAAATTCAAATGTTTTTTAGCACGCACATGACGCAAAGCCCTGTCGATCTCTATATTAATTTCCACCTGTTAGAAATATCAAATGTTGTCAGTTTTGCTCGCATTTGACGATCCCTGATTATTACACACACTACTAACACGCCTAAACTACTGTATGCACAAGAAGTTGTGAATGAATGGGATGAAAGAGTGAATGTAAAAGCACGAAAATATATCGAACAATAGGTAAAGCAGGAGAAGTACAGAAATATACTAAAATAAACTATGTATGTAGTTACTGGACTCGGTTTATCTTCATCTCATGATACATCAAGATATATTACCTACAAGGTTGTGGTAGTTGGAAAAATTTTATAAAAAAAATCTGATCTATTTTATTTGAATTAGATGTAGGTATTTTACAAAAAAAAACTCTTAACGACATACAAAGTAATATACTAAAAAAAACTACTTTCTTTGTTTTAAAAGTATATCCTAGTAATAAGAAGTGAGACTTCTTTCGGCGGTTCTTTCTCCTCAGCAATAGTCCTTATTGAACCGCTGGTCGATATTTTCTTAGATAAAGTAATCGATGCCCTTCTGGCACATGTGTGTAACTGTCTTTACACTGTATTTTTCACGCTTTTGAATTCTTCAACCAGTTCCTTCTGCATGCCTTTGGGTGGCATCGGGCTGCTTTAATAAATACACATCGTTACTATCGATTCTCAACATAATTGATACTAATTTTATTTTATTTTATTTTCTTTATTGGGTGTTAACTTTAAAAAGAAAACAAATATTGTATTGTGGCAACATTTTGGTGTTCTGTCAAATTCATATCGAAAACGTGTCGATTCATTCTCTTTACCGTTAGATTCGGGCGGAAAGGTTGCGAATTTGTTGGCTGCAATTAATTGTCGAATTTTCGAACTTAAAAATACTTTTAAGTAGTTAAACCCGTGTAGTGCCTCGAGATCTATCAGAAGGAGCACCAGAGCTGGTTAATCAGGTGCAAGGTAACCGTTGGATTGCTGGTAAGTGAGTTGCGCGTGGCCACGAGCTGGTTTCCTCGGCCCTGGACACCTGAGGAAGGAGCAGTACCCTCTGGAGCTAAGGTTAGTCCTTTTGAAAGAGAACTCAAGGCCCTCTTAATTTCGTTTGTAATAATATCGTTCTTGTTTTTTATCACCAGCCGGCAATTTTCATTTATTTATTTATTTCATACGACATTTCCTAATTCTAAATTTAAACACAATTCAAAAAGCTACAGTCCATTATTTGTACCCAAAACATTGGTCCATTCGAGCCGAATCTTGATAAGCGAGCCTGTGGATATATTATTTTATCTATTCTATTCTATTTTTTTAAAAATGGCAACCGGTCACAGTTAAGCGACCATTACTGCCAATGTCTCGTTGCCAATCGCACTAGGCGACTAGATAGAGGATTGATACCACGTTGTACGGTGAGTTGAAGAAATCGTGCTTTTTGTAAAGTGATAGCGATTTACAAAAAACCACGCGGACTATCGGGCCTTGACCCAGGAAGGGCTATGAACGCTTCAAGTTGAATTCTTCATTAGCTATTCACTCATACGTTGGATCACTGCACAATACGCTATCAATACTACACATTGAACAACTAAAATGAATAAATAATGAACAACTAAACTTAAACGCATGCGGCCATCTTGGGACACGAACCGGAAGTCCTATTATTTTATCGTTTCGAAGCAAATCTGATAATTTTGGTATAAAATTTGCATAATACTTTTCGTTCACCAAAATAGAGGGTAAGCTTATATATCTTTTCGTTTGTTGAAAATCCACAGTACATTTTGCACATTTACGTGAATCGGAACGCACCATAGACTACTCAACTCAACTGTCAAGTGACAGCGACGTTTTAGTGTCAAACTTTCATAACCTTAAATTGAAATAATTTGTTTTGTTTTCGGAATTGTTGTGTTGTTTGTAAAAAGAATAAATAAATTATGAGTGATGAGGAGAATAGATCCGGGAGTGAAGATGTTAACATGTGGCGTGTCGCCAGGGATTATGCTTTCATGCGCCTCGAGCATATAGCTGAGTCCAATTTGTTAGGATACACGGAGAGCGACTTATCAGAGTTAAGCAAACAATTTCACGATGCTCAACTAAAGGTGTTGTTAGGTTTAAGCCCCCCGGAACGACATGAAGTATACCCGGTAAGTAAGGAATTTGAAAGGAAACTTATGGCTGTGCAGGCCAGGTTACGTTTAGAACCTAAAACAGAAATAAAACCTTGCGAGCCACACGTCCCGTTGAATGTTGCTCATCTACCTAAAATCTCAATTAGAACATTTGATGGTAATTTGGAGAATTGGGTAGGATTTCGGGAACTTTTCGACTCATTGATTCATCAACGAAATATTCCAAATGTGGAGAAGCTGCATTATTTGCTTTCGAGTTGTCAGGGTTTAGCATATGATTTAATAAAAGGTTTTCCTTTATCCGAGGATAATTACACAAATGCTTACCAAACATTGTGCAAATATTATGACAAAAAACGTCAAATAGCATTAGTATATTATGAAAAACTGCTACATTGTGAACCTGTAAAAAATAGGCACGATTTAGATAGGATATTTAGAACATTTCATGAAAATTTAAACATCTTGTCGAAGTTTCAGTTACCCGATAAAAATTTTATGCTTTATCATCTATTATGGTCAAAGTTAGATAGTAGTACACGCGAAGCGTTTGAATTGCAGTTAGAAAGTAATGTTGATATCCCAAATTTTGAAGACCTGCAATTGTTTATCGAAAAAAGGAGCCAGGCACTAGAAAATTCAAATGTCAAAATAAAGCCATCTTTCACAAATAATAAACCCATGCCGTAAAGGTAAGGCCTCACTGGTCGTTCCTGCAGTACCTATGCCGAACTGTCCGATTTGTGCTGTTGTTGGGCATGACATTGGAAAATGCCCTACTTTTCTTAATTTAAAGCCAATTGATAGATTTTCAAAAGTTAAAGAAAACAAACTTTGCATTTTGTGTCTGAAACCATCTCATACTATGAAACAATGCAAATCAAATGCGCGCGGTGACAAATGTAATTATCGGCATCACTCATTGCTTCATTTTGATAAGAGTCGGGAAGATGCTGAGGAGTCAACGTCGGGCTCTCAGCTGACAACATTGTCTGTACCTACCTATAATTCTCAGGTATTGTTTTCCACTGCTGTCGTTAAGATTGGTGATAGTAAAGGACGGTTGGTCCCAATTAGGGTTCTTGTTGACTCGGCAAGTGCTTGCAATTTTATTACAAAGTCTGCAGCAGTCCGACTAGGCTTGCCTGTTCAAAACCGTCATCAATCTGTAAATGGTATAGGTCAATCATCAACAGAAACACTCGGGTCTGTAACATGTGAAATTTTCCCGTCAAATGGGAATAATTTAAATAAGTTTTCATTTGAAGCTTTCGTTTTACCAAAAATTTGCTCAGATATGCCAGCGGGTCAACTGAATATCGCAAGTTGGAATCATTTAAAGGGTCTGTCTCTTGCTGATCCTCATTTCTATAAGCCGGGACCCATTGATATGTTGATCAATGTCAGTATTCTGTCTTCAGCTCTTCTACCCGGTCTTGTGAAGGGTGAAAAGGGTGAACCCATTGCGGTAAATTCAATCTTCGGATGGTTGGTCATGGGCGAGTGTGCTGTTGATATTGATGCCTCTCGTAGTCATTCTCGAGACAGTCACTTTGTTGCAAAAAGGTACTGTCAGTTTGTTTCGTTGTCATCTGCGGATGATTATAATAAACAGTGTCTAGATTTGAAAAGTGAAGTATCTCCTTCCACAGCTGATTTGAAAAAAAATGTGTCGCATCGGTTTCGTGATAATTGTTGTGAAAGTAACAAATATTGTTTTCTCGTTTCGTCGTTGTCCTTGGACAACACTATTCAGAGATTTTGGGAGATAGAAAGTGTCGCCACCCCGAAGTCAGCTGTTCTGTCGAAAAATGAATTATCGTGTGAAAACCTGATGGATGCGAAATATTGTCGAAATCCTGAGGGGAGGATGGTCGTGCCATTAACTTTCGGTGACCCTCAGGGGCGCCCACGGTTTTCAAATTCTCGTGAAATCGCCTTAAAGCGATTTATAAACTTGGAAAAAAAGTTTAGCATAAATCCTGAATTTCGGACAGCATATGTCAACTTTATGAAGGACTACCTTGAGAGCGGTCATATGGAAGCAGTCGAGGCTCCTGCGTCGAACGAAGGCTTCTTCTATTATATTCCTCACCATGGAATATTGCGTCCTGATTCTATCTCGACCCCGCTGTGGACCGTTTTTGATGCCAGTGCCAAGGATGTTCAAGGAAGATCCTTGAATGACTCGCTCCTGCCAGGGCCCAAATTGCAGAAAAATATTTTTGATCTGTTAATTCGATTCCGGTGGCATGCGGTGGTGTTTACTGGGGATATAAAACAGATGTACCGCCAATTTCTCGTCGATGCTAAAGATTGCGACTATCAACGCATCTTGTGGCGGCCATCCTCAAAGGAGCCTGTTCAGGACTTTCGTCTTCTGACGGTGACGTATGGAGTTTCCTGCGCGCCCTATCAAGCTTTGTGGTGCATTTCAAAATTGTTGCAGGAATTTATCGGCACTGCTCCACTTGGAGCTGCAGTTCTTGATAGGGATAGTTATGTCGATGACATCGTCTCAGGTGCGGACTCCGTGGAGACTGCAGTTCGCATCCGTAACGATCTCATAAAGATTTTGTCGTCAGCACACCTACACTTGCGTAAGTGGACTTCTAACAATCCGGATTTCTTTGAAGGATTGCCAGATTCTGATTTATACTCGGAACAGTTTCGTAATTTTGAGGATGTCCATGATGTTTCGCTGAAAATTTTGGGCCTGTTATGGTTGCCCAAATCTGACTCGTTCTCGTTCAAAACCATAAGCTTAGACTGTCGTTGTACTAAGCGCTCAATCCTGTCGGAAATCGCTCGGATTTTTGACCCATTGGGGTTTCTTTCGCCCGTGGTGTTTTTCGCGAAATATTTGATGCAGCTTCTGTGGTCTTCTGGACTGCATTGGGATGACGATGTTCCAGACCCTATTGCTGAACAGTGGCTCAAATTAAAATCACAACTGTCGTGTTTGCGCTCTATCGCCATACCGCGTCGAATGATCCATTCGGGTCGTGAAATTCAAATTCATGGCTTCTGCGACGCCTCGGAACGAGGTTATTGTGCCGTCGCGTTTTGTCGTATGGTCAATAATGATCAAGAAATGGTCGTGCGTCTCTGTTGCGCCAAATCAAAAGTCGCACCACTCCGTCGTTTGTCGATTCCTCGATTGGAATTGCAAGCAGCAGTTTTGTTGTCTGATTTAGTAACGGCGATGTGCAACGCATTAAGAGATTTCCACTTAGATGCTCAAATTTACGCCTGGTCAGACTCAACTGTGGCATTGACATGGATTCGTTCCTGTCCGTCGCGGTGGAAAACCTTTGTCGCTAACCGGACTGCTGCTATTCAAGCCCAAATTGCTCCCGACTGTTGGCACCATGTTCCCACTGGAGACAATCCAGCCGACCACGGTTCCCGTGGTTTACTTCCGGCTGATTTAGTGCAATGTGAATCATGGTGGGCGGGGCCTACATGGCTGTCGCGTCCTGAAGAAGATTGGCCAAGACACATTGCCCACGCTGACGGAGCTGCGCTCGAAGAAGAAAAGGTTCTGACTCTGTTCAGTACAAAAAACTCCGACTTCATTGATCAAATTTTGCATCGGTTTTCGTCATTTCGTCGCATCGTTAATATCCTGACGGCTTTCGCTATCTTCATAATCTGAAGAACCCCGAACAGAAAATTTCGGAACAGGCCCTGTCGTCTCGTGAAACTAGTTCAGTGATTCGATTTCTCGTTAGGCATGTCCAAGAGCATGTCTTCTCGACTGAAATTCGAATCATAAAAAAGGGTTCCACCAACTCGCTTCACAAGCCTCTTCGTAAATTGTGTCCGTTTGTCGATGAAGAGGGTTTGTTGAGGGTGGGCGGTCGGCTATCCCACAGTAACACGCTCGACTATGACAGGAAGCACCCATTGTTGTTACCCCGTGACCACCGGCTCACGGCGTTGGTGATAGAAGAATACCACCGTAGGTTTTCACATCCGGGATTACAAACCCTACAAAACCTCATAGCTCAGGATTTCTGGATCTTATCGCCCAAGCGCGCGATTCATGCCGTCGTCTCGTCGTGTCTTAAATGCTATCGGGTGTGTCCGCGGGTAACTCCTCCCCCAATCATGGGAAACTTACCGTCGTTTCGCATTAGTCAATTAAAACCTTTCTCGTCAGCTGCTGTAGACTATGCTGGTCCTTTCAATATCTCATTGGGTCGAGCACGAGGCAGCAAGTCATACAAAGCCTACATATGTGTTTTCGTGTGCACTGCCACTAAAGCAGTCCACTTAGAGCTCGTGTCGGAGCTCACGTCTGAAGCTTACCTAGCCGCGCTTAGGCGGTTTTTCGCTCGTCGAGGTCGCTGTTCTCGTTTAGTGTCAGACCAGGGCAGGAATTTTGTAGGTGCAAGCAATATCCTGCAACAGCTGATGTCCGAGGCTTCTCATAAGGAACAAGTAGAATTTGTGTTTAACCCTCCTGGGACTCCGCACTTCTCCGGCTTGGTCGAAGCAGGAGTAAAGTCCGTGAAAACGCATTTATCACGAGTGATAGGCCTCCAACGTCTAACTTTCGAGGAGTTCTTCACATTGCTAACTCAAATTGAGGCTCTCCTCAATTCGCGCCCTTTGTCACCTCTGAGTTCTGACCCCAACGACCTCTCCGTAAACGCGGGTCTCTATCCATACCACAAAAGCAAACATAGAACCCTCTTAAAGGATCACGTGTAGCTGTCTGTCAGTCCGTCTGTTACAACCGAATTGCTGCAAAACTACTGGACCGATTAAATTGCAATTTGGCGCAATGCTTTCAAGAATTTTAATGTCCACAATATAAAATTTCAATTTTTTTTTCGTAATTAACGTCCCAAGAAACCATATAAATTACACCCATACTCATATTTAGTCATTTCAACCCCATCGCACCCCAACAGGCGAGACGGTATTTCACGTCCACCAAGTTTGTTTTTAAAATCGTTGTTGTTTTGGTAATCAGCGACCCGATAAACCATAGAAACATTACCCTTGTTGATTTTCAGACTTTGTCACCATATTCTCTTCCTTTAGGGGTTGAATTCTCAAAAAACATGAAACACGTGCTTACTCATTTATCGTTAGAAATACTCCTTGGAAGTTTTCAATAAAATAGTCTTTTGACCCCTTTAGGGGGTGACTTTTGACAAATGCTTCTTTTATTGCACTCCTAGATTTTATAAGGACACGTAGGTTCCAAAAATGTGCTCTCTAGAACCAGCGGTTTAGTATTTAGAAATTTCAACCCCATTTCAACCCAACAGGGGAGATGTTAATTCACGTGCGCTTCGTTGGATTTTAAAATCGTTGCGGTTTTCGTAATCAGCGACCCGATAAACCATAAAAGCATTACCAATGTTGATTTTCAGACTTTGTCACCACATTTCTCCCTTTTAGGGGTTGAATTTAAAAAAAACCTGACACACCTGTTTTTTCATTTATCGTTAGAAATACTCCTGTGAAGTTTCGAATAAAATAGTTTAAGTAATCTTGTTAGCTATACAAACTTTGGACCCCCATTTCATCCCTTTGGGGGGTGACTTTTGAAAAACTCTCTCTTACACCTTATAACGAACCTACGTGCCAAATTGGACTCTCTAGAACCAGCGGTTTAGCATTTAGACATTTCAACCCCAATAGGGGAGATTTTAATGCACGTCCACTACGTTGGATTTTAAAATCGTTGCGGGTTTCGTAATCAGCGACTCGATAAAATAAACCATAAAAACAATACCTATGTTGATTATCAGACTTTGTCACCACATGTCTCCCTTTTAAGGGTTGAATTTTCAAAAAACCTAAATCACGTGTTTACTCATTTATCGAAAGAAATACTCCTTTGAAGTTTCCAATAAAATAGTCTAACTAATCTTGTTTCCCCATACAAACTTTGGACCCCCATTTCACCCATTTAGCGGGTGAATTTTAAAAATCCTTTCTTAGTGCACCCCTACACCTTATAAGGAACTTACGTGCCAAATTTCAACTCTTTAGAACCAGCGGTTTAGTATTTAGACATAGGCTATTACTGAACCGGCGAGCTACATCCTCGACCCCGTAGTCACTTTCCATCAGGTGATACTGAGGTCAATCGCCGGTCAGTCTGTGAATAAAAATAAAAAAACCGGTCAAGTGCGAGTCGGACTCGCGCACCGAGGGTTCCGTACAAACACTTTCCATCCTTAAGTGGTTAAGTTAAATTTGAACCTGGTGTGTATAGCGCTCCATACAAATGAGGTGCAAAGTTAACGCAACCAATCCCTTTGATGTATGGGAGCCCCCCTTAAATATTTATTTTATTTTATTTTTAGTATTTGTTGTTATAGCGGCAATAGAAATACATCATCTGTGAAAATTTCAACTGTCTAGCTATCACCGTTCTTGAGATACAGCCTGGTGACAGACGGACGGACGGACGGACGGACGGACGGACGGACAGCGAAGTCTCAGTAATAGGGTCCCGTTTTTACCCTTTGGGTACGGAACCCTAAAAAAGACATTTCAAACCCATTTCACCCCAACAGGGAAGATGGTAACTCACGTCCGCCACATTGGATTTTAAAATCGTTGCGGTTTTCGTAATCAGCGACCCGATAAACCATAAAAACAATACCCATGCTGATTTTCAGACTTTGTCACCACATTTCTCCCATATAGGGGTTGAATTTTCAAATACCTGAAGTGTGTGTTTACTCATTTATCGTTAGAAATACCTCCTGTGAAGTTCCGAATAAAATAGTCTTACCTAATCTTGTTTCCCCATACAAACTTTGGAACCCCATTTCACCCCTTTAGGGGGTGAGTTTTTAAAAATCCTTTCTTAGTGCACCCAAGGAACCTATGTGTCAAATTTGACCTCTCTAGAACCAGCGGTTTAGTATTTAGACATTTCAACCCCATTTCACCCCAACAGGGGAGATGGTAACTCACGTCCGCCACGTTGGATTTTAAAATCGTTGCGGTTTTCGTAATCAGCGACCCGATAAATCATAAAAACAATACCCATGCTGATTTTCAGACTTTGTCACCACATTTCTCCTTTTATGAGGTTGAATTTTCAAAACAACCTGAAACACGTGTTTACTCATTTATCGTTAGAAATACTCCTGTGAAGTTTCGAATAAAATAGTCTAACTAATCTTGTTTCCCCATACAAACTTTGGCACTCCATTTCACCCCTTTAGGGGGTGAATTTTAGAAAATCCTTCCTAATGTTCCCTTACACTTTATAAGGAACCTACGTGCCAAATTTGAACTCTCTAGAACCAGCGGTTTAGTATTTAGACATTTCAACCCCATTTCACCCCAACAGGGGAGATGGTAACTCACGTACGCCACGTTGGATTTTAAAATCGTTGCGGTTTTCGTAATCAGCGACCCGATAAATCATAAAAACAATACCCATGCTGATTTTCAGACTTTGTCACCACATTTCTCCCTTATAGGGGTTGAATTTTCAAAAACCTGAAACACATGTTTACTCATTTATCGTTAAAAATACTCCTGTGAAGTTTCGAATAAAAATAGTCTAACTAATCTTGTTTCCCCATACAATTTTTGGAACTCCATTTCACCCCTTTAGGGGGTAATTTTTTAAAAATCCTTTCTTAATGCACCCCTACACTTTATAAGGAACCTACGTGCCAAATTTGAACTCTCTAGAACCAGCGGTTTAGTATTTAGGCATTTCAACCCCATTTCACCCCAACAGGGGAGATGGTAACTCACGTCCGCCACGTTTGATTTTAAAATTGTTGCGGTTTTCGTAATCAGCGACCTGATAAACCATAAAAACAATACCCATGCTGATTTTCAGACTTTGTCACCACATTTCTCCCTTATAGGGGTTGAACTTTCAAAAAACCTGAAACACGTGTTTACTCATTTATCGTTAGAAATACTCCTGTGAAGTTTTGAATAAAATAGTATAACTAATCTTGTTTCCCCATACAAACTTTGGAACCCCATTTCACCCCTTTAGGGGGTGAGTTTTGAAAAATCCTTTCTTAGTGCACCCCTACATCTTATAAAGAACCTACGTGCCAAATTTGAACTCTCTAGGACCAGCGGTTTGGGAACGCACACGTTGATATGTCAGTCAGTCAGTCAGTCAGTCAGTCAGTCAGTTTCTTCTTTTATATATTTAGATATAGATAACATCCATGACCCAAGAACAAATATTTTGGACAAATATTTTCCCCGGCTGGGATTCGAACCCAGGACCGCCGACTCAGTAGGCAGGTTGTCTACCAACCGAGCCAAACGCGTCGTCAATTTATTTTTTTATTTATTTATAGCAACCATGATATTATAGGTGTTACAATTATATATATAAGGTACATCATGGACCCTGTTAGGGTATAGCTTATTTAACTTAATCTAAGGGAACAACACATGCAATGTTTGACATTTGTTAATGTAACTATAAACATACACATATCACAATAATATTATTAAAATGGTTATTTACAATTTTAAAATTCAAATTTTAGTTTATCTTAATACTTATTAATTATTTCAATGTCAAAAGTGTTCATTCAAAATTATTATCATTAAAAAAGTCCCCTATCGAATAATAACATTTCTTAATTAATATTGATTTTAATTTATTTACGAGCTGGGCTTTGTCGTCAGTCTGTAAGATGTTTGCTGGAATTTTATTGTAAACTTGTACCTACACATCGACAATAAGGGCTGTTTTGAAATACTACAAGTTTAGACTGGCATTTGGAGCAGATTTTTGGATCTTGTATTATATTTGGTAATGTCCTTCTTTTCTGGTTTATTTAAATGTATGTCGCGGAAATCGAAGAAAATATTCACATAAATAGTACAGATGTGCTTTGAACATACGATCCGTTCAAGCGAATAAAGGGTTTCCAATGTTTACAATGTAAACATAAACATGTAAGTATTCTGTTTATATTTGGAATTTGCTGAATTTCGCGTTTAATTTGTTAGGCTTAATTTACCCGCGTTTTGTTTGTGTTTCTATTCTCAGCTTTTCTTGTTTGGTAAATATTGGAAATGTTTTGTTGAATGCCGAGTGAGGGTTAGTATAGACTGTAAGCTGTAGAACCTCGCGAGTCTGATTAGAAACTTGCTCTTATACGTTTCCAACCCCATCTGACATTTAAAAAAAACTGACTCGACAAAAACATTTTTCATAATTATTGAACATGCTCACAAAATTTCTCGACAATCGGTTGATAGTGATAGATGCAGCCTGTAGGCGAGAACAACTGGAAATCCTAACACAGAAACATCTGGACATATGAAATATGGTTAAGCGGAGGTGATTAAATATAAAATATAATATCGTATTGTGGCACAGTGCGATATGGAGCTCATAGAAAGGGAAGAATAAATTTTACATAGAAAATTACCGTAAGTCTCAGACATAAATACATTGATATGTTTCGAGCGTTATTCGACTTCTACGACGTGAGTAAACCCGTTTGTTTTTTAAGGAAGAATCAATTGAAGAAATTTAATCGATGCAGACAAAGTCACAGGATGATATTATCTAGCTTTATAACATGCATAGCTGTGCTTTTATGGCCTCTGTACCGTCGGCACTCTTCTCAAAGGGCCAACCCTTTGTCTCAGATATTTTATTCAGGTCGTAAACGAGGAATGTCCGCGTTCTTGGAGAAAGAATGTTCATTTCTTTTTCAATTTTCTTCCCGCGACTTTGCTTGCGTAGAAGGATGATAATATGCCCGTTTGTAAGGTCTTATATCATTTTCAACTCATGTTCAAGCCTCTTTTGAATGAATTTCCTTATCAATTTTAACCTATGTGCTATAATCTTATCAAAACTTTCGTGATTTCATTATTGTATTAAGCGGTTTACGCTCACGTGAAATTGTCAGGAACGGCCCGACATGTTTCGAACTCATATGGAGGTCATCAGGTACTGCTACCCGAACACTGTCGCGGCAACTTTGTCACTGATTCTTTCTCGTCTTTTCTTTAACTTGTGCTATCCCGATATCTAATAAGCTTTACTGATTTTTTTTTGTGAAATCGGTAATGTAGTTTTTGTGTTTAAGCGGGACGTAGGTCCTAACAGGTGTCCCTTCCACCCTCGTCATATTGCAGATTTGTATATATATTAATTTATATTACTGGCAACGACAAATTTTTGTTTACTGACGTTAAATGTCACGTGTAAACAAAAAATGGGCAAGTGCGAGTCCAACTCGCGCATGATGGGTTCCGTAGTATAATATACCTATAACAAGTTTGTTGTATGGGAGCCCCCCTTAAATATTTATTTTATTTTATTTTTAGTATTTGTTGTTATAGTGGCAATAGAAATACATCATCTGTGAAAATTTCAACTGTCTAGCTATTACCGTTCTTGAGATACAGCCTGGTGACAGACGAACGAACGGACGGACGGACGGACGGACAGCGAAGTCTCAGTAATAGGGTCCCGTTTTTACCCTTTGGGCACGGAACTCTAAAAAGGAAACAGGACTAAATGTTAAGCCATTTAGTCCTATTTCGTTTCCATTGCCATCGTAATTAAAGCGCACGTAAATACTAGGTCTGTATGTATAGGTAAATACTCGCCACATTTCCCTATTATTTATACTCGTTACAGCGAGCTGCGGCAGTGTGATTTAGGGATGTGGTTTAACGGATTAATGACGTAACTTTAATACGCGTATTCTCTTGTGTTGGATTTACCATACATTAGTACAGTGTGACCAGAGATTTTGGGATTAATGCTTAGTACGATGCATTAGTCATAGAATTAAAAATTACAGAAGGTATTATTAGAACATAACTTATAACCTAAATTCAAAATGTAAAACAGCCTCGACCCAACTGAACATAGCCAAGAACTAACAGAAAAGTCTGTTATCTCTTCACACTTAAACCCCTGAACCGATTGAGATGATATTTGGTATGGATATAGTTTCAGTACCAAGGAAGGACAAAAAGGTTTATACCCATAAAAGAGGTTGAAAGTTTTTACAGTGAAGTACAAATTCTACGCAAAGTCGTAAGCTAAAACTAGTGTTTCCATATTTCAGTGTTGCTTGTTTTTACGTTATATTTCTTTGATTTAAGGCGGCCATTAAAATACAATGTTTCAAACTAAAGTCATGAAGCCACCACACATACAATTAAATAAATTGAGGGTCGAGCCATTTATCTAAAGTTGGTTTAACCGTTAATATTAGAATGATGACACACTGAGCCAAATGTACCTACGTAAGTGAGGAGCCTTAGTATTTCGCTTTAGCAGTGGTTCTAGTGTAAGTTTGCTTATAACGCAAAATAAGTAAATAAGTATACAAGAAACTTTTATGCTATCGCGACTTTATTTAAGTTGTAAACCTATACTTGAAGATCAAAGATGAATGAATATATTAAAATGCGTATGAAACGGTTTAGCTCACGCTCGAACACTATTTCGTTTGGTGGTCCCAGTTAGCTTTTCACAAACCTGTCAATGCAGTTATTCATTTTACTTAGAGAAATTAAAATAATGTTTCCTTTAAGCAAATTGAGCTTTTAAATAAAACAATTTAAACGGATTATATCGCGTTTATTAATTATTTAAGCCTCCCTGACGTTTCGGTATCTTTAAAATATCATGGGACAATCATACATAAATCGACCTAGTCCCAAACCAAGCAAAGCTTGTACTATGAGTACTAGACGACGATATACATAATATATAAATACATATATAGATAACATCCATGACCCAAGAACAAATATTCAAGTTAATCACACAAATATTTGCCCCGACCGGGATTCGAAGCCGGGACCGCCAGCTCAGTAGGCAGGTGTCTGCAAACTGCGCAAACCGCGTCGTCAAACGTCTTTACAGTTACATTGTCAAAGGTTGACTGAGAAAAACACAATTTTTCTCTGTGAAAGTTACATTTGTGCAAACTACCCATTTCATAAATATTAATTAAATATAAAGGTGTACATACATGCTAGATGAGCCTAATATGTAACGACAGTTACACATGTGCCAGAAGGGCTTTAATTTTTTCCCATCCTGTATATTAGTCAATTGCGAAAAATGATTATTTCTATCTAAATGTGAAAGTCGCTGTCGGTGAAGATGTCGGGATATACTCATAGATAAAAAAAAGTAATATTCAGGCAGTATTTCAGCAGCGTAATTCAATCCCATTGTGTACGCACACTTAAACTCAACAACACAATATATAAAATGACGGATAAACATACTTTACAAGTGGACATAAGTCTTTTTAAATACGCCAGTAACGCAGGTCAAATGTAATTCTCTTGAGTAACTTTGGAGCAATTTGATATATGAAAAGAGGGTAGTTATAAATTTATACAAAGGGATAATGGGAGTTCTTATATGTATAATAAATGTTAGTAGTATAGGTTATCGTGGGCTAATTTTCCGCAACTCGAAGTCTTATGTTTATGTTAGTAGTATAAGAATGCACCAGGTATACTCATCCGATAGGTGACACTAGCTGACGTCATCACGCTATGATTGCTAGGTTAGTTCTTGCATTGAATCTGGAAATTGGATCATGGTAGAGTCATGTGGGGCAACTATACGCAGTGGGTAAGTGTACGCAAACCGATTCATTTCGGACTGAGATACTCAGTCTTCAGAGAAACTCAGTCAATGGGTTTGAAACGGATTACGAAATCACTGCACTGGGTGAACATTCAGCGTTTGTAAGGTGTTTTTTTTGTCATTCCTATTTCTGCAAATATTTTTAAAATAGATGATTGTTGGAAGTCGTTTTTTAATGTATCCCGAAGCCACTCCCGAGTGCAATTCTAGTTATCATAATTAGAACGACTGGCTCTTCCGTTTGGTAATAATCGTGAAAAACCGGCCAAGAGCATGTCGGGCCACGCTCAGTGTAGGGTTCCGTAGTTGCTCATCCTTCACAAGAGACGAGAAAGATATCAAGTTTTAAAAAAGGTCGTAAACGCCAAAGTAACTGTAATTACTTATTACCTTCTGGAAGTCAACTTACGTCCTTTCAAAGAAAATTATGAAATTTTGCGATAACTTAAAACGAATGGACCGGTTTTGATCAATATAGTATTCATTGAAATTATATATAAGGCCCCATTTTCATGAATTTTTCCATATTTTTTTGACCCGTGGTTAAAAAGTTAGAGGGGGGGGACACTATTTTTTTTATTTTCGGAGCGAGTATTTACAAAACTACTGACTTTATCAAAAAGTAATGTTTAAAGACCCCTATTATTTTTAACAGACCTATTCAACGACACCCCACACACTAGGGTTGAAATGAAAAAAAATTCACCCCCACTTCAGGTGTTCGAGAGGTACCCGAAAAACAATTTTCTTTTTAGTTTTTATTTTACCGTTTTGTCGGCGTAATACATACACATACTCATACCAAATTTCAGCTTTCTAGTAGGTACTAATTATCACGGAGCTAAGCTGCGGACGGACGGGCAGACGGACAGACGGACAGACGGACATGGCGAAACTATAAGGGTTCCTAGTTGAGTACGGAACCCTAAAAAGGAATTACGATAGAACCGCGCGGTTAGAATGCTCGGAGAATCACCCGCGTACACTTGCCCCACATGATACCAACCGCATTTTTTTTAATTCTCGTTTTATGTGTCAGATCATCGCGTGACATGGTTCGACAGTACATTAAATTTGCTTGGAAGAGTTACCGTGGTCTGACTCTACCACGGCGAACATGCGCGCTCGCTTTCAAATCGGCAGTGTGTCAAGGCTCCTGGGTCAATTGAAATGAGTGGCAACCCAGATCACAAGCAATTCCCTGGGAACTCCGGAGTGATTTGATTTATACGCCGCTACAGGGGAGCAATAAAATAGTGAATTACGGGAACAGTTTTTTACTAACTCAGCTTATTTATTAGCTTTCTATTTTGTTTTTCGAGGCTGAAACCTTTGTATGCTCAGTACTATACGACGGAATTATTTCATTTTTCGCTTTATTCTAAACATACCTCTAGCGATAAATTTTTTTGCTTATGCCAAATAATTATACACTAAAATTGTCTTAATAATACTATGTCTATGTGAATTGAGATATTAAATCGGTTAGCCAGCCGTCTTCAAAAGTGAGTGTCAAACGCACGCATCCATACTGCAAAATCAACTAAATTGAAGATCCTCAGTGAGTCCTCAGTGTGTGTGGGTGGTATTTCATTATCATCTAACCCTTTGCAGTAGAGGTAGGTAATAAGCTCACAGCCTACCTATAGGATGAATATCCACTATCCCATTGGGGACCTTTAATCCAGACGATGTTACCGACAGCGCAGTGCATGCGTGCGTTTGGCACTCATGTTTGAGTGGCGGCGGGCTAACCTATTTATATCCCAATTTACACAGATATCCTGTTACCGGAAGCGTTAGGATCAGAAACTATACACAAGTGTAAAAATCTCAGTATGTAGAAACCAGTTAAGACTGCACCGAGCAAAATGTGAAAAATAGGCAGTTGCCGTTAAGTAGACAACGTCAACACTTGTTGTTTAATCCATTTCTAAACTATATATTATTTAGTACTTTGAAGAATGTTTTAACAACTTCTCCGTGAAAAAATTATAAGATTATTAATATTTTACCCTAGAAAACTAAGTAAAGTTGGACGAAAATTGTTAAATTGTAAGCAGGCGTTTAGTGTTTATTTATGCTTTAACAATGGAAATCTATTCTGATTTTCAGTTCAAAAAAATGATGAATGTCTACATTACAATTTGTCGGCATCAAATATTTCAATTATTGTTTGGTATTAACGGTCCAGATTTATCAAAAAGTGCTTTTAATTCTCCATACATTTTTATTATGCCGGCCGCGCGCCGATCTAAATACGCATTCCCCGCGCTCTATACATGTAGTTATAGCCGCGTTAGCGGCTAACGCTCGGCGCAGTCTTAAAGCAGTAACTCAATTGAGTTACGCAATTCTGCGCAATTCCACACTCACGTCCTTTCTACTTTACTCAAGCCATCATAACTCGCCGTGACTACGCTTGAGGTGCGAGCGTGCGACCTAATAAATATTGAAAGGAAAAAGACGGCAATATTCGTCACGCAAGTCGCATGTTCCAGTTATATTAGAGGTTCTCAGGTGCAATACAACTTCCACTACAATGCGGAATGGGGATTGAACACGCGATCTTAGATCCTGACGCAGCTACCGCGATAATACGCACATCACGTGAAATTTTTCTGATATATCTGTCTAAAACAATTGTTTGAAGATGGTACTCCCCTACTTGACCTAATATCGCAAGTGCTAATATTATTACACCTATCAACGTTAGCTCTAATTTTCATTAGCCCTAATGTCATTTCACCTAATTTTTATACCCTAATTAGTTGTTAGACCTAATAATCCAATGCTCTAATAATGATTTGTACTAATTGTCAACAATACTAATATGAAATAATCTAATAATTACCACACCTAATGATTATTAGACCTAATCATTACTGACACTAAATGTCAAGAGTACTAAAGATTATTAAACCTATTTTTACGTTAAAACAGAAGATACGGATTTGGACAAATATCGAATTGGCTGAACCCCGAAAACTGTAGGTTAGGTTAGGTTAGGTTTCTATTGTGACAATGTATAGCGGAGCGAGCGAAGCGAGCGGAGCGTCAAAAGATTCCCATGTACATCCTGAGTCTGGGTACCCCTTATCTTGCACAATCTCTATTGTCCGAAATACACTTCGCATAACTAATCGTTTTCGCACAATCATTTTTAGCCGAATGATACTATCGCATAATTATATACTCACCACAATTGTTATGTCGCATAATATTCATTTGGCACAAATTTGTATAGCAGAATACTAATATCGCCAACTTTTATTTCGCAGAATTTTATGTAGCACAATATAAGTCCCGCCGAATTTATTGCGGCATAATTGTACCATAGCATACCCACAGAACTGAATCGCTGCCAGAAAACAAAGTTAGGTTAGGTTGAAACTGTGTCCCTCACAGAAACGAAGGCAAGGCAGGTAAGTAAGGCAGGTCTGACTTGGCTTAGGTTAGGTACGACGACGAGCGAAGCGAGGAGGAGTGTTAGGTTGAACTGTGACCCTAACGAGCGAGCGAAGCGAGCGAGCCGCGCAGGTCCGACTTGGCTTACGATTCCTAACATTACCAATTTCACCTTAAGGCAGATCCGACTTGGCTTAGGTTAGGTACGACGACGAGCGAAGCGAGGAGGAGTGTTAGGTTGAACTGCGACCCTAACGAGCGAGCGAAGCGAGCGAGCCACGCAGGTCCGACTTGGCTTACGATTCCTAACATTACCAATTTCACCTTAAGGCAGATCCGACTTGGCTTACGATTCCTAACATTACCAATTTCACCTTAAGGCAGATCCGACTTGGCTTAGGTTAGGTACGACGACGAGCGAAGCGAGGAGGAGTGTTAGGTTGAACTGCGACCCTAACGAGCGAGCGAAGCGAGCGAGCCACGCAGGTCCGACTTGGCTTACGATTCCTAACATTACCAATTTCACCTTAAGGCAGATCCGACTTGGCTTAGGTTAGGTACGACGACGAGCGAAGCGAGGAGGAGTGTTAGGTTGAACTGCGACCCTAACGAGCGAGCGAAGCGAGCGAGCCGCGCAGGTCCGACTTGGCTTACGATTCCTAACATTACGAAGTTCACTTTAAGGCAGATCCAACTTGGCTTAGGTTAGGTACGACGACGAGCGAAGCGAGGAGGAGTGTTAGGTTGAACTACGACCCTAACGAGCGAGCGAAGCGAGCGAGCTGCGCAGGTCCGACTTTGCTTAGATTAGGTAGGTATTTTGTTGTTTCGTATTAATATTGAGTCAGACTTTTCATTTTTCGGTGTATTCAAATAATCATGCGAACGGAATATTATGCCATATAAATTTCGGCGACACAATTATTCGACCATAGGAAAGGGTATTGTTCTAATCAACATTATGCCAATGTACTATTCTGCCAAAGAAACGTGTGCGTAATGATAGTAGGTATGCCAAGAAATTTAGGCAAAAAGCAATTGTGCGAAATGATGATTGTGCCAATGGTTGCTATGCGAAACGAAAATATGCCAATAAATTTTGTGCAACACATTAGTAACCCCCTGAGTCTATGGCAATTCTGACTCCACGTAGTCTTGCCTGTCCTTCTTCTACCCTAGTGTTATTCCAAAACCGGAGGCGTGGAGGTGGAGGTAGAGCAGCCCTCGCCTTAGGTTTATAGATAAATAGGTTTAATAAAATTTAGGTTTTAGCATTATTAGGTATTATAATATTAGTAGTCTAAAAAAATCGGCTAAGTGCAAATTAGGGCTAGTGAGAATTCGGTATGAAATAATTAGGTATTATGAAAATTCGGAATCCTGAAATTAGGTCTATTCATTAATTAGGATGAATGAAAATTCGGGTTAGTGATTTTAGGGTTACCAAAATTAGGGCCAATGAAATTAGGATGAAAGTTTTTCGGGCTAACGGAGGGGAACCTTTGAAGATGAATTATTATTGGTATTGAATATTTATTTATGTAGTGTATTATAATTAGGTATTTGTGTAAGTTTAAGTATGTATATTATATTTTATTTAAATTTGTTTTTTTTTATAGTCTCCGAACGTTATACTCGTAGACCCTGCACCAACTCAATGTTTCTGTTTAGCCCTATGGTTGACTGGTAGAGAATGCCTTGTGGCATTAAGTGCGCCATTTGTACTAGCTTGATCTGTGCAATAAAGTTTAAATAAATAAATTGAACATTATTACTGACTAGCTGTGCCCCGCGGTGTTACCCGCTCATCCCACGGGAACACTAAATTTATTCGGGATGAAAAGTATCCTATGTCCTTCCCCGGGACTGAAACTATCTATATACCAAATTTCATCTAAATCGGTTCAGCGGTTTAAGCGTGAAGAGGTAACAGACAGACAGACAGACAGACAGACAGACACACTTCCGCATTTATAATATGAGTATGGATAGTAAAAAATGTAAGTTTTCTATTGCCATTGAGACAAGTCAATGTAATAATTTGATACCACTGATCACTGACTTTTTTATCGTGTCGGTATTTATCATGTATAACATTTTATAACACTTTATTGTACACAAAAACCATTCACAAAATCAAAACAATCTATAAAGGATCTCTTCCAGTTAACCTTTGAGCAAATGGGAAATATAAACAACTACACTTACAATATCAAATCGAATCTGAACCACAAGCACTCAAATTGGCGAAGCACCAACGAATTACTTTATTACCTTACTTACTGAAATAAATGAAAAGCGTTGTTTTAGCGTCTGCAAAAGACTAACATTTTTAACAAAAAAAAGAACCGACTTCAGTAAAACTAAAAAGCCAAAAATAACCCGTTCAAGTACAGATTACATTTGACTCACCCATCAGTTATTATATTTATATGTATATTAAAGTTTACGTGAGGTTTGGCACCGACTTCAAAGAGTGAGTCAAATGTAATCTGTACTTGAACGGGTTATTTTTGGCTTTTTAGTGTTACTGAAGTCGGTTCTTTTTTTGTTCAGCATTGGAAGATGATGACTACCATATGCAAATACTTATCCGGGCTCATACTAGAGTGTCACTCAAAAAAAAGAACCGACTTCAGTAAAACTAAAAAGCCAAAAATAACCCGTTCAAGTACAGATTACATTTGACTCACCCATCAGTTATTATATTTATATGTATATTAAAGTTTACGTGAGGTTTGACACCGACTTCAAAGAGTGAGTCAAATGTAATCTGTACTTGAACGGGTTATTTTTGGCTTTTTAGTTTTACTGAAGTCGGTTCTTTTTTTGTTCAGCATTGGAAGATGATGACTACCATATGCAAATACTTATCCGGGCTCATACTAGAGTGTCACTCAGCATTGCAAACGATCGGTTCGAATAATCGGATCACGTTGCAATGGATTACAGGGCATAGTTGGGTTCTAGGTAACGACGCAGCCGACCAGCTGGCAAGGAGAGGGTCCGATCAATCGGCAATTGGCCCAGATCCTTTGCTCCCCTTGGCGTTTGATCAGCTGCGTACATGGCTTCGTCACAGAACACGATCACAACACGCCGATCAATGGGCAGAAACCAGTACATGCAGGCAGTCCCGGGAAACAGTCCCATACCCAGACACACGCCTGACAAAGCGCTTATTATCGCTAAGCAGGCCCGCCCTGCGAGTAGGCACTATCACTGGACACTGCACACTTAACAAGCACTTATTATGTTCTAGGAATGACCGATAGCCCCCTATGTAGGGGATGCCTGTCCACCAAGGAAACAGCTATTCACGTGATCCTGGAATGCGCCGCCGTAGCTAAGCAACGGGCTGAAATCCTCAAAGCACCGAGGTCACTTCGTGAAGCTTGTGGAGACACCAGGAGAATCCTGCGCTTCTGGACGGAGTTAGGCTGGCTAGACTATTAGCTGGCAAACATGCACGCACAACGGCCCGAATATACACGGGCTAAGTGCGGAAAACGGAGCCCATAACCATAACCATAATCATATGCAAATACTTAAATAGTTTTTGAAAAAAAAGATTCCCATGTACATCCTGAGTCTGGGTACCCCTTATCTTGCACAATCTCTATTGTCCGAAATACACTTCGCATAACTAATCGTTTTCGCACAATCATTTTTAGCCGAATGATACTATCGCATAATTATATACTCACCACAATTGTTATGTCGCATAATATTCATTTGGCACAAATTTGTATAGCAGAATACTAATATCGCCAACTTTTATTTCGCAGAATTTTATGTAGCACAATATAAGTCCCGCCGAATTTATTGCGGCATAATTGTACCATAGCATACCCACAGAACTGAATCGCTGCCAGAAAACAAAGTTAGGTTAGGTTGAAACTGTGTCCCTCACAGAAACGAAGGCAAGGCAGGTAAGTAAGGCAGGTCTGACTTGGCTTAGGTTAGGTACGACGACGAGCGAAGCGAGGAGGAGTGTTAGGTTGAACTGTGACCCTAACGAGCGAGCGAAGCGAGCGAGCCGCGCAGGTCCGACTTGGCTTACGATTCCTAACATTACCAATTTCACCTTAAGGCAGATCCGACTTGGCTTAGGTTAGGTACGACGACGAGCGAAGCGAGGAGGAGTGTTAGGTTGAACTGCGACCCTAACGAGCGAGCGAAGCGAGCGAGCCACGCAGGTCCGACTTGGCTTACGATTCCTAACATTACCAATTTCACCTTAAGGCAGATCCGACTTGGCTTACGATTCCTAACATTACCAATTTCACCTTAAGGCAGATCCGACTTGGCTTAGGTTAGGTACGACGACGAGCGAAGCGAGGAGGAGTGTTAGGTTGAACTGCGACCCTAACGAGCGAGCGAAGCGAGCGAGCCACGCAGGTCCGACTTGGCTTACGATTCCTAACATTACCAATTTCACCTTAAGGCAGATCCGACTTGGCTTAGGTTAGGTACGACGACGAGCGAAGCGAGGAGGAGTGTTAGGTTGAACTGCGACCCTAACGAGCGAGCGAAGCGAGCGAGCCGCGCAGGTCCGACTTGGCTTACGATTCCTAACATTACGAAGTTCACTTTAAGGCAGATCCAACTTGGCTTAGGTTAGGTACGACGACGAGCGAAGCGAGGAGGAGTGTTAGGTTGAACTACGACCCTAACGAGCGAGCGAAGCGAGCGAGCTGCGCAGGTCCGACTTTGCTTAGATTAGGTAGGTATTTTGTTGTTTCGTATTAATATTGAGTCAGACTTTTCATTTTTCGGTGTATTCAAATAATCATGCGAACGGAATATTATGCCATATAAATTTCGGCGACACAATTATTCGACCATAGGAAAGGGTATTGTTCTAATCAACATTATGCCAATGTACTATTCTGCCAAAGAAACGTGTGCGTAATGATAGTAGGTATGCCAAGAAATTTAGGCAAAAAGCAATTGTGCGAAATGATGATTGTGCCAATGGTTGCTATGCGAAACGAAAATATGCCAATAAATTTTGTGCAACACATTAGTAACCCCCTGAGTCTATGGCAATTCTGACTCCACGTAGTCTTGCCTGTCCTTCTTCTACCCTAGTGTTATTCCAAAACCGGAGGCGTGGAGGTGGAGGTAGAGCAGCCCTCGCCTTAGGTTTATAGATAAATAGGTTTAATAAAATTTAGGTTTTAGCATTATTAGGTATTATAATATTAGTAGTCTAAAAAAATCGGCTAAGTGCAAATTAGGGCTAGTGAGAATTCGGTATGAAATAATTAGGTATTATGAAAATTCGGAATCCTGAAATTAGGTCTATTCATTAATTAGGATGAATGAAAATTCGGGTTAGTGATTTTAGGGTTACCAAAATTAGGGCCAATGAAATTAGGATGAAAGTTTTTCGGGCTAACGGAGGGGAACCTTTGAAGATGAATTATTATTGGTATTGAATATTTATTTATGTAGTGTATTATAATTAGGTATTTGTGTAAGTTTAAGTATGTATATTATATTTTATTTAAATTTGTTTTTTTTTATAGTCTCCGAACGTTATACTCGTAGACCCTGCACCAACTCAATGTTTCTGTTTAGCCCTATGGTTGACTGGTAGAGAATGCCTTGTGGCATTAAGTGCGCCATTTGTACTAGCTTGATCTGTGCAATAAAGTTTAAATAAATAAATTGAACATTATTACTGACTAGCTGTGCCCCGCGGTGTTACCCGCTCATCCCACGGGAACACTAAATTTATTCGGGATGAAAAGTATCCTATGTCCTTCCCCGGGACTGAAACTATCTATATACCAAATTTCATCTAAATCGGTTCAGCGGTTTAAGCGTGAAGAGGTAACAGACAGACAGACAGACAGACAGACAGACACACTTCCGCATTTATAATATGAGTATGGATAGTAAAAAATGTAAGTTTTCTATTGCCATTGAGACAAGTCAATGTAATAATTTGATACCACTGATCACTGACTTTTTTATCGTGTCGGTATTTATCATGTATAACATTTTATAACACTTTATTGTACACAAAAACCATTCACAAAATCAAAACAATCTATAAAGGATCTCTTCCAGTTAACCTTTGAGCAAATGGGAAATATAAACAACTACACTTACAATATCAAATCGAATCTGAACCACAAGCACTCAAATTGGCGAAGCACCAACGAATTACTTTATTACCTTACTTACTGAAATAAATGAAAAGCGTTGTTTTAGCGTCTGCAAAAGACTAACATTTTTAACAAAAAAAAGAACCGACTTCAGTAAAACTAAAAAGCCAAAAATAACCCGTTCAAGTACAGATTACATTTGACTCACCCATCAGTTATTATATTTATATGTATATTAAAGTTTACGTGAGGTTTGGCACCGACTTCAAAGAGTGAGTCAAATGTAATCTGTACTTGAACGGGTTATTTTTGGCTTTTTAGTGTTACTGAAGTCGGTTCTTTTTTTGTTCAGCATTGGAAGATGATGACTACCATATGCAAATACTTATCCGGGCTCATACTAGAGTGTCACTCAAAAAAAAGAACCGACTTCAGTAAAACTAAAAAGCCAAAAATAACCCGTTCAAGTACAGATTACATTTGACTCACCCATCAGTTATTATATTTATATGTATATTAAAGTTTACGTGAGGTTTGACACCGACTTCAAAGAGTGAGTCAAATGTAATCTGTACTTGAACGGGTTATTTTTGGCTTTTTAGTTTTACTGAAGTCGGTTCTTTTTTTGTTCAGCATTGGAAGATGATGACTACCATATGCAAATACTTATCCGGGCTCATACTAGAGTGTCACTCAGCATTGCAAACGATCGGTTCGAATAATCGGATCACGTTGCAATGGATTACAGGGCATAGTTGGGTTCTAGGTAACGACGCAGCCGACCAGCTGGCAAGGAGAGGGTCCGATCAATCGGCAATTGGCCCAGATCCTTTGCTCCCCTTGGCGTTTGATCAGCTGCGTACATGGCTTCGTCACAGAACACGATCACAACACGCCGATCAATGGGCAGAAACCAGTACATGCAGGCAGTCCCGGGAAACAGTCCCATACCCAGACACACGCCTGACAAAGCGCTTATTATCGCTAAGCAGGCCCGCCCTGCGAGTAGGCACTATCACTGGACACTGCACACTTAACAAGCACTTATTATGTTCTAGGAATGACCGATAGCCCCCTATGTAGGGGATGCCTGTCCACCAAGGAAACAGCTATTCACGTGATCCTGGAATGCGCCGCCGTAGCTAAGCAACGGGCTGAAATCCTCAAAGCACCGAGGTCACTTCGTGAAGCTTGTGGAGACACCAGGAGAATCCTGCGCTTCTGGACGGAGTTAGGCTGGCTAGACTATTAGCTGGCAAACATGCACGCACAACGGCCCGAATATACACGGGCTAAGTGCGGAAAACGGAGCCCATAACCATAACCATAATCATATGCAAATACTTAAATAGTTTTTGAAAAAAAATTTAATATTATGAGTGCCTATAAAATTTCAGGAATTCCTTCGATTCCTCATGGATCTTGTCATCCGATTTTCACCAAAATTTTATGGGACCAACCTTGAGATGTCTATTCATGAACATAAAAAGAATTTTCCAAATCGACTCATAAATGACGGAGTTATGAGGTAACAAACATAAAAAAAAAAACTCCTTTTTTGAAGTCAGTTAAAAAGGCCTTTGATTGACTACTGATAATCCCTAGGGCAGGATGCGTGTGTATGTTTGGCACTCTAACAGTTCATAAACTCATTGTATGTTTAAACTCTTCTTTTCTCATTCAGATGGGAAACCGTCGGACCACACTACATTCTCTATCACTCTGTAATTGTAAAATTATGTCACATCTAGTAATAATATTTGCCAACTTTGAAATGAAATGAAATGAAATAATTTATTCAGTAAGTAGGCCACAGGGGCACTTTTACAAGTCAGATTGTGAATCTACCGGCATTTCGCAAGAGGAGACCGCTGTTGAGAAGAAAGCCGAAAGAAACTCAACAGTAAGTCATTTTTTCGTAAATAATACTTAAAACAATAGTTGTGTTATAACTAATTACACTGGGTACACGTAAAGGAGATGTATAGATACTCCAAATAAAATAAAAATTTAATAAATTTAAAATATTAAATATACCCAGAGATGTATAAAGTCTCTGGGTGTCACAACATGCAATAAAATAATAATTACTTAATTAATTTAATTCCATAGAGATGTATAAGGTCTCTAGGCGTCAACGTGAATAATTTAGAAAATAGTTATTAAACCTAAAATTCTTAGAGATGTATATGGTCTCTAGGCGTCATAACATGCAATAAAATATTTTAAAATGATTTAATTTCCTCAGAGATGTATAAAGTCTCTGAGTGTCATACTACACTAAGCTGTTTCTTAGAGATGTATACAGTCTCTAAGAGTTCAAAAAGATAAAATCAACATTGAATAACTTCAATCGAGTACAGGTGAAGTTTCTCACGTTTGCTTAATTTAACACTAGTATGCGGTTGCTACATATTTAATTTGGCCCTTGCTAGCATGAACAGACCGGACCCCACAAACGGCACCCGTTCACGAGTATGACGCATATCTCAGCCATCGCCTCCCTCAACCATATTATAGGGAAGGCTGCGACCCGATCAACGACGCCACCGTAAGCAAAGACCTTTAAGCGAGCATGACATGCTCAAGCTGCCGGGCATACTTGACTAATACTATTTGCCCGGTGAGAAACAACAAATTGTGCTCTCATGTTACATTAAAAATTACCCACCAAAATAATGCTTATTTAAAAATTTACTATTGACACACAACACTAAACTACTGGCTTAAAGGCATCACTGTCGTTTAGAAAGTCATTAACAGTATAATAAGCTTTATTCAATAAGTGACGTTTTATTTGCGCTTTAAATTTGCTACAGGGCAATTTTACTACATCAATAGGTATTTTATTGTAGAAGCGTACACAGTTCCCCACGAACGACGAGCTAACCTAACGGAGACGGTGGGCAGGTATTGCGAGCTTGTCCTTACTTCTCGTATTGTAGTGGTGAATGTCACTGTTGAGCTTGAATTCATGGAGATTTTTCCGCACATACATGATATTCTCAAGAATGTATTGAGATGCTACGGTGAGAATGTTTGTTTCCTTGAATTTCTCTCTTAGTGACGTACGACCTCCTAGTGCATAAATTGCGCGTACAGCTCGTTTTTGTAGCACAAAGATGGTTTGGATGTCCGCCGCTCTTCCCCATAATAAAATTCCATATGACATAACACTATGGAAATAACTGAAATATACAATCTTTGCCGTCTCGACGTTTGTCAGCTGCCTGATTCGCCTAACTGCATAGGCCGCGGAGCTAAGCTTACCTGCAAGAGTGGCTATATGCGCACTCCATTGCAGTTTAGAGTCTAAAGTAACACCCAGGAATACTGTTTTTTCTTCAAATTCCAGTACTTCGCCTTTCAGTTTTACCTTGGCACAATTGACTTGTTTCACATTTGGTAATGTAAATTTAATGCACTTAGTTTTCTTGGCATTTAAAAGCAAATTATTTGCAGTAAACCAATCCACAATAGAGGACAGTGCATCATTAATCACATCGAAGTTGTTTTCTTGCCTTTTTACTTTAAAAAGAAGAGATGTGTCATCTGCAAATAGTACTATATCATGTTTATCTCGCACAAGGTTTGGTAAATCGTTAATATACACTAGAAAAAGAAAGGGACCCAGAATTGAACCCTGAGGTACCCCCATAGCAACAGCTGACCCAGTCGATTGAGTCCCATTGATATCTACCCGTTGCGTTCTGCCTGAAAGATATGACGAGACAAGGTCAAGGGCATTGTTTTTGACTCCGTAGTGTTCTAGCTTACGTATTAAATTCTCATGATCAACGCAATCAAATGCTTTGGATAGATCACAAAAAACTCCAATAGCATCTTGAGCCTTCTCCCAGGCATCAAAGATATGTTTAACTAGTACCACGCCAGCGTCAGTGGTAGAGCGACCTTTAGTGAACCCGAATTGATTGCTGTGGAGTAGATTATTCCGATTGAAATGAGATATAAGTTGATTAAGAATAATCTTCTCAAAAACTTTGCTGAATGCTGGTAGTATTGATATTGGTCTAAAATTTGTGGGGTCTGATTTTGTACCTGATTTGAATAAGGGAATAATTTTGCTATGCTTCATCAAATCAGGAAATACTCCAGTATCAATACATTTATTAAAGATATCAGCTAAATATGGTGCAATAGATTCAACAATTGAATGTAACACTTTCACAGATAGGCCCCACAGATCCTCAGTCTTCTTTAAATTTAGCGATTTAAACGCTTTAATAATAGTGGTAGGGGTTACATAAATGAATTTAAAGATAGTTGTACATTCTGTTACATTCGTTTTCAAAAGTAATTCAGCAACATCGGGCGATGAATTTAAAGACTTTGTTGTGTCTACAGGTATATTGCAGAAGAATTGCTCAAAGTGATGGGCAATTTCAACATCGGAACTTATTACAGTATCGTCGATTCGAAGACTGTAATGGCGATCTTTTGGTTTCGTTTTCCCAGTTTCATCATAGATTACCTTCCAAATAGTTTTCACCTTATCACAGGAATTTGTGATCTTTTTAGACAAGTAATCAGCTTTAGCGGCGGCACACATTTGCTTAAAGGATTTGGAAAACATTTTCACGTACTCTAGGAACTCCGGTCTCTTATCGATTGTCCTTTGTTCATAAAGATCGTAGAGACGACGTCTTTTTTCATGAATATCAGATGTAGCCCAGTCGCTGAATTTAGTTTTAACCCTGTCTTGTACTTTCTTTAAATTGAAACAGGCATCAAATTCTTTTTTGATGCAGTTAAACAAGACCGAACACATACAGTTAGCATCCTCTTGAGTAAAGGTGCGGTTTAGACTTAGGATCCGTGTTTGAAACCAGTTTGAATTCAAAATGATGAAATGCAATTACGGACTGCGGAAAGCAAACGCGAATTTGAAACGGTCTTAATAATGTTCAGAGTTCAATTTAAACGTATGTTTATTGAACGTCTGCTATCGCTTAGGTATTTACTCGTCAATAATTGGAATTTAGTTTTGATTCTAGATTCCGGCTGTTGGTTTTTGGTTTGGGGATGACGGATTAATTTTATCATAGAGGACGTAGAGTAGAGGCTCCCAAGTAGAGTTGCCAGGTGTTTGGTGAACATTTATTTGTCCGCTCATCGTGCCAAAACGGCTGCACGGATTTTCACCAATTTTGGTACAGAGATAGAAAAACATCCAAAGATGGCTAAAGTATACGCGGAGGAAAAGAAGGAAAAAGTTTTACGCGGAAGAGTTTGCAGGTACAATTTGTTGAAGGTACTCGAATTCTAGTAAAATAAGTCTGTCAAAGAAAAACATTTTTGTGACAAGATTTCATAGCCGACAGCACTTTTCTTTGGCTCACTGAGACGATTCTAAAGACCCGAAACTCGGTAGGATTGCTTTGCCTATTACAGAGTTTCTAAGGCGACCATCATCAGACCAGCCTCATGGTACCATATTATTGCACCGTCATCAAATGTATAAGTGAGTATGCAAATCAGCTCTTTCGGTTGTAGAAATCTGCTTCAAAATCGAGTTGCAATTCCACCCGAACAAACATTGCAAGTTAAATAAAAGCTTGTATTAGGTAAAATATACGTCTAAAATGATCGTCCAGAGTTTTCGTATGCTATTCCATCCGCGCTTGCTTGCCAAGTCCGTATTCTAGGCCAAAAGCGTATTTTATTCAAGAGAGCACTTGCATTGGAAGTCGAATTCATTCAAAGCAGTGAACTGGGCCGGGCGCGGCGCTCGCTTTTCCGCGCTGCGTTGTTCTGCTGCAGTGCCGAGTGTGAGATCGTGTCTAATGCACAGGAAAAACGCAGAAAACGCCATCTATCGGAATATCTAATGTGCAGTGCGGAATATCTAATGCTCATAATTATTTTTTTCTTTGTTTGTCACTATTTATCTACGCAATTATGTTTTGTCCCCGAATAAAACTTTTCTTTCTTTCTTTCTTTCTTTCATAAATTTTTGCATAATTCTAAAAAGAAGGATCAGACGAGGATTGCATGGGACGAGGAAGCTGACGCCGCGTTCGAGCAGAGTAAGGAGAGCCTAAAACGTGCCGTTACATTGTCACATGCGCTGGCGGACATCCCGCTTGCGCTCATGACTGATGCATCAGGCACCTCCGCCGGGAGCGTGCTACAACAAAAGGTAGGTAACATATGGAAACCTTTAGGCTATTTTTCGAAGACGTTTTCAGATGCTCAGAAAAGTTACAGTACCTACGATAGAGAATTATTAGCAATATACATGTCTATAGTTCATTTTAGAGATATTATTGAAGGCAGGAGATTAGTAGTGTATACAGACCATAAACCCCTAACGTCAGCGTTAACAAAAGTAGGCACAGCTAGAAACGCCTAGGAGAGCGAGACAGCTAATGTTCATTAGTGAGTTTACGAGTGAGATAGTACATGTGAGCGGTTCACAGAACCAGGTTGCTGGCGCGCTCTCACGTGTAGAAGCTATCGCTTGCCCTTCCTCCTTCCTTTGAACATCCTAAGATAAAAGGGGAACTTTTTTACTCAACTACCTTCTAACGGGAAAGAAATAAGGAAAATTACACTAATGAAATCGCAGCCGCCTTCTGGTTTGATTTATTATTTCCACGTCTTAAATATTCCTCTAAAGCTTTTGTATGGTACCTATTCCATCCACTTTTGCTTGACAAGTCCGTATTCTATACCAAGAGTGTATTATATTCAAGATTAGTATTCAATTAGGATTATGGATTTCTTTGGTCATATTGCCAGAAAAAGAGAGGAAAGAACCTTTAGTAGCTAATGGTCACTGGCACCGGTCTGAACAGGTCTGCAATCCTTGATGCAAAGAATAGACACAGGTGGCGAAATTAATAAAATACTTTTGCAATCGGGGAATCACGATCTTCAGCAATGAAGAACTCGATACGACTGGGAGGAGGATTCTATTCAAGAGAACACTCGCGTTGGAAGTCGAATTCATTCAAAGCAGTGAACTGGGCCAGCGCTCGTCTTTTCGCACTGCATTGTTCTGCTACAGTGCGAGTGTGAGATCGTGTCTCATTCGCAAGAAAAACGCAGAGAACGCCATCTATCGGAATATAAGAATAGTTATTTGTTATGCAAGGCTGCAAAGCTGTTATTGCCGCGAGTGTTGAAATTGAAACCTGAGCGAGCGAAGGTACCTAAGATGAGCGAAGTGAATGGTTCAAACGGATTCATACGTTCAAGACAAACAACTTTTCATCTCACTACGGCGAAATGCAAGCAAACCATTAAAATATAAAAATAATCATAGATAATTTTGCCCTCTCTTTCACGTATCTTTAAGACGTAAACATTACACTTAAATCCAAATCAAATAAACAAGAGAAGAGCACACATTTTAAAATTTAAAAAAGTTACATGCATCCCAGAGAATCACAATCATCATCGTGTTCGAAATTCAAATGACTTTTGCACGCTAGCGGATAAAATTGACTTTTGCACGCAGATTTCGCGGATACACGGAGCTTTTCCGAGCGAGTGAGGTAACAGTTATTTGTTATGCAAGGCTGCAAAGTTGTTATTTGGCGCGAGTGTTGAAATTGAAAGCTGAGCGAGCGAAGGAATCTAAGATTGAACCATGAGCGAAGCGAATGGTTCAAAGATAGATTCCTGAGCGTAGCGAAGCTTTCAAGACACGAGAAGCTAAATAATTTTGGAGCCATGCGGAACACACAACTTTTCACCACACTACAGCGAGGAAAATGGAAGTTCAAGAAAAACAATTAAAACATAAAAAAAATCATATTTAATTTTGCCTTCTATTTAACACATCAAATTGAAAACATTAACACACTCAAATCCAAACCAAATAAATACGAGAGAAACACACATATTACAAATATGGCCGTAATTTGTATTATCGTCGTGTATATTTTATCGTTGAGTTTTTCTTAAGCACTGTTATATTATATTTGTATTTGAAACTACTTGACACATTCGTTGTGAATGTGGGAGAATGGCATTCTGGGAAGGATTAGTTGGCCACTCGGAAGTATTTTCCATAACACTTGCTTTGGAAGTTATTGGGCGATGGGATCCGCACAAGATTATTTCGGCTTTATCTTCTTTAAAAACGCCAATAGTTTCGGTAAATTACTTATCGTCTCCAAATATTTATAACAAATCCTTTTTCGCTATAATGCAGGCTTTTAGCATTGAATAAATACTCCAAATTGGGTTTAACTATCTTGTTTCCATATTTCTATAAAGTAAGACAGAACCAATTTACGTTGTTTACGTGAATTGTGAAAACTTCCAACTTTTTAATTTTTTTTTTTTCTGGGGTGCGTTCAGAAATAACACTCTTATGTTCCAACTTTTATAACAAATAAATATTAAAGTTTGTGATGTATTTAATGTATTTACTAGTCAAAATATGTAAATGAAACTGAAATACTTACTATTATTATATATAAACATATTTAACATAAAATAAAGTGTAGAAAAATAAAAACTTAAAAATCTGTAACCACAAACCAGGTTTCTGGACGTGATATTGTGGGTGTATTTTTTTTTAAAAGAAGTATTCAAACGGACATATGATTTTAGCCAGCCAGACCAGATCGCCCTTTATTAGCGTGCGTTGATTGGTTATTCGAAGATTTATAGATTGATGAAATCAGTCACGCGTTGAAGGAGTTTTAAATATAAAAAAGTTACATGCACCACAGAGAATCCAAATCGTCGTGTTTGAAATTCAAATGACTTTTGCACGCGGACTTCCGGTTCGTGTCCCAAGATGGCCGCATGCGTTTAGGTTTAGTTGTTCATTATTTATTCATTTTAGTTGTTCAATGTGTAGTATTGATAGCGTATTGTGCAGTGATCTAACGTATGAGTGAATAGCTAATGAAGAATTCAACTTGAAGCGTTCATAGCCCTTCCTGGGTCAAGGCCCGATAGTCCGCGTGGTTTTTTGTAAATCGCTATCACTTTACAAAAAGCACGATTTTTTCAACTCACCGTACAACGTGGTATCAATCCTCTATCTAGTCGCCTAGTGCGATTGGCAACGAGACATTGGCAGTAATGGTCGCTTAACTGTGACCGGTTGCCATTTTTAAAAAAAATAGAATAGAATAGACTTTTGCACGCTAGCGGATAAAATAGACTTTTGCACGCAGATTTCGCCCTATAAACGGAGGTTTTCCGAGCGAGTGAGGTGAAAAAAAATTTACGTACCTACTATTAGCAATATTCGTACAATAATAAAATAATGCATTAAAAAATCTAAAACTTTCCGTTTTGCAACTTTTATGATAAAAAATGGGAATAGACTTTTAAATTTATTTTTTCCATACTTCCAAAACATGCATTGAAGTGTAAAAAGGTAAGCGCAAAGTTGAAAATGTACACTTGAAGTGAAACAAAAAAACCAACAACAATGATCACGTGTGACGCTTGTAACTTGGATCTTCTCTATACGACTGTTTCATAACTCCTTAATATTTTAGCCACTTGCAGAATCTCGTGTTTTGAAGACTCGGTACTTGGAAAGTTCCCAGCAGAGGGTCGATTTCACGTTACGTATTAATATGACACTTTTTGTGGACTTTTTTAAAATCCCTTTTTATTTTACTTCCAACTAATTTTACTGACTAGTCTAACGCAGTTTTAAATTCACAGCGTAAAAACATAGTGCTCGTCACGATATATTAGCAGAAAATCGAAATTTGTGTGACACGAATGAATTTATTTCTACACTAATGAAATTCGTTCGATTACGAATGAAGTGTAGGTGACACTAATGACGAACTTATTATATTAGATAACAAATACCTTCAGTTTCGCATATTTTTCTCTAGGTGGTTTCTTAAAAGCTAATGCAAAGCAATGCTAACGTTATAATAATAATAAGGTTAGGAATTAATAAAAATAGAAACAACATTTTGATTAATACTTTCATTTGTATCTTAGAACCTTTCCGAACGATTCATTTTCTACACTGCACCCTCTTGAAGCATTGTTTGGCCCTATGGTTGACTGGTAGAGAATGCCATTAGGCATTTGTACTGACTTTCGTTTTGTCCAATAAAGTTTAGATAAATAAATATTTAATATATTTTTTTTAATGATCAGTTTCTAAACATGCATATTCTCTCTCTCTTGTAATTAATTAGTATCTAGTAGATAATAAACCCTTAGGGCCGATTGTTCAATCACCAGATAAATTTATCTGCCAGTTAAAATTATAGCTTTCCTTTTCTCCCGTCATATACACGGCACTAAATTAGACAGGTACGAGTATCTTATATTATTTTAGATTGTTTGTTTAATGTTTAATTTATATTTTTTGTATTTCGTCTCATGACATTTTGTTGAATATGTTAATCTAGTTCATAATTACCTATAGTATTTTTAGTTTGTGACATATTATTTTCTTGTTTTCATTGTTGGTTTTTGTTTATTTTGCTAAACTGTGACTTTTGAATAGATTATTATTAATGTTATATAATTGAGTATACCTGACGATCTTTTTGTGAATCCATTCTATTTTATGTACGACATGTAAAATATTGTGTAATTTTCAAAGAGAAATAAATATATCTAATCTAATCTAATCTATAAAAGAAAAGTGACAGCCAACATTTATCTGACAGATATGTTTTATCTGGTGAATTTAATTATTTATTTATTTATTTATTTATTTATTGAAAAACAGGTTACATAACATTACAGTTTACACCAATGCGTCATGAACCAAACAACCTACTAATATACAAAATTCGGGATATGTGAGCAAAATTGTTTAATTGAATGAAATATACTAATACACCTTCCTAAAACAATCACATTAAAAATATTTTTTTACAAAAAAAAGGACCGAATTCAAAATAATCCATTTTTATAGGTATTTATATACTAACGTATTTCTGAGGTTTGGCACCGACTTCAATAATTGGTTCAAATATAATCTGTTCTTAACGGGCAATTTTTCGCTTTTTAGTTGTTTTTTTGAAGTCGGTTCTTTTTTTCTTAATTTTGTTTTTAGTTTTTTAGTGATACATATAAAATACTTATGGCGGAGTGATCGGGCAGGTCTTCAAGGCATGCATCTCGTTTGAGTTATCCCCTATCTCCTAACCGTTAAGGAGTTATACCTTCTATCACCAGCTCAGCATAGGAAGATGATGACTCAGACGCAAATTAAAACGTTGTTCATTCAAGATTAGGTTGTCCCAAGATTATAAAGCTGTTCGTTAACAAATTCATAATCGCGGACAAACACACATATATGCAGGTCAAACTGTGAAAACCTCTTTTTTTGCAGTCGGTTAATATACTAGAAAGAAAGAAAGAAATACATTTATTCGCGACGAGACATAAAACATAATTACATAAAAAGGTGTGACAGAAATTATAACAAGATAAAATAAATCAAAACAAATAGCAACTATATTTATGGCTGTGCCACGAAAAGGTCCCACCTCAGCAAGATGCTAGCTCGGGAGCCAGCGCTGATCTTCCGGTGGGACCATAGGTGGCGCCACGGAGAGCTGCGCGCACGAGCGCTAATCGCGTTTAGGATGCGTGATCCTGAACGCACCCAAGCGCTGTCAGTGTCACGTCAATTCTAGAGGCATAACCTAAATAAAAAATGCGATATTTGCGTCGTGAGCACAGCTCTAAAATAAGATAAAACTAATAACATTATATACACGGACACGAAACAAGAAAAACTATAAAATAAAATACCAGAATGACAACTCAATAACAAAAAAAACAATCAAACAATGTTGCCAAAAATACTAAATGATAACTACTGAATTAAGTGAACTCAACTACTTACTACGAGTATTAACACTATTAACAAAGGGAATATGGATAAAACAAAACAAAAATGACGCCATCACACAAATGGGACATACAATTAAGGTAGGTACTACCATTAAAAACAGCTCGTATCTAGTCTCAAAGTTCCTTGTTTTAGTTGATGTTGTAAAATAAATTTCGTAAGCTTAAGTTTAAAATTGGTGTAATTTTGCAGGTTCCTTATTGGTGGAGGGATGTTATTCCAACATTTGGTGGCGACATATCGGAAACTACCTTTGAACGCAGCTGAGGCGTGTTGCGGAGTCATTAGCTGCAAGCTACATTGGCGGGTTCCACGAGTTCTGTGGCTGGAGAACCATGACAACTTCTCATACAGATATGATGGCGCTTTGTGCTGTATTACTCCAAAGAGCAAACATGCCAAGTGGAGTTTACGACGGTGTTGCATTTTAAGAATATTGTGGTCATTCAGAAATGGTGTGACATGGGCCCTCAATGGGATGTTAAAACAGTAACGAGAGCAGGCATTTTGGACACGCTGGATGAGCCTCTTTGTTTTCGCAAGAAGACGTGGACCAATCACTGTATCCATATAGTTCAATACTAAAACCTTCTCCTACTTAAAACAAGTACTTTTGTGAAAACCGCATCAAAATCGGTTCACGCGAGTAAATCGCGGACAAACATACATACATACATATACATACAGATCAAACTGAACCTCATTTTTTTGAACTCGGTTAAAAATACGATCGTTAAAAGTTTTTACGTACAATTTCGTTATTCAAAAAATAATATTTTTCATTCGTGTGCAATTGTATTTCATTAGTGTTACTTGAAAATCGACACGAATGAAGCAACACGAATGAAGTTTTGAACAAAATGTTAAATTTAAATAGTAACGGAACTTTCCAGAAGCTGCCGCAAGGACACAAAATAATGCGTACACATACTTCCTTATTATTGCATATTCGATTAAACCTCTAGTTAAAATATTTATTGCTATACCACTTTGAACACGAATGATTGGTTTTTTGTCTAATGCACTGAAATTCAAGTAAATATAAATTTCTCACCATAATCCGAGCGCACACATCGGCCATCACCAAACATTCGTGGGCTACCGGGGCCCCTCTGTGACTCGCGGGGGAAGGAATTTCACTAACTTAAAGGTTAATACTTGTTTGTGTGCATTTTGTATACTCGACACTAATGATGGTTCATTTCTGTCTATGAAATGAAACCTAAAGAAATCGTATGATTCGTTTTGAGACTTTAAACCTATAGATGCCGGTTGGTTTTATTGTTATTCTCGCGTAACCGAAAGACAAAAGATTACAGTTTCCTCAAGTGCATTTTTTTTAATTCACGTTTATTTATGAATAGTCAGGTTTGTGACCATTACCACGAATGAAAAATAGACACAATTTTTGCAAATACTCAACAATATAACATAATCGCATAATCTTTATTGTTGTTACTGATAAAGAAGTATCATTATCATTATTTCTTGTACAAATTATTACGGTTTTTGCAATATTATAGCAATTATTTCACAAACCAACTTTTAACGTTACGTCTGAAATCGACCCCAGAACTGTATATAAACAGTTTGACGACATATATAAGTTCCTTACTTACATTAACAGAGAGAAGAGAAATCTATAGTAAAAGTCTAAAATTTTATTTTAAATCAGGTTTCTATAGAGAGGGTGGAATACCTAATGACCCAAAGCGAAGAATAATAATATTTAAGATTTTTTTTAAGTATTATTTTCGATAAACTACTTACTGTTGAGTTTCTTCCGGCTTTCTTCAGAGGCACTTTTAGAAGTCAGATTCACAATCAGACTTATTTTCACAATCAAATTATTTACTAATTATAAAACGGTATAAACTCACGTAAAAATTGTCAGGAACGGCCCGACATGTTTCGAACTCATTTGGAGCTCTTCATCAGGGGTATAGCTATCCGTGCTGCTACGCGACTCGCGACCCACGTACCCGAACCGGGTCGCGAGTCGCGTAGCAGCACGTACCCGACCCGGGTCGCGAGTCGCGTAGCAGCACGTACCCGACCCGGGTCGCGAGTCGCATAGCAGCACGTTCCTGACAATTTTTACGTGAGTTTATACCGTTTTTATAATTAGTAAAGATGTCTCACGATAGTTAATGTTATTAACATTATCAAATTATTTCAATAAATTTTGATTCATTTCGTTTCGTTTCGTTGTTTCATTTCGTATCATTTCATAGGAGCCGTTCAGCGCCTTTATATTGATAAAATTTTCTTTCTTCTGTCATTCCGATAGTTGGACATTCAAAGATACTTTTTACCCAATAACGGTAAAGAAAAAAATTACACAAACGCAGTTCCACCGTGTTGTTAAGAATAATTGTCTGTTATTCATTTTTAAATTTTTCTTTGTTGTTGATCTTGATAAGGGTTTAATTTTCTGTTTATGTATTATGTATATGACGTATGATATCTTCTCTTTGTGATGGAGTATTAAATGTCTTTTTTAATTGCATCCAACAAGGCGCCATTTCCAAACAAACTATCTCTAAAATGAATTCCCACACAGATTTCATTACGCTCCAATGTTATTTCACTTTACGACAAAAAAGTCAAACTCACGCACACACCAAAATCCGGGAAAAATATATCTTTTTGGCAACAGGCCAGCGTCACGTAAAAACAAATAAATTATTCTTTTGCGTGGAATACAGAGTTTTTGTCACGTGCCCCGATAAAATATTGTGATAAAAAATCTAGTAGAGATACGAAACGGCAAATTCTATGTGGGATTGTTATATCCTCTATTTCGCATTATTTCGGTTTGTTCATGACCATAATCACTGACATATTATATCGCTTTTGGCTAATGATGCACATTAAACGATATTGTCAAGTTTACTTGTTTTTAATTATAAGTAGGTGGATATTATCACCTAAAGATCAGCGCTGTCTCTCGACTCGAGCTAGCATTATGCTGAAATGGGACCTTTTCGAGGCAAAATCATAATTCCGCACTCTAATGTTTGTCACTATTTATGTAGGTAAGTAATTATGTTCTGTCCCCGAATAAATGTCTTTTTTTCTTTCTTTCATTGTTTCTTTCTTTCTTTCTTTCCTTGTTTCTTTCTTTTTTTATTTCTATCATTCGCACTTTAGTGATATAACTATCAAATTTAAATGTTACGCCTATACAAATATAATATTAGTACATTAGGTAAAATCAAAATCAAAAATCAAAAATCGTTTATTTGCAGTTACAAGTAATTATAAGCTACAGGATGTTGATGCATTGGATAAGGTGCTGTGTAACTTGCCGATTAGGCGTGCAAATTTAATTTCCTGATCCATGCATAATACACATTATACACAAAATCGGTGCTCAGAAATTTTGAATTACTAATAACATTGACATATTCACATAAAATCATTCCATTACATTGAAATTATCATTATATTACATTATTAGTTGTCAGATTAGAAGGATAGAAATATTAATATTTATCATATTCACATTCACATAATATCATTTAGGTACAGTCAACTAATTTGATTTCTAGGCCACTATAGAACCTTGTCACAATGACAATGATATGAGATTGCAAGCGGCTTTCATATTGACGTTCACTGTGACAAGGTACGAAATGGCCTAGGAATCAAATTGGTTGACTGTACATATTACCTAAATTGTTCAAGTAAAGAATTAGAACATTAAATAAAGATAACCCTTTAATTCAACATGATTTATATGTATAATAATAGAGTTATCTATTTAATACATACAACAATTAAAAAATCGCTGAAAAGCGTCATCAATCAGCATTATAGTGGCAATATCTCTGACACAAGTCATTAAAAACTTCGAATAGAGCCCCGGCTTTGTTCTAGTTTAGTTTTATTTATTTTGTGCGCAACGTGCACGGAAATATTGGTGTGACATTCGTCTGACAACCCGTTCTGTATAAAATTAAATAAATACTAACACAATACACGTGGAACAGCCGGGATTGACGGATTCTTGCGTGAGTGCATTTGCGTCCCAAAAATCCGTCGGTTGGGTGTGGCGCAGGACCAACAATGGTCACGTTTATTAGGCCTAACGGAAATAACACCACTTTGCGCAACAAGCGGCGCGGCGAGCGGTTGAGCGAGAGATCCGAGCGCGGCGGCATAACGAGAGAGCGAGACACACGTACCTACATCGCAGCCGCTGCCGCTGTCGCTCAAAGTCTTCATCTCCGTAAGGCTGACCTTTGGTACGGAACCCTAAAATGGTATCTACCCGTAATGAATTCACGAAACCTTCTTTTCTGCTTCAAAGAACTTGTTACCTTTGAATTACTTATTTCATAAAGAACTCTAATTAGTTGAAACATTTCTTTATCCTAAGAAAATGTCGAAATACCGATGTTTTCACAAGCGCCTTTGAATACGACTGAGATTTTTCCCGTTTGTATCATCCTACTGAAATTCCGTTTGAATAAAAATTTCCACCCTTGGAAACGTCGTGACAGAGAAATTCATTGTTCTTTTTTTTATGGAGCCTTATTTCCGTTTTCCGGGTTGCTGTTTCGTGTAAAAAATCAAAGTCCCCATTTGGGAAAGTGGTTGGCACATTTAAGGGTCATTCTTTTTGTTGAAGGAATATAATGCGGACACAAATATTTAAATGCTGAAAAACCTTGAAACCCCATATCCTTACCTCCTCATTAACTCCATTTAATATACCTACCTTAATAGGTATAAAAGGCATAATATATTAATTGGTCCCAAATACATATGACCCGTGCTAACAGCGCACCAGCCCCGCCTTCCGCTTTTATTAGCAGAGCGTTTTTAGCCTGTAGCGTTTATAGTCAGAGTGGCATAGTTTATATATTTTCAATCGGCTTTAAAAATAGGAAACAGGTTAATACTACTAATACTATTTATTTATTTCTTGAAAAACAGGTTAGGTACCTACATAACATTACAGTTTACACCAATGCGTCATGAACCGAACAATGTTTATTTTGACGGCGAAACGGCGTGGCCCCGTTCTTCCAATACGCTAATTAGATCATTTCGTCATCGCATTGGCTTAGTTTTCTTTAATTATCTCATCACTCCTTACGGCCAAGCCACGATTTTGCGCGACCAGTGGCAGCGACAGCGGTGAGCGGCGAGCGGCAAAAAAAATCATACCGATGTATAAAACATGCCACGAACCGCCGCGCGCGGTGCTGCTCTTAGCGGTTTTAGCCGAGCGATTGTTGAGCGATGTACCGGCAACTAGGAAAGATACCACGACTTTAAAGCGGCGCGTGCGGCAGTTCGCGCGGACTAAAGATGGGCGATTTGTACTGGTAATGTTCTTTCCCCATATATTTACATCGGGAACGTTCTCAAGAACGGCACATCTCTCCGCGGACGGATAACGCGGTGTACGTGGCATGCTTGCCGCCTCGCGCGTCCTCCGCAGCGCCGCCCGCCACTAAGACCGAAGTCGTAGTCGGACTGCATTTAAGCGTAAACAGAGAAGATAAATAAAAAAGGTATTGTTGTCTATTATTTATTCATCTCAGTGTTCTCAGTATTTGTAGTCCTTGCCGAAGTTGGATTTGTCCGCAGCAGACGAGCTCTCCATACCTCGCTCGTACTTTCCTTGTGCTGCTAAACCGTTTGCCTGTGGAGAAAAGGGAGTCTTAGATCAGAACTAACTTCGTGATTCATGATCATGATGCTTTGTAATAAACGAACAAGAAACTACTCTCTGCACGAGAGCACCAGACGCGCTGTAAGAGAAGAATGGCGCCGTGTTGTTAGGCTTGCCACACAAGGACTGACAGGCACGATAAACCTATCAAAGTAGGAAAAGTTAAGTTTAACACATTTTTTTGCAGTCACACTAGATGGAAGAAGGTATATTTTCTGATCGCTACTAGTGTTAGCAACTTAGCATGCATAATTTGATGGGCCTTTTTACAAACTCTGCATGAGTATTAGTCCCTTTTTGATTCTTGCTAGCCCAACCTTCTAGAATGAACCCTGTTCAGAATTAAATTGACTCCTATTTGCTACTGTAATCCTAGTACTCACCTTGGTTCTCTTCAACAGCTCAGCCTGGGCCTTCGCCACATTTTCATCCTTGCCAGCCCAGGTTTTCCACACTGAAGCCTGGAGAGCACGACCGTAACTGAAGGTCAGGGTCCAGGGTTTCTTCAGCTGGACTCTGTTGATGGCATTGAGGTTCACGGTAGCCTCTTCTTCAGACTGACCGCCGGAAAGGAAGACAATGCCTAAAATGTGGATACGTTTTTGCATTAGCGTGAACTCTGACATTAATATAAATTGTGTATTTTATAACAAAAAAACAGTTTTCTACAAAAAACACAATCTAACCATTACATAGTTTCTATGTATCAATCTGCTGACAAAGTATGTCTTACATATTCGATCCCTATCATAATTAGTTACCTACTATTAGTTTTTGTTTGAGTGAGTGGACGATTTTCATGCGTATAATAATCACTCTTCGGTAAAACCAAAAGAGGGTTTGAATTTTTTTCTCAAACATGCAATGAAATGTCGCCATAACGGGCGTTATAACAAGCTTTGAAGTATCACGTTTGGGGCGGAACAACTGGAGAGTACTGTAAAGAAATTTCATATAAAATTTACGTTCTAGTAGGTCGGGTAGAATTTTTTTAAACACGGCGTCTGTGTTCATGAACAAACTAAACAGCTGAATAATATTTTTTTTGAGTAGTGTGTTTTTTATTTGCACTATACATGCCTAGCCTTGAAAAGGGGTTGCCGGCTTCGTATCACTATCCGGCCTCTCCACGATTCACCGTCTATACCTACTCACCCGGCAAGCCCTTCTTTCCCGGCATCTGCAGTAATGTACTATTCCTCCGCATGGACGAAATTACATCTTCTAGTATTCTATTTATAGGTATAGCTTTAAAGTTATTGTCACGAACCTGGGACTGCGGCTGGAACTCCTCTCAGTAAAGCAGTAACGGAGGCGACGGCGATTTCTTCCGGCGTGGCTTTCTTCTTAGCTTCCTGGCCCGAAGTTACCTGGTAAAGCAGTAAAAAATATAATGAGGTTACGTAAACAATTTGGCACGTTCGGCTGTTCATAATAGGTATTTTTTGCCCAAAAGCTACAAGGCGACGCCGCCAGCATTTTTGACGATATTGTTGACTGTATGATACTGCAACTGCCGGCGTTGCGGAGAGCGGCGGCCATAGGAGTGAGTGAGACGGCGCGCTCGGACCTTCCGCTCACACGTATGGCCGCTCAGCGCTCAGGTGGTCGCGCAAAGTCGTGACTACGTAAGCTGCGGAGCTACGGACATGACATGACTATTGGACGGTTGCTACGCTACCTAGTTGTTGTTATCGTAAGACTGTACAATCAACCGTCAACGAGCTGAATAAAATATCATAAAATACTACTGCGACTCTGATTTAACCATTATTTTATGGGCCCAGCACGCCAAATTTTCTGTCTCAAATTGAACGGGCTTGAGGATTACTTATCATGTAAATTATTATTAAGGCAATAAAAATGTTACTAATTCGAGAATGACGCGGAATGTAGATAACAGAGTGTGGATGAATCCCGCTTTAGGCATATTTCTTTTTTACTTCTTTTTATAGACCAATACACACACCAACAACACTCACCATGTTTGGTTTTATAAGAGTCCCTTCCAAGAATACGTGATGATCGTTCAACGCCTTGTATAAAGCTGCTAGCGCCACTTCTGTGACTTTCTGTGCTCTTACGATGTCATGATCTCCTAAAACACAGACACATTTGTAAATTTTCAGATATCAAATAAATGACGATAAAAGTTTTAAGTTCGGCAAGTTTGTTGTTTGATACCCAGACTTGTTTTTTAACATATAATTTAAAAGAACACTATATAGAGTGACTGTACATTAGATAATACTTCTATAGTTCTGTAGATTAGACATGAGTCTGTTTGCAAATCAACTTAAGAATTTGATCAAAAATATTGTGTTCTAGCATAATTTGAGGGAGCATTGCCATTTTGCAGTGTCACTCATATTTCACCAATGACGGTGGTCCCTTAGCAAAGCGTAAGCGTATATTCATGTAGTTCCATCGTATAATAAAGCTAACTCACCGTCTAAAAGCACATCAGGCTCCACAATAGGAACTAAACCCTCGCTCTGACAGACAGCCGCGTATCTTGCAAGAACTGTGGCCATGTCGTTGATGGCCTGTACTGACGGGGTGTTCTGGCCAATCTTGAGAGGACACCGCCATTTGGCGAAGCGGCAGCCATGTTTCTTGTAGGCAGCGCATCGCATATTGAGGTCGTCAAGACCTGTAAAAAGATAGATTATTTTTACTCCTGCATTCATATAAAGTCAGTAGTTGTGAGTTTTCTCATGTCGTAACCTTTTTTGATTCGGTACTCTAGCCTGTAGCATACCATCCACACCAGTAAATTGTCAGCTCGAAATAGGTAGTTTACAATAAATTAACACTTTACTTTAGGTGCTTTACTTTACAGCAAAAAATATCGTTTGGTGGTAGATTGTGAAAATTCGGAATTATAATTAGGCATCGGATTCTGATAGCACGGTAAGACTTTAGAGAGCTATGGAGCTGATATTATTAACATAACAATACAATTCATACTCATACTCATCAGTGTATTTTTGCTTAATTTTAATTTTATAGTCAAGAACAAAGTAAAAAGAATAAACAAAGACCTGTTTTGTGTAGGCATTGTTTTTTTCGTGATCATAAAATACGTAAATATTTGCGACTCTTTTCATGTTTTCTGGAGTAAGTTGGGTTCCATGTATATTGATCGAATATCCAGTTACGAATAGAAATGCATGGTATTGACAACTTAAATAGTTAAACCAGGAGTTTGTAATATTGTAAAAAAAAATATTTACTTTATAATTTTAGTCACTTAATGCTTGGCAATGTTAACCACAATAACCATAAGGGCAGTTTGGAATGAAATAAATGAATGAGTATGAATTGTATTTTATTATTAATATTGGCTCCATTGTTCTCTAAAATCTTACCAAATACCGTGCTATCGAAAGTACGATGCCTATAATTATAATGGTTTCCAATAAATTTACTTGTATAAGTAAGATCAGCAACACAATACAAATATAGCAAAAATTATGTTTAATGTTTGTAAGAACTTTATTTTATAACTCATTAAGTATTTTAATAGACAATAAGGCGCCTGTTGAATTGTTTAAATATCTACATTAGATCAAACTTCACGAGGAATAGGTTTAAACTTAGTTCACAAAGCACAACTTCGCTGTACACTGCTAAGACTACAAAGTTTGTCTCCTGCTCTTGCTACTTGAAAGTTAGTTTCTGATACATTTCCGAATTTAAACTTGTAGTCCATTGAATGAGTCCCTCCAAGGGGGGTCTAGAGTGCGTGAGTTAGTAACGTAAGATGTTTCTTCGGAAACATGTCAAGAGTCCCTAGGTAATAAACATACTAAAACCCCGGGACACTAGGAGGAGCCCCGGAGTGGGGGGAGGGGGGGAAAGGGTCCATTTTTTCATTTTTCGCTTAAATCTCAAAAACGGTACATGTTAGAGAAAAACTTTCAAGGAAAAGTTGAAAGGCCATAAAATTATCTACAAGTTGTACCTAAATATTTTTTTTCTATTCGCAGCCGTTTTCGAGCTACATCCCAAAAGGTCAAGTTGCGTAACTACCCTAATATAATATTTTGACAATCGATTCCTCCTAAAGGCTTCCATGGAGGAATGTGTTTACTTTACCAATTATAGACCTAATTAAGAGCAATCTATCAGTACCGGTCACAAGTTGCACATTTGAGTTTTTTGGAAGAAAGAAATATTTTTTGATCGATCGATGTGATAAACATGGGTATGTAGTATGGGGAAATTGTTTGAGCCAAATCATTTTTTACTGTGTGTAACTCAGAAACGGTAGGATATAGGAAAAAAATATTGTGGTACAACTTGTAGATAATTTTATGGCCTTTCAACTTTTCCTTGAAAGTTTTTCTCTAACATGTACTGTTTTTGAGATTTAAGCGAAAAATGAAAAAATGGACCCTTTCCCCCCCTTCCCCCACTCCGGGGCTCCTCCTAGTGTCCCGGGGTTTTAGTATGTTTATTACCTAGGGACTCTTGACATGTTTCCGAAGAAACATCTTACGTTACTAACTCACGCACTCTAGAACTTTTTATTCAATGGACTATTGGATCTTATGGTCGTATGTTATTATAATGTCATTTAACGATTTAATACTATTTCAACCAATGGCAACTTGCGTTTATCGCCTGATAAATAAGTGACAAGGCATCTGTCACACACACTCGCATTTTGTCAAAACGTAACGCATTCTTTGTCACTTATTTATCGCGTGATAAAACCAACCATCATTGATATTTTAATGCACTACACGGGCACGTATTTGAATATAGAAAATTAAAACAATTATCTACAGTTGAAATATCTGTTAAAATAACAAATACGGTTAAAATGGACGTATTTATGCAAAAGGGGACCAGCCCACAATATAAAAACGTTTACATTGAATTCTTTAACCATAGTGCTTCCCTTGTGCATAAATACGTCCAAATATCGAACGGTCTTAATGGTCGAATTTTAAATAACTGAAGTATTATGGAATGGTTTATATAATTAGCGAATACTTCCTTAAATTTCGAATGACGGAATATACCTTAAAATTAATATCGAAAGTCTATATTACCAAATAATGCGGTCAAGAACTTTATTTTGGGCCAGTTTCAAATTAGCTCCTAAACTAAAGTTCTCATCTGTACCTACCTACACCTACAATAGTCGAATAAGTACTTAAATGTTGAAAATCTGAATATCTGAGAGAAATATCGAACAATTATTACATCGATGGTTAAAATATCGAATGTGTTTCGAATGGTTTAAGTTAAAACGCTAGATTTTGAAAACCGTAATTTGTCAATGCAACTGCTCCGGCGCTGGGGGTCGTGCAGCACCATCGCCCTACAAATCCCAGTGCAGTCCGAGATTTGTTGGTTGTCTTCGTCGACCAGCCTCAGCCGCTTTAGCTCGCCCATTTGCTGTGGTTCGTTCCAGCGGACGAGGGCTGTCCTCCCTCCACGACTCCGGGTTTGCGAGAACACTCTAGGGGACTAGGGGTAGGGCAGACAAGAACACGTGGAAGTAGAGTATTCTGATTCGGGTTACACTAACAACAGGACCACATTTCTGTCCAGATTGATGCCAGGAATTATGTGCTTCTTGAGAACCGCAATAAAAGTTATTCCATCGTCTCCTTGGTACACTGTCTTGTCTAACAGAATAAAAGGATAGAAAAGGTTCTCTTTTTTGCATTTCGCAAAAGCCGTGTGAAAACTGTATTTTATTGATTGATTGTTTAACATTGTGTTGAATTTTGTCGTGGAGCATTACTTCCGAGGACTGCGTGTGCGTCGCTACGACTGGCTATTAACGCGCTTCGACTTTGCCCAAACAAAGACTGAAGGCTAGCAACCAAATGTATGCCAGTCTTGGTCTTGACTTTATTATGTAGGAGGTTTACATTAGTACATTACCCTGAGTAGTGACTTCATCCTCAGACAGGAACAGCGGGACCACATCCCTGTCTAGCTTGATGCCAGGGATGATGCCTTGCTTCTTCAGGACATCGACGAAGGGAGTTCCATCGTCAGTCTTCTGGTACACTGTCTCGTCGAAGAGGATTACTGCTGATACGTGCTCCGAGAGATCCTGGAAAAATATATTCTGTTGTAGGCATCTATACTATCTAATTATCTAGTGAAAGAGGTCCTGATGGCGGGAAAAATCTTAAGTTAAATTAAAAGACCACATGCCTGTCGAAATAATATGTTCGCGCAGTGGCGGATTTACCAGCAGGCTGAGTAGGCTTGAGCCTAGGGCAGCAGATTTTTGGGGTGGCAAATTTGGGGACCTTTTTTGCTATCTTATATGAATCAAAAACATTTCTGCATTTTTCTGGTATTTTCCCTCTCACTTGTCATTGTGTCACTATGATATTTACATCCGCACATTCAATATACCCCGCCTAGGGCCTGCAAATATTCGAACATTTTAGGTATTCGAATATTCGTTTTTTTTTTCGCAGATATTCGAATTATTCGAATACTATTCGAATAGTTGAAATTATTTTTAAAAAGTATTATTAAAAGTAGCTTTTTTTAAATTTCAGTGGTAAAATTAAACGAACAGCATTTCGTGAATACCTAAACATACGGTGACGACGACAATCCAAAGCGAAATCGACGATAAACGTAGCACCCATGACCGCAAGGACGTATCGAAGAGCAAGGAGCAGTACGTGTTGTTCTGCAGGGACCTTACATTACAAGCTTTCGCAAAAACACTTTAAGAGGATCTCGTTCTCGAGCCATCTGGCTGGGTCAAGGGACAGCTACAGAAGGTTTCACTTTGGACACAGGGTTTATCGTTAGTACTTAGATTTAATTTCGGAAAGAAATCTAAGGTGCTATCGCCACTAACTCTTTCTGTGACTTTCTGTAGTTCCACCACGTTTAAGCCTTCTGGGGAACTTAGTTTAGGGTTGTCAATGTACAGAATATCAGAGCTTCAGGCCAGGCAGAACCACAGAGCCCTGAAATAACTTACTCAATCCCTATCAAATTCTGCGGACCAGGAGAAGAAGACTTATCATTAATATTCACATGCATACATAGTTCTAAAGTTAGTTTTATGGATATATTGATTATTTACGTTAGTCTCAAATTTTATACATACCCTATTTTGCCGAAGTGAAAGAATAACATTGAATTTCTTACATTTTTCATTAATAAAAAAAGTATTCGAATATTCGAATACCGCATACGGTAGTATTCGAATATCAAAACGAGTCGAATATTCGTACTATTCGAATATTCGAATATTCGAATTGCAGGCCCTAACCCCGCCTTATTCATCGTACATGATTGAACTTTGATTAACTCAGAAATATACCCAAAAACTATTTCACGTGCAATAAAATGTAGAGGCAAGGGGTGGCTTTAACGGTGTACCTTTAAACTTTACAACGTTGTACCTCTAAGGTATACTTTGTCTAAGGTGTACCTTGAAAATGTGTTAATCCACCACTGTGTTTGCGGCCTCATTACGCCAAACGTCAAATATCAACCAATTTTTGTATAGAAATAGTTAAACATGAAAAAAAGGGAGAGTTGCATGCACAAAGCTGCCTCTAATCTTAAGTACATCGTTTTAAGTTGCTAGGCTTTTCCGCAGTTTAAACACTCATTTTCGCAATAATTTCTACAACCTATGCCCTTCAGGGTCCTAAAGTGATGTCCCAAACATCTCAAATCCGTAGCATATTTGGGTAGCATGGACCCAAAATACCGCGAGGATCACGAGGCACCGGCGATAACACGGCAATTTGCAAAATGCCTGTGGTCCAAATAACAGAGATACTTTGTCCTGCTCTGTTATTTGGACCACAGGCATTTTGCAAATTGCCGAGTTATCGATATACCTACCGGTTGGTTCAACCAATACAGATTACTATTTTAATTTTTTAGTAAAATGTTTCAAGAACGTTTTTTATTTAGCTTCTGACTTGTCTAGTAGTAACTTGCATGGTTGGTTTGATCTTAAAGAGTTTAAATACCCGATAGCAAGCATTAGAAATAATCATGTGATAAAACTCTGTTTTATTTAACATTGGTAAATACTTATAATATTATTTTTAATTAGTATATTCAGGATTTTAGTAAATATCCTACAGAACTAATATCTACATGTTTACATCTACTACAATTATGAAATGAAATGAAATGAAATGAAATGAAATCATTTAATTCGAGTAACAGGGTGACTCATATTATTGGTTAGTACACATCTATATCTAAAGTGTTAGTAAAAACATTACATACAATTACACAGCATAAGCGCTTTTTGACACATGCTGCTCACAGCAGTGTCTTATGTAAGGGCAGTCAAACCTATCCCCAATCGAGCGTAGGATGGGGTTGGGGCTGGCCCGCACCCTGCGCACCAGGGATGTGCAGCGTTTGCGCGTGGTCGCATAGAAACAGTCGATGCCTGCCTCCACAAACATCCCTGATGCGCTACAGAAGCGGGGCAGCCCCACCAGCACCCGGAACGCGTTATTATATTGGACCCGGAGAGCCCCGTAGGTCCGTTGCGTAAAATACCTCCACAAACTACACGTGTATAGGGAAGTACAGTATGCTTGGAACAGAGTCACTTTAACTTCCCTAGTACAACGAGAGAACTTACGGGCAATCATGTTAGCCCTGACCGACAGGGCCCTCCGTTCCCGTTCTATGTCCATATTGTCCTTCAGATCAGACGTAACAATATGGCCTAGATATTTGAAGCTCTTTACCCTTTCTAATGGACTGCCATTAAGATTAATTGGAGGAACTTCCAATATCCGGTTACAAGACGGTTCAAACACCATGTACTTGCTTTTGGCCACGTTGTATTTAAGACCATGTTTAATGGCGTACTCCTCACATACATTCAACAGTCTGCGTAAGCCGCACGCTGAAGCGCTGAGCAAGACCATGTCATCCGCATAGCTTATATTATTTATGCAAACTGAATCAATATGGCATCCGACATGCATCTTGCTCAGCTCCTCAAGAAGCTCATTTATATAGAGGTTAAAGAGTATGGGCGAGGTTAGCCCGCCCTGCCTTACACCACACTCCAGCCTGTATGGCTCTGACAGACTACCCGACCATCTAACCCTATTGACCTGGTTTCCATACCAATATTTGAGGATCTTAATTATTACAGTTGGCACTTTAATGTCATGCAGCTTTTCCCATAAGATATTATAGGAAACCAGGTCAAAAGCCTTAGATAAATCAAGGAAACCAGCATAAACCGGAGTTTTTCTATCCACGTAATACTTGACAGTATGCTTAAGGCACAGTATCGCGCTTTCAGTGGATAACCCGGGGCGGAAGCCAAACTGGTTATGACTGAGTTGCACATATTTGTTAAGCTGTGCGTTAAGCATACTATCAAATACTTTAGCTATAACGGTAGCAAGAGATATAGGTCTATAATTACTGGAGTCTGACAAATCTCCAGTTTTGTTCTTGACTACCGGTATCACAATAGTTTTTAGCATATCCTCCGGCAAGTAGCTGTGTCTGACACATAACGTAAAGAACATTGCCAATACTGTTGAGATATGAGGACCCCCATTTAGAAGATGCTCGATGCTGAGTCCATCCTGCCCCGGTGATTTACCCCTAGATATTGACTTGATAGCCTTAGATACCTCTTTTGCGGTGTAACCAGGTCCAAGTTGATCAGTGTTGTTCTCAGCATCGATCACCTCGATTATACATTATAATATCTAAATTAAATTGCTTGTCTCACAAGTGGCATTGATGCCTACATTTAACAATGGCACTCTATTTATTAACCTGTCTTCAGAATAGATAATGTCACCTTATTTGTGTGTGCTAATCTATCATATTGTACGAATGGAAGCTATATCGCCATTCAGAATAGATAATGTCACCTTATTTGTGTGTGCTAATCTATCATATTGTACGAATGGAAGTTATATCGCCATTTAGATAATGGTAAATAATGGAAGAAGCTCTCTAAAGACCTGAACTGTATCAAGGCTGTTTAGCCCTCGCTACCAGTGAGTGGGACTTTGTGTGGGAGTACAACCCGCTAATGGGATTATCTCTGCGCCACAGGAGTGATGGAGGAGCAGTAATAGCGCAGAATACTTAATAGTATTACATACAGAATGGACACGCACACCCCCGCACCGAATTGAGCTACCTCACCCCGCAAGGGCACGGAGTTGGCCGGGAGTTGGCTACGTAGAAAATTTCGAAAGGGTTGCTTGTGTACCTACTGTGTATATGGTTATAGGCGGGCATTAACTCGTGAAATAGTGATGGTGTTGGTAATGATGATGATGGTGTGTGACTGGTGATGATAATGATGATGATGGTGATGAATATGGTGGTGACTGGTGGTGGTAGTGTTGACGATGATGATGATGATGAATATGGTGGTGACTGGTGGTGACGAAGGTGGTGTTGGTGATGATGATGATGATGAATATGGTGGTTACTAGTGGTGGTGGTGATACAGCCTTTATTCAGCTTAAATTAGCGGTATAAGGGTTGAATAAGCGCTTAATTATTTAGCTTGCGTGCTGCTTGGGCTTAACTTACGTTAGTAGTAAACAGGACCTGCCTGTACCGCCGTCTGTTGTTCTCAGTGTTCTCCAAACCGACTCCGGCGAGAAGTTTACCGATGCCCGCTGAAATAAGAGGTAAGTACACAATTAGGCATAACCACAAAATCATACTAAGTACGGAAGATACAAAAAAATGCAGGCTGTTGAAGTGTTGAGTTTCTTTCTCAAAAGTTGTCTCCTCTTGAGAAATGTCGGCAGATTTAGCCTAGTCATTGAATAAAGTTAATTATTTCTCTCTTTTGATATTTTCAAAAGCCGCATGAGAACTGAATTTTATTGGTTGTTTGCTCTGAAAAATAGATTTCTTAGTTAACAGTAGCCCAATACATACATATCCACTTTATTGTACACCTCAAATACACAGGGATACAACATGAAAGATATACAGAAAAAAAACAACAGAGGTAAAGAACAGGTGGTGTTATCGCTAAATAGCGATTTCTTCCAGACAACTTTAAGGTAGCGAAGTAGGTCAAGAAAAGTTTGAATTGAACTGAGTAGGTGTGTAGGTGCCCAAATGTTAGCTGCTAGTTTCATAAATCGAAGGATTGACAAACTGAGGATATATATATATTTAGCATAATTTTGGTTACTACTAAGCACAATTTGGTTATTTCTCATGTAGTTAAACTAGTTGAGCAATTTTTATTTCGGTGTGTGTGGAATACGCGCGTGGGCCGTGGTAACGTAGGTACCTAATCCACAACGCGAGCGTGGCTTTATAAATAAACTAACCCACGCCGCGCGCCGGGGGCCTATGATGGTTGCGTTTATCACATGATAAATAAGTGACAAAGCATCTGTCACTCACACTTGCATTCTGTCAAAACGTGACGGATGCTTTGTCAATTATTTATCGCGTGATATAAGCAACCATCATAGGTTCGCTGAATTTGCCCGAGGAAAGGCGGAAAGTTAGCTCAACCAGGTAGTTACCGTTGGTTTCGTCGACCGCTAGAATACCCTTCCCTGGGGCCACTATGGCCTCAGCTGTCCTCTTCAGCTCTGTCTGGAGACCCAGGTCGGGGTATGAGAAGTAGGTAGTCATTGTTCTAGAAAAAAATAATTACATTTTTGTATAACCTAAATTAAAAATTTAAAATACCCCCGATACAAGAGCTGGTCATCATGAGACCCTCATTCAATGTATGAATATATAAAATGTTAATAAAACTGAAGATAACTACTGAATTTGGAAATCTTAGCTTCAATATTAGCTGAGATCTTATCACTTGTTCCAGTTAAAGCTGAATATCTTGGAAACTACTGGTGCTATTTCCACCAACCATAGTTAAGAACCATGCATCTCAACGGGCAAATCTTTTGATAAAAAAGCGCACCCAAATCGGTCCATCCGTGGGAGCTACGATGCCACAGACAGACACTCAGACACACATATTAAAGTTATAACATCCCTCTTTTTTCGTCGGGAGCTTAAAAAATACTTCTAGGATACAACACCTACATTCTAGGAGTAAATTCATCAATTTATATACTGCTCAATAAATAACAAGGGCCACGTTTTTTTTTAAGACATGACTTGAACTGTATCAGGGCTGGTTAGCCCTCACTACCAGTTTTCGGACTTTGTGTGGGAGTATAACCCGCTATTAATAAGATTGTACTTACTACAATCTTAAAGAGATTAAAATCGCCATTTAAAAAATATTGTACCGTAGGCCGAGGCTATTTGAAACCCAAGAGGTCATTTGGTACTAAGGAAAAAACCTATTAAAGCAATTTTTACAATTACAATATTAGGAATATACCAGCCCTTCGTGTGGCAAATTCCCGGTCCGGGAGACAAGGTCGCTAGTTCAAGCCTCGTTATGGTATAATAGAGCAAAAGATTCTGGTTCGAAAAAAATGGAAAAAAGATGGTCAAAATATTTGTTCACCCTGCCATACACGCCAAATTAAGGGCTAGCTGTTTTCAGATATAATTCATTTGTTCCAAATATTGTGATGGAATTAATAGAATTACGACTTAAAACATTTAATTTAGATTTCCCCGAACAGTTTGGGGAGAAGAAAACGTGAGGCTCATTATAATGAATTGCGAAATAATCCGTTATAATTGTTTTATTTAAATGTGACACTCATTTAATGTGTGACAGTCGAAGAAACTGATAAATTCAATTGTTATAAGTATCATATACATACCTATTTATTTATTTAGGAGAATCAACAGCTAATACGCTGCACGTAGAAACCTAAAATAGAAGCATATGAACTGGCAAACCATAGAAAGTGAGTCGGATTGTATGGTTTGACAGTTCATTTGCTTGGCAGAGTTATCCTGGGTTTACTCTAGAGCCAATTACAGGAACTCACAAATAGTTAAACCATTCATCACTTATCATACATATTTAATAACATCGCATAATTTTACGACAAGCACGTCTTAACGTGAACTTTTACGATAAGATAGTTGAATTTATCTCTATTTATCAAAATTATATACTTAAATAAATATTTTCTCTAAATATAAAACAATAAATAGTAGGTAAATAATAATCACCTGCGGTTTGGGTCACACTGAAAGACAAACTGAGCACACGCAATATTATACGAGGTTATGCAACGTTATACAGGATGTGTCTTTTCCTTCTGGTATTTTTTTGTCATTCAGAGATGCCACTTCCCTCATTATGAACCTGAGACAATAGACATCAGCCACAGACTAATCTATCTGTCAGCCACAGACGTCCATTGCCGAACATAGGCCTTCCCGATAGCTCGCCACAAGGTGCGATCCTGTGCAGACCGCGTCCATCGACTCCCGCGCGCGACCTTAGCGAGTTCATCTGTCCACCTAGTCGTGGACCGCGAGCAGGACTTTTGCTACCCCAACGGCCATCCGTTCCCTGAATTACATGGCACCCCGTTGCCACTTCAAACGTGCAATCCTTAATCCTGTAGATCCTCGCGTGTTTTAGAAGTGCACTTGAATTCAGTCTATTAGAGTCATCATAAAAAAAAAAAGAACGCGGGGTGGGTGGGTCAATGCATACGGTAATGAACACCTCAGAATTGAAGATATCGACTCAGGGAAAAGGAGAGTACTTCTCTTTAAACATTCATAGACTACTCGCTATTAAGAAGATTATAAAAAGGCCAAATACGAAGGGTTTTCGTTATCTTATTGCAGAGTTCCTTAGGATATGTATGTATGTTTCGGTATGGGTATGTTCCAGGAATGCTTCGGACTCTATCGTTCGAAATATTTTGAATCTGACCCTCCCCGGGTCTAGAACTAGAGGTCTAGGCCTCAGTTCTTGCGACGTAACGGCAGATGATGCGTTAGACAAGGAGAAGTGGAAGAAGACAAAGAAAGCAGACCAGCACCTCTAGCACAACTGTGACACGCGACTCTTTCTCGCGCGAGAAATGTTACCCATCTCTTTCTTCGCTATACTGTGAGATAGTGACGGGTGATGCTATGTGACGCGACAAGAGTCGCGAAGCGTACTTATGCTAGGCAGGCAGCCATCAAATGGAAATAATAACTGTTCAGGAGAGAAAGAGAGAGAGTTCAACTGACCACAATCCGGCTCCATCATCAGACCAGCTCCGTTGCACCTTATAATTGTATTGTCATCTGAGTTACGTAAGTATACTTAGTTTTAGCCACGTTTTAGCTCAATATAGAAAGTTTTTTATTCATAATTAAGTACATTTAGCCTAGAAAGAAGTCTACCATTTTCTCCAGGGTCCCAAGATACAGGCTTAGTTTGGGGTCCGCCAGGTATCTCATTGTATATATTATGTACATATAATGCAAACCTATGTAAAACCAAATAAACTTTTTTTTTACTGAACAGGTACACTGATGAAAATAAAGTCTAAAAGTGGTAGACCAGATGATGTAGGTACCTACAGACTTCAATTAATTTCAGCTCGTTATACATTATTTGATGTAGGTACTTATAATTCTCAAAACAGACAAGACAGTAAATTTCTTCGTGTAAGTGTAGTACAATAGCCCCTTTAGTACCTAAGCTCAAAGGATTTAACTACGTAAGTAGGTAATATTTTGAACCGTATATCGACGCTTAAGAATCAATATTGTCTAAGTAACAAAAAAAAATTTAGACGATTATGGCATTCTATTCGTTTTTTTTTCTGAACCTAATTGCATTCAAAGATGAAAAGCGTCAAAAGGTTAGTTAGACGGTATTGATTCTTAAGCGTCGATATGTTAGATATTAGTTCACAATTGTATTACTTATTGACTAAAAAGAATACGAGTATCTAAGTTGTTCTACAACTTCGTACTTAAAGTAAGTATTGATTTTATTTAATAATAGCACGCCCTGTAGAGTTGTTTAATAATAAATGACTTAGATAACCTAAGACGACATAACAATCGTGATAAGCATTATCTACGTATAGTATTTGTAATGTTATAGAATTTTTCCGGAGTAAGAATCAAGCTATGATTTTTTTTTACTTAGGTTAGGAGGCGCCTTATTCCTTTTGAAATGCTGATTGTTTTAGACATTTTTCTGTATGATCAAACATGTTTCTTAACATATATTATTACTGATGTTAACACCTAGAACAGGGCTATTGGGATTTATTGGTATAGGTACAGGGTGATCAATCCAAATGGGTCAGTAGGGAGAAAACGAAAACTATAAGGATAATCTGTTCTTAGGAACCATGGCTTCGATTTTAGATTTATTAAAAACTGAATTCAATTGTTTTTCGTATATCTCATACATAGCTCGGAATCGAACCCATTCGTTTTCTCCCTACTAACCCATTTGGATTGATCACCCGGTATATTTGAAACCTACAGTTTAAATTTTTGATTGATAATTTTTGTTGCAAAAACTACTCGAAATTGACAAAATACACGCGGAAAATTATTATTTTCAACTTATTTTCGACTGCACGCAATGAAAGCATAAAATCTTCTGTCTGTGTAGAGCTCGGAGAAATGTATTATTCACAGACTATATTATCTATAGAGATCTGATCCCAATAAAAAAAAGAATCGATTGACAACCTCAATAAAAAAATGTCCGCACGCATATTGTTAAAGAGATCAGAAATATCAAATGTATAAATTGCCTAAATACTTATTTTATTGTCCTTTTTACATTCTGGCAGTAGGTACAGTCAATAATGATCGAAAAAAAAAATTGATATAATAGTGATGTACTAAATCATTAAAAGAGGTGGATTTACCTAATCGATATACATAATATATAAATACACTATCGATAATGAGTACTCATTCTGGCCAATAATTGTTGTTATTGTTTCTAATTCAATTCTAGTTCCTTAAAATGCTCTATGATAAAGGCTAATATTCTACTAGATTGCAAACAGGTAGAAGGATAGGTACAGGATGAAATACCTAGGATCTCCAAGTACCGTACACGAAGCCATAAGCAACATCAAGGCTTTGCTTAGGTTCGTGGAGGAGCTGGGGTGGTTGGAGTAGCGCTACCCCCTTTTCACGCAAAATAGGCACGTTGGATATCGACTTGCGGAAAATGCCCAGCGCAACTAACTAACTATGATAAAGGCGTAAAGATTAGAGCGCCAGTATACAGAACGTAATAATCGTGCAACTAGTTTTATTAGCGCCATCTACCTTTGATTTGTAGTACTTCATTACTATCTATCGTACTAACTGTGCAACGTATTACAAGCCCCGGATATACAAGCATTACTCGAGTGACTTTACGACGCAATCATAACACTTTCTAACAGATGGCGCTTAGCTCAACAACTATACATTGTGAACTGTCACGTTATCATTGGACCTTCAAATGACCTTTATTCATGTCCTCTCCGTACATTTTGACAGCAGTAGTAGCCGTGTAGCTGATCGGGAGTGTCCGACTGTCCGTGTTTTACTGATAAATAACAAATCAAAAACTGTAAGTACATTTCATTTCTTACTCTAAATCCTTTATTTCAGTTGGATTAGTGAATCAACCGTAAGATATTCATTCCTTGTAGTATTTTCAACCATTTTTACTCGACCTATTCGTAACCTCTGAACATTTAACTATTCCTGGACAAATATTAAGGCATATTTAGAATGTTTCATACCTATCCCTACTTTCACGTTATTTTAGCTTTAAAATATTAATCGGATATTTTCTGATGTTGTGTTTTGGTAGGGTTGAATTTTCGATATTTCACAATTTCCTTTGACTACATTATATAACTAATTACAAAATATACCCAAAGCTCAATTCATAGAATACTAATTGATAATTTACTTTAAAATATTCAATTACCACCTGAGAAAAAAACCTTTTTATAAACCCTTGCAGATATTAAACGCTTTACAAAGGTTATTGACACTAATACCCTGTTTTTCAATGTTTATAATGTAATTTTAGTAGTTGCATGCGACGTGTGTGCATAATTATTATGAATGAATGCAGCATTTAAATAGTTCATGCTATTTTCGTCGTATTTCTATACCTATCTGTGTATTATATGACTAGGATCACGCCTGTGACGCCTCGTTTTCAGTGACCTTTGAAGGTCACCTTTTAATAAAAGTTTTATCTCGTGTAAAAGTACTTTATAAGTTCATGACATGCGTCTAAATACTCTAAATTCTAAGCTGTTATGTGAAATGAAGAAAGTTTTTGGTAGGTTTATTCAAAATACTTCAGGTTTTCTCTTATAGCTACTAAGAATCTTACGAGAATCTTATTCGAATAATATATGTGCACAAATTACGATACATTTTTTTTAAACATCAATATCTAAGTAATTACTATTCATAATCGATTAAACGTTTTTAAATTCGTAAGTTTAGTGGCACATCCCTATTTTGTTTTTTAATGGCAATGACAAATCAATCTGTCAAGTTGTCAGTTTGACGTCATAATTTGATTGAATTTTGAAACTAGAATTAAAAATAAAAGATAGCGTAGGTATCGACGGTGAGTAAATGATTTTGATAATATTTTGAAAGTTTACCAGAATTATGTCGGGTATATTATTTTCCTTTAAGTAAATATTTTGAATTTCTACTTTAAATTGAATAAAAATGGCGCCAAAGAAGGGCAAGGGAAAGAAGGGCCCTCCAGAGTCAGGATGGATGCCTGGCTTTGGAACCAAAGGTATGGAACAGTTCAGATTTCAAGTTTAAATTCTAGCATTGAATTGATTTATACTGTTCCTGCATTTTCTCTAGTTTGTATTTGTATGACTAACTTGTTCATAGATGTTACTATTGCCTACTAACAAAATATAATTATTTGGCAGGAAAGTACTTACTGTTACTGACAGTGATCGATACCTAAGGCACTAGATATGACTAGTAAAACTATTAATAAATTAATTTACCTACCCAGTGTTATTGCACAATATTATCCTTTTGACCTTGATAACTTTCAAAGTATTTATAAACTTTCAAACCATTTACAAGAAGAGGCTGTCGACTGTGGTAGTGCTTCAAATAAATTATATTTCAGTTGGCATTTATCTTAGTATCTCTGTGGATAGGTACAATGACTTTGTTATTACCTTGTATTTGAATCTAACATAGCCAATTGACCCGTTTGAAGCAGTAAACAAGTTTATCAAACAAATTAAAGAGAGTTCTGTCTGTCTGTGGACACAATCATACCATTTCTTTTATGAGCCATTCAGATACTCTTCTGATCCCTCTGCGACTGTATGACTTATATTCAGTGTAGTGTGGCCAGCCATCCGGATAAAGCAGATAAAGCTGGGCATAGTTAGGCTTTCTGACTCCATGTCCGGCCAAAATAAGTGGTGCCTGGCTTGTCCGGCTTATGTTAGGCTTTTAACATTTTGCAAACAAGTGAAGCCAAGCATGGCCGAGCGTAGGCGAGTCGACTCTCCGTCACTCCCGCTCCCGCAAGTCCCATAGTACATACACTTCTCTGGTTGTACCTATTTATACTGAGACACAAAATCCCCAATAATGATGGGTGTCCGGCCTTTTTACCCAAATATCCGTCCAAACTGGCTGGTCTGTCTGGCTATTAGGTTTGGTGACCCCAATTCAGAGAAATTCTTCGACACCTATTAGTTAACTATGCTATGCAGAATTTAATTTCTTAATCATTAATCTCTACAATTGATATATAAATGAGTAAATGAGATTTTATTGTCTTAATCTGGTTTTTTTTTTTATGTTTCCGATAATGAAAACTTATTTGTTATGTTTGTCGCAGGCACAATGACCACATACTTCCAGTACCCGACCCCTGAGCTGCAGGAGGAGCTCCGTAAGATTGCCCAGGCTATTGTAGCCCCCGGCAAGGGAATTCTCGCTGCTGATGAGTCCACCGGTAAATAAGAAACTCTTTTATAACAGTGACAGTATATCAATAGCCACATACTTGCAGTACCTGGCTCCTGAGCTTCAAGGGCCTCCGCAAGATTACCCAGGCTAGCGTGGCTCCTGACAAGGGTTGCCTCGCTGCTGAGTCCACTAGTAATTTTTTTTCAAACACCCATAGCAGTGCAAAAAATCTAGGTGATAAGTGATAACATATAAAATTAGTAATGAATTTCTGCATAACTACTATTATCATTATAAAGGCTAAAACTATAGTCATTATTGATATTAACAATGTTGTTTTCTTTATTTTGTGTGTATTATTAGCTAATGACATTAAACAATTAATTAACTAATAAATATTAGAAACTCTCTCTTCGGTGGTTAGTGATTATTAAAATCAAAGTAACTTCTGAAACGAAGCACGGAGTATAATCGCCTTTTTTGTATTTAAACATCTGTAGATAGGTATGGAATTATATAGAGATATCAGTTTAAATTTCGATATGAATGGTTGTAGGTCTGTTACTTCTTCACGCTGAAACGGCGGCTAGTATTGACTATAAACCATAAAATTATGGCACTAGGAAATTAGTCTAGATTTCCTCAAATTTAAGTTCCAAAATAGATTTTACAATACAATACAACAATTCTTTATTGCACACCAACAAGATTTTTTTTACATTTGAAACATTAATTTATAAATGGTAGACAATAGGCGGTCTTATCGCTAAAGAGCGATCTCTTCCAGACAACCATTGGGTGGAAGAATAAGCAAAAATAAACAATAAAAGAGTAGGTGGTGAGATAAAAAATTCAGCAACATAAATAACATAAAGTATAAGTCATACACATACTTAAATAAATATATATAAAGATAAACATACATATATACAAATAATATACATATTATAGGCAAATATACAGAGGCAGATTTAATTATGATAAGAAAAATAATTAATAACTCCTCCATGCATCGTTATTCTAATACCATAAATAAGCTTCCTCTGCATGTGCCACCTTCGACGGTGTTTGGCCACCTTGAGCGCGTGGAAGTTGGATTCAAGTACATTGTGGATTTAGCCGGACCAATTAATGACTAGGAGACTATGAATTAAAGAGGATGTTTTGTTCAGGTACCATGGGCAAGCGTCTGCAGGACATCGGCGTCGAGAACAACGAGGAGAACCGCCGCAAATACCGTCAGCTGCTCTTTAGCACTGACCCTGTAAGTATACTTTCACTGTTAGTACTTGATGTAATGTCTATAATTACCTACTAGAAGGTGCTCGCATCTTCGTTCGCGAAAAACTTGTTTCTTTAATGGTAAAGGAAAGTAAAAAGTATCCTATAAATATCTTTGGCTATTCAGCTATCCCTGTACCAAAATCGGTTAGAAATTATTACCAACACATGGCACCAACCAGACTGGCATGGCGCCGCGCGCCTATAAAAAACAAAGGACAATCTGAAATCATGAATTCAAAGCATTTTATTAAATAAACATTCATAATATTTTAGCGCCCATTATGGTTCAGAAGAATATAAAAACTAGATATGTCTGTCAGTAAGTCCTAAAAAATGTCACAGTATCGCTTTATGGAAGAGTTCTTTATTCTTAAGTACCAGGCAATCAGAACTTGTTGAAAGTCTTTATTGTTTTGACCTTGGCATTTTCTTCTCAAATAACGGCGTCCGACACACGCCCATTCTAGTTTTAAAATTGGAATTGATCATACCAAAATGAGAATGTTATCAATTATCATATGCAAAAATGTCTGCACAAACAGGAAAAGTACCTACATATATATGTAGCTTACATTGGGTAACTGCTTTTTTTTCTTGCAACCAAAGATTTAAATCGTGATGACATTTTAAAATCTTTATTATTCATGATGAATTCATTAATTGCAAGCTATTCGAGAAAATGTGTTTAGCTATAACAATATGAAGATAGTATTTTTCTAGACATTTTATTTAATAATGAGTTCCCATGCTTTTAGCCTGAGATATGTTGTTATTTTTATTTTTTGTTATTAGCATACTGAACAGATAATGCCATAACTGCCAGATAAAATCATTATATTTTTTCCTCAGGCGATCTCCGAGAACATCTCCGGTGTGATCCTGTTCCACGAGACCTTGTACCAGAAGGCTGATGATGGCACTCCCCTTGTCGGCTTGTTGGAGAAGCGAGGCATCATCCCCGGCATCAAGGTCGACAAGGGTGTTGTCCCGCTCTTCGGCTCTGAGGACGAATGCACCACCCAGGGTGAGCTCTTTGATTTCATGACTGCCTGGTACTTGCTGGACTTTAATCACATTGTTTATATGGCTCAAAAGGTATATGTTAACATTAACATTGTAAAAATTGGGTCTTCTACAAAAACTAATATTATTAAAACTATCGTTAGACATCTTTAATAATTATAAAAACGGTAAACTCTCGTAACAAACCCCTACTCCTACAAAAACTGTTAGGAATCGCTACTCTTAAAATAATCGAGACTATAAATAAGTAAACGTTATTTCTCGTTAGATTAGATACATGGCTGTTTTTATGCGTTCTGGTACAGAATATAGTGTTATATTAAGTCTAAGTACTGCAATGTCTGCAATAGTAAAAGGTACAGCACTCATACTCATTGGCTTCTTTAATAGAACTTGTACATTATAAATAAAGAAAAAATGTAGGCATTACTCCTAAAACCATGAAGCATTATGGTGCTCGTTTGTTTTTATGATCACTCTGTAGTTTTAGAAAGTATTTCAGAAACATCTGCAATTGACCTTGAAAGGTCAACGTGACTGCTATTTTAGTTTGCCCTTGAAATCATCATTGCCCTTCGTATGAGCATGGATCGATAGTTGCAATTTTGGCTGTAAAGGTCACCTTTGCGACAATGAAATCCAATTAGATGTATTTCGTTTTAAACACTACTTAGTTGATAAGAAGATATTAGCATAGGAACACTAATCGGTTATTATCTTCATAAATTGGTGTATTTCTACTAGTTGGATGGGAAGATACATAAAATTACGACACTATCGTGAGACGTCTCTAATAATTATAAAAACGGTTTTAACTCGCTTACAAATTGTTGCCATGAGTTGCGTAGCAGCACGGATAGCTGTCCCCGATGAAGAGGTCCATATGAGTTCGAAAAATGTGCGGCCGGTCCTGACAATACTTACGTGAGTTTATACCGTTTTTATAATTCTTAAATTACGACACGTTGTAGCATGTTCAATAAAGTCCCTATTTCAGATCCGTAAAACAACAAACATTGTCATCCGACTTCAAAAAAGAGGAGGTTCTCAATGCGCTTGTGTGACAAACAAAACTCACTACTGTCACTAAGGTATACGTATTCTTCACAACCTCGTATCTAGTATGTACCTTGATACTGACTGAGATACGAGTTTTGTTTTAAGTAGGTATTTGTTACCTAGTGAGTTTTGGTTGTCAACAGACGATACCTACGGTGTCGTGTGAAAACACGCCTGCTTGTTTATCACAATTGTCGGAATCGTGAAAACACGTTTAGTTATCAGTAATATTTTTGTACTGGTCATTGTTTTCTCAATCTTTTATTAGATATCTACTTTCAAACACAAAGTTGAAATCTGACGCAACTTATCAAAATTGTGTGTCCCATGTTGCTATACCATTAAAAAACTCGTCGAATCTCATTATGGCTTAAGTAAAGATATGGTCAGAATAAATTGTAACGCAGGTAGTTCTACCCCTATTTTACATACAGTGGGCGGTGTTCACTACATAAGCGATATACGGCATTTGATTCCCCGTGGCGCGGAGATGATCCCATTAGCGGGTTACACTCCCACACAAAGTCCGACTACTGGTAGTGAGGGCTAACCAGCCCTGATACAGTTCAAGTCATGGCCTAAAAAAAGGCATTTGATGGTCGGAAGGTTTCCTATCCCACTAATATATAGTCATATAATATGATGAACTGAGATTTTTTTAGCCATAGACTAGAAATATCCATTTGAAAAGAAATTACTTAGCTGCTTTTTCCCTTACTTAGGTACATTAATGAAATAATGAACTTTAATCTGTAGGTAGGCCACAAGGGCCCTCCACCTTACAAATGTTTCTGTTTAGTCCTTTGGTTGACTGTTAGAGAATGCCTTATGCCTTAAGTCCGCCATTTGTACTTTTACTTGTGTATTTTGTGCAATACTTACAGTTTAAATAAATAAATAAGGGCACTTTTACATGTCCGATTCTACCGGCATTTCACAAGAGGTGATTGTTGAAAAGAAGCGCCGAAACAAACTCAACTTATTATCGCCGTAGGTACTCATATAGATGTTATTTTGTAGGCGTGTTTTCGATTTCAAGGGGCTCGACCAGTTATCTCCAATTAAGTAGATAACGATGTCAAAGTCCATGTTGTGTTATGCTAATGAACGAAATTAATGAGGTAGTTCTTATTGCTAACAACAAAAGTTGTTTGTTATTCATACTTTCCTAAAACTTGTTATGTTGCTTGTTTTTGGCACTGATAGTGTTGAAGCTAACGAGTTTATATTTAGATATACTTCATAATATTTGTTAACGTTAGATAATAGTCTCATTGAACCTAGATCGTCGGATTTTAAGAATAACTGTCCTCTACTACGCCCCTATAATAAATATTTTAGTTAGGTGAATAAGGCTGCATTTCCACTCGACCGGAGCGGAAAAGATGCATTTCCACTCGACCGGAGCGGAAAAGATGTTTTTTTTTTTCAGTTTTTGACATTTTCCTTTAGATTAGATGTTACTTCATCATATGAACTAAATAAAAAAAAATTAATTAATTTTTTTTTTCAAAAAGTTGTTAAGAAAATTTAGCACATCTCCAAAAACATACTATTTCCTAAGCGAGTCGGTATGTGCCTTAAACTAAGCTAAAACGCCCCATCTTCACTTTCCTAATCAATTATGGACGCATATCACCTGCCATGCGTCTTAGGAAAGCTGCTATGCGTTTTTTTGGCTTAGGAATCATAATGAAAACATTCAGAGTGAAGGTAGACAGATAATACTTTTGATCGTGATGGTACACCCGCCATTCTGACTCTCACAAATTGGTCAAATAAATTACCACTATACCGTGTGGAGCTTGTCATTTTTGGCCAAATACACGACTACGCAACGCCAAGTCAAGTGCCACCATAAGGTACATCGTAGATGAAAACAAACTGCTTCAAGTAATTTCTCAATCGTATCATAAAACTATAGAAGTAGGTAATCCATACGAAATTACTCATGTATTGTTCGATCGATAAGCAGGCGGCGATAATCCCTTATCGTGCTGTTGAAATCCGATAAAATTTACATCATACTTGTAATAATGGAATAACGTTATCTTGAAAACTGTAAAACGATCAAAGGAATACTAGCGATATATTTGTCATGTTATTCCAATGATAATAATTTGCGTTCGTTTTGAAGAGTTTGACACGAAGCAGAATTTAATATCAAAACAATAACATTGCTTTGCTAATCCGAAACGAAACGGCTGGACGGGTTTTGACGAGTTTGGTTAAACTACTATTAATAATTGTGTAATTATTAATAGTAGGTAGTTTTAACTCTTCAAAATTCGTCCAGCCGTTTTGGCATGATAAACACAAAGATCTATAAAAAATAAAGAAAATTCTCAACATATTAGTTTGCCGAGAGACAGGCTGGAGAGTGACTTGTCCCCCGATTGCATTTACCTACGTTTTCCTCTACGAATGTTTTTATATATTTTTTTGCTTACAGGTCTCGATGACCTGGCCCAGCGTTGCGCCCAGTACAAGAAGGACGGCTGCCACTTCGCCAAGTGGCGTTGCGTGCTGAAGATTGGCCGCAACACTCCCTCCTACCAGGCCATCCAGGAGAACGCCAACGTCTTGGCTCGCTACGCTTCCATCTGCCAGAGCCAGCGCATCGTCCCCATCGTCGAGCCCGAGGTTCTGCCTGATGGTGAGCTCTTGTCTATTTATGGGGTCCTGGTACTATCGGAGACACTGATAACTGTACATTTGCAACGTGTTAAGGCCTGTTGGTGTATAGTTAACTGTGTCTTCGTTTGTTCATCGATCCGCCGCAACATTCCTTTATATCAAGGCATCGTAGAGAATGCCACCCGTCCTGGCTCGCTACGCTTCTCATCCAATTGTCGAGCCCAAGGTTCTGCCTGAAGGCTGATTTAGACGATGCCAATTTTGAGACGCCTAAATTACGGCGCCTCGAAAAGGCACCGTATAAACACTTTCCGCGCCATTTTTTCGCCGCATGCCAGCGCTGGCGCGGAATAGAACACGAGCCTATTTTTTGGCGCCAGTGACCCCCCCTCCGCGTCTCTCGCTGCCACTAATGACTGGTACTGAAAAAAAGCACTGTGTAAACACGACTGGCGGCGAGATTTAGGCGGCTGAACATAGTCATTGTGTAAACGGTCGGAGGTGTGCTGTGCGGTAATCACTGGCGCCGTAATTTAGGCGTCTCAAAATTGGCATCGTCTAAATCAGCCTTGATGGTGAGCTCTTGATTATTTATGTGGTCCTGGCACATCGATCGGCCACAGCATTTTGTTATACCAGGGCATCGCATAGAACGCCACCACCGCCTTGGCTGGCTACGCTTCCATCTGCCATTCTCCATTGTCGTTGACGAGCCCGAGTTTTGGTCCTGATGGTAAGCTAGTGATTCCTGAGGATCTATGCATTCCTAGTACATGGGTTGAATTTCTTGATGACATTCCACACTTTTCTTTCGCTTTGTCAAACGTGTCTTCGACTGAAATATGTAAAATGAAACAAGAGAATTTGCAAAAAAATCATCACCTGAGTGAGAATTGGTGATAATAGCAACTCTGAAAAAAAGCGGTGGTAGCCTAGTGGTTAGGGCATGCGACTTTCAATCCGGAGGTCGCGGGTTCGAACCCGGCCCGTACCAATGAGTTTTTCGGAACTTATGTACGGAATGTCATTTGATATTTACCACTCGCTTTTCGGTGCAGGAAAACATCGTGAGGAAACCACCTAAGCCCAATAAGGCCTAGTTTCCCCTCTGGGTTGGAAGGTCAGATGGCAGTCGCTTGCGTAAAAACTAGTGCCTACGCCACATCTTGGGATTTAGGTAGCCGACCCCGATTGGGAATTTATTCTCAAAAAATGGGACAAAGGCTAGGAGGATGAGCAACTCTGATTTCGATGACAGACATCTATGTATCGAACCGATTGCTGTAATATACAGTAAAATGGTAACGAATGTTGTTCACAGGTGAGCACGACTTGGACCGCGCCCAGAAGGTGACTGAGGTCGTTTTGGCCGCCGTATACAAGGCTCTGAGCGACCACCACGTCTACCTCGAGGGTACCCTCCTCAAGCCTAACATGGTAAGTTCTCGCAGTTCATGAGTGCCTAGTACCGATGAGTACACATTTACTTATTTACTGCTTCAGTTGTCAAGAGTGACTGTGGGAGACAGACTCACTCATCGAATTGTTTGCGAAAAATTGCTGCTAACAATTTTTCGCCGGGAAATGTTGTTCAGTCAGCAGTCGCGCTAGTTTCTAGGTCCTCAGTTCTCCATTTGTCCGGTTTTTCAATCCCCAGTTAAACAGTCAGATAGGTTTTATTCTATTGATAGCGGTAACTTCTGTTTTTCAACAGTCAGATAGCAGTTAACTGAGGAATAAATCCGTTAACGGAGGAATAAAGTTATCTGTCCCTTCAAGAGCCAGTTAGTACCTATCTCTCTGTTAAGTTGGACGTTTTTAGGTTATGTCCAAACCTTGAACTGGCTACCTAATGGATATCTTTGACGCCGTTGAAGACGTAGCTATCGAAGAAGACAGACAAATTATTGAATATACGTACATCCACCAGCTGATAGAAAACAGTTAATAAATGCACTTCCGATTTCTCAAAGTTGGAGGAACGTTTACGTTATGTCATATTGCTAATTTTTCAATGAAATGATCACAAAACAACTCGGTTTAATTTAAATAATAATTAAATAACTCGACACTGTTGTACGTATATTACGCGGATAAAAGTAATGTAAAAGGTTATGTTTTGTTTGGCTACAAACGTCAAATGTCAAATAATAGTTTTATTTCTCTTTCACTCTAACATGTTGAATTCTATATCCTTGCATCTTGCTCACACTTGTTTAGAATGAAGTTAGCTGGCTAAGACCGCAGATAACTATTCTCTGGATAAATAATGAATGAAAAATTGAAAATCTTTAACCAACAAATAAACAGTCAGTTAAATTTATCGGTGGGATAACTATTCGGTGACTTATCTGGGAATTGAAAAATCGGCAAAATTAAAGAGATAAATTGGCGGCATCTTGCGTGTTGAGGTTTCGACATGGCATGTTGTGCATGTCATTAAATACTAGGCTTATAGAACTTATAAATAGTAAGTATCCCGATTTAGGTATGCTTGTATATAGTTCAATCCACAGGAGTATAAGAACAATATAATTATGTATCCATATATCCACGCGGGTTGGAAAAAAGGAGATTAGCTGTGCAAAGATACTAGGATCACATGAACCGTCTGAAGCTAGATAATTACAAATGCATATCTGCAGGTCACCGCCGGCCAATCCTGCAAGAAGGCGTACACCGCCACGGACATCGGCCGCGCCACCGTCACCGCTCTGCTCAGGACCGTGCCTGCTGCCGTTCCCGGTAAGGACATTGGATAAACTTGTAAAGCTTTGAATCTTAAATAAATAAATAAATATATCGGACAAACTCACACAAATCGATCTAGTCCCAAATTAAGCTCAAGAAGGCTTGTGTTATGGGTACTAGACGACGATATACGTACTTATATAGATAAATATATACTTAAATACATAGAACAACCATGACCCAAGCACAAATATTCGACTCGAATCGAACACAAATATTCGATTCGAATCTTGACTCCCAGGATCACATTCGCACTTATGGCTTCACTGTACAGCTCGCAAAGTTCATAGATGGCGCTGCAATGCCACGTTAAGGCATACAAGAAATGAAGCAACTAGATGAAAAATTCAATGCTTTAGCTAGTAGCTTTGATAGAATAATTGGCAATTCACCCATATCTTGCTCAGACCATAATATTTTTTAATTTTTCGCTTATAAACATTTGGTTTACGCTAGCAGACTGCTTTAATAAAAAAATATTCATTTGGGTGAAGCACTTCGCTGTTATCGATTCTCAACATAATTTGAGACAATAGTGCCGTAAAAGTCAGAATCTTTACGGTAGATGGCGCTGCGATACCACCCTAAGTAAGGCATAAACCAACTGGTTGAAAAACTCGATGCTTTAGCTAGTTAGTGGCTTTGATATAATCATTGGCAATTTACATTGGCATTGGAAAGCCTTGGAGAAGTAGGTTCAAATTCAGCTCAAAAAAAATTTTTTTTTTTCGCGTTATAATCAAAACTATTAAGTCATAAGCTAACCTTCTGAGTGAACCTTTCCAGGCGTCACATTCCTGTCCGGCGGCCAGTCCGAAGAGGAGGCGTCCGTGAACCTGAACGCCATCAACACCGTCGAGCTCAAGCGGCCGTGGTCGCTCACCTTCAGCTACGGGCGCGCCCTGCAGGCCTCCGTGCTGCGCGCCTGGGGCGGCAAGAACGAGAACGTGCTCGCCGGACAGCAGGAGCTGCTCAAGCGCGCCAAGGTGGGTACCAGGGGCACAGGAGTAGGGAGAGATGAGGCAACCTGAACGCCATCAACACCGTCGAGCTCAAGCGGCCGTGGTCGCTCACCTTCAGCTACGGGCGCGCCCTGCAGGCCTCCGTGCTGCGCGCCTGGGGCGGCAAGAACGAGAACGTGCTCGCCGGACAGCAGGAGCTGCTCAAGCGCGCCAAGGTGGGTACCAGGGGCACAGGAGTAGGGAGAGATGAGGCAACCTGAACGCCATCAACACCGCAGTACTCAAGCGGCCGTGGTCGCTCACCTTCAGCTACGGGCGCGCCCTGCAGGCCTCCGTGCTGCGCGCCTGGGGCGGCAAGAACGAGAACGTGCTCGCCGGACAGCAGGAGCTGCTCAAGCGCGCCAAGGTGGGTACCAGGGGCACAGGAGTAGGGAGAGATGAGGCAACCTGAACGCCATCAACACCGTCGAGCTCAAGCGGCCGTGGTCGCTCACCTTCAGCTACGGGCGCGCCCTGCAGGCCTCCGTGCTGCGCGCCTGGGGCGGCAAGAACGAGAACGTGCTCGCCGGACAGCAGGAGCTGCTCAAGCGCGCCAAGGTGGGTACCAGGGGCACAGGAGTAGGGAGAGATGAGGCAACCTGAACGCCATCAACACCGTCGAGCTCAAGCGGCCGTGGTCGCTCACCTTCAGCTACGGGCGCGCCCTGCAGGCCTCCGTGCTGCGCGCCTGGGGCGGCAAGAACGAGAACGTGCTCGCCGGACAGCAGGAGCTGCTCAAGCGGGCCAAGGTGGGTACCAGGGGCACAGGAGTAGGGAGAGATGAGGCAACCTGAACGCCATCAACACCGTAGTACTCAAGCGGCCGTGGTCGCTCACCTTCAGCTACGGGCGCGCCCTGCAGGCCTCCGTGCTGCGCGCCTGGGGCGGCAAGAACGAGAACGTGCTCGCCGGACAGCAGGAGCTGCTCAAGCGCGCCAAGGTGGGTACCAGGGGCACAGGAGTAGGGAGAGATGAGGCAACCTGAACGCCATCAACACCGCAGTACTCAAGCGGCCGTGGTCGCTCACCTTCAGCTACGGGCGCGCCCTGCAGGCCTCCGTGCTGCGCGCCTGGGGCGGCAAGAACGAGAACGTGCTCGCCGGACAGCAGGAGCTGCTCAAGCGCGCCAAGGTGGGTACCAGGGGCACAGGAGTAGGGAGAGATGAGGCAACCTGAACGCCATCAACACCGTCGAGCTCAAGCGGCCGTGGTCGCTCACCTTCAGCTACGGGCGCGCCCTGCAGGCCTCCGTGCTGCTCGCCTGGGGCGGCAAGAACGAGAACGTGCTCGCCGGACAGCAGGAGCTGCTCAAGCGCGCCAAGGTGGGTACCAGGGGCACAGGAGTAGGGAGAGATGAGGCAACCTGAAATTCCTCCCTCAGCTAACGCCAAGGCTGGAGTTGATCAATACAGCAAGGAAACATAAGACAGCGCTGCTGCCGTCATAGTAGAGAGAGGAGGCAACCTGAACTTCCTCAGCTAACACCAAGGCTACAGGAGTTCATCAATACAGCAAGGAAACATAAGACAGCACTGCTGCCGTCATACACAAAGACGGACCAGTTTTTCCCCGAAATTAACCTACTTGAACAGCGTACCAGGTACCAGGGCTACAGGAGCAGAGAGAGATAATCAAAGCATCGCGCGCATCGACTACCTAGGTAATGTAATGAGTAATGAGGGAGCTTAGAATAAATACGCCTAGAAACCGAGTTAGCGCTTGAAAGAGAAGCCAGTTGGATAGCCACGGGTTAGGTTTCGTCCGTGTGTGTCTGTGTCAATGTCACAATCAAAACGCCTCTATGATTGGTTCGTAGACACGCACATAAAACCAAAAGTGGTTTCATCTTTCGCAAATCTGTTGTATTAAGAAGTTCTAGGCGTACTTATTTTATGTGAGGCAGCTATTGAAAGCACTAAGGTGGATTGCCAGGAATACAGCAAGTAGCAGCAGTGAGAAAATTTGTAGATCTAGAATCCCAACGTAAGCAAAAATGGTAGGAAATATTTGAGCCAATGGTATAAATCTCATTTCGTTATTTGACAAATTAAGAGTCGCGAATACACGAGTAGATTAGCAGTGCGCGATTATTTTAGAAAAAAGATACGTATTTTTTTGTAATACAATAAATCTTTCGGGTACATTCAAACTCTTTACTGGCTAATAAAACTACTGTCAAAACATTAAAGACACTCCCTAAATGTTTTACCACGAACTTATGAATATTGCAGAAATGAGTTAGACTTTACTTGCATACAATTCCCGGGACATTGAATATTTCAAAACTAGGTATATTTTTAATATTACCCTACCCTACAAATAAGAAAAAAACATTGTTACTAGAATATAATTATGGAATGTGTAACAAATATAACATTTATTACTGGTGGTGGTATTTCTCCTATTAAATTAAATTAACGGATACGGCATTAAGGTAAGTGAATCTATAATTAAAGTGGTTTTCATCAACCCACAATAGTTGCATTATCGTAAACATGTGTGTTTGTCCTTAGCTATTTACTAATGTAATATTAGCTCTTAAAAGCACTGCGAAGCTTCTAGCACTGTATTTGACTTAGCTCTGAGGCTTTTTCAGAGAATACACGAGTCTTTTCAAAAGGGCTCTCTCTATGAAACTCATACAATAATAAGCCCTTTTGAAAAGACACTCTTCAAATAACTTTTTAATAATTTACGTACAGTTCATTGTTTCTGTTTGGTACCGAGTATGTTTTTTTTGTCAATAAAATACTGCGCATACCAATGTGTAGCACGCTTTTTTATTTCATGCTTAACTTGTGTAGTGTAGTTTTTTGTGGCAAAAAGAAAATACTATAACAAAATCATGCTTTCGTTCGCACTATAAAAGAAATCTACCGTCCAGTGTCATGAGAACTTGATTAATGATTATGATTAACCTTATTAATCTTGTGTCTAAGGTACCAGGATAGCACAAATTAAAAGAGATTCCATCATTTGCTCGAAAAAAGGATTTCTTTTGTAGTTACATTTACTGTGTTGTTTGTTTTGTTATTTTAACATTTTGTGCACAATAATACTTTACGTTAGGTACTTTATTAATCATTAGTGTACCATGATGTATGTGTAGTTTAGGATAAACGACCTTGCCATAGGCAGTTCAAACGGTATTTCACCGATATCGTTTTTAGGGTTCCGTAGTAAACTAGGAACCCTTATAGTTTCGCCATGTCCGTCTGTCCGTCCGCGACCTAGCTCCGTGATCATTAATACTAGAAAGCTGAAATTTGGTTTAAGTATGTGTATGTATAACGCCGACAGAACGGTAAAATAAAAATTAAAAAAAACATTTTTTTTCGGGTACCTCTCGAACACCTAAAGTGGGGGGTGAATTTTTTTTTCCTTTTAACACTAGTGTGTGGGGTATCGTTGAATAAGTTTTGTAAAAATAATAGGGGTCTTCAAATATTATTTTTTGATAAAGTCAGCAGTTTTGTAAATATTCGCTCCAAAAACAAAAAAAAATGTGTCCCCCCCCCCCCTCTAACTTTTCAACCACGGGTCAAAAAATTCGGAAAAATTCATGTGAATGAGGCCTATAAGTACTTTCAATGAAAACTATATTGAACAAAATCGGTTGAGCCGTTTTTGAGTTATCGCCAAATTTCATATTTTTTCTTTAAAAGGGCGTACGTTGACTTCCAGAAGGTAATAAGTGATTACAGTTTCCAGGGCGTTTACGACCTTTTTATAGAGCTTAATTTTTTTCTTAACTTAAACCTCGGGCTTAAAACAACAGTTTAACCCTTTGAGCGCCGAGCGGCAAAGCATTTCACCGTGCCACTGACGCCAAACCCAAAAAAAAAGTGCTCCAAAATCAACAGAGGTTGAAAAACACAGATAGTGGTTTGAATTAGCATGTTTTTGACCACTGAAATTTTGACGTCAATAGACGTCGTTGGCGTCAGTGGCACGAATTCCCGATGACGTGATTTGCCGTCTTTGGCGGTCAAAGGGTTAAATATTGTGAAGGATGAGAAACTACGGAACCCTACACTGAGCGTGGCCCGACATGCTCTTGGCCGGTTTTTATATATACGGTGCCAATATAAAAGTCGTTTACCCTTTCATATACTTGTTTTGTGTTGTCCTAATCTGTACTAATTATGTTGTTTTTTTTTCTTTTATTTCTTTGCACGTCCACATTACCTCAACGACGCAACGCACCGCTCCTGTCTTCAACACCAACAACATCAACTTACTTTTAACTCTATTTACCCCAACGAAATGAAACGCACTGTTCTAATTTTAAACTCAAATTCAATTTTCGAATGTTTTCTAAATTTGACCATGGAATGTGATTGTTTTGCCAATTTGCTTTTTATTTTTAAAGGCCAATGGTTTGGCTGCGTCTGCCAAGTATGTGGCAGGGTCTATTCCATCTTTGGCTAGTAGCAAGTCCAACTTTGTCAAGTCACATGCCTATTGAAAAAAAGTTTGAATCTATTTATGAACTCTTACAAACGCGCAAAGTATATCGAATCATGAATTAGTTTTCTAGTCGATATAATTTATTTTAAGAAAAAATATATTTTTGAAAATGCTGTATTTTGTTAACATTGTTTATATTGGAATGGATTTGTTGTTAAAGACTGAGATAATAATAAAATAACTTACATATCATGCATAATATCCATATTCCTTAAGTTTTTTGTGTACAGGATACTCTGTTATTGATTGAATTTAATTAGGCTATAGATTTTCCACAGACCCGCTTCTAAACTTGCTTGCATGTTATTGTGCTAACATATATATATTTTTTAATAAAATTATTTACACTGTGTGTTTTGTTTTAATTTAGTTTTTAATTATTAAACCCTGACCAGAAATATATGAGGATGCGCCATATTGCGGAATTTCACTGGAACTAATTTCATACACTGGCAATGATTTTATGATTATGATGGTTAATCAACAATGACAATGCCATTCGTGGTGCTTTCTTGAAAAGATAAATATTTAAATATATCAATAGAAAATTCCAAACACCATTCACAGTCGTGAACGTAATATTATAAATAAAGTGTACACGTGTTTACTACACGAAAAACAGTCAGGAAAAGAGTGTATACCACTAAATGATTAGCTGTCAGGTATTTAAAATAATGTCATTAGAGTGCGGTTGCGATTGGTTTCAAAATTGTTGCCATGTAAATCTTATAAATTGCGCCCTCTTGACAATCCTCATATAGGGTAAATCGCCTATAATTGGCCACCGTTCAATAACTGGCCACCTCAAACTAAAAATGAACTCTGTTCACCTTTAAATATAATTCATTTTAGTATAAGCTGTTAATTACTGGCCGCCCTTCAATAACTGGCCACGATATAATAAAATGAATTGAGTTTGTAGGTGACCAGAGTTCATTTTTAGTTTGAGGTGGCCAGTTATTGAACGGTGGCCAATTATTGGCGATTTACCCTATTTCTGGTCAGGCTTTACTTCCATTCCATCAATTTACTGTGTGCGTCAGAACTACCTGTAAATAATAGCAAATAGGTAGTGAATGCTGATGGTACTCTAACATTGATCTGCCATTTTGGTCAGTCATTCTGACGCACACAACTTACTAATTATGGAAAAAGATAACCATTAAAACATTATTAAACATAATAATTAAATGAAAGGTGCAATAATATCAAACTTAATGCAGTACAATTAAAGTAATTTTTAGTTAAGTACCAACTTATTTCTGTTTTACATTTTCTGTCAACTAAATGAAGAGGTAGTTTTTTTTTTAAAGAAAGAAAGAAAGAAACATTTATTGCCACACCAAAAAAAAAAAAAATAGGTACATAGATTGAACAATAAAAACATTGCCATTATATTGTCCACCCAAATTATTCTGTGTGACAAAAGGAGCGGACTCAGCATGTGCTGCGACAGACAGGCGTCTGCGCAGCGCTGGTTTTCAGGCCGTCCCTTTTCTCACTCTGAATCACATTGTCATACTTGCGGGTGCGACCAAGGTATACATGCATGTATGTGCTTGCACACAACACGCCCACACATACATGCATGCACATGAGTACATGCTAAAAGTGACATCAGCTAAATTAAAATTAAAATATATAAAAAAAATATATATATACAGGGTGGAACGAAACGACGTTATTTCCTTTAACTGTGGCATTATACAGGCTTAGAATATTATTTTCTCCAAATAAACTTTATTAATATCTCTCACCGTTTTCCAGTTATAGCATGTTAAACTTTCATACGAAAAAGTGTGTGTGTACAACCCTATTTTAGAGTGCAATGACCTCTTCATAACACAGTTAACTTTTGTAAACAAACTTTTTACAAATTGCCTAGCCATTTCTTATCGGTTTAAAAACCTTTGAAAATACCCTTAAGATTGTTTTTAGACTTTTTAGTTGACATGATTGATAGACGTTACATTGACTTTTTGTATCGTATGCTGTGTGCAAAAATGCCGGAATTAAACGCTAGAGGCTATTTGAATTTGCTTCTTTTGTACGCGGAGTGCGATTACAATACTGGAGAGACTTTGCGCCAATACCGGAACAGGTATCCTCCTCCTCACCCAACACACTCTAGTACGATATTACGCGCTCTTGACCGTGTTGGTAACAATCGTCCTATTGTGCCACGAACGGGTCAGGATGACCAGCGCGGAGGACGCGTTATTCAACATGATGTCAGATTGGAAGAGAGAGTGCTGCAGTACTTCGAAGATTATCCGAGGTCAAGTTCAAGACAAGCGGGCCGACATTTTCGTATGACTCATACGAAAATACTCAGAATACTAAAACGTGAGGGCCGTCACCCTTACAAAATACAAAGAGTCCAGGCATTACTACCAAGAGATTGCCCCGTTCGCGAAGCCTATTGCCGGTGGCTACTGCAAAAGGTGTTAGAAGACCGAGACTTCATCAAACACGTAATATGGAGTGATGAAAGCTTGTTCACACGGAACGGTATGTGGAACAGGCATAACGAACACGTGTATGCCGAAGAAAATCCGTTTGCCTACCGTTATACGGGACACCAGTATCGTTGGTCTGTTAATGTTTGGGCGGCGATACACGGGGATACAATAATAGGCCCTGTATTTCTGCCTCAGACTTTAAACAGACACGGATACATGGCTCTGTTGAGGATAGAGCTCGACGACTATCTGGATGAGTTGACGCTGGCAGAAAGAAGACGCACTTGGTTCCAACAAGATGGAGCACCAGCTCATTTAGTAGTCGAAGTACGTGAAACACTGAATAATGTGTTTGAGGATCGCTGGATCGGCCGATATGGGCCGCACCGTTGGCCTCCTAGGTCTCCAGATCTCACACCCTTGGATTTTTTTCTGTGGGGCACCGTAAAGGACATCGTTTACAAGACTGAGTGTGAGACGGCTGAAGAGATGAGGGAAAGGCTAAGGGTGGCCTTTGAAAGTCTTCGCAGAAGAAATAACCGACACAACATCTTGTCGAGGGTGCATCGCCACACGCGGGCACGAGCAGCGGCGTGTATCGTACGCCACGGCGGTACTTTCGAACACCGGATGTAAATGTAGGTAATTGTAAATACTCCCAAACGTCAAATAATAGTTTAAAAAAACTAGGGTTGTACATACATTAAAAAATACAATTTTAATCGATTTTCGTTTTTTTATTATTAAAAGAATTTAACTATTGCAGGTCGATTCTACATGAAATACATAGCATTATAGTTTCAGGAATGAACATCGCTTCGTTCCACCCGGTATATATACATATATTATATGTAACAAATAATGTTCCAAAACGAGAGGATTTATTATTAAAAACTATTGAGAGAATACCTGGTTAAATAATTTGTTAAACTTTAATTAATACATTTACATTATATTACTTATTACTTTTTTTCACTTGATACCAACCTCCTTGTTTGCACTCCTCATGCAAATTGGCTTCAATTTATGTAGGTAATTATTTTTCGTTATCGATAAAATTTTGACCTATCACCATTAACAGAAATGATAAGATTCTATTTTTTTTTCTATCTGTTTCAGTATTTGGAAGTGATGTAAAGCGTGGGTTATTGTAGAAAAATACGATAAAATCCTTACTTAAAAAAACATACCTACCTACATTAAGTGAAGCATCAGATTTTTTCCTTCTTTTGACGTCTATTTAAAGTTGAGATATATACAGGGTGTCCCAAAACTATGCCACGTAGAGGCAATTCAAGTATCTTATATTTGTAGATAGATAATTTAACTGAAAGGAAACTTAATTTTGATTATTAAAACAATTTCAAGTGCATTCAAAGATTTTTGAATAATTGCCTGTCTGAACCGCTGACCCGCCAAATGGTAAAAAAACATCCGTTATTTTACGACACTGATCAAGAAGAATTACTTTTTCCAAGTAACAGCATCTGAAATAAAAGGAAGACAATGGAATTTTACATTTATTAGTTACAAAGTTTTAGATCAATCAAAAAGATCAACATTTGGACGGCTGTGGTCGATATATACTGTGTCGACGTGGTGTCAGTGGTACGTTTTTAACCCTACGTCCATACTACTCGCGAAGTTGGGCTTGGCGAAGTTCGCCGAAGTATAGATTTCCGCAGCGAAGTGCCTCCAAGTCTCCACACTATCTTATTCACCATAGATGTCGGCCACAGCCGTCTTTGACGTTCAAAAGATTTAAAACCCACTCCAGACCCTCCGATCCGATCCGATTTATTTGAAGAAATGTCCTAACAATTGCACTACACATTATCCGATTTCTTCCGAAATCGGACAATTGCATTATACATTATCCGATTGCTTCCGATAAATCGGATCGGATCGGAAGGTCTGGAGCGGGTTTAATAATACCTCACCAAAAAACGTATAATCATAATGAAGTTATCTACTTAGTCTGTGATAATGAAGCACTAGCTGTCCCATTCACGAGAATTGAAATGTAATTTTGCACCGATTGGCCGCGAACCTCGAAACTGTGTAATTTAGCTTACAAAACCGGTATAGCCAACACAACAAACTCGAAAATGTTCATAATATTTATTACAGAATACCACATCAAAAAAACTCATTATGAAACGTCCATTCACGAAAAACAATTTAATCTTATTATGCATGGATTGGTCGAGAACCTCACGCACTGTATAATTTTGCATACAAAACCAGTATAACCAACACAACCAACTCGAAGAAAGTTGAATAACTGAATGTCTAAATTATCGGACGGTTTCACTGTTTGCTTAAAACGTTCATTGATTATCTATTTCTGTCCACGAAAACAATGGTTGTTATCAGTAGGGTTACTCCAATGTTCGAAATTCGAACTTCATATCTTTTCGTCTCGCTCTTTCAAATTTGGCTTAACACGAGATTAAGAGGGATGGCACAGCATAAAGATCGAGATCTTCGTAGTAGACGTTGTTTTTAATGTAAACGTCTACAGACACATTTTATACCAATGGCTCAAACGATTTATGGGAGGAGCTTTTCTCTTTTAAACGGTGATTTGTTAAAAATTAAACCGCTTTTACACATTCGTTTAGTGTGACAAAAAAGAGTAGAAATTAAAAAGTGGCAATACTGTAGTGTCGCCTCTTTCTAATCAATCTAAGAAAACGGGAACGACACTATAGTATTGCCACCTTTTAATTTCTACTCTCTGCCAGACTGTAAGTAGCAAGTCGAATCACGAACTTAATAAACAAGCACTTGATCTTTTGTCTCATCATCGTTATATTTGATTCAATTCATGAATTATTTACGACCACGAGGCAAATCTATAAGCGGCATAATTTTGATAAGAAGTGTTTTTACGGTTTTAATAACAAAGTTGTTTTCTCCTCTTTCCAGGCCAACGGACAGGCGTCTCAGGGCAAATACGTCGCGGGATCAGTCACAGGTGCGAGCGGTGATGCTGGACTTTTCGTCGCCAACCACGCCTATTAAACACGATCAATTAAAATATCCATTTAGAAAAAAATACCGGCCTATAACATACCGGTTTACAATATCATAGATTCAACGCACTGGCTGAATCCACAATTCCAATGCCATGACGCGCGAATGACATTTTACCGCCATTTTCAAAATGGCCGGCTTGGCGCGAAAAGTCACTATAGTGTTTTTAAGCGTAAAGTTACTTTTAGGTTACTCGAATAATTTAACCTGCTTTCACATAATAATTAGATGTTGTTCTTCTGGGCATTCATTATTGTAGTGTATTTATCAATTATTGAGACTAGAGTGTTAGAGTTTCACTGTATTATTGGTATTGCTTCATGTATAATGTGTAGTTAAATGTAAATGTTATCTCATGTTGTTAAATTGGTATACAATTTTAGAAAATTGATATTTGAGATTATAGAAAATATGGTGTAACCATTAATTTATTTATATACAGCGAAATCACTAATAATGTTACAGTTGGTATTTATTTACATGAATTTATACGTATTTTTATTTTGATAAAAATCAAGTTTAGGTTGTAACGTATTTTGATAATTTAAGAGTAATATAATATTCTTGATCAGTTGTGTAGTTTGTTTCATTATTGGACTCTCCTAGTGTTAAGATTCTGTCACTTTTACCTTTCATCCCATAAATCCTAATTCGCATTTTAGGGCTTTTTAAAAATCATTTTATCGGTTAAAGGCGACGGGTAGGGTGAATCCAGCACCATTTCCGATTTCTTCTTATATATATCTTCTAACCAGAGCAATTTTCAGTATTTGCAAGTCTAGGAACTATTAAAACAACTTGATATTTATTGAATTACTGTCCTACATAATTATAAAAACGGGGACATTCCTGACAATTTTTACGCGACTTTAAACCGTTCTTATAATTATTAATGATCTCTACGATAGTTTTAATAATATTAGCACTGTCTTACAATTTTTGTATTGTAGCTAACGTTCAATAAGATCCCACTTTCGTTTTGGAGACACCTAAAGAACGATTGTAAATGTGTTGATGATTTAATAAATATTTTATCTTCTAACCAGAGCAATTTTCAGTATTTGCAAGTCTAGGAACTATTAAAACAACTTCATATTTATTGAATTACTGTCCTACATAATTATAAAAACGGGGACATTCCTGACAATTTTTACGCGACTTTAAACCGTTCTTATAATTATTAATGATCTCTACGATAGTTTTAATAATATTAGCACTGTCTTACAATTTTTGTATTGTAGCTAACGTTCAATAAGATCCCACTTTCGTTTTGGAGACACCTAAAGAACGATTGTAAATGTGTTGATGATTTAATAAATATTTAAGATGCGTGCATAAGACTCTTGCAATCACTGAAAATTTATCTGAATTATCGGACGATTTCACTGTTTGCTTAAAACGTTTATTGATAATAATATATTTCTGTCTACGAAAACAATAGTTGTTTACAAAAGGGTTATCTGCTCCTATGTTCGAAATTCTAACTTCATATCTTGCCGTCTGCTTGATTGAATCAGAGGACACTTTTAAGAAGAAATCGGAAATAGCGCTAATTTTGCCCTCTTCCTTTCGCCGTACCTAATGATGTATGTCAAAATATCTTGTCTGTTTTGGCGATAAGTAATGATAATGATCTAAGGAACCCTAATAAAAAAAAATCGTTTAAGAAAGTTGAATTCATACACTTTAGTTTAAGTAAAATATAGCTTGACATGTTGCGATCGGTTCGCGATTCGTCATCAGCAGCTCCGATCTGTCGCGGCGGCGGCCAATCGAACACTGCGTGCCAGTGCTCTGTCCGCACGTCTGTCAGGTACTGGCTTCGCACACTACGACTTCTTGTGGCCGCCACAGTACACTTGTCTCTTTTCCACGCTCGAAGTGAGAAAAATTAAGCAATAATTTTTTTTTATTTTTTGGTAGGTTTTCGGCTAGAAAGAATTAATCAGGTCAACGGTAAACATCTAGTCAAAAAAATACCCTTTTCTGTCTCGAGATTAAAATGTAGACCATTTAGGTATTCGTAGCGACGATGCCTAAGTTGACAGGAAAATACCCACCCACAAGCTAATACCAAAATAGGTAGGTACAGTCAATACAAAAATAGGACAGAATAGGCGAGTTTCCTAAAGACATTAAAAATCAATCGACAGGTATATATAATTTTCGAAAATACATATATACGGAACAATCAATCAATAATAATTTAAATATTGTAATTTATCAAAAACCGAATAAAACGAGGTAGTTTGCCCGTACAGGACGGTGACGTTTTTCTTTATAAATTTCATATTATTCCAACGTTTAGACGATCATAGAAAGTAACTGAGTTGATCTGTCAGGAAACTATCCTTTTACAAAATTGATACTTGCCAAACAAAACCATCTAACAGCCTGTAACAAAATAATAGCAATGTGATTGAAAACCAATTTTGATAATACAAAATTAATAGGAGAAATTAATTTATTTATTTAGTCGTATGGCGTATTTATAAACATTTCAAAGAAACTTATGACGACTGTGGCGAAGAGGCTCAAACTATAGAGTAGGTACATTATACAGCGCTGCCCTCTTCACTCCTACTCTGGCTCCCCGGGAGATCTGTACGAGCTAACACTTGACGCAATCTCGTGGCTCGGGACCCTGAATGTAGACTTATAGTTACACTAACTGTGCCCCGCGGTGTTACCCGCTCATCCCATGGGAACACTAAATTTATTCGGGATGAAAAGTATCCTATGTCCTTTCCCGGGTCTCAAACTATCTCCATACCAAATTTCATCTAAGTCAGTTCAGCGGTTGAAGCGTGATGAGGTAACAGACAGACAGACACACTTTCGCATTTATAATATTAGTACGGATTAGTATGGATTTTGTTATTGGAGAAATGAATGAATTATCATTACATTATTAGAACGAAGTTGCTGCCACCTTTTAGGTTGACTTATTTATGATAAAGTCAGGTTGGGTAAGGAAAACAAATGGGGGAAGTGGAAGACTTTGGAATATTGTCTATGTAATAGCTTTAATTAACATAAAACGACCCACTACAGCGACATTTATTTATTTTTCACCCGGAACTGTTTGGAAATATCGGATTCACCTTACACACTGTAGTTTATTTTGAGTGTTTCCCTTACCCCAATATGTTTCACTAACCCAACCTGACTGGAATATTTTTTGCGGCCAAATTTACTTCTCTTTTTCTAACAAACAAACAAACAAACAATTGGTACTCAATGTGTATTGCGTTCGTTATGAACTGGCCACAAACTACACTTTCTGACACCTTTAATGTTTGTTAGAAAAAAGAGAAGTGAATTCGGCCTCAGAAAAGGATTCCTAATAAGTACGTATATAATTATGTTTTATTAGGAGGTTAGTTTAAATAAAGTTCGTCAGACTGTACTTGCAAAATGTCCAAGTAAGTGAGCAGCTCAGTACCCTTTTCCCACGCAAATACGAACTCAAGTATATGTACGAGGTTGCTTACATACTTCCAAGTTCCACGCGGACGTAGTCGCGGGCAAAAGGTAGTTATCTATATAAGTACATTATCGTCGTCTAGTATCCATATCACAAGCCTTCTTGACCCTTACTTTGGGACTAGATCGATTTGTGTGAGGCTGGGTATGTATAGCGCCCCATATAAATTAGGTGCAAAGTTAGGTATTAAAAAAAAACTACTTAAAACTAGATCTCGTTCAAAACAATTTTCGTTGGTAGTTTTTATAGTAATGTACATCATATGTTTTTTTTAGATTTTTCATTTTCTTATTTTAGAAGTTAGAGGGGGGGGGGGCAACTTTTTTCCACTTTGGAAGCGTCTGTCACGCAAACTATTCGGTTTACAAAAAAAATATTTTAGAAACCTCGATATCATTTTTGAAGACCTATCCATAGATACCCCACACGTATGTGTTTGATGAAAAATTTTTTTTTGAGTTTCAGTTCTAAGTAAGGGGAGCCCCCAATATTTATTTTTATTTTTTTATTTTTGTATCAAAATCTTAATGCGGTTCACAGAATACATCTACCTACCAAGTTTCAACAGTATAGCTCTTATAGTTTCGGAAAAAAATGGCTATGACATACGGATGGACAGACGGACAGACCGACGGACAGACAGACGGACAGACAGACATGACGAATCTATAAGGGTTTCGTTTTTTGCCATTTGGCTACGGAACCCTAAAAATGACAGTCGCAAACTATAAATAAAAGGAACTCCGTCTTAGTAATTTAGTCCAACAACTGAAATAGAATAAGGAACTTTTCAAAATCATAAATTGGGATATTTTCGAAAATTTAAAACCGTGGTAATATTGAATTACTTATTCTTTGTTTAGATATATCGGACAGAGGACTGGTTAAAAAAAAATGAAATGTTGTCAATTGAGAGACTGTGTCAGAGTTCAAAGGTACTCAAGGTGACTTTATAATGGCGAACGTTTTTTTTAACAGCTGATCTAAAAAATCCGACCAAGAGCATGTCGGGCCACGCTCACTGTAGGGTTCCGTAGTTGCTCATCCTTCAAAATAGACTTAAGTTATGAGAAAGATTTCAAGCTCTTTAAAAAGGTCGTAAACGCTAAAGTAACTGTAGTTACTTATTACCTTCTCGAAGTCAACTTACGTCCTTTTAAGAAAATTATGAAATTTTGCGATAACTCAAAAACGGCTCAACCGATTTTGTTCAATATATTTTTTATTGAAAGTACTTATAAGGCCTCATTTTCATAATTTTTCCATATATTTTTGACCTGTGGTTGAAAAGTTAGAGGGGGGGGACGCTATTTTTTTTTTTGGAGCGAATTTTTACAAAACTGCCGACTTTATCAAAAAAAAATGTTTGGAGACCCCTATTATTTTTAAAAGACCTATTCAACGACACCCCGCACACTAGTGTTGAAATGAAAAAAAAAATCACCCCCACTATGTGTTAGAGAGGTAGGTACCCAAAAAAAAAATTTTTTTTAGTTTTTTATTGTACCGTTTTGTCGGCGTGATACATACACAAACTCATACCAAATTTCAGCTTTCTAGTACTAATGACCATGGAGCTAAGCCGCGGACGGACAGACGGACAGATGGACAGACGGACATGGCGAAACTATAAGGGTTCCTAGTTGACTACGGAACCCTAAAAAGGGGCGCTATGGAGAGTTCAAAGTCACTTGGCTGTACCTCTATTAGGCATTGGAGTTCTTATATACGTGACTTGGTTTTAATATATTTTGGTCTGCCATGCGAAAAATATTACTGGTTGAATTTAACTTACTCAGTGAACACAATATTATATCCAAGCGTGTTAAATGGCGGCAAATTATCGCCACATTTTTAGTGTGGGTATAAATATTAAATAGTTCTTTGGATTTTCCCAGTACTTTTCACCTTTCATTATAGTACATACGTGGAATTTTGCCATATACTTGGATCCCTGTCTATTTGGTTTTCAGGTTTTCAGTTTCATTTATTTTCACCTTGTCACCATAGGCGGCGGTTTTACTGTATATATCTTTAGAAATGTATGTTCTTTTCGCGGTACGATCCACTCGGTTTGCTAATCCCATCAAAATTTCGATTACAAGTAGCGTTCAAATTGATCAACGCGAAATATTATTAAAAGCTGCAATCTTCAAAAGAAAGAACCTGTCCCATGTAAATTAGCCAATTATAAAATTACATTAAGTTTAAAATCAGTTTTCTGGGTCGCTTGTCAAGACATCAAAAACTTTGCCAGAGTATCGGAGTTCTGACGAGGTTGCCAAATAAGTCCACAAGTTCACGCTCTCTAATAGGTTCTTACCCTTAATTATTTGGCAATGCTTCAAAAGTACCATATTTGAAGCCTCGGTGAATTTAAATAGCGGGTGAGCACGACCTGCCATGTCGTAAAGTACCTATACTACTCACGTAGCACACATGCTATAGGGTAGGTACCTACTAACGCTATGCTTCTGCAATACTTGTGCGATGCCTGGATGGAAGCTTGTAACAGGTTAATCTTATTTTTGAAACATTGTAAAATGTGTATTTGACTGTGTATATTTTTCAAAAATTCAACCTTTTTTTTTAAAGTGAATAATACTTTTCCCTCAGTCCTAGATAGTAACATAGCTATTTCATGCTTTCATTGCGTGCAGTCGAAAATAAGTTGAGAAAACCAGTTTCTGCGTGAATTTTTGTAAATTTCAAGTAGGTGTTGAAACGTCTAAACTTCGAATAAATTATCAATGAAAAAAATAGTGCGTGGAGTCCCTCCGCGCGGAAGAAGTGAAACTTCGTAATGTGGAAATGAAAATAGGAAGGGGTAGAAAAATTGTTTTTTAGGGAACTCATATTGTTCCTTTAAGACAAACTTCTTCACTCTCTTGTTGAACGTTTAACGCAACAGTGCTTTCCTACCCCCTCCACGGTAGCGTTAAACGTTTAACGCAACCGTTAAACGCTTAACGCAACCTTGTTGGAAGTCGTTTTAGAAGTTTCACTTCAAAAATATACTATGGATTAGTTTCTTCCGGATGATCTTGCGACACCTTCCACTACACGGTCCTCGGCCACCTTGAGCGCGTCGTGGAAGTTGGAGTCAAGTGCAGTGCGGATTTGGTCGGACCAACGCATCGGGCTGCGGCCGCGAGGCCTCTTCCCCTGGATCTGTGACCAATAGTTTTTTAGATTTTCGTCTTCTCTTCTGGAGATGTGTCCAAAGTATTCCAGCATTATTTGTAAGACGATGTATAACTGTTTTTCGATATGGAAGTAACTGCATTTAATTATTTTTTTATAAATCTCAAACATAACCGGGAATCGAACCTTTGTTAAAATTGTGTAAGTAATCGCATTACCTATTGTAACATTCTTTACAGCGGTTTTGACTGGGTTATGTATGAAATTATGTATGAGATTTATAAAAAGGAATGCAGTTTTTATTAAATCTAACATCGACGCCATGGTTCCTAAGAACAGATTTCCCTATGTCTTATAGTTTGTGACTTCTTCCTACTGACCCATTTGGATTGATCAATGATCACCCGGTATATTTGTCTAACTAGTGGAAATTTACATCATACTTCTAGGTACTTTCTCTTTTCAACCGTCACCTCAGAAATCCATAATTTATCAATAGATTTTAAATTCAAGTGACTTCAAAAGAAGGATATTTTAAATTGGATTGTATTTTTAGGTTTCCGTACCTCAAAATCGCATAGCTATCTCAAAATTAATCTATTTAATCATTTAGGTATATATACATTGGAGCCCAAAATTAATACATACTCTAAATTAAAGGGATAAACCTCTTAAATTCCCATTAGATCTATTTTCCGTATCTTATTACTGGGCTTAATCTAAAATAAGGAATAATCTCCTAAACCGTGCTCCAGTGTCGCTGAACCTTTCATTATAAATGGATTTGGGGCGTCGGATGCCATACTACGACATTAATATAATATAACATATTTTATTTTCACGTGAAATCAAATGGGGCATAATGTTTGGGGAGTAGCGTTTGATGTGAGAGTCAGAATGGCGGGTGTACCATCACGGATTTGTAAAACAATTATACCAAAAAAATGTACTCAAAATGTACTATTTTGTACCAACTTTAAAAAAAATTGTACCTCTCCGTACAAAAAGTTATTACAATGTTTAGGTACACCCGCCATTCTGACTGTCAGGATGGCGGGTGTATCGCAGTTTACCATGAAGCCCTTGTTTATTGAGAAATGTTATTACTCTAAAAAAACCGGCCAAGTGCGAGTCGGACTCGCGCACCGAGGGTTCCGTACAAACACTTTCCATCCCTAAGTGGTTAAGTTAAGTTTGCACCTGGTATGTATAGTGCCCCATATAAATTAGGTGCAAAGTTAGGTATTAAAAAAAAAAATTATGGTTTTCGTAATTATTCCTTTATCTATGCTATAAGACGTTGCTTCGTACCAAATTTCAAGATTCTGAGTTCACGGGAAGCACCCTGTAGGTTTTGATTCCCTTGCAAGTGTCGAAAATTTGCGGCATAAACGGCTGTATCTTTTGATTGCGTTGGCTTAGAAGTTTGATTTTTTCACAGCTTCAAGGGACAGTAGACCTGAGTAATTGATATAAATTTCAGCTTCATACCTCCACGCGTTCCTGAGAAAAAGGGTCTTGACAGACGGACGGACGGACAGACGGACAACAAAGTGATCCTATAAGGGTTCCGTTTTTTCCTTTTGAGGTACGGAACCCTAAAAATGTACCAAAATTGTACCCTAACATACAGTTAAAATATTAGCAATCGGATGTGTAACTTGCGAGTTATACACAAATTAAATTTTGTTCGTAGTAAGTGAAGGGCCAAGGGGAAGAACTGGGTAAGTCACATTTAGCAAAATTTTACAGTACTGAAGATTGGCTGACTGCCAGCATATTATTGCTGAAGCCATACGGCTTCAGTAATAATATAGCAAAAGAAACCGACCAAGTGCGAGTCTGACTCGCGCACCGAGGGTTCTGTACAAACACTTATCTTAACTGGCCTTTTAAGTTTGCGCCGGATACAAATGAGGTGCAACCTTTGAAATAACGTTTTTTGCGGCTTAAACGGCCGCATCTTTTTTTTTTAGTTAACTTAGAAGTTGGTGTTTTTCACAGCTTCAAGGCCTTTAAGGGACTGTAGACCTGTTAAAAGACTTGATTTAAGATTACGATTTAAGTTTTAATTTCAATTCGATACTTCCACGCGTTCCCGAGATAAAGGGTTTTGACGGACGGACGGACGGACAACGAAGTGATCGGTTTTCCTTTGTGGACCGATTCTCAAAATTCATATGTATTTGAAAGAGCAGCATCCTCCTGATGTGGTCCCATTGTTATCATGTCGAGATCAGGTGATGGCATCTCAGGGAAATCGATTTTATAAAGTTATTCAGGTATTTGCATCTGGTATGGATAAAACAACTCCTTAATAGTTAAAAGTTAGGGGATAATTCTTTTAAATATTATAGGTAGGTTAAGACTGATAATTGTATTCTTTTTAGTATGCCCTTGAGCTGGTTCCATCGTCGCCAAGTCAGGATCTGATGATGGGATCCCAGGGAAATTGAGGGCAACCCTCAAATCTTACAGGCACTAATAAGAATTATAATATTTTTCATACATTTTCTGAAGTTCAATCATCATCTCATGATGCTCAGCTGATGAAGGAAGGTATAAATCCTTAATTAGGAGTTGGGGGATAATTCAAACGAGATGCATGCAGGCAAGACCTCCCTGATTATCCCACTATAGCATGCATTTTATTTAAATCACTTATAAAACAAAAAAAAGAACCGACTGCAAAGCCAAAAATAACATGTTCATGTATGTACAGATAACATTAGTCGATGCCAAACCTCACATAAACTTCTTTATCGATCCAAAATACTCAGTGTTCTTTATTCAAATAGTAATAATTAAAGGCTTCATGCGTGGCATCTGTTTTCACAGTAATAATGAACGGTTTGGCACCGGCTTCAAAAGGTGATTCAAATGTTATAATATGTACATGAACGGGTTCACTTTGACTTTTCTATTTATTTCATTTTTTATTTGCTTTTTTAGTGATTTAAATAATACATACTATAGTGGAGTAAAATTTTAATGAAAAAAGACACATTGACCATTTTTTTAATTTCAATCTTTTTTTTTCACTGTCGATCACATATTTAACACGCCCTACATTTAACAAAAATATAATTTTACCTCTTAAATCCTAATTGTTTTTTCAAATTGGAAGCGAGATATTAGTCTCACCGACTATCTTACTCGTATACTTAAAATGAAAGCTTAAATAAATGTGGTATATACATCTTTATTTTTGACACAGGATTTTGCCAATATTGTGTTACAAACTACAGCTTTGCAGAAAAAATATACTTTGTTGACAGAGCTATAGCGCCTATAGCTTCATCCATGTAGTGTTTATGTACCTAGCTGAATTTTGATGTAGTACATAAATTTGATTGTGCAGAAATACGGAATTTATGACAAATTCCACTCGACCTACTTTTGGGTAAACAACTTATTACAACTATATCGTGCTTTACAATCTAATGTAGGTATTAATGATTCATATTATACTTAAATAACATGTACCTATGAATATTGATTAGATACACGTAAAATATCATGTATTACTAAACTTAGTACCTATTCGTAAAATTTTTACGATGCGTTCAAGTAAAAAAACTAACTTTGCACCTCATTTGTATCCGGCGCAAACTTAACCGGCCAGTTAAGATAAGTGTTTGTACGGAACCCACGGTTCGCGAGTCAGACTCGCACTTGGCCGGTTTTTTTGCTTTATTATTACTGAAGCCATACAGCCATCAAAGGCTTAGCCAACCTCAATCTTCAGTACTGTAAAATTTTGCTAAATGTGACTTACCCAGTTCTTCCCCTCGGCCCTTCACTTTCTACGAACAAAATTTAATTTGTGTATAACTCGCAAGTTACACATTCGATTGCTAATATTTTAACTGTATGTTAGGGTACAATTTTGGTACATTTTTTTAGAGTAATAACATTTCTCAATAAACAAGGGCTTCATGGTAAACTGCGATACACCCGCCATCCTGACAGCCAGAATGGCGGGTGTACCTAAACATTGTAATAACTTTTTGTACGGAGAGGTACAATTTTTTTTAAAGTTGGTACAAAATAGTACATTTTGAGTACATTTTTTTGGTATAATTGTTTTACAAATCCGTGATGGTACACCCGCCATTCTGACTCTCACCGTTTGATGAATGCGATTAGTTAGGCAACTTTGGATTTATTTCTTTCTACATCAGATATTAAAATAGTAGGTGCATTACATACCTAGGGCGCTGAATTCATGAATGTCCCAGATGGCAGGTGTTTGTGCAATATGGGACTTAACCAATTATGTCCGTGGTTGGTCTAAAGTTTTACGCCTTACCTTGGCCAGGATAGGAGTTTTCTTCTCAGTAGGGCAGAAAATTCCACTTACGGCCTAGGACGTAAAACCTGTTGAAAATGAGCAGTAAAAATACGCTGGAAGACCGTGCTCAATGGAACGTGTATTGTGAACCAAGGAAAGGTACCCAACTGTCCGACTCCGATTTGATTCATTTTGATATATGTTATAGAGTAGACTAAAATAGCAGACACATATTTTTTTAGCTGCCCAAATTCAACCTGTTAGGACAAAATTGTCCTTCAAAGTACTGAAAATTGACCAAACTCTCTAACTTCTTCAGAGAGATTTGTTCAAGCAAATTGATAATTAGTTACTGGTTTCATTATTACAAATCTCTCTTCCCTTCCTTATTAGTGAGTTTTGGTTGTCAATAGACGATATTCTCTGCCAATGCGCCCTATACTGTCGTCAACAGCCCTGTCGCGGTGAAACTTTTAATTGAATTCGAGTTTGCTGCTCTTTTATCGCACAAGTTTATCAATTTGTCGTGATATTGAGCATTTTGTTATACTAGTAGACCACTTTTCGGGAAGATTTCCTTGAGACCAATCCCTGTTTATGGTATTTGTAAAGAAACGTAGGTATGTGACTTATAGCCACTACAGTCTCGGGAACGCTACAGCCAGGAATCGGGGGCTCTAGAGGATTTGGCACACTGATGACGGTCTGCGGTCAGCGGCCAGGTCAAACTGAACTTAAATAAGTACTTTGGTTCAGTTGGACTTGCCCGCTGACCGTAGACCGTCGTCAGTGTGACAAATCCTTCAATCACAACTCTAGCTCGTCGCGTCAACATTCTTTTCTCAAACATGCAATGAAATATCGTCGTAACGTGCGTTAAAACAGGCTTCGAAGTGTCAAGTTTCGGGCGGAACAATTCGAGAGAACTGTAAAGGAATTTCATACAAAATTGAAGGCCTAAGCCGGGAAGTAATTTGTTTTTAATTTTAATGTAAACATGGCGTCAGTGTGTATGAACAGCTGATATATTATTTTTTTCTAGTAGCTTCAGCCATCGGACCAACAATATCCGTGTTAATGCCTAGTACACACGAACTGAAAATACCGTCTATACGTAAGTCACCAGAGACCATAGACAATATTAAAAATCCTCTGCCTTTATTTTACTTATTATAGAAACTAAGATTCCTATTAACAGGTTGTGTATAGTGGCCCTAATATTCGCACACTACACACGTGGACTTATTAAAGAAAAAAAATATAGTTTTAAACATGGCGTCTGTGTTCATGAACTGGCTGAACAGCTGAATTATGTTTTTTTGAGTGGTGTATTTTTTTATTTCATTGCATATGTTTGAGAAAAGCACTACACATGCCTTAGCCGTGAAAAGGGCTTGCCGGCTTCGTATCACTCTTATTTCCCGGCGTCTGCAGTAATGTACTATTATCATTCCTCGTAGCCCCCGCGTGGACCCTTACCATGAGTTTACAGGTGGTTTACAGTGACGGGACTCGCTAGCGATTTCGTAAACCATTTTGTATGGAGAATTGTAGTTCTACAAAGTAGCCGCTAGGTGGCGCTGTACTATTCTCCATACAAATCGTTTACGAAATCGCAAGTGAGTATGGCCACGATAACTCATGGTAAGGGGGGTACTGGTAGCATTTTTTAATATTATTTTTGATCGGTAGCTGTAATTTGATTTTGTCACACGAGTTGTCACTAAATTAAACACAACGACCGGAAACAAAGGCTTCGATCATTTGTTGTCATCCAAAACATAGACTCCATACTTCATCAGCACTGAACAAAAGGCGAAATATCTTTAAAATGCATTTAATTAAACGCTCTTTTAGAAATTACTCAAAAGTTTCTCGCCCTAAAGACGTCATCAGAGTCATTGGTTTTCTTTCGGGTCAATCACACTTATTCGAAACGTGTTGTTCCATAAAGGGATTGCGCGTAAATACGAACGTTTCGCTCGTTTAATGCCCTTTTGATGTCACAAATAGGGACTTGTAAGGGATCTGTCGGAAAGTAAGGTGACCTGTTTGAAGTATGAGCCCCTGGTATTTGATACATTTAGCGCAGAAAATACGAGACATAATACAAAAATAAAATTATTCCTTACGACCTTTATAGATAAAAGACTGGGATTTAACGACGAAAAGATTTTATTTTTTTCAGTTCAGTTATATGGCACTCATAATTCGGTCCTGTGCCTCTTTTGTTTTATTTGAAAAGCAAAATACATTGTTTCGAAAAATAAGTTTGTATGGTATTTTTGTTTTTTTTTTTTTTTAAATTTGCACTATTAACAAAAAAGAGTTGATATTAGTTATACATAGAGGACTATGGAGTGCAAAATCTTCATATATCCAAAATTGTCCGCTGTAAGGTGTTAAATTGGTGGCGCCACTGTGGCTGAAAGTAGTTCCGTTACTTAGCAGCGTGCAGCGGTTTGTTTATAAAGTTTCAATAAAACTTAGTTATGCATTTTTTCTGTATGCACTTAAAGGAACTATGTAATTACTTTGGTCACCTAAAATATAAAAAAAAAACTATTCGATACAGTTCACGTTCTTACTATTCTAGCGCTATTGCGGACGGCATTGATTGTAACTATTATTTACTGCTTACCGCTGTAAACTTTTTCAAAAATTCTCCTATTTATGATAGATGCCACTCCTTGCTTTTTAGATTTTATATAGAGGACTTCATAGTTTATTAAAGACATCAATCAGTGGAGGTTTAGTAAGTTGGTAAATATTATCATCGGGATTTTCATCACCTTAAGGATCCCTCCAGACTGAAAATCCGGCTATACAAATGAAAAATTTAAGAAATATTAGAAATGATATAAAACTGTGCCTTTTTCTGTCCAGGTGGGAAAAAAAAGAAAAAGTAATAAGTGGAGGTCGTTGTGAAAAGGTCGTCGGAAACGTCTACGTTCGTCAAATCAAATCAAAACTAATTTTAAGGTCTCTATTTTATATTATTATTGTAGAAACGTTCAATAATATTTGAAATTAACTTTATGAATTTAATTTGGTTATATTATGTTGAAAACAGATGATTCAGAAGGCCTTTTCACAACTATCAAAAACATCGGTCACATTCTGATATACTTTATATTGTGACAGTGATGTTTGTTATACCTACGTTATATGCTGACTATTTGTTTATGATTATGTAAGATATCGTTACACAATTCGAATGTTTGGTTCACATATTATTGAACACTTGTAGTTTGTAGTAGAGTTTCTGCAGTTTAGAAAAAAAATACTCTACATTATTCTCGTAAAGTTTTCCGTCGAAACACAAAGAATCACTTTCAAGAATTTCACTATAATAATATACTTATTTTATTTTATAATTATAACCTACATCATGCCATCAAAGTAGTCTCCTTCGTATCCAGTACAAATATTTAGTATTGTACGGTCATATGTTACGCAGCGTCTTCGGTAAGGGGTGGGTAAGGGTCACTTTTGAAAATCATTTGTACCTCAACAACTGTCGGTTTTGAGAGCATAACCCCTACTGCCACGTTGTATTAATTGTGTTATTTTAAATTAATACATTTCTTTTTGTTTCAGGATAACCTGGAATCGTGTATTGCTTGTTACTTATACACTTTTAGTCTTATGTTCAATATATTGTTTATGGGAAAATATATACTCGGCATTATCCAGGTGTTTCCTTTTTCACAAGTTGAAAAGAATAAGAATACTACTACTATTTTAGGTACTAGGGTGCTAGGTACCACGCCTAGGTCTCCCAGGTGGACAGACCAAATCAAATCGGCCACAAACTGCCCTCTGAACGAGAGCACCAGACGCGCGGCTGAAAGAGAAGAATGGCGCCGTGTGGTTAGGCCACACAAGGAATGACAGCCACGACCTCTGCCAAGAGTGTACCAACACAGGAATATCTTGCAGACCTCGAACTAGGCTGATCCTTGGGACCTTGGAGTGCACTAAACATACTAACCTAAGCGTGAGGATAGATTAACAGAGGTTTCACAAGTTTAAAGATATAGTTGTCTGCGTTGGTTTCTTGTCAGTGTCCACTGCAACTTGGACAGGGGCTCCTCTTTTTGCTTACCATTCGGCGAAGTAGAGCCACTATTTTGTGCCGAAATAAAAAGAAAAAATATTTATCTTATTAAGCGAAAAAAGTGTCCTAATCCTAAATAGGTACTTAACCCCTCGTATGCTTAGACACGGGTCCGTGCGGGACATTTGAACCTTATGTTAAATGTCAGTTAATTTCAATTTGATTAGCAAATTTTTGACGCCGCATACGAGGGGTCAATTTACTCTATTTTACGTTACTTTCACAAACACTTGCTTAAAAAGGTAGCGTGCGCAACAAGAAAGAAATACAAACACGGATCTCTTCCAGCGGGCCTATGATGGTTGCTTTTATCACGCGATAAATAAGTGACAAAGCATCCGTCCCGTTTTGACAAGATGCGAGCGTGAGTGACAGATGCTTTATCACTTATTTATCACGTGATAAACGCAACCATCATAGGCCCCCTGGTCTCAAATAACCACACCACATCTAGATGAAGAATAGACCGTAGCTCAATATTAGTTCTCGTAATTAGGATTAACACGTACATTGCCTTTACAAGGGAAACTAGTCCCCTAAGTGCACTTCAAAGCAAGGGCAGAGAACGGGTTATTAGTTTACACTCAACATTTGTTCAGGGTATAGATTATTCATTTTACCTCAGGTTGATAATAGTAATTATGTTGAATGAGCAAAATATAGCGCCTGTGAAAATATAATAGCATCGTATATTGTGTTTCACTAGTGTGCGCATGTATTGCTATTACTTTGTCACAGGCACACGCAAAAAGTTTAATGTAAAGATAATAATACATTGTGGAGCCGTTTTATTACATAAAAAGGTTTATTCGGAAGGTACATGATAGTGTACATTATTCTGTCAACCCTTAAATGCATACAATCACACTAATTTCATTTCTGTAATGACGTAATTATTTAATTAGCAATGAAATTCATGTCAGTTTGAGATTTAGGTACAATCTTGACAAAGTTTTTATTGACAATATTCAGATTTTGACTTGTCATTTCAGTAACGTATAAATATACATAATCAATAATCATGCATCGTCTGTTGACAACCAAAACTCACCAAGTATCACTAAATATAAATACCTAATTAAATTTGCTTGTTGAAATTATTATATAGAGACTCACATCTGCAGACAAACAGTACAAACAGTTTTGCAGGGTTATATATATTTAAGTTTTATACTTTAACTAGCTGTGCCCCGCGGTGTTACCCGCTCATCCCATGGTAGCACTAAATTTATTCGGGATGAAAAGTATCCTATGTCCTTTCCCGGGTCTCAAACTATCTCCATACCAAATTTCATCTAAATCGGTTCAGCGGTTTAAGCGTGAAGAGGTAACAGACAGACAGATAGACAGACACACTTTCGCATTTATAATATTAGTATGGATAAATAAATAAAAAAGCAAACCTCGTATGTCAGTATCAATCTACTTACTACAAACGAGGTTTATAAGCGCAGTGACAGAAATTTTAGTGAGTTTTCCTTGTCGCCAGACGATATCTTAAAGCGCTGGATATCAGCGGATCCGGGCGGGGTCACCTTTAATAAACAATATCTTCAAAACTACGGAGGTACATACGATTTCCGACCAGGTACAAAAGGTACATAATTGGTACATGTTATTATTGCAATTATAGCCTAATCAGGCTCCGGGGCCCAGCCAGGGAGGAACACGCCTCCTTGTTGTGCCTGCTTATTTTTATAGTAAGTGGTTTAGTTGTTTTCGGAAACACAAAGAGTGCTCGTTGAAGTCGGTTCTTTCTTGTGAAAAAAACGTATGTCATCTAATGACGAAATGCGATTTTTTTATAGGTAAATTCTAAAAGACTCCAAATTGTTAAATGAAAGTCTAAACATTGTCGGTATTTTAAGACTGTACAACTGAAAACTTTCTGTAGTCTGAACGTGTCTGCAGACAAAGACGAAGACTACATTTACGATTGCTAGACGAATAGTCACTTCGGGCACGGTTACTTTTGGACTTGTTTCCATTATGCTGTTTTGACCAACCGAATTTCTTGATTATCTTCTATCTATAGGTACGATTATAAAAAAAATAAACTGTACCCTTTCTCAAATCCGAAACATTGTTCCCCATCTGTAACGGTTCGCCAAATGTTTATTTGTCCGAAAGTATCTTTCCCCTGACACCCGTAATATGTTCAGGATTTTGTAAGCGTCATTTTGAAGAACCCATTAGGTTAGGTTAGGTTTGTTTTATAATTATTATTCTTAAAGATTAACTGGTAACAGTTTTGGAAGAAAGTGGTTTTCGGACAAATTAAAATTTGGCGAAAGATTATAGATGGGAAACCAAATTAATGTTTCAGATAGTATTGAACATCTGTTTTCTATGGAGAGGAGTCATTATTTCTGAAATCTTAACAGGGATGCAGTAGCGTGTGTAAAAACAGGGCATCACGTATATGCCGCATGCAAACTAAACTACGATTTCTAATTCAAGACCAAAAAAACTACCACAAGGTTGCCACTACAACAAAATATTTTTACAATAGTAAATTCCTTTTTCTTTTGTAAACAGGCTAACGTAACTTATTTATTGGTAACTTTAACTCTATGTTTTAACAAAATAACTAGATATATTTATTATTGCATAATTACGAGAGGAGATAATAAAAAAATTTTAACAAAAAAAAGAACCGACTTCAGTAAAACTAAAAAACCAAAAATAACCCGTTCAAGTACAGATTACATTTGACTCACCCTTCGAAGTCGATCCCAAACCACTCAGTTCTTATATTTATATTATAGTTTATGCGAGGTTTGGCACCGACTTCGAAGGGTGAGTCAAATGTAATCTGTACTTGAACGGGTTATTTTTGGTTTTTTAGTTTTACTGAAGTCGGTTCTTTTTTTTGTTAAAAATTTTTTTTTTTTTTGCTTTTTAGTGATTCATATAAAAGTTCTAGTGGCCAAATCCTATTTACTGAATGTAAATTCTTGACTTTATCAATAAATTACCGAAAGCGCCGTACATGTCCCTATAACATTTGAAGAGTTCCCTCGATTTCTCCAAGATTCCATCATCAGATCCCGACTTAGTGCCAACGGGACCAACTCGGAGTTATACCCTTTCGATTAAAAAAAAAAAATTGAAAATCGGTTCACGATTCTCGGAGATATCGAGTAACATACATAGAAAAAAAAAAAAAAAAAAAAAAAAAAAAATTTGTTCGAATTGAGAACCTCCTCCTTTTTTGAAGTCGGTTAAAAACTTAAACATCGGAGATTTTTGGTACAATATCTGGTATTGTACTTGTAACACTTCAGCATTTGGTGCAAGCCAAAAAACAAACTCAAATGTCATTTAAATGTTGTCAATTTTGACAGTGACGTATCTGTCGTAGTTTTTTTGGTCTTGAATTAGAAATCGTAGTATATGCACAATCCCATTTTTTTACGTGATGTTCTATACTCTAACTCCGTTCTTTAAAGACTGATTGTCCTGCCCGTGCCAGACCCACCATACCATACCACCGCCTGTAGGTACCCCTAGTGGTAAGGTGGGTATTTATACTATTGCTTTTGGGAGAACCTTATTAAAATTATTTATTTATTTATTTAGTAGGTATATTAGACAATCTCAACACTGACTCTTTGTTAGTGCTGACTGTAAACAGCATTTAGTGAAATGAAAATGAGGTAGGTAACGAAACGAAGCAAAGGAACAAGGTTTTGCACGGACGTCACACGAACATGTTCGTTAAGTTATTATTTAAGAAAAAAAAACCAAGGCTTTGAAAACTCGTAATAACGTAAAGTCAGAAACATTACCAATTAATAAAGAAACATTAAGATTTTAAAGCCTGACCAGAAATATATGAGGATGGGCCATATTGCGGAATTTTATTAGAACTAATTTCTTACACTGGCAATGATTTTATAATGGTTTGTCAACAATGTTAATGTCATTCGCGGTGATTTCTTTAAAAGACAAATATTTAAATTTAACCAAAGAAAATGCCAAAACCATTTACAGTCGTGAACATAAGATTATAAATAAAGTGTACATGTGTTTAGGTACTACACAAAAACAGTCAAAAGAAGAGTGCATTCTATGAAATTATATTACTAACTTAACATAGTGGAACTGACAGATATTTAAAACTGATGCCATTATAGTGGGTTGCGATTGGTTGCAAAATTGTTGCCATATAAATCTTATAAATAACGCCCTCTTGGCAATCCTCATATATTTCTGGCCAGGCTTTAACGTGGATGGTAATGGAAACACAATCTTTGGTTAGAGTGTTTTAAATCTGTCAGCAACATGTTTATATTCCCCTAGTCTACACACACGTCTCCTGAAACAAGTAATAACAAACAAGAAGACTAAAAATCGTCTGTCCATCAATTTAATTGTGGGTTGGGCAAGCTATTTTTGATGTTCTACCTAGTCATGCTTTCCTGGTATTTCTTCATATTGCACCATGATTTTTAAAAATAGGATTCTTAGTTTTTGTCTGCTTGGCTAACGAGGTTATTGGCAATTAGCTTACAAAAGCTCTGTATAAGATACAAACTTTCTGAAGTTCGTAAGAAGGGGTTATATCAAATAAACTTCATACAGAGCTCATTACTAAACAAATTACTTAGTACGCATTTTTAAATAAAATAAAGATAATTAACGTTTTTATATTTATTTATTAATAACTGGAAGGTCATCCTTTATTTAAAATGACGTAAATGATGCGGGATCGCCCCTATTGCAGGCAAATGATTGTAAAAACCAATCGGCATGGGCAGACTCGGCTTATGAGTCGGTTGTCTCACAATATAAGGCGGTAATTCAGCCATTTTCACCGCAGAAGGCTCGCATGGATCAGCAGCTAGTCCGGGGTACATTGGCATCGCAATTGGCTTCGGAAACTTCGGTTGCTGAGGAACTACGATTGCTACTTCTCCAATAACGCAAGGATCTTCAGGTTTGGTCATCGCTGGCTCGATATCTACGCGAACAGGGATTTTGGGTAAAAGGGTTTTAGGCAATTTAGGAGCGGCTGGCAGAGCTATTGGTTGGATGTACTCTGGAATTGATATGGCTGGAAGATCTTCGGGGCACGGACCAATAATGGGTGGTTCTGCTCTGATGGGTAGGGCTGGTAATTCTGGTGCCATAGGAACGAATACAGGTTTCTCTGGTACAAAAGCTGGCTCGAAGGGTTTGACAGCAGGCAATGGAATATACTCTGGTACAGGTACAGGAATCGGCAGATCTTCAAGGCACGGCTCAGGAATGGGAGTTTCTACTCTGACAGGCAACTCTGGCATTACAAACACAGGTAGTTCAGGGGCTTGAGGTACGGCCGGTAGTGGCATAGGTGCTGGTGGGATGTACTCTGGGATTGGTGCTACAGGCAGATCTTCAACGCACGGCTCAGGAATGGGAGCGTCTACTCTGATTGGGATTTGGGGCATTACAAATGCAGGAAGTTCAGGGGCTTGTGGGACAGCAATTGGTACCGGCATGAGTGCTGGCAATGGGATATACTCTGGCATAGGTGCAGGATTCGTCAGATCTTCAAGGCACGGCTCAGGAATGGGAGTTTCTACTCTAACTGGTAACTCTGGCATTACGAAGGCAGGTAACTCAGGGGCTTGTGGTACAATCGGTAGTGGCATAGGCGCTGGCAATGGAATATACTCTGGCATAGGTGCAGGATTCGGCAGATCTTCAAGGCAGGGCTCAGGAATTGGAGCTTCTACTCTAACTGGTAACTCTGGCATTACGAATGCAGGTAACTCGGGGGCTTGTGGCACAATCGGAAGTGGCATAGGTGCTGGTGGGATATACTCTGGGATTGGTGCTACGGGAACTACTTGATCTTCAAGGCATGGCTCAGACATTGGAGTTTCCAGTTTGACAGATAATTCAGGCATGATGATTGCTGCAGTAAGCTGAGGTACATGCTGATACGGGATTTCAGGAATGACCACTTCATCAAAACATGGTTCTGGCTGCATTGAGATCTCAGGAAAAGCAGGCATTTCCAGGGGAGGCAATTCTGGCGCGGCAGGGATTTTCACGACAGGCATTTCTGGGACGAAGACAGGTTCAACGATCGGTAGGGGTAAAGCTGATGGAATATACTCTGGAATTGGAGCAGCAGGGATAATATTTTCAAGGCACGGCTCAAGCATAGGAGCTTCTACTCTTGATAATTCTGGCATCATGAACGCTGGTAATGCCGGAGGCTGCGGTACTGCTATCGGGATTTCAGGAACAGCTACCTCGTCTAAGCAAGGTTCAGGTAATTTTGGAATCACGATCGATGGTAGTGGAGGTAGTACAGGGTTCTTTTTAGGAACTTCAGGCACGAAATCAGGTTCACAAGGTTCCGCGACGGGTACAGGCTGCAAGCCCCAGCCTCTTGACAGAGCTGGCATGAAAAGCATCTCTTGTGGAAAGTGTCTCTGCGTTTGTATTATACGACCTGATACTGTCGTTGCTACGACCAAAAACAGCGTCACTGTTCTTGACATCTGTAACAAATTGATAACATTGATCACATAAAATAACAAATCGTCACTATAAAGTCTTTTCGTTTGGTAAACAGGATCTAACCTCAAAGTAAGTTTTTTTCCAAACACCTTTCATATATGAAGTGACCTAAAGGCACTATTTTGAAAATCACGCTGCCACGTTTAAAGATGAAATTAATTTACTTGCAAGGTAATTTTGGCAAAAATGTATAAAGGACCATACGCCAAATTGCACCAAGAACCAACAGTCATGAGAGTTTATCATTAGATAGATAGATATTGAATTATACTTCATTTTTTATTACGGGCACCAAGCTGAATTCCATTACAGAGCTGAGATATTCCTATGTGAAATAAGGCACATGTGGCGGAAAATGGAACTAACTAACTCATACTGAACAGTGACCAAGGCGTAGCTAGTGGCGCCAGAATTAGGTTGGATCGCTAAAATGGTCGTCTAAGGATTGCAATTTGCTTAAAACTGAAAATAACTATACACACTCTTTCAGGCATAATACGAGGATTATTAATTTCCTTTAACTTACGATATAGTCAAATTAAAATAATTTTAGCGTTGTATTAATATACTGGCGCTACTATCTGGTTATTAAGTATGTATTTTTTTAGTTCCAATTTAGGCCACATCTTAGCTACATACACGCGCCTAGAAGGATAGTTTCAACCGGCCGAGGCGCCACACGTGAGGCATAAAATGGATTCATGTAGTTGTGAAGAACTCGTATTTACACGCGCCGATACGCACACAAACACAGCAATAATGTTGCTAGCGCAATCACTTTTCCCCTGAAATTGGGGGTATACTCATGCCAGTGGTGATTGGTTACATTCCAAATTTTAATTGAATGATAGACCCGTTGTTGACTTCAAACACTATTAAATACATTAAACAAAGGTTTTTTTTTCAATTATTATTATTAATTTGCAATGTCACTTGAAAATAAATAAAATCGTAAATAGTAGGTATGGTCAAATCCTGAAATGACTTTTCAGCCAGCTTTTGACCTAATCCACCGGCGTAACACTTTTATTTGCACAGTCGTCAACTCATCATTAAGACATTTGTGACGAGCCCTAACACGTTGTGTTTTTGTGTAATTTAGGAGCTAACTATGGCCTCCTTCCGTCCTCATCATCAGACCAGCTTGGTAGTACCATAATAATGCACTCTCACGTGATTTAAACAGGTGTACAAAATTTTAACTCGATTCAAATTTGATTTGCAATATTTGACCCAGACATACTCTAACATACACGGCAAGTCAAATAAAAGGATAATAAAAATCAAGTGATTAATCTTCTTATTTTTTTTATATTTGTATTTTAAATTATAGGCTCCCAAAAATAGGTCAGTATATTATCAGGACAGAATTATGGGTAAAAAAAGTCCGTTACACTGGAAACACTACGTTGTCATGCCGCTTATAGAAAATATGAGACTTTGATTACTGTTTTACGTAAAAATACGAGTTAAAGAATAATATTTACGAGTGAAATGTCGTCTTAGCATGTTTATCCTTTTTATCAGATGCATTGTGACACCCTATCACTGCACAAACCGTCATAATAATTGAAAATGCGGGAGCTCTTTACACCTGTCACGCGTCCTTGCAACTGACAAGCCGATCGACGCTTTAAGCCATTTCTGGCTTACTTTTAGTGGCCTCACCGTTGCGCGTGAACTGGGTTTCTAGGCGTTATTATTCTAAGCATACACGAATATCTCAGATCTAAAATGGCATCCAGCTTGGTGCCCACAATAAAAAATTAAACTGATACTAATACCTATCAAATAATTCTCATCTCTGTTCATCAAATTTGTCCATGAGAGGTTAGAATCTTGTTTATTAAATCGGACGAATAGAAAGTTCTTTTGAGTTCGTATCTAAAACTCAGAGAATGTCAGTGAGTGCATACTAGCATACAAATTATTACATTAAAAGTAATCAACTAAAACAAAGCAAAACAAAGTGAACTTTGATTAAATGATTAAAAACTTCAGATGACTTACCATGATCACAGGAGTTTGTAGACAGACGAGTAGAAGCTGTGTGATGCTCAACTAAAAAACAGTCTACCAATTTATACTTCGTTTTTTAGAATATTTCGAAACTTGGCTTACCACGTTGAACCTGTGTACTAATGAGTCATTACTGAGTAAGTTAATATGTACTTAAGGTATTGTTTATTTTATCGTTTAATTATAATTAATGTATTAGCAATAATATACTACTTAGGTAGCTTACGTTTTCAATGCTTGGTACTTATATACGTAATATCAGGTTCTTAATTAGTTTTAAATCAGAAACATATTTTTAATAATAATATAGTTTAATTTCGCTGTAAGGGTTCATTATTATGAATAAAAAACATGAAGTCATCAAAATTATTCAAAAGTTTTATCTACCTACCCTTCTTGGAATAAATCACAAGATCGAGCCCTTGTTGGCAGGAACATAATATTAACAAAATACACTGAAATAGCCTAGCTATTATTTTTGAATAGTGGCTCTGTGAGCAGTGTAGGCTTTTTTAATGGCTGGAATATGAAATAATTAACGTTTTCAACCCTCGTATCTCCAACATTTTGAATAGTTTTGAGAAACTGAATCGGAAAAAGACATCTATATTATTATCGAACTGACCACATCATTTCTGGAGGTGACGTCACAGGCCCGCGTCCTACATTAATATTTCAAAAGCTATAACAAAGACTTCTTTACCTAAGTATTTAGTTTTTCAAATAGCATAATGTAAAATGTTTGGTAATATTCCTCATTTTCTTAGTTCTTTCTCATTCCGTTCCGCCCAATTCCACTACAGAGAATACCTAACTCTAAGTCTGCTATTCACGGAGCTTTGTGTTTAGAATAATAACTTTATGGAAGGCAGTGTATTAGCAGAGTTTTTCTTCTGTCACGTTTGAACCCCAATTTTGTATTTGTAGACAAACTGGCAATCTTTTAATTATGTCAGGTTCAACTTGTTATAATGAGTACTGCCGAGTATCCATTTTATTATTTATACTCACTTCACATTGCTTTTATCACAGTCAACTTTTGAGTTTCGATCTACATAGCTAGTGCTGGAGCATTACAAGGAATTTAAAATGAAAACTGTAAGTTACCATTTTATAGTTTTAATATTAAGTTACATCGCCCCCTGCCTGCTATACGGCCACATCTCAAAAAAAAATTTTTTTTGGATTATTGCAGATTCGTAGTCAGGATAGTTTAATTTATGGCCTTATTTCGAGAGCCATAAGAAAAAGTGTCCTTAAAAGCCTTTTTTCCACAAGTGGCCTTATGGATTTGACCAAAAATTGTCAGTTGACTCCCTGCAAGACAGCCACTTGCCAGTTGTGGCTGTATAGCATACATTTATAATATTTTTTTGAGTTGCGTCCTATAAGAATAACGTAAATAGTGTTATTGCAATGAATCCCTTAAATATAAGCGAAATAAACGTAATTTTGATTGTTTCACAACAGTGGGTACCGATATTACTTATTATTTATTTTATTTATTCGTATGGCATATAATGTACAGTCATTCATATTATACAATTATAAGTTCTTCTATTGTACGGTGGGTGCCTCGACTTCAACCGATGAGGGGGCAGGTTTGCGAACTCTACATGGATGGGCAAATTGGGACGATTCACGATTTTTTGTGCTTCGTGGACCAGTGCCTGTTGTCTTCTTAGTTGGGCGGGAGCTGTATGACTCAACACAGGCAGCCAAACCAGAGGATGATGGTTCCCAATATGCATCGCATGGTTTGGTCTAGCACGTCTATCCGATGCACATGTGCGCTGTTGAGCCAAACTGGCAAGCAGTTCTCTGCCATGGAGTAAACCGGTAGTGCGTAGCACGTCAGCTGTTGATCCCCAAGTAGTTCCCCTTAATCTGTGGAGTATGTTATTCCGCGTCTGTAGCTTCTTCCCTTACTTACTAATATGTGGCGCATAGGAAAGATTGCGGTCTAGTGTGCCACCCAAGTACTTCGGTGTAGGATTTAATTTAAGCGTCTTCTCTCTGCAGCAGATATTTGGCTTATAATTTGCTTGTTTCTTTCTGTTTTACTAGCATTGTGCTGCAGTATCCATTTTTTTTAAGTATTACTCAAAACATTCCAGATCGCATGTAAGGGCTTTCTTCGTGGGTTTAAATTTGCCATCCTGGTTGGTGAAGGCGATGTCATCCATCAGCATAGGTTCATAAATTTCCGATTCTCTGTTTTCGGAATCGGTCCTGACCCCACTCCTGTTCAACCTATACACACACGATATAATTATTAGGTTAAGCAGGAGCGGGACCAGGACTGATCCCTGCGGTACCTAGTCCATTGTTCAGCTTCCTGACTTTGCCTGAGGTGTTTCCTAGGCGGACGATAAATATCCTATTGCTGAGCATAGAGTTGATTAGTTCCACCATCTGCACCACGGTAATGAGCTTTTAGATAAGCCCCTGTCTCCATACGGTATCGAATACAGCTGAAAGGTCGATAAAGACTGCCTGGGTTTTCTCTTTCCTTTGAAACCCAGCCTGTCTTTATGTATGTTGTGAGCGACATTACCTGATCGGTAAGTTCGGATCACTACGGAATCCAGCCTGCTCCACAGGAATTATTTTGTCAACTATGGGTTCGATTTGATTGTAGATTGGCCTCTCTAAAAGCTCCGAATTCCCCGAATTCAGTGTATGCAGTTGAACTTAGGTGGAATTATATTATTCGAGACTATGTCTAAATAGAACTGTGAGAGCCATGTCCTACAAGTTGGTGCAAGGTGTTCTAAAAATTCGTTGTAAATACCGACTCACATAAATTGGGACTTTGATTCGAACCAGTCTTCATCCAGTATTGCTAAACCTAAAAGTAGAAAACGAAAAGCTTATCCTGCATTATGAAAAGGTAATATTGTAAAGAAGTTGAAGAATTCTGGGAAACAGCACACTTATATCAACGGGAACCTAGTCCACGCTAAAACCTACCTACTACGGGGCCTCCTTGTACATGGTACATGTTAACACGATAATTAAAGATACAAGTGCCTTTAAGAGAAGGTACCAGATAATCAATAATTATATGCAAAATGATGATGATATAATGATCTAGAAAGTTGGTATTAAAGCTGCATGCACTGATTATCGCTTACAGTGATGTTGTTACTGTAACAAAAGTTGATTAATAAAGGTATTTTAATTATTTTAGTGTTTGCATAATAATTTTTATGTTACCATTTTCCAATAATACTTGTTCGGTTTTGGACGCATCTCAAAATTTCAACAAAATGTTTCTGCAATACTGCCACAACTCCAAGTACCTATCTTAAAGGCCTCGTACCTTAAAAAATATACACGTTTTATAAAAAAAGACGTACTTATTCATAAGAAGCGTTATATCATGGAGAATAAAAAAAGCTAAATTTAAAATGAATTGACCGAAAACTCTTGGAGTAAGCCCCGTTTTACTACCACGCACTACGCTGCCAAAACTTTAACAAGCGATTTCTCGAAAAAATGGTTTTTTGAGATGTGGCCGTATGGGGGCGACATATTCGTGCCTTTTATATGAAGGACTAAGGGAAATAACGGACGTAGTGTTTTATTTTTCAAATTGTTTTTATTTATTTTTTACTTTTTGTCTTTGGCTTTAAAATTATCCAGGTCATGATATTGGTTTTATTTATTTATTTAAACTGTTTTGCATAGTTACGATATTACACATAATGCATGGGTACAAATGGTGGACAATGCCATGAGGCATTCTCTACCAGTTTTATGGTTGACTAGTAGAGAGGCTGACTGTGTATGTGAAAAAGAAAACTATATTTACTTACAGTTCCTGATCCTCGCTTCCCTGGTAGCCATTTCGTTGGCTGCAAGCATCCCAAGCACCAGGGAGACAGCAGCCCGCAGAGCGATGCCCGCCCTCCAGCACGAGGAGATTCACGACGAGTTCGGCCAGTACGCCTACCGCTACGTCACGGCTGAAGGTACCATTGTCTCGGAGCGTGGGCGCCTGGTACCCACGGCGAGCGGCGGCCATGTCTTGATCACCGAGGGAGAGACTTCGTTCATCGGAGACGATGGGAAGACTTATGTTACTAAATACAGCGCTGGCCCGGATGGGTTCAAGGTTGAAGATGCTAAAGTGTAATTACAAATACAAATACAATAGTAGTTTATGCAACTGATACATAATAAGGGGCCTTAAAACACGAGTGTGGTTTTATGAAACGAGCGTCAGCGAGTTTCATAATAGGATCACACGAGTGTTTTAAGGCCTAATTATGTACAGTTGTATACTAGTAGTTTATGCAACTGATACATAATGAGAGGCATTAAAACACGAGTGTGGTTTTATGAAACGAGCGTCAGCGAGTTTCATAATAGGATCACACGAGTGTTTTAAGGCCTAATTATGTACAGTTGTATACACTACTTTGTCTACACACATATCATAAGTACTCTAAGATGGGTTCAGAAGCCATAAGGAAATGACCGGCACCACTAGTGCTACCTGTAAAATATCTAAAAACGACATATACTAATGCAGTAAGAAATAAATCTGAACAAATACATAAACAGATTATTTATTGTAATAGTTGTAATTTACATTTCCATTGAAACAATATTTTCAACTAAAATGTGAATTACAATAAACTTGTCACAATTATACTTTCGTAACAGCAAAGAACCAACAAACAAATGACAACAATAATGGCGGCAATTCGAACCTCCGTCAAGACGAATGTTTTTTTTTCTAAATCATATACAAACGAATGTATCCATATTCTCATGTCACTCGAGATCAAATGTCGTGCGGTTTTTATAAAAAAAACATACTGAATTGACGTTTCGTATCGATAACAATATTAATATCTATGGATACTAGAATAGAGACCTACTTTAGTTTTGACAGCTGTTCCAAATTTAAACTCATAACCTTACAGAAATTGATACTGTTATAACATTACATTACAGATTTTACCTACTGCCACAGATAAGAAAGTTCTCATAGTAAAATTGGTTGTAGTAATGCTGGTCATTTCCTACGGTTTCTGAACGCATTTTAGATCACTAATGATATGTGCCTAGATAAACTACTTTATCTACTCTACACACATATCATAAGTACTCTAAGATGGGTTCAGAAGCCATAAGGAAATGACCGGCACCACTATATAGTGCTACCTGTAAAATATCTAAAAACGACATATACTAATGCAGTAAGAAATAAATCTGAACAAATACATAAACAGATTATTTATTGTAATAGTTGTAATTTACATTTAGGTTGAAACAATATTTTCAACTAAAATGTGAATTACAATAAACTTATCACAATTATACTTTCGTAACAGCAAAGAACCAACAAACAAATGACAACAATAATGGCGGCAATTCGAACCTCCGTCAAGAAGAATGTTTTTTTTTCTAAATCATATACAAACGAATGTATCCATATTCTCATGTCACTCGAGATCAAAATGTCGTGCGGTTTTTATAAAAAAACATACTGAATTGACGTTTCGTATCGATAACAATATTAATATCTATGGATACTAGAATAGAGACCTACTTTAGTTTTGACAGCTGTTCCAAATTTAAACTCATAACCTTACAAAAATTGATACTGTTATAACATTACAGTACAGATTTTACCTACTGCCACAGATAAGAAAGTTCTCATAGTAAAATTGGTTGTAGTAATGCTGGTCATTTCCTACGGTTTCTGAACGCATCTTAGAGCACTAATGATATTGTGCGTAGATAATAGTTATTTGTGCAACAAGAGAGCAAAGTTGTTTTTTGTTACGAGTGCTGATTTTGAGTCCCGAGCAAGCGAAGGATTCTACGTTTGAATCACGAGCGTAGCGAGTGATTCTATGTTGGAATCCTGAGTGTAGCGAGGGACTCAACAGCACGAGATGCAAAAAACTTTGCTCTCGTGTAGCACACACAACTTTTCACCTCATCAGCGAGAACATATTCGACATTTTGTGCTTTTTCTTCCAACGTATGTTTATAGTCTTTGTTGCTGATTCCAATAATATTATTAATGAGAAAATAGATAAGTAAAAAAAAGCTAAAAAACGGAATAGCAATATAATTTAATTGAAATTATAATCAACCAACCAACACGGTTATTGTCATTATTTGATCAAATTGGAAGATTTAGCAGATACATGACGTGTTTATTTATAAATACATATTATATTACGAGATTTTGTTTATAAATTAATTAATATTTTTACTCCTAAAACACCAAACAAAATAAATGCAAAAGAAAATAACAATTACAATATGAACTCCATATTTTTTAAGGTACGTTTCGAATATGCATCTATGATAAATGGTGAAATTATAAATTATTATTATATTTACAATAAGTAATAAGTTGAAAAATCTTATTTTATTTGAGCAATGATCTATTGTTTTATATAAAAGGCACAATAATTTTAATATTCGGTCGTTAAATAAAAATATAATAAAGAAAAAAATTACGTTGCAATTAAAACTTTTTCGGGTGTTTTTAATTAATTTTTTGGTATAACGCGTATCCGAACTGTTCTCAATCGAGGTCGGATTCGAAAATCGAATTACAAATTGATAAGTTTCTATCCCTCTCTTTTATATACATATGAAAGAAACAGAGTGCATCTAGATTCAAATGATTAGAATTTTATAATTAACCTTTGGGCCCTTTGGCTGAAGAATGACAATTCGTGGTCAGATATTGAAAAAAATAAAAAGCTACTTTCTACTCAAGCTCGAAACAAAATCGCATTTTGTTCACTGTTATCTGACAGCAAAATCGCCATGTTTGAGCTGGTGAGGTGAAAAATGCTTTATTGCACACCAAAAAAGTTTACAAATTCAATACAGAACAATAATTTTAATAACGGTAGACAACAGGCGGTGTAATGTAATTGGCAGTGAATATAATTTTAATCACAGAGATCTTTGGCTTTGATTTACAATTTTATATGTCTACTTTACGGATGTGCTCTATTTTTTAAATACATACTAGCTGACCAGACTGTCTATAGGTATATCTTTTCTTTAGCCATGAGCTCTTGAGCCACGAGTTGCCATTCCTGTGGCTTAAAGCATCCTTAGCATCAGGGAAGTAGCAATAATAGCAGTTTAAATAGTTCTTTCTCAAGGAGATCCGCAACGAGTTCGGCCAGTATAGGCTCCCGACACGTCACGGCTGTTATTTACATTTACCTGCTTATGAAAGTCACTAAAGGCGGCGTAAATAGCAAGAACCATAATGAATCAGCCATATGGGCCAATTTTTATTTTGTTGTCGATTTCTTTATTTTCTTAGATTTCAATTAAACAAAAAGTTGGTAAAGTTCCTTCTTCTGACCATGGTAAGCTCAATTTCACGATATGCCTTACGAAGTTTTCGCCATTGAGTTACTTCAGGGGCATTTCACTCAGTACTTTACAGATTTCATACATTAAAACTTGCGTGCGTTTAGTACGAGACTCGCTCGATAGATGGAGCTAAATTCAATATTTGAATTAGTGTTATTAAAATGAAATCTGTTTTTATGTTATTATTTTATCCATAAATAAACATATAATAAAAACGTAATTATAAGTTATTGTGAAAGATTATGAAGCATTATTTTAATTTATCATTACAGGCAACATTACGGCTTAAGATTAGATCCCCGTTCCATTCCACTCATTTATTTTTTAGATTTCACCTATTATATTTTAAGCAGTTATATGATGATTGTCACAAAAATTTAATATCCACAAAAAAAATGGAAAATAATAAATGCGTATTTTTTTAAATGTAAAAAAAACAATAGAAGAAAGAAAACTAAAAGACTACTTAGTTAATACAATTCGGTGTAGAGGAACGCGTAGCGTAGTGCTGTTTGACAGTTTACTTTATGGATTATGGACAAGTTTGTTTTCTGGTGGATATTCAAACGGGTATAAGAAATTTGCTTCGGCTGTGCTTTATGGATATTAGCGAATCTGCTCTACGTTGTTGACCTTTACGCTAACTTGGATTCCGACGACAGAAGTTCCAGGAAGGATTTCGATCCCGGCTTTGTGCAATGGATCACGATTGCCTCGTTTTAAACTATTTTAAAGTCATGGTAGCAGTAAAAAATGTTGTGTGTGTCTGTGGTAAGCGTTTGTTCTAATTATGTTCCCCAAAATTAATGAAATAAAAATAATTAATTATAAATGTGTCTTTTTTATACCATCCTACAAACATAACTAGTTTTAAAGCCCACTTATTATTAAAGTGTGAGGTACAGATGAATCATATAATATGTATTGAAAGTACCTACAGTACAGTGCATAGCGATTGCTATGTATACATATGTACATGACTCAGATAACTCGAAACTCAGTCAATAGATGGCGCTAGTACACAAAGGAAGCTGATGACTCTATCTCAGTATGTATAAGTTACTCTATGAGTTACTTACACAAAATTTATTACACAAATTGACACACGGACCAATATTATTTTGCTGTCGATTTATTAATTTTTCATTTCGAGCTCCTCATTTTGTACTAAATTTTAGCACAAAATACTAAATTTAGTTTAAAAAATTCCATACATATTTTGTAACTCAATGGAAAATTTTGTAGGACATAGCGTGATATCTTACCTTGTTCAGAATAAGCAACTTTACCAACTCACCTGATCGATCACTTTACTCAATCAGGACAACAATCATTTTACATTGTTAAAAAATGACTAAATCTGCAGCTCACAGTGCAGTACTTCAATACATTAAATTCGTGACAAAATTGCATAGGTACGTCAACCGTCCACTGTTTATCACCTTCTACACTATATTACTTCAAATCATGTGCTCCTAGTCCACCAAATCCCATAACCTCCAATTAAGGTTACGAAAGCAGTGTGCTAATTGGCCCATTACTTAACTTAATCGCTGACCCACTGGCACTGCCCTAAAACCAATTGTTACGCCATAAATATGGGAAGGAATTATGGCAATCATAGCCAATTAGTCTCAATACGGGGAGAATTGGTCAGGTCCCATAGGGGAGCAGCCGATGGCTGGATCAGTCATATCAACGTTTTGGTAACCACATCAATATGTACAACGGAAGTTGATTACCTATAAGAATAGCCAAACAGGGGGTTTTTCAACCCACGCCATGTTGCGGATTTTTAGTGGTACTAATTTGTTTTACTGGCAACGAAAAAAAATTAGTAACAAAAAGAGAAACAGGACTAAATATATATTCTGCAAATTTCAAGCAAGTTTTGCATAATAGAACCAAAATATATGCATGATGAAAGTCAAGTTTTTTTAAAATAGGATTCAGTATTTTTTTGGCATGAAGAACGTTTTGAATTTGGTTAATAACAAATCCTTGACAAATCGCTGACATTTAATAATGCAATTATATATGACGTATGCACATTATTGCGATATAAAAGCTGTTTGTAGCGCCACTAGAGTCTATGTCTAATGAACTGTCAAACTATACAAACTGACACTTTAGTATGGTTTGACAGTTCATTTGCTTGGAAGAGTTAGAGTGGTTATACCCTACCCCTGGGCTAGACCGACTTAACTAGGTCGATGCAGAGTCAGCCACCGGCTAAGCTTGCACCATAGATTGGAGCGGAGTTTTTTTTTCGAAATTTTCTCTTCGTCACGACCTAGCGAAATTTATTTTTTGCATTTGAAAACAAAAATTTCTAAAATCGGTTGAGAACTCGCTGAGATCTGCGCATTGTTACAAAGTCCATTCGAGTCGATCCATGGGAGCTTCGCTCGCTTCGCTCGCTCCGCTCCAATAAAAGGAACACCCAAAAATCCCATTTTTAATTTAAATGCATAATTATTGAGGATTTTCATATTTCTGAGAGCGAATTTCTGCCAAACAAACGTTGTTGCTGTAGATAATACTAGCATGTTACACAATATGATTAGGTTAGGTTCTCTAACCTAACCTAATCATATTGTGTAATCCATATCCAAAAAATATCATAAAAATTCATTAGAAAATGATTTTCTGAAATTGAAAATTCAGAATAATGATACTTTCGGAGAAATGAGTTCCCGAGTAAATTGCAAATTGACTTCGTGCAGAGTTGGGTAAAATGCAGAAAATATGTATTTTGGGTACTTTAAAGCTGAGACATTATTTTTTCTCAGTTGTTTCATAACTTTTTTCGTACCTTTTTTATGGGCGTAACAAAGCTGAGAAAACGAACTTGATATGGGGAAGCGAGGGCAAAAGGTAGGGCATTATTTTCCGCATTTCACCTAGTTACTTATATAGGTGTATTAACACTTCTACTAGTCTAGTGTAAATAGTAATGGCTTTAAAACGCGGATCACTGTTGGTAAAATGACACCCTCGGACAAATAATACGGGTCACTGACTGACCTGTGAAGATCTAAATCCTTTTGCGCAAAGCGAAGGAAGTAAGGAAGGGTTCTAGAATTGACCCATTTATACGTTCCATTCTCTATATATTCTAATCTATTATATACTCATTCTATTTATAAATGTGTACTTTTACTTCATATACTTACTTATATATATATATTTTAGTAGGATTTGTGACGGGTCTACATAAATATTTAAAATTTATATCATCTTATTATCTAGTATATCATTGAGCCAATCGGAATGGCCATTGACAGGCGTTCCTCTCAGCCAACTACAACATCGTCGATCATAGCGGTTATTAAAACTACTTCAATAATCGATTTTTAACGCATTTTGATCATCTTTCACGGTAGCTGTGAAACTCCATGAAAAAGTATTATGTACTGTTTTTGGGGTAAAAGTCTTTTTCCTATGTCTAGTCTTTTTGCTTTCGGCAAGAAGCAAGCATGTAATGATATTTCAACCAATCAATATTTCAGGCGCCTCGCCGGGAAATCAACCTTCTTTTGTTTCAAATGTTTCAATATAAAGTTTTACATCATAGCGTTAAGACACGAAAAAAAAAACATAAGCGTTATACATTCTGCCACTACTGCCATAGAAAAAATAAGATTGTAATTTAATTCTAACTCTTAATTAGGAGTTTTTTTTTCGAGTTTTCGTGGTTGTCCCCATAGTGAAAGTTGCTCAGTGTGACCCTCCCCAGTACCCCGTTCACTCCTGCTCCATGACCCGGGAATCACCCTGTATAGTCTTAATTTTAGTACACATAACTCTTTTGATATGTACATTACCTACTTTTAATATAATTTTGAACAATTCAAACTAATTTCATAATAAACTACAGATGTACATAATATATTTTTATTTTAATGGGAAAAGAAAAAACAGGCAAGCAATCCCCATTTTCCCGGCCTCTGAAGCTCTTGGGCTCTCTAATGTACTATAAATATAATGGTAATGGTTTCATAAATCAAGTTCGAAAATAATAATTTTATTCCACACATATCATCGCTTACGGCATAAAGGCCTAGATAAATATTAATATTTGCGAAACGACTCAAACAACTTCCTAGTTACGTTCTGAAATATGTGCGGCACATATTTCAGAACATATTGTGCCCCCATTCAGAAAAGAGAGCAGATGTTATATATGAATTATTAAAAAGGTGAGTGACCCTTACTGGACGTATTTTCCTAAATATTCCGGCCAAAATACCGTAACTTTGTCACCTAATTCTCTGTCCTACGCACACATGCACCTGAATTTACTGTGCGTATCTGTGGCAAGCTATAGGAAAGGAATAGGGGATATCGGTGTATTGATCGGTTCGGCGATGTTCCTGGCGTGTCATGTTTGCCTAGTACTTTCCGAACGTATGTCCATTATCGGCGATTGCCGATACCTTCCCAATAATGTTCGATAGACACCCCACCCCTTTTACCAATCATCGGCTTTTGGTTTGAAAGTTTATTCTGATATAAAACTTTCGGAACATTGTCTAATATGTAAGTAGTTATGTGTAACAAGTTAATTTTGATATTAAAATGTAGTTAAAATTTGTAGTCAAACAGGCATGTTAATTAAGTATTGATTGTTAATTAATCGTTACGGGTGATTTTTGGTTAACAAATATGTAGGTTGTTTGGTTTACCGTTGCAAACATTGATTTCGGCCGGCGGTGATCAATTTGCAATTATACTTCCAAACCTGGGCTACCACAGCCCCATTTGGCCATTAATCAACCATTGTTCTTTCTTAAGGACGAGGGGGAACGTGGGAACGATGAATTCTAGCGCGATATGTTGTCCTGGTACCATCGAAGAAGTTTCTTCCAGAATTTCTCACGCTCCTTAATCCATTATTTACAGATTCTGGAAAAATACAAAGCATTTTCAACCGTAACTATTCGTATGGTAGAATGATTATATTGGGTTCAGTTTATAAGATGTTGCCGTTGGCTAAGACTCTTTTGGGTTTATTTTATGAAACTGGATAATATCCCAATTTTTTTGTTCAAAATTTTGTAAAGCATTCTTTCACCCTGTACCTGCAGCATTTGTCATAGTCATTCACATGTCACTTTAGTAATGAATATTCACAACAACGCATATCTTATTTATTTTTCACTTATTTGCATCCTGGTTGTATCATGTATCCATTAAACGTCATTAGGCACGCTAGTTTCGGGGATTCCTAAAAACCAACAAGTCATTAAGTATAACGGAACTCTTAATTAAAACAAATTATGTTAACGGTTTGTTTACATAATTAAATCAATTGCGCAATCGATTAATGCATAATAAATCTTCAACTTAAACCAAATTGCAATTTTAATTTGGAAACCTTCCGCGCGAGTTATTATTTTTGCCCACCGGCTTTGCACGCTATGACAATATTGTGATCAAACTTCAACTTTACTACTTGCGATTAAAGATGAATGAGATGCAATGGAGTAAGGATAGAGACAACAATAAGGTTCCCGCGTGCATCTCTGTCTATGCCGCCGTTCATTGACCGTCCGGCGTTCGGTGGGAAGGATGGGAGCGTTGGAATGCGTGGATCTGCTATCATGTTATGTGCGCCTGGTACTTGTGGAGGCTTGCAATAGTGGCGTCTGGATCCAGCCATATTTTTGGAGTTTACTCCTTAAGAATCGATTTTCATATATAAGCCCGGGGTATGAAAAATATGGGGTATAAAATCGAACGTATCTGCCGTGCTAATTTAAAAAGTCGTATCTCAGTATACGATCGGAGTAAAAATACGACTTCTTAATTTAGCAGGTTATGCGTTACGCGTTAATAGGCTAAGATCCCGATATAAAATGACCTTCACCGAGATGTTTATTTTATGAAATATATTTTATAATCAATTTAATATGTCAATAAATATATTGCATATGGGTTGCCTAACAAATTTTAGTCCAGGGTATGTTTAATTAATAATAAAAAAAAATGTTTTAAACATTTCACCGGTTTGATTAATATTAGATAAATTCTATACCAATCGAAAGTATGAAGCCCATAGAATATGCAAACGTTAGGTTACCTATTCTTTTCCCGTCACAACTATCGGGTAGCCAGGTATAAACAGGTAAATCTATACCTACTAGCATTTTGCAACGGTCTGATTATTGAATTGAAACTGAATAAAATTAAAGATTATTTAATTATGAATTTATTTAATAATCAAATCGGTGAAATGTTAAAAAAATATATATTTTTATTTTTTACTAAACATACCCTGGACTAAAAATTGTTAGGCAACCCATATGCAATATATTTATTGACATATTAAACTAAATATAAAATACATTCATCAAATAAACATCTCGGTGAAGGTCGTTTTATATCGGGATCTTAGTCTATAACGCTTAACGCATAACCTGCTAAATTAAGAAGTCGTATTTTTACCCCGATCGTATACTGAGATACGACTTTTTAAACTACCATTATGTTCACATAAACAAACTATAAAATTGTCAATGTCAACTTCATGTCGAGTGTCAACAAAATTTTATAAATAAAATAAAATTTAATCAAATCTACGCTTAACGGGTAAAATGTGCTGCTTTTGAAACAATAGCGCCCGTCACACAATCGGCTAAAAGATACGTTTTCGTTTCAGCTCCCAAACAAACCTAACGAATTTTTGTGATATCCAAGATTACAACTTTTATAACGTGCAATGCAAAGACCGTGTTTTCTTGGTGTTTAAGCCGTGCTTGTATGGTGCTAAGATCGAAGAAGACGTCTTGCTGTAGAGAGAGAGACCGCTTTAATTGTGACTCAGCTTTAAGCTTAGAAATAGAGAAGGCGTGAATACTTTTCCATCACCACTGCTCTCATTTTCCTGCATTCAGCCGCAGAATGGTTCAGATTTCGTGAAACTTTCCAGGATAAATACATACATAAATCAAGGATCCAACACAACCGAGCCATTCATTTTCTAGACGGGAGTCTTGCCGACCGACAAGAAGCTATGAAGTTTAAATCGAAATTGTTATGTTTTTGATGTTGGCTTTTAAATTGTATCTTTTTTTATTATAATTGCTTGTATTTTTACTTTTATTTGTAAGTGTTAGTTATAAATATGAGTGATCCTTCTTCATCCTTGCGCTGTCCCCATTGTCCCAACTCAACTCGAACTTTTACCCCTCATGGACTTAAAGTGCATATAGGGCGCATGCATAAACATTTTCCCCAAGTCATCCCCTCCAACCCTAGACTGTCGGTTTCACAGCAAGCTCATGGTAACAACCCCATTCATCTAGATTTTGGTGATCTAGCTACGTTAAAGCAGTCAGTACGTGTGTTACGGCATATCCCCAAAGGGGCGCGAAACTTGGCAGCGGCCAAATTGAGCGACCTCATTGATAAGTGTATCGACTCCAATGGCACTCTCGAATGGTTTAGTTTACTGTCTTTTGCCTATTCCGCACTCAAATCGCCAGAAGCGTCGGCCACGGGCAATTTAACCACGAAAGTTAAGAGAAATATTAACTCTGCTTCTTTTGATATCAGTGGGAACATCGGTGCAGAGACCACGCCTTTGAGATCACACTCCATACTGAAGACAATTGAGCGTAAAGTACATGAAGGGGATCTCAGGTGCAGTGAGAGTGCTTATGTCGGATGAGGGCGTGGCGCCGTCGAGCCCTGAGACTTTAGCTACGCTGCAGTCGAAGCATCCAGCCCCGTCCCGGCCGCTGGTACTTCCACCGGAACCTGACATATCTATTTCTGCCTTAACTGTTAAGCCGGAGGAAGTGGTGCAGGCACTCGGCTATTTCAACAATAGTTCGGCCGCCGGTTTGGATGGTATCCGCCCTGTTCATCTTAAGGAGCTTACGTCTGCATCTGCGGGAGACGCCGATTTTCGGCTCCTGGAACATCTGGCCAAGCTTTGTAATTTTTTGCTCAGTGGTCAATTAAACCCTGAAGTTTGCTCCTATATTTATGGTGCTTCCTTATGTGCGCTGTCAAAAAAAGACGGTGGTATAAGACCCATTGCCATAGGCAGCGCTTTCCGCCGCTTAACGGCAAAGCTAAGATGCCGTGCAGTGAGAGAAGAAATGGCAGCTTATCTGCAACCTTGCCAATTAGGGTTTGGCACAAGATTGGGCTGCGAGGCTGCAATTCACGCTACGCGGGCTTTGTCGGTAGATAGCAAAAACTTAGAATCCGTTTTAATACGTATAGTTAAGTTCATATCATTGTAATAGTTAAGTACTTATGCTTTCTGAAAAAATGACTGACTGTTGAGTTTCTTTCGGCGTTTCTTCTCAACAGTGGTCTCCTCTTGTGAAATGCCGGTAGACTCAGACATGTAAAAGTGCCCTTGTGGCCTACTTGCAGAATAAAGTTCATTATTTCATTATTATTATTATTAATTAAAATTTATTTAAAAAACGCGTTTAACTCAGTGGAGCGTGATGTTTTACTGTCCGAAGTGAAGGATAAAGTGCCATCACTCTACCCCTTCATTTTCCAAGTATATTCTTCCGCTTCTTATCTTTTCTACAATGGTCCTCTTGTTCTTTCCCAAGTTGGTGCACAGCAGGGGGATCCGCTAGGCCCTTTATTTTTCTGTCTGGCCATACAAAAGGTAATTTCAGAGGTTAAATCCCCATTGAATATCTGGTACCTAGATGACGGTACCCTAGGTGGTAAACCTGAAGAAGTGGAACAAGACTTGCTCATGCTCCTGCCTCGTTTAAAAGCTCTGGGTTTAGATATTAATTTCAGCAAATGCGAATTTTTCCCCTGCAGTACCAACTCACACGATTCTTTCCCCTTATTCAGTGCTCTGCTCCCCGGACTGAAAGTGTTGTCGGCGAGATCTTTCAACCTCTTGGGGTCCCCAATATTCCCAGAAGCCATTCCTGAAGCCTTCGAGGAGAGAAAGCTGCTTCTGCTGATGGCTGCGCAGAGGTTGAATGAACTTTCGGCTCACGTAGCCCTCGTTATGTTGCGAGTTTGCTTTGCCGTGCCTAAGCTGACATATTTCTTGTGCACCGTGCCAGCCTGGCTGCACCCTGTCCAGACAGACTCCTTTGACTTCGTGTTGAAGGAGAGTTTGGAAAAGGTGCTGAACGTCTCCCTTAACCAAGGTCAATGGGACCAGGTTTCTCTGCCGATTCGAACTGGTGGTTTGGGCGTGCGTCGCGCGCGAGATGTGAACCTCCCGGCCTTCCTGGCTTCGGCGTGTGGGGTGGTGGACCTTGTCACTCAAATTTTATCTTTTGAAGGTGACAAGGCTATCATTCCTTACGCCTCCGATGCTTTGACGGCCTGGACGGCTCTTAATCCTGGCGTAGCCATACCCGTAGAATTGTTCCGTCAGCGTCTATGGGTTTATTTATATGAGTGCGCGCACCACGATTTTCATAAACCCATAAGTAAGCTTATTTCTGCGACAAAATTATCGCGCGACTAAAAAAAATCGTGGTGCGCGCCTGGCCTGAAGAGTAAACTCCAGTCGTGCGTCGGAGCTGACACACACACTTTTTTTCGGACTCCAATTTATTCAGTAATAAAAGTGTTATTTATACTTGTATAACAATAATTTAGCTATGTTTCAATACAAAAAAAAACAGCTTCAACCACAACTTTATTTCTAAATTGAGCATTTCTGTTGAAGATTCGATAGATATGTGTCACAGGATTGTAGGATATTAGTGTTAAATTGTTAATACAATTAAAAATTTTAAAAATAAAAATAATAGTAGGTACATTATTGGAGAGGCAGGGAATAGTTACATTACTGCCGAGGCCGGGAAAAGTCAGTTCGTGGATGAGTATGATTTTAAAGGACGAGGCGTAGCCGAGTCCTTTAATAATACGAATCTGCGAACTGACATTCCCGCCGAGGCTTGTATAGTGCTTTTCTCCAAATATGCTTCGAAATAATCACCAATCTACATTTTTATTTTGTTATATTCATGAAGTTCATTTGGTACTTATTTTTTTTAGGAATAGGAATAAAAAGTCGGGTCCGAATCATATGTTTGATTTAAAACAAAATATATTAATAAGAATTAAAATTATATGAAAACACAATAATAAAAAATATGCACATAATTACCTATTAATTTTAGTTAAATCAACAACTTCTAAACACACTGTTTTTTTAGAAACCATACCATATTTATCATTCGGAGATAATAAGTTCAAAATAACTTTTATATTGATTTGGACACAATCATTTATGATTTATTTTTCATTTGTTTACGTTTGGTACACTTATTAATTTTCAACTCACTCATTAAATACCATCATATTATTAAAATTAAAACTCGTGAAAAATCTCTAATAAATAACTAAGAATCATGAAAATAAATTAACCGCATAAGATTATTATTTAAATTGTTTGTCCGTTATTCGAAGTTTGTCGACATTTAAAATACATCGACAGTAGCAGAGCAGAAAAATGTTCAGTGCAAGAACTAAACGCTGAGAACAATTAAAAAGTTTATACTAGTTTTTATTTTTTAAATTTAGTGGACAATTGGCTGTATGGTGAATCAGAATCAGTCTTTGAAAAAATTTAAAGTATAATTTTTTTTTTAATTTGTGTTAACGCCGTATAAAAATAACGAACGATTTCGCGGTTCAGTTTTACTACATTAATGGGAACATTTCCGAGCAAGTTGGAGAAAATATCATTAATGGAAATACTATAAAATGTTATGTGAGTCAAATTACGTCTTCTTATTTGATTTTACTAGTTCAGACAAGTGGCGAATTATAATTATGAAGTACTTAGTCCGAGGTAGAGCTTCATAGTAATTATACCTCGGACTAAGTACTTCATATAATCAGGATAGAACTTCACTTAAGGTAAGTTCGTTTAATCCTGTAATTATATTCGTACTTAGTCCGAGGTATAATTACTATGAAGCTCTACCTCGGACTAAGTACTTCATATAATCAGGATAGAACTTCACTTAAGGTAAGTTCGTTTAATCCTGTAATTATACCCAATATCATGAAATACTGCCAAATTGTCTCTACCTGTCCCATAAGGCCAAACAGAGATAAAATCAAGTGGGTGCAGAGCAAAGTAGAGCCATTTTTTACCAACTAACTTACTTTCAAATGACGTTATTTTTTTATTCCCACATATACCCACAAGAGCGGCCATTGCACTTATAGTAAAGTATGGGAAAATAACAGCATATCCATACGCAGCTGATTCTATAAAAATAAATGGTTTGATAATTGTATTTTAAGTGCATTTTTCCCTCATACCGTAATTGTTCCACTATTAATTACTCTCTGTAGCAAATATCGTACAGATGCACTGTCCAATGAAGAAAGACGACTCAATTTAAACACATTTAGACGACAGACTTAAGGTAACTAGTCTAGCAAACTTTCAACCACTTTAAACTATCCACTTGATTGAATTCAAACAAAACAAACTAAAACACAGTTCAATGCTCTTCACACCCCGTCATTTTCAGTTGACGAGGGTTGCATTTCGATATCGCGGTTATACCACAAAATAGTACCCAATAGAGCCCTTGACGGGAAAGTAGTATCTTTTTTACTAGGTGTAAGAGTATTTTTCCTATGAAACGAGTTGGTTTAATAAGAGGATTGGTGAATAAAGGGAGTATTTGTCTGAAGAACGATGAACTTGATTAGCATAAGGAAGCAGCCTTGTCTTGTCTTGTCTGAGGATCCTTGTTATACAGGGAGAATGGAGCAATCAATTGTTATCTGGGTGATTATTTAAATATCTCTTAAACAGTATGTATAAACTTACTTTCCCTTATCCTAAATTTGTAGTGCACCTGCTGAACATAACTTTTTACCTTAAAGAAGAGCGGGGCCTCCCGACACAGGCAATAACACGCTTAATGGGAGGCTCCATCCTTTGTATTATATAACCATGTGTTTTTATTAAATAAAGAATTTTAAAGGGTTTAGCAGGCTAAGGAAGGACGTGTGGCCCCTGTCAGGAATATTCGAATTGGTAAATGTCAATTGTTGGTGGCCTCATAACTAGTAATCACTCCAACTTTTAGCCCTCTATCTTGAACTGTCACAGAGATAATGTCAAAAATGTATTTTTACCCCTTTTTTTTTCAAACTCATGTATCTTCTAATCCAAACCAGCTAGAGCATTGATACAAAATCACAGCTATGTAAGTTTAGTGGGAGTATACCCTATAATTTTATTAATATTTTATACGTGAGCAATAAAAGAAATAAATGTTAATTTATTTTTTGACAGCTCTTATCAACAAGTTTTTTTGAAAGTACAACTACAAAAAAAACATATGTATTGCTTCTAGTATTAACTACTAGCATACGCAAAATCAATTAATTATATTTGGTGGAACATATTAAAAAAAAATAACGAAGTAGTCAAGTCTTTTGAAAATTCGTTTTAAGATTTTGTTTGTTGCTTAGCAACTAAGGGTGTATTATCTTGAACGTATAGCTGTCTATCGTGGAGGTTTATTGTTTTAGGTACACGGGAATATGATAAAAATTCAAAAGAAAAGAATCCTTATATTACTTGAATACTTTCGTTATTTTTTTTAAATATGTTCCACCAAATATAATTAATTGATTTTGCGTATGCTAGTAGCTAATACTAGAAGCAATACATATGATTTTTTTTATAGTTGTACTTTCAAAAAAACTTGTTGAAAAGAGCTGTCGAAAAATAAATTGACATTTATTTCTTTTATTGCTCACGTATAAAATATTAATAACATTATAGGGTATACTCCCACTAAACTTACATAGCTGTGATTTTGTATCAATGCTCTAGCTGGTTTGGATTAAAAGATACATGAGTTTGAAAAAAAATGGGATAAAAATACATGTTTGACATTATCTCTGTGACAGTTCAAGATAGAGGGCTAAAAGTTGGAGTTATTACTAGTTATGAGGCCACCAACAATTGACATTAAAATTCGAATATTCCTGACAGGGGCCACACGTCCTTCCTTAGCCTGCTCCCTTTGAATTTGAATTTGAACAGTTTCTCCTGTCACAGGTTACCTTAGTAATTGTAACCTGTACATTGAAATAAACATTTTTAATTTAAATTTTTCATCTGTAGTTTTGTAACTACATTTTGGAATGATAGTGTCTTTTGTAAATTTATTTTGCTAGATTCTAGGTAAAAGTCAGATAAAAAGAAGCAGTCTGTCGCTGACTGAAAGCAAAGGTAAATGACCTCATATTCTGCTACTATCCTAAGACAAAATCTCCAATGTACTATATAAAGTTTATGATACCTAATGCAAATAGTTTATGCCGTTCCCTATTATCTTAGGCCCGTAAAAGCGGCGTGAAAGTAAAACTGTGTCACCAAACAGAAAGGGATGTGTTCAATTTAAAAGTTCCCGCGTACAGTAAGCTAAGGGTCAGCTCACACCGAGACGCGACGCGACGCGACGCAACGCGACGATTCTGGAAGAGGCCGGTGATTTCGCGCTGCGCCGCGCGGCGCCGCGAGACGCATCGCGGCGTAGCGAGGCGCATCGTAAAATCGTTGGCAGCACAACGCCTCGCTGCGCAGCGAGACGCCGCGCGGTGCCGCGTCCGACCGCCCCGCAGTCTACCTATTGCAAGCGCATGAGAACGGCGGCCTCAGGCTGCGCCTCGCGGCGTCGCGCTGCGTCGCGCGGCTTCGCGAGGCGCAGCGCCGCTCTCACACGCCGCGCGTACCGGCGATGCACCGCTGCGCCTCGCGAAGCCGCGCGGCGCAGCGCGGCGCCGCGAGGCGCAGCGCTGCGTGGCGCAACGTATTTTGAATTCTCACGATGAAATGTGTCCTTTTTAATGTAGTAAATAAAGTATAAATTTGAGTCACTCTATTGAAATGTGCGCGCAGCGTCGCGTCGCGTCGCGTCTCGGTGTGAGCTGACCCTAAGAAATTTATAATCCAGTGAATAAAGGGGCTTTACCTTACAAACGGTCCGGTAGTTTTGAATTTTTGATATGTTGTCAAGGATGGTTAGTACTCCAGTAATGAAGGGTTTTTAGGGTTTCGTTATACCATTCACTATTAACGATTTCCGGAAAATGCGGCTATTTACAGTTTTTTAAATGTGCATATCTCCGTAACTAAAGTGTCCTGGATCTGGAAACAAGATTTGAAATGTAAGTTATAGTCATTTTAATTTTCTACAACATTGTTTAAGCTATTTTATAGCTAAAATGCTCCTAAGCCAGAAGTTTGATACATTACTGGATATTGCGATTTTTTTCATTTTTTTAATATGCATACCTATCTCCGTAGCTATCTGTCCTTGAAAAAAATTTTTAAATGCAAATTCTGTAAGCTTTTTTCTAGCTAAAATGCTCGTAGACGAAGATATAAACAAAAATCTGAAGAAAGTGCCGGTTTTTTCAATATGGCGGCGGCCGCGAATGGGGGGCGCGATCATGCATTTTCCATTTTAAACACTCACTAACCATCCTAGACAACATATCAAAAATTCAAGACTACTGGACCGTTTGTAATGTCACCCCCAGTACTTCAGTCTCTATTCACCGAACCATTACCTTATCTACCGTTTTTGTACAAAAAAGAGATACTAAAAGTAGTAGACATTTTTTGCTTACTGTACCATCATGAATCAGTATAAAGTTTAGTTAGGCAACGGCCCTGTAACCGTCTGGGAGTTTAATCTCGGAAGTAGGACAGCGCCTTGGGACGTACAGGCTTTGTGTTCGACAAGCGTTGAAATTGCTGTGTATTGGTTTACTGGCGAATTGGTTAATTATGTATACAGATACAGCCATCCCCAAAATGATGACTCGATGACCAGGTAGGGCTTAGTCGGTGGACAGTGCTCTCCAAGTTTCGGCGAAGCCATGTCATAAGTTTTGAGTTCACCCAGACATACCTAACCTAACCTAGTGAGTTCTACACAACGATTTAAAAATATTCGGACGAGACGAGACGCGACGCGGATTGAATTGACATTTGAAAAGTGTACTCGGATAATTCCGAATGTCGGGTAATTCCGATTTTTACTGATATTTAATAAACGGGGTAACAGTTTTGCGCTAGCAACACTTCTTCTTACTGTAGAAGTGTATAGTATCTGAGGAAGTTTTGCTAGCGCAAAAAATGTTACCCCGTTTTTTTAGATATCAGTAAAAATCGGAATTACCCAACATTCGGGATTACCCGAGTACACTTTATAGCAAATTATCAATCATCTCCTAGCGCATCTTCGGTGGAAAAAGGATTGACGGGAAGTGCAACGCTTGAATTGAAATAATTGTTTGTGTAAGAATTAATCGTATTGCTCCCAATATAGAGTACTTATAAATTAACTGCAACAGAAACACCCTTCTCGTGATTGGTTTTTTGTTGTTTGTCACTTTTTAATATTCTATATGCTACATTCGCGATTGCAATTAATGCCATTTTTTTATGGAAAGGGGCGGATTTCAATTCACGCCGCGCCGCGTCTCTTCTCGTCCTGCCGGTGGAAAACCACCTTTGTCTTATAACTTGAAAAGTTTGTGGAGTATCAATAGTGTGGCGTCCAATATATTTTTGTTAAAGCTAAGGCAGATTCCCTTTGGTCGTTATTTACATCTTTTTCTTTGTGTTTAGTACCCTAGCTCTACACTAGTCACGAACTTGACCGAAATTGGCCGAGGCGAAGTTGGGCAAAGTATGGGTTTCCGCAGCGAAGGTGGTATGTGTATCATATTCGCCCAACGTTTATTTATTTATTTATTGATAAAAAATCCACAGCACAAATTACAATATTTTTTGAAACAGATACATACGTTACGGATTTACTGAGTAGGTAAGTAAATTTCCAAAGTGGAAACATATTATAGTAAACTGAAAAACAAAAATTAAAAGTAAATGGTTTAACAGTTGTACCGATCAAGACAGTATTATTAAATAAAAATAAAATTGATACCTCTACTTCATGAATTTCAGTACAGGGCTTTAAGCTTTTCAGTCGGCAGCCCAGGTAACACTCAACTGGAAGGATTTTTCATGGCACACTGGAAAGGGAAATGATATAGAAAATGAAAATATTTGCAGGGAAATATTCATAAGAAAAATCAGGAAATTTTTTAATTATGTAGGGGAAATTATTTTCAGGTTAAAGGGGATCTATGGGAGTTAGGTAATCTAACAGGGGAACCTATGAGTTATCCAGATAAGAATAAATTAAAAATAATTAAATGAAATAATTCACCTTCTTATAGGAATTAACTTTTGAATCAACAGGGAATTATAGAAATCAACAGGAATCTTATAGTAACAATAATAAACTATATGAAAGCATAGAAAAATGGATATTAGAAACATAATGGGGATTTTGTCTAGATAATATACATAAGCCTTGAGGATTTGAGTTATTTTTATTAGAAATAATACTTTCTAGGAGACCCTATGCATGAGTAGTGCAGGTACAACTTGGGGTAGTGTTCTGGGTTCGAATCCCAGCCAAGACTGAAGTTGGGAAATGGATTTGGATAATTGATTCTAGATCATGGTTATTAATTAAGTTGTATGATGTATATATCATAATTATTGCCATTAGGAGCCATGGAGCTGTCTTTGCTTAGTATGGGATTAAGCCAAATTCAACCGCAGGAACCATATATTAATATTAAACTTTGGATGAGAACTGGACCATAATAGATATAATTAAATATTTATTTTTAATTGTTATATCATATAACAATTATCCATATGCCTCAGAGTACAATTTAAACCAAAATTTTGAGTAAATAAGTATATAAGTAGAAATAATTGTTTGAAAGATAACTTACCTTATATGGTGGGATATTTATGCCACTTAGTCTTCAGAGGGGGATGTCTGATCACTATGTTCATCATTCTTGACAATTCTCAAAGAACAGAAGCCTGAAAATTATGGGAAAAGTCTAGTTTAGTAAGGAAATTTTATTAAGGGGTTCGGAGGATTGGTTTTAGTCAACTTAGAGAGATTTACGGATTGAAATAGTATTAAAAAAACATCTACAATACACAGGGAGGAAAGTATAGACATCACAAGAATACAAGAATGCTATTGTAAATAGAATTTATTGGGATAATTATAAAAGATAATCAGTAGCAAATTGAATTTTGTTCTAGAACACAGAAAAATTTCCAAGGATTTGAGTAAAAGGGCAATATTAGTACTTACAGGTCTTAAATATATCCGTTCCATTTAGTTTTGGATATTGCGATACAATAGTTAGGCTGGAAAAAAGGATTTTTGGTTTCATTCTGCAAAGGAACACGTGGTTTTAACACACTTTTGAACTCATAAAATAACATATTTTGGACCAATTCGTTGGATTATTTGTATTGCTATAGTCTTGGAGACTAACAATTTGGATGTTTTGGAAGCTGAAAAGGTCTAGATTTTGAGATTTTGGAATCAAAATACGGGTGATCGACCAATCAGACCTGATTTTGGAGCCTCAAAAACCAGAGAAAGGATTGAAAATCTTAATTGGAACTGGTTCAAATTTATAAAGCATATAATGAAGTTTTTAATTTTAGTACTGAGCGATTTGGGCATTATGGGATTACGCCAAATTTGACCTTGAAAGTTGTCAAAAAATCTTAAAAAATCATAAAAATCATAGAGGTGGATACGTTCGAGACTCGATAAAAAAACTTAGCAAACGCCGAATTTCTAGCTTATTGGATTAACGTTTTTAAACCTTTCTTAAACAAGATTGAGACGATTTTACAATTTTTCCCACCTTTAGGGTAATTATTTGGTGAAATATTTACAAATTAGGAGAGGATAATTAAATATAAAAATATATTGCTGAGAGATTTTAAAAGGAAATTATGTCAGTTATGAAATAAATTTTAATGGAAGGGGATTTGGTAGTTTTGTGGAAATTGAGCGGGGAGAACGGAATTAACCAGGGAACATTGGGGTATTAAAATAATTAGAAGGTAGATTGATATTTAGGGGGCTATTTAAGGCGTAGCGCGACCAGTATTCGTCACTTGACTTCGAGCAGCCAACCACCGAGGAAGAAGAAGAACCAGCCAGAGCCAGACTCCGGGACCAGCTAAGCAGGAGCTGAATACATCAATCGGTGAGTGCTTTAAATAATCACTGGGGATTTATATATAGCTAGGATACTGTTGAGGGTTTTGGGGCAGTTGATGGATTGGAGCTCGGGGGTTTATGCCTACCAGTCTAGACTTGGGGTTTTAGAAGTGAATTTTTGAAACCGAACGGTGACAACGTAAGAAATTCGCTTTTAAAAGGCAACTTAACCTCAGTTGGCTGGTGGGGTGACCTCAGGGATTGTATCTATCGGATTGAACCTAAAATCTTTGCAGTTGTATAGGCATTATTCTCAGTAGGCGAAGCGGTGGGGGATTATTGAGGGATTTAGAACAGTTAATAGGAACTTTGCGTGAGTAGTTGTATTCTTTGGGGTAGAATTAGGATGTGGGTGTGTATTATACTGTTGCATGATGTATTCCTTTGTGTATCACGTCGTGGAACTATATTGTGTGTCGGCGTCTTCATGTAAACTATATTTTAATACTAGAACCTGATGTTAGCTGCAAGATGGAGTCAACGTCTTCATGAAAACTAAAGTAGATTCCTAGGTCACTGGCCGCGTCTTCATGGAAGTCTTAACTTAATATCAGAAGCTCACGATAGATATTTACCTTCCTTTTAGGGATCTTTAGGTACTACACGCCGGATGAATGACTCGCGTATTTGAATTATTACTGATATTATCTTATGGCTAATGTGGTGTGCATGTGTGTATTAATCCGTTTAAATTCAACAGATTAAATCGGGTGAGTGCTAGTTGATAATTCCGTTGCTTTTATACTGTTTTACTGTGTTAATGTGCTATTCTATTTGGTATATGCCTTTTTCTGCTACGTTTCTGCTACTTATTGTGTGTGTGTCATGTTTTAAAATATGTGTTTCGTGACATGGTTTCGCGGTACGGATTATATGATAAATGAATTGCGTGTTGGAATTTTATATTCATCGGTTATTATTTCCGGTTTTGTAAATTATTTTTTTTTTTTTTTTTTTTTTTTTTTTATTTCGTCACATATAAGCTTACAGTAACAATACCAAGACGCTTACACGGTAGACAGTAGACACAAGAGAACACAATAATATCATAATAATCACTAAGTACAGTCAAACACAAGAGAATAATAATAATAATAATAATAATAGCATTAAAATTGTCATAATAATTAATAATATACCTATGTTATCTAATTTGAGGCAGAATTCAGAAAAGTTACAGTGGCTTTGATAAACCTGCACAATGAGTCAGCAAAAATGTCAACCTCCGGGACCTGGGTCGCTAAGTTATTAACGAGAGAGATAGCTCGAGCGGTGGGCGCGTTTGCGGCACGCACTGTGCGCGTCGCAGGGCTCGCCAGCAGTGGCCGAAGTCGCCGCGCCACCCTCGCCCCACCCGTACTTGAACCCGCTGGACAGAGTTTAGGCGGTGGAACCGCTAGCCCAACCCTGGCCAGAACACTGGGGTTGTAAATTCCGCTGTGGACTAACGAATGGTAGTGAACTAGTAGGTTTAGTTTTCGTCTGAGCTCCAGGGTGTCAAGGCCGACCATACCCAAGACAAAGCCAGAAGGGAAGAGATATGGGTAATATCCGTATGTCCTTTTATAAAGAAATCTGGCGAATTTGCGCTGCACTCTTTCGAGCATAAGGATGTATTTCGCCTCGTGCGGATCCCACACGACGGCTGCATACTCTAAACGGCTCCGAACGTAAGCAAAATAGAGTGTCAACGCTATTTGGGTAATGGGGAGGTATGAGGAAGAATCTGGCAACACCTGACGTTTACTTTTTTAATAAACTTCTTCTTTTTTTTAATCCGTTTATATCAGTTTATGGTAAACAATGACAAATTATGTCAAAAGTTCATTCAACGCTAATAATCGCGTTTGAATAGCTGTAAGGGACACCTTGGGGCCCTGTCTGCGACTTGTACGGATGTGATCGCTCTATTATCCGATAAATATCACAACGGATGCCTGCACTTAAACATTGACTACTCATTATATCACTATGACTACCTCTTATTGGAACGACACTATTTCTATAGTTATCAGTTTTCCACTGCTATACTTCTCTTCAACTATACTCTAATAGAAATTCCTGATTTATCACAGACCTAACAATTGTTTGTATATTCGACTGCTACACTTCTCATCAATTATACTCTAATAGAAATACTTGATTCCTCATTCTCATAAATGCTTGTATATTATACAGCTTCCTATTTGACACTTGATACTCCTCTGGGGTACTACAACTTTAATTGGGCTATTAATAGTAATACAACTACATACCTACAGATATCTACATATTTAGGGGTAATATTGCCCTGGGAATTCATTATAATCTACCAACGGATCAATAAATAGATCCTTCAATAAACAAATTATGTCAAGGTAAAGTTACCTTGAATAGTGCTGTCTTCTCGGGATTCCTAGGCCGTCGAAGCTTTGATTCCGCCTGCTTGTGCTGTTGGTTGTAACGAGTCTAACACTTAGAGTGCTCACGGGCTTAAAGGTGTTAGCCATCAAATAAACGGTGCATCCTTTTGCTCTGGTGTTCAGATATCAAAGACTTTACAGTACTATTCAGTCATGAGTTGAGGTTAAGACCAAGTAAGGTTGTTGGGGGTTAGTTGATACAACAGAAGCTGTAGTTAATTCACTAGAAGGGTACTAGTTAGGAATGGGTAGGTTTCTAGACTTGTAACAATTATAATTATAATATCATCACTCGGATATGTCATAATCTCTTCAACTTTTTCATATATTTAGCAAGTTGTAGGTTTAGGCAGGTAGTTTAACCTAGCGTAGGCCTTGTGTAGTTAACTTAAGAAGTCTGCGCCAAAAGGCTTCCCCCAAAAGATGGACCCTTGACACTTGCCTTAGGATAGGACGTCATGCATAGATGTAAAGAGGTCCCACAGTGGTTTGTTCAGCTTAGATTAGGTGCGGAGTTCCCCATCCTCTCGCTGTTCGCTTTAATTCGATTTGCTTCTTAGGAATAGATAGGTAAAGCGTTCAGTGACATTCTCCGCGCACTTAGTTTGGTAGGGGACCATTACCAAATAAAATAATTTATTTTTTTATACACCTTAAGGTTACCATCATCATTTTACTATGACCTAGTCTGTGCTAGTTCTTGACTGTATTGACCATAGCATATTCAAAGATTCCTAGTATTTTAGATTCTAGAAATCCTAATTATTCATGTAGGCAACTAAATGAAATTTATTTCATCTATCCTGTAGGAGAAATCTCATTGAGATGTCTTCTCCATTCCACCATAATCTAGCCTTTGCTAGTCCCTAACTGTATTGACTATAATATATTTCGTTCCTAGTAATTTTAGATCTTAGAAACTAACTATTCATATAGGCAACTAATGAAACTTATTTCACCTATCCTATAGGAGGAACTTTAGCTGTTTGTTTTAGATTTCTAATTTAAAGTTTACATACCATAAAGTTCTACATGAATTAAATATTAGACTTATTAGTATGGCTTAAGCTTCATAGGGTGACTGGGAGATAATCCTATAATAAAACCTGCATCATACTATAGAGGTTTCATTAAGATTATCCTTTATTCTAGACTAAAATAGATTCATAGATGTACTTCCACATTTACTTTAGGCTTTAATATTTCATGTTTAGTACAGACATTATGTAGGGTTCTCAAGTCTGCACCATATTATAGAAGTTCTATTAGGTCTATTCCTAGATTAAGATAGATTAATAGTTAAGCTCTCATACCTACATTAGGATTTAGTTGTTTTATGTTTAGTACTAGTAGCTTGTAGGTTACTTATTCAAAAACAAGACTCTATAAGACTCCAAAGCAGCTTAAAAAGGATTTGGGTTCTACAGACACAACGAGTAAATGGGTTCCTATATACCACTAACGATCACGACCATGGCCAATTTAATTCTCAAAATATATAGTTTAATTCTTAGAATGTTTTCCATTTATTTTAGGTAATATTTCAGAAGTAAATAGTTCAATATAGTAGGAGAGGGAAAATCTTATCTACTTAGAAAATTACTAGTATAGTTATGGTATGAGTTTCTTGGGGTTTTCATTTCCTTACAGTATAATTTCATTTCATATTAATTTCAGAACTTAGGCAAGTTTTAGCTAGGTTAATTCAGTTAGGTAGTTTCAGTCAGTATAGCTAGAGCAGAAAAGTTCAAGGGTCAGTAGATTTTCCAATATTTTCCATTAGCTGTTGGGAACTTTCCATTTTTCCTGTAGGTTCCATTAGCTTACATAAGCTTACAGTTAGGCGTCTCTACAGTTCTCATATAGATCTATAGCATAGCGTAGATTAGAGGGTTTATTCGGGGGAGCGTTTCACAGTTATTGAGGAACCAATGGTAAGCTGAATAAATAAAGAGATTTGGAATGGCAGGTGTTGCATTGATGTTGTGTGTTTATTGGGTTGGTCAACTTTGCAAGTAATGTGGTGCCACAATTACTTAGTTTATAAACTGCCAGTCATCCGCAAAGTCTGTCTGTATGAGACGAATAAAATGCGTAAATCTTGTTGGTACAGTTAATTCAGGCATATTACTAGGGTCACATGATGTAGAAGAATAGCTCGGGTAAGGGATCTGACGGAATCAGAGCGGACGGAGAAAAGAAAAATGCTTTTATACTTCACGGCCTTCCCCGACCATGTCACGGCATTGAAAAGTAAGTATTTACTGTATTTGAGCTGTATTTAGTGAAGATTAAATGACCGTAAAAGCAAATAGAACACATTGCTAGAATAGATATCGCTAGTGACTATCATGGAAAATGTAAAAAACAGCAGGGGGCTCAAAAATGTTCTGAATGGCTTCGAGAAAAAGACGCCATGCAGGCGCGCGCGTTTGCTCGACTTGGCGGGGGCACGGCAGTGTTGATCAATTAGAAATATCGTATTTAAGCCCTGGATCCTTACAATAAATACGCCTAGAACGTCGTCATACAACAAATTTTTAAATTTGGTTTTAGATGTGACGACGAATAATGATCAAAGAACGACTTTTGAACTAAAAGTGACAAATGAAGCCAACAGGAAAAAAAGTGAGATCAGAAGATCAAATTCCGATGTTTTAGATTTAGTTTTTCGAGTGGGGATAAATACAAACGAATATAAAACTTAGCGTTTTGTATAGGTTTTTAGCCATAAATTTATGGCTTATATAATTTCCAGACACTGTTAAAGCACGTGACAGTTTGTCTGCCAAGAATGCGTAATAGAACCTAAAACGTTATATTTACATAAATATTTGGATTGGCAGAGAAGACAGGCAGTTAAATGTATTTTCACTACAAACAGGAAACCGATTTTACAGGTTACGCAAAACTGTAGGAACGTGTTTGATGAGAACAATTGAAATGAGGATATTTTTTTATTTCAATAGCCTCGCGCAACTTTCTGGGAAAATATCGTTTCTCTCTGACATGGATTGCAGTATTATCAAACTTAATTGAATGGTTTGGTTTGTCCATGACATGCTCGCAGACTGCAGACCTGTTGCAACGACGGTGTTTGATATCTGCCACACGCTCCTTAACCCGTGTAGCTATGCAACGTTAGTTAATATAAGCCATATCAGAGCCCACAATAGACGAAGTCCATAGTTCTTGCATTGGTAGTTAATATAAGCGATTTTTTTTTTACTTTCTGTTGAGTTTCTTTCAGCTTTCTTCTCAACAGTGGTCTCATCTTGAGAAATGCCGGTAGATTCACAATCTGACTTGTAAAAGTGCCCTTGTGGCCTACTTACTGAATAAATTATTTCATTTCTTTTCATTTCGAGTATAAGTAGTTCGATTCCCATAAGAAGAGCGCTGGCGATGCTCCTGCGCAGTAAGATTAAGAATTTTAAGAATTGAACTGTAAGACAATGTCGCCAATGATTGACTAATAAGTAAAAACAGCTTGGAGAGACAAAGCCTTTTTTTTCTAAAAAGTATTTCATTCATTCTTTCTTTCTCTCCTTTGTCCAGCAGTTTAACTACTTGCGAAATAGCCAAATTGTGCTTTAGTAACCAAACTTATGCTAATTTTACAAAACCTATTTTGGTTAGGTACTAGCAGCCCTCAGTTTGTCATGCCTCCGATTTATGTAACTAGCAGAACATTGTGGCATTGTTAACTATTTTTTTTCAGTGTATTGTAAATGCACGTTACGTTGTTCAGTAAATTTGTAAAAAAGGACACTATATATACATATTCATACCCTAGTCGCATTTTTAAATAGGCACGTACCCTAATAATGAGCATAATGAACGCAAAATGTCCTAAACGCAAATTGACCTAAACGCAAAATGTCCTCAACGCATAAACAAACCAACTGCGTAAAAATCGTAGCGTCTAAGCCTCCTGTAGCGGCCAGCAACCGTAGCCCCTATAGATCACTGTATTCCTAACTCGGTTAAGGTGATGTATGGTGTATTACGCCAGGGCAATGTGGCCTGCTGACTCTGGTGGGGCTCTGTTGTCCTGGTAATATGGCTGAGAAGATGACTTGGAGATCAAAACTGTGCCTTTTCGATGATTCAAAGTACGATTTAATTAAATAAAAGAATAATAGATTGTTCAACAAGGGACTAAAACAAACCATAATGACACGAGATGTTTAAGGGTCAGCTCACACCGAGACGCGACGCGACGCGACGCTGCGCGCACATTTCAATAGAGTGACTCAAATTTATACTTTATTTACTACATTAAAAGGGACACATTTCATCGTGAGAATTCAAAATACGTTGCGCTACGCAGCGCTGCGCCTCGCGGCGCCGCGCTGCGCCGCGCGGCTTCGCGAGACGCAGCGCTGCATCGCCGGTGCGCGCGGCGTGTGAGAGCGGCGCTGCGCCTCGCGAAGCCGCGCGACGCAGCGCGGCGCCGCGAGGCGCAGCCTGAGGCCGCCGTTCTCATGCGCTTGCAATAGGTAGACTGCGGGGCGGTTGGACGCGGCACCGCGCGGCGTCTCGCTGCGCAGCGAGGCGTCGTGCTGCCAACGATTTTACGATGCGCCTCGCTACGCCGCGATGCGTCTCGCGGCGACGCGCGGCACAGCGCAAAATCACCGGCCTCTTCCAGTATCGTCGCGTCGCGTCGCGTCGCGTCGCGTCTCGGTGTGAGCTGACCCTTAGCCACCCTCGTCCTCGCTTAGCTCGGGTGACTAAGGGTCAGCTACCTATTGCAAGCGCATGAGAACGGCGGCCTCAGGCTGCGCCTCGCGGCGTCGCGCTGCGTCGCGCGGCTTCGCGAGGCGCAGCGCCGCTCTCACACGCCGCGCGTACCGGCGATGCAGCGCTGCGTCTCGCGAAGCCGCGCGGCGCAGCGCGGCGCCGCGAGGCGCAGCGCTGCGTGGCGCAACGTATTTTGAATTCTCACGATGAAATGTGTCCCTTTTAATGTAGTAAATAAAGTATAAATTTGAGTCACTCTATTGAAATGTGCGCGCAGCGTCGCGTCGCGTCGCGTCTCGGTGTGAGCTGACCCTAATAGTTCGAGTGTCATTATGGTTGTTTAGTCTCGCGTTAAACACTCTACTTTTCACTTTAAATGCGAGGTAAATAAACGAAGTTCAATATAAAATTACAATATTTATTATATCATAGTTTCTTACAATTACGTAGTACAGTCGTAAATCTAACCTTAGAAAAATTAAAAGGGCAATTTGTACAATTATTCACATTTCAATGTATGGTTTTCCCCTGTAAATTAAGCTGGGTCGGCGTGGTCTGTATTTGAGAAGTATGTTAAATATGTTCACTCGAATTCGAAGTAAAAGTTAGAGAGAATGAAGAGTATAGTTGAAACGTAGACCTTTCCTCCAAAAGATTGGCGATGGTTATTTCATTTTGCTCATTCTCATCCCGCGATGTTGATGGGCGTTGTGGGTCAAAATGTTGGTTGTGGTTTCTGCTTTTGAGGATATTTTAATTAGTAATATTAAAGATGAATTTATTTTACTATCCATGGTCCATAAGTCCATATTAGTCTTAAGTAAAATAGTTTTCAAGTTTGAATCTGTTGGCTAAATATGCAAGTCTTTTGAAGCGTCACTTTACAAAAAAAAGAAATACCACGGAACATTTTTATTTCTATTAGAATTTTGAATTAGTATACGTCCATTACTTGTATTTAGCTTGAATTGTAATCAACAATTAGACATATTATATTTGTGTTGTGTCACTTTATAAATTACGGACAAAATATGTATCTGTGAAGAAGTGAAGAAGAATTTAAGCTGTAGGCTATATAGAGGAGTCAACCCAAAAATAAATACAATTAAAAACATTCGTATTCGTAATAATTAATCGTGTTTCATAAAATAAAATCTTTTTTGAGTCTCATTTTTGAGCAGTTACAAAATTTCGAGGTTATTTTCACGCACCAAAAAGTTTGTATATACCTATTACTGAAAATGGATATATACCACCATTCACAAACATCGTGATTGGCTGTTTAGGGGTTTCCGAAGTAAATTAAAACAATTTTACTTTAATCCCTAGAGATTAATAACGAGCTTTAGTCCCGATATGCAGGGACTAAAGTAACATTTTAAGAGCATGAGAAGTGAAAACATATACAATTTTTAGTAGAAAGAAACTTCAAACTTTGAGGGCGTATCGGTAATACCTCAAGTGAAAATTCATTCCACAATGCAGTCATACTCTCAAAGACTTCCTATTCCAATGTAACAAGTACATAAAATAAATCGGTCATAATTGTTAATATCAGATGATATCATACAGAACGGGCATGAAGCATCAAAGTGATGTTATGGCTCTCGTTAAAGTCTGAGTGGACCGTTAAATTATATATAGAAATTGTTTGCGCTAAATGCACCAGTCATAATTTGCATTGGCATTATGTTGAAGTAGAAAATAAACTTTGGTTGGTTACTGATGAAATCTAAAGACGTTAGGTAATTATTATGTTTAAGGTTAGGACATTAAATATTTGGTAGCATACCGTGGTTCTAAAATCCACGGAGTCGCTAAATGTAAATTTTTCAAAGTCAAAGTCGAAGTCTACAAATATTATGGCGATATACAGGGTGGAACATGTGTAAAGACTGAGCTGACAGGATAGTGTCATCGGAGTGAACTACAATCGGCCTGTTATAATTGTAAAGCTGCATTTAAAAGTAAAAAAGTCATCATAATAAAATATTTTAATATCAGTGACAACCCTACTAATAAAAAAAATTACACCTGTCTTTAACTTAAGTGATGTTCAAAAGATGCTAGGGTTGATATGTGCAGATATAAAATAAGTAACTACCTACCTATGCTTAAAATTGTTGACATGTAACTTGGTGTTACCAATAAAGAATTTGTATTTGTTTGTATTTGTATTTGATATTTACACTAATGTTTAACTGTATCCCAAAAATGGATAGAAATATTAACATAGTTCATTGGTGAAAAATGAAGTACTCAGTCTGAACGATTCCCTGTTTGCTTAAAAGTTCTTCGATTTGTTCCACCCTGTATAATAAAATACCATGATTTATGCTGTTTTATAATTATTAACAATTTTAATGGAGCGTAATTAATCTAAGTACTTAGTACATTATTAACCCACCGTAAAGAGTTAGACCACGAGTTAGACTTATTAAACAATTGTCTAAACATCTAGTGCATCATATATTATTGACAGAGCGAGCGTAGCGTCTCTTCAGCTTGGCTCAAAATTATTTCGTTTATCCGGATGATTGGATGTCCAGGTACTTTCAGACTGTCCTCGCCTAGAGGTCGCGTTTCTCAACTGATTCTCATGAAATTTTGGGAGTAGGTTCGATAAGCATGTATATATTTTATTGTAAATTCGGTATTTCGATTATTTTCAATAAGTGTGGGAAAAGTAAAAAATGTCAAACAGCAACAAAATCACGTTCACGAGCTCTACAGCTCACATTGCCTTTACTTCTCTCATTCGTAAATGTCACCCCTATACTTCTTTCAATTTATATTCTCCTAGTAGCCTATTCGAGATATTAAACAATCCTTCCGCATTTCCATTTCCACCACAACACAACCCCATGGATCATGATGTGTTCGTATTTGAAAAGTTTTACTACGAGTCATTGATGGGTTTTTCATCCAACCCCTTTCCCTCCTTCTATTCATTCTCTCCTAGTACCTGGAACGAAATATTAAACAACCCTTCCGCATGGAATCCACCCTTTCCGATGCCGACGAAAAATGGTGTAGTTTTGATTTCTCGTATCTCCCCGTCGGCTTTTCAGTTTTCCACGTGTTTCAACTTATACTCCCCTAGTAGCCCGTTGGAAATATTAAACAACCCCTTTTGCGTTGAAGCCTGAAACCGACAACTGAAAAATACCCCAATGGACGTTTGTATTTGTTTACATACTCCTAGAAAACGTTGCACACAGCCTTCACCATAATCCCGGTGCAATAACTCCGCTCTATTATTTTCTCCTGGTACTCGCTTCAAAGTCTTCCGCGTTGAAATTGCCACTACACTGTATTTTTTTTAGGGTTCCGTACCCAAAAGGGTGAAAACGGGACCCTATTACTGAGACTTCGCTGTCCGTCCGTCCGTCTGTCACCAGGCTGTATCTCAAGAACGGTGATAGCTAGACAGTTGAAATTTTCATAAATGATGTATTTCTATTGACGCTATAACAACAAATACTAAAAATAAAATAAAATAAATATTTAAGGGGGCTCCCATACAACAAACTTGTTATAGATTATGGTACGGAACCCTTCATGCGCGAGTCGGACTCGCACTTGCCTTGCCCAATTTTTCTAATTTTAGGTGCTTATACGCACTAAGCGTAACTACGCGACGCGACCAAATATTTTTGTATAGAATTGGATATCGCGCCGCGTAGTTTCGCTGCTGCGTAGTGCGTTCTATCTCATATAATTTCATACAAAGAATATTTAACCGGGTCACGTCGCGTCGCATCGCTGCCGCGTAGTTACGCCCAGTGCTGTCCTACCTTTTATGTGTCATCGCCCATTTCTAGTCATATCGTAAAGGAATTCGGCTGAACCAGACCGAAGTAAAACTTTAACTTATTTTACTTATTTTACTTTGGTCTGGTTAGATTTGTAAGTTACGAGCGTCCCTAGGAGCAGAGAAAGAAGCCCGCAAAGTGGAGCTACATCGATTGGCTTTTCAAAATTGCAAAGAAAATGAAACTGCTTTACAATATGTCTAGGAAGATCACGATTTGGTGATCACGGGCAGGCGATGTATTATGCAATTTGATAGATGTAGATAAATAACAAAACCAAACATAGAATACATCAAGGTTTAGTTTATTTGATAGTTCTTCGGTAATTAATTGCTGACATGCACATTTTAATATACAGCACATGTAGCTAGTCAAAGTTAATTAATGAGTGATAATAAAATGCTACTAAAACTGAATATAATTACTCGTAGCGCCTACGAATCTCGTAGCAAAAGAGAAAACTTTAAAGAAAGTGAAAACTATAAAAACAGTGTGAAGCGAGGCTATCTCGCGAGGAGGGTCTACAAATGCTACGTCGTAGCAATGTCATTAAAGCCGTGTACGGACGAACGTATAAAAACATGCATCGATTTTGTTCGCACGTGCGTACCACTAACGGACGGTTCATACGATTTTGTGGTCACCATTCGTGCGTTTGTAAATGTTGTACTTGAGGCAAGACGGGGTCACCACAAGCCGTGTTATTAGCCATCGAATCAGCGCCCACCGTGGTTCTTTGCTCCACCTTCCGCTTTTGTTCGCGCACTTCGAAGGCGCGTTCATATCCATTAGCCGGGTACTACAATATAGGTATGAAGAGAAATACAAAAAAATAGGAAACTTGGAAATTACTCGCTGCTTTGTATTTTTTTTATTGAAATTAATGAACCTGTACCTATTTCTTACCATCGTCATTGACTTCATCATTTCATAAACTAAATTCAAAATTCCTCTCTCTTCCCTCGTTTAATGAGTGGGAAACAAATGCCTGAACCTAAACGCAACAACAAGATTTGGAATTCTTAGCTTCAATATTGGCTGAGATCCTGTCTCTTGTTCCAATCAAAGCTAAATATATTGGAAGAACCTTCTGATAGACAAGGCTTTCGATTAAAATAAACCGCTTTAGAATCGGTTTGGGAGTTACGATGCTACAGACAGACACACAGATGCACATGTTAAACTTATAACACCCCTCTTTTTTCGTTGGGGATTAACAAGAATAATGATCTAAGAAATACAACGTAGAGAGTCACGTTATCCTAATTAGGATTTATCCAGCGAGAGATCTCGAATTCATTTTAATTTAGTGCGATTTTCAAAAATCGCGTAACAAATTGAACTGTCGCTTGTATGAAATCTGGTGAAACTGAGAGGTCAGGTAAAATTGGACATTGGAATCTATGAAATACGAATTGTATCGATCACATGGTCATGAATTTGAAAGCACCATTTTTAATGCAGCTTATGAAAATTTGTTAAAAAAATATGCACAATAATTATTTTATTTGTTCGAGTAACTCAATTGATTCGTTTCTAATCAATCACGATGAATTTGATTGATAAATTAATCGAAAAATGTAAATAATTTAATTACCAATAATAGTGTAATCAATCAATTACGTGATTTGATTACAGTTGCATCAGGAATGACATGATATAATAATATTAAATAAACACTTGTCAGTGAAAATAATGTTGGAAATTATTATTAATTATTATCGATATCAGACCGATTCGGGTACCTATCGGAAAGGTATTGATGACGTATCGAAAATTTCCAATAATGGACAGCCGATCGGAAAGTACTAGGGGAACATGAGACACCAGGAAGCGTTCCGAACCGATCAATATCCAATACGATCTCCCCTCACGCACACATAGACGATCGACAGGTGTAGTACACCAATAGGCGGGATGCATTTTGCGTGTGTGTGTAGGTCTGTTACGGGAGGAGGACGGTTTACAAAAGGTTTTACATTTTTTTTATAACAGGATTGTTTTGAATATTGTTGAATTTACAACACTTACCTACACCTAAAACATCATTATGACTTAATTCATCAATTTTCCAAAATAATCTCAATTTTGTCTAATTCTTATTTGTATTTGTAGTCAGCATTGCCACTTTTTAGAAAACATTGAAAACTCACTTAATATTTGATAAAAAGTGTTCCGTTCAATAAACTCATTGTATCAATTTAATCTCATACATAACGGCACCCCTCCGCCCTAAAAACATTATCTTAAAAGCCTAACTCATTTCAAGCTATTAGGAGCACATCAAATTTAATACCAAACACAAACAAGTGAACATCGAGATGCAAATACAATTAATTAAGTAACGTTAACCCCTTGATCGAGCAGAGGGCAATGACCTATAGTTTAAACGGGAACGTTCGAGAGGCTTCGAGAATTAGAATATGAAATTTTTCCAGCCTAAGTAGGATTCAGAAACCAATTCTGTGAATTGGGTTACCATACCGCAATGAACATTCAGAATGTGTCAATATGACACCTGCGAAAAGTTATCATACGTATTATTTTTTTCGACTCTCATTCGTCTTTGCCGTTTTGCAGTGCCGTAACGTTGAATGGGTGACATCACATCACCGAACACAAGAAACACATCGAATCCGAGAAACATGATATTAGTATCTTAAATTGGCATTTTTAACATCTACCTATTAAACCGGCGGTCCTGGGTCCAAATCCCGGCCAGAGAAAATATTTGTGTGATGAACTCGACTCGAATATTTGTTCCTGTTATTTATGTATTATGTCTTCTAGTATCCATAGTACAAGCTTTTCTTAGTTTGGGACTACGTCGATTTGTGTAAGATTGTCCCTTTATAGTTATTTATTTATTGGGGGATTGAGCAATTATTTTAAAGTCACAACGCGAAACCAAAAATGTCACAAAAACTGGCAATGGCATTGACTACGGTGTTCAAATAGACTAAAGTAACGCTTTGAACGCCATGAATTTAAAAGCACTTTTTCACGGTGAAAATGGCGAATTACTTATTTTCTCCATACAAATATGGGTTAACCATATAGTAACATGTTACTATGGGTAACCAATACTATGAGTTACTATGAGTAACATGTAACTATGGGTAACCAATATTTGTATGGAGAAAATAAGTAATTCGCCATTTTCACCGTGAAAAAGTGCTTTTATACTTAGTGTATTTGAACACCGTAGTCAATGCCATTGCCAGTTTTTGTGTCATTTTTGGTTTCGTGTTGTGACTCTAAAATAATTATGATATCTAAAATAATTATAATAGGTATATAATGACGGTGGCCATTTGTATGGAGCGTTTATAGCGCTTCGTAGGAATGTTGAAATTTGACGGTCATTTCTGACTTTTAGAGCAGTCTAAGGGCCGATTGTTCAATCACCAGATAAAACATATCGGTCAGATAAATGTTGGCTGTCACTTTTCTTTTAGATGACGGGAGAAAAGTATAGCAATAATTTGATGACAGATTGGGGGTCTTTATATTTTGGTGTTTATCCCAATTATAAAGTAAGTACCTAGCGTTAATCCCTTGATCGAACACAGGGCAATGACCTATAGTACGCGAGCGTTCGAGAAATTTCGATCGATTTAGAAGTTTAATTGGACTCATGCCAGAGGATAATTGATTGTTGACTGAATAAACTTTTTACCTATACGGAGTGAATTAAATAGATTTTTGCCTTGTTTTCTACTTTTTTAACTAACTTAAAAACAATTAGAACTTCTTTTCGCTATCGAACTCGGTTACCTATTTTTATGTTTGCTACCTCAGAACTCTTAAATTTCTTTCGGTTTTCTTCTCAACAGCGGTCTTCTCTTGTGAAACGCCGGTAGACTCAGATTCAGACATTTAAAAGTGTCCTTCCTTCAATTTTCCCCTCCATTATCTTTTGTATTAGATTGTCGTGTCGTATCAAATGACCTATCATTTTGCCTCTTCGAGTTTCTATTGTATGAAGTATATGTCTCTTCTCCTTTACCCTTTCCAATATTGGTGACTCTTTCTGTCCAGCTTATTCCCTCCATCCTTCGCCAGCACCACATCTCGAACGCCTCAGTTTTTTCTCTGTCCCGTTGTGTCCATGGTCCATGGTCCATGGTCTCGCAGCCATAAAGAGACCTATTTGCGAATAAACTTTTTTAAACTGTAGTCGGTTAAGGAGTATCCTATAAACATCTCTGTCCTTTTACGAAAATTGGTCAAAATTCGTCCAGTTGTTTTGGCGTGATGAGTGGATTTTTTTTCTAGCAGTTGGCGCTGTATGGCTGCCTACTTGCCCATATTCTTACATCGCGCTGTTAAGATTGTTCCCTGAGATTATGATCTCTCTCCTTAGAAAAGTGATTTTTAATACAATAGTAGATACCAATAAATTAGTACGCTGTGATACCTAAGATCCCGTACTTACCCTTACAATGAGTTAACGTGACCGTACTCGCTAGCCACAGCGTAAACGATTTGTATGGAGAACAACAAGCCCCTAGCGGTCACTTTGTAGAACTACAATTCTCCATACAAATCACTTAAGCAGACGCTAGGAGTACTGTTACAAACTCATGGTAAGAATACTGATATTTGGTCAGTTTTTTTTTTTTATTTTATGTTTGGTTCCTCAAGTATAAATATAGAATTTCCTCGGAACTTAAGGACCCAGTATTATAGTAATAAAAATATCGATAATGTCTGGAACCTAAATAACAATTTGTGTCATACATTCACCCGTAACACATACATATATTCATATCATACAAGATAACAGTCACCGAATCGAGAACAGCCTATAAATTTCACATTATCGGTAATTGTCTAGCTTTTGCTAAGCCGTTTATTCGCTTACAGATCACTGGCTTACCGCGACTTTATTTGCATAGGACTAATATTTTTAGAAAGTTTAAATCATCACTCATCATAGGCCTTTACAACTTTATCAGATTAGTTTATGCAGCGTTTTTGTAGCAGTGTCAGAAATGACTATACAGTCCGATGCGGGAGCGACAGTGACGTCCACAAGACATCTCATTAGGGGGTCGTTTGATGAAGTGGTCGTTTGAAGAGTTGGTGAAGTGACCCTCCTCTCATTTTGGTGTCTCCTCTCATTTTGGTGTCTCCTCTCATTTTGGTGTCTCCTCTCATTTTGGTGTCTCCTCTCATTTTGGTGTCTCCTCTCACGTTTCGCAGCCAGAGCCCGAAACCAACTTCCGTCATTAGCTTTGTAGCCTTCGGCAAGAGACGCTTCACTACAAAGTATAAAACAAAGTCGCTTTCTGCTGTCTGTTCCTATGTATGCTTAGATCTTTAAAACTACGCAACGGATTTTGATGCGTTTTTCTTTTAATAGATAATTCAAGAGGAAGGCTTACCTATACATGCATAATTTATCAGCGTTGCACCCGTGCGAAGCCGGGGCCGGTTGCTAGTTAGATAAGTATTAAAGGGGTGTTGACGACGCGGTTGGCTCAGTTTGTAAGCACCTGACTACTGAGCCGGCGGTCCCGGGTTCGAATCCCAGCCAGGGAAAAATTTGTGTGTAAAACTCGAATATTCGTGGTCCTGGTTGTTCTATTTATATAAGTATGTATATATTATTTATTTATATAAGTATGTATATCGTTGTCTAGTAATACCCATTACACAAGCCTTCTTGAGCTTGATTTGGGACTAGATCGAATTGTGTGAGGTTGTCTGATATTTATTATTATTATTTATAATTATCGTAAAATGCGAGCAGAATTGATTGAAATGACGTACCTATAACGTACGTGACGATCCTAGCACTTCAATAAATTTTACTCGCATTTTACGATGTCTGGTGATATAATACAGGAAAAATAGCATATAGTGGAGTGGAGGCAAAATGAGTACATCAATGAAACTTTGTTCCTAACTTTATCTTGGCACCAGAAATGAGAATCTACCGAGTCCTAGCAAAATGTAGGGGTCCTACGTCGTTCAGTTTTTATGCGTGTATGTTCCACGATTACTCAAAAATGGTTGAAAGGATTTGCGAAATTATTTTTTTGTCTGAAAGAGTATAGTCCCATTGCCATATTTATAGCATAGCTTTTGGTTTATTGACGTCGGTTATTTCTTTGATAAAAAGTGATTGTATATCATCATGTGTGATGTGTATATCATCATCATCACTTCAACCCAGATCTGTCAAGTACTCGCCTCTTTACCGGACCCAGTGGCAGTTTGATCCACAATTCCCTGCTACCTTCCCAATTCTGACCAGGAAACTGGCACCTGCCTATAATAATCAGAAAATAAAAATATTCTAACTCCAAAACCAGGACATGCAAAGTCTAACCAAAATTTTCCTCAACCCACTCAGACCCGTTTCAATTGACCCCAAAATTATTTCACGACACGCGTCACCGTCCCAACTGACCCCGAAGACACGAAAATGTGTCAACACCAAACCAAACACGGGGAGATACACGAGTTTCCCCGTGCGGTCATCGTGCTAGTTGCTTCAGGACCGACGGGTAATATTCGAGTATCGAATTGGTCGGGAATTCTGTACATTTTCGATACATTGTTATTTGTGCGAATCAAACTAGAGATCTTTTTTAGGGTTCCGTACCCAAAGGGTAAAAACGGGACCCTTTTACTGAGACTTCACTGTCCGTCCGTCCGTCTGTCACCAGGCTGTATCTCAAGAGAGCATTTCTCAAAAAGTTTGTACATTTACTTTACGTCTTTGTCCGGGCCGGTTCGAAGCTTGTAATAAATTAAGAGACGATATCTAATATAATCTGACCTTGAAAACTTAAAAATAAGTTTAGTATCTCTATGATAATATTATTGTCTGAAATCATAATGCATAATATAATTTTATAAAAATATTTTAAAATATTTGGTAGGTCTCATTTGTATGGCAATGCAAATGTCCCCTTAACAAAATTGTAGTTAAATTATCGATTTTCTGTAACAAAACTTAGTGTTTCGGGTTGAGTGTTATGTTTCATTACAAAAGAGATATCTCAGAATTCATAAAAAATAAGTATTGTTGTCGTTATTTAACGTATATATTTATAATAAAAGATAATAATTTGTCCTAGAAAAAGTTCCAATTTTGTTTCCGGTGTTTGTTACGCTATTTTCATAGAATTCTGGGGTTTTGTTAATTCAATTGTAGTTTTATAGGAAAGTGGTAACACTAGGGATATTTTTAAGAGTGGCCATCTTGGCATGTTGACAGTCTATCAAACGCAGCGGTAGAAACACGCTCGCCGTTGGTGGCAACCGAAAATTTGAACTCCTTGTTTGTTACGGGATAACTTGGTAAGTTTCACTTTTTCTTCAGTTTTGTTTCAACTCATCACTTAATCATATTATTACGACTAAGATACAGTACATACAATATTCGAGTTATTCATTAAATTCGGTTAAAATATTTTTTAAAACGTCCGAGCATCACTTCGTTACTTTCTTTTTTGTTACTTTTGAATCGTTTCGTATGACTAGGAAGTGAAGGTAACAAAAAAGAAAGTCTAAGGAGTAGTATAGACTATAGAGAATGACGTAATACAATTTATATTATATTTCTCTTTAAAAAAAAATAATAAATATATTTTCAAGTTTAATAGAAACATATATTATAAAGCAAAAGTTTCTGATTTTGAGTTAAATAATATTATTCTTTTCTAGCTGAAGAAAAAAATGAGGCTTTTTTACGTTTTATTTTTTATTTTTATACTGTACAAACGATATGTTTATTATCATTGGTAATTGTAAATATTAATTGTTAAATAAAACCACTTACGTCACCCTTGACCGTAAAGCGGGATTTACTCCCGCTTCGCGGGACGAAAATCCCACATCCTGGCCAAGGCAAGACGTAAAACTTTAGACAAACCACGGGCGGTAATTCGTTAAGCCCCAGATTGCATATTTATTAGGGTGGGTCATTTTTTTCATTTTTAATTTCTAACGGGCACAGTTGAAAAAAGGTGCCATTTAGTGTCATTAATGGATACAATATTGTTATTTATTTTTATATTTCCGTTTTATTGCCTCCAGATTACTCCAGAAAAAAGTTCCTAATGTATGGAGCACTAAAAAAAAGTGGCCTTGTATGTTTTTTTTGTTGTATTTTGTTTTGTGATGCCCTACTAATTTATACTCAGAATAAAAATACATTTAAATATTGGGCCAAATTTAAAATAATAAAACCAGACTTCATAACGCTCATTTAATATGGGCATTTCTATACTAACTTAAAAAGATTGCCGTGTAGGTACTCTGTTTTTACTGTACTTTTTGATGTTTAATTTTATTATTATATGGATTCTTTATTGTGATCTGATCACGTCTACAAGTAGTCAAAACTGCATTTTGTGATTTATTGTATTGTTCCTATAAACAATACTCTTGAATAATAACAGAAGATCTCATGTCAATTCTGCTTGAATTGGCACATTATTTAAGCACTAATTAATCTGTATGATTATTTTTTTGTGATACAAAACTAATAATTATATAGTAAGAAATGTAATTACTATTAAAGTGAGTTGTTAAGCATCTAATTAATATTGTAAGTGTACTAATTGTACACTATGCTTAATAGTTCCGATTTTGTTACCAAGGTTCCTATTATTGTTACTGTCCCTTGAAAATATTAGAGGTTTTTGTTGTTTTTTGTTAATTATTTGTTTAATAACATACATTTAATACATGTTTAAAATATAATTTAGATGGTCTTATAAATTGTTCTTCAAAGATATTTTAAATAACTCAATTTAATACGCGTGATATTGTAATTTCAAACCTGAGTTTTGACTAAATGGTAACGTACAAGAGTAGTTACCATTATATCTTTAACTTATCGGAATATAGTAAGCAATTTTTATGAAAAAATATACGCGTATTGGTTATTACTATGTTAACTAATAAATAAATTCAATGTAATTCGTATGTGTTTACTTTATTTCCCGTTTGAATGAAAGTAACAAAACCGGAAATTTTGATTGCCTCGGCTCAATTAAATAAATCTCTGTCAAAAATTAATAAACTGAATCCTTACATAACAGTTAAATAATAAGCAACAACAAAATCATTAAAATGTGATATTTTTTCTTTGTTACGACAATCCGAGAAATGTACAAACTTTTTGAGAAATGCTCAAGAACGGTTATAGCTAGACTGTTGAAATTTTCACAGATGATGCATTTCTATTGCCGCTATAACAACAAATACTAAAAATAAAATAAAATAAATATTTAAGGGGGGCTCCCATACTACAAACTTGTTATAGATTGGTACGGACCCTTCATGCGTGATTCGGACTCGCACTTGCCCAATTTTTTTCTACTCCTCTTCGCATTTCTTTTTTTTTAAGACATGAACTGAATCAGGGCTGGTTAGCCCTCACTATCAGTAGTCGGATTTTGTGTGGGAGTATAACCCGCTAATGGGATTATCTCCGCGCCACAGGGCAGCTCCTCTTCACCTGATGGTAAGTAAAAAGGGGAGCCCAAGTCGCAATGGCAACTGATAAGAAACCAAAGGTGCCATGTCAGTTGACACTGCCATGCTGGCCCGAGAGATGTTTCAAAGATTTATTCCTTATTATTAAAAGATATGCATACTTATTACCTACTTTCTATAAACATACACGTGATCAAATTAGTAAAACTGTAAATTATTTTTTCTAAGTCAAAAAAGCAAAAAAAAGTATGTATTATGCTCATTAATGCTAAATGTTCGCACCAAACACTTGGTTAATTTAGTGTGGATTGTAAAATATAGGTAAGAAGTTTCCGTAATTATGTACAGAATACCCGTTTACAAACCGTTACCCGTTTTCATAAGTTCGGGGGCGATCTTCAACTCCGCGGCCCACATCCACAACTCGAGCGACAAAATGTCGCAATCATCATAATACACACACACACCCGATCATTCGCTTTTCATTATACTTAAGAATCCTCGTATATATGACGTTTTTTTCTCGGATTTGTTGCTGTTATACCTGTGGACTAAAGTTGACTTTAGAACATGATCATGAGTAAGATTTGAGTTTTGAGGGTTAACGGTTATTGCAATTTGCTGTTGACCTAATATTTGTTAGGAAAGAAGTTAAGGATAAATGTTTGTTTATTTCGTGAATTTGATGGTAAATGTTCATTACTGATGGAATTGACGCAAATATGAATTGAAGTCGCTTTTTCGAACGTTTGTTATATTTTTTTGAATATTAGGCGTCGATGTATAAAATTCCAGGTGGCAAACAGGCTGTACAAGACGCCAAGCCATTATAGCCATTATAACTCTTATTTAAGCTGCACAAAAGCAGTATAAATACTACTTGGGATGGTATTGCACAAAAGAACACAAATAAAAACAAAATAGACTTAATGCCATTGGGCATTAAGTCCAGTCAACCATTGGGCAAAGTACTGATGTTCATTATTTGTAATATATTAAATACTGTGTAAATACTTTGGTGTACATTGAAAATACAAATGTACACCACACATTGACATCGTGCTGACTGACCCTGGCTCTCACGCTACTAATTAGAAAATATTTCTTAATGCATTGCATCTTTGCAAAATCTTTATTTAAAAGTTACTAAGCAAATAAGCTTAAATATAGTTAAGTTTAGCGAGTATAATCCACGTTTTAATTTATTGCTCCTTTACAGGCCACACCCGGTATAAGGATTGTATTTTTGCTATTCGCGTTACATTTCATGAGTTAATTTTGGAAAATTTTGTAAAGGAGGTATATACGAGTAGTGTAGAGGCGATATCTCAAACATATTTTCTCGAACTCAGACTCAGGACACTCAATTCTCTCAATTAGTAGCAACGCTCATCTTTTGTTAAAGAAAACAAAGACAAGACAGAAAACAAATGATTCGGAATTTTCGCATATTTTATGATTTTGGGACTAGGTCGTTTACCCTGGTAAATGGAAAGATATCTTAAGTGATTTTAGATGGATGACGAGTGACGCAAGGGTCGGATGATTGAGAGTCTTTTTCATTCTGGGGTCACTGATCTGGGATTTATTTCATGTTATGACTTTACAAAAAAAAAACAATTAGTGAAAGATATTCAGTTTAGTAATTGGGTCATTGTCAGATTTAGGTTCGCGTCTTGTCGGTGGACACGTACAAAGTTAAGGACTTTAGGCCTAGTTTTCCGATCAAAATTATATTAGCGTAAACGACGTTTCCCTTTCTATGGGCTTGCGTGTTAAAAACATATCTTCTATGCACATACGCTGTTAACTATTGACTACCGAAGAGACAACTTTTGTTTTTGAACTGACAATGACCCAATTCAATTCAATATTATGTAAATTATGAAAGTATGTAAGAATGTTTATGCCTGAGTCCTTGTCGCCACAGTGGTAATTAGATTTTTGACACAAAAACAATAAGTATAATCTGATTTGATGCCTGATGATGCTCTACTCTTTTAAGTAACCAACCGATAAACCACCAAATAAACCTCCAACTTCAAACAGTTACTACAGATTTAGAGGTCGAATTAAAATGGTGTTCACTGGATTATACGATAAACGCAAAACGCAATTGGTGTGTGTGTGTGTAATGTGTGTGAATTTGGTTTCCAGAGCGGTTTATTGGTTGCTCAATCGTCGGAGAAAAGCGGAATTTAAGGGAAAAAACCCGTATTCGCGGAAAAATCTCTCCGCACTGCGACCTCGAATACCAGGCTTGCATAAACTGATAGAAGGAATGAATTGCACCGACATGGGGGTGTAACTTTACTGACGGCGACACCGGGAAAATAATCCCCCCCCACCCTCCAGCACTAGGGGTGAGCCACCAGGGGAGGGGCTAGATTCAACAGGTGAGGGGAGGGTTACAGAGGTCAAAGCCCCAATGCGGAAGGATTGTTTAATATTTGATACCGGCTACCAGGATACTAGGAATGGAAAGAGTTGTCGGAAAATGCAGGGAAAACTGAATAGGAGCGCGATACGATAAATGTATGGACACGAACTCTTGTATTCCGAACTATTCCGTAGTGTTACTTGTAGCAACTTCATTGTTAATTAATAGTTTTCTATTATGATGGTGATGCGATGATTTTATGGCGACCTCGCACGCGCCGCCAGTGCCACCTAATTCATTCCTCGAGGGAGTTACTGGTAGAACTGAGTATCCGCATAAAAGAAAATCTATGTAAATGACGATAAATATGTATGCAGATAAAGCAGTGTTTAAGTTTGCAGTGTGTTTTGCATTGCATGAATCAGTGGGTGCATAACGGTAAAGCGTTTTGGTTAGTTGTGCTTGTGGAAATGTCGTTATAACGTGCGGTATAACAGGCTTCGAAGTATCACGTTTCTGTCTGGAACAAATCGAGAGAACTGTAAAGGAATTAAGAGCTCGCGCAGACAGAGAGCGGTCAGAGTTCAGTTTGAGTTCCACGTTCTAGTGACCGTAGACCGCTCACGAGTTCCGACGCACACAAGTGGCGTTCAAATTCTCGCGTTCTAGTTTCGTTTGTGTCTTTGTACTTGCAACATGTCACTAGAAAGTTCATCTTTCGATGAAGAATTATTGTTCTTGTGAAGCATAGTAGCTTCTAAAAATAATATAAAGTATTAGGTGCACCCAATTAACACAACGCGAGAAAAACAAGGTGAATTTAGTAGTATTTTTGAGGATTTACTTAAAGATGAACACTGCCTGCATTATTGTAACAGGAGCCCTGTCTTCGACGCCGGGTGCGGCCCTGGACGCACTGCTCGACCTAACACCTCTGCACCTACAGGTGCAGAAAGAGGCCGAGCAGTGCATCTACAGGCTCTGCACACTGTCCAAGACGAAATGGCGCTCACAAGCACTGAACAAACTAAAGGCTTCAGTGTTCGAAAACAAACTACTGTGCATGCCCTCTGACGACATGCTCACTGAATGTATCTTTACGCAATACTACTCAGTGGAACTACCCTCAAGAGACGAATGGCTAAACGACCAAATGTCTCTCAAAGAGGGCTGCCACATCTGGTATACGGATGGTTCCAAAAAAGGAAAAGATGTAGGATGTGGGGTCTATGGACAGAGACCAAAGCTCAATGCAAGCGTCAGCATGGGCACAGAGGCCTCAATCTTCCAAGCGGAGATCTTTGCCATAAACAAATGTGCAGGGATAAACCTTGACAAGAACATAAGACACTGCCACATATACATCAACTCGGACAGCCAAGCTGCCCTGTTGGCACTGGAATCACTAGAGGTTAAATCTAAACTAGTCCAACTATGCAAAAACAATTTAAATGCCCTAGGCGAAACCAACAAAGTCACTCTTAGATGGGTACCAGGTCACTCCGATATTGACGGAAATGAAAGAGCAGATAAACTCGCAAGAGATGGCGCGGACAAGCCCCTTGTCGGCCCAGAACCGTTCTGTGGAATCACAAAACGCCAGGCTTATTCTCTGCTCAACGATTTACACAAATCTAAGGCGATCGAGATGTGGGTGGCTGTGAAAGGACAAAATCACTCGAAAACCCTTATAAAAGGCTTTGTTCAGAGGTTATCTAAAGAGTTACTACAGCTCAAAAGGTCAAAAGTCTGTGCGGTGACTAGAACTCTGACCGGTCACTGCAAGCTGAAAAAACACCTGTCCCTAATGGGTATGGAACAGGACGCAACGTGCAGGTTCTGCCAAGAGTCAGAGGAGACAGCTATGCATATCCTCTGCTCCTGTGGACCACTTATGCACAAAAGAAGTATCCACTTAGGGCAACACTTTGTGCCCCCAGAGGAGATACAACAACTCACGGCCCAAAGAATCTGGGAATTCCTGGACTCAACGGGCCTCAGCAGTGAGCTTTAAGACAGGGCTGCCACAATAGATCAATTTTGGTCGATGCGGCACACAAAAGGCCCAAGCGAAAATAATAATAATAAAGATGAACAACGATTCTATATTTACTTTCGGATGTCGATATATTATAGTTTTAATGAATTGACATGATAAAACCTGACGTCGAAAAACAAAGTACTAACTAGAAGAATTGTGTTTTAATTTAGCAAAAGAAAGGCTGGCTGAATTATTAAACATGTATTTATTTATCATCTAACAAGTCTGCATCACTGAAATCGTATAATAAACTCCTTCCTCTAATCAATTCCATACATTTCCGTATTTGCAACCTCAGACATTCACGCGTTCTTTGTTTCGGCGGGATCAGAACTCTTAGAACGCGACGTTCCGCTTTGACTGCTGCGGTCTGCGGTCTGACTGCCCGCTGTGTGCGTTGTCATATAGACTCAGACTCAGACTCAGTACATACTACATTCTAAAGAACGCAGAGCTCTGAACTCGGAACTCAGAACTCCCGACCGCTGTCTGTCTGCGCGAGCTCTAAATACAAAATTGAAGGCCTAGGCCGGGAAGTTTTTTTTTAAACATAGCGTCTGTGTTCATAAACACTGAACAGGCTAAACAGCTGAATTATACACGATGATTTTTAATCGGTGATCAGGAGTAGAAAAATATTAATGTTTAGCTAAAATTAAACTTCATACGCGAGGTCCCGCGCAATTACCTCACTGTTAAATTAATTAAAAGTTAAAACAATTAAAACTAATAACATGGTCATCCTACATAAATTATTGAAGTACGATACCTAAGTCAAGTGTTATCGCTTTGGCGGGAAATTTTCTACGACTGTTTACGTATTCTATTCTATTCTATTTTTTATATATAAAAAAAAATGGCTACTGCCCATTGGGTCAATTTTGCCAGTGTCAAAGTTGACGAACGTTGTACGGTGAGTTGAGCTTTTTGTAAAGTGATAGCGATTTACAAAGAACCACGCGGTCTACCGGGCCTTGACCCAAGAAGGGCTATGTACGCTTTAAGTTGAATTCTTCATTAACTATTCACTCATACGGTAGTTCACTGCACAATAGACTATCAATACTACACATTGAACAACCAAAATGAATAAATAACGGATAACTAAACTTAAAGGCATGCGGCCATCTTAAGTCACAAACCGGAAAAAACCCTGTTTACGTATGTATATGTAATGACAATGACAATGACAAGTTATTACTCATAAAATTGTCATTCCTATTAAATTATTAAAGCGGTTGTAAGCACACCGATACAGATTAGTTCGGTGACAAGGAATTTTAAGACAAAATTGGTTTCAAAATAAAAATTATCATAGAAAAATAAAAGTTTGTTTTCATGTAATTATACGACTTCAACGTGACCGCCATCAATTACTGAGTTAGAAAAGTTGGTACCTGATCACCGTTTTAAAAATCATCGTGTACCTATACATATTTTTTACTGGAGTATTATTTTATTTATTTGCATATATGTTTGAGAAAAGCACTAAAATTCCTTAGCCGTGAAAAGAGCTTACCGGCTTCGTATCACTTCGTATCACAGTCTATACCACTAACCCGACTAGGGCTTCTTTCCCGGCGTCAGCAGTAATAATGTACAAGGCATTACGGGAATTAGCCCACACAGCCTGTCCAGTATGATGTTTTGATGTTTTGAACAGGCTACCAGGGAATTAGAAATCAAATGTAGAACTGAAATGTTTTCAGTACACAGTTCACGCCACCACTACGCTGTTGCATGACAGACGGCAGACATCCCGGCGGGGGTGGCTGGGAGACATCGATAACAATGCGGAAAATCCCTTCCGTTTAATATTTTGAACGAGATACCAGGAGGTAATGTGCGGAATGGAGTTCCACATCGAAAAATAATGCAAATGTATGACGTAGTGCAAACAAAGAAATCGAGAGGTTCGTCCGGACATACATTCAATATACTCTATGGTCCGGATATGCGTTACAGATCAAATGCGGGAGGAGATTCATTCTTTCGAACATGCACATTGCACACATTGACACTTGGTCACATGTGAAACACAAAGATACTTGAGACTTGTGTTTGTGTCAGGTTGTTTAATATTTCCAACGGGATACTAGGAGAAAATGAATTCAAACTAGACAACCATGATGTCAGGAAAATAGGTATAATTATGTAAGGGCCGATTTAAATAAAATTAATTATTTGAGCCTCCCTGACGTTTCAGTACCTTTACAGATACCGTTGTCAAAGGTTGACTGAGAAAAACACAATTTTTCTCTGTCAAAGTTACATTTGTGCAAACTACCCATTTTGTAAATATTAATTTAAAATGAAGGTGTTCATCAGCCTCGCGCAACTCTCAAGGTAAAAAACGAACGACAACGGCTATATGAAACGGGGGTGAATTTTTACCTATCTAAGTTTGAAAGAACGTTGAAACCTACAAAGCATTAGATAATTGGCGACAATCGAATTTAGGCGGGTTGTACTTCAGCCGCCATTTTTGTCCGCCATGCCATATTAGTTGACGTTTCTCTTTTGTTGTGTTGTCTGGTTCTGTCAAGGTTCTGCGATCTTTTCAAATAATTCAAATTTCACAAATAATCTAATAATTTGCATTCTTTGGGTGTGTCGTCTAGAAGGTACACAAGACAATCACAATTGCAAAAATGAGTGGATTGAAAAGGAAAAAGTGCGAAATATGCAGAATGAAAACGTGTCGAATGGACGGTCAAAAAAGACTATTCATGGCAAGATTTCCACCGGACGAAGATCGGTAAGTAAAAAATATAATTAATTACTGCGTGTTATAACCATGTTAATCGTAAGTTTCATTGAAAACTTGGTATTTCGGGTAAAATAATACATACCCTTATACGTATGTAAACAATAGTGCTGTATGTAAGTTTTATCGATAATTTTCATTTGAAGTGAAAAATACCTGGGTAAATACGGAATATCTTTCTTCAAGCAAAAGCCACTACTTTTTATGCCAGTTTGAGTTAGATTATGGTCACAGAAATATTTTACGAAAAATCTTCAATGGACTATGAATGGTACGGTTTCATCTGGACAAACAGATTCATTTTTACTCTGTAATTTTCTGTTTACCCTGTATTATTTGTGTTGCAGAACTTCCAACCTGGAGCACAGACTGGAGTGATGAAACGGCTTTATTCGTCTATGTTTATCAGCAAGCCAAGCAAAGTTTGAACGAAATAAAATTATTTGCACACTTTTGTTTTTTTTTATGAAGTCAGTAACCTAAAGTAAACCAAATGTTTACATTGAAGCGAAATATTTAATGATTTAAATTACCGGAAAGCCGTTGGAGACGCGGGTGCGAATGCGAACCCCGCCTGAACCATTTTTTTTAAATACCGATATCGATATCGATAATTCGATAATTTGTGTAACATGTGACATCCCTATTTTGTTCTTGATGTTGGCATTATGTCATGAGTTGACACTGACACTGATATTGTTTGCGGCTTCATATTGGCAGTATGTTTCGCCCCCGTTTCATACTAATGCGAGTTCACGCTTTTTGTATGGCACTCCCGTCTCTTAAAACGTAGTGATTACATACTCTTTGGTGTTCATACATGCCAAATGGGCCTAATGTGTAAAGACAGTTACACATGTGCCAGAAGGGCATTTATTATTTATTTAAAATATCTACCAGCGGTTCACTAAAGGCTTACTGAGGAGAAAGAACCGCCAAAGAAAACTCCCAGATTGCCTTATTTATTACTATAAAATACTTTTAAACAAAAACTCTACATATATCTGTCATAACAGTTTCGCAGGGCTTTAGATTATATGTAATCTTTGTTGTAAAATTAATAAAGAAATAAATAAATAAATAATACTACTTTTAACACTAATTTGTTTTACACCGTTCGAGGCCCAAGGTTTCCAGTCTTGTGTCTTGCTTGATCCAAGTTCACCCCAGGAACTGGCGAGCAGCAGCCGTGTGTTATTTACACGAACCGTTTGAAGCCACTTTTGACCCCTCAATAACTTCAAATCTATTTAACATAAAAACATGAAATTTGTCTTATGTATTAAAATCCTTTAGAACAACTCGAAACTCAAATTACATTAATATAGGTGAAATAGTTATTGAGATATTAAAGTCCAAAAAACGGTATTTTTATCACTAACTGACTGACTGACTTAGTGACTAGTAATCAAAAACCTAACCCACTTCCAGGTGACCTAGAAAGGTGAAATTTAGCATTCAGCTCCGTAATAGTGTGTGTACACATAAAAAAACGAAAACAGTGATTTTTTTACTTTAATAATAATAATTATTATTGTTTATGCTTCTTGCCTCCGAACTCCGTCATTTATTAACCGATTTGGAAAATTCTTTCTTTGTTTTAAAGATGCTAGTACAATGAAAGCCCCCCAAGTAAAATAAATGCATTGAGTATGTCGCATGTCCTTGTATCTCAAAATTTTAGGGCAAAGAAGTTGGCGCCCATATAGATCTCAATTCTTTTGTCGGCGAAGTGCACGCGATATTGAACTTGGCTCTTATTTAACATTTATGTTTTTGATGGGATTAATAGGCTTACAATGGTAAGACGCTCGTGTTGGCCAGGCAAGCCGTTGGAAATGCGGGTTTGACCCGGCCTGAACTAATTTTTTTTTTTTTGGAGTTTACTCCTTAAGAGTCGATTTTCATATATAAGCCCGGGGTATGAAAATTATGGGGTATAAAATCGAACGTATCTGCCGTGCTAATTTAAAAAGTCGTATTTCAGTATACGATCGGGGTAAAAATACGACTTCTTAATTTAGCAGGTTATGCGTTACGTTAAGCGTTATAGACTAAGATTCCTATATAAAATGACCTTCACCGAGATGTTTATTTCATGAAATGTATTTTAAATGTACTTAGCAACGGGAAAACATGGCTCCCGTTAGAGAAAATTAATATTAATTGTTCTCTGCCATTTATTTATTTTAAATTACCACAAGAGGCTTAACAAATAACATAGACAAGAAACATATTCATAATTTCTCCGCGAAGACTGCGGCGGCGGCCGGCGGTCTACACGGCGCGTTGCTGCGCAAGTGCGCATCGGGCAGCTTGACTGACAGTTATCAATCTACAACAGCTGAGAAATGTGTTTTTGTTTTCAAGTTTTTGCTAATATTTTGCGTGTATCTCTATCATGTTACGAGTGTGATTGCTATCAGTGCATGAGTACTATCTAGTTGTATGTGCAATTATAAACCACCGCTTCCCCCAGGAACTTTATGGGGCAATTTGTATGCCGAAACTTGGAGCGGTTTTTTTAAATACTTTATTTGTTATCGTAGCCGTCAGTTTTTATCTATTGCGTTTTTTAATAGTTTACTTGATGAATCCTTATAGCACGGGCTCCTCTCAGAATGTCGCTTCCAGGTCTGTGTCGCTGTCGCTGGAGAATTCCGTACAGTGCCCACATTTCTCCCAGATTCGTTTCTTTAAAGGTCAGAAAGGACTTAATATACACATCAGTAGAACCCATGGCATTCGTGCTGGCGCAATTACGTCGCCACCAGGCAAACAATTCACAACCAAGTCAGATCAGGCCTTTTTCTGAAAAAATCAGTGAGCTTAAACATTCAATTCCAGTGGTCAAACGAATTCCTCGCAGCGCTCGAATTCAGGTTGCACAAAAAGTGTGCCTACCTTTTCGTTCTTGTTCTTGTTTGCACTATTTAAACTATTTACTTTCACCTGTATAATCATTATGTGCAATAAACGTATTGAGTATTGAGTATATATTTTATAAACGTTCTTAAGGCCAGGCACGCACCAAGATTTTAGTCGCACGATAATTTTGTCGCATAAATGCAAGATATGGGTTTATATGAGAGTGCGCGCACCACGATTTTCATAAACCCATAAGTACGCTTATTTCTGCGACAAAAAAGTGGTGCGCGCCTGGCCTGAAGAGTAAACTCCAGTCGTGCGTCGGAGCTGACACACACACTTTTTTATGTTTTGCTACAATGTAGACATCTGTCATTTGGTTGTATGAAAAAATTACACATTTTAGTTTGTTTTTCAAGAGGCACTGATATTAAGATTTAATTGGTTTAACAAGAGACAAAAACCTTCTAGTATTTAATTTCAAAGGCTAACAAATGAAATATTTCGGCGATAATAAATTACAAGTGGTCAAAGTTCAAATGAAAAATACGCAATCCTACAGGTGCCGAGGTCATAGAGGTCACACTTGAACGCGGAAGGGATGTTTAATATTTTGGCCTGGAGCACTAGGCAAGTATAAATGGCAAGGAGTAGATTTCACTGGAACTGCGTGAAAATTGCACATACATAAATGCTATATAGGTCGATTCACTAAAGCTGGCGCGAATGGATTGAATGAAAGTTATGTCACTTGTCACTTCGAGTGTTAGTGTGAGTGCCGTTCTTATACAGGGGCCTCCTAATATTTTGTAAACAACAACAAAATGGGTTTTTGTTATTCAAGAAAAATATAAATTATTAGGTATAATATAAGCATAATCTGCAGAATATTTAGACTTAACAAGTAATATATGTCCGAATGGTATATTTAACTGTTTGATACAAAAATATTTTACTATCATGGTGTTTTATGCAGACGCTAGTTTTTTGACATACTTTAGATTTTGACTGTTGTAAGGCAGTGTAATTGGACATATTGCTTAATATTCATGCAATCTGTGTATGACCAGAATTAGGATGTGGGATGATACTATTCCATTGTCTCGTATGAGTTTGACCATGTGGGACTATGCAATGGTATTAACGTAACCCACATTTTCTTCTTGTCTTCGCGGCCTGGTAAAGGGTTAATGTCAAGAATTAATAGGTGACGGACGACTAGTTCGAATTATAAAAAACCGGCCAAGAGCATGTCGGGCCACGCTCAGTGTAGGGTCCCGTAGTTGCCCGTCCTTCACAATAGACGAAAATTACGAGCAAAATTTCAAGCCCTATAAAAAGGTCGTACCCGCCAAGAAACAGTAATTACTTATTATCTTTTGGAAGTTATTTATTATACGCGACAGATTGAGCGAAATGTTTTAATATAGTTTGGCACTTAACCAATATGTGTAACGTTCGAAGTGTAGGGACACCGCGCGGCACTTACGTCATTGTAAAGAAAATTATGAAATTTTGCAATAACTCAAAAACGGCTCGACCGATTTTATTCAATATAGTTTTCATTGAAAGTACTAGTATCCGAGGCTAAGACCCATTCGATTCAATAAGTTATGCTCAGAAATGGCTCGGCCCTCCGTCGAGCTAATAGATTACTAAATTTTGTTTGTCCGATATTATCGGAAGTTGATCGAATATTCAAAATCCGATTTCATATTCTGAGTCGGAGGACCCAAAAGCCCCCCAATACCGAGTTTCAGCCTATACACGCATACGGCTGGGTTTTTCGATATATGGGGGTTCACGAGGTCACAGGGGTCACGGAAAACGCGGAAGGGTTGTTTAATATTTCGCTTCGGGTACTAGGCAAGCATGAATGGAGTGGAGTAAATTTTGCTGACATTGCAAGCCTACACGTATGCAAACGTATGTGGAGGCGGGATTGGGGATGTAGGGGTAGAGCGGGCGGTTCGCGGGTCCATGGAAAACGCGGAAGGGTTGTTTAATATTTCGGGTGGCGTACTAGGAAAACATAAAATACAAGTAGAATGACGGGTATGACGGGCGTCAAATGTTACCTGCGGTACTTACCCGAAAATAGTAAAATAGGAACCTGACACAAGACCTTTTTTGTACATTAAATAAGCTTACAGAAAACGTCTTCTAATTGTGTCTGAGTTTATGGGAAGTGCAAAAGAATACAAAATGATTAATGTAATAAAGTTAACTACTTTGATTTTTAATCGGTGATCAGGAGTAGAAAAATATTAATATTTAGCTAAAATTAAACTTAATACGCGAGGTCCCACGCAATTACCTCACTGTTAAATTAATTAAAAGTTCAAACATAATTAAAACTAATAACACATGATCATCCTACATAAATTATTGAAGGACGATACCTACGTCAAGTGTCATCGCTTTGGCGGGAAATTTTACGAAATTTTCTACGACTTTGTTTATGTAATGACAATGACAAGTTATTACCTACTCATAAATTGTCATTCCCATTAAATTATTAAAGAGGTTGTAAGCACACCGATACAGATTAGTTCGGTGACAAGGAATTCAAGACAAAATTGGTTTCAAAATAAAAATAATCATAGAAAAATAAAAGTTCGTTTTCATGTAGGTAATTACGGCTTCAACGTGACCGCCATCTATTGCTGAGTTAGAAAAGTTGGTACCTGATCACGCAGTAAAAATCATCGTGTATATAAACTAAGCTCACCTACTAGTCTACCTTAGTACTTCACCTGTCTATCAGATGCTTTTTACATAGTTTATTCATATTTCTAGCAGTAACCGTTTCGTAAACGTATATCGGCATATCTTACTGACATTCAGTATGCGCTAACAAATCCTGGCCAAACTATATTTTCCTTTCCCGTCTTACTATTTAACTTTGCAATAAAACCGACCAATATCTTGACCTAAACTCCTCGGGCAATGCTCTCAAAAAGCTAAGCTCAACCACAAATCCTTATCGTCAGCAATAACAATAACACTTTCATGCTTAACAACACCATAACGTTTACGCAACAAAATTGGGACACTTCCTCACAAACCTGCACCCCTGGGAGGGCTATTTGTGTCAGAGTTTAGTCCACTTTCGAGATTTAGCGCGGGTTGGTAAATAAATAAATTGGGGACCTAATAAAGTTTGACCGAGTAGGGAATTTACTAGAACCATCCATGTAATACCTACACCGGTCGTAATGGAACTGTTACATAATCAAAGGTCTTATAACACGGGTTCATAATAGGATCACACCAGTGTTTAAGATTTAATTGAGCATTTCTCAAAAAAATTGTACAAAATTAAAAATTCAATATAATTTTCCTATTTCGTTACCAATATTGGTAATTTTATATCTATGTTCTGGCAAATGCAACGGCTAATATGTGTGATAATTAAGGTTCTGCTATGCTTATATTTTTTTACTACTTATACAGGTGGGTCCTGTAACAGGAGCAATGAATTAAAACATAGATTCTACCCCTCAAACTGAACAACATTTTATTACACAAATTTTTAAAATAACTCATTTATAATGTAAAACTGTAAAATAAAGTTTATTCAAAGAAGCAATGTATAGCGAAACATTTGATATTTAGTAAAGTGACAGCTATGTCAATGCTGCTAAGGCGATGTCAATGTTGTACAGCGTACATTGAAAATGCTATTTAGTTTATTTGAAATAATGAACATATGAAAACAGTATTTAAAAAAAAAAAATTCTGAATAGATGTTCAATTTGACGAGTAAAATCTATGTTTAAATTTTTTGTTCCTGTTACAGGACCCACCTGGTATATAATCTGAAATCAGTGTATTTGGAAATCACAAAGAGAATTGGTAACACAATAGGAAAATTATAATTGAACATTAATTGACGTCTTTATTGGGTACAATTTTTTTGAGAAAATCTTAATTATGTTAATACACTACTTGAAATACACACATATTCATCAAAAATAAATCATTCGTGCTCCAAAAACCCCGGAGTATGATTATCATACATTATATTATAATTTTTTTGTAGATAATGAAGTACTCAGTACTGCCAGTAAGTACCGCGGAGTTGAGAAATGAATGAGAGATCATCATATTATTTCATGACCATCTTAAGATGACCCCGCCACAGATATCGTATTGTTATGAAATAATGTCTCTGATTTTGCTCACTGTCAAGTAATGTATGTACCTATTTACGTCATAATAATAATTATTATTTATTTATACCACAGACAACAATGGCTCATAATTCACATAATTCAGACTTAAAAAAGAGGTGTTAGTGAACAAAAACCTATACCTAGTATCTGCTTGTTTATAGTATTTAACAATATGGGTGTAGATGAAAACATTATTCAATAAAGTAGTGTTAATAATGTTAAAAGAAAGATAAGATTTACGCTTCGTTACTCGACATTGGTCCAATAATTGACGCCCCTAGTTTAAGAAAAAAAAACCTTTGTAAAGAATATCGAAAACTGGTTTTAAGCTACACACTGATGCATTCTCTCAGAAACTCTTTAGAACTAGCTTTGGCTACATAAATCGTTTGACGCAGTCGTTAGCGAGTACGGTCACGTTAACTCAAGGTATGGGTACAGAATAGATGTTTCTTAAGTCTATTACTCTAGGCTACTGCTAACCTAACTTAAACCAGTAACTTTATCATGCCATTCAGATTAAGGGAGTATTTGGGCACTGTCTAAAGTAATCCCCCTGTACTTACCCTAGAAAATAAGATCACAACGAGAAAAATTATGTTACGCGATTTGGTCGGGGGCGAAGAACTGGGCTTTATTTTAATTTGGATAAAGTGTACCGACCTATATTGTTTGCAAAATAAATTCTAAGGAATACGGTGTATGTGTGTTGTAATGGTGTGGAAAACGGGTCGAATTTTACGGGGTTAGTGCGGTGTGTTCACTTTGTTTATTGTTATTGCGTACTAGTTGGAAGGTCCGCAACTTCGTCCGCGATGTTTCTTTACCATAGTCGATAAAAATCCTATAACCATCCAGCCTAATTGGATGTCCAGCTATCCCTGTACCAAAATAAACCGATACGGCGAGATGAGAGAACAATAGTTATTTTCACCTCACTCGCTCGCAAAACCTCCGTTTATATGGCGAAATCTGCGTGCAAAAGTCTATTAAAAAGTTGGAAGACGCTACGCTCAAGAATCTATCTTTGAACCATTCGCTTTAGCGAAGCTTTCAAGACACGACAAGCTAAATAATTTTGCAGCCATTTTATTTTATTTTATTTTATTTATTCGGCAAGGTTACAAAATGTAAATTGTCATTAACATAATAGGATGTAGTTTTAGTTAGACTGTACTAAATTTACATTTCTATGACTACCATGCACAACTTTCATTTAATGGGTTTCATTTCATGCGGAGCACACAACTTTTCACCTCACTACAGCGAGGAAAATGCAAGATTCAAGAAAAACAATTAAAACATAAAAATAAACATATTTAATTTTGCCTTCTATTTTAACACATCAAATTCAAAACATTAGTAACACACTCATATCCAAACCAAAGAAATACGAGAGAAGCACACATATTAAAAATATGGCCGTAATTTGTATTATAGTCGTGTATATTTTATCGTTGAGTTTTTCTTAAGCACTGTTACATTATATTTGTATTTGAAACTACTTGACATATTCGTTGTGAATGTGGGAGAATGGCATTCTGGGAAGGATTAGTTGGCCATTCGGAAGTATTTTCCATAACACTTGCTTTGGAAGTTATTGGACGATGGGATCCGAACAAGATTATTTCGGCTTTAACTTCTTTAAAAACGCCAATAGTTTCGGTAAATTACTTATTGTCTCCAAATATTTAGAACAAATCCTTTTTCGTTTTAATGCAGCATTTAAATACTCCAAATTGGGTTTAACTTTCTTGTTTTCGATATTTCTATAAAGTATGTTACATTCTCCACAGAACAAATTTACGTTGTTTACGTGAATTGTGAAAACATCCAACTTTTTAATTATTTATTTTTTTCTCGGGTGCGTTCAGAAATTACACTCTTTATGTTCCAACTTTTATAACAAATAAATATTCAAATTTGTAATGGATTTAATATATTTACTAGTCAAAATATGTAAATGAAACTGAAATACTTACTATTAATATATATAAACATATTCAACATAAAATAAAGTGTAGAAAAAATAAAAGCTTAAAAATCTGTAACCACAAACCAGGTTTCTGGACGTGATATTGTAGGTGTATTTTTTTTTTAAAGAAGTATTCAAACGTACATATTGTTTTAGCCGGCCTGACCAGATCGCCATTTATTAGCGTGCGTTGATTGGTTATTCGAAGATTTTATCGACTGATGAAATCAGTCACAATTGAAGGAGTCTTAAATATAAAAAAGTAACATGCACCACAGAGAATCAAAATCGTCGTGTTTGAAATTCAAATGACTTTTGCACGCTAGCGGATAAAATAAACTTTTGCACGCAGATTTCGCCCTATAAACGGAGGTTTTCCGAGCGGGTGAGGTGAAAAAAAGTTACACGCACCACAGAGAATCAAAATCGTCGTGTTCGAAATTCAAATGACTTTTGCACGCTAGCGGAAAAAAAAAACTTTTGCACGCAGATTTCGCCCTATAAACGGAGGTTTTCCGAGCGAGTGAGGTGATAAAAAGTTACACGCACCACAGAGAATCAAAATCGTCGTGTTCGAAATTCAAATGACTTTTGCACGCTAGCGGGTAAAATAAACTTTTGCACGCAGATTTCGCCCTATAAACGGAGGTTTTCCGAGCGAGTGAGGTGAAAATAAAATTTACAGATGATGCAGCACGGATTTCTCCTAAAATATTGACCCATATCCATAGAAAACGAACTGTAGAGTTTTATTGGAGCGGAGCGAGCGAAGCGAGCGAAGCTCCCATGGATCGACTCGAATGGACTTCGTAACAATGCGCAGATCTCAGCGAGGTCTCAACCGATTTTAGAATTTTTTGTTTTAAAATGCACAAATTAAATTTCGCTAGGTCGTGACGAAGAGAAAATTTCGAAAAAAAAAACTCCGCTCCAATCTATGGTGCAAGCTTAGCCGGTGGCTGACTCTGCATCCTAGCCACCTAGTAATAGTATAGATTTGAAAATGTGTTGGTGTAACAACCAGACGACGTAATTTTTGTATAAGTACGTAAGCAGAATAGGTATTTGTTAAAAAAAAAAAATAGAATATTTATATCGATTCTGTTTTTAATGTGGAAATACAACATTAATAACAGAATCAAGAACAGAAGAAATTATTAATAGTTCAAAATTTAGCTTTTTGTCAATATTTATAAGAATAAAAATGTGGTATTTCCACATTAAAAACAGAATGGATAAAAAGATTCTATTAAAATCGTTGAGAAAAGCGTCCATCTCTCTCGCGGTTCTTGTAAAGGAATGGGAGAGAGGACTGGGGATTGTGCGTGTATAGTACTAATTATCTAAGCTAAGCTAATCCACTTACCTGCATTCACAATAGCATTGTGTCTAATACAATCCTAACTGCTTTTGTTCTCATAAGCGCCAACCTGGCGCCAACCAGTTACTTACAAAAAAAGGTTAGAACTACATTGCGTGGATATTGAATTTTCAACCTTATTCCTTGTTGTATAAGGTTTGAAATGTTTGTTGACGAGAGATCATAGTCCTTTTTCAAGAGAATACGTTCTTGTGGAGGGTCGGACGGTAGTAAAATTCCAAAAAGTTATGATCACCATTATTCTGTTAGTGCATTTTGTAGTCTAATGTCCAAGGAAATAGAGTTGATAATCTATATTAACCTTCCAAGGTGGTTACAATCTGCTTTTACTACGAGCTCGTTATCTTAATTTGTGGTTTACCAGTTGTGGTTTGTTCAATGGTATTCAGTTCTTAAGTGGATTAGCTTAGCTTAGATAATTAGTACTATAAACGTTCATCCTAGGGTATGACTAATGCGCATATGCAGAAAAACGTAGAATGATGGAATCAAAGATGTGGTGATTTTCTGTTACAAAAATTAAATAATCAGGATAGCGTATACTAAGAAATTGTAAACAAAAACTTGTTTATAAGGATTAATTTCCATAATCCATGCCACGAAATCAAAACATTACTTTAATTCACACGTGCTGAAAGTAGGACATTTTGTAATACAATTCCACATGTTTGTTCCAGATTCTGGATAGATTTATACCTAATACATACTAAAATTAAGCTACTAAGGGACATACGGCTGTAACTGACACAATAGTGTGTGTGGTAATAAGTCATTTCATTAACGGCACGATAGGTTTTACAGAATGTTTCAGAAAGTCGTACCTACCTCTTTATGTGTATGAACATACGTCGTTTCTTAAATGGTAAGATTGGTTTCGCAGAAAGTCCCACGTGACTACGATTCCATTGCTTGGCTTAACGATTCATGGAAGTTGAGTTAATTTCTAATTTAATCGGTTTTTGCTGTGAAATCGGGACAAAAGCTAGTCCTTATACAGAATACGGACTGGTAATAAAATTATGCTATATACCTTGAAGGGCAACTGCTTTAATTGTTTAAAGTTTAAACAACCAATTAGTGATTTTACTTTTAGTTCATTCGATTCCCGATTGCAGTAATCTTTTTTCAGATAATCTGTAAATGCAGTTATTTATGTATGATTTAATGCAGTTTCTTTCCAGCGCCCATATTTTTAGATATTTGCATTTATTTTTAAGGATCTATGAAACAAGAGCTAGAAGATGAATTTTCAACGGACTTTTTAAAAGCAGGTTAAAAACTGTAATAAACCTTAAAGTCCCGTTTCGTCGTGATGAGAAGCAAAAACGATTTGAACATAAAGATTTGTTCTATCCCCTCTATCCTCTGCTCTGCAAGACGTGAAAGAGAAAGGCTTGGGGCGTGTAAGATATGGCAAGGAATAGAAGGAATAAGCTGGACAGAAAAGTCACCAATGAGAAAGTGTGGGACAGGGTGTGGGAAAGGAGAAGAAACATAACCTAATTAATTATACCACGTACTATAGAAACACGAAGAGGGAAAATTATAGATTTAGTAAGATATGATGATCTAGAGATTTTAGAGATAATGAGTACAATAAGGCAAAGTTGAAGGAAGGAGGAAAAGAGGAAGACCAAGAAGAGCTTATATGGACCAAATAAAGGAAAAGGTGAACGTCGTGTCGTACCAGGCCGTCAAGGAGAGAGCTCAAGATAGAGAAAATTGGAAATTGCTCCACCGACAAGAGCCTAGTTCTTAAGTTTATGATGATGAGTACAATATCGAAGGATAGTTAAGCAGAGAGCCGAGGGTAAAATTAGCTATCTAAACCACACAAATGGAAAGGTCAAGAATTGGTGTTAAAAAAAACGGATTGGAGAGAACAGCATCGATAAGAGTGAAATCTACATAGTATAAAACAAAGTCGCTTCCGGCTGTCTGTCTGTCTGTCTATCCTTATGTATGCTTAGGTCTTTAAAACTACGCGACGGATTTTTTTAATAGATAGAGTGATTCAAGAGGAAGGTTTATATGTATAATACGTGCATAATTTATCAGCATTGCACCCGTGCGAAGCCGGGGCGGGTTCCCAGTAAATAATAAACAAATATCTGTTTAATGTATCGTGACGGGTGCTACATTGGAACTGTACCTATTATCGGGTCTCGTTAACTTGATTGGCTATCGATTTCTTTTTAGAACCACACCGACTAATAATGCCAAGGCCGAAGGGCGCGACATTACTTCTTGGAAGATTAACACATGTTTGTACTAAACATCCACCATTGGCAGCCATTTTACAGGAAAATATGATAAAAAACAATCTAACACTTTGACAAAAAAAAGCAAACACGTGGTGTTTCTCTTCCTCATTGCGAAGGCACGGTGAGCTAATATTTTTGTGGAAAAACTGGACCCGAATTCCCCACATTATAATTCCGTATAGTAAAAAAAACATAAAGTTGGCGAAGTAGCTGTAGTCAAATCGATAATTTTGATGATATTTTGTTCGGTCTGCTAGCATCTATTTTCTCCGTTCCTATATCGTTTTTATCTTTCTCTTATCCGTTATTACTTTCAACCTTTCTTCTAGCTGTTTTCCTCTAACTCCGTGACTAAAGATATAATTTTTTCCCTAAAAAGCACATACGGGGAAAACAGGACCAATAATAATTTTAAAATGTACGGGGAAGACCCTTTTCCAACATCGAAGGCGTGGTACCTAATAAACATATCCCATATCAGTACCACATTATACAGAGGTGGTTGCTGTCAGGTTGAGTTATTTATTACAGCTCAGGGTACGACAAGAGGAAAAAACCCCGTTGAAAAGGAGTGTCTCTTAAATATGCAAATGTTTGTGCTTGTACGCAGGATGGGAGAGCTAATGACTAAGGTGAATGAAATACCCTATAAGCCTCATAATACGAGTATTAGCGCTATGCTGTACAATGTACCTACATATTGTACATCTTGAATGTTTTCATATTATGACAAATATATATGTATTGATTATTACAACCAACATTAAAAAGTATCATTCACTTCAAAAAGTTGGTTGAAATTATCAATATATTAACTTTGAGTTATAGATAGTCACATAGCTATTTCATGCGTTCATTGCGTGTAGTCGAAAATAAGTTGGAGAAAAGAGTTTTATGCGTGCATTTTGTCAATTTCGAGTAGTTTTTGAAATAAAAGTTATCAATGAAAAATTCAAACTGTAGGTTTCAAATATCTGTCAATAAATAGCAATGACCCTGTTCTAAGAGTAACATTCATAATATGTTAAAAAACATGTCTGATCATAGGAAAAAATAAACTATGTATCTGCATTTTTGAACGTATAAGGAGCCATAAGAAAATGTATCATTTGATTAATAAAGGTATAGAGGTATTTCTTTGAATGTTAAATTCACGTAGAAACTAATATGTCACAGACCAATATTAAATTAAACTCTGTGGTTAAACCGCTTATGGTCTGTGGGTTAAACTCCGTAGGGAATTTAACATCAAATCTTCATATCAAAGTTATAATGGATTTTATTAGATAATATGAATTTTACCCTTACAAAGTATTCGACCCTTTGCTAGCCCTCGTCATGCAGTGGTATGTTAAATTAAGGGTTGATGACCGACAGAATTTAAATGGGATAAGTAGATATTCAATATGTTCGAGAATAATCACTTTATTATAAAAAATAACCAACTTAAAAGTAAAAAAAAACGTGTTTTCGGGAATAACTGAGGAACTTCCTTGAGCTGTAGACATAACGATTACCACATTAATATTATAAAGGGGAAAGTTTGTGAGTATGTTTGTGTTTATTGTGTATGTGTGTTACTTCTTCACGCTCAAACGGCTAGACCAATTTTGATAAATTTTGGTATGAAAGTAGCTGACACCTTGGATTAGCACATAGGCTACTTTTTATCCCGAAAGAATGTAGTGCTCCCGTGGGATGAGCGGGTAACACCGCGCGGCGCAGCTTGTGTTTTCTAAATGGCTGATGTAAAACTTTTTATACGTAACGTTATCAACCCCCTCTTCACCTTTTTGAACAATTTCGAAATACTGACTTGACGAATAAAAAGGTAGCAATAAAAAAAAACCATCGAATAAACAAACTCCTTTTTTAAATCGAAAAAAAAAATAGGTTAGGTGTTAAAGTAAAGTAAATCAATCGTGTGTACTTTTATTGTTAATGTTTTGGCTGAAGTGGTTTTTAGGGCATGTCGGGTGGACTTATTTTTGTGTTCGTGTGTGATCAGAATGTAATACAGGTAAAAAGACCACCACCACTTTTTTTTAGTTTTTGGATATTTTAGGTATTTTCTACTCCGAATCACAAGCTCTATCGATCTAATTAGGAGAAAAAAAGTATTCCAATATTTTTACATTCCATTCCGTTACCATTTGCATACAACCTACGATAGCGGTAACGGAATGGAAAATCAAAAATACGTATTTGAACATTTTGGGACACCTTTTCTCCTAATTAGATCGAAAGAGCTCATGATTCTGAGTAGAAAATACCTAAAATATCAAAAAAAAAGTGGAGTAAAAAAAAATGACCTACGTACATGTCAGCCAGTATGTCAAGCTTTAGTCGTAGTGGGCTAACGAAAGTGCTACATTGTTTGGAGGTAGCGTGGGTGGAATTCCTTGTATACCGAGTTACAAGTACACGTACTTTCGTTTTTTTGTACACATGTTCGCAGAAAGCAAGTGAGTGTAGTTTCTTAGAATCATACGGTTAATTAAGTATGTTATTGGCCGAGCGAGCGAAGCGCTTCCGTTTCAACTTGGGCGAAAAAATGATTTTATATGTCCAGATTTGTAACCAGATCTTCAAAATGTATGAATTGTATTGTATTGTACTGTACTTTTTTGTGGTGGAGTGAATAAATAAATTATTATTATAGATATTTAGAACTGTTCCAACTGTTCTCGCCTACAAGATGTGTTTTCCAACCGGTTCTCGTGAAATTTTGAGAGCACGTTATAAAATGAACAGAATGTCACTCCCATTTCAAAACAAGGCTAGAAAAACGAGGACTAGAATAATAATTGACAAAATTTCAAATAGTTTTAAGTTTAAACTAATTCCATTACTTTATTATCACAGAAAAACTAGTATTTGTATTTGGTTATACGTGCTAGTTATGAAAATATTAAAAAAGGGTAAAGCAGCGTCGTCATAATCAGCACACAAATGACGTCACCTTGTGGAAAACCGGCCATGAGCATGTCGGGCCACGCTCAGTGTAGGGTTCCGTAGTTGCCCATCCTTCACAATAGACAGGCTTCCAGGTTTAAATTACGAGAAAGATTTCAAGCTCTATAAAAAAGGTCGTAAACGCCAAAGTAACTGTATTACCTACTGGAACTTATCGATTATACGCGCCAGATTGAGCGGAATATTTTAATGCAGTATGGCACTTAACTAATATGTGTAACGTTCGAAGCATAAGGACACCGCGCGGCACTTACGTCATTTTAAAGAAAATTACGAAATTTTGCGATAACTCAAAAACGGCTCAATCGATTTCATTCAATATAGTTTTCATGGAAAGTACATATAAAGCCTCATTTTCATGAATTTTTCCATCATTTTTTGACCCGTGGTTGAAAAGTTAGAGGGGGGGACACTCTTTTTTTTATTTTCGGCGCGAATATTTACAAAACTGCTGACTTGATAAAAAAAATTAATTGAAGACCCCTATTATTTCTAAAAAACCCATTTCAACGACACCCGACACACTAGTGTAGATTCGAAAAAAAAAATTAACCCCCACCTCTTTGGTGTTCGAGAAATCGAGCGGTATCTACCCGAAAAAAAAAATTTTTTAGTTCTTATTTTACCGTTTTGTCGGCGTGATACATACACATACTCATACCAAATTTCAGCTGTCTAGTACTAATGATCACGGAGCTAAGCCGCGAACGGACAGACGGACAGACGGACATGGCGAAACTATAAGGGTTCCTAGTTGACTACGGAACCCTAAAAATGACAGTCGCAAACTACAATTTGAACGGTTGTACAGTTTCCATACTAAATCTGTCTTAGTAAACAACATCAGCTATGCAGACGACATGGTTCTGCTCACTCCAACGGTCAGGGCGTAAGAAAACTACTGAGCATATGTGAGGAGTACGTAAAAAACACGGTTTACTGTACAACGCTAAGAAAAGCGAATACTTGGTATTTAAGGCCGTCGGAGGCGAGCTACCGGAAAGTGTACCTTCCATAAAGCTTAATAACAACGAGCTCAAACGCGTGTATAAATTTAAGTACCTTGGACACTATATCACCGACGATCTTAAAGACCAATTAGATTATAGAAAGGGAGCGCAGAACACTGGCGGTCCGATGTAACATGTTGGTAAGGAGGTTTGCACGTTGTAGTCAACAGGTAAAAATAACACTTTTTAAAGCCTATTGTCAGGTTTTCTACACGTGCAGCCTGTGGACTAACTTTACTCAGAAGACCATCAGTTCCCTGCGCGTCCAATACAACAACGGCTTCAGGATGTTGTTGGGGTTGCCGCGATTCTGCAGCGCATCCGGCATGTTTGCGGAAGCCCGCACCGACGATTATTACGCAATAATGCGGAAAAAAATTGCATCGTTGATGTTCAGAGTGCGCGCCAGCTCCAACCCCATCCTGACTACTGTAGCGAGCCGGTATGACTCACCCATTATGCGGCACTACGAATGTGTGATGACCGCTACTAGATAATTATTATTATCTAGTAATTGTATCCTATATGTAATGTTATATTTCTGTCAATCTGTTTACTAACACTGTATCATGTGTACAATGTTACTAACAAATTATGGGCCATTGTTGTCTTTGAAATAAATGAATTTGAATTTGAATTTGAATAGTCAGGCTGTATAATTTTCTGCGCAGTGACCAATTACTTGTCACCGCTCTTTTAGACTGATGAACTTCTCAAATGGATTTTTAATCATAAATTGGGATATTTTTGAAAGTGTAAAAATGGGTTATATTGTTTTTTTTCCTCTATTTCACTATATCGGAAAAAGGCGTGGTTAAAAAAATTGTTAATTACTAATGAAAAGGCTCGATCGGAGTCAAGTATGAGTATGTATACAACGTGTATATTTGATATAACCGCAAATTGAAGCCAGACGGAGATTTTAGTGCAATAATCTGATATTTATTAAAATTATTAATTTAGCGTTAACTGTCATAAGGTCATTAATTTTTTTAAAATTTTCTGAGCAGCAATGTATGGCGTAGTGTCAACAAACAACAACAAACAAATCCATAGCGTGCTGAATTATTTTATATGAAAAAAAAAGTTAGATTATTTAAATAATTTACTGATCAATATATTAATAAGTGCCTATACTAAGACCCCGTAAAGTTTGCGGCTATATCAAATATATACGCTGTATACCTATTTATTTGATGTGATGATAGTTGAGATACGATAATTTAATGATACAAAAAATGGATTAAACTACACTCAATAGATATTTTAATATTTTGTGTAATCGTAATATCATGAGGTAGTCTCCACTGTTCGGAACTGCTCTTACCATGAGTTTACAGTGACAGTACTCGCTAGCAAATGCGTGAACGATTTGTATGGAGAATTGTAGTTCTGCAAAGTGACCGCTAGGGGCTTGTTGTTCTCCATACAAATCGTTTACGCTGTGGCTAGCGAGTACGGTCACGTTAACTCATGTATGTATGTAAACACTTTATTGTACATAAAAACAAGAAAACACATTACAAAACACATTACGAAATTTAAGGGATCTCTTCCAGTTAACCTTTGAGCAAATGAGTGCTAAACACAAAATGTAAATGGTAGACAAACCAAGCAACATGTACAATACAAAGGAGTATAACTATACAATAATACACATGAAAATGCAAAAACTAACAGAGAGAGAGAGAGATAAGCAACAGTCGATATAATACATATTACATAATAAAATTCACTCATGGTAAGGGTCTAGGGTTATGTTTTCAAAATGACGAAAGCTTTTCCGAGCGTTGCTAATTAATTAGCTCTGAGAAGTGTAACTTGCGAGTTTTTTCGAAATTGCTCAATTTACAATTTCTTTTTCTCCGCACCGCTTCTGTAAGAAGGAGGCCTTAGGTAGGAGGTAGGTTGTGTGTATACAATTAATGGGACGGACGTACCTGTACCCTTATTAAACCCTACGTATACCGTCTAGTCAGCTAAAGTGAATCTAATTGTACTAACAGATAAATAGCTTCCTTCGTCCGTTGACCCGCAGTCCCTTAGGATAAAGGATTTATTGTTAAGTGCTTTTCAGCCAACCCTTTCCCTTTTAAGTGATTTTGAAAAGTTGGTCTATTATTTTGTTTGGGCGATTGGTTGTGATAATTTGTTTTATCGGACTTATAAGAAACTACACATAATTACACACCAATCTTAGCGAGCAATCTTTGAGGGGGCGAATCGTCTCTTTTTTAAGCTTGACTCAAAATTGTTTCGTATCTCCGGATGTTTGCCGGCTGTCCTCGCCTAGAGGTCGCATTTCTCAACCGATGCTCATGAAAACTTGTGAGTATTATTAGTAGTAGGTATGTAGAATTTTATTGTCGATTCAGGTTTTCGAATTTTTATCAAAATGGCGGGTTGAAAACGTAAAATACGTCATCGGTAATGAGCGCTGATTACATGTAATATAACAGAGCTGTGAGATTACAGAGCCACTAGTATGATAGATATAAAAATACAAAATTATAGATGTCGTTATATTGTCAAATTTCTAACCTTTTGTTTTGTTTGGTAAGAAAGAGTAGCGTGCAATTTAGGAGACCCAGGCCTAAGAGTAAGTTGAAGCAACCGATCACGTTTGTTGTATGGGAGCCCCCTTAAATATTTATTTTATTCTGTTTTTTTTGGAGTTTACTCCTTAAGAATCGATTTTCATATATAAGCCCGGGGTATGAAAAATATGGGGTGTAAAATCGAACGTATCTGCCGTGCTAATTTAAAAAGTCGTATCTCAGTATACGATCGGGGTAAAAATACGACTTCGTAATTTAGCAGGTTATGCGTTACGCGTTATAGACTAAGATCCCGATATAAAATAACCTTCACCGAGATGTTTATTTGATGAAGTGTATTTTATATTTAATTTAATATGTCAATAATTATATTGCATATCGGTTGCCTAACAAATTTTAGTCCAGGGTATGTTTAATTAATAATAAAAAAAAATTGTTTTAAACATTTCACCGGTTTGATTAATATTAGATAAATTCTATACCAATCGAAAGTATGAAGCCCATAGAATATGCAAACGTTAGGTTGCCTATTCTTTTCCCGTCACAACTATTGGGTAGCCAGGTATAAACAGATAAATCTATACCTACTAGCATTTTGCAAAGGTCTGATTGTTGAATTGAAATTAAATAAAATTAAAGATTATTTAATTATGAATTTATCTAATAATCAAATCGGTGAAATGTAAAAAAAAAAATTTTTAAATTTTAAACTAAACATACCCCGGACTAAAATTTGTTATGCAACCCATATGCAATATATTTATTGTCATTTTAAACTAAATATAAAATACATTTCATCAAATAAACATCTCTGTAAAGGTCATTTTATATCGGGAGCTTAGTCTATAACGCTTAACGCATGACCTGCTAAATTAAGAAGTCGTATTTTTACCCCGATCGTATACTGAGATACGACTTTTTAAATTAGCACGGCAAATACGTTCCAAAAATATAAGTATTGCGAGGATTGACGTTTGGTTGTCAAAGGCGACGGTTGAAAATTTTATCAAATTTTATTTTATTTATAAGTTAATTCAGTTTTAGAGTCCTTTTCGCTGTTTTTGCGATGAGTGAGTCAAGTCGAGGTGTCGTGAGTGATACGTCACTTTTAGAATGTGGGCAGCGGGCAGCTCCGTCGTGGCTATCTGAAGTGGAGTTTGATAGTAAGGCAGGGCCGAGTCAATCGGATATTGTATCGGACGCTGAGTCCATGTCGGATGTGCGGCATATAGCGGTGAAGCGTGCTTGTGGTCTGAGCGACGAAAGCTGTGGTTGTAGTGATAGTTTTATCACAATAGGCAGGAAACCTAAACGCTTGCGGGTTTTAGCAACCGCCAAAACGCAGCTGGAGCCGGACGGTGTGCCTGTGCCTGACAAGCTATTTGAAGTTTATATAGTGTCAAAAGAAGATTTACCGAAACAGATTGGTTTGGCAAAGTTGCTGCAATTTAAGGGTATAAAAGGAATTTTATCCGTCAAGTTTATGGGTCCACGTAAAGTTCGCATACAGTTTAACTCTAAGGATGATGCGGAGAAGCTTCTGGCTTCTCAGGAGTTTAACAATGAGACGAGACGTTCTTATTGGTCTAATATGGCATGCTGCACTTATGGAATGATAAGGCAGTTTGAGTTGGAGGTTGAGGAAGACGAATTTTTAAAGAATATTGAAGGGTCTGAAGACATTTTGTCAATATGTAGACTAAACCGTTTGGATCATGATGGGCGTTGGGTTAAGGCTGCAGCTATTCGTCTGTGTTTTAAGGGAACTTCTTTACCGCCATATGTTTATGCCTACGGTTGCCGATTTAAGGTAAATCAGTACACTTTCCCGGTTACCCAATGTTCAATATGTTGGAAGTTCGGTCATCTGAGCAGGTTTTGTCCTACTACTAAAGTTACTTGTCCGAAATGCGGCGGGGAGCATGCCAATTGCGAAACGACTATTTTTAGATGCATTAATTGTAAAGGCAGCCATATGGCCTTAGATAAGTCGTGCCCGGTTTTTGTGAAGGAGTAAGAAATTCGCAGGATTATGTCTGCTGAGGGATGTATATATAAACGGGCTTTTTGGTTGTATATGCAAAATAAGGAAAAAAAGGATACGGATGTTTGTAGTCAGGATGCGCCATCTGTTTTTGAGAATGACTTAAGTTTTGGAAAGTCATATAGAGATGCTGTTTTGTCGAAGCCGTTACAATCTAAAGAGTCTGAAGATTCTGTCTGTCAGGCTGAGGGCCAGCGATCAGTAAGTCAATACAGATTAGAGAGCGAGCCACAACAAGAGGTTCGTAAGCCGCGGAATTCAAAAAGAGTAACAGATGTGAAGAGGTCCGAGTGTCTATTGGTCAATCAGCCTACTATTGAGCGGGGGGCTGATATGGAAGATAAAAGACAAAATAAGGACAAGAAGAAGAGACGTATTACTTTTGAAAGGCTGGTTGCGAAGACGAAGGATATTTTGTTTTCTACCGAAAGTTGGGAGGAGAAGTTCAAAACGCTGTTTGGAGTTGTTGTTAAGGAGATTTTGGATTTATTTAAGGATTTTTTTAAGGAAGGTGATTTTGTACGTTTGTTTTTGTCTAATGTAAATGGCTAGGTCTAATACCAGATCTTTCTTGAATGTAATGTTCAATTTAATATTGGCGGAACCCTTATCGGAATCGGCTAAATTTGTATACAGTTTTTTTTATGTAAATAGTGTATACAAATTTAGTTGTTTTCGTGTACATGTTATTTTTAAGTTTATACGGTTTATGTTTTTATTTATCTATGTCTTTTAGATGAATGATGTTGTGTATTAGGCCTGCTGGAGCTGGCATGTTCATAAAAATGATCAAAGCTCTTTAATTAATAGATAAAAAAAAAGTATTGCGATACTACGGTAGAAAGGTCGTATCTTTGTATGGATTTCATAGTAAGATACGGTTTTTTTCCGTAGCACTGCAGACTGTAGTAACTAAACTAGCCGCTCGAGGGCGCTTTACATCACGCTTCCTTATTTAGTTACTACTCATGATCTCTCCAATTTCTTAAAAATCAATCGGAAGTAAATTTTCCTTGTAAAATATTGAAATTTTGCTGTATATTATACTCGTATATTAATATTATGTAAATGCCTACCTTCTCGTTCTTGTTTGCAGCACCCAACAGGGTACATAATGTGATACTTAAACTATTTACTAATCATTATGTGCAATAAACGTATTGAGTATTGAGTATTTTATAATCGTTCTTAAGGCCAGGCGCGCACCACGATTTTAATCGCGCGATAATTTTGTCGCATAAATGCAAGATATGGGTTTATATGAGAGTGCGCGCACCACGATTTTCATAAACCCAGAAGTACGCTTATTTCTGCGACAAAATTATCGCGCGACTAAAAAAAAATCGTGGTGCGCGCCTGGCCTGAAGAGTAAACTCCAGTCGTGCGTCGGAGCTGACACACACACTTTTTTTTAATTATTAATTAAATAATGTTATTAATTAATGTTATTAAAAAAAACATTGTTCAATGTTTTTTTTTAGAAATGGAGTTAAATTGCCCCATAGAGGCGATTTCAACGCGGAAGAGATTGTTTATGACTTCCAAACGAGTACCAGGAGAAAATAGACAGAGCGGAGTAAATGCATTGGAATTGGAACTTGGAATGGAACAATGTGAAGTTAGTGTGCTGTCCATGTAGACACGCATAACGAGCATGAAGTAGTTTTCAGCTATCGGTTTCACTTTAAGGCTTCAACGCGGAAGGGGTTGTTTAATATTTCCAACGGGCTACCAGGAGACTATAAGTTGGAACACGTGGAAAAGCGAAAAGCAGACGGGGAGATACGAGATATCAAAAATAATAAGTACATTTTACGTCGACCGAATCGTAGGGGTGGTTTAATTGCAGAAGGGTTGTCTAATTTCGTTCCAGTGACTAGGAGAAAATAAATAATAAGAGGCAAAGGGGTACATGGAGTAAACCCGTATACTTAGTCTATTTAAAATTGGTTAACATTTGTCCAGACGTTTCGGCGTGAAGAGAGGATAATGTAAATTATGACCAACAGATCAAAACAAATGACGATCCTACATCACGCTATTACATTTTTTTCCTGAAATCATGACCCCTCTCCATAGAAAATTGATTATCAAAACAAATTTAGAATTTTATAATAATATTAGAAAAATAGAAGTATCGTAAAACTTGCATACGTGACCGAAATGCTTAATAACGATCGTGCTTGTGTGAATCCTGGAACAGGTTGTTATTTGGCAGATTTTCAACAAGGAAATTACAAACAATTTTTCTCCGTAGTCGGAAAATTATCCTATAAGATAAGGCATTATCAATCTCGGGATCCTCAGATCTTCGTGTACCAAAAGATGATGGAATCGGTTAAGCCCTTTAGACGTGATAAAAGGATAGGACATGCATTACAAACGGGCATACAAAAAATAAGATTCAGACGCACATTTGCCACCACCATTTGAGTACATATTACTAGAAAAAGGTATGAGCCTATACGTAGTGGTATGCTTAGGCTTAGTAATATAATCTTAATAAGTTAAAGATTTTCTCTAAGCTCTGTAAAACAAAAAATATTTTTTAAGAAATAAACAGCTGAAATTTTAATATATTTTTTTTCACCTCTATTCCTTCTCAAGAAACCACACCCACGTCTTGTACTATTCTATGCCCACTTTTTTTTAAGACATGATTTGAATTGTGTCATGTCTGGTTAGCCCTCACTACCAGTAAATAGTCGGACTTTGTGTGGGAGTATAACCCGCTAATGGGATTATCTCCGCGCCACATTTCTTACACACTTCATACTTCCCCTTACCCTTTCCACAGTAATTTTTAACTCCCACCAAAAAAGAGGGGTGTTATAAGTTTACCATGTGTATATGTTCCTATAAGATCTCACGTACTTGTAGATAGATATAGAAATAGTATACCTGGGTCATTTTTTCTAAAGTTGTACACCCCACTTTTTTAATTTTCGATATTATGGGTATTTTCTACTCAGAATCACGAGCTCTTTCGATCTAATTAGGAGAAAAAAACTGTCCCAAAATATACATACATCTTTTGTTTTTCCATTCCGATACCGCTGTAGTCAGGTTAAATGGAAATGGTAACGGAATGGAACGAACATTGGGACACTATTGGCCCACCTAGATATTATATTAATTCTATAGAGAGAATATTAATTCTCGTCAAGCCGACGTAAAGAGTTTTGACCCTAAATCGAATTATAATTATGATGGCATACTTTTTACTGCCGTTGACGGTACCAAGACGTCATAAACAATGCGATACGTAGCACGCATATTAAACGGGTTATGGCTGTATAAATTACAGTTTTAGGAACAAGGAAAATATACGTAAAAAAACAAGACATTATCCCACTTACATATACTTATCTTTAAGCAGGAAAACTTCAATGTACCTATAGACAGTTGTGAATAAGGCAATTCCAAAGTAATAGCTAAGATACGACTAGTTTTAAACACAAGCATATAAAACATATTGAGTAGTATATAAGTTGTTATAAAGTACATAGCGTGAAATTGGGCTTACCATGGTCAGAAGAAGCAACTTTACCATCTCACCAAATGTTATTGAAATCTGAGAAAAAAAAGAAATCGACAACAAAATAAAAATTGACCCTAATATGTTTCAATTCATACTAATCTAAGGGTATGGGTACTTGTAGGTATTTTGTTGCCGGCGCGGTTGGCGAAGTGGTAGAGCTGCCTTCTATGTATTTAAGTATATTTATTACCATTACACAAGCCTTCTTGAGCTTAAATTTGGGGCTAGATCGATTTGCGATTAGTGTGATGTTGTCTGATATTTTTTTGTTATTTTACTATTACTTAATGAGACTTTCAAGGAGTTCTACTCGCACTCTGCCATTCTCCGATACGTCATCTTACTCAGGGACCAAAACAAAGGATCCAAACTGGTAATTTACCGAAGCAGGATAGTGCGTGCGATCTTGTTGCGTAGATAAGTAACAAATCTGAATATTTACGTTGTATGACTGGTAATAGACGGGTAACTCCCAAAAGTGTTTGTTGTTTATGTTGTGCAATGTGATGTAATATGTATGTAAATGGTCCTTTGTATAGTACAATAGACCAATACGTAAAAAAGATTGCCTATGCTACATGCTATCACACAGTTACTTAGGATGACGGCGCCATTTCAGCAATTAAATTGTCGAACTTAGAATAAATACGCCTGGAATGGGTGTCTTTATTAGGGTTGCAAAAAGAAAAAAAAAAACAGTTTTTTTTTTTAAGCATTAAATACAAAGATCAAAGCTTTTTTTTTTTTATTTAATAAAAAAACATGAAAAAAAACCTGGCACAAAGGTTTTTTTTCTAAATAAGGTTTATTTTTTCACATGAACAAAATAATACAATAATAACGGCTTTTCGTGATTTATTTGTAACTTAAAACTAAGTACATTAAAGTAAGTAGGTATGTCTATGTTATGTAACTAAAACTAAGCTATTCTCAGTAAAAAAAAAAAACTGAACTTATTCACTACAACTAGAAATTAAATTTTTTCATTAAATTAGTTTAATAGTTAACATAAAGTCTAAAACAACCGTATAAAAGTATTAACTGCCTTGGAAATTTTGAGATTTCGCACTTTAAAAAGACACAAATATTCCAGAAAAAAAACCTGTTTTTTTTCACGGTTTTTTTTTTCAAGACAGAAGGAAACATTTTTTTGCAACCCTAGTTTTTATAACCCCCGGCATAGAGTTTAAGTTAACTACTAACAACAGCATATGGATTTTTGATAGTCCAAAATAAACATTTTTTATTTTTATTATTTTATTAAGAGGGACGTTGCAAGTTTAACATGTGTATCTGTGTATCTGTCTGTGGAATAGTACCGTGAAATACGCCAACTTTGCCTCCACAGGGAACTTTGCCCAAAACGCTACTTAAAAAAAGAAACGTTACTGTAGACAATTTCAAGATGATTATGGCAACACTACTATTTTTAGTGGAAAATAGATTATATCTGTGGTATCACTGGGAATCACATTTGCGCGCAACTTCATTCCGTAACGTGTTGGGACTAGTCGAATAAGGTGCGTGATCTGGCGGGCCAATTCTAGGTGGAGTTCTGGTGTATTTTTTACAGAATGGGGAAGCCTCAGGTGAATGTATCTTATTGCTTGTTATAAAATATAAGAACTGTAGATCATTTTTATTTTAGTTTGAACTAAAAATACTTATTAAAACCGGAGTTATGATGGTGGGCAATGTTATCCAGTAACTTGCTAACCTATGAATGCCAACATTGCCCAGACTAAAAAAAGGGTTAGGGTTGTTACCTTGTCGTAATTTTACCTGACTGCGTAAATAAAGGAGGGTTATGTATTTAAGGTAAGGTAAATTATATTTCTATTAAGCCGTTGTACTTTTAGCATTAGCTGCATGTCATGTCATGACATGTCATGTCATGTCATGTCCATAAAACAAAAAAACATAGAATATTCAATTATGACAATTTTTATTTAGATTATTCTAACGTGAAGTAAAAAAATAACCGCCAAAATATTAGTATCCAAATAAGCATACATTTTTCATTTTGATAATGGTATTGGTAAAGATGGTTTACTCAACCAAAAGTGACAACCCTTACAATTTCAAACTGCTTGATTCGGCTTGTATGGAGAAAAACAAAATACCTATGTAACATTGCCCACCCATATTGCACACGTGTTTGTACAGTCAAGACCAAGATATTAAGTAGAACGCTTGTGGTTATATCAAATATAATACACGCTATATCTACGGTATAATTGTATTTTCAACCCAAATTCGTGCGTGTTGTTTTTACGTTGTACTACTTACATAATCATTATCACACGAGTTATGAATGAATTGATAATGAAGTGTGCCCTAAAAATGGATTTTGGGGCAGTATTGTTTTACTGCGTATAAGGAGTAAGTAATGTTTATTTTCCGGAATAGATTAACCTAAAATTACCGTAATTACATTGGTATAATACCTTTTACCATAATTTTTTTTCATAAAATGTTTCTATTTTTCCTAAAAGCTACTAAACGTCGGTTAAATACGGTTTGGCGAGATCGTAAAGATTACATAACAAGGTATGATTAAATATCCTGAAGCTCAGGTTTTACCTATTCGGGGAGTAGTGTTCTAGTTTTCTAAGGACCTTTCTGTAATAGTACATTACGGCAGAGACCGGTAAGTAAGCCATACTGGCCGAGTAGGAATTAGACGGACCGAGCCGTAGGCGAGGTCCGGATATAATACGAGGCCAGGATGGCTCTTACGGTCGAAGCAAGTATAGTGCTTTTCTCAAAAATTAAACAAGAAAATTAGATAAAAAATATATTTTGTAGGTGACATTCATATTCGGCCATTTTCTAATGAATATTTTTGTTAAGTATATCCCATTTTTATTATTACACATTGTGATATTCGTCGTCGCAGGCACCATTAACTCCCATGATAACAACCTATAACAAAAATAATTATGAGTTTATACTTGGATAAAAGATATAGTTATATCGTTATCAAATAGTGGCAGCATTTATTTACCTCCATCGCCAAAATGTTTATCATCTAGAGCTTGATTTAAGAACTTTTCTATATTTTTGCTGCTGAATATTTGTGATTTCTTTCCTTTGTAGCCATGCGATTATCTCAGAAAGATTGTTGAAATATTCTGACCTTATCACACATTATCTGACCAATTATTAACTTGATTTTCTTCCTTCCATTTAATGAATCTCTTGTATTTTTTTATATCTCCTTGGATTTAGTCTGAAGTAAATTATTTTAGCTAACTCTGCCTCCGCTTTTAAGTATGGAGGAGTGCCGTCTATTCGGAATCAGACTCGTCTGAACTCATTTTTGCTGAATTATTGTAATAGATCACACAAACAAATTTGAAATTTTTGTCTTTTAACTTAAATCCCGCCTTAATTTCTTTTTTTATAAATACTGCGTTTAATTATTTGCACTGTCTTACAAATCTAAGTCTTAAAGATAAAATTTAATTATTGTTATACATTGTTGTATTTTCTAACTAATTTTCATATCATAAAGATTAGTTTTAAGTTAGTTGAAAGATAAGTTTTTTTCTAAACGACACAAAAACGGAAGGAATTCCGAAATATCATTGTCATTTTACACAGCACAATTATGAACTAAACGCTGCATACAAACTTCCGCACTAAACCTTGTCGCTACTTTTTTTTTTAAATATGCATCTTGAGTTAAGTTTATACTGCCAATAGTGCTAACCTCTTTTTATTTTACATTTGCTCTTAGTGTAAATTGCAAGTGTATACTGCAATGTCGTCTCTTTCTATTTAATCTATGAAAAAGGGACGCCACTTTTTAATTTCTACAATTTGCTGTCGCACTGTACTTATAATTAAAACAATTTGTGGAATGCATCCTTTTTACATTTATATTATTATATACGACCTCATCGCCTTCACATCCTTAGTTTTTTTATAGGTCGGTGACGATGTAAATCGTGTTTCGATATTCAAATATCTTGATACGTAATAGGAATTACATACTTACTTACTGGACAAATATTGATTCCAAATTTAAAATCTCGCTGTTTACTGGACACTTCTAAAAAGTCTTCGGTATGTTCCATTTACTGTAGTCTATCTAGCGATGGTAAGGCAACATTACATGCAATTTTTGAGAAAATTGTGTTTTCTTAAATAAATATTATTATTATTATTAAATAGTAAAGATTTCTAAGAATTAGGTTCCCTAATAATGTTATAATATACCTAGGAAAACTGAAATAAGTAATACAAACATAAAGTAACAAAAAATTTTTTACAAAAAAAGAACCGACTTCAGTAAAACTAAAAAACCAAAAATAACCCGTTCAAGTACAGATTACATTTGACTAACCCTTCGAAGTCGATCCCAAACCACTCAGTTCTAATATTTATAGTTATATTATAGTTTACGCGAGGTTTGGCACCGACTTCGAAGGGTGAGTCAAGTGTAATCTGTACTTGAACGGGTTATTTTTGGTTTTTTAGTTTTACTGAAGTCGGTTCTTTTTTTGTAAAAATTTTTTTTTTTTTTGCTTTTTAGTGATTCATATGTTCTAGTAGTAGAGTTGTTAGTCCGCTGTTTTCTAACATAATTGTGCGCATCGGGTTACAAGCATGAAATTTCTACCACAGATAGAGTGTTCCACGGTGATTATTTTCAGATGTGGAGGGAAGTCAGATTCGTCCTCTGTGAGGCGGGAGAGCGGAGTGAACACGGCCAAGTATCCCTCTTTTCTTTCTTTATTGCTGGTCAGTTAAGTCTACCAGGACGTGTTTGGTATCGTTTCCGTGTAAAACAAATATCAGAAATTATTTTTTTATGTTATTTTTGTATAGTTCTGTATAAAAATATGGGTGTATGGCCGAAAAGGTAAAAATCACAGCAAGGTTTTTTATTCAGTGAGGTAAATTAGTTCAATTTCGTGAACATTTTCAAATGTTAAAGATTTATTCATCAGATATCACGTGAAATTTCAATTTTATCAATTTATATGTACATATTAAAATATACACATTACAGTCTCTTATAATATAACCCGCCCCGCATCATTCCAGGCGCAAAAGTTCCCAACACACTCGCTGCGTTACCGCGTTGAACAGCGATCGATAACCTCTGCGCCAGGAATGATCCGGAGCGAGCATCAAACCCTTTCTCCCTCAAGCGACCCCCAAGCTCTTTCAGGAACGCCTTTGCCTCCGCGCACCAACAACCAGACGTATCAACAGCCAGAGGAACAAACAAATAGCCCCCCAAACACGCATACTTCTCCCTCTTCCTAAAGGCGGCAGTCTCAGCAGCGGCCCCGGCCAAAACTGAGGTACGAGCGATGTGCGACGCAGCATAAGTGCTCACGCATGTAGCGTCCCACAGAAGGCACTTTCCTTTCTGCCAAGGCACCAACGTCATACCGTCCGGCCTCTTGCCATCCGAACGGCTAAGGCCAGGAGGTTCCAGCAAACACGGCACACCCGCAGAGACAAGTGCCCTGCGGATGATATCAAATTATTATTATTATTTCTAAAAGCTCATTTAATCTAGTTTCTAAAAATATATGCATGTTGGGCACTTCTCATACAAACAGTTGCTTAAAATATATCTTTACGTCGGTGTAACCAACGTAAATCTCCGAACGCATCCTATTTCGCTTCATTAAATACATTAAATAATGATTATTAACATGCGTTTACATATAATATTTACTATATACGTCCTAAAAAAACAAATTAATGTAATTAAAACATTTTTTTTTTAAATAAAAAAATAAATGATAAGCAAAAATTAAAATAAAAGCTTTTATTTAAACGCTCTAAAAAGTCAACTCAAAATTTATCAACTTATAAACCTCATTATATACAATTGATATGAAACTTTCTTAGTACTTTACTTCTTAGTCTGGTGTAATGTACAAGTACGTATTTTACTACATTTTTAAAACCTAAACTATAATTCCAGCGGGAGTCATAACAATCCATAATTCCCTGAATTAGGCACACCTGCACGTAATAACATCTTTTACGAGCAAATGTGATGAAAATGAATTTCTCAATTCAAGTGCATGTTTGTACCTATGTTACGATAACAATATTTTGTTACATAATTTAAGATGTAAACTTAGAGAATAATTTTATTAAAATGACTTTATATGTAAAAAATTAAATACTCGATTTTACGACTGTTATTTTTAGCTAAATTGGATTAAACGGATAAAAAAGCCTCACAACAAAGTTGGTTATTTTTTTTACTATAGTATATTCCCGCGAACTTCATCCACGTGGAATAAAAAGGCATAACCTCCTTTTTTTCTTCTCCTGGATCACGAGCACACGGGCTAATCTTAACATCAACAATTTATTTAAGTTACTGTTTGTATGAAGAGTGCCCAATATGTATATATTTTTATGAACTAGATTAAATTTTCTATTTTGCAATATTTTTGTTGGTTGTAAATATTCAGGAAATATAACTAATTTATCTCCCTGAATAAAAAAAACTTGTTGTGATTTTTACAATTTCGGAAATACAACCATATTTTTATATGATACTATGAATAAATAACATAAAAAATTAATTGCTGATATCTGTTTTACACGAAAACGACACCACACAAGTCCTAGTAGCGTTATCTGATCAGTAATATAAAAAGAAAAAGAGGACTCCTTTGTCCTAATCACCCCGCTTTCCCGCCGCACAGGGGACGAATCTCACTTCCCTCCACATCTTAAAGTAATCAACGCAGAATACTCTATCTGTGGTAGAAATTTCGTGATTGTATCCAGATGTACACAATTTCGCGACTTAGCAAAATGTACTAGAACACGCAGGCTAAGCTTAACATCAACATTTTTTTCAAGGTATATTTTGTATCGGATGTGCCCAATATGTATACATTTTTAAAAACCAGATTAAATTTACTGTTTAGTAATATTTTTTTAAATTGTAAATATTCAGGATAGATAACTAATCTATCGTTCTGAATAAAAAAAACTTCTTGTGATTGTTACCTCTTCGGCAAGAAACCCAAATTTTTATATGAAACTATTCTTAAATAACATGAAAAATTAATAGCTGGTATCTATTTTACACGAAAACGATGTCGCACAAGCCCTAATAGCCTTAACTGATCAGTAATAAAAAAAAGAAAAAGAGCAGTACTTGGTCCTCTTCACCCCGCTCTCCCACCACACAGGGGACGAATCTGACTTCCCTCCACATCTGAAAATAATCACCGTGGAACGCTCTATGTGTGGTAGAAATTTCATGCTTGTAACCCGATGCGCACAATTTCGCGGCTTAGCAACTCTAATATAGTGGCCATCTGTGGTGTTCATCATCAGTTTCCTTACACCAAATCCTATTTACTGAATGTAAATTCTTGACTTTATCAATAAATTACCGAAAGCGCCGTACATGTCCCTATAACATTTGAAGAGTTCCCTCGATTTCTCCAAGATGCCATCATCAGATCCCGACTTAGTGCCAACGGGACCAACTCGGAGTTATACCCTTTCGATTAAAAAATAATAATTGAAAATCGGTTCACGGTTCTCGGAGATATCGAGTAACATACATACAAAAAAAAAAAAAATTAGTTCGAATTGAGATCCTCCTCCTTTTTTGAAGTCGGTTAAAAATGTTACCAAACGGGTCAGATGCAGTCAAAATTTAAGCGTTCATTTTGTAAAGTCATACATACTTTAGAACCATATAAAAAAAATACAAAAAGGATTATGTCGACCGTGACAGGACTCGAACCTGCAATCTTCGGATCCGAAGTCCGACGCCTTATCCATTAGGCCACACGGTCGCTGAATGAGTTGGCGAAATAGGCCAACCGCTGCCGTAGCGCGAGCCTCCGCGCATGATGTCACGGGTGACGTCACAAGGTCGTTCACCTTCAGTTAGCACATTTTCGCACAGTAAAAATGTTAGGTAATAGGCGTGTTTTAGTAATTAGTTAAGTGGTTGTCGCGGTTAGAGGTATTAGATTTATTATTATATTAGTGTTAGGTATTATTAGTATGTGATTCCTACTGTTATTAGTAACATAATGGGTATTATATAATCATTTACGGCTTTTAAGCATGCACTTTATTAAATATAAAACCTGTGATGTAGATTTTTAACCTTTGACAACGTGGATCGGTGAGAGGGGAGATTATTTAGAGGAGTCAAGATTAACGAGTCCACATAAGAATATATATTTATATGTATATATCGCTGAATGTACGTGTGTACCATCCATCTGTGGCATCGACTTCAATGTCCCCGCCCACTGCCGCTCCAGCCTGATGACTTTCTAAGGTATCATCATCATATCAGCTGATAGACGTCCACTGCTGGACAAAGGCCTTCCTCAAAGTTCTCCGCAACGATCGGTCTTGCGCCGCCCCCATCCAATTTCCGCACGCGTATACTAACCAGGTCATTGGTACACCTTGTTGTGGGCCTCTCCACGCCGCGTCATCCGGTCCACGGTCTGCCCCAACGGCCATCAGTTCTACGAGCAATGTGCCCCGCCCACTGCCACTTAAGTTTGGCGACTGTCTGAGACTGTCTGCCTACAACCTTGGTTCACTTGCGTATCTCATCATTTCTGATTCGATCCCGCAAGGAAACTCCGATAGCTCGCTCCATTGCTCCATTCTGAGGTATTGATTGTCCCTTAATATTTATTTATTTATATTTTATTGATTAAAACTTACAAGATTTGTATACTTTCACTCCATTGTACTTTAAGTAACTCTGAGCCCTGTCTTAGTGCCACTGCCAATACAAACTTGTAAAAGACCTTCGTCTTAAGACACTACGATATTTGGGGCGATATTAAATGGGTCATTGTCAGATTTAGAATAGAATAGAATAGAATACTCTTTATTGCACACCTCAAGAAGAAAGAAATACAAATACAAATGACACTTAACATTACAATAGAGGCAAACAATAGGCGATCTTATCGCTAAAAAGCGATCTCTTCCAGACAACCTTTGGGTAGCGGATTAATATAAATGAAATGAGATGAGTAGGCGATGCAAAAAGTAATCAAGAAAACTACTGAAAAATTATTAAAATCTACTAAAACCTATAATAATATCATATTTAGGTGCCCGTCTTTCCGGTGGACATTTGCGAAATTAAGAATTCGAGGGCCTAATTTTCTGATTAAATGCCTGTGAGAATAAAGAACGTTCCATCTTCTATTATCCGATGTAATAACAACATAACCTAGATTCATACAAGCTCTTAAACTTTTGACCACCGAAGGGACAAATTTTGTTTTTTGAACTGACGATGACCCAAATGATACTCAATATGTAATTTATTTTGCAATATCATAAAAGTAGTACAGATGTTAACTTAAAGCTACAGATCATTGTGAACCCTGTTAGACAGAGGAGGACTTACTGAGTGTTTACAATTTATCTTCTAAGTTTTAATTTAGCGTGTAATAGGATTTAGTTAGTAGTATAGTTGCTTTATTTTATTTGTGTACTTTTTATCATCTTATCTTCTTTTATGGATCAGGTAAATAATTATAAATCATAATTGACACTATTAATGGGCCTGAGCCAGTTTCGGATAGGTCGTGATGAGGGAATGTCACCGTGTTTTACATACTTAGAACTTTTTATGTTTCCGTAAAAACTTACAGGTCTCAAAGATGTATTATTATTATTATTTATTTCTTTATTAATTTTACAACAAAGATTACATATAATCTAAAGCCCTGCGAAACTGTTATGACAGTTTGTCTACAGGAAGACTTTTCAATACCTAACTAACTAAAAGTACAATTTATAAAAATCAGTATCAATTTTTTAAAGATATATACTAGGAAGAGTGAGTAATTCATGTTTTGAGGGTTCCGTAGTCAACTAGGAACCCTTATTAGTTTCGCCATGTCCGTCTGTCCGTCTGTCCTTCCGCAGCTTAGCTCCGTGATCATTAGTACTAGAAAGCTGAAATTTGGTAAGAGTATGTGTCTGTATCACGCCGTCAAAACGGTAAAATAAAACAAAAACACAAAAAAAAAACTTTTTTTCGGGTACCTCTCATACACCTAAAGAAGAAAGGGAGGTGATTTTTTTTCCTTCCAACACTAGTGTATGGGAAGCCGTTGAAGAGGTCTTTTAAAAATAATAGGGGTCTCAAAACATATTTTTTTGATAAAGTCAGTACCTAGTTTTGTAAATATTAGCTCCGGAAATCCAAAAAAATTGCTTCCCCTGACTAACTTTTCAATCACGGGTCAAAAAATTATGAAAAATGCATGATGAGGCCTTATATTATAAGTAAGTACTTTCAATGAAAACTATATTGAACAAAATCGGTGGAGCCGTTTTTGAACTATCGCAAAATTTCATAATTTTCTTTAAAGAGACGTAAGTGCCGCGCGGTGTCCTTATACTTCGAACGTTACACATATTAGTTAAGTGCCATACTTAACTAAAACATTCCGCTTAATCTGGTGCGTTTAATTGATAACTTCCAGAAGGTAATAAGTAATTACAGTCACTTTGGCGTTTGCGACCTTTTTATAGAGCTTGAAATCTTTCTCGTAATTTAAACCTCAATAGACGGGCTTAAAACCGTTGTTTAAGCCCGTCTATTGTGAAGGACGGGCAACTACGGAACCCTACACTGAGCGTGGCCCGATATGCTCTTAGCCGGTTTTTTTAAATTGAGTGACAGCTGTAATTTGCTCGATATTGCCAATATTCTGATTATTTTTTTCTGGATGGTGAAAACTTAAGTCACGTTAATGCTGTTATCCCAGAGCATAATGCCATAATGAGCCGCAGTAAGTGAGTGATGTAGTCTTAGATGGTAAATTCAATTTGAGTTTGATGAGGGACCTCTGCCTAGTTGCATCAATATCAATCAAATTGGCAACTAAGTAACCATTCGATATACAGGTGACTTCAAATTATATTATAATTACAAGCCTATTATGTCCCACTGCTGGGCAAAGGCCTCACCCTCTTTTTCTTCCATCTTTCGCGGTTTTGAGCTGTGTCTGGCCAGTCCTTCAAAAATGAGTCAGTCATCTTGCCATCGCTTACAACACACACTGATCGAGTTCAAATTGGTAATACAAAATTAGTGTTTGGCACACATCATCCCTAATGTAAACCCCTGTAGGCACTTAGTGTAATGCTTCTAAAATAATCAAAAGTATGTTACTTATTTTTCAGTTTTTTTTTCAAATTATCCCTATATAATAAATAATAGATATCAGACAACCTCACACAAGTCGATCTAGTCCCAAATTAAGCTCAAGAAGGCTTGTGTTATTACTAGACGACGATATACATACCTACTTATATAGTAAATATATACTTAAATACATAGAACAACCATGACCCATTCGAGTTCATTACACAAATATTTGCCCTGGCCGGGATTCGAACCCGGGATCGCCGGCTCAGTAGGCAGGTGCTTACAAACTGAGCCAACCGCGTTGTTAAAACTCCTGTAATACTTATCTAACTAGCGACCCGCCCCGGCTTCGCACGGGTGCAATGCTGATATTATGCATGTATTTTACATATAAACCTTCCTCTTGAAGCACTTTATCTATTAAAAAAAACCGCATCAAAATCCGTTGCGATAGTTTTTACATAGGAACAGACAGACAGACAGACACCAGGAAGCGACTTTGTTTTATACTATGTCGATACCTGTAGACTCAAAAGGCGTAACCACCAAAATGCAACTATTCAGGAGAAGCAAAAAACTAAAAAAAAAAATAGAAAAAAAAATCATAACTTTTTTGTTTTAAAACTTACATAGTTCATTTTTGGCCCGAAATCTTAAATATTGATAATGAACACGATGGTTCTATAATATTTAAGATATATTAATAAATAAAGAAAATTAAGATGGAGATACAACCCAAAAATTAAAAAAAAAGGCGCTTACTACCGCAAATTTCGCTATGTCTGTAAAATTGCTAGGGCTTAAAAGTCACTAAAATTGTTTTTTTGTTAATAATAGGGTGTATGTTAGAGTCTCTAGAGGCTATTTACTCAAAATGTACAATGCATTTCACTTCTCAATTGTAATTTTTGTATCAACCCCATGCCCTCGTCATTCTTGATGAATTTGCCGAAATAAAAATACTGAAACCTTCCTGAATTCCGTTTAAAAACTAGCAATCATAATAACTAGTGTCCAACTACCGCCTAAAAAAAGAAACGCTGCCATTGAAAGAGTAAAAACTAGAAACGAATTCAATTAATTAACACAAAACAATTAATCATCTCAAAATCTTTATTATCATTTTGACATTACCATAATTATTTAAATCAAAACAATTTTAATTGCTAAATTAAGGAAACATAGGTATCATCACTTACCGTATTGAAGACAAAATGCTTAGTTACTATAAAGGAAATAATTGTTTTGGATCAAACTTAAATATCGCGTGCCTATAATTATTATTGGCATGCTGGAATCACAACAAGGAACAGTAAATAACTAATTGAGGTCAATCAAATTCACTTAAAAAAGTAGTAGTATTAAACGAAATAATTATTTTGGATCAAACTTTAATATCGTGTGCCTATAATTATTATTGGCATGCTGGAATCACAACAAGGAACAGTAAATAACTAATTGAGATCAATAAAATTCACTTAAAAAAGTGTCACTACTACAAGCACACTTAGTACTTGAAATTACATTAATTGAAGATAAATCCCTAATCTTTATTTGATTCGTCATCTTCTCCGTAATCTCTATGAGGAAAATAGTCACAAACGTTGTCTTCGCAAGGAATCTGACTGTACTCCCTGTGGTAAGTCTTCGGAATAGTTCCATTGTCACAAAGCCTCATGAGGTCTTTATATTTGGCCTTCGATATGGGCAACTTGGCAATATAGGCAGGTTTTATTAAAGGGCCTGGAATTTCTTGTCTAGAGTCGTCAATAGTAACTTGAGCGTTGACTGTTTTTGTCTTTGCATTACCCTTTCCCTTACCCTTGCCCTTCCCCTTACCATTGGATTTCACAGATCCTTTCCCTGTTCCTTTAGCATTATTTGCTTTCGGACGCCCTTGTTGTAACGAAACTCGAGTTTCCTCTGAGTCCTCAATCATTGAATATTTTAGTCTAATTTGATCAGGATCCTTTTTATTAAAAGTTGCTGTTCTTATCTGATGGATTCGCACTTTTTTTTAGAACTGAAGGTGTGAATGTTCGTTCAGCAAGCTCCTCAAAATCAAGAAAGTCTGTATGATCGAGAACTTCTACTTGATACGGTCGTGGATACTTTCGGGCGGACTGGAAATATGCTGGCCATTGACACGGACTCCATACGATTAGTCTTTTTACCTCTCTTTCAATGACAGCATGAACAGAATCCACTGGCATGTAAGTATGTCCCGGCAACAAGAAATTTATTTGTATTACTTTCAGATTATTTGATGTTTTCAAAAACCAGTTTAGAACAGCTTAGACCGTTTTATTCTTATTTTGGCCGGTACATGAGTCGCAGTATAACAGGAGGTTTCTTACTCCTCTGCTGTCTATATTCTTTAGGTATTTCAATAAGCAAGTAGCAATTTCATTACTGCCTCGCTTAGCATCACTTTCGCCCCATGTAAAACAAAATACATCCTGTGTTCCGCTCTCGTAAAATGTAAAATTATAGACGGCGTATTGCGTATTTCCGTGAGTAATACAGGAGCATACTTTCGCTATAAGGGGTGTTTAACACTTTCTGTAAATCGAAAGATGTCGTGATGGTATCGTTCGATAAGTGTGAATTTTGTTGAGATTTAAACCTCCGATATGTTGCATTTTTTTGGTTCAAGTGTGCTTCAAATTTTTCATCCTTGGGTAGTTCTTTGTTGTTTGTTGTGACCATGTCTTTGCTGTTTTCAAACCTGGTACAAATCTGACATTTATCTTTTTTTGGCACGAGAATGGAAATATTGTATTCATTGAATATCTGTCTAAAAATTGTTTCACACACAGGTTGATATCCGTTTATTTTGCAATCTTCTAAATACTTGCGGTAAATGTGCACGGTGCTTTTATATTCCTAAGGCATATACATTTTGTCAGTTTTTGGGCGATTGTAATGTGACGGCAACACAGGTAATTTCTTAATGAATTCTGCAACATTTTCTTTAATAGCCTCGGAATATTTCGGCTGTACGTTTGGTTTCCTCATATCTTGCTTAGCCATACCTTCTTCAGAGTTTTGGATTGTATACGTTATGTATTTTTGTGTGATGTCCAAAGTGTGCATAAGAAATTTTTGTCAGACTTTTCTATGATCTTCTCCGTCATTAATGAAGTGCTCGTGTGTGGCAGTTCGACGACTTTGTGGGTTACTTGTCCTCTTCCTCTTTACAGGAATTCTTCGAATGCACCTTAGTATCCAATCTCGTCATCGCTGACTGACTGACTGTCTAGTTTCCAAAAATGATTAAATAACGAGTTTCGTCTCTCTTCCGTAATTTCTAAACAACGATTAGGGCATTTGCCATCGAGGCACGGGTTTTCTTTCATTTTCCTTTCTTCTACAACGACGCCAGCCTTAGTCTCATAACTGTCGCAAATCGTATAAATTTCTAAAAGCAACCATTGAATAAAATATTGTTTACTTTAACTTTTTGTCGTGAATTTGTGTCCAACAAACAGTGATAATGGCGTATTATTATTGTTTATAATGTAAAAGCAATTTGTAACTGTTTTAGATCCCAAAAAACTCGAGCGTAAAAACCACCTACTTTAGTTCCGTGAGTCGTATGTGCCAAAATATTATGTTGTGGTCGGGTGTAACCACCAAAATCCCACGTGGTTATCTAGAGTATACATCAGTTTTATAGTTATTGGTAAAACTATTAGAGCGGTACAGCCCAATACTGATACATAATTGAAAAACTAAAACAAGCTAGAAACGATCTCACTGCTATAAGAATAAGGTGGTTTCTTACTTGTGCGTTGAGATAAGATTACAATTTCGGACGGACTATACCTAGTATACCTACCATAATGACTGTAATCCATGTTAATATTATAATTATCGAAGTAGCGTTCAACCGTCGTCTTTTTCCATTTTCACATAATTCTAACACCAGGAACACCAATAATGATTAACGATAAAAATCACAACTTGCTTCTTCGTTAACTTCGTTTGTTTACTAACAACTAAAAGCCGGGCGCCGGCGCGTGACGTTGGTGTGCTATATCGTCGCAGTATTTGTGTGCTATTATTGCCTGTCGCTCATAGACGTTATCTTGCTCACACACCTCGGCGAATTTCACGAAAAAGAAAGAGATAACTATCGAAATACAGGTTCACATTGTTAAGAGCCCTCTCCGGCGCAAGATCGAATTTCGATCGACGAACGATTGCTCATGAAGCATACTTAAACTAATTTTATCTATAATTGTAAAATAAAGATTAGTGTATGAGGCACACTTGTTTTTAGCGGGAACTAAAGTTGTGTCGTACGTGTTATCTTCAATTTCAAAGCTGAAAAGTAGGGACGTATGTACCATTTTTGGTTTAGGAGAGACGATACGACTGAATTTAGCATTATCAGTGTTAGGTCGTATGAGTCAAATCTATTTTTATACCTGAATAAAGAGGGTGTAACAGTCAAAGTTGGATTATGCCTTCAGATACGACTTTTAAGGTTTTTAATCATTGCGTATATCACCCAACAAAGAATGAAATAAAAATTTATATTGATTACGCCCTATATCTTTGCCGAATCTCCCGAAAAAACGTGGGTCGTATTTGCCACAAATTTGCGAATTTCGCAGCTTTGATTACACCGATCGATAGAGAAAAAAAAACTGAACAAAACTGCATCAAAAAGTCATTTTGGCCAAAATGGTGGTTACGCCCTTTGAGTCTGCAGGTATCGATGTAGTGATTTACCATGGTTAAAGATAGCAAATTTTAAGACTTAATTTTCATTTATAAAGTATCCTTATCATTATAACATGGTACAATACAATACAATGCAATACTTTATTGCACACCAATAAAAGTTTACAAAAGGAAACAAGACAAATACAATTGTTAAATAACGGTAGATAACAAGCGGTCTTATCGCTAAAGAGCAATCTTTTCCAGACAACCTTTGGGTAAGCTGAAGGCGAAGGAAGAACATAATTAGATACTAAATAACAGAAAACAAGTAAGGGTAAATATACACATACATAAAGAGATATACATAAACTTACTTACACTTATATAGAACTAGCTTTTGCCCGCGACTACGTCCGCGTGGAACTTGGAAGTATGGAAGCAACCTCGTACAACACGATAGATAATATCCACCTAATCACCTTAATTAATAAAAGAGCGCCTAAGCAAATGTAAGAGCAATTGTGCTTTTGGGTTTATCATTACATTTTCTACAGGGTCATCAATGTCATCATGAATTACTTGCTCACTTTTCAATATTTTTAGGGATAATTTCCAGGATGAAAACTATCCTATGTCCTTCCTCGGATCTTAAACTATCTCCATGCCAAATTTCATCAAAATCGATTCAGCGGTTTAAGCGTGAAGAGGTAACAGACGGACAGACAGACATACAGACAGACAGACAGACACACTTTCGCATTTATAATATTAGTATGGACAATATTTTTAGGGATAATTTCCAGGATGAAAACTATCCTATGTCCTTCCTCGGATCTTAAACTATCTCCATGCCAAATTTCATCAAAATCGATTCAGCGGTTTAAGCGTGAAGGGGTAACAGACAGACAGACACACTTTCGCATTTATAATACTAGCTTTTGCCCGCGACTACGTACGCGTGGAACTTGATAAAAGGGATTATTAAAAGTGCCTAAGCAAATGTAAGTGCAATTGTGCTTTTGGTCGAATAATTACTTTTCTGACAGGGTCACCGCATCCCAATAGAAATGTTGTCTCACTTTTCAATCTTTTTAGGTATAATTTCCAGGATGAAAACTATCCTATGTCCTTCGTCGGATCTAAAACTATCTCCATGCCAAATTTCATCAAAATCGATTCAGCGGTTTAAGCGTGAAGAGGTAACAGACAGACAGACAGACAGACAGACACACTTTCGCATTTATAATATTATAGTATATAGTATATAGTATAGTATAGACAATATTTTTAGGGATAATTTCCAGGATGAAAACTATTCTATGTCCTTCCTCGGATCTAAAACTATCTCCATGCCAAATTTCATCAAAATCGATTCAGCGGTTTAAGCGTGAAGAGGTAACAGACAGACAGACAGACACACTTTCGCATTTATAATATTATTAGTATATTAGTATTAGTATATTAGTAAATATTAGTAAATTAGTAAATTAGTAATTAGTAATAATAGTAATTAAAAATATTAGTAATTAGTAATATTAGTAATTAGTAATAGTAATTAGTAATAAGTAATATTAGTAATTAGTAATAGTAATTAGTAATTAGTATATATTAGTATATTAGTATTAGTATATTAGTATTAGTATATTCGTGTATTAGTATTAGTATTAGTATTAGTATTAGTATATTAGTATTAGTATTAGTATGGATTATTACATATACGTAGTATAAATAAAACAAGGTTGCTTCCTGCTGTCCGTCTGTCTGTCCCTAAAAATGTAGTATTCCCGTGGGACGAGTTGTTAACAACGCGCGGTGCAGCTATAATTATAGTATACACTATTACAAAATTCTAGATATGTATTGAAAATCAGTTTTCTATGGAGAGTGGTCATGATATCAGGGAAAATCTTAATATCGTGATGCAGGATCGTCATTTGTTTTGTATGGGCGCGCGGCGCCGTGCCATTCTGGCGCCATCTGTTGGTCGTAGTTTCCATTGTCCTCGCATCACGCCGAAACGGCAGGATATAATTTAACCAATTTTGGCACACGGATAGCAGAACATCCAAAGATGGTTATTGTACACTTTTTATCGGGTCTATATCTGTTTGTCTAAAATTTTTTGGCCGATATTTTTTTCGGCACATATTTTTTGGCCTAATAATCTTTGGTCGATGGTTTTTTACGTCGAAAATTGTTTGGCCGAAATTGTTTTGCATATATTTTTTTGGCCGAAAATTGTTTAGTCTAACATTTGTATGGAATAACATTGTTTGGTCGAATGTATTTTAGGCATACAATTGGTATTTCGAATATTGGTGTCAATAATAATCGCATCCAAACTGTCGCATTTATTAAATTAATATTACTTAGATTTTGTTGGGGACGCAGTTCTAACCTAACCTATTAACCTACGGTTCTGGGAGCGCCTTATTTTTGTCAGGGACGCAGTTCAAACCTAACCTAACCTACTGTTCTGGGAGTGACTAATGTTTGTCGGGAACGCAGTTCTAACCTAACCTAACCTACTGTTCTGGGAGCGACTTATTTTTGTCAGGGATGCAGTTCTAACCTAACCTAACCTACTGTTCTGGGAGTGCCTTATTTCTGTCAGGGACGTAGTTCTAACCTAACCTAACCAACTGTTGTGGGAGCGCCTTATTTTTGTTAGGGACGCAGTTCTAACCTAACCTAACCTACTGTTCTGGGAGCGACTTATGTTTGTCGGGAACGCAGTTCTAACCTAACCTAACCTACTGTTCTGGGAGCGCCTTATTTTTGGGGACGCAGTTCTAACCTAACCTAACCTAGTGTTTCGGGAGCGACTTATTTTTGCCAGGGATGCAGTTCTAACCTAACCTAACCTACTGTTCTGGGAGCAACTTATTTTTGTTAGGGACGCAGTTCTAACCTAACCTAACCTACTGTTCTTGGAGGGCCTTATTTTTGTCAGGGACGCAGTTCTAACCTAACCTAACCTACTGTTCTGGGAGCGCCTTATTTTTGTCAGGGACGCAGTTCTAACCTAACTAAACCTACTGTTCTGGGAGCTTCTTATTTTTGTTAGGGACGCAGTTCTAACCTAACCTAACCTACTGTTCTGGGAGCGCCTTATTTTTGTTAGGGACGCAGTTCTATCCTAACCTAACCAACTGTTCTGGGAGCGCCTTATTTTTGTTGGGGACGCAGTTCTAACCTAACCTAAACTATTGTTCTGGGAGCGACTTATACTTTCGCTTGCTCGCTTCAGCATAATTATGGGTTTTTAGGAGGTTTTATGTTAGGCTAAAAAATAATTATACCTAACAATATTATACTTTAAGCCTTTTAGTCATAAAAAAAATATACTAAACAATTTTAGGTCAAACATGGTTTAGGCCAAAAAATATGTATGCAATAAAATCTTTATGCTAAAGAATAAGTATACCATTAAATATTAGACCAAACATTTTCGGCCAAAAAATTTTAGAACATAAAATTTTAGACCAAGCGAAGGGCACCCCTTTTTATCCGTTTTCGGTAAAGATTAAGTTTCTGTCAAAAATGACATTTTAGTGGCAAGATTTTATAGCCGACTGTACTTTTCTTTGGATATCCATTGAATGCTCACTGAGACGATTCTAAAGAGCCCAAGCTCGGTAGGATTGCTTTTTCTATTATAGAGTTCCTATGGCCACCTTCCGGCTCCATCATTAGATCAGCCCCATGGTACCATATTATTGTATTGTCATCAAAGTTAAGTAGGTATGCAAAATTTCAGCTCAATCGGTTGACGATATCTGCTTTAAAATTGAGTTGCAAGATTTTGCCCGAACAAACATACTTTATTTAAACATACCAAGCAAGCTAAATAAAAGCTACGCGAACGAAGTTCCGGGCACATACTAGTAAATAAATAAAAAAATCTGAGCCACAATCAAATGTTTTGTATTACCAATTTGAAGTCTAGTTTATTTTCTCAAATGATGCAACTGCTCTCTGACCTAACTGCTCTGGTGCGTCATAGCACAACACAAGGACTCCCAGATAACCTAGGGTATCCCGGTCAGAGGAATGTTCCACTTATCTCAACCAGATGTACCATATTTAGAACTACATACGCATACCAACCCACTTTTGTACAATCAACTTTCGAAAGGTCACGCAGACAGGAGGTCACTCACTTAGATTTCTCTGAAGTTGACTTGACGTTTCATTTGTTTTATTTTATGCAATTTGAATGAAAAAAACTTTTGTAATTCAGAACAATTTAGTAGAACTTCGTTTAGAAAACAATCATGTTATTGGAGAAAAATACAAGCTGTTGGCTGAAAATAAATAAGCAATGATTCCTAGAAATCAAAACAAACGCACTCTAGATGAACTTAGAGACAGGTTAAAGTTAGAACGAGTAAGTCATGCATGTCTTTACAAATGCAAGGTCAGCCAAAAAAAATGTTTTAAAATAGTCATGTACAAAAATACTGATTTTTATAAACTGACATTAAATACCTTTGTAGTGTTTCGTTCGACTACTTTGATTCAAATAATTCAATTCAAAAGAATGTTGACATTTATTTCAAGCTTACGCTACTTTTACAGTCTTCAGTTTTCAGAGACTTAAGTCTCGAAAAATGTGCTGACGGATGTGCGGTCTACACATAGGCCTAGCGAGCGAAGCGTATCCGTTACAGCTTGATCTAAGATTATTTCTTACGTCCGGATGTCTAGACGATTTCCGGCCGTTCTTGCCTAGAGGTCGCATTTCTCAACCAAATCTCGCGAAAAATACAATTTATTAGAATTTAATTTAATTTACAAAGAAGTTTCAGTTCCGTTCTTCCGTACATTCCCGTATCCCGTCTCTATGCCGGAAAGTACTAGGCGAGTATAATCTTCAAAGAGCTTCTTTTGATATGATCATGACCACAGTATTCCCGGTTAAGGTAAGCATTCATGTGCTTCTATTTTGAATCATATTAAGAAGCACGAGATTTTGGAATTGTGTGGACGTCGAAAATAAGGATGTGACGTCATTCCATCAAATGATTGGGGTAGTTTTCTGGTGTTTTGTAACTTTATTACGTTAGTGTAAAGCTCATATTTCGATGAAACCATTGAGGTGTCGTTTCCATTCCCATTTTGATGCTTATTATTTTCGGTGTATGTTGTCCTAGTACATTCCCTTTCTCATTTCGGTTTTAATCGACCGGGATCAACCGGAAATTGCCTTTTTTTGGATTACTTGCGTTGGACTTATTTACTTCGACGATTCTAATGTCATTTTGTGCACAATTTATGTTTAAAAAAATTATGTGCTCTACTTATCTTCAAATCAGAAGGCCCTGGGGCCCCTGATTCGGTCCGTGAACAGGGAGGGACTTTAGGCAAAATTCGACAGATTCAACGTTTATATGAAGATTTATACATAAATACATAATATATATCCAAATATCGAATTGTAAACGTTTGCGCCTGCGGTGACTTAGGCAATTTGGGCATGTGCAACGCATGAACAGGACTCGTTTGCCCGACTATGCTCAATCATTCATTGCATTCGATAAAGTTGCATTCGAAAAGCGTAACATAGTGGTCCATGTTACGATTTAAAGACTGCGTAAAGCGTGATAAGCATTTGGTATCGAATGTAGGTAACACGTAGAAGGAGCTCGCTTCGGACTGCGACGAGTGGAGAAGTATTGTCGCGAAAGGCCGAGAAACCCGCGACCTGCCTGCGGGGCTAGCATATCTGGCCGCGACTTCACTTGTCGCGCGACGTAGCGTCACCTGTCTTGCTCGCACGGTATTGACAGGAAAGTGACGGATAGTATTTGTCACGCGACAAAGAGTCGCGAGCCACAGTTATGCTAGACGTACTGGTTATAGGACTAGGTCAAAAAGCGTGCAAAAAAGCACAATCACGATGCTAAGTAATGTCTCCTCCGCGGCGGAGCCCCACTTGACGTGTGGAAAATGTGGACGTGTATGTCGCTCCTGGATAGGGTTCCATAGTCACGAGAGGCGTTGTCTCACGCATACAGACATAAATCATCATCTGTCAAGATGTATGAGGCCTGTGAATGATGATGATAAAACGCTCGAATAGTAAAATCAATATGCAAGGTCGAGGCATCACTATGAATGTTGGCTAGTATAATTAGAAATATATATGAGAACCATTGTTAGTGCCTATAACATTTGAGGGTTGCCCTCGATTTCTCTGATATCCCATTATCAGATCCCATTGTTACAATGGAATCACCGCGGGAAAGAGTACACACTCTTTCAACAAAAAAGGATTTTAAGAATCTGTGCACAATTGGCCAAAAAAATCGGTGGACATACATTAAAAAAGAAAACAAACACAGAACCTCTTTTTCAAGCCCGTACTTAGAGGGCCAGGGCCCCTAGGCATTTGGCATTTGGGGCCCCTCTCTCGATAAGTGATAAAAGGAGAACATAAGTATGGTGGAAGTCTTGCTTCTAGGATTGGGGCCCCTAGACTGGCTGGACCCCTAGGCCCAAGCCTTGTGGGCCTAAGGCAAACGGTACTGCACTTTTTGAAGTTTGTTAATTACTGCAAATCCGGTTTTCTTTCACAAAAATGTCATTGATTGAGCTACTATGAACTATATGATATATCAACGATAACTTTATCAGTACTACGTTGGCTGCTGCAAAGGTCATGTTGTTGTAGGAATATTTTTATCTCTGTGGCGCCATCTAGCGACTATTAATAATTTATAGAGCGTTGAACTTGATCACTTCGTTATCAAAGTTATTAACGTGTATTTATATACTCGTAATTACCTAATTATTAAAGTTGTGTCGCGTGTCGTCGTTAACCCGGTCACACTTAGATCATGCAATGTCATACAAAAAACGTTTTATTACGTTGTAGTGACGATTTTATCATACATCTCATTATATTACTAAGTAAACGTGTTGTAGATTCATTCACCAAAGTCGGCACGCAGTAAATGAATGAAATGTGAAATAATAATGAACAAATATAGAAAAAATGTGTGATGAATCTGCATTTTAAGATAAAGATATTATTGAGTTTTGGTTGATAAAATAAGTTTGAATCCCGTAATGTGCATTAATGTGATTTGAATGCGATTTAATAGTCAAATGGTTGGTACGTTTTTAGTTTTTAAAAGTTTATTCAATTATTAAAGAACTTGTAGAGAAGGATACCAATACTAATTCACTAATGGAATCATATTATTTAAGATCTAGTGTTTACTCCTTACCTTATAGTAAAATGAGGTAGAATTCGGCATCATAGCGTTAAAAAGCGTGGGTCCCTGCAACTTCTTTCCCGAACAATACCTTAGTGACTTTGATTTTCTTCGAGACGAAAATAGGGTTGTAGACAATTTATTTAAGATTTCAATCAATTCTCTTTTTTTAAACCCCGACGAAAAAGAGTAACAGTAGAGTATTCTGTGTATGTGTGTATCTGTCTGTGGCATCGTGGAGTGGACCAATTCGAGTCCGTTTTTTTTGATCGAAAGACTTGTCCGTGAGAGATGGCTCTCAGCTATGTTTGGTGAAAATAGGACCAGTAGTTTCCAAGATTTAGCTTTAATTGGAACAAGTGACAAGATCTCAGCTAATATTGAAGCTAAGAATTCCAAATTGTGTAGTTATGTTCAGTTTCAGTAGCATTTTTTATATCACTCATTGAATGAGGGTCTTATGATGACCAGCAACTTGTGGGGGGGTGTATTAATTTTTTAATTTAGGTTATTATTTGGATCAAATACATTTTAATACTCTGTATGGGATATTGTTGCAAGTTACGAAATTTCAAATGAAGTGTCCCAGGGGGCATCATTCGCCGACCAGGATACCGGTATGCTTATTTGCTGATGACAACCAACAGAAGCCAATCAAAACAATAATAAGACCCCGATATTCACTTGATTCAGACATGACGCAACGACCACAGAGAGAGATTTGCTGATATATCAGAAACTATTTGTCGAAACAAACTAAACAAAGGTTTTTTTAAAGTGCGGTATAGGTAAGGTATTATTCTTCCGCGCTCTTCGTAACTTCACATGTGAAGATTTGTATCTTCTCGGACATTCGTCCTTTATATTGAAAATCTAACAACTAGAGGAAAGCTATCCACAAAGTAATTAAACCACAGAGTGAGATAGCAAACACACGAGTAACTTAACACGGAAGCTGGCAATCGTCCAATTTTCCTGACGGTATCTTATCAGTGCATTGAGGTCGTTCCTGCTGATAACTGCCTGTAATAATTCAACAATTAGGGCAAGGGCAAGTAAACATATTGCAATCGGCTTATAAATAACCAACCTCACATCTCCTTCATACCTACTTATTATAAAATGCTGGAATTGCATTGAAAATCAATGGAGAGGAGTCATTGTATCAGGAAAAGAGTGCGATGCAGCATTTTTATGGCTCGACTAAAATCGGAGAGGTTCCTATGGCGTAAACGCGAGCGAGACAAGTAAATAAACCCGAAGACCATTTCATCAACTCACGGACGTAGCTTTCTCTTTAATTAGGCTTCAAATTAATTAATTACCTCATTAACACCTTACATGTGATCTCTACTAAGGTACCAGGAGCACATAAAAGCTTGAGGCTTGTAGCGCTCACCTACGTTCAACGCAGGTAGCCGAGGGCTCCCATCACCCTAGGAGGCTATAATGTATGTAAGCCTGCGGGGCTCTAGTCTTGCCGCGACTTTGCTTGTCAGCACCTGTCTAGAGAGAGTGACTACTAGTATTTGACGCGCGATAAAGAGTGGTGTGTCCCAGTTATGCTAGATTTGGTCAAAACAAGGCTTGGCCAAATCAAGGCTTTGTTTATAGCAGCAAATCTATGATGGTCGCATAATGTTACGCGATAATTGCGTAATTGCAAATAAAACGATATTATGAGAATTCTGAAAACAAAATTCAAATAATACAATCTGCGTTCATTTGAAATCAAATATTTAAAAAAGAAAAAGATTTTTTTTTTATTTTTCATTTTTTCCATGACATACTCGTATTATGAGCACTTTTTGTTCAAATAACTAGGTACCTATACCTACAGATACTGTAGAATTTAACATTAGTCGATCGTCATCCCCGTTTATACACTTGGATTGATCAAGCTCGAGTTGGACACACCCAAGGCTCTTATTTAGTCGAGCGGTGCAATATCTTATCACGTTGCACTCTGATTGGCTGCAAGTGAAGCGTAAAGCTTTGAGCTTGCAGCAATAACATCTCTTTTATTCTGTGATATCGGCTCTTTTGGAGATAAGTTTGTTTTGTTTCCTAAGCTGTAACAGGAGCAGAGGGCAAAGTAGGATTTAATAAGATAAACATTATGCGGTATATCGTAATCGATCACCAGCTATCGACTCTTTTGGAGATAACTATGTTTTGACTTAATAGGTAACAAAAACCTTTATGGCCATAAAACCACAATTATCATACTCACGTAGGTACATGTAAACAAGACAAAACATCTTGGAGAGACAAGGATAGAAAAAGGACAGGTAAAAAGCGAGCGCATCCCTAAATTCTTTGTTAACACCTTACCTGTGACCCCCGTGGCAGTACCAGGAGTTTATAAAAAAGAGGGGCTTGTTGGCTTACCTTGTAACGCTACAGGTAAACCACGGCGGGCTCGGCTCCCTTCACCCCAGTCGGCGTTCTGCATGCGTTTGAATGTGGGGTAGGTTTGCTTGTAATAAAATAATAACTTCATTTTTGTTAGCGTGAGAAGAAACTCGCGCTTATTATATGTTCTTAAAACTGAGTTTTGTGTCGACTGTGTCTATAACTAAATAATATTAATCATAGTTTCCATTATCTATCCGTGAGAATTCGGGTTTGGGTGAAAACTGCGAGGTTCATCTGGATCGCGTAAAACTCTAAGAGCAACAAATTACCAAGCTGTACAATTATGTATTTAGCAAGCGAAGCACCAAAGTAACTGTCATCCAAAAAATTTACTTTTCAAAATCGCAGTATTATTTGCTCGGTGCTTTGTAATTTCCATTCACGGAGTGTTATATAGGTACTCCCTCCTACATTATAATGGTCTGTGTTTCCATTCAATTGAACGACGAAGCCGTTAACTCATTAAGATTTATTATTTAAACTGAGAGGTACCTATTAATTAAGTACCTAGCAGCTTCTAATTAATTACACCTCATTAACACCTTACCTGTGTCCCCCGCGGAGGTACCAGGGCTACATAAACGCGAGAGGCTTGTAGTGCACACCTTCGATCCACGCCACAGGTAGACAAGGGCCCAGTTCACCCCGAGGCGCTATTCCGAAGTTCACAAATCGAACACAGTATGGTGCCGTCGCACTCATTCAAATATTGCTTAACTGGTGAGCGAGAGGGACTAAACACGAACCTTGAATTACGTTTGGAGAAGGCCTCGGAATTGGAAAAGGGAAAGTTGCATTATTTTAGCGTGGGGTAGGTTCATTTTATTACTTTGTTTTGTTAATAGGATAGGTATTGTTTTGATCTATGATCGCTTGGTCTGGTACTGTATCTTTCAATGCAATGCCACCAAACTTTGGTGGCATTGTTTTACATAGAAAACTAGCGTGAGTATCAGAGATATTAAAATACTTATGTACCGATTCGAAACATGCCGAGCGTTATTCGACTTCTACGACGTGAGACCCGTCTATGTATGTATTTTACGAGGACTTGTAGTTGTAATAAACTAATAAATAAATAAAAACAAATCATGTGTTAGGCGACGCGTATGCAACGCGTCAAGCGTGAAGTATATGACAATACAACACCTGAAGTAAATTTTCCATTAATCAGCTCTAATTCGACCAGGTATTGTGATATCTCCAATTGAGCAATATCTAGAGTACATCATATAAGGGACATTTATATTAGATTTTTACTATTCGCGTTGCAATCGTCTTCTAGCAATATGGCGTAGCGTGGGACAGTCTGTGGTAATCGGGACAGATTTAGCTTACTTTTATCCAAAAACGTTAGACTAAATTTCCTAAAATGGGTAAGGCGGTGGAAATCGGGTTCTTTAGAATAAGAGCAGAAATTTAAACGCTCCAACACAGTATATTTCTTTCCCTTTCAGTTTGTAAAATTTTGATTGGTAAAATTTTAGAGGACGTAAACTCTCGGAAGACCAGCGCTGGTTCCCGGGCCATCATTTATGCTGAGGTGTGACCTTTTCGTGGCATACACAACAACGATTTTATTTTGTTTTATTTTATATCTAATATTTGCTGTCCACTTTGTGTATAAATATTTTTATAGAATCTTTTTATCGATCTTTTTAGATCTTTAGTATACTTATTATGAATTATGATGTAGACTAATGATATTATTTTATGTTTTGATGATTATTATTATTATTTAAAGAGACTGTTATTTTTAACTTATTTTATTACAATTGTATTGACTTTGATCATTTGATAAGATTTTGAAATTGATTGATTAGATTATTAATTTTAGCTGTGTCAAACCTAATGATGTAACTATTTGTATGCATTTTATACACAACTCTGTTGTTCATGAATAAAAGATTAAATTTAATTGAATTGAATATCGATTCTTTTTTTTTTATGTGGAAATACCACATCTTTTATTTTTTTTAAATAATGATACAGGTAAATTAAGAAAGAAAAATTGAATGCGATCAACTACAATCTAAGCAGGATCCTCCAGAATCAGGTACCTTTGTGTCACTTTGTGTATGTTAACGAATAAATTTTCAATCATTCATTCATTCATTCATTTCTATGGAAAAATGAGCAGCGGTACCTATTTCCTCTAGAACTGTTTACTTTCATTGGGTCCTCGATTTAGGACTCAATGAAAGTAGGTAAACATAACGTGGCAAGATCTCGAACACATTTCATTTCATTAGCAACGCCGAATTTGGCCCCATCTGACGCAACATCTACATTATTATGGCGTTGTAATAATATACAATATTAGGTGATCATTGTATGTATGACCTTGCGAACCCTTCAATTACCTACTTATCGCTGACTTACCTACTCGAATGCATATACGAACTTCTATATTATCATAAAGTTGATAAATGGAATGTCTGAAGGAAGGTATTTTAGTAAGTAGGTAAGTGATTATAGCATTGTATGACCCATCAATTACTTATCGCTGAATGTATGAACTTAACCGACTAAAACTTGAAACATAAGAATATAATCATTTTACAAATATTTACTCGTAGGTATTCGTCAATCGAAAGTACATACATCATCTCATATCTTTGAGAAATTTAGTTTTTTTATTTTTGCATTTCCTTTTTTTTAAGACATGTCTTGAACTGTATCAGTGCTGGTTAGCCCTCACTATCAGTAGTCGGACTTTGTGTGGGAGTATAACCCGCTTATGGGATTATCTCCGCGCCACAGGGGTAATTTGGGTTGGGGTGACGCGGGCGCACTGGGCGCATGGACTGCGTCGTGAATAGACTGAACCGAATCAGTCTGACTTAAAGCGGGAGGAGAGTGGAAAGAGAATCGGGCTATGATTTGCATTTCCTTATTCACTCCGATGCATAGGTACAGTCGCCATAAGATATATCGCAGCATATAAGGCGTTCATAAATATCTGAACACGACTCTTATTGACTGGGCGTTACAGCCTTATATGCTGCGATGTATCTGATGGCGACTGTACCTTAATACCTCTTTGAAAGTATGACTCCTGACAAAATACCATACATATTCACGTCTTGGAATACCCAAGTGGAGGAATGGATTCCAAGGAATCTCGGCACGTGGACTATTGAAGTTTCAATGATCGGTAATGTATGCGTGAATCATAATTTTACTCAACATCGTTGCTGTGAGGTTACGAACTTGAAGCTTGATACAGACGTCTCGAATACTCGTTAAATGTGTAGCTATACCGGGACCAAGACTATGGAACATCAAGGGAAAGTACCCTAAATATCGTAGATAGGATATTTTGCTGAAAGAAGACTTTATGTTATTTTTAAAAGTTACTAATTCTGCATTTAAATATTTTCTAAGAAGTACTTGCTTAATTATTCGTCGTCGGCAATAACGAATTCTCTTGAAATTTGACTCAAACATTTTACGTTGTTCCTTTCTTTTAAGATACTATGTTACTTACGAAGAATTATTATTTTTTGTCTATTCTTTCGATTGGCATCATAAAAATAGGGATTTTTTTCCACATTTAAGTCGGTTCGATTCCCAGACGATGCAAGCAATTCTTAGAAGATCTTTAAATGCAGAATTACTAACTCTTAAAAATAAAATAGTCTTCTTTCAGCAAAATATCCTATCTACGATATTTAAGGTACTTTCCCTTGATGTCCCATAGTCTTGGGACGCCCTGTATAACTTGTCATGTTTAATTTTATATTCATCAACATCTATATTACTATTATATAATTCTCTTTTGTGGAGAAGGGTCAATATGGAGTAAAAGTAGTGGCGTTTTCTACTAAAGTATAACTTTATTCATCTCAATGAGACAGAAAATGTAATGCCATGTTAAAGTCTTCTATCAAAAGTCTTGTTCACATGTTATTGGAACGTCTCACTCACGTCTTAATGTTTATCAGCTGATTGCTACAATACTCATCCAATTTAATACATACGTGTAGATTCCAAACTAACGCCACGTTTTTCACGAGGTTACCTGGGATAACTCGGGGCATCTATACAAAAGTGATGTAGCAAAATATTTTATTGACAAAAAATATATCAATATTACTGTCAAGATTTAAATGTTATCCAACATATTTTTTTCTTATCATTTTAAAATAAAAACAATAACACGTCTATTATTCGTTTATTTTAAAATAGTATTCATAGAAAGCTCACAATCAATATTTTTCCCATATTCGTCGGTATAAAATATTGCCGTCTAGATGAAAATATCCACTTTATCAGACATGATATCGAACCTTTATATAGGAATCGAGAATATTCAATGAGCACGTGTATGAATATATTTATATATAGACATCTTTTTATCAATATTAAATCTCAATGAACGTTAACGCTGAGTTAGCACAGGTATGACCATGAGTTAACGTGAACGTACAGTCAGCAAAGAAAGTGGTCTACCACTTTTGGACTCTATTACATGTAAAATAGAGTCGAAAAGTGGTAGACCACATTTTTGGTTGACTGTACTAGCTAGCGACACTGTAAACGATTTGTATGGAGAATGGTAAGGGCACTGAATCACAAATTATTGTTTCCCCATCGTTTCGACAAATTTTCATTTGTCCGGAAGCCATTTTTTCCAAAACTATTAATTTTTAAGAATATTTATATGACAAACAAACTTGACCTAACAGGTTCTTTAAAATGATGTTTATAAAAACCTGAATCAAAAGGGTTTCGTAAAAAAAATACTTTCAAACAAATGAAAATTTGGCGAAACGTTACAGATGAAAAATAAATAATAATAAATTATACCTAAATAAATATCAGACAACCTCACACAAATCAACCTAGTTCCAAATTAAGCTCAAGAAGGCTTGTGTTATGGGTAGGTAATAGGCGACGATATACATACTTATATAGATAAATAAATACTTAAATACATAGAACATCCATGACCCGGGCACAAATATTCGTGTTCATCATACAAATATCTTGTTTGTACGCAGTGTAGTTTGCCTATTTTCTCTGCAAATACCCATTCCTTCAATTGCTCAAAGGTTAACTCTGGAAGAGAGCCCTAATAGGGATAAGTTCGCCTTTGTACATATTTCATTCGTTATTAATGTATTTATAACCAGTTGTTGTGTACAATAAAGTGTTTACACACATACAAATATTTGCCCTTGCCGGGATTCGAACCCGGGACCGTCGGCTCAGTAGGCGGTTGCTTAACCACTGCGCCAACCGCGTCGTCAAACAATGTATCGAAGTTGAGATTAGGATGACTTTTCACTCGCTTCAAATGCAAAATCCGAGAACCATCTTTAATCTCTGGATCGCATGCTCTAGTTACGGCCATTTTAAAACCAAATAAAGTGTAGCCTTCAATTGATGGCGGAGGTCGGGACGAGGGCGCCCATGCGTCTTGCAGTGACGCTTCAGGGATGAAATGACCGCCTTACACACCGCCACTATTAAAACAAGTATATACCAATTGATAAAATTTACTAGCGACCCGCCCCGGCTTCGCACGGGTGCAATGCTGATAAATTATGCATGTATTATACCCATAAACCTTCCTCTTGAATCACTCGCACAAGAAAACGAATACGCCGTTGCGTAGTTTTAAATAATGTATGCATACATAGGGACAGACAGACAGACAGACAGACAGCAGGAAGCGACTAAGAAGTAATTCTTTTGGTTGAGCGAATCCACTTAGCTTTGTACTCGATGAACAATACTCTTTGTCTGTATTGTTAGCTGTGGCCACAACTGCCACTTTAAAATGTAAGGCGTTATAAGTGCAAATTACTTTTACACAAAATTAGTCTTTAAGTCAAACGAAATAAGGATTACTCTTAAACAAAGAGAACAGAGATGTTGGTCACTTCATTGTCATTATAAGAATCGAAACGAGCTTCACTGCTCTTTCACTTACGAAGTGACCAACATCTGTGTTCTCTTTGTTTAAGAGTAAACCTTATTTTGTTTGATTTAAAGACTAATTTAGTGTAAAAGTAATTTGCACTTATAACGCCTTACATTTCGAAGTGGCAGCTGTGGCCACCGTTAACAATACAGATAATAAGTATTGTTCATCGGGTACAAAGCTAATGGGATTCGCTTAGCAAATGGGATTCGAACTATAGTTATTGCGTGGCAACAAAATGTAAACTCATATTAACATATTAGAATAAAATTATAGTTAAGTTGCCCTGAATTTACATTTCTATAACTACCAAGCCCAACAATCAAATGATTTTAGAACATATATTTTAATACTTACTATGAAACAACTAAAAGTATTTATACCTACTTATTATTTATAGAGTAACATATTATTACAAACTTCAATTAACTTAAATTGTGAGTGAGATCTGTGCCTTAACTAATGAAATAAATTATTTATACAGTGTTAAACTTGTTGAGACTTAAATGAAATATTTCAAGCTCGCTACTAATTTTATCGTAGGAGGTACACATACGACATAGAATGAGTCAGTAGGGAGAAGTCACATACTATAAGAGATAGGGAAATCTGTTCTTAGGAACCATGACGTCGACTTTAGATTTAATAAAAACTGCATTTTTTTTAGGCCTCTATTTACGGAGCCATCCATGCAGCCAAGATAGAGTAAGCTGGTGCAAAATAGTACACGAGAAAGTTATTCAGAGAGGCCACGACCCTCAGCATTGAGGATATCGAGTGAAGGAGGAGGAGGATTACCAGTTATGTACGACATTCATTAAAAAAAATTTAATGCAATATCCATTAAATCTAAATGCGACTAAATAGTAGTTTAGTTTCAATTGTTTTCGATTCACTTAAAGAGAACAATATCATAGACTTGCGTTTGAGCTTTTAGTTGTTACAAACTGATAATTTGAGACGATGGTGCCTAACATAAGGTGGGAATCTTTACGTTATATACAGGGTGGAACAAATCGAGGGACATTTAAGCAAACAGGGAATTGTTCAGACTGAGTAGGTACTTCATTTTTCATCAATGAACTATGTTAGTATTTCTATCCATTTTTGAGATACAGTTTGTTAAACATTAGTGTAAAAATCTGCACATATCAACCCTAGCACTTTTGAACATCGCTTAAGTATAACACAGGTGTCATTTAAAATTTAAATAAAACCTTTAAATGAGTAGGGTTGTCACTGATATAAATTACTTTTTTTACTTTTAAATCCAGCTTTACAATTATTATAATAGATCCATTGTAGAGCACTCAAATGACACTAACCTGTCAGCCCAGTCTTTAGAAATGTGCCACCTACGATGCCACCCCTAAGGCATATAAAAGAAGAAGGCTGCTTGAAAGATTCAATGGCTTGCGCATCAGTTCTAGGTATATTAGGTGGTCTAATAAGTAAGACGACTGAGTTGGCCTGGAAAGCCAACGCTGGGTCGAATCCCGCGCAAAACATTATATTTTAAAAAAAATCACTTTAATATATAAATTTAACTGGAGCAAAGTTATTGGCAAAATGAGAAAGGGGACAAGGAAACCTTGGTTCTATAAATAGCGTATTACAAGACCTGACTTAAATTTATTTGCTTCTAACTCTTTTGATCTCACTATACTTTATTTGATGAATTTCGCCTGAAAACAATGATTTTCTTAATATTAATTAAATATAGCTCTCTTTGTTAGCTTTTAAGTGAAATGTTGAGTTGAGTATTTAATAAACGTCTAAACGTTTACTGATAGGACACTAAATTGACGGAGCTTTGCGATGCGAGTATTTTAAAGGTAATATTATATGAGTAATTTCCAAAATACATGTACATAGTTAAGGGCTTTAATTAAAACAAAACTTAATTGATTCCTTTGTGTAACGATAGTTACTCATATATTTAGTATGAGTAACTTTCGTAACACAAAAGAAGCGATCGTAATTCTGTTTTTATTAAGCCTTTAACTATGTACATGTATTTTGAAAATGACTCATATATCAGAGTTATAACGGCATTCTATAGCCTAGCTCTCTTTTATTCACGACTAAAAAGTCACCCTGTATATGAATACATAGTATAATATAGAATATAAGCATAATCAGTTTATGACAAAAAATTTATAAATATTTGTTCATTGTAAGATTATTAATATTAAAGTCTGCTTTTTCCATCGGAAATAGGTATATAATTTTTTGCCATTGGAGTTATGTTGTATCGAGCGCTGAACGAGCAAGCATTGAGTGGCATTAAGACGATATATCAATGCTCCTCTTTACATACTATCAGTTTACGTTAAGTCTGCACCTGGTAACTATGGTGTCGGATACAAATGAGGTCCAAACCACGTAACCGGGTTATACAAATCGAGGTTTCGTTCTAGTCTGTTTCCTCCTCCAAAACCTGACCAATTTTTACGAGATTTTAGGACCTAACTGGGAAGAAAATGTTCCGTGTCGGACTGTTTCGATTATAGCGCTTATATATGACTGCCACATGTCATCTAGTTGAATCTGCTATTTGATTGAATGACTAGCGCGTTCATTGAATGACAACATTCAATTGAATGACTAGGTCGAACGTTGATTGAACAAGCGTCACTCAACGTCCAACTAGTTAGTGGATTGAAACATAGCCCTTTGAACAGAGCAGACGTAAAATCAGTCAGGTGATTGAAATGCTAAATGACGTTCAGTCAAGACGTTGAACGTTATATTAAACAACTTGACGAGTTGTCCTTTAGTCATTCAATTGAATGTTGTCATTCAATGAACGCGCTAGTCATTAAATCAAATAGCAGATTCAACCAGATGACTGCGACATATTATTTACATGTTGCGCGACTCAGCATGACTTGTCTTGATTAGACCCCGGACATTTGTCGCGGTGACGTCACAATAGGGTAGTTTGGGGTGTAAACGGACCGGTGTTAATTAATACAATAAATTACATAAATAAATTAATATTCAATCGTTAATATTACCTATAGGTCAATTGATTTATTTATCGTCGTTGTTCTTTCGTTAACTGACTCTCCGTAACAAATCAAATGTTTGGTTTGCATTAATACGAGTATATCAATCAATTAAATTATGTAATTTTTGTCGTAAATTATTGAAATTTATAAACATATAGGACAAAAGAGTAAAGCATCTAAAAAAATATAATTTTTAATTTTTATTGTTTATAATTTAATAACAAGTGTAGTGTAACTTAATAAAAATAAACAGCGATTACCATTCTTGAAAAAAGAAGATAATGATTGGGTTGAAATCTGTTAGTTTTTCCTTATTTATTAACACGGGTTCATTTATTCCCCAAACTACCCTATTGTTACGTGACTGCGTCGAAAATCCGGGGTCTAGTCTTGATTGTACAGAATTGACAGGAAAGTGACAGATATATAAGTATAGTCGCGTGATAAAGCGCGTGTCACAGTAAAGCTTGTTTTTTTTTTATTTGTACTGCGGTGTGATAGGCGGCCTCTAGTCATAATACTGACAAGTCAAGTCTCGACCATGAAGACAAGGCGTTAGTGAAACTTTACAATGGGAAAACATGATGTAGGTCGTTCCATGGTTTTATAGTAATGACGACGCGGTTGGCGCAGTGGTTAAGCAACTGCCTACTGAGCCGACGGTCCCGGGTTCGAATCCCGGCAAGGGCAAATATTTGTGTGATGAACACGAATATTTGTGCCTGGGTCATGGATGTTCTATGTATTTAAGTATTTATTTATCTATATAAGTATGTATATCGTCGCCTAGTACCCATAACACAAGCCTTCTTGAGCTTAATTTGGGACTAGGTTGATTTGTGTGAGGTTGTCTGATATTTATTTATTTATTTATTTATAGACAAATTACGGTTAGTCTTGTTTTCTAAGGTATAATGGTAGACTCTTATATTGATACTAGAAGTTCTACAAGGCCTATGAACTTCGTTTAAAGAAAGAAAGAAAAGATTTAGACTTATTTGGTTCTCCGTATTTGGGTAAAGAATATTCTACAATAGTTTATATAACCTATTTTTTTTATACCCGTATAGAAATAATAGTTCAAGTCAGTCCAGCCGTTTAGGCGATTAAAAATGGTGCTAACGATTCCGGCGTTTTAACTAAAAAAATTGGGCAAGTGCGAGTCCGACTCGCGCATGAAGGGTTCCGTACCATAATCTATAATAAGTTTGTTGTATGGGAGCCCCCCTTAAATATTTATTTTATTTTTAGTATTTGTTTATATAGCGGCAATAGAAATACATCATCTGTGAAACTTTCAACTGTCTAGCTATCACCGTTCTTGAGATACAGCCTGGTGACAGACGGACGGACAGCGAATTCTCAGTAATAGTCCCGTTTTTACCCTTTGGGTACGAAACTCTAAAAAGAAGGTGATTTAATATGTCAGGAACCTAAACTAGCCTAGCTCTCTTGCAGTACTAGCGCCACCAATTGAACACCTTTCAGCCATTGACGTAATAAATAATACCTCAATGCTATCAGCGAACAATTTTGGATATATGAAGATAATGATCCTCCCTTTTACACCATAGTGGTAAGTGGCAACCTTTCATATCATCATGATGTCATGTCATGACATCTACCTAAATCTTTTTGATTTCCATTCCACTTATAAACAAGGCGCACAGAAAACAATTCCACTGCGTCACATGTCATATTGTATTGTCCACATGGAGGCATATTAAAATAACAGTCACTGAGACTGTCATAAATTATTGTTTACGGTCATTGTCGTCTACTTGGGGCTTGTGCACAAATCACGCGAGATTCGATAGGGGTGAGGCGAAAACATCACGACAGATCACGTTGGGGGAGGGTGGGGTAAGGAGACCTCACGTTTATTTTTCTACAGTGACCGAACTAAGAAAAAATCCACCACATGAGTAGGTATCTTTTTTCGGTTTCGTTACTTTCGTTAAAAAATAATCTTCACATGTCAAATACTTCAAATTAGCGAGTCTATTTTACGAAATTCTGGCGGGAAAAAAATACACGTTAGGTTGTGAGGGGGGAGGGGGGGTTAGCAAAGAACCTCACCTAATATCACCAGGGCTGGTCAAAAAGTAGCCGAAAAAACCTCGCGTGACTTGTGCACAAGCCCTTGTTAGCTAAACATAAAATTTAATTTATTGTATGTTGATATTTTATTAAGGGTGGTTAGGGGGTTTGTAAAAATAGTGAAACTTATGGCTTCTTGTCCGTTTAAAAACGCTGATTGTTTAAATATTTTTTCTCTATGATCAAACGTATTCCTTAACATATTATCAATGTTATACATAGCTATTGTGGTTTATTTGTCGAACATAAGTTGAAGAAACCAATTTTCTTTGTGAATTTTGTCAATTTCAAGTAGATTTTCAAACAAATATTATCAATGAAAAATTGAAACTGTAGGTTTCAAATATATACCAACTCAATAGCCCTGTTCTGGGTAGTAACATTGATAATATATAATATATATAATATAATATTATATATTAATATATTTAATATTATAAATGCGAAAGTGTGTCTGTCTGTCTGTCTGTTACCTCTTCACGCTTAAACCGCTGAACCGATTTAGATGAAATTTGGTATATAGATAGTTTCAGTCCCGGGGAAGGACATAGGATACTTTTCATCCCGAATAAATGTAGTGTTCCCGTGGGATGAGCGTGTAACACCGCGGGGCACAGCTAGTTGATAATATAGTAAGAAACGTCTTTGATCATAGAGAAAAATGTCTTAACAATCATTTTTGAACGGATAAGGAGGATTAACAGTATATTATAACATTAACCATATAGTTACAATGTCGTAATGGTAAACAGTTCCCTTCACAAACTGTAATCATGAATTTTTCCACGAGTTCAATACAACGGCCTTCATCTTGAACTTCGAAACACAACAATCGGTAACAATTATATTGTTAACGAACAATTACACAATTGTATTGACTATTGGCTTTTGTTTAAGTACTGAAAATGGTACTACGAATAGGCTCATAAATATTCTATAGGTAGAAATGGGAAAAGCGTTCTATTTCAAACACAGTGACTCGTTCCAGTACTATAAAAATGATGAGAAATGTCACTGTGATTTTTCACGCCTTCTAGTCATTGCACATTAGGTAATATTACTTGCTGAAATGTGATCAGAAAGAGGGCTTATTCCTTTTAAACATATTTTTTTTCAGATTTTGATTATGACGAATAGAATGATAATTTCCATGAACATAAGTGAATAATACTTTCCCTGATTCTAGAAAGTAACATTAGCTATTTCATGCTTTCATTGCGTGCAGTCGAAAATAACTTGAAGAAACCAGTTTTCTTCGTGAATTTTGTCAAATTCGAGTAGTTTTTGAAACAAAAATTATCAATGAAAAATTCAAACTGTAGGTTTCAAATATATAACAATTAAATCGCAATGACCCTGTTGAAAGTAGTAACATTGATAATATGTTAAGAAACATGTTTGATCATAGAGAAAAATGTATAAAACAATCAGCATTTTTGAACAAATGAGGAGCCTTAAGGACCTTAATTATAATTATAATGATTGTTTTGTGATTTCGTTGCACTTGTTACTCGGTCGGAGTAATTTGACACTTTTACATATTTACGACGCTTGTGCACCGCTATGACTAGCTACAAACGCGTGCCGTTATGCCTGAATAAAAGTAGAAGTCGGAGTCAAGCACTTTGGTAATAGGAAACGCAAAATCAATTTTACTATAGAAATAACCGGTTATGGCTGCTTTTACTATGAAAATAACCGGTTTTCTTTGCGCGTCGGCTATTAGCGCGGCAAACGGCGCGTAGTAGCCTTGTCTTGTTTTTGTTATTCATATGAAAATTTTTACAGCTTCTTTAATGATTACACTCATCAAGCATTTCCTAAACTTCACACACCTGTCATAAAATTATGACATCCTGTCTATCTGTCAATTGTCACCGTCAGCTGTTGACCTCACTTCTTAGCTGGTTATAACACTGCTATTAGTTATCTGAATTCAGACTCTAACTTAACTATACAATCGTCATTTTAAATAGCAATCTCCGAGATAGGAGGTTTTAAAAAATATTTACTGTGACTTGACCAAGTTATATTTACGGTTGCTGTATTGTCATAATATATCTAGAGTTGGGACATTTGGTGGCAGTCGTGGTTTAAAAATCCACGTTGGCGGTAATTATCTTATTAAAACGTTCGTAAGACATATTTGATTATTTTATTAAGTGGGTTACATGAGTGTAAACCGCATAATACAATAATTAGACACTAATTGGAAAAATATCAAAGTCAAGATCTAAAAGTAGTAGTTTAGAGACTTGATTGTTTACAACCGCGACACCGTGGAATTTTTGAACACGGTTGCCACTTAAATCCTTACCCTAGTCATATCATAATGGACGTTTAGGTCGCGTCACATAAAGTCGCGTCTAGGTAATGCAAATCCGGTTATTTTACTATATAAATAACCGGTTATAACTGGATTTACTATGGGAAAATAACAGGGTTTGCATTCCCTAGTCGCGTCGCATAATGCGCAGGCAATATATCTTTCTGAAGTACGACCACTGCAATAAGTTTGACCACTCTCTTTTTATGTGGCGCGACCTATATCTATATGAATAAATCTGTCAAACCGCCATCGCCATTAAAGATATATTCGAAAATAATAAGTCCAAAATAGGCAAAAAAATGCATCTTTACATTGTAGATTTAAATAGGTTTTTGTTTGTTTTGTATCTCTCTAGCCCCATTGCACCTAAACTAAACAACTGAACGGATTTTTGCTATTTTTTACAAGCTTTTATTTAACTTCTAAAGTATGTAGCTACAAAGCTACATACATGTTTGATTGGTGCATCTCAATTTTAAAGCAAATATCTTTAATGCATTGAGCTGAAAGTTAAGTAGGTATCTACTTAACTTTGGTAAGAATACAATAATATGGTACCATGGACCTGGTCTGATAATAGAGCCGGAAGGTCTTACTAGAAACTCTGTAATAGGTCAAGCAACCCTACAGAGTTTGAGGTATTTCTAGAATCGTCTCAGTAAGCAATTGATGGATGTTCAAAGAAAAGTACAGTCGGCTATAAAAGCTTGAAACATATATCAAATTTTTGACAGTTTTTTTTTTGGTACATGGTCAGCTGGATATCCACAGATATGTATAAGATCCTTTTTACCCAACTACGATGAAACGAAAAAAGAGAAATATAACTTTTAGTTTCCTCTCGACCTAAGTCGTGGCTGCATTCTAATAAAATCAATACCTACATCCGATGATAATTATAAAAACCGGCCAAGTGCGAGTCGGACTCGCGCACCGAGGGTTCCGTACAAACACTTTCCATCCCTAAGTGTTTAAGTTAAGTTTGCACCTGGTATGTATAGCGCCCCATATAAATTAGGTGCAAAGTTAGGTATTTGGTATTAAAAAAAAAACTACCTACTAGATCTCGTTCAAAACAATTTTCGTTGGTAGTTTTTATAGTAATGTACATCATATGTTTTTTTTAGATTTTTCATTTTCTTATTTTAGAAGTTAGAGGGGGGGGGACCAACTTTTTTCCACTTTGGAAGCGTCTGTCACGCAAACTATTCGGTTTAGAAAAAAAATGTTTTAGAAACCTCGATATCATTTTTGAAGACCTATCCATAGATACCCCACACGTATGTGTTTGATGAAAAAAAAAATTTTGAGTTTCAGTTCTAAGTATGGGGAGCCCCCAATATTTATTATTATTTTTTTATTTTTGAATCAAAATCTTAATGCGGTTCACAGAATACATCTACCTACTAAGTTTCAACAGTATAGCTCTTACAGTTTCGGAAAAAAATGGCTGTGACATACGGACGGACAGACGGACAGACGGACAGACGGACAGACAGACAGACAGACAGACAGACATGACGAATCTATAAGGGTTCCGTTTTTTGCCATTTGGCTACGGAACCCTAAAAACGGTTGAAACTCACGTAAAAGTTGTACGGAACAGACCGAAATGTTTCGAACTCATATAGAGCTCTTCATCAGGGACAGCTATCCGTGCTACGCGACTCACGATTCAATAATATAATTCGATTTTGGTCTAATATTTTAGCTGCTTTAATAAGTTTGTACTGTAATGGTTAAATTGTGTTACACGCGTCTAAAGGCCGCTTGCACAGCATTTTGTACGCAAAATGCAGGTTTGTTGCTACTTGTGGATTTATAAAGGTAGGTAAGTGCACATTATATCTACGGGACAAATTCGACTTGACAGATATAAAGCCATTTGAGGGAACTCCGTCCGTGATTTCCGTGATATTGCTGATATGACGGTGAAATGGAATTAGACCAATTCAATTACAAATTACGTTTTTTAGAACTGTTAGGGTTCATCTACAACTGCCTTAATTTTGATTTGTTCAACACCTCTTTTGACTTGGTTTGTCTATGACGAAATGGCGGGAACATGGCTGTCAATTGATTTTAAAAGAAAAAAGAGGGGATCGCTGGCGGGTTGCGACAAGCTAGTAACGACTAACGGGCAAGGAGAGAGAGAAATTGAGAAAAACTGTTGATAATATCTTTAAGTAAAGCTGAGAGGATTAAACAAGTTGATTAACGTTGAATCTGAGTTATAATTCATACATTCCGTCGCTACTACCCAGTCCAGAGCTGCAGAACGAGTTGTTGAGTTTACATTTCAGCAAGTGGGATACCGATACCAGTGTAAGTACACACCCACAGTATTTTCGATATATTAATTGTAATATTAAGTTTATATGAATTTGAACCCCGTTTTGTGCCGTTTTAGTTATGCTTCACAAAGTACTTAATCCGTTAGAAACAGATTTTTTATTTATTTATTTTATTTATTTATTCAAATTAGTTACACAGTATTGCAGTAGAAACCAAGGCACTGTGAACTACAAAATTACATTTTAGAAAAGCTTAAATCTAGTTTGATGTAGGCGACGTAACCGTTGCGTCGTCTGATCTGGCGCAGAATCTGGCTGATGAATAAATCTTTGATAAGTAAAAAGAACACGGAACGCTAGACGGTTCAAAACGTACTTTTCACGTTGTAGGTTCCACAGATTTTAAAACGTAGTCTCGTTGCATCTACTTGATGTTTCAACAAAGTTGATTTCAAGAGAAGTTAAGTCAATAAAAAAAAAAAAAAATACAGATTACCGAGGTCAATGACTTGTCTGTCAGAAAGTGTTCAATTAAACATGCTATCGTACCTATGGGGCATGATGCTTAATATTACTCTAAATATGTAGTAAGTACATTAATAAACAAGAATAATAAAATGTATTAAGGAACAATCTTATACAAAATTGACCTAGTCCCAAACTAAGCAAACCTTGTATTATGCATAAGAGACAACGTTATATGTATACATATATTAAATGGTAACATCCATGACCCAGGAACAAATAATCGATTTATTATATAAATATTTGCTCTGCGGCTGGAACTCAGCTTAGTAGGCGGGTGCACTAGAAACTGCGCCAACCGTGTCATCAGATTGTTCTTAACACAATTCAAATTACAAACAGTGTTAACCTGTACTGTATAAATTGTGGATTAAGTAGTTAATTCTGATGTTTGTATGTAGTTTGAATGTTGTCGATCAGAATTATTTTCCAATGACAAATTAATATTTTTCCTATAATTGTTACAATGATCATGGTCACTTTGTAAGTAACTAGTAATAATACATATATTACTGTTATGGACTTGTATTATAATTTTATTTTCATTAATTACCCGTGTGACTTGTGACACTTATGATGTAACCATTCACATTATCTAAACAATTAAAACATATGCCTACTTAGTAAAAAATGTTTCCACACCTGGAATAGTTGGATGTTCACTTGTATATTACTAATACTCATACTCAACTTGTTAATTAATAAAAGAACATTTTACAAATCAAATAACACTACATTGCATATTCGTTCCTAACTTAATTCAATTATTATTAAAATACAATTTGGAAGACATTAAACAATTCATTATTATAGGTATTATTAATGATGTAACATTATAAACAATATAATTGTGTATGTGTACATAAATAATACAATGTTTTTGTTTTAACTGTATTAGCATTTGACACTGCTTGACTTACTACATTTTGTTACTATGGAATGTTGGTACTTAAATAACCAGTATGTAATCATTTTGTTACACTTTACATAATTATTCATATAGTCTCAAATTTTCATCTATAAATGCCCATTTTGGTTTAATATTCCGAGTAATAAAATAAAGATCAAAAGCCATTTAATCTTGCAAAACATTGAATATAATAACAGTATCATTTCCAAGTAATAAGCATTCATAAATAAAGGCTATTCATAAATAAGTGAAAGGTTATTAAGTATACATATGCGCTGGTGCTATAAAATATTGTAGAGTATGTAAATGCAGGTTACAAAGAAAAAAAAACATCAGATCAATTCCAAATAGCCTTTAATTAAATTTCTTACTATGATTATATATTTATCTATGTATGAATGTTTTATTGGTTTTAAGTTTTGTTCAGACATTGGATTAGATAATGTTTTTCCCCAGGATTTTCTCTACAAACTGACACAGAAATGAAATGTTTCGTTTCGAGTTTCAGGGACCATGTCTTCATCGAAACCTCCGGACCGGGGCTCATGTCAACGGATGCTCGCGACCCCAAACGGAGTGAACACTATGCAGCCTCACGGAGTCGAAGTGCGCAGGAACCTGAGGAGGACACCGCACGACTTCGCGTGCTGGAACGAGAGATACAACGAGAACGAGAGAAACTGCGGGATGCTGAGAGTCGACGCCGCTCTTCACGAAGGGACTGCGAGAGGCTGGCATCGGGTCGGAGTCGGAGTCGTCGTAGCCGAAGTCATCGCAGCCGAAGTCATCGCAGCCGAAGTCATCGCAGCCGAAGTCATCGCAGCCGGTCTATCATCGATCCGGGCCACGACGAGCGACCTGCTGCTCGTCATGCTGAGCAACCCGAGGACGCTGGACGATGTCCAAGGTCACGTAGTCCCTCTTTTTCTAAAAAGGACTTAGTTGATATTTTTTTGCAGTTGAAAGACGGCCTTACATCACAACGTGCTACACAGAGCGCTCAACAGCCCTTGCAAAAAATTGATCACAAGAATATACTGCCTAATTTCGACCCTTCAACCAAAAATCAACGCATGGATATTTGGTTGAAGAAAGTCAATGAATGCGCAGCTGTGTACGGTTGGGATGATAGGACCACCACTCATTTTGCCATGCAGAAATTGCAAGGTCTGGCCAAGACATGGTACGAGAGTCTTAACACAATTCTTTTTAGCTGGCACGAGTGGCAAATAAAGTTATTGGACGCTTTCCCTTGTGACCAGAACTATGGCCAGATCTTGGAAGACATGATCAAAAGACGAAGTAAGTTTAACGAACCGATAGAAGTATATTATTATGAAAAACTAAGTCTTGTTAACCAATGTGATATAGTAGGTAAACGTGCCGCAGACTGCATAATACACGGTATAACTGATCGAACACTTAGGTCGGGCGCGTTAGCGTTGCGCTGCACTCATCCAGATCAATTATTATGCTATTTGATGAGTTATAAAGATTCCAATCAGATTAGTTCAGATCGGATCCATGTCAGAAATAGAAACACAGATAATTCTCACGTCGAGGGAAATACCATTGCACAACCAAAGCCTTATGACAAGTTAGGGCAAACGATAGGGTGTTATAATTGTAAGGAAAAGGGACATAGTTTTCTTTATTGTACTAAACCGATCATTAAATGCACGAAGTGTAATAGAGTAGGACATATGGCAGAAAATTGCTACACTAAGCTAGGTGACAAGACAAGTGAGGTGTAAACTTATGACAAACGGGTACTTTTACTTTGTAATTTCTTGTTTTTTTATTTATACGACGTATTACTATTACATCTTGCCACCTCGTACATGGTTGTATTTGGCCTCTAAGTATAGCAACATGACCCTTTCCAAAATGTGATTTTCTGTGCCCACCTGTCGTTGGCTTTACTTGCCAAATGTCCAGTCCATGTGAGAAGAGTAATGCGTCAGTTACTTTGGTTTTTCTTTCATATGTTCTGATGTTTGTGGTTATGCTTTCTGGCTGTTCTCGTCTAGAGGTCCCATTCTTAACCGATTCACGTCAAATTCTGTTTTCTGAAAATCCGTCCAAAAGTCGACCAGACTATAGGAGGTTTAATGCTCTCGTTATAGGGCTTTATACACAGTTGCGCGCGTTAACAGGATTAGGTTATTGAGTAAGGTAAACAAGCGGGACACAACAGTCTCTGCGGATCACATGAGACCATGGATCATGCCCTGTCGAATATAAACGTCGTCACTGTGAAATGCAAAATTGAACCTTAAATAAATGCCTGTAGGTTGATACCGCTCAGTATGTCGTGACGAATATTATCAATCATTGGCGGCCAAGGTTAACATAACTGTGTTAGAGGTTAATGGAAATTACTGACATACTGCTGCTCAGCAGTATCGATGACGATTTCAAGAAAATATCCTGGATATATCACCTGTATGAATGTGACAACTACAGAATGTTTTATGTATTGTTTCAGATCAAAACACGGCAATCGATCGGTTTGTGTTTTGATGCTTCGATTCGAATGTGAAGTCCTCCCGCGCCTGTCACGAGTAATCGATCGGCTCGTCGGGCCAACGGTGAGGCAACCCGATTAATCGATCGGATCGGGATATCAGCAACCCAATTAATCGATCGGATTGGGATATTGATTTCGAAGGTTTACCGTTAATCGATCGGACGGAAACCTAGCTTTAAGTGGGCACCCATTAATCGATCGTTGGGGACCACACGAATATCTGTACTCTTGCAAATCGATCGGCAAGATGATTATATAGGTTTGATCAACAATGTCATCGAGACATATGTGATTGGTACCATTCGATGTGCTGTAATGTTTTCTATGTAACTTCCATATAGTACTTGAATGTAATTAATTCGAAATATATGCTGTTTAATAGTTACAATGCAGCCAAAATGCTAATAATTGATGTTTACTTATTGTAGCCATTCAACGTGCCCTAATGTTTTAAATGTAACTTCTATACATTCTGTATTGTACTTAACACTTTTTGAGCCTGAGACGTTGAATGTCATATAAATGCTATTTAGAAATAATTGTTATCACCATTGTTTGTTTAGCTATTTACATAAGATTACAATCTATAGATATGTTATGATTCTGTGAAGTTTGTACAACTGGCCAAGATTCCGATTGTTAGGGTTCCCACCTGGGGACGTGTGCCGGGACGGACACGTTATCAGGATGGTCGATTGTTAGGGTTCATCTACAACTGCCTTAATTTTGATTTGTTCAACACCTCTTTTGACTTGGTTTGTCTATGACGAAATGGCGGGAACATGGCTGTCAATTGATTTTAAAAGAAAAAAGAGGGGATCGCTGGCGGGTTGCGACAAGCTAGTAACGACTAACGGGCAAGGAGAGAGAGAAATTGAGAAAAACTGTTGATAATATCTTTAAGTAAAGCTGAGAGGATTAAACAAGTTGATTAACGTTGAATCTGAGTTATAATTCATACATTCCGTCGCTACTACCCAGTCCAGAGCTGCAGAACGAGTTGTTGAGTTTACAGAACTAAGACTTAATTTCGTCATAATTGGGTTATACCAAGAATCTTTTATACCTAAAAATAAAGAGCCCATTTTTTTATAATATTAAAACTGTCGTGAGACATTTTTAATAATTATACAAACGGTTTAAACTCACGTAAAAATTGTCGGGCCGTTCCTGACAATTTTTACGTTTAAGGGTGGTTCTACAGGCGTTTCAACCGCCGTCAGTCTGCTGTCAAAAATATTGAAAGTATGAGCTACACCAAGCTGCAAATTTTCATACAATGATATACTGTCACCGTACTTCTTACCGTAATTGATCTAATTTAAAGCATCTAATGGCCCATTGCTTTGATATTTTTGACAGCGGACTGACGGCGGTTGAAACGCCTGTAGAATCACCCTTAAGAGGCCTTATTCCTTTGAAAATGCTGATTGTTTTTGTAATTTTTCCCTATGATCAAACATGTTATTTAACATATTATTGATGTTACTACCTAGAACAGGGCTAATGGGATTTATTGGTACATATTTCAAATCTACAGTTTGAATTTTCCATTGATAATTTTTGTTTCAAAAACTACTCGAAATTGACAAATTTCACGCGGAAATTTTGTTTTTTCAACTTATTTTCGACTGCACGCAATAAAAGCATGAAATAGCTACGTTACTACCTATAACTCGGGGGAAAGTATTATTCACTTCAAAAAGTTGGTTGAAATTATCAATATATTTGTCATAATATGAAGAAAAAAAAATTCTTAAAGGAATAAGGCCTCTTAAACCGTTTTTAAAAGAAGCCATTTTTTTATAAAATCATAAAGCAGTATGAGAGACAAAAGTCCGTTTGCCAAGTAGACACGTTCAAGTTTTTTTTTCTCCTTAACAGTGGTAGCCATGTCAACATTTAAAATCTATAATTTGAAAAACATAATATTAATATGTTCTCTGCCCGAGTGGTCCCAGCATAAAAAAATTGTCATGAAAATTTATTTATCTTATACCTTTAAACGAGCAAATCTTGTATATTTATAAATTTATTTCTGTGATCTCGGAAACGGCTCTAACGATTTCGCTGAAATTTGGTATATGGGGGTTTTCAGGGGTAAACAATCGATCTAGATTGGTCTTATGTTTGGGAAAACGCGTATTTTCGAGTTTTCATGCGTTTTTCTTTCCGCGCAGAATATGGTCGCTAATTTCGTGCTGTCGGCCATTGTCCGTCTGGTTCAGCGGGTTAAGACGCGGACGGCAAGAAACGGGTGTCACGGGTTCGAATCCCGCTCGGTGACTTATTTTTTTTTTTATGTTCAATTTTATATATAATTTTTTATTTTTTATTGTTTTTAGACAACTTTAAAAAAGTGTAGTTAATGTTTGAGATAACAATATATATTTTTCATAAATACTATGTCTAACATTTACCTATACTGATTACGTGAATAAGATTTATGCTTTCGAGTTTTTATTTAATTGAGACTTATGAAGCAATAGTGCAAAACGAAAAATTTACCGATACAAATTTCAAATACAGTTTCTTGGGTATTTTTTGTGACGCCTTTATCACCTAAACACCACCATATTACAATAAATAGTAATAACCGAGCAAAGCTCGGTCACCCAGGTACTGTATGCTTATAAGACTAAATTAATCTTCATACCGGAAAACTTACTTCTACCGAAAGTCGATATACCTAGCGGTTGGCGCAGTTTGCACTGCAGCTGCCGGTCCTGGGTTCGAATCCCGGCAAGGACAAATATTTGTGAGATGAACTCGAATATTTGTTCCTGGGTAGGTGTAAGATTGTCCCTTAATAACAATAAAAAAATATCGGATCATAAATCCCAATAGCTGCACCTGGAATTACTTTCCTTCTGGAATTGAATATTTGCTAAACAAATGTTATCTTTAATGAGTAAAAACTATGTTTTACTGTATTGCTTCTATTTCAGGGTACACCCGGTATATATCGCAATGAGACGATTATTTCATATACATTAGTAGGGTGGTCCACTTCTGTGTGAAGAAAAAAAGGACTTTGAATCTGCAATTTAGCTCCACATGGCTAATTTTGTTTTGTTATCAAGCAATCATTGTTTTTTTTTTCATAATCATTGTACCAAATTAAAATTAAATTCGAAATGATTTACGTGAGCAAAATTTCTGATTTCAAGTGAATTTTCAAAACAAAACCCAAAGACTCATGCGATGATTGTTGACGAAAATGTCAATTTTATAACTTTTCAATTACAAAAATTTGTTACATACTATTTTCAATATTAAAATTACAACATAAAGAGGGACCTCTAAATGTCATCGGATTGATTTGAAACATAGTGTGAATCATTTTAGGGGGTTTTGGACAAATAAGAACCCTGTGGAGAAATCATATACAAAAGAAAAAATTTTTTGGGCTGCCCTAATATACCTATATATACATATATCATAGCGTGTTTCAAATGACAGCTATTTCAATCTCCTTCTCATCGTAGTTTACTTTACTCTCTCTGTCCCTTTATCACACAAAATTATGTTTTATAGTCATATATTTGTAATGTAAACACAAGTGTAAATGAGACTTAACTACACTTTAAACAGTATAAACTCACTGTTCACCTACTAAAAATGCAGAAAAACCTCTAATCTCATCTATAAATAGATTTAATTATGCAACAGTGCAGAAAGTGTCATATTGTGTCATCTTGATCGAGTGAAGTAACTTTAGTACCTACCTAGAGCAATTATAGTGCCTTTACCATGAGTTTACAGTGAGTGTACTCGTTACCGACTCCGTAAACGATTTGTATGGAGAATTGTAGTTCTACAAAGTTACCGATAGGGGCGCAGTCCTATTCTCAATACAAATCGTTTAGTTTACGCTGTTGCTAGTGAGTACGGTCACGTTAACTCATGGTTAGGGGGCAGATTTGCTTTACGCTAAAACAGTTTATAATGAGATGTACCTTTTCGAGGCAATTTATAATTATTATAGATAATCGTTTTAATATATATATATTCTTTGTTAATATGTAATTATAAAAACGGTTTAAACTCACGTTAACAATAGGTAAACATTGTTAGGAATAGCTCGACAATTTACAAGACATTGTTACGTGAGTTTAAGCCGTTTTTATAATTATTATTTATGTGTCTTACGATAGTTTTATAAGATATTAGTTTTTGCCCACGACTAGGTCCGCGTGGAACTTGGAAGAATGGAAGCAACCTCGTACAACCGGTACAACACGATATATATCCATATCTAGCTAATCACCTTAATTAATAAAAGGGATTATTAAAAGCGCCTAAGCAAATGTAAGAGCAATTGTGCTTTTGGTCTAATTATTACATTTCCTACAGGGTCATCAATGTCATCATGAATTACTTACTCACTTTTCAATCTTTTTAGGGATAATTGCCAGGATGAAAACTATCCTATGTCCTTCCTCGGATCTTAAACTATCTCCATGCCAAATTTTATCAAAATCGATTCAGCGGTTTAAGCGTGAAGAGGTAACAGACAGACATACACACTTTCGCATTTATAATATTAAGCATGGATATCTTTTTTGTTTTCCAATATATCTTTCTTTCTATCTGTAGATGTAGGTATTTTCATCGCATAGAAAAGAAAATTTTCAGTTCGGTACATTCAAATAATTATTAATTTAAACCTCGTATTAAAATATTTGAATAAACGAAGAATTTTTCTCGGATTTTTTTCCATACCAGACCACCAAAAATAGAAAGGGTATCGTTTGTTTCCTGAATTTATCTGGTATTTTATCCACGGATATTAATGTTGGATATTTTCAGCTAAGCGATTAGGAATGTAACTTTTTAATCCGCTTGAATCAATAAATCTCTAAAGGTATTATAAAGATGAAAGGTCGGTATTATGTTTATTTTGAGTCGTTATTTGAACTAAGAAAATAGTTAAAATTATATTTCACTCATAATACGTTTTTTCATGTGATCCAAACTTGTCTGCCTGGTCCAATAAATGTCTAAAGGTATTGTAAAGATAGGTAAGTATTATGTTTATTTTAAGTCGTTATTTTAACTAAGAAAATAGTTTAAATTATACTTATAATACGCTTTTTCATGTGATACATACTAGTACGTAGCAACATAAACATAACCCCGAAAATAGGGCCGTTACGCACTCACGAAGGTTGTAAGAAAAAATCACACGTTGAAGCCTCGTGAGTAAATCCACATTTTCGGGCCACATGTGCGACCACGTGAGTCGATCAATAGAATCGACAATTTATCGAACGCCCGGTAATAATATTGAGTGACACAGCAAATCACCTGTAAGAAAAAAATGTGGATTTTGTGAAATAAAGTCGTTCTTGCAGGTGCCGGGACGTGCAGTGTCTAGACAGGTTTTTTTTACGAATAAATTTGTGTCATAGAAAACTTCGTGGATAAATTTAAGTTTTTAACGTAGGTATTCTATTGTAAAAAATAACATTGAAACAACATACAAAGATAATCATTTATCATTATCATCATAGAGAGTTTATACATCTCTGGGGATATTTAATATTTTTTAAATTTAATTTGTAAAGTACCTGTATGTAGTTTGTATGTGACATTTTTAATGTTTTCAAGCTTATTGTCTTACCATTATGAAAATGAATATTTACAAAACTGCTGACTTAATCAAAAAATTATGTTTAGAGCCCCTATTATTTTTAAAAAACCTATTCAACGACACCCTATACACTAGTGTTGGAACGAAAAAAATAATCACCCCCACTACGTGTACGAGAAGTACCCGAAAAAAGGCTTTATTTATTTTTTTTTGTACCGTTTTGTCGGCGTGATACATACACATACTCATACCAAATTTCAGCTTTCTAGTACTAATGATCATGGAACTAAGCCGCGGACGGACGGACAGATGGACATGGCGAAACTATAAGGGTTAATTGACTTCGGAACCTTACAAAAAGACCAAGCTGAAACGAAAACGGTCGGTCGACTAGGTTCAGACAGTTAATGCAAAACGAAATTCCTTATCAAGTTTAAAGTTCAATGGTTTACGAAAAAACGTAAATTTCTTAAGCCTCCTAAATCAAGTTATCCCCAATTCAGGCTTAGAATTATTTTTCTTAAAGACTGGAAAGGGAGGGCAATGACCTTAAGAATAGTATTTTCATTTTAAAAAGACGTGAGGCAAATCTTTTATTTTATCTAAACGGGCATTTAAAACCAATCCGCCGAGTTGATAGCTAGCTTATGTGAGGAGATTTTATAAAAATCCTTTTTTTTTGTAAAATGTTTGTAGAAACTATTTTAAAAGTTATCAAGAACAAGAAATTTTCCAAGCATCATATTTTGGTAAATTAAGAAAAATATGGATATTATTTACTTTATAAGTTAATTACACACTAAATGACGATAATAAGTCACAACATTTCAGTGACGGATAAAATAAAAGGTGCCTGAAAAAAAAAACAACCAAAAAAGTTTTTCCATGGCCGGTTTAAATTACTTTTTTAAATTCTTCTAGAGTAGATCGTACTAAAAGCTTGGAAACACATTTGTAGCTCCTCTGGAGACACATACTGTCAAGCGATTTGCCTGTTTGTTTACCTTTTTTTTATATAATTTTTTCCTCGAATGTTTAATTTCATCGAATTTTATCTTCGCCGATTTTTTTCCCCTGAAGTCATACATTTTTCATATCAAAACGTTTATTCTGTAAGTACCTAGGCTACAAGGGCACTTTCACATGTCTAAATCTGAATCTACCGGCATTTCACAAAAGGAGACCGCTGTTGAGAAGAAAGTCGAAAGAAACTCAACAGTAAGACATTTTTTCGTAAATTATACTTAAAAACTAATACAATTATATTATAAATAGGTAATTGATACATGTTAGAGGAGAAGTACAAGATTCTCCAAATCAATGTTTACACTAATAATTATATAAAATAAAGTGTTTTTTTCAGAGATGTAGAAGGTTTCTAGGCGTCACGACATGCAATATAGATGTATAATTAATTAATGAAATAATTTAATTCCGTTGAGATGTATAAGGTCTCAAGGGGTCAAAATAAATTACTGATGCAACAAAATAATTACTTAATTTAAATTTCTTAGAGATGTACATGGTCTCTAGGCGTCACAACATGCAAAACAAAATAAATTAATTGAAATCCTCCTATCCTCCGTATGTTTTTTAATCCCGTTGATTATGTTAGGTTAGGTTTGTATTGTAACAGTTATTACTAACTTACGGTATCTGAAAACAATGCTTTCTAAGAAATGAGACTTCGGCGAAATGAGACATTGAAATTTGATGAAAAATTATTCTGTCAAAAGGCAAAGAATCCTTTCTTTTTTGTTGGCTTTTGTAGATACCCACCTGTTACTCGTATACCAAATATGTAGTTTACAAGCTGTGTGTGGGTTTAATTTTAATAAGTAAATAAATATATAAATAAATATCGGACAACCTCACACAAATCGATCTAGTCCCAAATTAAGCTCAAGAAGGCTTGTGTTATAACACAAGCCTTCTTGAGCTAGTACCCATATATGGGTACTAGACGACGATATACGTACTTATATAGATAAATATATACTTAAATACATAGAACAACCATGACCCAAGCACAAATATTTGAGTTCATCACACAAATATTTGCCCAGGCTGGGATTCGAACCCGGGACCGCCGGCTCAGTAGGTGTCTACAAACCGAGCCAAACGTTTCGTCAAAATATTTATATTACAAGTTATGATTTTTTATTTATTTACCGTACCTACTCTCGAAATGACAATTAATGAGAATGGTATCCTATTTCAACTCTGAAACATTGTTTCCCATTAACGTTTCGACAATTTTTCATTTGTGAGCGAATTTCAAATTTGTTGTCAATTTCTTTTCTTTCTCAGTTTTGCTTCGACCAATTTAAATTTTAGGCGAATTTTTACTTTATTGTCGACTTCTTTTCTTTCTCAGATTTTAATTTCATATTTTTTTTTGTAACTCAATGGAATTTTTTGTAGGACATACAAATAAGCAACTTTACCAACTCACCAAATTTTATTGAAATCTGAGAAAAAAAGAAATCGACAACAAAATTAAAATTGGCCCTTGTCCGAAAGTATTTTTTTCCTGAAACCCGTAACACTTTCAGGATTTTATAAAAATCGTTTTAAAGAACTCATTAGGTTAGGTTAGGTTTATTTTATAATTAATTTGAAAAATTAACAGTTTCGGAAAAAAATGGGTTTCCAACAAATGAAAATTTGGCGAAACGTTACAGATGGGAAACATACATTAGTGTTTCAGATAGATAACCAATAAATAAATATCAGACCACCTCACACAAATCAACACAGTCCCAAATTAAGCTCAAGAAGGCTTGTGTTATGGGTACTAGGCGACGATATACATACTTATATAGATAAATAAATACTTAAATACATAGAACATCCTTGACCCAGGCACACATATTCGTGTTCATCACACAAAATATTTGCCCTTGCCGGGATTCGAACCCGGGACCGTCGGCTCAGTAGGCAGTTGCTTAACCACTGCGCCAACCGCGTCGTCAATGAGAATATTGTGAAATGTTGTGAAATAATATTTTCAACGTACTTACTTCTGCTGCTGACTGTACTCAGCTACACGAGTTTCAATAAACGTTTTTTCGACGCGTGTCAGTGCGCACGTGACGTCACCCGACACCGCACAGCCGACGAGTAATGGACACTTTGTTGTAATCGATTATTGAACTTCAAATTAATTATCTGCCTATTTACTTAGTCATTTAAAACTATTGTCTATACTCTATGAGCTGATGATCAGACATTTTCGAAATGGCTATAGTATGACTTTATTTTTTCGTTTTCAACTCCTATCGATTATACCCGCTATACCTATACCTATGCTTACCTTATTACACGCTTATTATTGGTTAAGCAACTGCCTACTGAGCCGCCGGTCCTGGGTTCGAATCCCGGAAAGGGCGAATATTTGTGTGATGAAGAAGAGTATTTGTGCCTGGGTCATGGATGTTATTTGTATCTAAGTATTTATTTATGTATATAAGTATGTTTATCGTCGTCTAGTTCCCATAACACAAGCCTACTAGAGCTTACTGTGGGACTAGATTGATTTGTGTGAGGTTGTCTGATATTTATTTATTAATACATTACATTACAAAGGTGAGTTAGATTGCGCGCCCTTAAAACCAAATTTGGTTTTGCAAGCCACATTCGGGCACATGATCGGCGGAAGGATGGGTTTTCAGCTTTCATCTTCGTGGAATCCAGAAAATCACAATCACATAAAATAGGTTGTTCTGAAGCTACACAATATCGTAAGCGTTGTGCGTCGATCGAGTGGAAACATCAAGGTAATTTAATAAACATTTTTTGAACGCCGTTGGTCCCGTTTTGTTATTATTATGTATGAAAATCGTCTAAATTGTAAATCAATATATAAGATGGCTGGAAATCTAAATAAGTATATATAAGTTTACTCGATGTTACGTGGATAAAGTGATATTAACGCGTTCACTATCCGCGTCCCATATGAAGGGCTCCAGAAGTGTAACTGCAGATGGATATAACACAAACTTTTATTCACAGAATATTATTTTAACAAAAAAAATGTATATAGCTGAAGTATTGGAGCACTGGTGTCTTTACTGTTCAGCTACTACGACAATAATGGCCCTTTGTCCATCGTTAGTCTACCCACCATAACTCGATAACCAGCTCAATCGCTGTAGAGGGCGCTCTAGTGTTAGATTTGAACAACTGTATTCATGACTTCCTGTTTTATCGAGAAATAGCAGAAACATAATACAATGTAAATTATAGTTATTTATTTAATCGTATGGCAATGTTTCATGCAAGCCATCAAAGAATGACTTTCAAATTGTTAAGCCAGGCGGCTGCGTCGGGAGACAAAGAATACAGGTCCTCAGCAGATCCAGCGTATGAGTGGAGTGGGCATCGTTGGATGATATGTTCAGTGGTCTGCTCTTCCTCACCGCACTCGCAGAGTGGAGACTCTTATATAGTTATTAAATCGATATGTAATAAGTTAATACTAAATAACCTAACACATATTATGTGGGAGCACGGCAAGCCATGGGGTCACGGAAACCTCTATTACAGAGACATTAAGGTTCACATTTCAAACGGTTAAGAAAACAAATACTGTACTTACTTACCTATGGATTGACCGATTGTTACCTCCCATCATGGAGGACATTACTCCCATTGCACGTTTATTAATTATTACCTAATATCAAGTAAAATAAAAAACGTGCGTTGGTCAAACGTGACGGATTCAAATTACACACCAAACGTTTTCCTGGTATCGTCGATTTAAGGCTCCTTTTCCACTCAATGTTCTCCATATTGTCAATGTTACTAGTTAGAACAGGGCTATTGAGATTTATTGGTATATATAGTTTGAATTTTTCATTGAAATTTTTTGTTTCAAAAACTATTCGAAATTGACAAAATTCAAGCAGGAAACTGTTTTTTTTTTTTTTTACTTAATTTCGACTGCACGTATTAAAAGCATGGAATAGCTATGTTAGAATATAGGAAAAAGTATTATTCACTTTAAAAAGTTGGTTGAAATTATCAATAAATTTGTCATAATATGAAAAATATACATTTAAAAAGGTATAAGGCCTCTTAATAATGATATTGACCTAGATAGACGTCGAGATACGTTGCGAAAAAATGTCGGCTATAGGAATTCCTTCACCTCTAGCATAACTGTGATACCGGTCTCTGTCGCGCGACAAACACTCTGTCACTTTCCTTTCAATACAGAGCGAGCATGACATGTGACATTGAGTCGCACGACAATCAATGTCGCGGAAAAATATGTTACTGAGCCTCGTGATGGAATAGCGAAACTATACCGGGTGATCAATCCAAATGGGTCAGTAGGGAGAAGTCAGAAACTATATGGGATAGGGAAATCTGTTTTTTTTTTTCTTAATAGGGGGCAAACGAGCAAATGTATCGCCTGATGGAAAGCGATTACCGTGGCCCATAAACACCTGCAACACCAGAGGAGTCACAAGTGTTTGCCTACCCGGAGGACGAAGATAGAATGCCTCTATGCTATGTTTTTAGGAACCATGGCGTCGATTTTAGATTTAATAAAAACTGTGTTTTTTAGGGTTCCGTACCTCAAAAGGAAAAAACGGAACCCTTATAGGATCACTTTGTTGTCCGTCTGTCCGTCCGTCCGTCCGTCTGTCAAGACCCTTTTTCTCAGGAACGCGTGGAGGTATGAAGCTGAAATTTATATCAATTACTCAGGTCTACTGTCCCTTGAAGCTGTGAAAAAATCAAACTTCTAAGCCAACGCAATCAAAAGATACAGCCGTTTATGCCGCAAATTTTCGACACTTGCAAGGGAATCAAAACCTACAGGGTGCTTCCCGTGAACTCAGAATCTTGAAATTTGGTACGAAGCAACGTCTTATAGCATAGATAAAGGAATAATTACGAAAACCATAATTTTTTTTTTAATACCTAACTTTGCACCTAATTTATATGGGGCGCTATACATACCAGGTGCAAACTTAACTTAACCACTTAGGGATGGAAAGTGTTTGTACGGAACCCTCGGTGCGCGAGTCTGACTCGCACTTGGCCGGTTTTTTTTTATCTCATACATAATTTTATACTAATCCGGTCAAAACAGCTATGAAGAATGTTACAATACGACATGGGATTACTTACACAATTTTAACCAGTTTAATTACCGGTTATGGATAAGATTTATAAAAAAAAATGCAGATTCTATTAAATCTAAAATCGACGCCATGATTCCTAAAAAAAGATTTGCCTATCTCTTATAGTTTTCGTTTTCTCCCTACTGACCCATTTGGATTGATCACCCTGTATAATAATGGGAAATGGATGTTTTTTTTGTTACAGATTCTTTAAAAGCTTAAAAAGCTAAAATGAGTAGAAGGGTCACTCAAGTCTCGGCTAGCCGTCTTGGCTTCGCCGGAGGCTGGGAGGCACCCATGAGCCTAGGGCCCTTGGCCCTTGGGTGCGCAGGCGCGCAACGAAGCGACTGGTCTGTGGGCCATCATTTTGTGGATGGCTGCATTAGAAAAGGTTGTCTGGAAGAGATGGGTCTATAGTCATAAGACCGCCTGTTGTCTAACTCTATTGTAATTTTCAGTTTATTCTGTGTTGGTATTTCTTTCGTATCGAGGTGTGCAATAAAGTGTATTTATCTGTCTAGAAAATAATAATCTATGATATTAATCTTTCTTGCTAGTTATAATCTCCTTAGACTGCATAATATAATCTAGTTTTCTTAATTTGAGGTTCCTATAAACTAAAAACTATGATTTTTAGTCACCTGTTAACTTTAGGATCATTGAAGGCCAAGAATACGGTAACTATGTCAGCAAATATGACGTACTTATTAACCTGGTTTCAACCGGATCTACACTCCTGTACAATAATACAATGTACCCAAGCTAAGCTTATTACCAATATTAGCTAGAATAGCTAGATAAAGTACTAGAACAAACCGGTAATTGTAATCATTATTCTGGTTTCTAAATGCAGCTATTGTTTGACAATCACTAGCAAATAATCGTCGTGGTTTACTAGTAGTTACGTAAAAGTTTATCTGTAATGAGAGTAGCATCAATTGAAGGAAAGTTAGTGAATCTGTGGCGAACATTATGTACATACATTAATTTTATTACAGTATTTTTTACGTGAATGAGTAAGCTTGAACTAACGTGTTCTTTTAAATTGAATTGAACGTAAAAATATATATATAGGTACTAGGTGTTTCATGTAATAGAAGCAATAAATTAAAACATAGATTTTACTCGTTATACTGAACCACATTTGTTCAGCAACTTTAAAAAAACCGGCTAAGAGCATGTCGGGCCACGCTCAGTGTAGGGTTCCGTAGTTGCTCATCCTTCACAATAAACTGCTGTTTTAAGCCCGAGGTTTACGTGAAGAAAGATTTTAAGCTCTAAAAAAAGGTCGTAAACGCCCTAGAAACTGTAATCACTTATTACCTACTGGAAGTCAACTTACGACCTTTTAAAGAAAAAATATGAAATTTGGCGATAACTCAAAAACGGCTCAACCGATTTTGTTCAATATAGTTTTCGTTGAAAGTACTTATAAGGCCTCATTAACATGAATTTTTCCAAATTTTTTTGATCCGTAGTTGAAAAGTTAGAGGGGGGGGGACACAATTTTTTTTGTTTTTGGAGCGAATATTTACAATACTGCTGACTTTATCAAAAAATAATGTTAGAAGACCCCTATTATTTTTACAAGACCTATTCAACGATACCCCACACACCAGTGTTGAAAAGAAAAAAAAAATTCACCCCCACTTTAGGTGTTCGAGAGATACCAGAAAAAAAAATTTTTTTTTTAATTTTATTTTACCGTTCTGTCGGCGTTATACAGACACATACTCATACCAAATTTCAGCTTTCTAGTACTAATGATCACGGAGCTAAGCCGCGGACGGACGGACGGACGGACGGACAGACGGACAGACGGACAGACGGACATGGCGAAACTATAAGGGTTCTTAGTTGACTACGGAACCCTAAAAAGTCTGTTTAAAAAAATATATTATTTCAAACAAATTAAATAGTATTTTCAATGTATGTCGTCCAACGTTAACATTCCCTGAGCATTGACATAGCTGTCACTCTACTAATATCGGGCATCGCAATACATTACATAATCTTTGTTGTAAAATTAATAAAGAAATAAATAAATAGTAAATAATTGCTTCTTTGTCTAAACATTATTCTACAAAATATCATTTAATACACGTTATTTTCAGAAGTTGCCAAATGTTGTCCAGTTTCAAGGGAAGAACCTATGTTTTAATTTATTGCTCCTATTACAGGAAACACCCGGTATATATATATATTAAAAAGTCAACTTTTTGATAGAAACGGGCAGTATGTAAAAGTCAATGCAATAGATTATTGAAATAGTGACACTTTGAAACCAAATAGCACTTTTGGAATCAAACATCATTATAACAATATCTTACCATAGGCTTACCGCAGAAATTTTGTGAAAAGAATATTACAAGAAATAGCCATTTGAATCCTAAACCATCAAGTCGCTTGCTTTCAGGATCTCATTGACGTAAATAAAGTAAAAACCCACAATAAAGGATTCGCACACTAAAGTGTAGGTACATTCCCAAGGAACCGGTTGACAACAATGTGAGTTTTTATCCCCACGTGCTTTTCTAATTACATGTATCGATGTTGACATAAAACACTCGTAGATTCTCAGAATGGCCGCAGAAATAGATTAATCAACTTAAGTTAGTTCAGTACTAAAAGCTAAGCGACGAGATCAGCTCTAGTACAATTATGATAAGCAACTGTTTTAACAAACTCTTTATTGATAGCTATATAGTATGTAGCTGTCTCCATCTATCCCTATCCATAGCCAACTCCTTGATTTCCCTATACAACATGCCGTTTACCTTCTCTTTTATTTTTTTTATGTAGCTTATTTTTCCCCTGCCTCTCCTTCCTTCAACTTTTCCTTCGATGACCTTACTTATAATATAAGCGCGTCTTGTCGTATAAGGTGAACAAACATCTTCACTCCCCTCTTCTCTATGGTGTTCAACAAATCGCAACTGAAATTTTGAAGATCGGAGTAAACCCAGGTGGTTCAAAATTTTTGTTTGACACGAGTTCGAGAGGGATGGTCAAATTTAGAAATTCAGAGTAGCCCTTCCGCTACCGAAGCAGAGGCTAACCGAAAACTAGATGGCGGGACGACTGAACCACGACTGGCGAAAGAGGACTTGTCGACTTCGCATGTCGTGCGAATGCATCACGCGTGTTGCTCGCACATTATTGAAAGGAAAGAGACAGGTAATATGTGTTGAGCTAAATGTCTAATGGGGCAGACATGGATGCTGGATAATAATAATAATTAAAAAAAAAACAATATTAATTGATAAGATTTCATATTTCTAACAGACGCAAATTAATATAGAGATCGACAGAGCTTTCCGTTGTGTACCTACACCCTAAAAAATATTTGAATTAATTTTTCTGTAGGTATGTAAACAAATATATGAAAATACATGACTAAGTACAAAACCGGCCTATCCGCATTTTTTGCGGCTGTCAACAATGTCAAGCTCAACGTCATTTGTTTTTTTTTTTAATTAGAAACTAGACTAAGGTAACCTAGGCATTGTGTCACAGTTTATGAAGTTACTACGTTTTCGAATAATTAATAAATTTGATTACATTAACATTAAAATAATTAGTCATCTCAGGAAATATAAAAAAAACAGTGATTTAGTCCTCTCTCTAATCGGACAACAGAAAAGTAATTAAATTGTAGTGTTAAAAATATGAGATGTCAATTGAAGTTCCTGTCGCTTTACATCATTTCTGCTACGCATTACGTGGTCAACCAGCTTTATCTTTTCGCAATCTGCGTTTGCGTCTAACGAAGCTAATTTGCTATTGTTCCCCGATGTCCTGACGCAAAACGCTTCCGATTACGAGAATACTACTATTAGCAAATGTTCTACTTAATTATAGAGCAGATTTCCTTGCGATTTCCTATTTATACACTTCTAAGAACTGATAACAATAATGTAGGCCGTACTTTTCAAAATTACGGATTAAAAGTTGTAATGAATTAAAATTACAGGGAATACCTTAACAGCGCAAAGCACATCCTTTTTGGTATTGATGGTCAATCATTATCACTTGTGTACGTGGACCTTTTCATTCGCATATACCTAAGGACAATAGTTGTTCAATAACAACTGGAGGTAAACTATATACACAAATACACATCTACACAGACATTACAAGCCAATCTCTTTATCACACTATCATACTAATATTATAAAGGCGAACGTTTTGTGAGTGTTTGTATATTTGTTACTTCTTCACGTTCAAACGGCTGGACCAATTTCAATAAATTTTGGTATGAAGGAGCTGACACTCAGGCTTAGGACATAGGCTACTTTTTATCCCGAAAAATGTAGTGTTCCCGTGGGATAAGCGGGTATCATCGCGCGGCGCCGCTAGTAGTAAATATCAGCAAGTTGAGTAAGGACTAAGCACAGCCAGACTATTTGGAGATATCTGATACCGTTACTAGATGGTGTTCCAGCCATTACCTAATGGATGCTACAGTAAGTGTAGTGTACTTATTATTCGATTTCGGAAGGAACATCCCCCAAAGAAATCCTTGCCTATAAATATAGTTTTTTTTTTTTTTGAAGACCTTTTCCTATAGAAAAATGCTTTGTTTGAAGAACAAGTGGAAGGAGGAGTCGAACGCATAGTGCGCTGGTGTGTAAGCTATTAGAACTTAAATCAAGATTAGGTTAGGTATTAGGCCTTCTACTAAGTGGACTGAGAAGCAACAGAAGTGTTGTATTCAACGTAAAATAATAGGTATAGGTACTTAGTTAATTATTCTACATCTACACGTGTAAAGATCGTTTTAATTGTTGTCCAACAATAATTACTTAACATTTATCAAAGTTCGAGGCAAAGTCTCCATTTATTTATTTAGGATATAAGATAATTAACATTTTACGCCGTATCTTGTCCGTTTGGGAATTGGAGTATAATAATAACCAAAAGGTAAGAAGAGCTATACCTAGCGCTAGTAGAAAATAAATCCGAAATTGTTCTGATTTGTTGTATTTACCTACATGTTACTTTGTGGAAAGGTATATAGGTCTAAAGGTCAGACGGGATAAGCCCGCCTGCGTGATAAGCGTACTTACCATGTCGAAAAGTAGATGTAAGTGTACTATAGTAGGAATAATTTTTTGAGGCCGAATTCACTTCGCTTTGTTCTGACATACAATGTGACATAATAATAAATAAATAAAATAAATAAATATCGGAAAACCTCACACAAATCGATCTAGTCCCAAATTAAGCTCAAGAAGGCTTATGTTATGGGTACTAGACGACGATAAACGTACTTTTATAGATAACTATATACTTAAATACATAGAACAACCATGACCCAAGCACAAATATTCGAGTTCATCACACAAATATTTGCCCCGGCCGGGATTCGAACCCGGGACCGCCGGCTCAGTAGGCAGGTCTCTACAAACCGAGCCAAACGCGTCGTCAAACGTCGGAAATTCAGTATTATGTGCTCTTTCACCAGTTTGTAGCCCCAGTTTATAATGAACTGCGGATACAAACTGCTACTTTGAAAGGAAAGGTGTCATGATTAAAAAGAAAGAAAGAAATGCATTTATTTGTGACGTGAACATAAGAGCCGGCGCATACTACGGCTTCTAGTGGCCGCTACAGTACATCTTTTTAGGGTTTCGTGGTTAACTAGGAGTACTAGTACCCTTATAGTTTCGCCATGTCCGTCTGTCCGTCCGCGGCTTAGCTGTACTAGAAAGCTGAAATTTGGTATGAGTATGTGTATGTATCACGCCGACAAAACGGTAAAATAAAAAATCTTTAAAATGACGTAAGTGCCGCGCGGTGTCCTTGCTTTGAAACATTCCGCTCAATCTGGCGCGTGTAATCGATAACTTCCAGAAGGTAATAAGTAATAACAGTTACTTTGGCGCCTTTAATAGAGCTTGAAATCTTTTTCATAATTTAAACCTCGGACTTAAAACCGCTGCTTCAAGTCCGACTATTGTGAAGAATGGGCAACTACGGAACCCTACACTGAGCGCGGCCCGACATGCTTTTGGCCGGTTTTTTTTTCTCACTTCGAGCGTGGATAGGAAAAGAGACAAGTGTACTGTTGCGGCCACAAGAAGCCGTAGTGTGCGGAGAGCGTAAAAAATAATTAGGTACATAGAGAGTGTGACAGAAATGATAAAAAAAAACAATAGGTAACTATAATATTATTATGGCTCAAGACGTGTCGTGTTTGTGGCCGCAGTTTATAATGTACACAATAGTTACCCATTGGGTCCCATTGTTTGTTAGTATGCAGCAAAGTGAATTAGGCCGTAAAAGAGGATTCCTACTATACTAACACCATCTTACTATTGCCAACTAACTGTAAATAATTGCGTGGTCGTAATATCTGGACCCTATTTCACCACGCTGACAGGTGCGAAAATTGTCAAGAAAATGTGACAATTGTCAAGTTGTCTGTTTCACCACGCTGATTGGTGTGACAAATGTCGAAACAGACTTGTCACGACAAAAATATCAAAGGCAGAAGTTGCTATGATTATTGTTGTTGCATAAGTAAATCCGGCCTAAAGAACACGGCGTATTTGAAACACGTCGACGACGCGCGTTTTACATGGTTTTACATTCCACGAAACAGTTTGATTGCGGTTGTCACAAACGTCACAATCAAACTGCTCCATGGAAAACAAAACGCGCGTCGTCGTCGGTGTGTTTCAAATACGCCGTGTGCTTAGGCCGTAGATATTTGTTTCCCCATCCCCATAACAAACTGCCAACTCTCTATTCAAAAAGAGAAGATTTCTGAAATAAAAACTTCTATATCATAATTATGTCTATACAAAACTTAAATTTCATAATTGAGAAAGTACTTATAGAAATTATTATAATATTTTATTCTATGTACAAATTTTGCATCATTTTTGCTCCCTTAATAGTTTATTTCTGGGTTAAAAATAAAGATATCATGAAGTCTTCCCAGAGTTTCAAACGAGATCTATGTCAAATATATATTACTATGTAGCAGTGTTGGGCAATTCAATTAAAAATACCTCATTCAAAACAAGTTTTATTCCATCCGGATCGGATGGACACAATATGTACGGTTTTTTTATGTTACTTGCGTTCTCAATTCACTCATTAAATTCTACATTAAATTTGAAACTTTCGTGATACATATATCTCTTATATATAATTTAACCGAATAAGTATTAAAATTACTCTTTTTCGCAATTGGCTGTATTGTATGGTGAATTTTTAAAGTCTCCGATGAAATTAAAAGTAAAAAACAGCCCAAAATTTACTCTCATTTGTAATGCATTTGTATGATAAGTCTTCCGTGTATGACGTACCTACGTCATACACGGAAGACTTCATGAGCTGACAAGACCAGTCGAAGTTCAGAAAAGAGTTAGACAAGGGGACACGATATCGCAGAAGTTGTTCTCGTCAGCACTCGAAGATGTTTTCCGGACTCTGGACTGGTCCAACAAAGGTATAAATGTAAACGGAAACAGTCTAACACACCTGAGATTTGCGGACGACATCATTCTTATAGCTGAGTCAGTAGACCAACTCAAAGGCATGCTCGAAGAATTAAACGCAACTTCTGTGAAAGTAGGCCTAAGGATGAATATTAATAAAACCCAAATCATGTGCCAAGAAGAAGTTGATCACGTCTTGGTGGGCAATAACAAGATCAGGCGTGTTACACACTACATATACCTAGGCCAGGTTCTGAGTCTGAACAGGAACAGCCTGAGCATGGAAATTAATAGGCGCATACAACTAGGTTGGGCTGCCTTTAGAAAGCTGTCCGATATGTTTAAAAGCGATATGCCCATGAGCCTGAAAAGGCAGGTCTACGATCAGTGCGTACTCCCTACTATGGACTACCTATGGAGCAGAAACGTGGACCTTCACCCGCCAAACCGTGCATCAACTCCAAGTTGCCCAGAGAGCGATGGAGAGAGCGATGCTGGGGATAACACTCAGAGACCGCATTCCAAACAAAGAGATCAGACGGAGAACCCAAGTAACCGACATCGCTAGGAAAGCCGCTACTCTAAAATGGAGATGGGCGGGGCATGTATGTAGGCGAGAAGACGAACGCTGGTCTCCAAAGATACTGGAGTGGCAACCACGAATGGGAAAAAGAAGCGTGGGCAGACCCCCCTCTAGATGGAGAGACGACATAGTTAGGGTCGCAGGAAGAAAGTGGATGCACGCGGCCCGGAATCGCAGTGAATGGAAAATGCACGAGGAGGCCCTAGTCCAGCAGTGGATAGATACGGGCTGATGATGATGATGATGATTCCGACTACGGTTAAATTAAGATCAGTCCACTTCAGGAAACCGTCCAACGACCTTCATCAGGTCATCAGTTCACCTGTCAAGACCTTCCAGCGACCATCATTTTGATATTACTTGGTGATTCATTATAGTACTAAATACTTGGCCATAAATAAATTGCTCCCTTCTTGAGGAAGATTTGACTGCCTATATAGTTCATGTTATCTATCTGAAGGAAAAAATGTGTAAGGGTAAACAATCATTCAGAATCCTTGACACTGAAAAAAAAAAGACAGGATGAAAAGCAAAAGTGAATTTTTACGATTATGAAAACTAATCACTGCGAAAGTATACTCCAGACAATAAATACGATTAGGAAAAAATGCGACTAGAAACATTTCACCATCATCATCATCATCTCAGCCATAGGACGTCCACTGCTGAACATATGCCTCCCCTTTGGACTTCCATATATACCGGTTGGAAGCGACCTACATCCAGCGCCTTCCGGCGACCTTTATAAGGTCATCTGTCCATCTTGTAGGTGGACGTCCTACGCTGCGCTTGCTGGTTCGAGGTCTCCACTCGAGCACTTTTCGGCCCCATCGGCCATCTGCTCTGCGTGCTATGTGGCCTGCCCATTGCCACTTCAACTTGCTAATCCGGTAAGCAGCTATATCGGTCACTTTAGTTCGTCTACAGATTTCCTCATTTCTGATTCGATCACGTAGAGACACCCCGAGCATAGCCCTCTCCATTGCTCGTTGAGCGACTTTGAGCTTTGAGATGAGGCCGATAGTGAAAGACCACGTTTCGGTGCCGTAAGTCATCACTGGTAACACACATTGGTTGAAGACTTTCGTCTTGAGGCACTGAGGTATGTCGGACGAAAAGACATTGCGTAGTTTCCCGAACGCTGCCCAAGCAAGAAACATTTACCACAATTAAAATAAAATACAGACATTTTATGCGTTTTACCTAAAATCTGAATGGGAAAATAAGCCACAGGACAGGAATGTTGACTACAATGAAATACCGATTTTAGGAATATGATCTTACAAATCCAAATTTGTCGAGTTGGAAAAATGATTCATGTTTCACCACACATTTGTCATTTAATTAAGATAAGGACAATTGTAACAAAATGCTTGTCATGTTTATAAGCACTTCTATACAAAATTATTTTCAAAATTGTCATTTGTCACGTGTCGCGTGACAATTGTCAGCGCGACATATGTCGCTGGCAATTGTCAACTTGGTGAAATAGGGGCCTCTCTTCGATATGGTGATTTGTCCCGCTAGCTTACTAACCCCGCCCGCTGGCGTGTTGACCTAATCTGTTGAACTAGCGCCCTGCACGAAAACCAAGACAGTTCGCGAACTTCATACTTTCTGAGAGTGTTAAGAGGGCTTATTCTTAAAAAAAAAAATTATATCAAAGATGTTGATAATTTCAACTAACTTTTGGAAGTAAATTATACTTTTCCCTGAGTTCTAGAAAGTAACATAAATAGCTCTTTCATGAGTTAAAAAATAAGTTGAAAAAAACAGTTTTCTGCGTAAATATTGTCGAATTCGAGTAGTTTTTGATACAAATCAATGAAATATTCAAATTGTAGGTTTCAAATATATGCCCTGTTCTAGGCAGTAACATTGATAATATGTTAAGAAACATGTTTGATCATAGAGAGAAATGCCTGAAACAATCAGCATTTTTGAACGGATAAGGAGCCTTAAGTCCAAATGGACGTCATATCACTTTTAATAGCGCAGGTTCAAGTAGAACCAAATTTGAGTTGAACTTTATTTATATAATAAAATAAGAGCGTTGACACGCAGCTGTAGGTACCAAAAGCAATTGAGTGGGTAGTAAATAAAACATAGTTGACCCGCAAAGTATAATAAATGTAGGTATACCAATCGTTTACATACGCCCCCACTTTCGCCAACTTGTCTCTGAACTGTATGTCGAAACATATCGATTAGATATTTAGATAGGATCAAATTGCTATACTTATGATAATATCAACCGAAAAAACCCCTTGCTCGAATCATCAAGAGCTTCTTGATCCACCTAGTCACCATTTTCATCAGTTAAGGCATCCTAAACACCAGGGAAACAGCAACTCAAAGAGCTTTGCCGTAGGGAATCCACGATAAGTTCAGTCAGTAGGCCCTACCACGGAACTACTAAAGAAACTGAAGGCCCTTAATCTGTCAGGAAACTAGGCATTCATGTAACCTCGACAACTTTTTCCGTACCCTAATAAATAGTATCTTCCTCACATCACAACCGTGCTTCAATAAAAAGGTCACATGCGGCAAAGAAAGTAAAGGTACGTAGAGCTATTGACATAAATTGGGACACTTGGATATAGATAGGTTGTTGCCCCGTGAGTCCGCAGATGCGAGGTTATATAAATGCAGATATAGGTATAAACAGAAAGAATATTGCTACTCGTACTTTATGAGATTGTTTGACACCACGGGAGACTTAATAGTTGGCAGCTTATTTATATATAGGTACACAATTTTCGTACATTGCCGCTATAAAAACGGGTCTCACCCCGTATAAATAGAAGATAACTAGAAGGCGGCCGCAATTTCGTCCGTGTAATTTTTTTCTTTACCGTATTCAGCTAAAAATTATCATATAGCTATCTTTAGGTGTCCAGTTGTTCATTTTTTGTGACTTGGCAGGGGTGTAGCCGTGCTCTATTAGAAAACTGCTAAATAGGTATTCTGGTAGTCTAGAGCTGTTTTGGTAGTAGGTATAATTGAGGAACATTACATAAACAGTAAAATTAGCTTAGCTATTGTAATTTAAATTAACTATTAATTTTTAATAATACTAATATTATGAATGTTATTTTAATATTATTTTAAGTAAGTTTTATTTAGACAATGTTTTAAATACGAAGTTTAATTTTTAATGATTGTGTTAGATTTTGATGATGCAAAAGTGATATTTGTGATCCTATTTGATTAAATGTTATTTTATCTTTTTTATCTTATCTATTTTATTATCTAGTAGCTGGGAAGCTGCGTCATATCTTCTCGTCGAAAATTCCCCAGTGCCTGAAGACGAAAGTCTTCGAATAGTGCGTGTTGCCAGTGATGACTTGCGGAACTGAGACATGGTCGTTCACAATGGGACTTATAAGGCGGCTAAGAGTCACGTAACTAGCAATGGAAAGGGCTATGCTTGGAGTTTCTTTGCGCGATAGTATCAGAAATGAGCATATCCGCAGAAGAACCAAGGTAACCGACATGATCGCACGGTTGAAGTGGCAATGGGCAGGCCATGTAGCCCGGAGAATGGACGGCCGTTGGTGCAGCGAAATCTTAGAGTGTCGACCACGTATAGGAAAGCGCAGTGGGGGTCGTCCTCTGAGATGGACGGATGACCTCGTGACCGTGAGGGTAGCGGGGAATCAATGGATGCGGTCTGCACGGGATCGCACTTTGTGGCGAGTCATAGCCTCATGGGAGGGTCTATGTTCAGCAGTGGACGTCTGTAATTGATAGATAGATAGAAGAGCACGGAAAAATTAACGCATCGGTTAGGTTTCCGCGGTTTTAAGTTTAACCCAACGACCGCAATTGCACTTCCAAGTACCATAGCTGGCCTTGGCTCACAGTCCCTTCGAATATATGCAGTGCATGCCTAATTACACAGTCGCACGTCTGCCAGTCATGCCCCGATTCCACTATGATAATAATCATCTACCATTAGGTCATTCTAACGTGTTTCTCGTGGAATAAAATAACATATGGTACTTATGACACTCTGGCTAGTGACACTTTCTATATAGGCCCTTGCGTCTATGTTTGGCAGACACCTTTTCTGGTGGCTAAACCGATACGAGATCGACACATTCTACCGCAGGCCTGACAAGAGAAGTGTATGACAGGTGGTACTGCGTCGCCTTGTCGACGTCTTTGTCTCTCATCGTATAACTTGCGACCCCATACAACGCGTTTGCGCCACTCCGTCCGTTTCTCCGCAAGCTTTTCCCATTTTTGGTGGTCAATATGGAAGGCGGCCATGTCCCTCTTTGTGCAACTTTCTACGTCACGGGAATCACAGAATTTGTATTCCTCTGCAGTATAGCATAATTCTTGCAAATAACTTCCTTTTGAGTAGGTTAGGTTAGGTTTGTTTTATAACAATTTCAATTAGTTGCAAAAAAATACGTAATGATTATTCGGCAAAATGTATCATTCGACGACAAATAATTCCAGGAGTCATTATAGACCCCCAATAATAACCGTGTCGATTCAATATTATTTGCGTAACATACTTTTTAGTTATTTTCCGTAGTCAGGTTGCAGCTGTTATTTGAGCTGGATAAAGTGACATTTACAAAGTGAATTTTTAAAGAGGAAATGATTCGAATACACATAATATTGCCCGGTGATAACCAAAGCTCACTAAAATGACTATCAGCGACGCGTTTGGCTCAGTTTGTAGAGGCCTGCCTACTGAGCCGGCGGTCCCCGGTTCGAATCCCGGCCAGGGCAAATATTTGTGTGATGAACTCGAATATTTGTGCTTGGGTCATGGTTGTTCTATGTATTTAAGTATATATTTATCTATATAAGTATGTATATCGTCGTCTACCCATAACACAAGCCTTAATTTGGGACTAGATCGATTTGTGTGAGGTTGTCTGATATTTATTTATTTATTATTACCTATCACTGGTCTTCAAAACCTCGTATCTAGTTAGTAGAATGATACTTTGATACGAGCTTTTTTTTAAGTAGGTATTTGTTACCTAGTGAGTTTTACAAATACAAATACTCTTTATTGCACACCTCCAACATCAAGGAATATACAACACAACATGAGATACATTAAAATAACAGGCAGAGGTAAACAACAGGCGGTCTTATCGCTAAATAGTGATCTCTTCCAGACAACCTTAAGGTAGCGGAGTAGTTGAAAATTTATGTTTTGTTTGTTAACAGACGATATATTTCCCTCTCTTGTTATTTCCAATTTAGCTCATATTTTACACCTTTTTGAAAAAAAGTGGATACTTGCGGATATAGATAATACCGTTACATGATTTTTATATAGCCAAGGTCATTGCCTTTTCTCGTAAATTTTCCAAGAATATTAGGTATTATATTCTAGCGTTAATTTTTACGGCTTATGTCACGTGCATTTTATTGCCACAATGTTCATTGATGGACTATAAAAACATTTATCGCGAGATGTCCATTTTATGTCCTTTGTAACCAGTATCTATGTCAAGCACATTATGAGTCAGAACTCTACAAGATTTCATTAAAAATGGATCCATTGAAGAACCAGGCAAACGAACATTGGACAAAGAATTATTATTATTATTAAACCTCGATTCGGCGTTGATTGAAATGTCGTCATATGAATCGATCGCAGCGCGCGCCTTGGCCAAAAAAGGAACTTTCGTCAGGCCAACTGTCACTTTTTACTAGCGAAATTAAGGCATCTAAAAATAAATAAATATGCGCCACGAAACCTGCAGCGTAGTTAAATGAAAAAACAGTGGCAAAAACAGTAATCATAAATAAATAAATTTCCACAAGCAAGTTGGAAACGAGAACAACGAATTAAATGGATAATCGCTATCAAGAGGAAAAAGTTAGTATAACCTATAGAACAACGTTTTTAATATTATATCTTGAATGTTGTAGGGAGTAGCATGTTTATGCGATTAATATCTTTTTCTCAAACATCCAAGGAAATGTCGTTCTTATGCTCGTGGAAATAGAACGCGAAATACGTCTTTGTATAGCAATTGTTGAAGATTCGTTCTAATTTCAAATTAGAGGTCAATAAAGGAATTTCATACAACATTATTGGCCGTGGCCAACAAAGAGATTGTCTTTTGTTTCAGTGGGGTTTATTTCTTTTATTGATAATCTATGGCATACTGCCAATAAAAAAAAAACGTAGTTTGTGCATGTATATTAACGTTTTATTTCTTATATTTAACTAGATTATTCAATTAGATTAAAACAGATATTCAATAAAATAAACAAGGAATCACGTTTATTGAAAAAAAATATAACAATATCTTATTAATAAGGTGTTGTAATTTTTTAACCGACTTCAAAAAAGGAGGAGGTTCTCAATTCGAACTATTTTTTTATTTTTATTTTTGTATGTATGTTACTCGATATCTCCGAGAACCGTGAACCGATTTTCATTTTTTTTTAATGGAAAGGGTATAACTCCGAGTTGGTCCCGTTGGCACTAAGTCGGGATCTGATGATGGAATCTTGGAGAAATCGAGGGAACTCTTCAAATGTTATAGAGACATGTACGGCGCTTTCGGTAATTTATTGATAAAGTCAAGAATTTACATTCAGTAAATAGGATTTAGTGTAAGGAAACTGATGATAAACACCACAGATGGCCACTAGAACTTTTATATGAATCACTAAAAACCAAAAAAAAATAAAATGTTTAACAAAAAAAAGAACCGACTTCAATAAAACTAAAAAGCCAAAAAAAAACCCGTTCAAGTACAGATTACATTTGACTCACCCTTCGAAGTCGGTGCCAAACCTCGCATAAACTATAATATATAAATATAAGAACTGAGTGGTTTGGGATCGACTTCGAAGGGTGAGTCAAATGTAATTATGTAGGTACTTGAACGGGTTTTTTTTTGGCTTTTTAGTTTTACTGAAGTCGGTTCTTTTTTTTGTTAATTTTTTTTTAAGAGAAATAATAAATCCGGCCACAGATTTATTATTTGGCCACATGGTCGAACTTCTCATTTAATAACTATGCATCGGGAATATGAGATAGCCTCTAATAAACTAATTCATCTTCTTCACAACGCCAACTAAAAATGTTAAAGAAAGCGTCTAGTCACAATCAACAATTATTATTACTTGTCCTTCTGATTTATACATTGCCAACTAATTTACTAACTCGGCCACGGAATTTGCAACTCATCATAATTTTTCATTTTACAGCTTCAATACAAGCTCCTCAAAAATTATATATTCGAGCTTCCATAGACAACATAATAACTTAACATATAAAATAATACTTCATATTCTTTTATCGTGAAAATAGCCACTGTAGGTACGATTTGGCGTGAGTGCGCGACATGATTGATTCTTGTACCGACCGACCCGCCCGTGTTTGTTTATTGTCATTCGTTCGTTCATATTGCAATAGGTTCATCTGCGTTCTCTCTAATCTAGTTCTAAGGCAGGTCCGACTTGGCTTAGGTTAGGTACGACGACGAGCGAAGCGAGGAGGAGTGTTAGGTTCAACTGCGACCCTAAAAAAAAAAAAAAAGTTTGAACATATTTCATAACGGTACGTAACCCATTAATCTAGTTCTAAGGCAGGTCCGACTTGGCTTAGGTTAGGTACGACGACGAGCGAAGCGAGGAGGAGTGTTAGGTAGTACTGCGACCCTAACCTAAAATGAGATTTAAGTATTTTGTTTTGTTCTCTCCTCAATAGTTCATATGTAATAATAGTGGCCTTAATATACTATTTGATGACAATTTTAGGTAAATTTTACGATCGATTCATGTAGGATGACTTACATTTTAAACATACTTAGTTATAAAATTAGAAGCTAGGTAATACAGTTACTATTTTGGTGTCATATAATAATACTTTAGAAGTTTGCTATTTGAATGCATGCCTCAAATTTAGATGCTAAAAAATAATCACCATGCTAAGTTACAATTACAGTGGCTTACAAAGAAGATAACTAGAGGCTGAGATATTATTATTCTGACGCGCGTTGGTTGTGGCTGACTTAGTAATTTAGAAGGTAACTTATATTTTCTGAGGCGAATAATGCTATTAAAAAGAAGCCTGTTTAAATAGTACCCATTTTTTAATAAATAGAATCATTTTAACATTTGGTAGCAAAAACATTAACCCGAATAGCTTAAAAAAATTAATTTGTTTTTTTTTTCTAAATGTGTAATTAATTTGTTTTTATATGAATATATAAGTTGAACATTTGTATTATTTCCTTGGATTTATTTGAGAAAAGCACTATACAAGCCTCAAGCAAATTTTGTAGTTATGTTCAGTTTTAGTAGCATTTTCTACCACTCATTGAATGAGGGTCTCATGATGACCAACTACTGGTGTCGGGGGTGTTTTTAATTTAGGATTTAAAAATAGGAGGTTGTCAATTTGATGGTATCTATATGTTTCATTTTAACGTGACTTGAACTGTATCAGAGCTGTTTACGCCTCACCACCAGTAGTCGGACTTTGTGTGGAAGTATAACCCGCTAATGGGATTATCTCTTCGCCACAGTTGTTATGGTGAGGAACTCCAATGAGATCATACTATTGGATTGGATTTTACGCTTAAAAACTTCCATTAAAGCCATTCATTCATTCATTGGTCCTCAAAGCCATGCAAAGTGTTTGCCTATATTTCGCAAGTTTACTGTAACACATTCGGAGTAACACGACTTGATGACTCATAGCGCGTTTCATCATTGATCATGATGATACTCCAATTATATATTTTTACATAATGTTATTGACATAATAATGCGTGTCTCTTTTATTTACCATTTTACTTATAGTTAAACCGGCAACTCGCAAACGAGAATGATCTTCTTGTGTGTTATTTAAAGTTAATTTTCGCTTGAATGTATTTGGTTCAATACTCAATAATAAAGTAATAAACATATTACTCGGTACGCGACCTTTTTAAAACGGAGATGTATTTATTTTTAGAAATATTGTGCAAATGTTATTTTAGAGTATTCCGTGACCTTTAAAATTTGTAATCGTCGGGTGTATGATGAAATATTATGCAAGTTTAAGCAAGATCAAGTCTTCATATTTTCGAAATTGGTGCCAGTTTTTTATCTAGACACGCGGCAGCGTGTCCAGCCAAGTTCACCGCAGGAACTGGCGAGCAGCAGCCGTGTGTTATATTACACGAACCGTTTGGAGCCACTTTTGACCCCCCAATAACTCCAAATCTATTTAACATAAAAAAATGAAATTTGGCTTATGGATTAAGATCCTTTAGAACAAGTAGAACCCCAAATTTCATTAATATAGGTTAAATAGTTATTGAGATATTAAAGTCCAAAAAACGGTATTTTTAGCACTGACTGACTGACTGACTGACTGACTGACTGACTAGTAATCAAAAACCTAACCCACTTCCAGGTGACCTAGAAAGGTGAAATTTGGCATCCAGCTTAGTGATTGTGTGTGTATACATATAAAAATCTAAAACAGTGATTTTTTTATGTTTTTTTATTATTATTATTATTGATGGTTGTTGCCTCAGAACTCTGTCATTTATAAACCAATTTGGAAAATTCTTTTTTTGTTTGAAAGATATACTAGAATAGCATATACACTCACACGCACACACTTACACATACATGCACAAAAAATCCAATACGTACTAACCGTTTTGGTAAATTCTTTGTTTGTTCAAAACTTTCAAAAGATGTACTAGATTAGCACACAGAGCTAATTAACAAATAATAATTAAGTAATTTACACATCATAATAATTTCTGTACAAAAAGTAATGATATCCCATCAAAAACATAAATGTAAAATGAGAGCCAAGTTCAATATCGCGTGCACTTCGCCGACAAAAGAATTGAGATCTGCAAGAGCGCCAAGTTCTTTGCCCTAAAATTTTTAGATACAAGGACATGCTACATACTCAATGCATTTATTTTACTTGGGGTGTAATTCAATATCAAGACGTGACTTGGCTAGTTTTAAAATATAAATTTATATTATAAATCAAAATCAATCAAATCATTAACCTATTTTCGTAAAGGTAAGTACGCAAGTTAGTTTACGTCTTGTTACTTATACTGTTAGCTTGATAATGAACTATGACTATGACTATGTTACTTTTATAAAATTTAGTTATTTTGTGAAAACTAGCCAAGTCAAATCTTGATATTGAATTACTCCCCAAGTAAAATAAATGCATTGAGTATGTAGCATGTCCTTGTATCTAAAAATTTTAGGGCAAAGAACTTGGCGCTCTTGCAGATCTCAATTCTTTTGTCGGCGAAGTGCACGCGATATTGAACTTGGCTCTCATTTTACATTTATGTTTTTGATGGGATTATTATTACCAAATTATAATAATGTAGTATAGAATAGACTCAGCTAGTGATGTCCTTTTATATATGATATGGCACATGACAGGTTACGGAAAAAAAGAACAATGTCCCGTACAGGCGCGTGAGTTTCCGGAATGCGATTTGCGTTTTATATCTTTCTCGCTCGTTCTTACGCGGTCCAGATATGAACCTCTCTGTTTTTGCCCAAACCAAAATTAGTGACTAAATGACTACGTAGTCATGATAAGATTTGATCCCAATAAAAACTAAATTCGATTGACATCCTTATAAATAAATTTTCGTTATTCCTTTTTGCATCTTCTAGTTGCATATACTATAAGCATGACTGCCGCCGCTTAATGAGCCACGACTACAGATAATTCATTAATTACAGTAGTATTGGTATTTGGCCAATATCCTTACGCTAGGCAACGGCAACATCCTCGGATTACCAAATCGTGCTAACTCTTGCGAAACGGATGAGTATCATTGGCTTGTTCTTTCTTTAATATCAATCCAGAACATGATAAATCTTAAATCTTAACATTTTCTGGGAGAGTTTATCAAGAGACATAAATTTACAGCAACCACCACGTTACATCTGTGGACAGCGATGTTAATTTTCACAAAATGGACCCTTCCTCTGTATCCGAACATTTCTCATATAAAGGCCTCTTGGGAAATGCCGGCAGACACAGTCTGACTTGTACAGTCGAGTTCATTTACATCTACACACTTACGAAAACAAAAATATCTGAACACGACCCTATTGTCAGGAGCATAAAATCGTGTTCAGATATTTATGTTCTCGTAAGTGTGTAGATGTAAATGAACTCGACTGTAAAGTGCCCTTGTGGCCTACTTACTGAATTAATAAATTATTTATTTTCTTTTTAAGATAAATCTTGCGTTTTTGGCTCAAACTTTTTTGTATGAACTTTGTCTGTGCCGCAGCATACAATTTTCAAAATACTGTGTCCCTGAATGTGCGTTACAACTTATGTGGGTGAATATCACAACAGCATTTTTTACGTGTCCAAGCTGAGAATCCCAGTGTAAAATGCATATTTTTTTCTAAAAATTTTATGGTTAACTAGCGGCCGCCCGCGACTTCGTCCGCGTAGATTTTTGATGATGACAAAGATATTAAAATAGGTAGGTAAGGAATTTTATTCCTAGTTAATTCACCCCCTTAGGGGCAGAATTTTTTTAAACGCTGAAATAACTTTTTTGTATTTGATTAAGTAAGCTTTCTACAAAGTTTCAAGTCTCTAGTTCAAAAAATAAAGTTTCTCCCATTTTCAAAAAATAAAGTTTCTCCCATATAAACATTGCACCCCTAGTGCTTTTTAATAAGTAATCTTTCTACAAAGTTTCAAGTCCCGCGCTCAAAAAAATACTTAATCTCCATACAAACTTTTAACCCCTTTTTACCATCTTAGGGGGTGAATTTTCAAAAACGCTGAAATACTTTTTTTTCCATATTATTTTAATACTTTTTTACAAAGTTTCAAGTCTCTAACTCCAAAAAAAAAGTTTACCCCATACAAACTTTGCACCCCTATTTAAACCTCTTAGGGGAGGTATTTCCAAAAATCCCTTCTTATCCCTAGCCCACGTTATAAAAGTAACCTACTGTGCAAAAATCAACTCTCTAACATTGGTAGTTTCGGCTGTGCGTTGATGAGTCAGTCAGGACTTCTTCTTTTATATATATAGACTAGCGGCCGCCCGCGACTTCGTCCGCGTAGATTTTTGATGATGACAAAGATTTACAATAGGTAAATGAATTTTATTCTTAGTTAAAATGGTCTAGACAATGCAATTGTTAAAGAATTTTTGAAGATTTTCCAATTAGATTACGGGAATTGTTTGCAGGATGCTTAATATTTATTCCGTCAGTTACCTGATGCTTTTAATCTTTGGCAAAAGTGACTCTGCGAGATATAGAGCGACGCATGGATTTGGAGTTAGAAAATGGGGATCTTACTTATATTAAGTGAGATTTAAAAAAAAAATTAAATATCGTAAGGCTGTTAAAACAATCTTAAACTCAGCACTGGAAATCAAGAGATGGAGGCAGTTTAATGAAGAGTATCTCTTTCAACAATAATATATAAATAATAAACTTTATTTCAAAACAATAATAAATAATGACCTGTTTTCATAAGAAGGCAGCACTGGTATTTGTACACCCCGGCCTGGCTATTAAACGAAAAGAGTGGTGTGGCGGAGTTCCCAAGGCTGGCCAAAATGTTTCTAAATGGTCTAGCAGGTACCCCAGTTATTAAAAAGGCTAGTGTTTAAAGAAAATGCTGAAATGTGACCATTAAAAACTAAATGCACATAAGCGAATTTAATGATGCGATTACTATTTTGGTCTACAGGCTAGTAATAGTATTGTTTGAAGAGTGATTCAATATATTCTGGTGCTACAGTTCTCTATATTTCTCAAGAAGCTAAATAAAGTAAGAATAGGTATGTAAAGTATAGATTATTCATGTGCTGATAGACTATAGACAACTCACTAAATATAGGAACACATAAAGTTTGAAACACAATTAATAAGAGACGGCACTACGAAAATATTGTTGACAGTCAACCAGAGAAAAGGGGGTGCAAGTTCGTTTTAAAAAAATAACGTAGTCACTGGGTAGAAGACAGGAAATAAAAAAATATAAACTGGTGGGTAAAAATATAAGGTTATCTTAGCGTAAAGCGTAATACTTCTTTATAAACAACATTAGCGGTGTTCCCCATACAAACTTTTCACCCCTTATTAACCCCCTTAGAGGTGAAATTTTCCAAAACGCTGAAATGACTTTTTTTGTATTTGTTTAAGTAAGCTATCTACAAAGTTTCAAGTCTCTAGTTCAAAAAATAAAGTTTCTCCCATATAAACATTGCACCCCTTTTTAACCCCCTTAGGGGTGAAATTTTCTAAAACGCTAAAAGTACTTTTTATGTTTTTGAATAAGTAATCATTCTACAAAGTTTCAAGTCTCTAACTCCAAAAAAAAAGTTTACCCCATACAAACTTTGCACCCCTATTTAACCCTCATAGGGGAGGTATTTCCAAAAATCCCTTCTAATCCCTAGCCCACGCTATAAAAGTAACCTACTGTGCAAAAATCAACTCTCTAACATTAGTAGTTTCGGCTGTGCGTTGATGAGTCAGTCAGGACTTCTTCTTTTATATATATAGATTATTGGAATAACAAAATAGTTGGCGTTTAGATTGCAGTAAACATATATATTTGACGGCGCGTAGGCAAATAATTATGATGCCGGTTATTAATTGTTTGATTTGATTATCCGATTTTCTGTGTAATTTAAACGGTTAATTTGATTTTACAATTGTAAATCGTAATAGTAACTAGTGTTGTTTACATCAATGAAATAGTTGAGGGTAACTTTAGATAATGCTTGACATTAATAAAAATGTTGAAGGTATATTGAAATAAGAGCGGGGCACCCCGAATAGGGTAGTAGGCAGGCGCCAATCGGTGACAGCTGGTCACTTGACGGACAGCTGGGCACGAGTGTGCATGAATACTAACCTATTGGCTCTCAATCAGTGTTTATCTTGTTAATCTTTCTTTATTTTGATTCCGAGTGTGTTTAAATAAAACCAGTGATTGTTATTTGTGATTTAAGTGATTTTATTTCTGTGTTTCTGGCATCTTGACTCCATAATGAGTGATACTGATGACGGACGTTCTGTCAAAAAAATAAAAAGTAAATTATTTAAGAACAAGGTGGCTTGTCCTCAACGTACTTCTTATGAAACAAGCGCTCAGCATGGCTATGTTTTAAGCTTGTATATAAATAAGGCATCAAGTTAACAATTTATAAAGTCATAGCCTCTTAATGTTGGTATAATTTCATTATTTTACCTATTTAAATACATACGACTCTGGATCAAAGTTTGTCCAGGCAAAATTGTAAGTTTCGGTGGCGAAATTTCAAGATGTCGTAGCTGGTTATTAAATGGCGCAGGAGTTGTCACGTTGGTTTACCCCACTTAGGTCAGTCGTGAACTAGCGCTTGCGCGAAGTGGAAGTGCGACTGAGACGGTGTGTTTCCCGCCATAACGTACGTAACCTCTTTGGTGGCATTTTGTTCAACAATTTGTTAGTTTTGGTGGCTCGAATTGTGCGCTTGTTCTTCGTGTCGTAAGTATACAGTGTTTTGGTATGTAGTTTAATTTATTCTATAATTACAATCTTAAAATAAATCATTAAATTGTAACAATTTTTTTCGTATATTTTCAGTTTAGGTGGCAATATATAATTTTTCATACAAATAGTAAGGAGTTTTCAGTTCTTGGTGGGCAAGATTAAGTTTTGGTGGCGTATATTTAAGATAAGGTGGGCAAATTTCAGTTTTGGTGGCAACCCAAACATTTGGGTGCTCATATTTCATTAATTATTGTTAAAATTCTTGGAAAAATATGAAAATATGTAATATTGTGAATAGATATTTAGTATTATAACTTAATTTCTTCTTAAAAACAAAAAAAAAATGTGCCACCGAAACTTAAAAAAATTGCAATGTTGATATTCACCCATGTACCATGAGTTCATAATGCCAATTTCTTGTGTGTGTGTGTCTGCGTTCATACAGTTACACAACGAAGGTACCTTCGCATCTGATCTCCTCCAAGTACCTTCTGTATTACAGTATGTATCTGCAGCTTAAAAATTTGTACTTTCGGATCGAGTGTTTCAACGCCAAATGCTGTAAACTAGTATATTCATCAATTTCCTTTATCTAGGATTCCGTAACCAACATGGCCTGAAACGGAACCTTTATAGTTTTATCGTGTCTGTCAATCTATCCATGTGTCTTTAATATATCATTTGCCAGTAGTTCTGTCCTTACCAGTTGCACAACTAGGGCCTCAGTAGCCGAAGGAGCATCTACCGCAGGTAAGCGATCCGAAGCGAAATAGATAAATATATGCTCGTGCTCGTGCTGGTGTTTACAAGCTGGACTGCGAGTGTGGTCTGTCATACATTGGCCAAACGAAACGTAGTATAGCTACACGGGTTAAGGAGCATGTAGCCGATGTCAAGCACCGTCGTTGCAACAGGTCTGCAGTCTGCGAGCATGTCATGGACAAACCAAACCATTCAATTAAGTTTGATAACACTTCAATCCTTGCCAGAGTCGCCAGAGAGAAACGATATTTTCCCAGAATGTTGCGCGAGGCTATTGAAATCAAAAAATATCCCAATTTCAATAAAGAAGATGGTTTGTCATTACCACCGGCTTGGGATCCTGTTGTACATCTTATCAAGGATCAAGCAAGACACAAGACTGGAAACCTTGGGCCTCGAACGGTGTAAAACAAATTAGTGTTAAAAGTAGTATATGTAGAGTTTTTGATTAAAAGTATTTTATAGTAATAAATAAGGCAATATGGGAGTTTTCTTTGGCGGTTCTTTCTCCTCAGTAAGCCTTTAGTGAACCGCTGGTAGATATTTTAAATAAATAATAAATGCCCTTCTGGCACATGTGTAACTGTCTTTACACATTAGGCCCATCTGGCATGTATGAACACCTTTATTTTAAATTAATATTTACAAAATGGGTAGTTTGCACAAATGTAACTTTGACAGAGAAAAATTGTGTTTTTCTCAGTCAACCTTTGACAACGGTATCTGTAAAGGTACTGAAACGTCAGGGAGGCTCAAATAATTAATATACGCGATATAATCCGTTGAAATTGTTTTATTTAAATAGTATCCGTAGCTTAAAAAAATGTTCAGCTCGGGCATATCTTACGCCTTACGGGTCGAGTGTATCAACGCCAAATGCTGTAAACTAGTATATATTTATCTATTTAACTTTGTATATCGTCGTGTAGTACCTGTAGTACTCATAACACAAGCCTTCTTGAGCTTAATTTGGGACTAGATCGATTGGTGTGAGGTTGTCTGATATTTATTTATTTATTTCCTTAACCAACATGGCCTGAAACGGAACCCTTATAGTTTTGTCATGTCCATCAGTCTATCCGTATGTCTATACTATATCATTTGCCAGCGGTTCTGACCTTACCTGTTGCACAACCAGGGCCCCAGTAGCAGAAGGAGCTTCTACCGCAGGTAAGTGATCCAGCAAATAGCTGCGGTCGACAGCTGTATTCCATCTTTTTTTTGTGTAGTCTACCACAGACTGCGTTTAGTTTAGAACTTGACAGGCTTTACTGCCAGATTGTAACGATATTTTAAAATTTGATAAAATTATTGCCAAATACACTAGAATAATAAAATTGTAAAACATAAATATAATGCAGTTACATGTACCATATTAATTTAATACACAATAAAATTTGCTGGTAGGCAAGTTTTGTTGATACAACAGAAAACCTTGGCTGACTTGAAACCTTCTTAGTTTGAAGTAGGTAATGTAGGTACGAGTGCATAGTACGCGCTCATTTTTAAAACTTAAACCAGAACTCCCTCGGACGTTATAGGTAACAATTTATAACTCCCACGGGAACTATATTAGGTCTTTGTCCTTCAGTACACCAGCATGTAATACCATTTTTTACGAGCAAATGTGATGAAAAAAATATAGTTACTCTTTCCTACGTCATCAATGAACACAAAAATAAGGAAATAATGACATCGGTGAAAAACACAAACACAGGTGTAGGGGCGGCTCGAGAAAGGTCATTGGAAGTAAACAAAGCGCAATCGTCACTTTCCCGTACTGGTTCTGAGAAGAACTAGGGCTAGGCCGATTGTGAATATTATTTACGACCATTTGACCTGTATGTACCTGTACCTGAAAAGGAAATAAAAACTGGTCAAGAGCATGTCGGGCCACGCTTAGTGTAGGGTTCCGTAGTTGCCCATCCTTCACAGTAGACGGGCTAAAAACAGTAGTTATAAGCCCGGGATTTAAATTACGAAAATGTTTCAGAGTCTATAAAAAAGGTCGTAAACGCCAAAGTAACTGTAATGACTTATTACCTTCTGGAAGTAATCGGCTCCAAATTGAGCGGAATTTTTTGATGCAGTATGGCACTTAACTAATATGATAACGTTCGAAGTATTAAGGACACCGCGTGACAGTTAAGTCATTTTAAAGAAAATTATGAAATTTTGCGATAACCCAAAAATACCTCAACCGATTTCATTGAATATAGTTTTCATTGAAAGTACTTATAAGACCTCGTTTTCATGAATTTTTACATATTTTTTTGTCCCGTGGTTGAAAAGTTAGAGGACGCTATTCTTTTTGCGGAGCAAATATTTAAAAAACTGCTGACTTTACCAAAAAATAATGTTTGGGGACCCCTATTATTTTTAAAAGACCTATTCACCACCACTTTATGTATTTGAGAAGTACCCGAAAAATGTTTTATTTTTATTTTACCATTTTGTCAGCGTGACACATACTCATACCAAATTTCAGATTTCTAGTAACTTATGATCACGGGGCTAAGCCGCGGACGGACGGACAGACGGACGTGGCGAAACTATAAGGGTTCCTAGTTGACTACGGAACCCTAAAAATGCAAAAAGCATACTTTTTAATTTTACTTATATACCTACAGGTTTTTACGGAACCCTCGGTGCGCGATCCGAGTCGCACTTGATCGGTTTTTCTATTTGATTTGTCGCCACGACCGGACTCGTTCACGGACCATAGGACCATTTTGAAAATTGCAAGTTGCGGCACAGATAACTCATTGAATTAAGTTATATCTAGCAAAAAAAAAAGAAAAAATTGATGAAAAATTGCATACTTTTATGAATTGAATGTCGGCTGATGGAGTGGAAGAGAGATAGATGCGTCACAAGCCGAGCGCTTAGGCCGATCGTGCCTCTGTATCGCTTGTTACGCGCTATCGCTTGCACGCTCGGCTCAGGCAGGACATGACAAAGAGTCATGCTTTTTCGTACGTGCAGCCGGCGTTCATCGATTTATAAAACGTCATCACGCCAAAATGGCACAAAATTTATTCATACATTTCTCATGAGAAATGTTCGGCTGGAAACGGAGTGGAAGTTTTGCGGGGAGAGAAGTCGCCGTTCTCATACGTGGTGCCGTATCACGAGCGCCCTAATTAACGCCCCTAGACGTAATGTTTAGTGGAAAGGTAAATACAAGGTTATGACATCTGGCTGCGACTCCGCTTGTCACGTGACCCGTCTTTTTCGCGCACTATTGAAAAAAAACGAGACACTATTTGACGCGTGTCACAGTTGTGCTAAAAGTGCTATGGCCAATTCTACTCTAAGCAACCCTTACCGGTTGATAAATCCAAGTTGGCAGATGTCTACATTGCCTTATGCAGGGTGTCCAATAATCCAGTCCTGTTCGTCGGTTGGATATTTTTTTTACGACGTATGTAAATTCAGGAACCATTTCTGGGAATGGGGTTCCTATACTCCAATCAACAATACGATTGTGTCAAAAAGACATCGATAAAAATTGTTGAAATAAGAACAACCTCTTAACTTAAGACTATCTTAAGCCTAGTCAAAGAGTCCTCAAAGTTGTCCCTGGCGCAAAGGTACCCATCACACTAGCCGCGTTACTGCGTTGAATAGCGATGAACCTTTGCACCAAAAACGGTAAAAAGATACCTCTTCAAATTTATTTTCTCTCGGTACATGTCTAATATCAGTGACACAAAAAGAGACTCCTCAGTTAGAGGCCTCATGTCACGATCACGATTCACAGCGTAACATAGTAATATGGTAGGCCGTCATTATATAACTATACAGACATGACACCGTTGCCACATGATACAGCGGTCGACCGCAGCTATTTGCTGGATCGCTTACCTGCGGTAGGAGCTCCTTCGGCTACTGGGGCTCTGGTTGTGCAACTGGTAAGGACAGAACCGCTGGCAAATGATATAGTATAGATTGATGGACATAATGAAACTATAAGGGTTCCATTTCAAGTCATGAAGGTTACCGAATTAAAGATAAAGGTAATTAACAAAAATACTAGTTTCAGCAGGAAGCGGTGGTAGCCTAGTGGTTAGGGGAAGCGGTGGTAGAGCCTAGTGGTTAGGGCATGGAAGCGGTGGTAGCCTAGTGGTTACGGCATGCGAGAAGTGGTGGTAGCCCAGTGGTTAGGGCATGCGACTTTCAATCCGGAGGTCGCGGGTTCGAACCCGGCCCGTACCAATGAGTTTTTCGGAATTTATGTACGGAATGTCATTTGATATTTACCACTCACTTTTCGGTGAAGGAAAACATCGTGAGGAAGTGGCCATTCTTGGTCACTTGGTTCACCTAAACCGCCCAATAAGGCTAGTTTCCCATCTGGGTTGGAAGGTCAGATGGCAGTCGCTTGCGTAAAAACTAGTGCCTACGCCACATCTTGGGATTTAGGCAGCAGACCCCGATTGAGAATTCATTCTCAAAAAATGGGACGAAGGCTAGGAGGAGGATGACTAGTTTACAGCATTTGGCGTTGAAACACTCTACCCGAAAGGACAAGATATACTCGGGAATGCTTGGAAAAGTTAACCACAATAACCATAAAGGCAGTTGGCATGAAATTGATGAACGAGTATGAGTATGAATTGTATTGTAATGAGTTAACATCGGCTCCATAGCTCTCTGTTAGTCCTACCGTGCTACGAAAAGACCGAAGCCTAATTATTAATGATTTCAAAAATGGTTGCGAAACTTACAGCTCACAGCAACTAGGTTAGAGGTATGTCAGTTATTGTAGTTATTTTAAGAAAGGAAGAGATCTTCGATCCTAATTCGATGTCACAGAAAAACCGCGTAATAACCTAACTTGGAAATAATCCCTGTTTATATGCTGACACTTGCCGTGCTACAGTAAAAAGCCTTATCTTACAATGAAATCCATACAAAGATACGACCTTTTAACGTAGGACGGGAGACTAGTGCGCGTTAAATAGGAGTAAACTGCGAAGAAGCCTCCCATGTTGCGTAGGTAATGTTATTTATTTACAAGCCACTATGATAATTTTATTGTAAATGACAGAAACATGGGGTAACAATGTTTGATAATGACATACGGTTAGTGTACCAGGAAATGAACAGTGCTAGTGAATGAGCAGACACATTTTTTTTTGTAAAATGAAGAATTAGAAATATTTGTATGAAATGTAGAATTTATTCTTAGCCAGTTAACATTATTTGCTAAGTCATGAAAAAAAAAATCTCAACTCAGGTGCTATAATTACAAAATAGCGACGAAGCAATAGTTACAAAATGAACCCCGTACAAGATGACTTGTCCATTCACTGAAGACGCATCTTAGGCTCTTAAAACCAATGAATTAACAAACATAGATTATCTCTTATGTCTGTTTTTTTTTCTATATAAGGCTTTCACATTATATTTTGACCTCAAATCAAATCGAAAAATTGTGTTGAGGGTATTTTAGTACAGATAAAAAAAGATTGTTCATTCACTGGTTTCATTTGTTTATTCACTAGAAAATGTGGTAATTCACCGGCGATAGGGTATTTTTTATTAAAAACTTATTTACTTTCACCTGTCCCGTTGTAATGGAATTTTGCAAGTTAAATTTGACCCAGTTTCCGGTTTCCGGTAGAGCTGAAATTTTGCACGAATATGCAAATTGCGTGACAATGCAATATTATGATGACTGATCTGATGATGGAGCTGGAAGGTGGCCATAGGAACTCTGTAATAAATAAACCAATTATATCGATCGTTTAGGCTCTTTAGAATCGTCTCTGTGAGCAATTGATGGATGTTCAAAGAAATGTACAGTCGGCTATAAAAGCTTGTCACAAAAATAAAATATTTGACAGAAACTTATTTCATAAAAAGCCTTCAGCTCCTCCCTTCTTCACCTTAAACGGGATATTTTTGGGTAAACGGATATATCTGGGTAAACGGATAATGGAAATAACGACACTATTTCGTTGCATGTTAGATAAATAATAACATTCCTACCGACATCCATAATGACTGTGATGTCAAACCATTCTTATGTAAGCTATTCTGAGTTCATTATAGAGCTGTTATGATATGTGTGCAAATGAATTATCAAACCAACAATCACATTTATATCTATAAGTAACTTTGTAGCTTGGCATAAACATAACGAAGTATAAAGTATAAACATGTTTACGAACAGCTGAGAGGGCGTGGTCCATCGTTCATTCACGCCGATAACGACTCTGCAAATACTACGGCTACTATAGTACTATGCTGATAACGCGTTTAGCAGTACGTGGTACGTAGGCATACTTGGGTCATTATTTTTGCGATAGTGTGAAGCCATAAAAAACGCCAATCAGTTTTTTTGCGTGGATCCACATTTATCACTGGTGTGCGATTAAACTCAAACTGTTTATTGCACACATATTACAACATAGTACAATACTACAATTAGGTATGATATGTATTATCAGGGCTCTCGCCACTTTGGCGATATGCGCTATTAAATAACTTCATTTCGGAAAAAATGCTCCAATAAATTAAAAAAATAAATATTAAGGGACAACTTAATACACAAATCGATCTAGTCCCAAACTAAGCAAAGCTTTTACCATGGGTATCTAGACGACATAGATACATATGTGGATATCATTCATGACCCAGGTACAAATATTTTACGTTTAATTCAAAGGTTTCATTTAAATTTGAAATTAACACCTGTCTTTAACTTAAATGTTCAAAAAATGCTAGGGTTGATATTTGCAGATTTTTACACTAATGTTTAACAAACTGTATCTCAAAAATGAATAGAAATATAGTTCATTGGTGAAAAATGAATTAGGTACTCAGTCAACAATTCCCTGTTTGCTTAAAAGTCCTTCGATCTGTTCCACCCCGTATATGATATGAATAGAGGCATTTCGCTGTGGAAAACCATACTTCGTCCAACTTCGCCTCGGCCAACTTATGATTGAGGTTATGGAAGTGAATCAAAACATGTCGAATAGAATGACAGACTATATGTTTATAAAGAAGCGAAAAATAAAATAAAATGATGCTTACAGTATAGTGTCACCTGAGTGATCTCCAATCGACCTATTATAATTGTAAAGCTGGATTTAAAAGTAAAAAAAAAAAACATCAAAATAAAATATTTTAATATCAGTGACAACCCTACTAATTCAAAGGTATCATTTAAATTTGAAATTAACACCTGTCTTTAACTTAAATGTTCAAAAAATGCTAGGGTTGATATTTGCAGATTTTTACACTAATGTTTAACAAACTGTATCTCAAAAATGAATAGAAATATAGTTCATTGGTGAAAAATGAATTAGGTACTCAGTCAACAATTACCTGTTTGCTTAAAAGTCCTTCGATCTGTTCCACCCCGTATATGATATGAATAGAGGCATTTCGCTGTGGAAAACCATACTTCGTCCAACTTCGCCTCGGCCAACTTATGATTGAGGTTATGGAAGTGAATCAAAACATGTCGAATAGAATGACAGAATATATGTTTATAAAGAAGCGAAAAATAAAATAAAATGATGCTTTGAGCGGGATTTGTCCCCACGGCTTTCCGGGCCAGACGGGTGCATTACCAATTATGCTATCAAAGCCACTAGCCAGCATCGAATATTTCAACCACTTTCACATGTCTTAGGATATTTTTTTCAATCTTTCGCTTTTACATATATAAACATTTAGTTTACGCTAGCACACTCTACTGTTTCAATAAAATAACTCCCATTGCGAGTCGGACTCGCGCACCGAGGGTTCCGAACAAATACTTATCCCGTCTTAACTGGCTGGGTTAAATTTGCACCTGGTAGGTATGGCGCTGGATACAAATACGGTGCAAAGTTAACGCAACCGATCACGTTTGTTATTGGAGCCCCCTCAAATACTTATTTTAATCTGTTTTTTAGTATTTGTTGTTATAGCCGCTACAGAAATACATCATCTGTGAATATTTCAACTGTCTAGCTATCATGGTTCATGAGATACAGCCTGGTGACAGACAGGCAGCGGAGGCTTAGTATAGTACTAATTATCTAAGCTAAGCTAATCCACTTACCTGCATTCACAATAGCATTGTGTCTAATACAATCCTATCTGCTTTTGTTCTCCTAAGCGCCAACCTGGCGCCAACCAGTTACTTACAAAAAAAGGTTAGAACTACATTGCGTGGATATTGAATTTTCAACCTTATTCCTCGTTGAATAGGTTTAAAATGTTTGTTGACGAGAGATCATAGTCCTTTTTCAAGAGAATACGTTCTTGTGGAGGGTCGGACGGTTGTAAAATTCCAAAAAGTTATGATCACCTAATGGTGATCATAACTTTTTGTAATTTTACAACCGTAGAATAATTTCTGTTAATTTTGTAGTCTAATGTCCAAGGAAATAGAGTCGATAATCTATATTAACCTTCCAAGGTGGTTACAATCTGCTTTTACTACGAGCTCGTTATCTTAATTTGTGGTTTACCAGTTGTGGTTTGTTCAATGGTATTCAGTTCTTAAGTGGATTAGCTTAGCTTAGATAATTAGTACTATAATAGCGTCCCGTTTTTACCCTGTGAGACCCTGAAAACTGATTTGTCCGATATTTATTTATTATTCAAGTCCGTCTTTTTTAAACTACAATCTGTAGTCGCACCCGCTCACGGGACAATAGTGTCCCGGACCTTTGGGAGGCGTGCACGGAGCCGAAGCCAACGCGTAGAGGCCCTTTCGACAATTAAATGGAATGTAAGGTGTATATCTAGCGGATGCTGTCTGTAGTTATTATTATAAAATGGGTCGTTCCCAAAGGGCTGTCAAGCCATGTCGTAATGTTTGTTTGTTGCTATTATTTCCTATCTGTGGACTAAATCACGTGTTCTTGACACGGTGGGACACTCGCATTAAGGTAAGTTGTTTAGCTGCTTTTTTCCTGTGCACAGTATAAAAAAATACAGCTAAAACTTACCACTTTTCCTTTCTTTCGAATCTTAAGAAATACCTGAGAAGTAACTATATATTGTATTTAATTGGTTGTTTGTGTAAAATGCGACGCTCTCGGTCGTGAGGCTCAGTTACTAATGACTCGTGCGACGCACTACGATCGCGTGTCAAATTATTTTTAAGTATATTAAATTACTTACTCGCATTACTTTTCGTCAAAAAAAAATTTGTTATATCAAGCTTTATTTAATTGCAGGCTGTAGGTAGGTATAACCTCATAAACATACCTGGGATAACTCGGGGCACCTATACGAAAGTGGCGTAGCAAAATATTTTATCGACAAAAAAATACATCGATGTTACTGTCAACATCTAAATGTCATCGTCATAAATAAATATTAATTATTTCTCCACATTTTCAAATGAACATATTAAAACGTGTCTAATATACGTAAATTGTCATTTTGATTGAAATTACATCCTCATACTTTTTTAATGACCTTAATTTAAGAGGCTCGATATCAGATATGACATCAAACCTCTTTATAGTAATCGAGAATGTTCAATGAGCATATATATTCATTTAATTATATCGACATCTTTTTTATTGATATCCTATCCCTAGAACGTGCCCCGAGTTAGCAAAGGTATGCTCATAAGTTTCTTTTTAGACTAGACGCCTTGCGGATTTTTTAAGTGGTACTAATATTGCTCGCAACAACAAACTTTAAGTAACTGACGTTGAGGTCAGTGAATGTCACTGAAGTAAACAAATAGGAAACAGGACTAAATATTCCGCTAAGTATTTGCGCATAATAAAGGCAAAATGAGTCAAGTTTTTTTCAATACGATTCAATATTATTTCAGAAGAACGAAGGATTGGACTGCATAGCGTTAAACAATGTTGTGAATTTGTTTCCTGACATACCGCTACTGTCTTTTTATAATGCATAATAAATATGACGTACTATGTACATTATAGCCATATGAAGGCTGTTTATAGCGCTTCTATCCCAAGGCTGAACTGCTGTCCGGGAAAACGCCGGAACATCAGTACACCATTCGGTTAAAATTTGCTAAGGTGTCAAAACCTTTCAAATAAACAATGCAAAGATGGACACACAAAGCAGAAGGAAAAATTCGTCAGATTTACCTGGAGCTAGGGTAGCGAAGTGGTTATCGCGCTGGACCGGTAATCACGAGGTACCGGGTTCGATTCCCGGTCTCTTCCACCAGGTAGCTCCTTTTTTAAATTTTTCTTTAAGCTTTAATATTAATGGTTTAAATAAAATTCTTCCGTTGTTAAGGTCGCTTAACTTGTCAGTTTTAATCCTAGCTGGTTTCTGGGACAACAATATTTGGACCTGTTACAAATCATCATTATCAGTCGAAAGACGTCCACTATTTGAGAAAGGCCTTCCCGAAGGAACTAACGGTCATGCTGTGCCTTCATTCAACGGCTTCCCATGGTCCTGACTAGATCACCGGTTCATCTTGTTGGGGCAAGAAGCAACAGCCATGTTATTGACACCGATAGGGAAATCCACTTTCTTGTGAATAAAAATAAATAAATATCAGACAACCTCACACAAATCGATCTAGTCCCAAATTAAGCTCAAGAAGGCTTGTGTTATGGGTACTAGACGACGATATACATACTTATATGGATAAATATATACTTAAATAAATAGAACAACCATGACCAAGCACAAATATTCGAGTTCATCACACAAATATTTGCCCTGGCCGGGATTCGAACCCGGGACCGCCAGCTCAGTAGGCAAGTGCTTATAAACTGCACCAAACGTGTCGTCAATAAATGCATTACTAATCGAGCGCCGCCGCCCAACCGCCTCAGTTTAAGCATGACCTAAAATGCTAACAGATGTCACTATTGCCGACTGTTCTCTCCTAGACGTCCCATTTCTCATTGAAATGATGTGACTAGATTTTATAAGTATAGGTATTTTTATTGCGATTCTGGATTTCGATTCTTTTCAAAATGGCGGAGGGTATAAAAGCAAAAAAAAACATACTCGCGATGTCAACACCTCACAAAGACACTAGTACACAGATTATAAATGCGGAAGCGGTACCTACATGTTGATACTATACCTATGTACTTTTTATAGATGGATCGAATCGTATGACATCACCGTGGCACATGGCAACAATATGCATTGTTCTGATGTTTATATAACTAGTAGAACATCGAAAGTGTACTCTCTCTGTTCGCTGGAATACGACACAGAACATAACAGTGCAGACATTTTGAAAGAAAAAAACTTAATAATCTTTGTTGGCTTTTCTTTGACAAATGTATTTATAAGTCATTTTATTTAAATAACTTGTTATTGTAACGAGGAAACGTTTTAGCCCGAACACGTTTTTAACTTTAAGATGCATTGTCGACGTCGCTCTGATTCATTTAAAACAAGTTCAAGTAGTTATTGTTCGTTTTTTTATACATTAAAATATTATTATTCCTTTAAAAAGAGTGAGAAGGCAAGTGGTATTTAATGCGGTTGAAATTGTAAATTTAGTTTTATTCAGCCGTGAATGGATAGTAAAATAAATATCCATAATCTGCCTTATATACTTCTAACCAGATGAAAGTTACACGGTCTGAAGCGTATAAAATGCTCTGCAAAATACGTATTCAAATAATGTATGAACTCATTATATATTATCAATACCATGTGAGTAAGTCCGGTGATGCCGTCGCGTGACAAACTAATTTGGACAAGTTCCGTTAGCCCACCAGCTTTATTTTGAATGTACTTTATGTCATTATGATATAAAGAGAAAAAAATAAGAAAAGGGCATACTGGGGACTATGCAGCAGGCGGGCCTTTTACATGTAGATGAGGTATTATTTTTATGACCCTTTTTTATTTTATTATAGGTTATATAGAGTAAGGTTTTATAATATTGTTACTATAATAAAAAAATATCAAATATATCTTTTTTATTATTATGTTTGAATACCCTTCCCCTTCCAACATTTTTGCATTGAATGTTCAAGGGTGAGTGCTCAGCGGTTTTTATTCGACTGCCCCCGTTGTTTTATTCTGCGGTACTCTACCCTATTGTATTTCACGGCCGTGAGCCACATTATTAGACATAATTATCTGATTAGTCCGGTTATTGCCTTCTGCTATTTGAACTTACACCAAGGCCGCTACTGAATGAAGTACGTATATTATTTACCTTAAGAGTCTTATGACATACCTATACGCATTCCTCAGCAACTGGCCGTAGACAGCGTCAGACAAGAACCTGTGGAAATCAAAGGGCCTTTGCTCGGCGGTCCTAAAGGCTAGATAAAAAAAAAGTGGAGCATTCATAGATACTTTCAATATTCAACTATACCCATATATTTACAATATTTAAAATTTGTGAAAATGTTTTTATCCATTCCATACTAATATTATAAATGCGAAAGTGTGTCCGTCTGTCTGTTACCTCTTCACGCTTAAACCGCTGAACTGACTTAGATGAAATTTGGTATGGAGATAGTTTGAGACCCGGGAAAGGACATAGGATACTTTTCATCCCGAATAAATTTAGTGTTCCCGTGGGATGAGCGGGTAGCACCGCGGGGCATAGCTAGTTTGATTATATATTGACTAGTATTTTAAATATAAAAAAGTAAAAGCAGCGTTATCTAAGAATAGGCAACATGTCGTCACTGTGGAAAATTTGACACAACACACAAACATAAACAGTGGAACAATTTCCATGCTAAATCCACCTTAGTAATAGTGCGACTGTAAGATTATCTGCGCTGTGACTAATTACTGGTCGTCCTCGTTTCTAAAATAATTACGATCTACTTTGTATGATTTCATATCACTATTAATCAATTGTAGTCACCACCACCGGAAGAGCGAGTCCTCCTGACACAGGTGTTTACATACTAAGAGGGCTCAAAAATTTGTAAGAAAGAAAAAGTTGTTTTCCCAATTAAAAATTTAAGTAGTATAAGACGGTATTACTTGCAAAACATAGTTCTAGGTCAACGGAAAATACCTTATAAACTTTAATTTTTGGTCAAAATATCCGTTTTTGGCGGCATACATGACCGTATCTTTTTTTCACGTTAACTTGTACTGACTGTAGACCTGAGTTTGGTTTTAATTTCAATTCAATACTTCAACGGGTCGCAGCACCTCCAGCATAACTGTCATATCGACGCGATTTAATTACCCGTCTCTTTCTGTGCAGTAATGAGAGATAGTGACGGGTAGCGCTATGTCGCGCGACAAGTCGTGAAGCATTTTGCTAGATGGGCAGAGATAATGTCTCGACAGACAGATGGACGGACGGAAAATAAAGTAATTTTGTTCTTTTTCAGGTATACAACCCTCTCTCTCTCTCTCTCCTGAGCAATTATTATTCCCATCTGGTTGTGGGGTCTGCTTTCTTCGTCTTCTTCTTCCACTTCTCCCTATCCAACGCATCATCTGCCGATACGTCGCAAGAACTGAGGTCCAGCTTTATGAGATCTGTCCATCGCCTCTTCGGTCTACCTCTGGTTCTGGACCCTGGGATGGACAAATTTAAAGCCTTTTGGCCGATGTAGTCTGCAGGCCTTCTTTGCACATGGCCATACCAACGGAGCCTACTTTCCTGTAGCTTGTCGGCGATGTCACGGATACCAAGACTGCCGCGCACGTACTCGTTACGGATTTTATCGAGCCTGGTAACTCCGCACATCCACTGCAACATCTTCATCTCGGCTACCTGTATGGTATGCACATGTCGCTGGGTCAGCGTCCACGTCTCACTTCCGTACACCAGTACTGGCCTGATTATGGTCTTATAGACAAGGCCCTTTAGTTTGACAGGCATTTTTGGGTCACAGGTTACTCCAGTTACTTCCCGCCATTTTAGCCAGGCAGCTGCAATTCGGTGCTGAATATTGGCTTCTACTCTACTCCACCGTTGGAGTGTAACATCGAACCCAGGTATTTATATTCGTCACACTTCTTGACTTCCTGACCGTCAATTTGAAGCGGATCTTCACCTGAGTCCGTTTTGTTACACACCATGAACTGAGTTTTGGCCACACTCAACACAAGCCCTCCTGCTTGTAACTGTTGTTTCCACTCCCTTAAAGCCTGTTCTAACTCATATCTGGTGTCGGTGCAGATAGCCACGTCGTCTGCGTAGATAAAAGTCCACGGTGCAAGGCTTTGAGCGTTCTCAGTAAGGGCGTCCATCACCAAGCAAAAAAGATAAGGGCTGAGCACAGAACCTTGATGCACCCCTTCGGTAACTGCTATAGGGTCTGTTTGTCCTACTGTTGTACGAATGTATGATTTCGCGTCCTTGTACATGTCGGCTACAATTTCGATATACCTTTCTGGGATATTTTTCTTGCGAAGACTCCACCAGATAGTTGGACGAGGCACCCGATCAAAGGCCTTTTCCATGTCAAGGAACGCGACGTACAGGGGTTTTTTCTTTGCTCCATATTCCTGTGCAACCGTGTTTATGGCAAACATCGGATCAATCGTGGATAAGCCAGGTACAAAGCCGTACTGGGTGGTGGACAGAGCACATTCCGATCTCAACCGTGCGTCGATGACTCTTTCGTACAGCTTCATAGTGTGGCACATCAGCTTTATTCCACGATAGTTATTGCAGTCGTATTTACTGCCCTTACCTTTGTAAAGAGGTACTATGGTACTAAGCCTCCATGCGTCTGGTATCTGCGCCTGATCCATGATTTTCACAAAAAGATGTGTGAGGAGACAGGTATACAACCCTAAAAATACATATTTTAGTAATTAAAAAAAAATACATCGAGGTCTACAACTCACAGACTCGACAGTTAATGGTGGCATTTAACGATATATAATTTTATAACCTACAATTTAAGAATAGGAACGTTTCCATTAAACTTCTTAGAATCTGTATTGAAGTGGTAAACAAGGAAAAAAGTGGTTTTTATGATGTAATCTGTGTATTACAATCGGTCTGTTATTAGATTGGCGAGACGATCTGTGAAAACCCCGTCTATGAGTGTACTATCTTTAGTTGTTGACCTTTCTGCGATACACTTTAAATATGAGATATCAAAAGTGCAAAATAAAACAACAGTGGTACCTATAACAATTGTAAAACGCACATCCTTGGGTATGGCTAATGCGCATAAGCATTTTGAACACATATGACGCAGAGGGCGCTCCAGTAGCGTAGTATTATGGTATCAAAGATTTGGTGAGATTGACGCAACGATGTGATAGCTCAGTTGGGAAAGCACTACGCGGGAAGGTTGCAGGTTTGAGTGCTTCCATTGCAGTGGATCACATTGCATTTTTCATTCATATCATAATTTACCTTGTCAATATTTAATAAAAAATGTGGTATTTCCACATTAAAACAGAATCGATAAAGAGATTCATTAAAAAAAAAGCGGTATTTCATAAATACTTCCTGACAACGCTTTAAATTTCAAAGTAGCAAACACATTCAATGCCAGGGGGCGTGGTATAGCTATCTTGTATGACGGTAAACGCATATGTAGGTACCTATATGCGTCGGTTGCAGTGAATGCGTTAAATCGAAAACATTTTCGTTGGGCACTTTATCAAAGGACCCAAAAATGTTAGTTTCTGTATCTCAATCTTCAAAAATGGAACCCTTACAGGACCACTTTGTTTTTTTTTTTTTTTTCATATATTTATCATAACAAACTTAGGTGGTGTGTGTGCATTTATATTCCGCCAAACTGAGGACACTTTGTTGGCGGATAAAGCGCTCTCCTCAGTTATGAGGACACCTTTTAAAGAAGTACAATGTAAAGCTATTTTATAAATTTATGGAACATGAAACCTCATTTTTAATGTGGGTACACACTCCAATAGGCATGCTGACTAATTTTTTTTGAGGATGTCAATCGATTCTATTTTTTATTGTGATCAAATGTCTATATGGGACTGACTACATTTAAACTGCTCTAAAAGTCAGAAATGACCGTCAAAGTTCCTACGTAGCGCTAAAAACGCTCCATACAAAACGCGTCAGGCTAGTGACGTCACAGGCCGGTATACAGACCAATAATTGTATGGAAAAATTAAGAAATTTGACATTTTCACCGTGAAAAAGTGCGTTTAAGTTCATAGTTGTCATACAATTCTTGTTTCGTAAAATTATGAGGATTCTAAAAATATTTTCAAAATTTATTTTGGATTAAAAAAAAATATCATAAAATTTGCGTACCTTTGCAGTCACATATTTCCAAAAAAAATATATGTTTCTGGATTTTTTTTCTTTGTTTCGTGAAATATTTAGCTAATTTTATTCATATAACTACAGTACGCTGTAGAATTCAACATCAGTCAAATAGCCTATTTTCATATTAAACCATTGATACAAAATCAAAGCTGAAAAAAAATTGTAACCTGGTGGAAGACCGGGATTCGAACCCGGTACCTCTAGATTGCCAGTCCAGCGCGTTAGCCTTTCCACTTATGCTTGTGCGTCGATCCATGCATTGTTTATTTGAAAGGCTTAGCACCTTAGCGACCTCTATATGTGAATTCGTTAATATTCTTTGAGCTTAGATCTTTGTATCAATGGTTTGAGCTATAACTTGTCTTTAAGAACAAACTTACGTTACGACCAATTGAGTTTTTTTTTAACCAGGCTATTTAAAGATACGCCATTTTTTCTAAAGTTGTAGTTACACCCCACTTTCCATTCCGTTACCGCGGTAACAAACAAAACATTGAGACACTTTTTTCTTCGAAATAGATCGAAAGTGCTTGTGATTCTGAGTAGAAAATACCCAAAATATCGAAAATTAAAAATAGTGGGGTGTACAACTTAAGAAATGGCCCAGATATTATCAAACAAAGGATAATAAATGAAATATTACCACATTTTACATTTAAAAAAAAGTGTGTGTGTCAGCTCCGACTAGACATGTGCGCCGGTCGCAGAATGATCGGCGGCGGCGTCTGTCAAAAAATCGGCGGCGGCGGCGTGAAATCGGCGTGAAATCGGCGTCAGGGTTAGGTGAATGAAAAAACATATTGATGGGTATGTTTTATTGGATTTGAGAGAAAATCAGTTAAATACGTGGTATAAAAACATTTTAAAAATCAAATCAAAGTCAGAATAATAATGTTGCATGTAAGATCAATAACTTCTAAGTAACAAAATTAAATATTCCCTTAAATATCAACGTTCTAAATATTAAATTACACGTGAAACATCACATCAAAATATATAACATTTTTTTTTTCTAAAATAGTGTCAGACCACGCTAACTCAAACCATACAAAGTGAGTCAGTTTGTATGGTTTGACAGTTCATTTGCTGTGCAGAGTTAGCGTGGTCTGACTATAATCAAATCACAGTTTACGTTATATCAACAATTTGTATATAATCAACAATTAGTTTAAATCGAAGTATTTTTGGTAAAATCGTAAAGTTATTATAATAATAAATACCATAAAATGGGACGATTTTATGCAAAAGGGTTCACTTTGTTGATAAGGACGCACTGTCAGGATTTGTTTTATTATTATTTGTATAAAGATGGACTCTAGTAATAAATGACAAAGTGGACGTTATTCTTTTGGTTGAAAACGTCAGAAATAAGTTTTTGTTTTGCTTAACTTCTGAAAAACTTTATTAAATTGCGTCTTTCTGCTAAAATGAGATTGCCCAATGAGTTATTATTTAACCAAGCGTGGTAATAAATGCAGTAATGATTTCATAGTTAATACCATGTTAGTGTTATAATTTCTTACTAAACTGAGTTAGTTGCACATAGACCTATTAATTCTAATACTATGTGTAATAAACAGAGTTTTAATAAAGTTAAATAAATACCACATGGTAATCTACTTTTGTACTTTACTTACCGTCCAAAATAACTGTCCGGGTCTTCTTTTTGTGCATTTGCCAAACAGGGTATGCAAAACACCTGCTTAGGAGACACACTCCGTCTCTTCCCATCTTGTTCTACCATAAGATTCCCGAAATGCTTCCAGCAGTAGCTTGGTTTGGCTTTACAATGCAAATGGTTTATTTTTAAACATTTTACTTTTATTTTATGAATGTCTGATGATCCGTCTTCACTTTGTTCCTCGCTCATAATTAATTTAAAATAAACGTCACATACACCAGAAACTAAAACTGTAATCTACCGCGCACACGCAACACAAACTGACTAATGAGTTACCCCGCTTAATAATATTTTTTCTAGTGTTTAAGGGATTACACCTGACCTGAGTGAGCGGTGGGGGTAAGGATGTGGGCATGCAGCACAACAGTGCCACAATAAAAATAACCCTTATTGTTTTCCGACTTTTACAGATAACAAGTATTAAAAAAAACATGAATACCACGATTTTGAGGGGCAATGCAACTCCATTTTACAATTACCTACCGAGATTTTTAATCGTACATACACAAAAACCCGTAACATCGGACATTTGGCGTAAATCGCTTTTTTTTCTTAAATTATTAAAAAAAAACACGCTTTATTTTCTATTCACATAAAAAGTGTCCCGAACACTTATTGAAAACCCCCCCGGACGTCCTCCAGATGGCCTTCAAACTAGGACTATTCTGGGAAAAACCGGCAGCCCTACTCGTACAGAAAATAAATATCATATCATCTATTTATAAAGTACAGGACAGGTTACATTATTTAAATCCGCATAAATACAAATTACTGAAGGTCACGCCGATTTCACGCCGATCATTCATCGGCGGCGGCGGCGTGTCAAAAACGGCGGCGGCGGCGCCGCGCCGCGGCGGCGCACATGTCTAGCTCCGACGCACGACTGGAGTTTACTCTTCAGGCCAGGCGCGCACCACGATTTTTTTTAGTCGCGCGATAATTTTGTCGCAGAAATAAGCTTACTTATGGGTTTATGAAAATCGTGGTGCGCGCACTCTCATATAAATAAACCCATAGACGCTGACGGAACAATTCTACGGGTATGGCTACGCCGGGATTAAGAGCCGTCCAGGCCGTCAAAGCATCGGAGGCGTAAGGAATGATAGCCTTGTCACCATCAAAAGATAAAATTTGAGTGACAAGGTCCACCACCCCACACGCCGAAGTCAGGAAGGCCGGGAGGCTCACATCTCGCGCGCGACGCACGCCCAAACCACCAGTTCGAATCGGCAGAGAAACCTGGTCCCATTGACCTTGGTTAAGGGAGACGTTCAGCACCTTTTCCAAACTCTCCTTCAACACGAAGTCAAAGGAGTCTGTCTGGACAGGGTGCAGCCAGGCTGGCACGGTGCACAAGAAATATGTCAGCTTAGGCACGACAAAGCAAACTCGCAACATAACGAGGGCTACGTGAGCCGAAAGTTCATTCAACCTCTGCGCAGCCATCAGCAGAAGCAGCTTTCTCTCCTCGAAGGCTTCAGGAATGGCTTCTGGGAATATTGGGGACCCCAAGAGGTTGAAAGATCTCGCCGACAACACTTTCAGTCCGGGGAGCAGAGCACTGAATAAGGGGAAAGAATCGTGTGAGTTGGTACTGCAGGGGAAAAATTCGCATTTGCTGAAATTAATATCTAAACCCAGAGCTTTTAAACGAGGCAGGAGCATGAGCAAGTCTTGTTCCACTTCTTCAGGTTTACCACCTAGGGTACCGTCATCTAGGTACCAGATATTCAATGGGGATTTAACCTCTGAAATTACCTTTTGTATGGCCAGACAGAAAACTAAAGGGCCTAGCGGATCCCCCTGCTGTGCACCAACTTGGGAAAGAACAAGAGGACCATTGTAGAAAAGATTAGAAGCGGAAGAATATACTTGGAAAATGAAGGGGTAGAGTGATGGCACTTTATCCTTCACTTCGGACAGTAAAACATCACGCTCCACTGAGTTAAACGCGTTTTTTAAATCAATTTTAATTAATAATAATAATAATGAAATAATGAACTTTATTCTGCAAGTAGGCCACAAGGGCACTTTTACATGTCTGAGTCTACCGGAATTTCACAAGAGGAGACCACTGTTGAGAAGAAACGCCGAAAGAAACTCAACAGTCAGTCATTTTTTCAGAAAGCATAAGTACTTAACTATTACAATGATATGGACTTAACTATACGTATTAAAACGGATTCTAAGTTTTTGCTATCTACCGAAAAAGCCCGCGTAGCGTGAATTGCAGCCTCGCAGCCCAATCTTGTGCCAAACCCTAATTGGCAAGGTTGCAGATAAGCTGCCATTTCTTCTCTCACTGCACGGCATCCTAGCTTTGCCGTTAAGCGGCGGAAAGCGCTGCCTATGGCAATGGGTCTTATACCACCGTATTTTTTTGACAGCGCACATAAGGAAGCACCATAAGTATAGGAGCAAACTTCAGGGTTTTTAATTGACCACTGAGCAAAAAATTACAAAGCTTGGCCAGATGTTCCAGGAGCCGAAAATCGGCGTCTCCCGCAGATGCAGACGTAAGCTCCTTAAGATGAACAGGGCGGATACCATCCAAACCGGCGGCCGAACTATTGTTGAAAGAGAACTCAGTGGAGCGTGATGTTTTACTGTCCGAAGTGAAGGATAAAGTGCCATCACTCTACCCCTTCATTTTCCAAGTATATTCTTCCGCTTCTAATCTTTTCTACAATGGTCCTCTTGTTCTTTCCCAAGTTGGTGCACAGCAGGGGGATCCGCTAGGCCCTTTAGTTTTCTGTCTGGCCATACAAAAGGTAATTTCAGAGGTTAAATCCCCATTGAATATCTGGTACCTAGATGACGGTACCCTAGGTGGTAAACCTGAAGAAGTGGAACAAGACTTGCTCATGCTCCTGCCTCGTTTAAAAGCTCTGGGTTTAGATATTAATTTCAGCAAATGCGAATTTTTCCCCTGCAGTACCAACTCACACGATTCTTTCCCCTTATTCAGTGCTCTGCTCCCCGGACTGAAAGTGTTGTCGGCGAGATCTTTCAACCTCTTGGGGTCCCCAATATTCCCAGAAGCCATTCCTGAAGCCTTCGAGGAGAGAAAGCTGCTTCTGCTGATGGCTGCGCAGAGGTTGAATGAACTTTCGGCTCACGTAGCCCTCGTTATGTTGCGAGTTTGCTTTGTCGTGCCTAAGCTGACATATTTCTTGTGCACCGTGCCAGCCTGGCTGCACCCTGTCCAGACAGACTCCTTTGACTTCGTGTTGAAGGAGAGTTTGGAAAAGGTGCTGAACGTCTCCCTTAACCAAGGTCAATGGGACCAGGTTTCTCTGCCGATTCGAACTGGTGGTTTGGGCGTGCGTCGCGCGTCGCGCGTCGTGCTAACGCATAACCTGCTAAATTAAGAAGTCGTATTTTTACTCCGATCGTATACTGAGATACGACTTTTTAAATTAGCACGGCAGATACGTTCGATTTTATACCCCATATTTTTCATACCCCGGGCTTATATATGAAAATCGACTCTTAAGGAGTAAACTCCAAAAATATATTAATTTGTTTTTGAAAGTTTCATTTTGTACGTTAATCGGCTACTGCGAAGTCAAGATATTGCTCAAGAAGTTTGCCGGCTACTGTACTAAGTGCATTGGACTTTACAAATAAGAATTGAACGAGGAAACAGTGTAGGGGAATTCCTCGGGCTGGTTAAGAGCTCAGTATTTTCGCGTGATGTTCTTCTTCTTCATCTGGCCTTGTCCCATTTTTAGTTGGGGTCGGCTCTCCTAATATGTCGTCTCCAGAGATGTCGATTCTGGGTCGTCGTTGGGTTTATGTTTCCACTATTTTCGAGATCTTTCTTGATTACAGACATCCATGTAAGACGGGGTCGTCCACGCGGTCTCGGTCCAGTTTTACAATCGAGCACTTTTTTGGTCATATGATCTTCTGGCCTCCTCATGACATGGCCATACCAACGGAGTCTTGCCTCCGTTAGCTTATCTTGTACGGGTCTCACTTTGAATGTGCCTCTGATGTAATGGTTGGGCACTTTGTCCAAAAGAGTTACTCCGCCAGACCACCTAAGCATTCTCATCTCAGCGACGTGTAGTTTGTCAGACTGCTGCTTCTTGAGAGGCCAGCATTCCGCGCCATATGTCATGGCAGGTCTAACTGCGGTTTTATACACCTTTCCTTTTGTACGTACGGGCATCCTTGGATCGCAGAGTACACCAGAGAGCTCTCTCCACTTTTGCCAGCCTGTGTTAATTCGGTGTACGATATCTTTATCGATGTTGCCATCGTTAGATACAACACTGCCTAAATACTTAAAACTTTCTACTGTTTTAATTACAGTGCTTTGAAGGTGAATAGCACGTTGGACGTTGTTATTAGGGGCAAAATTGCAGTGCATATACTCCGTTTTCTCTCTACTAATCCTTAATCCCGCTTTTTCTAGGGCATGCCGCCACATTTTTAGCGTTTGTTGTAGAGCCACTGGATCTTCATCAATAAGGACAACATCGTCTGCGTAGAGGATGTTCCAGGGAGCCGGCTTCTGAATATCTGACGTGAGGTAGTCCATCACGATGTTAAATAGTAAAGGACTGAGGGCTGATCCTTGATGAACACCAACGTTAACGCGGAATTCACTGCCGGTTCCTGCCGGGCATCGCACCTTTGTTGTAACGTTTTTATACATGTCAGCTATCATTTCTATATAGCACTCAGGGACTTTCTGTGCACGTAGTGCTTGCCAGATCAGCGCTATTGGAATGCGGTCGAAAGCTTTTTCAAGATCTATAAACACCATGTGTAGATCTTTCTCGTCATCCCTGTAGGCTTCCATTAAGATGCGGATAGTATGGATTGCATCAGTTGTTGACCTTCCCGCAGTAAAACCGCACTGATTTTCTGATATCGATGTTAATTGGCAGATCCTATTGTGCAGCACGCGTTCCCAGATTTTAAAAGCGTGTGATATCAACTTAACAGCCCGGTAGTTTCCGCAAAGTCTTATATCGCCCTTGTTTTTATAAAACGGGACTAAAACACTTTTCCTCCAAGCTTCGGGTATGCAGTATTTTCGCGTGATGTCTAACTGACAAAACGATAATAAAAGCTAATTGAAGCGTTTCCATTGCAGCTTGGCCCATAATGCTTTCGTAGGTCCAAACTCCAGATGTGCTGACGTCCAGTTGTCCATTTCTTGCTGTCGTCGCCTACAGGTCGCATTTCTCAACCGATTCTCACAAAATTGTGTGAGCAGGTTCGATAACTATGTATAAATTATTTTGTCGATTCGGTATTTAGAATAATTTCAAAACATATACGAGGGGCGTCTGAAAAGTTCTAAGCCTAAGATAGAAAAAAACAATTTACACAAATGAACTCGTGTTTATTTTTCAATATAGTCTCCTCCTAAATCAATGCATTTTTTACATTTTTTATACAGTGCTTTTAGGCCATTAAAAAAATAATCTTCATTTTGCCCTTCAAAATGCTCCTGTACAGCCGCCTTCATCTCTTCGTCACTTCTAAATCGCTTTCCCCTCAACTCTTTCTTCAAATTATTGAATAGAAAATAATCGCTTGGGGCTAGATCTGGGCTGTAGGGTGGGTGGTCAATTTCGTCAAAACCAACTTCCTTCAGAGCACGCCTCGCAACATTAGCGGTGTGAACGGGTGCGTTGTCTTGCAAAAACAAAATGCCTTTCCTTAGTTTACCCCGCCTTTTCTCAACTATGGCTTGTCGCACCTGTCTTATTAGGTTTGCATAATAAGTTCCGTTTATCGTAGAGCCTTTTTCTAAATAATCGATTAAAAGAATGCCATCACAATCCCAAAATACCGTAGCCATTAACTTAGAGGCCGACTTTTGCACTTTAAATTTCTTCGGCGGCCTTTCACCCTTTTCAATCCACTGCATCGACTCAGACTTACACTCCGGATCATACTGTCTGATCCATGTTTCATCAACAGTTACTATTCGGGAACAAACTTCATCTAAATCATCTTCGCACAATTCTAAAAACGCCCGAGAAGTTTCCACACGACGTACTTTATCGAAGGCCGTTAGCATTTTCGGTACCCAACGAGCACTGACTTTACTCATGTACAAATGTTCATGTAAAATTTCTCCGACTCTTTCTTTACTAATACCTAAGACCTCAGCTATTTGCCAAACCTTAATTCTTCTATCTTCTAATACCAGGTTTTTGACTTTTGCTACGTTTTCTTCGGTCACTACCGATATTGGCCGCCCTGAGCGGGGGTCGTCTTCGATCGATTCCCGTCAGAGTTTAAATAAGCGACTCCACTTTTTGACTGTGGCATAAGAAGGCCCAGAATCACCGTAAATAATAGCCATTTCCTCAAAAATACACTGCGGTGATTTGTCACTTTTTATAAGGAATTTAATTACAGCACGGTGCTCAATTTTCGTAATATTCGTTGGTTGAATATCTCGAAACAGAATAATAAAAACGTGACATGTTATTTTTTAATAATTTGTTTTTAAATGGCCTTTCTAGTGGCCAGTATCATAAACGCATATATAACCTCGAAATACCTTAGGCTTAGAACTTTTCAGACAAATATGTACACGATTTTCACACATTACTATAACGATACGGGACTCAATCGCGTTCAAAAAGTGTTTTTAATTACCTCGACGTTTCGAACGTGATGTTACATTCATAATCTCGGAGGAACTGATATGAAAATGGTCCCATGAACGCGATTACGTCACGCTTTTTCAAAATGGCGGCGACATGGGGGTTGAAAAAAAAATGAAAATTTTCTGCAGTTTCTAATAAATCGCAAGATTACAGTACCCTTTAAACACGACGATTTCGTGTTTTTGCCGAACGTCACCATAAACATAAACATCATCACCATCACCACCATCACCATCACCACCATCACCATCAACAACACCACCATCATCCCACTTCAAAAAAATATACGCGCCTATAGCAGTTCGAGTACGTTTTGGATGGTTAACTGTTAACTTTCGTTCAAAATTCTTATGCCTAATTAAATTAAATAACTATGAGCCCCTTGCGGTTACTTTGTAGTTCTACAATTATCACTGAAAACCCATCATAAGGGCACCGCTTATAGAGCCACTGGTTTTATCATTCTGTGGATGTAGACAGAGTATTTAAAATTCAGAAAAAGTGTGTGAGAGTAATTTGTAATGCATGGTTTGACGAAAGCTGTGTGTCCCCCTGTTCAAAAAGCTACACATTCTGCCTTTGCCCTGCTTATAAACTAAACTATGCGTTTTTGTAAACTCCCACTTCCTTACATTACTTTCAAAAGCGTGGAGAAACTTTACAAAGGCAGACAAGATTGAAAGGGAGGCACCTGCTATTAAAACCACAATGCTGTAAAGCAATGTCAAAAATATATATATAACATGTGCATTGACATACATAATCGCATCCCTGACGAAATTGTAACCCTTTATGGAAATATTTTAAAGGATAGACTAAGTAGCTGGCTTATTGACAATTGTTTTTATAGCGTAAAATATTTTCTCGAGACAAACATGTAGAATCAGGTAATTATTATTGACATTATATTTTGATTTAATTATTATTTATTGGAAATGTTTATTTTTAGATTATTATAATTCAATGTTTACTTTTTATTTTGATAAATTCTACTCTAAAATTTGCATGCCTACATATAGGCTGAATACATGACACAAAAGTTTTGTAACATCTAAAACACCGTATTCTGGCAAATAAAATCTTTGTATCTTTGAATTATAGTACCTATAGTTGGTCGATACTGTTATGCCCATTACTGTAGCCGATTGTAGCATAGGTCATAGACGACATGTTTTCACAACTACTGGCAAGGTCAATGCTTTGGCTTAATGAGAATAACATTTGTGATGTTTTGCAAGTTTTGTTTTCTTTACAGTGTTGAAAATAGATGGTTTCCCTCCTGATGGTGTGAGGGCGGGTTGAAATGATTGTTTTCTATCACAGGTAATATTTTCACAACATTTTTGACCTTTATTTTGATGGCTATAAATATCCTCTCATAGAAGAGTACTGGGATATTTTAGTTTATAAATTGTATATTTACATAATCTCTTTTCAGCCATAAATACATCATTTTCAAAAATAAAAAAATCCTTGTGGAGAATAAAAATTATTCTAAGAAAAGAAAATGAATATTTTATAATATTAAGTAGGTACCTATTATACGTATGCATACAATACAAACATTGAGATTCTGTCTAATCGAAGGGCTCAAATTTACTGATAAAATAATATTTTTCAAAATGAGTATTAAAATGAAAATCTTCTCTTTTATTTTCTTTTTGTTTAGTTATTTATTTATTTATTTATTAGAAATTTTAAAACGGTCCCCTTATATGATCACTTTGTTGTCCGTCCGTCCGTCTGTCTGTCTGTCAAGACCCTTTATCTCGAGAACAAGTGGAGGTATCAAGTTGAAATTAACACCATATACTCCGGTCTACGGTCTCTTGAAGCTGTGAAAAAATCAAACTTCTACGTTAACGTGAAAAAGTCATACGGCCGTTTATGTCGCAAATAACGTACATTTCGACACTTTGAAGGGAATCAAAATGATAGGGTACTTTCCGGTGACCTCGAACCATGCAATTTGGTAAGTATACTTTCACATACCTATAAAAATCTGAAAACTATACATTTGTAATAAAATCATAAAAATATAGTCCTTTTCATACATCATATCGACCGCCTATTGTTTGCCTCTATTGAAATGTTAAGTGTCATTTGTATTTGTATTTCTTTCTTCTTGAGGTGTGCAATAAAGAGTATTCTATTCTATTCTATTCTATTCATATTTGGAGAACTCGGTTGCGTTAAATTTGCACCTCGTTTGTATGCGGCGCCATACATTTCAGGTGAAAACTTAACTCAACCAGGCCAATTAAGATGGGATAAGTGTAAGTTTGTACGGAACCCTCGGTGCGCGAGTCATACTAGCACTTTGCCGTTTTTTTTTATTTACAGTAACACTTAACCAATGTCACAATGTGGGATGGGATTCTAGTTATTCTCTAGTCAGTATTTATTTTACGCATTTGCCCGTCAAATGAGATCCTTTCTTAGAAAATCCGTCCATAGTTCAAAGTGTTCAAACTCATGCTATTAACTTCTAGCGATTAATGACTCAAATAGTTAGATCTTCTAAGTGATTCATTTAGTTCATTCATTCATTCGTATTGCGTGTTATCTTTGTATTCCTTTACACTGTAGGTATTAATTGTTTGTAATTAAACACTAAATTTGTTTTATAAATTTATGAAAAATGTAATGTCTTATTTTTGTAATGTGGATACACCACAATTTTCATTTAAACCATTGATACAAAGATCAAAGCTTAAAGAAAAATTGAAAAAGGAGCTACCTGGTGGAAGAGGCCGGGAATCGAGCCCCGTACCTCTGGATTGCCGGTCTAGCGCGTTCGCTACCCTAGCTCCAAGTAGCCTGACGAATTTTTCTTTATGCTTTGTGTGTCGATCTTTGCATTGTTTATTTGAAAGGTTTTTCTACTAAATTGTTTGTTTGTAAATTTATAACCTAAGTGGCAAACAGTCTGCATAAGCGCTTATATAGCTCTTATAAAACATACATAAATAATAAATAAATAAATATCGGACAACCTCACACAAATCGATCTAGTCCCAAAGTAAGCTCAAGAAGGCTTGTGTTATGGGTACTAGACGACGATATACGTACTTATATAGATAAATATATACTTAAATACATATAACAGCCATGACCCAAGCACAAATATTCGAGTTCATCATACAAATATTTGCCCTGGCCCGGATTCGAACCCGTGATCGCCGGCTCAGTAGGCAGGTGTCTACAAACCGAGCCAAACGCGTCGTCGACATTAGCTGTACGAGGAATTAGCAGCTTATGTGCTATCTGGGAACTGTTTCACATAATTGACAACATTACATATTTCTAACGGGTGGATTTTAATATACAGTGTGTATATTTGATATAACCGCAAACTTTACGGGGTCTTAGTATAGGCACTTATAAATATATTGATCCGTATATTATTAAAAAAATTGATTTTTTTTCCATACAAAATATTTCAGCACGCAATGTATTTGTTTGTTGACACTTAACATCGTGATGTCACAACTGTCACTAGTAATAACTACGCCATACATTGCTGCTCAGAAAAACTCAACGTCATTCCTTTTTTTTATTTACACCCCAGACTTATGTATATGTATTGTGTCATAGTTTTGGAGTTACAACTATTTAGATTTAATAAATTTTAATAAATTATTAAAAATGACATCCAATGTTTGATTACATTATTTATTACAAACTAAGAAACTTGGTCATAGGTTAAGCACAGTCTCAAGTGTTTTATCTCTGCTCAATTTGGAGCATATTTTTCTATGACGTCAGTGGCACCGTGAATTAATTTATCGTTTGTCCAAAAGTTTAAAAAGAGTTACCTATGTCATTAATTTTATTATAATCAATCCCTATTTATTGCTCGAGATATCAAGAATTTTCTAGGAAAAGGATCTCGTTTCAGTACCATCTACTTTCATAGTTTTTCATTTTTATACTTACTTACTAACTCAAACCATCAAATCAGGGATCTAATTCAAGAATGCCGTTTGAGAGATCGCAAAACGTCAAAGCTCTATTAGATAACAGTGACATCGCTTTTGAACTGTCATTAAAATGCGATGAGCTTCAAGTGACACATCTCATCTCAATTTTGGAAATACGAAGGCGATAATGATTGTCAAAAATGCTATTCATGCATATGAATTTCTGTTTTGAACGAAAAGGTAACTGACTAATTTCACGCACTACACGGTCAAGTTAAAGTATGCGCCTGTTATTTATGGCGTCACATACAAAGGAAACGCAAGTTAAGCGCGACCGGATTGACGAAGTTGCGAAGTTCTAGGGATATCGCCAATTTTCAAGTAGGGACACGTCAAAAATGACGGATGGCGATGAAATGGAGAGATCTCTATCATCTCTCTTAAATTGGTCCAATTGCCTTGATTTCTCAACACCGGTCTCATGTGAAATTCCGGTAAATTCAGTACCATTATCATAAATTTACAGTGACCGTATTCGCTAGCGATTTCGTGAACAATTTGTATGGAGACTTGCAGTTCCACAAAGTACCCGCTTAGGCGCTTTGCTATTCTCCATACAAATCGTTTACGCTGTCGCTAGTGAGGAAGGTTACATTAACTCTAACCATGCGTAACGGGTACAGATTCAGGCTTGTAAAAGTGTCCTTGTAACTACTACTTTTTGCAGAACAAAACGATTTGATTTTGATTTTTTAAATCCTTTATTTTCCTCTTTATCCTTATTGAGCTGCCATCGTGTGCGCCAGTTTGCAGAATCATTATAAACCTCTGAGAAACCACTTCGGAGAAAACCTCTCAAGAGGTTAAGTAGTTATTTACATGCAATTTGTATGATATAGTAGATCAACTGGTAGATTTTTAATCTAAATCTATATTATCAATCAATTTTGTTTAGTCTGTTTTTTAGGGTTCCTTACCCAAAGGGTAAAAAACGGAACCCTATTACTAAGCCTCTACTGTCCATCTATCAGACTTTATATCATGAACCGTGATAGCTAGACAGTTGAAATTTTCAATGATGTATTTAACTATAACAACAAACACTAAAAACAGAATAAAATAAATATTTAAGTGGGGCTCCCAATACAACAAACGTGATCAGTTGCGTTTACTTTTCACATCATTTGTATCTGGCGACATACATATTATTATATACCAGGTTCAAACTTAACTTAACCCGGCCAGTCAAGATGGCATAAGTGTTTGTATGGAACCCTCGGTGGGCGAGTACGACTCGCACTTGGCCGGTTTTTTTTACTTCGGGAGCTTTTTGTGTAAAAAAGCAATAAGTCTACAGTAGCCGGCAAACTTCTTGAGCATAACCTTGACTGCGCAGTAGCCGATTTACGTACAAAGGGCATGCGCAGATCCGCTATTTTTGTTCTAAAAGTTTGCCGGCAACTATACTACAATCGATTCCTCAACTGTATAATATAGATAGTTTCGTTGGAAACAACATACCTACATAATTTTATTTGTAATAGTAAAACTTAACCATGCTTATGTAAACGTTATGTTATTGTCACTTTACATGCAAGCATTTCCACACGTCACTGAATGTAAATAAACTCTAATAAGTGTGTTTTCAGTCAATTCCATAATCTGGGAGCTAATTGTAGTGTGATTTGAGATATCGCCAAATAAGCAATGTGTCAGATATATCCCATGTATATCATGATGGTGACTACCTTGAACAGCTGTCCATTAAAAAGAGATACTTGTGATTCCCGTAGTGTGACATTTCACGTTATTACCAGGTCAAGTTGATTTTACGTCTGATATCTATGGTGTTACATATATGAGGCACAACTTAATGCAACCGTGTTGGCGAAATGGCGATAAACCTACTAGGTATATCGCCTCCTCGGAGATCTTTCCGATATATCAGAGATATATAATATGGAATTAGGGCCTGTAGTGATAAATTGTGTAAGAAGGTACCTACCATTGTTATGGTAATGTTTGTAATTTACTTTTAATAGTCAAGTACATGGCAACGTCAAGGTGTATATTATTAATGTTACGGCTGCGGTTTTCCTCTTATTTTATAATTGTTAGAAAAAAAACTATAGGCAAAATTTAACATTTCCAATCCAATCAAAATATTACCACTGTAAGCAATGTTTTTTTATCGTTTTTTGACGAAATAGTTCATTTAAACATGTTTGTACATTTTACGTATTTGTATACAACATTTTTCGTATTTGTTACCCGATATGTACAATGAGCTGCAAAATTCCATGGCCTATTTATGAATGAATGAATTCATAAATGGGCCATGCATTTATGCAGCCCAAAGTACGTCTACTGTAGTTAGGTATATTATTTTTAATATTCAATCAATGGCCATGTACTACTATGTATTTATTTATTTACGTATGCGATATATTACAGTCACCCCAGATTGCTAGCATAACTTCCACACGCGACTCTGTCGCGCGACATATACTACCCGTCGCTTTCCATTAGATACCTTGAGAGTAAGACAGGTATTCCTAATGGTGTTATTCGAAACCTCAATTTCAAATTTAGCTCAAGTACTTTAATTATTGTTTGACGACGCGGTTGGCTCGGTTTTTAGACTTTTTAGAGACCTGCCTACTGAGCCGGCGGTCCCGGGTTCGAATCCCGGCCAGGGCAAATATTTGTGTGATGAACTCGAATATTTGTGCTTGGGTCATGGTTGTTCTATGTATTTAAGTATTTATTTATCTACATAAGTATGTATATCGTAGTCTAGTTCCCATAACACAAGCCTTCTTGAGCTTAATTTGGGACTAGATCGATTCGTGTGAGGTTGTCTGATAAAAAAAATATATGGGTATCCTATACGTTTCGCCAAATTTTCATTTGTCTGAAAGTTTTTTTTTCCTGAATCCCATAATAAATATTCAGGATTTTATATACATCGTTTTAAAGAACTCATTAGGTTAGGTTTGTTTTATAATTATTTTGATATATGAAGAGTTTTGGAGAAAAATACTTTCGTTCAAATGAAAATTATAAGTAGTATTTATTAGTTCCATTGCTCGTATAAGCAGAGTTATGAAGAAAGTTCTCGACCTTGTCCATAATAGAGGTAATCTCAGTTGGTCAACATATTGCGATAGTAATGAAATTACAGTAGGTCTTTAGTAATTTTGTCAGATTAACCCAATGGAACAGACGTAGTTTTCGTAAGCTTGAGGTTGTGGTTTCCATATTTTGGTCATCTTAAAGTTACGAGTATTGAGAGGTTGATGAAAATATTAGGTGCAGATAAGAGGTAACAAAGGTATAATAGTATAGTATGCAAAACTGTTATTTTCTTCAAACTCCCAATTTCGTAAGCGTTTGGATGAAAATCAAATCGTGTCTGCACGCTGTACTAAGTATGTATGTATAGATATATTTATTTGACATTTGTCGTACGAAACGTTGCCAACGAAATTAGATTAAATTACGCATACTTAGTGAGACGTACACAAATGACTTGAAAAGTAGGGATTGTTGTTGAAAGAATACTATGTAAATAAATTTCGATACGAATTTTAATATTTCCATACATTTATATCAGGTAATAAAAGTCGTCCGCTTAGCGGCAAGGTACATGGACACATTAATAAATTAACTTAAACTATATCAGTCTGACAGTCGCGCCGAGCGCGTGGCTTAGCTTAGTATCACAGATGAGTAGAGCGGTGGGTCGCGCGAAGTGCACCCTAGGGGGCCGCGCGGGCCGGGGCGGCGGGGGCGGCGGTCACTCGTCCGACGCGGACGACAGTTGGGTACTGCCGCCCGAGCTGAAGGAGCCTCGGCACGCACCCGCCTCCCCACCGTTTCCCGCCTGGGGTACCTCCCTCGAGCTCGCCGGGGACAGGGTCCTCAAGAGTTCCAAGGCGGCGCGAGCTCGCTGGCCATCAGCCACGGCCGCTGATGCCGCGCCCGACGCGCGCTCCCACGCGCTTTTCTCAGGCAGCAGTATGCGACGCGCCTCGCGCTGCACGCGCCGCGACCGCAGCGCAAACAGGAACGGGGACGCCGCCGACGACAACAGCAGCAGCGCCAGAGCAGGCGTACGGGCGTAATCACCTAACCCCGGCGCCACAGCTGATACAACAGCGGTGACGGCGTGCGGGATGTGTAGCATCACTAGCGCTCCCGTCAAAATCCCGACGCGTGCCGCGCGGGACTCCTCTCGGTAGCGGAACAGCGACGCATTGGAAATACGGCACCGGATCGACGTGATCCTAGAACCGTTCGTGGATGGCGCTGGCGTACGCGGGTGCACGGCCAACAGAGGCGCCGCTAGCGACGGAGCCGAGCTCACCGCCGGCAAGCCTTTCCTCAAATCCTCATTCGACTTCCCGTCTTTTCGCGTATTCCTCAAACTGGCGACAGACGGGCATCGACGCGGCTGATCTGGAGGTAGTAAGAACGGGCCGAATTTCCGGTCGGTTTCTGCAGGTGCACCATTATCGGGTACGTCGATTTTGAGAGTCAAGCCTTCGCCTTCTTCAATGAGGTCTGGCAAGTTGGTTTGATTTGGTTCATGGAGTTGCAGCGCGCTGGCCCCGTGGGCTCGCGCTCGGAGGCCGGAGGAGCGCGCCGCTTGGTAGATTCTCGCGTACATAACGCAGACAACGGCAGCCGGAGCGAGGATACCGAGGATTAAGTACACTATGGAGTAGACCAGCTCGACGCCTTGTACGGCTGGTTTATCCGGGTAGAAGTGGCGAGCGATGGCGATGGTGACTCGCACTGCAGCCGCTGAGGTGGCGATGAGCCACGTACCGGCGCAGAGGACCACCGGGCGACGTTGCAGGAGGCGGGTGTGGCAGCGCAGCGGGTCGGTCACGGCGTGGTGTTGGTCCAACGCGATCAGGGTAACAGAGAGGAGAGCGGCCAGACTGCAAGCAGCAGCGGTAGCGTCACCAGCTTCCAACCAAGCGGTCTGCTCGGTTTTGATCTGCGTCGAATGCTCGCCGAACAGCGCAGGCGCCAGCATCGAGGTCGTCAGCAAATTCGTCGCCAGCAAGTTAATGACGAACCTGTAACAATAGAAACACGAATTAGGAAGGTTTGCCACGCTTTGTTGGTTTGGGTGTGTTCTCAAACAAGAATTCGCAAGGTCGAGTCATTGTTCCTACGTATTAATCAGCGGTTTTATGACTTCGTCCTGATTTTGGTTAGTAATTAATTGGGGAACAATCTGAATCAATCATCTCATGTTTTGTAAATATTGCTTTATTTATAGAACGTTCAGATTGAGTAGATTCGATTGAGCGCTTGAAGTTAGCTGCTCAAAAATAGGTGTATTCGTCCGTAAATCGTTCAAATATTGATTCAGTGAATTCTGTAAGTTTTCCGTCCAGTTCCGGCCTTGGCGAACAATATCGTATAAAAGATAATCACTTAATGAACTGAGTGTCGTAATAATTCTTAGTTGAGTTACTTAAGCAATAAAAGTCGAGAAGGGAAAATTCGCGAATGCTAAATATGTCATGAAGAAATTTGTCTAAAAATACCCATGGAAATTCAATTGGCTTGATATATCTGAACCAGTAGGTTCACTTCACTGTAACGAATGTTGAGTATAGTCATTATTTTTATAGTTTTAGGATAACTGGTGGATTTGTTTTCAAAATAGCGAAGATACGGTTTGAACACGTGAAAAATAAAGAATTTCAAAATGAACTCGTTACTCGTTGGATTTACAGCTTTCATGAGCATCGGTTGAGAAATGCGACCTCTAGACGAGAACAGCCGGAAAGCGTCTGGACATTCAAACATTTTGATACACGAAAGAATTTTGGTCCAAAATGAAACGGTGACCTTGCTCGTTTGGTCAATGATAGATTATATGATGACCTCTATGTACTCCAAAGGGCTTAGGATCGTTGCGTTTATCTCGTGATAAATACGAGACACCATTTGTCAGTCACACTCGCGTTTTGTCACTTATTTATCGATATAAGCAACCATTATAGGCCCCCAGTTATGGTTACGAAAGTACGCTCATACTATTTCCATCAGCGTATACGCAATTCTATTTACAATACGGACTCATTAATTACATAAAAGTCACTAAGCAGTGAATAATTGTTTCACTTCTAGCCATTTGTTTTGTATGCAATTGCAACTGTTTGATTAATCTTTGATTTTATGTTAGCCATATTGAGTTTTTTGCATAATGCAGACATTATTATTGATTACACTCAAGGTAAAACCAAACTTATGCAGTTGTTAAGCTTTCCTAAATTTGTCAATGACGAGAGGGATGCAGCAATATGAAGGAGTAAGTTGAAGTCTCCATACGTGTCACACATACAAAAATGAGATCTATCCCACATATGTAAAAAGGAACTCTTCATCAGTGGGTCGCAAGTCGCGTAGTAGTACCGATAGCTGTCCCCGATGAAGAGCTCTACAGGAGTTCGAAACATGTCATGCTCCTGACAGTTTTTATAAAGATGTCACCAGATATTTTTAATAATATTATGGAAACAAAATCTCCTATTTTTACAACAGTTAATAGTTTTCTGTAAGATATTCGCTTTTTTTTACTTCTCGTTTGCCAGTGTAAAAGACTCTGTCACTATAAATTTTCCGCTTCACTGAAAATTTTACACGCCGTAAGAAAATGTTTTTTTTTTTTTACCAAACACCTTTGATGCCAAAACTTGTCAAAGGTCAATGACATGTGAACGAAATCACTTCCGGATGTTTATTTGTTTACGTAATATTATGTACTTATTTTGTGAATAAATTGGCCGTTTAACTTGATGGTTTTTGTCAAGATTTGTATGTTACGTAATTTGATGGTTTGGGGCCTAGTTCGATTGACATTGACAGATGTTAGAAGGCTCACATACCTACATGTTATAACCGTGACAATATAGCCGGCGGGCTATAATTTTTGAATAAAAAAAAGGACATCCTCAATTTTTGATTGTTTGGGTCATTGTCAGTTCAAAAAACAAAATTTGTCCCTTCGGTGGTCAAAAGTTAAGAGCTTGTATGAATCTAGGCTATGTTGCTATTACATCGGATTATAGAAGAGGGAACGTTCTTCATTCTCACAGGTATTTAATCAGAAAATTAGGCCCTGGAATCCTTAATTTCTCAAATGTCCATCGGAAAGACGCGCACCTAAATCTGACAATGACCCGTTTACATCTTGTCATTATTTAAAGGACTTGCCTTTTAATAAGTCTTTGGAGTTTTCGAGGTAAAACTGCCTGTCAACTGTCGCAATCTAGTACTGATACAATTTTTTTTCATCACACTTAGCTAGATTACGACAGTCTTTTTTTATACCGCGGAGGTGGCAAACATGCCTACGGCCCGCCTGATGGGAAGCGCTTAACGCAGCATATGGACGCTTGCAACTCCAGGGGATTTGCATGGGTGTTGCCGACTCTTTAAAAATCTGTACACTCTTTTGAAGAACTTCATACTGTAATATTATTGAAACTATCGTGAGATATCTTTAATAATTATAAAAACAGGTTTAAAGTTTCGTTTCGTTTTCGGCGTTTCGAACTGATATGGAGCTCTTCATCAGGGGCAGCTATCCGTGGGCCGCGAGTCGCGTAGCAGCACGGATAGCTACCCCTGATGAAGAGCTCCATAGCGTTCGAACACTGTACTTCAATATTTTTTATGCCGCGAATTTCCCGACCTCTGCTGCGCAGTAACGACCAAATCATATCGTCAACAATGCCAAGGAAAATATCCAGGAACTTGATTCCCTCTTTATTCCAAGGGAAGGTTATTCGATTTGACTCTCCGAATAAACAAAACCTCGTCGGCGGGTGATTGAAATAAGTCGCTGTTTGATATGTTTGTTTAAAAGTTTAATTTTGTTAATAGAATGTAGGGCAGATAATTTTAGATTAACTTTGTATGGAATGTTGATGGAGATGTGAGGTGTTTTAATACGCGCGATTGCTTCACTAACTAAGGATTTTATTTTTAGTACCTAAATAAAATAAATTCATTTTTAGTTGATTTCACATTCACCGCAAAGTGTTAGTTCATCATGAGAGCAGTCCTATCTTTTAAATCATTATCATAGTAAAAGGTCCTAATTAGAAAAACTCAATGGAAACTTAAACTCTGTCAAATCGATCGACTTCTACCATTTATCTTCAAAAAAGTGCAACATCCTTTAAATCTTCTTAGCAAAAGGGCCTAATTACTAAAACTCGATGGCAACTCAAACTCTATCATGGCGACCGACTATGATCAAATTCCCCCTCGCAACCCACGGCCAACCCCACTATAAACCAGAATATTCTTCCACCACATACATATGTATATTGCCCTTGGGTTGAATTGACCCTCAAGCATTATTTGAAAATGAAAATTGTACATAATTGCATTTATTCTCTCGTATGCGGAATCGGTTCTATTGAATGTATACAATATCTATACATTTGTATCCATGCATTGGATACCATTGGTGTGCAATGCCGCATGTATTAAGACAAACCTTGTGCTGTAGAATAGTTTCATGGTCTTACATTGATTAATGTCATTAGAAAGTGTAATTGCCATCGAATGTCAATATTGATATATCGTGATAGGAATATTTGTTTACGTAATTGGACAACACTTTATATATATACTGTATTTTATTCAATATTTTTATTTTATTTGTTATTGTACCAAATATAGATTTTACTAACAATTCATTAATTTCTGTTATCAAAGACAGTTTTTAGGGTTCCGTACCCAAAGGGTAAAAACGGTACCCTATTACTGAGACTTCGCTGTCCGTCCGTCCGTCCGTCTGTCACCAGGCTGTATCTCAAGAACGGTGATAGCTAGATAGTTGAAATTTTCACAGATGATGTATTTCTATTGCCGCTATAACAAAAAATACTAAAAATAAAATAAAATAAATATTTAAGGGGGGCTCCCATACAACAAACTTGTTATAGATTATGTATATATATAGGTACGGAACCCTTCATGCGCGAGTCGGACTCGCACTTGCCCAATTTTTTATTAGCAAATTTGGTTATATCAATCATATTTTGAGCACAAGTTTGTATTTTCTCACGTGCCACACTATTGGTTAAAGTTATTATATTATTTATAGGTATCTACTAAATAAAAAAACAATATTTTCTTTTACTATTGATGTACTTTATGACAAAGATATTATCACAATTATTAATATTTTACGAGAATTTTACTTTACGAAAATTAGTCACAGGTTATTTTAATTTGCGATTTCGACAAAAAATCTATGTCGAGGTCATTTGACCGTGACATCTCTGCAAGTCTATAATATGTAGATATTGTTTTACATATGAGGAATAATTTACCAAAAGGGCTTATTTCCATTTAGGTGACACCTCGAAATAAGACTTTGACGCTGAATACTTACGATCGAGAACAGAAACAAATTTAGGGAAATTAAAACGTTTTTAACGCTTTTGATATTGTTTAAGATGTCTCAATAACGAATAGACAGTTAAATCTTAAAACGTGTGAACTACATACAATGGACTTTGCACTTTACGATAATTTTCTTTTAGAGATAGACAAGTTTTTGCATGCGACTTTGCTTTCCTTTCACATTTGAGATACCCCGATTTATTTTGTCTTTGATATCAGCTTTTTAGGTTGACTTAAATATTAATTGTTGCAGTATTAACTGGAAAAAGAATCCCATAGAGATACGGAGGCCTCTATAGATATTTATTGATTCCCATTTTGTGAGGAGAGAAGGGCGGTATTATCCCAACGCCACTTTTTCTAGAAAAATATATTTACTTAAATATAATTTAACGATTCATTAATATTCAATTCGAAATACCTATTCGATAAATCATTACCTCGTTATTTTTTATGTACTCGTCTAGGCCACTCCGGCCGTGACGTTTGCGAAGTGGCGCCAAAACTACTAGAGTGGAGTTCTGTTTATTTTTTTAAACACGCGAAGACTATGACGCGATTCGTGATAGTTCCATTCAGCTATTATCTTTTAATGAAATTATTTTTAGCTATCTAGGTGATGTCACCCTAGTGTGTTATTTTTAGAAGTTGCTTATTAGCTTTCACAAAACAGCAAAATTTTCATATGTCATTAAGAATCTCACGAAATCATTAACCCACTTTTCACAACCTTAAGATCAAAAACTCACATAAATTAAAGATGATAAAAGAAAGCGCAAATGACAAGGTGACGCAAATTTCATATTTCTAGCCTCTTTATGTTATTATTAGTCGTAATTTTTTAATGTGTCAATGACAACCTTCTATTATGCTAAAGATGTTTTTAACCCAATTCTCGTTATCGATATTAGAATTGCAAACGACTACAAATATTTTGAAGTCTGTATATTTTGATTACGTTGTAAAGTTTCAACTGTTAATAAATGCTCAAGGAAAAATAAAGTAATCCGGTCTGAATTGGTGTAGAGACTTTTATTGTAAACAGTGTGTGTTTTATTAAATTAAATCCTGAGTTGAGCTCAAGGTTAGGATATCCCCTACAAGGTTTAACTACAAATGGCTCACATATACAGTTTTTACTTATATTTCAGGATAATACTACCCACACTATTTGCAGTTTGTACTTTAATCAAAGGGAGTAATTTCAGGTACATTCACCTTAAAACATTCTGATTATACGGCTTTTTTACCCCTCTGATTTTCCATTATTGATTAAAACTTCCCTCTGCGTGATATGTTTTTAAACACATGCAAGGGGAGTGTGTGTTGAAATATCATTATGAAACGGGCGAAAGCACGAAAGAACACTAAATTCCATTCCATAATAATTGAAGTCTGTATTTTACTGTTCCATAACGCGCTATGCCGGCGCTCCCAAAGACCCCTGGCCTATGGTTAAGTGACAAAGTATCTGTCACTCACACCCGCATTTTGTCAAAACGTGACGGATGCTTTGTCACTTCTTTATCGCGTGATAAAAGTAACCATCATAGGCCCTTCTCACTCAGTGATGAAGTCATTGATTGGCTAACAAATCTTAATTTCGATTTGTAATATTAAGTATTCGAGCTGTCATCTATCACTATGTATGTTATACGATTAAATAAACGAGTCTATTATTACGAGTGTTTTGTGTTCCAATAGTTTATTTTCCAGTTTTTATTATTTATAATACCTAATATCCATAGTAGATAAGAAATGTCGTTTTTGTTTGATACATTATTAAGAAGCTAAACCTGTTCATAATATGTATGTACTCGTATATGTCATAATCTTTGGTATTTATTACGAACACGTGATGGATATTTTCAAATCGTCATTTAGTTTAATGCCTGTCATTTTACCTTGTATACCTACTTTACCTATATTTATAATAACCTATATTTATTTCTCGGACAAAGGCTCAGTATTGCTGTGCAGCGGGGAAACGCCGCCAGCATCTTGGGATCATTTCCGCCAATGACCGACCTTGGCTAGAGTTAGGTTAGTGTAGGTTTTAGGTTTTTAAATAGTTTTACCACTTAATTCGAATGTTTTTTTTAATAAAGATATTTATAATAACTAATAAGATGTAGTTGTAGTTTAAAATTATATGCAGTTTATTAGGTATTTTTAGGTACAGTTAACAAATAGTCGAATAGTTTTAGATTTATATTAAATAAACACTATTGAACGCGAATAAGCCCCCTTTTGTTATAATAATCTGTGAAAATCGGGTGAAAAATCAATACCTAATTATTTATGATATTTCAGATACCTACATATATTTAGGAAGAAATTTAGCCTCGGACATAAATTCGTTTTATTAATTTAAACTTTATGGCACAAAACTAAAGTAAGTTCAAATGGCGGACTTAATGCCAAATGGCATTCTCTACCAGTCAACCATCGAGCCAAAGTGGAGATGGTGCTAGAACAACTAGAAGTTGGTTCAAATCAGAATTCGATTTGTACAGACTACAGACACACAACAATATAGTGACTAAAAATACAAAATGTCATTCTGATAAGTCATTTTACTAAATTCTTAGTAAGCGAGACATATGGTCGACAGTATTTTCCGTTTAAACATCTGGTTTTGATAACCATTGTCATGATGATGACGTATTATATTTTTTACTATTCATCTTGAATAAACCCGATTTTCGCGGATTTTGTCAATGATACATCATTAACTTATTTTGATGATAGGTTTTGAATTTTGCCATCTGGAATTCATTACACGTTGTCGGTTTAAGATGTTAATCCTACTATATTGTCATAGTTAATGTGTTAAAAATCATTTATTATATAACTATTAATATTTTTATTCAAATCATATAAATAACTATTTCATTTCCTTCCAACAACAGAGCGTGTTATTTTTTTGATCCAGAATAAATACATTTATCTGGAGTATCCACCCGGATGCAAACTTTTTTACATAAAAAAAAAACCAATGAAATCAGCCAGACAGGAATAAAAAAATGAATGATTCCTCCTTCGCTTCCTCCCGTCCGTGACCATGACCAAATGCCAAAAGCACGAATAAATCGCTTCACAAGTCTCCGCATAAATACATCTAAATTCCGACCATGGAGGCTTAATAAAATATATATGAGTTGAAAAAAGTTATGAATGGCCAATATAACATTTACAAAAAATAATAAATGAGAGCGTTTGACGTATATGATATGTGGGGACATCATGAAATATGCATTAAGAGTGTGAATGGTTCGAGTAAGAAAATTAAAAAATATACAACAGGATGAAAATGTTTGACGTAAGTTTGCACTTAAAATGCACAATGGAATAAATATATCATCAAAATATTTATAAGCTTCCAAAAAAATATTACATGATTGCATTGCATTCAAATAGTACCCAATCCACTAAATGCTCTTCCTATACTCTGAGTTGACTGATTGATACCCCTTTAAATTAATCAAAACATCCTAATTTTAAATTTAGAACGTCAGACATTCTCGGTTCAAAATCTATACTTAGCTACCATAAACAAGGCATGGATTCGTGTAACTTTTTCACATTGAGTGACTAAAGCTATTCTAAGAAATCAGCCAGTTATTCTTAATTACTGGTTGGCATGGAAAAATGTTACTGACCGACGTTGCCGGGCTGAACATAAACAATTTAAAACAGATTCAAATGGATCTATGTCAAAAAGAATAAATAACTGTGCGATTGTTGGAAATTATACTTTGTTAATTTCAACTGTTATGCTCAAAGATAAGGCTTCTTTCATTTAATAAAATAAGACGCATAATTTAATGAATTTTACGACCTTATATAATGAAATGACGCTATTGATGCACTGTATAAATGTTGGTTACATTGAAAACTTAGTAAATTACACTAGTCAAGAAAAAAACCTCTAAAGGTTTTGCTAATGGAAAGGCCTGACATTCCCTCAGTTTATTTTAATACTTCAACAACGCATATTTCTACATCTGTGCATACAAATGTGCATGTTAACATTCCCATGACGATAACAAAAAGCTTCTGTTTATCACCGATCGTGCAGATTTGTCAAAAAAAACTACGTTTTCTTCATGCCCGAAACCGCTGTATGGCAAAGGAACTGAGTTTAAAATTGTGTGTTTTAGTTCAGAATCTTGGTCGTTAACCGACTAATTGATAAAGTAGGTTAATGCCAATCCTCAGAATGTATGAACGCGCTAGCTTGTGTGAAAGCCTTGTTGTAAGAGCAATAAAGCTAATTGGCTTGGGGAAAATTTTTCTCTTATGATTGTTGGAAAGACATGACACACCATTAGAGCTATTAGTTTGGGTTCAATATCCTTTTGAGAATCGAAAAGAAAGCAATTTTTTCCCCAACCATATTTGCCGAATGATATCATCACTTTTTATAGTAAAGTCTTGTATAAGAAACTATACTTATCTTTCCCATTGCTACAAAAACAATAAATCAAAAGGACTAATGTACTAGGAGCGCATGACTTCGAGGAACCAGGAAGCGTGCCGTGCCATATAAGCCGTTCATAATGAATCAATTAAGAAACAATAGCTCCATATGACACTATTAATACCATTAACACTTGAGTTAATCTAAAACCATTTTGTGGGTGTTTCAAAGGGTTTTCCTTGCATCCGTGTTCCACATTCAGGGTCTTTCCACTCAAGACCAGTCATTATGAGACACGCGAAGGATAATGACGGTTTAGCATTATTTTTAATTGCATGACAGTTTGTTTTAGTGGAAATGAAGATGATTCAATGATTGTTGAGCAACGATGATTGAATGGAAAGATCTTGGGTTCAGGAGCCTACAGTTGTGTCTGTGGCTATTCTGTTCTCTTTCCTTCGCAAATAAAAAACAACGCGTAAAAGGAGCGGTCACTGCACTGATTGTACGCAACATTGCTGTCATACAGAAAATTAAATTATGCAGTGTTAAAGGCAGGTCATTTTGATTATTTATATCAATAGGTATCTGATAGTCGGTAGATTGTATTGTATAGGCAAAAGTTGATTTCATTAAGATTTTAATTCGTAAAGACAAAAAAAAATATGGTCGGAATGCACACTGCAATAAGCAATTTAAACGCGTGCCTATTACTCCCTAGAGACGAAACCTCCAGAAAGGGTACATTTCCTCAATCAATTTCAATTTATTACACAACGGGCTCAATTATATAGAATACCGCTTATTTCCACCTAAGGCCAGTAAACAAACATTGCGTCGCGGATTAATCCTACAGATTATATTCTAAGTAAACATATGGTTTTACTGATGACTAAGATAATGTGACGTTGGGGCCATGCGCATTTTGAGGCGTGCATCTTGTAAAGTGGTAATTATGTATATCATTATTCATTCCATTCCTTTTTCCTTCAGTGTGGTCACAAAGTCAAGAAGATATACTTTATACACAACTACGTACTTTGAAAATATAGTAAGTATATTTTCCGTTTCAGGTAAATGAGATTTCATAGAGAGAGACACGTGTATTCATAGAGGTGACGACATGCGCAAAATATTTTAGGCCGTAAGTGGGCTTTACTTCTTGGCCAAGGCAAGACGTATAACTTTAGACAAACAACAGGCGGTAATTAGTAAAGCCCCAAGTCGCATATTTATCTGGCACATTCACTAATTTATCGCTCTAGGTACGCAATGTACTATTAAACCATGATAATAACTAGTTAGCATATTAATAAATATATACTCGTATATATTATTTTATGAACAATTGAACGTTTTATTTATTCTTGTGACAGATCTACACGAACGACAGAAAAAGAATATTTAATTCAGATAGATAAACATTCTCGAATGTACCTAGATAATGGAAATTCATGAAATATACATGAGACGTTTTCGGACGAGAAAAACAGCATTTTTCCTTCTAGTATGAGAATATCATTACCTTCCAAAGTTCTTAGGCAATGAGAATTATAAATAGCCTCTCAATAAATGTGGTAATTTGTCGTTCTTATTTTCTTAATACATAATTTAATCAAAGTTTGGACGTCCTGGTAACTTTAAGAATGAAAAAAAAGGTATCTTTATAATTATTTTCAAACCAGGTCAGTTGACCAAATATTACAAGACAAAAGTATTTGTGTAGTCTGTAGACATCCGTGACTGCCAAACACGAAAATATAAATCGGAAGCTTACGTTTTTTACATAAATCTTTTATTGATTTTTATATACCCGAAATTTATAAAACAATAAAAAATACTACTCAGTTTTACGTAGTCTCATGCATAATAAAGCTATGAGAGCATGGTTTAAAAGGATCGTTCAAATTGTAATATTGGGAGGTCCAAATGACGGATAGGACATTTTATCTCCCATTGATTTTTAATGAAGGTAATAGAGATAATTACTAAATATTTAATACCCATTAAATGAATACTTACCCATAAGTTCCCGATGCATGTGATGTTTTGTTTGCAATGTTTTTTTATAAGAACTAGTAAAATCTTAAGTAGCGAAAGACAGATATATAATTATAATATTATTACATTAATATTATAAATTCGAAAGATTGTGAGTGTGTTTATGTGTATGTTTGTTTTTTTTTTTTTTGAATGGAAAGCGATTACCGTCGCCCATAAACACCTGCAACACCAGAGGAGTCACAAGTGCTTGCCTACCCGGAGGACGAAGATAGAATGCCTCTATGCTAATTTCACCGGCTATCTTACCCCCACACCGGAACACAACAATGCGAACATTGCTGTTTGGCGGTGGGTTAGCAGGCAAGACGGTAGTAACAATCCGGACGGACCCTGCACGAGGCCCTACTACTCCAAAAACTTGTTACTTCTTCACGCTCAAACGGCTAGACCAATTTTGATACATTTTGGTATTAACATAGCTGATACCCTGGATTAACACATAGGCTACTTTCTGTCCCAAAAATGTAGTGTTCCCGTGGGATGAGCGGGTGCGCGGCGCAGCTTGTCCTTTATATATGAAGTGCCCATCATTCTCATCGTTAAATTTCACTTTGTCCTATGTTTTGTCTTAATTTGCTGTTACCGTCGGCTAAAAGATTTTACCCATGAGATTGACCTAAAACCCTTAGGAAAACCCTTTGAAACTCCCACAAAACTGTTTTAGATTAACTCAAGTGTCAATGGTATTAGTGTCATATGGAGCTATTGTTTCTTAATACGTGTGACCTAGGTGTGACATACTAAAGATTCTAAGTATTTTTACTATAAGTTGGTACACCTACATCCATATTTCTTATCTGTGGTATCGTTCTATTGACCCGGTGTTGCCAGCGCAGCGATAAGCGAGTATAATTTTCTTAATGACACGAGACATTTGAATAGCGCTCTTTGTTTATACTTAATGTCTTCAATGGAAGCTTTTAAGATTAAAAAAGAGAAAAACGATATAAGTGTTTTAATGATATTTGATGCATAGTCTAAATATTTTTGAATAAACGAAGGCTTTTTAATCGTTATCCTTGATAGTATTACAAACGCTTTTAAATATTTGAATCAATCACTTTTAAGAATAAGAATTATTAAGAGACAATCTCAATACTAGTACGATGAATACGTTGGAATGGAATAAGAAATCAATTTAGTTAAAATAAAAAAGTTATGAAAACGAATAAATTAAGTAAGTACAAAGATCACATTTACGTCATACGTAAGTTTTTTTAATTCCAAAAAACAGCATTGTCGTCATCGGCATTTGCGCACGCAGTTTGACTTCGACGTTCTCTTTCGCACTTCGGCGAAACCAGTTAACAAACATAAAATTTCCGGTCATAAACGCTTAAATCAATATAAGTCGCTGGTTAAAAAGAAAACTCGAACGCAAAGATAATTTTGTTTAGTGTAGCAACACTGTCCTTTAACGGCCGAAAAGTTGCCATGCCAAAAAACATTTTCAATATGGCGTCGTTCCGATTTGGCGATAATAAGCCATTACAATGTGATTAGCACCGGTCGCCGTTGTAATTTGTATTGTTAATGACCACCGTCCATTCCGATGGAGTGGAAATTTTTCTGCAGTACACAATATACAATCTGTGGTCCGGTTGTCTATGGTTTAATCAACGGCTGAATACTTGGCAGCCAACGACTATTAATCTTTTTTTTAAATAGTTCGATATGTCTTCTCAAATTGCGTTATTGAATTTGTCGTCACAAAAAGTATAAAAATTAAAGCGAAACTTCTGTGTGCACGTTAATTTAGTTTACTCCTATAATAGTTTATGCAAGTACTTGCTCGCATACCGCAAAACCTGTTTCTAGAATCCTGAGTGTAAACGCACTCTCTCTTGAATCACCGTGTTTACGTTATAAGTGCATTCTCATTGAAATTAAAGCAACAGATTAAGTATTAAGTTATTATTATCACCGATATTATTTAGTTTTGCATGTTTATCAAGAAAATAAATTAGCTATGAAAATGTTTTTGGAGAAAAAATAACGGTATTATCACTCCTGTCTCCGTCTGTAGAAGAAATTGTGTTCTATATTTGAATTTGAAATTCGATCGCAACAACGTGATTGGTCACGAGTGGAGTGTTTATTGATGTCGGTTATTAACGTCGATAGAACGCTTTGTCAAATGCAGTTTATATCGGATCCATTGGTCAAATAGCTTTTGTTTTTTAATCGCTTCTTCTGACATTGACATTGATTGGAAAACACTAATTTATGAGTATTTATGTAGCTGTTATTACGTCATTTGAACTCGCGTCTTACCAAAAGATTTTTAATTAATTATACGATAATGGTAAGTAATATCTCACTTTCCAATATGACAATTATCGTCTTAATCTACGTATTTATGGTAATGTATGACGCAGATCGAAATTGACACAGGAAATGCTAAATAACACGCAGGAAAGGCGCGCACGTAGAAAAAACGTGTATAAAAAGGTTGAGGGCAGGTACGGTTGTTTTCTTCAAGTTACCGGTTGAATAATCTCATTATTCTTAATTATCTTTCCTTTTTAAAATTTCCCGCCAGTTTCAGAGCTTGGTGAGAAAACACCGTTCGCTCGGAAACTTTGATCGTTATCCAATTACTTACGTCTATAAATTTATGCAAGTTTGGCTCTCAAGGAGTCAACGACTTTTAGAACGATCTAAGATTAATATAAGGGCTCTAAGCACTTAACGCTTTGTCCTGAGGTGACAGGAAAACAAAGATAACAACCCTAAGCGGATGAAAATTCATAATGTGTAGCTACGTCTTTGTTAGACTAATGGTTAAAATACTCGCAATAACCAGTCACTTTCAAATTATTCCTCACGGAAAGCTCAAGTTTTCACTTTCGTTGAGCAAAAATTAAATTAGAAACTATTCAATTTAACAAAGGTCCGGAATTCCTTTGTGTCCGAAATCATAGACAAATACGGCGCCATTAAAAAAGTTACTGGCATTCAAAGCAGCACCCATCTTTGTCTACGTTCCGATGCACGCGGCCTTCGTCAATGCTCAATGTTGAATAATGTAATTGATTACCTAACCATTTAGGAGTGACGACGCCGCCTTTTATTTATATAAAGAACTACTGGGCTTTTCACATTGTTCAAATTACCGGGGATGTTTCGTACATAATTAAATCCAAATGCCTTATCTGATGGTTTCAATGGTCACTGCAAGGTAAAGGATGAGTTACGAAACGAAACGCGTAGGAATAGCTGCAGGTTTGTTTACGATGGAACGTGCGGGGAAATCTATTTTATCTGTGGTTGTTCTGATTTGAATTTATTATCTCAACGACAATGACTTGCTTTGTTGTTTTTCCTGTAAATAGCTGTTAATTTAAACTGAAGCCTAATAAGGACTGTGATATTGGTTGTTAATAAAATATCAAGGAAGTGAATGAAGGTGTCTGGGGCATAGACACGGACGTGAAACAAGGCTCAAAGAGTGAAAGAAGCAAAATTGTACCAATTAATGCACGCCAATTTAAATTACTTATCAATTCTCAAAGCAATGTACAGTTTACTGCTTTTTAAATATTCAAATGTTATTCCCGTGGTAAATTATGGCATAGAATTACCATAAAGATAATTTTACATTAAAAGGAAAATTGCTCGAATAACGCAAACATTGAACCCGGTTTAAAGTCGATTTTAACTCGGTTAAGACACAATGTTAGGTATGTTGTACCTCTACAATACAGGCGCATTGTTCCAACGGAAACGGTTCAGGTGTTAGCTATTGTTCGGTTAAAGCCCATTGTTACCCGTCTACTCAAACTCGGATGAACCTGAGCGGGAAAAACGTTCCAAATTCAAATTCGCTTAAAACGTGATAAGCGCCAAAAAAATTAAAAAGATTATTCATTGTCTATTCCATTTAGGACCGTCGCGTTATAATTGACGCAAATAACATTTTAAAGCATAATAACGACGCTTGTAACCTTTCGAAATTAAAAAAATAATAATTTAAAAATAATTTCGGCGACGATGATTTGATTATCTTATCATCCGACAGATCGATGGTTATTGTTACGTTTAAAAATAAGGGTCAGTAGGTTGTCTGTGCGAAATTTCGAAGAAGGTTTTGTTGCCAACGTTATCTTTCAACGCGTCAAGGTCGCTCGGTCAATATTCAGCATTTAAACTCAATTGCAATTAACTGGCAACCGTGAAATGAGTCTGATTACTTAGAAGGAAAATTTACCGTGCACCGGTGGAGGAAAACCCGGGAATCAGAATTAATCAGACTTGTTTAAACTACAGATAGTGTGTAGGTAAAAAAACTGAAAATTTTAATAAAAAAAAAACCTTAAGTATAACTATTTATCAATGAACATTCACCATTCTCATTATTTTCTGACTGAAGTACTATTATAAAAATAAAAAATAAACAATATTTTATCTTACTTTTTTGAGTTTTTTTTTTTAATTTCAAAGACAAATAACACAATGACGGAAATGGAGTTTTCTAGAAAGGTTCTTTTGTTTTAGTCGATCTTTCATGAGCACAATGGCTATTACTCCTGTGGCGCGGAAAGAATCCCATCAGCGGGTTATACGCCCACGCCCACACAAAGTCCGACTACTGTTAGTGAGGGCTAACCAGGCCTGATACAGTTCAAGTCATGACTTAAAAAAACCGGCCAAGTGCGAGTCTGACTCGCGCACCGAGGGTTCCGTACGAACTTTAACTCATCCCATCTTAATTGGCCTGGTTGAGTTAACGCAACCGAGTTCTTCAAATATTATGATGTTTGAAAAGGACCGTATTTTTTATGATTTTATTACAAATGTATAGTTTTCAGATTTTTTAAGTATTTGTATTATGTGACGATATTACTTGCCAAATTCCATAGTTCTAGGTCATTGAGAGGTACCCTATCATTTTGATTCCCTTGAGTGCCGAAATGTTCATTTTTTGCGACATAAACGGCCGTATCTTTTTTTCACGTTAACGTAGAAATTTGATTTTTTCACAGCTTCAAAGGACCGTAAACTTGAGTATTTGGTGTTAATTTCAACTTGATACCTTCACGCAGTCTTGACAGACAGACAGACGGACGGACGGACGGACAACAAAGTGATCCTACAAGGGTTCCGTTTTTTTCGATTAAGGTACGGAACCCTAAATATTAGCATGGCTTTTTATGTCAAGATGTTTGGCCGTTACACCAGACGGATCAGTTTGACTGATAAGGTAATCATTGGCAGCGGAAAGTACCCGAACTGATTGGAAGCACTCAATTAATAATTATAACACTTAGTTAATTATTATAAAGGCTAAAGTTTGTTTGTTTATGTGTATGTTTGTTACGTCGTCACTCTCAAACGACTGGACCAATTATGATAAATTTCGGTAAGAAGGCAGCTGACATCCTGTATTACATAGGCTACTTTTTATCCCGAAAAAATGTAGTGTTCCCGCGCGATGCAGCTAGTACTTTATAATTCCTGGAACAAAACGCGACCCGTCGGCGCTCTGCCATACGAGGATCTTAAATCTCACCTTATTGACACGTTGGCTTATTTTACATAACAGATTGTCATAAAAATGTGTTTATGCGAGTATCAAGTGAATAGCGGTAATTTCATAATTCAAAGCGAAGATAAAATACCATTCGTTCTATTCTCATTCGTTCAATACCGTTCACTCTATTTGTTGCCATATCGCGAAATGATGAGTTCCCCGTGTGTTCGCCTTCACCTTATTATGTCTGGCAGCTGACCTAATTTGATCATATTTTTAAACGGCGTTCACTAAAAACAGTCTTTATTTTGGTCCTAATTCGATTGATGTTAACATAATTATAGCTGTTTGTGCGAAGTAGCGGCCAGATATAGTCCGATAAATATCAATTTTGGGTATTCAAAGCATTAAGTCACGTACGACGTTTTTCATCAGACGTTGGAGGAAATTAAACAATAGTAGAATACCAATTACTTACCGCCCTAGTGCGTAATATACGACTTACCGCCCTAGGGCGTAATATACGATTTATCGTCCGGTTTTCTAGCATGTAAACCCTTAGTGTGATAAAAATTACTTACCACCCTAGGGCGTAATTTACGACTTACCGCCCGCTGTGATGTAAACCCTTGTTTACGATCAAGTGTGATGAAATTTTTTGAATATACCTACTATTATGTCTACGATAGGGTGTTGGGATTTATGACAAGCAACAAAACATGTTATTAATGACAGTACTATACTAACAATAAGTAATGATTCATAATCGTGCAGTCACCCTATCAATTTCAAATACTTGTAACCATGGACGTTTTACGTACCTACGCCGCGCCGTCTTGCTGTATGAGGTAGACTTTAGCTCTAAGATGTTTATATTGAAGTGTCAATTTAAAAAAATTAATGTGTCAGGCGGGGTTCGAACTCGCATTTCCAACGGTTTTACTGGCATACGGGTGGACCACCGAAACCAAGCTCGAGACATTAAGTTTTTCAACCAAATGCTTAATTTTTTATATGCCTTAGCGTGTCATTTGGTTTGCGCTAGCAGACGATACTAAAAATGTATTAGATTTTTCTAGAAATCTAAATGATGCTAGTAAATAATGAGGTTTAAGCGCTACACGGAATAAAACAAAGACTTTGCAAGATGGCGCCTCTTACAATAGGTAGGCACGCTACTTAGCATAGTCATTGGCAATTCTTGAATATTCTATTCTTCTTATATAAAATATTAGTAACAAATACCTACATAAAAATACCACGTGAACTAATACCCAAACTGATAAAATAAAATGGACTCCTTTTCGATATGTAATACACCCACGTAATTCTTTCAGAAGTTGTTGTGACAAACATATTATCTATTAATAATATGTACATATATTAGGTAATTATAGAAAGCTATTTGTATCGGCCTACTTTCTCAAGATAAAGAATTTCCCATCCCAAAGGAAAATAGGCTGATCCGATTAAGGCTGTCCTTGAAGGATCTAAAAATATACTTTAATATTAGCCATTTTAATTTAACTAACAAGGAATTTGTAGTCATAAAAAAATATTACATTTTTAGGCTTCTTTCGTGAGCGCTTTTGTTTTACTGAAATACCTTTGTAATTTTATATTTAGTGAGGAATTAATATTGTTATTTTGAAAGGTATCCAAATATAAGCGGAATTCATTTTCTTAAAACCTTGAAATATTTTGATAGAGCCATCCTGATTATATTAGAAATATATTTTTAGAAAAATTGCCCAAACTTAATAAACAATCTTCACTTAACTGATATCTTTAACATTTTATTGTTTAGAATCGATTACATTCAATCAGGTCACAAGATTGATTAGAGTTAGAAAACGGTTTCAATAGCACTCAAAACGTAGAAAATCCTTAGCTAACCTTATCGACGCAAAAGCGTTTTTACGTTTTTTTTCCACCGACTGAACAATCTGCGGATTGTCCTATTTGTATTGTTATCGCCATTTCCATAAAATGGTGACACAGTAATTCAGCCATCATCGCCACGTCACCCACAATCGAAGAATAATTGCTAGAACAATGGCGTCCATGTCGACAAAAACGACTCGCATCCTGTTCGGATTGCAAGTCATAACATTCTAGACTTTTCGAGGTTTTATTCGGTAGATGGCGTTGATGTCAATTGTTTTAGAATATGACCGTTACTGACGAAATTTGAAGTGTCATGCTGTATTTATTTCATGACTGGCACTACTTACTATCTACTATTTCTTCCTTCTTATCATTTACTTGAATGAGCCTGTTTAGAATAGGAGGGTAAAGTATTTTTGGCTTTACCATACGTGTTCCAAAAATAGTTGAAATCAGTCCAGTCCTTTTGGCGTTATGAAGCCGCTAGGATATATCAACATCCTATATAACAAAAAGACGATTACTGCATTCTCCAAATGGTCTATTATTCTTTTTTTTCGAAACTATCTTCAATATAGGTATATTTCGTATTTACAATGTTATATGTAGTAAAGTATAAGTGTATAAAATGCTAAATTGTGTTCTATATATTCTTAATTTATCATTATCATGATCACGATTCATGATTCATCAGTTTGCAATGTAGTAGGATCATCGATTAAGTATGATTATTAGATAAGTGTGTGATATATTTTTGGCCTATCTGACATATCTATATATCAATAATGACCGGGAGGCAAGTGTACAAAGTGCCAATATAGAAAGTTGATAAGATTCGATTAATCTTATGAACGCCAGCCATGTTATAAAAACATAGGTACCATTTATGATATTGCAGTATTTGCAGTTGATTAATTAATTGTTGATTATTAAAGCGACTGAGTTTTAACACGAGATTTATTTTGAATGTATACATATACTCCGAAGAAAATTAAATTAATCATGATTTAGTGTAGTTCGGTACTTTATGGCTATTCAGACAGAAATTATAAAAAAAAAATTAGGTAATTTATCTGTTTAAAACGTCGCGATGACAAGAACGACTAAGACAATTATTTTCTGTTTACTGTCGAGCTAAGTGCACTAGTTTTTAGCTAAATAGGTCAATGGAAGCACTAAATGTAGTTGCATCAAGGCGACTGCATTTACCTAGCGTGATAGAACAACCTCGTAAAAGCTATTCAGCCTTACCTCAGCATTAAAAAAAATTAAATAAAAAAAAGTTGGCATACAACCCTTTCCAATGTCGTTGCGCTCTATATTGTCTTTTCATATTCGGCAACGCAACTGATTTTTTGCGCGCGTAATTTTAAAACAAATGCTGGTGTGGTGTTCTATATTTAAAATTCGTCGTACATTGATGAATGAAATAAGTTTGTTCTCAGTGACTCAGTGAAACTAAATTTAATGCGGTTAGAAGAGGAAATCTGTGTGTTTCCGTTGAGATGGTGGCTGTTAGTACTGCACATTCTTAAGAATTTATTCATGATCAAAATACATTAAAAATAATCTTATGTTGGAATCTTTATGCGTTTAATTTTCGGGTTTTTCTTTTCGATACTTTCGATTTTTGTAGAAGTGAACATTAGCAGTTCTAGAACTAACTCAATAGATTTGTTAGTTTCCGGAACTATATATAAAAACAAATAAAAACCTGTCAGTTATTCATTTTGTTAGTGTCAATAACGAAGTGTTTGGCCGGTAGTGAACCGAAGACCTCACCCGAGCTAGGGTAATCACTGGCACTGAGCCACGACACTGAGAACGACTGAGAATGAGTCATTTAAGATTTCTTCTAATGCTATTCTGGGATTTAAGTAGCCGGGCAGTCCCAATCCTACTTAGACTGAGTAGGCCTTTTTGAAGGGACTTACCCTCTAGCGGACCGCTTAAAATGACTTGATTTGTTGATAGAGCTTAAAGTAATCCTGGTATTAATTTTAAAGGCACTTCAATAATTATTTGTTTAATAGCATAAATCCAAATGCGATATTCAGTTTGAAATGGCTTTTATTTGTTGAAGCTAAAAATAAATTGTTCTTGAGAAAGGACTTCAAATGAAAAAAGCTAATTCATGAGATCATGCGACTGCAGCAAAAAATGGACACGAGCCATTTGAGGATAATCAGTGTAATTACTAATAATGGGATAAATGAATCACAGTCACACAAATAATCCTTTTGTATTTATCTTCTCACGATTGACAACAAAAACCAACCAACCTTTATCTAACAAACTTGCCAAGAACGAAAAAATCTTTTAAATTGTTTTCTTCAACTGACATTGCTCTATAAATTATCTACGATTTTAATTGTTTCCATGCAATTTATTTTAAGGTTAAGATTTATGAATAAAACCTTTGTTCAGGGTTAAAACAGTTTAACTATAATTATGGACCCTTTAATCTTTTCTACATTGAACGATATACAGCGCATATGTAAGGCCACTGACCATAGAGGCCGTATGCGCTCTCTAATTTTTAAACGGTCAATTTAAATTCAAATAGAGAACGCTTTTGTTTTTTAACAATGGCGTAACGAGCAGATAACAAATTCGCTAGCATTTGTCAAATGCTCCGCTTACCTCATACCTGCTAATATTAATTGCATGTATATTTCATGTAAAAATATTGTACAGGTACTAAGCGAGTTACTAAAATAAAAAAAAGAAGTTAATTTATTCATTTACCGTTGATTATTTATTTATTTCTTACACTTTATTAGTATAATATTTATGGTCATTCAAAATTGATATTATATCATAAATAAAAGTTGGCATGTTCAATTTTGTAACTTCAAAAGTAAGCAGGTATTTCTAATGACTTCAAAGTCAAGATATCTATATCGTGACTTTGAAGACACGGATCAATTTGTCATTTGTTTTTTTATACTGTGACTAATACTTCGTTTTTATATGAAAGTATATTATAAGTACACATGATTAGGTTAAGTTAGTTCATGAATGAAGAATGTTTTTTACAAATATATTTTAGTTTTGTGATTTGTTCTTTTTATAAAAAAAGCATAGATAATACGGTCTCCTCGTTACATAACTCTGCGACAAACATGGTGGCATTTCGTGTCTATGGTTGCCGCGCCTTGACCGTGAAAACAGCTATGTAATTAAACCGAACTTGTTGATTTAATTCTCTCTTTATTCTCCGCCAACCTTAAGACTTTCAATGTCTTAACTATGGCCATTAGTTAATAAATTGCATTTTACCGGGTTAGGTCGATTATAATTGGATAAATAATCCGTCATTAATAGATTGCGTTTTTTGCCGAGTTTGACATAATCTAGACAGTCAGTTATTTCCTTGGAATGGTTCAACTTTGCCTTTACGGGTTACTTTGCCCACTTGCCTAATGCAATTAGCTCAAACAAAAAATATATTTCCGTTAAAACCTTTAACCTGCGGAACTTACATTTAGAGACGGGCTGTGGTGAAAATAACCTGTAAGGGCAAAGTTGGACAGTTTCACGGAACAGTCTAGCTTTAAAGAAAAGGCAAAATGCATTTGCTGTGATATCGCTACGTATAGTTGGGACGGTTTTTCCGTTGCTAAGGGTCATTCATTCATTAAGAACGTCGATCAAACCATGAATATCAAAAAAAGATCTGTCTGCCCATTACTAGTGATTGAATACCGGTTTTTTATGAGTTTTTACTGAGTCACTCGGATAAAAGGTCACTAACTGGTTTACATCCAGCTCTGTAGTCTCGCCAAGTTTCTTGCCCACATAATGGTTGCCCCGCGTTACAGAATCGTTAAAAAAGTAAAGTCGATAGATTTTTAACGTAACTTTATAGCTGCAGCTTGATTGTTCTTCTCGAACTTATAAATAAATATTTGTCAATTCAATCATGTCATTGCAAGTAAACTTGTATTTTTGTAGGTTAGGTTAGGTTAGGTTAGTAATTTTTAGATGCTTGGTTAAATTCAATAGTACATCTTGCTCATCTTGCATTTCGTACAGCTCGTGAGCTGACATAATGTGATTCGAGTTTTATACCTGTCTCGCTTGCTCTTATGCGATCGAGATAAGAACCTCTCAAACATCCAAACCCGAATCCCAATCTAAGAGCTCAAGGACTGTAGTATTTACGAACTTTGCGTGAATGTTTCTCAACATTTGGCAAGTATAGTGACTGCTATCCGTAACTTACTAAAGTTACGGCCGTTTACGCAATGGAATCAAAGGTTTATGTACTTTTGTATAAATCGCATAAATTATTTAGGCAATAAAACGGTAAATTTCAGCAATTTCTAGAACGCACAACGGATTTACCGAACGTACTCTCGATATCCGCTTCTATACTTTGTTCGCACGGTTGAGTTTGGTTTGGTTAGTTATAAACATCCGATGGACTCTGGACAGTTAATCCCGCATTAGAACTCTAACTCTAAACATAAATTATCTAACTTCCGTTTTAATACTCATGCTACGCATCCTGAAATATCTGGTGAAATAACTATGATTAAGATGGTAGTTATTCCTTGTTTTATTGAAAAAAATTGCCAGTGAATCCTACTGACATTTCAGTAAGCCTAACTGCAATAGCAGTTGCTTACTAAAATTTCTGTAGGATTCACTGGCATTTTTTTCAGTATATGTAATACGTTTAAACTCCTAAATTATCGATATAATCATAAAATTGGAAAGATTGCTCTCAATGTCACGAAAAAGAAACGAGAAAAAACAGTGATAATATAGAAATACGATTTTAACCTAGAAGACAAAGTGAAGCCATCCAAGTCCACTTATCCAGCATTTAAGTGAGCAGCAGAGAGAATACGATTTTTACTTAGCAGACACAGACCAATCTTATCCTCCCTTATTAAGACTCTCAGCCTCGCAGCGGGCTGCTTCCACTTCTCGATAAACGCTACAGTTATTCCATGGGAGCTAACCAAAAGCCCAGCTCATCTTTCTGATGGGTGGCATTCCTCTCTTCTCTCGGTAGTCTTTACTACTCAGTGGTGAGACCAACTCAGACGTGCAGTTACGGGCCGCATACACGCAGGCCCAGGTGGGCTTTGCAGGTGCAAAGGATCATTATATATATATATATAAAAAAAAAAACAATCTTATCCATCCCAAAGCATTTAAATGATTTCTATGAGTTAAACAGTTTATGCATTTCGTTCGAGTTCCTTATGGCCCAGTTGCGATAGTACGTTACGAAATTATCGATTGTACTGTTGTTATAGCAACGACATAGTACCAGTGCGCATACGCAATGTGTCAAATGTCAGTGAAATTACAATTTTAAATCTATTTGCAGCCGGTGATTGAACCAGGCACGGGGAAATTATAAGTGTTCAATACAAATTACAAACAACTTTACCGTATTGAGAAACGTTTCATATTAAAATGGCACCAAAACTCAAGATATACACAAATGAAATTATACTTAATTGTAACAGCGGTGAACGTTGATTCTTCAACTGCCTATAACGAATCCGCCTTACGTCAAAGCGGATACTCTAAAGTTTGCATTCCCAATTCTGTATTTCGCTATCCCACTCATTCAAATATTGTTTAACGAGAAACCGAGAGGGATGGAATGGAACGTTACGAAGTTTGAATTTCGAACTTCGCGTAGCCTTAGGGACATGTGAGACGTGACTTCGCATCCTGATTGATCGAATCGATCTACATGCATTCGATTTCGAAATCGTATTCCAAATGTGACGGTTATTTTTAAATTTAGAATTGTGAAACTATGATGTACTCATTTTAATAGTAGACTATTGTTTATGAACCCGCAGTAGGAAATTTTTAGTATAATATTCTTGTATTTCGTAATTATAATCGATTGGAATTCCCATACGTGACTATCTGGCAATTTAACTAATATCTGTTTTGTAAATCGTGATTCTGTGATTTCTTTTAATCTAAAACGAACGCGTTTGAAAGTGACAGTTGTTTTTGTTATGAAGAAAGCTATGACATCACTCATTTGTCAAAACTGACAACCGGCCATACCGGATCTCGAATTTATCTTGTTTGTCTATTATTAGAACAAAGCTTGTGTCGTGTATTATCGATTAATTAATCTTTTTTTCTAATCGATGTTTTGCTCTGGCAACCCACGCCCGGTTTGTATGATCTATTCGGACAAAGCGTCATGCATAACGAACATTTCTATTAATACACATGCCCTTACATGACTTCGTGTTCAAATATAGAACATTCAAAACGGAAAGCGTTACGAAAGACGATTTTGAAGAGAATCCTTTATCCGAAGAATTGACGATTGAAAAAAAATGGTGTTCGATATTTAAATTCTAATTAACGGTTTCGAAAACGCGTTCCACTTTTGAAAACGGCCGTTGTAAAGACGTTTCCAGTATATCACGAAATGTGCTCATAAACATTTGACAACTCATTTAGATACTGTAAAAGGTGAAATGCTTTCAAGCACTCTGTCTCCAAGATATGGCCGATGGTTGCCCAACTAACGACTTCGTAAATAGCTTACATTAGACATTTCACGGTATTCCGACTGTCATTTGCATTTGACATCGTTAGTTAGAATTACTGTGTTGGCATAATAGCAAAAAAAAAATTTAAAGAAACTTAAGGAACAAAGTAAAAAACGCAAGAGGAAATTGAATCAAAATTGTAAAATATTTGAAATTTTACTCATATTGTATCGACGCAATAATAATATTCATTAGGTACTAGAGGCTATCAGGCTTTTATTTGGTCCCGCTTAATGTCCAAGTCAATATGCCGTTGGTTATCAAAGTCAGAAACTTGTAAACTTTACTCACAACACAACGAGAACATACTAATCTAATTTGGAGCATCATTTAATGAATTAAAACAAAACTTACCACAGATTCCAGAAATGAATCGACATGTACTCAAACATCATTCTAGAGTTAGAAACACGTATACTAAATTTTTTTTATTTATCCGTCAAGTGCAACCCTCGGCGTGGCACTTGACATAGTTTCCTGCCAATATCAATTGATTGCCGAGGCCTGTACAATGTCTTTGTCAAGGAATTTAACGAGTATACAAACTTATCTCTGCTTTATGTTCCTTTGTTATCTTATAACCCAATTCAGTTTGACCTTTTTACTACCGGCATCGTGGTTTACTTTGACTTTAGAGCCCTTTAGTAAACATTAAAGTTACGTTTCCTGAACTTCATCGACGTTTAGCGTCGTAATAATTATGTGGCTCTTAATGAACTCAAAGTCTTAAAACATTTCTTTCTATACTTAGATAATAACACTAGTAAACAATAACTTCAGTCCAGACTTTGTTGTGACGGACGGAAGACAAATAATCATAAAAATTACATTTCTAAACATATTCATGCCTTATCTACCTCCACGGTTTTCACAAATTTTGTTTATGTCCCTGTCAGTTTTCTTTTAAAAAATTAGTTTCGATTTTAAACTTCCTTTTGGAGATTTGAAAGAACAAAAAAATATTTAAATTTCGATCCGCAACGGCCAGCCGTTAAAATGCTAAACCAAGCATTTGAATGATAAAAAAGAATTAAATCGAAATTAAAATTCTTTGGTTTAGCGGTCTGTATGGCAGACGTTAATGGAACGTATGTCTTACGTAACATTATTCTATCGAAACTCGATAAAAAAATTGTTTATTGTAAAATCTAAGACGATTGCAGCAGTCTTATACCAGACGGCAGTTTTGAGGTGCAAGCTATGTTAGAAATTTGTACAATGTTGTATTTTGAGCTTGTTTTTGGCAAACATGATGAGGCCTGCGGAGTAAATGATCCTATTGCTTTCTTCAGTTAGCTTTGAAGTTCTCTTCGAACTACAAGTGTATTCCGTCTTGATACTATTCTAGAAATATTGTTTAACAATCAAACAGCATATTCTTGGCGAGTATTATTGGGCAAACTGGACCCCAAATAAAACCAATAATACCTGCCAGGAACCAAAAGAAAACCAAACGTCGTCCATGTACATAGTATTTAGCTTGCCAGGACATCCGTACCTCATGTTTGTGTCTCGCGATTATCAATAGAACCAAGTCCAAATAGGTTCTTGTCAAATCATCGTCATACTGCGGCAGACAAAGAGTTATCTCTTTGTCTGCCGCAGTATGACGGACTAAAATTATTCTATAAGGCTTTACTAAATATCAAATTAATGACTCAATTATTAAACTGCATCATAATGGGTCATTTAATTTAGTATCAACTTTTTAACACTCCAATCGAGGACAGTGAAGAAATTTCTTCAAATCGAAATACAGAAATCTAAATTAATTTAGAACCAAGACCCCAAGTAGCCCACCAACTTATGCATTTCAAACCAAGAAGATAACATCTTTTGCAACCATTGCCGCAACAGTTAGCAAGAATTACATACTCACGTGAACTCTACGTGAAGTGTTTAGCCGTTAGGAAATATTGATATAGTTTACTAGACTCGACAACTCCTATTACCAGGTTGTCAACGGCATACTCGTTTGGCTCTACTCCAATTAAATTACTACTATTACTAGACACTTAGAAAAGAGGTTTTCGATTCTTTCATTTTGCACCTTGAAGGTTGAAAACCTTAACGTATTACACAATGTTTTATAATTTAAAGATAGTAAACGTATACTAACAGTTTGAGTCAATTTAGAAAATGATGGACCTTCGGAGTTTCATTGAGTGATCGTGATATCGCAATAAACATGTGGCGACATTCCTCACTTAGCAGTATCTGTGCCAAAACACGTTCAGTTGACCAAATTTTTATCTAGTATGCAGTTACAAAGTTTGTGCCGTTGTCTAAAGAAACTAGGTGCTATTTGTGAGAGGACGCATTAAACTTGACATAAGAAGTTATTACTCCTCTGTTCAAAAAGTTTTGAGTTATTTAGTGAAATACTTAGTTTTAAATGACAACTGGCACGTTATTTGATATTATTATGAGAGGGGTCGCCCTCCGTGTACATTTAATCCCACCAAAAACATTTCATGTAAAATTGGCGGCCAAGACTCAAATGCTCATAACGCTTTCGCTGTAAAAAAAGTTATCAGATCCCTGGAAAAGCCAAGCCCCTAAGCCCTGAGTTTACTAATCCTACACCTTGGCTTCAAAGGTATGGCTTGGCCGTTTCATAAAGTACGACTGGCCCATACGATATCAAGAAGTTAAGTTTACGTCTTCATGATAATATATAAAAACTTAATTCCTTACCATATGGGCTGCACAGTCCATTAGACTTATTTACGGTACTTTATGAAACGACCAAGCCATACCTTTGAAGCCAAGGTGTAGGATTAGTAAACTCAGGGCTTAGGGGCTTGGCTTTTCCAGGGATCTGATAACTTTTTTTACAGCGAAAGCGTTATGAGCATTTGAGTCTTGGCCGCCAATTTTAAATGAAATGTCTTTGGTGGGATCTCATTTATTTTTGTAAGGTGCCTTAGTTTTTTTCATTTATTTGGGCCATAGCGTCTGTAAGTAAGTAGTAATAATTGCAAAAGCGTTATGAGCATGTGAGTCTTGGCCGCTAATTTTACATGAAATGTTTTTGGTGGGATCTCATTTCTTTTTGTAAATTAGTTTTTAATTTTTAGGTTTTCTTTTAATTTTTTTTTGTGCTGTAGCTTTTCTAAGTAAGTAGTAATAATTGTGTATTTAAGAAATACTTACCCCATACAAACCCATACAAACTTTCATCCCCTTATTTTAAGGGTGGGGGGTGATTTTTTAAAAATCCTAGAATATGTATTTTATTATTTATAACAAGGAGTCCCTATATAAATTTTCAGACCTCTAGTATCAAAATTTGCAGAAGTCTCATACAAACTTCCATCCCCTAGTTTAAAGGGTTGGGGGGTAAAAGTTCCAAGTTTCAGAATTATTCTATTGTTTGTGTACTAAACCTAGCTTACATACCAAATTTCAGCTTTCTAGGTCATCGGGAAGTACCCCAGAGGTTTTGATACGTCAGTGTATAAGTGAGTGGCAAAATCGGCGTATTTTAGGTACCAATAAAACCTAAAGTATAAAAGCTAGATCAATGAAATTAAGTACATTTTATATGTTCCCTAACTGCATCTTAACCTGTGAATTTGGGCGCTCTGGTGTTAACTGGGACGAAGCTATGAGGGTTTGAAAATTAGACGAAACGGTTCGAGAAAAGGTAGGTAGTGCCCCGCTTCTTTTTTGCTCGTCTTGGCGGGGGCACTACCGTGCCCCCAGATTTCGTGGGGCGGGTCTGCGTTGCGGTGCTAGAGCGTGTCAGACCGACACATCTGCCGAGACACTAATGACGGTCTTTGGGTGTCCTCTCCTTCGTTGGGTTCACCTTTATCATACCTCATGCATGCTAGCCTATTGTTATTATTGATTGCCACGGATGGTTCAATGACTCAAAGAGTCAAAGGGCATTCGGATGTCAATTTCAGGAAGGACTATCCCAACAGTCTAAGCCAAAAAACCAACCAAATGCAAAGATGATTATTCGTGAGAACGACCCACGTCTAACTATTACGGCATTTTCAATTGGCCTCCTGCGACTATTTGGGGTCAGGAATGAGTCACACAGACCATGCAAGCGATAGAGTAGTCGCAGCTAGTATCTAAAGTAAACAGAAACAATTACTTAAGTGGTCAGAGACCTCGTAAAGGAAAGGATAACAAGAAAATGTAGATAATGATAATAATAAATACTATTTCACTGAATACACGTGGATATTAACATTGTATGGGACATTTGTTTAGCAATTAGGATATGCTGCGTATTATTCAAATGGGATTTGAGTTGCGTACTTGGAAGCTAATAGGCGGGTGAAGTGTTTTTCTGGAACGCAGAGACTTCTTCGTACTCTCTTCACAAGTGATTAGTGACGGCCTGACACGAGATACAGGCATGATATCAAGACCACATACGGTGAAGGACATCGCTAACGAGTCTAAAGATACAGTGGAATTTCTTCCACTCAGTATTTGTGTTGAAGCGGTTTTTAATTAGTCCAAATATTGATAAACAAGTTGTTTCGGTAGTCATAATATATCTAGTTTAATTGGATCCGGAAATATTAACAAGGTAAATTATTTGCGTGTTGAACTTGAAAATCTCGTTACGTTTTTCTTTTAACTCTATTTTCCATTAGACCTAATTATTCCTGAATTATTCTAGTTCGAAACAATAATGACGTTTGCGTGTTTTAATTGTTATTGATCCCCGAATGTTTACGTTGACTCTATCTGCGTGCATGACTAGATCAAATTTACGTCATTCATACATGAACATAACAAATAAAAGACTTGAATGGAGCTGTCGAAGTTTGCAAAATTGAGCGTGCGGTCGTTGCATGGTATTAACTTAACCGTTACGTCCATCTGTTTTTTACCTCTTGGATCTGGTGATGGGGCTTGACCTTGTCTTCTGACGAAACGAGTCAAGCGACTGTGAGAATCTAGTCTTCATTAACAGCCACCGTTGAAATCGCAAAATTTACTGTTTCTCTTTAGTGCTCGTAAATCAAGAATTGCACGCGCTGCAAAATAAAACAAATATGGGAGCACAGGTAGACGGACGGACCGACACTAATGGTCTAATAATACTGTGGGCTTTGGCTCCCGGCCCGGTCTAGGGATGCTACTAACAAAAAACGAGGGAATTTTAAAAGACGTGTCATTTCGTAACGTAAAACATGCATGCTGGAGGTCGTTTTTGTTTGAAAATTAATTTTGTTTTACAACAGAATATTGAGCTTAGGATGTCGATGTCACCGTGCTTGCGTCAGTATTCCGACCGTTAGCAACAACCCTAAATTTCTCGTCACGCCGTGTTTCTTTCATACTGATGTTGTTTGGAGGAAATTTGCTATTTATTACTTTCACACGAGTTTTGTCATCATGTTGCTCATTAATTTGCTTTAGTACTCGCTTCAAGGATAAGCCAACGATTTATGAGTTGTGACAAAACTACTCTCTCTTTTTGTATTGATATTCTTAACATTCTCATATACTTGTTAGAATTTTATTCAAATCGACGCTCCGAAATTTTCAAAGTCCATAAAACCAGCTGATTCTAAACTAAGTACCAGGCTTCCATAAGTCGCTAAGAAACTTACCGATTAGATACAGTCCTAAGCCCCGGTCGTCGGCAGAACACCAGCAGCGCCAGCGAGTTGGCAGCCGCCGACACCAGGTAAAGAACCAGGAGTACGATCTCCTCAACCAGCCGGTCCTTAGCTCCCATCTCCTCTGACATTAACGTTTGTCCAGGAGACATGAAAGCAGTTTCCATTCAACAGTCATCACTATAACAAAACACTGCACGTAACTAGACACTTTCAGTTCGAAATACAATCCGTAGTTTTTGGTTTAAGAAATTCGCCGCAGTGGTAGTCGCGTAAAGTTTAGAGAACACACAGGTCGAGGCGACCGCGTCTTTCTCTCTTCGCTGTCGGGTGACAACTGAACGCGGGACAGCGAGCCGCTTGGCTCGGCCGTCGGCGCGTGGCACTCCCCACCTCCGTATCTATATCCAATATATCTATACTTTTCAGATCGCTTCCACGACGGGCAGACTTGTTTTAAGTGTGTTATGTTTATGTTAACTCATAGCTTAGACTAATTCTCTGTGTTGGTATTAGTAAACGGTTGCTAGGGAACAAATTGTTAGCAAGTTTCTTTCATTTAAGTAGTAATTGATCAGTTGAGTGATGCATTACAGTGAAGCAAGTATGTTATGTACAATACTTACATGTTATATGACTTATATGAATAGAAACCAATTAGGCTATTTTTTAAGGGAATTGTATTGCTCATGGCATAAAATTACCATAATCTCTGATACATTTACATTGACAAGTGAGTTTTCTAAATTTTTCAGTTATTCATTAATTTAGAACAGTAGGTAACTACGATGCTCCAGCAGCGAATTAAGACTTACCTAATGATATATTTCTCTCTGTGTGGTTGCTCCCTCATGACTGAGGATCATGATCATCGCTGGATGTGGATGCTCTACGACTGGTTTTAATTATCTACCTCCACCGATGGCTGTTTATCGCGTCCAACCGAGCAAAACTTGGTTGAGGAAGGGCCCTATTTCCCCCTTCAGTCTATTCAAGACGCAGTTCATGCGCACAGTGCGGCTGCGTCACTCCAAAAACCACTCCTGTGGCACAGAGATAATCCCATTAGCGGGTTATACTCCACAAAGTCCGACTCACTGGCAGTGACGACTAAACCGCCCTGATACAGATAATGTAAAAAAAAACGCGTGAGTATAAAAGTTTCTGAATTAATTTATTTTTGGTATCATGGCTACAGAAGTTCAAGTCGTTAAAAAAAAAAGAAAAAAAAAATGCGCGAGTATAAAGTCTCTCTCTCACTGGCAGTGAGGCGGACTTGACTTTGGATCATCGAGCAACGTAGTCGGATATTATAAGGTTCCCATGGTTGGGAGTTGGGAGCTATATGTAATGCAAACCGACGCCCGTTTTAGCTTGGCCAAAATTTCTTCCGTATATCCTGATGTTTGGATGATCGCCACAGGCTACATTTTTCAAGCGATTCTCGTGAAAAATATATAAAGCCGATAATGAAAGTTGGAATTACAAATTCTTTAGTTTATACGTCGTATAAACTAAAGAATTTGTAATGAGATGATAAACACATAATATGTACTCAAAAATTAATAATTTATCCTCACAATAAATGCTAGTCTATTTCAAAAAACGAGGCTGAAAAATATGATTCGCTAACATACCTAGTAGCGAGAGCTCGGATTGACGTCTCAAGTAGCACAGAAGCTGCATAAGCGCTTATATAAAGCCCTTATTACGCCAATTAAAGCTAAAAAACATACCAAATTGATCCATAGGGTATTTTCATTTTTAAAAATTTGAGCATATAAGACTATGTTAGTAATACACTAGCACTAAAAAATAGAAAAGTGTTGTTGTAGTTTTTATTCTATACATTTAATAACACTGTTTCATTTACTCTTTGACTTTATTGAAAAAAATAGAAATTACATTATTTTACGTTCCCATCATCGCAGCAGGCACAGCATGGGATACACGTACATTACCTGCCCCCTACCAATAGTAACGTCGTCCCAGTATTTCGAAAGCGGGCAATCTAGTCTCTCGGCCCCGAAACCCTGAGAAGGCTTTTTTTTTTCCATGGTAGCTTGCGGGTTTGACGGGCCCTTTGCACTGCTGCTGGTGCCAGACGTGCTACTCCGCTTGGAGAAGCACCGGAGTCTGAGAAGGCTGTTGCTGCTGCCTCGCATTCGTTTTGGCAGAGCCGCTATCATCTTCCGCCTAATGACAAAAAAGGTAACCAATCTGAAACACAAATTTTTACTTTAAAGTTCTTATCTCACCACCCTACTATTAAAATAATAAATAAATAAATATCGGACAACCTCACACAAATCGATCCAGTCCCAAATTAAGCTCAAGAAGGCTTGTGTTATGGGTACTTGACAACGATATACGTACTTATATAGATAAATAAATACTTAAATACATAGACCAATGACCATGACCCAAGCACAAATATTCGAGTTCATCACACGAATATTTGCCCTGGCCGGGATTCGAACCCGGGACCGCCGGCTCAGTAGGCAGGTGTCTAAAAACCGAGCCAAACGCGTTACCAAACTATTTTCTGTTTAATTTTGTTTTCTCCGCTACCCAAAGGTTGTCTGGAAGAGATCGCTCTTTAGCGATAAGACCGCCTATTGTCTACCACTGTTTAATTTAAGATTTTTCATGTTATATTTTTATTGTTGGTGTGCAATAAATGATTGTTGTATTGTAGCCTTCTTGAGCTTAATTTGGGACTAGATCGATTTGTTTGAGGTTGTCTGATATTTATTTATTTTATTTATTTATTGTAATTTTTTTTTCCGATCTGTAACGTTTCGCCAAATTTTAATTTGTCCGAAAGTGATTTTTTCCTGACACCCGTAATATTTTCAGGATTTTATAAACATCTTTTTAAAGAGCCCATTAGGTTAGGTTGTTAGTTTTGTTTTGTAATTATTTTGACAAATTAACAGTTTTTGGCAAATCTTTTAGGGCAAATGAACAAAAATTAGTGTTTCAGTTAGGTAACCTTTATTGGAATATATTTGAAACCTACAGTTTGAAATTTTCATTGATAATTTTTGGTTCAAAAACTACTCGAAATTGACAAAATTCACGCGGAAAATTAGTTTTTTCAACTTATTTTCGATTACACGCAATGAAAGCATGAAATAGCTATGTTACTACCTAGAACTTGGGGAAAAGTATTATTCACTACAAAAAGTTGGTTGAAATAAGGCCTCTTAACTTGGTTACTACAAAGTGCAAATCTGCGGGCAAGCATGTTGCGTCTGATAAGGCTGTATAAGCTATTTTGCAGCCTGTGTGTTCCTTGAGGTTGGTTTCAACCGTTAGGCTCAGGCAACTTTTATAGCGGCTAGACTGTTCTATTGCCATGCCATTTACCTCTAGGGTTGCCAGATCGAATGACCCTATTATCGGAGGAAAAAACATTTATTTCGGAATTTTGTGACTTTTGTCGGGAGTTACAAAAATTTAATCACATAAAAGTTAATATATTAAAAACAACGTCGTTTGCTGCCGATAGAAATGACTGCATAGACTGCATAAATAAATACTAACAAAAAAAACATAAAATTATTTTCTCATTATTATAATTTTATCTACCTATAATCTACGAAAATATGATAAGGTAATTTATTTATAAGTAATTATGGAAAAATTAGTAATGGTATTTCCTTAATTTTTCTTATTTTTATAATTTAGTTTTAAGGCGAACACGTATGTGGAATGGTGATTTTTAAAGTCAAAGTCAAAGTCAAAATATTCTTTATTCAAGTAGGCCTAGCTACAAGCACTTTCGAATCGTCAGTTACAGAGAGCAGAGCAATTTATTGATAAACTTATACTAAAAATAAAATAAAAGAACATGAAAAATAACATTATAGATATAAAAGAAAAATCCTAAAAAGGATCCTCAACACATAAAAAAAATATATAAATAAAAAAGAAATAAAATTAATTTTAACGCAGTCCTACCAAACATTTCGGTCCTATCAAATTCATGCCTCACACTTTTAGGCTCTCCTATTTTTGATGAAGCAGTAAAACCTATCATAAATTGAAAACTAAACCTCTTTAACAGCACATCAGACCTTTTATTTGAAATTAACCCACACATGGCACTTTTTATCATCCGATTCTGTTTATTTACACCAAAATTTATGTACTTAATCCGCAGTTGCCCGGTATGGAAATTTCCTTCTATTTTATCAGCCATAGATGATTCACTTCGTTCGACAATTTCAATAATTTTAAATGTTAATTTCGATGACAGGACCTGGACTCAAGCGGTTCTCCCAATAAGATTTGGAGGCCTGGGCGTTCGCTCGTCGACTGGTGTCGCACTTCCGGCGTTCTTGTCCTCCGCCTACAGCTCGTTATCTCTTGTCGGTATTATTTTAAATCTTGAAAAGATATCCGACACAGAGCTAGCGAGCCTGGCGGAGGCAAGAAATGCTTGGTGTGACACTTGTCCGGGAGCCGAGATTCCATCCTCCAAAACTTGTCAGAGGGCCTGGGATACTCCTCGCCTCAAGGCATCCCATACAAATCTCATCGAAAATAGTTCTGACGACTCAGATCGCGCCCGTATCTTGGCGGTGTCTGCGCCTGAATCAGGTCACTGGCTCCACGCTCTGCCCTCCCACAACGTGGGAACAGTTCTTGACCCAGGCTGCCTGCGAATAGCAGTTTGCCTGAGGCTTGGGTCGAGAATATGTATCCCACACACGTGCTCCTGCGGCAAGGGCGTGGATCAGCTGGGACGACACGGCCTCTCATGTCCCAGAAGCGCCGGCCGCCTATACCGCCACGGCGCCATAAACGATTTGATCCGCCGTTCGCTTGCTACCGCCTCTGTTCCTGCAATTTTGGAACCCGTGGGTATGGCAAGAGACGATGGCAAGCGTCCGGATGGCGCCACTTTGGTACCGTGGAGGCTGGGGCGAGTCCTGGTGTGGGACGCAACATGTGTCGACACGTTCGCCGCGTCCCACATCCAGGCGACTCGTTCACAAGCCGGCGCAGCTGCCGACCAGGCTCAAATCCTCAAGCGCCGCAAATACTCATCTTTGTCTAAAGATTATGAATTTGCGGCACTTGCGGTAGAAACATTAGGACCCTGGTCGGCCGATATGAAGGCATTTATGAGGGCCCTGTCGCCTCGGTTGGTTCGCGTCTCAGGAGACCCCAGAGCTGGCGCATACCTCTCACAGAGGATCGCTCTTGCGATCCAAAGTGGTAACGCCGCCAGCGTAATGGGAACCATGCCGCAGGCAGACTTGCTGGACGGGGTATTCTTTTTATAGAAAATAATTTTATTTTTATTTTATTTTGTAATTAGCTTTAAGCCATTGTACATACAATTATCCTTTCCTTTATATTTATCTATAGTTTTTATTATTGTAAATATTGTAAATATATTGTCATTTCCTTAGCTAAAATAAAAAAGAGGCTAGAATATTTCTAGAATAAAATTTTAAATGTCAAAAATTATAATAAAAATTGTTAAAATTAAAATATCAGTACCCAGATAAGTACTCGTCACAATAATTACACATAACATTGCTTGATTTTTACTAATCCCACGACACGTTATCATTTATGTAGTCTTGAGTGCTATAATAAGCTTTAGAAATAAGTTTACGTTTTACATAGTTCTTGAATTTACCAACAGACAAGTCAGTTACTTCTAGCAAGTTTATTATAAAATCTTACACAGTTACCCATGAATGATTTTCTTATTTTATGGAGCCTAGTGGCAGGCACTGCGTGCTTATGCTTATTTCTAGTATTAATATGATGTATATCACAGTTCTTCTTAAAATTGGCAATGTTCTTATGTACATACATAAGATTCTCATAAATGTATTGACAATGCACTGTCATTATATTAATGTCCTTAAACTTATCTCTAAGCGAGTCTCTATGGTGCATTTGATATATCGCACGAATAGCCCGTTTCTGGAGAATAAAAATTATATTAATATCTGACGCACTGCCCAAAAGTAATATGCAATACGACCTAATGGAAAATATACTAATCGAGCTGTTTTCACGTCTATTATTTGACGGATCTTACTAACTGCAAAAGCTGCAGAACTCAGTCTATTCGAGAGATTAGCAATATGGGGACCCCATTGGAGCTTAGAATCTAATGTAAATACCGAGAAAAACTGTGCTATCAACTAGTTCCAGTTCCTCATCTTTAACAATAACACTTGCTTGCTCGTGTATAACGTTACTCATGACAAACTTAACACATTTAGTAATTTTCTCATTTAACAATAAATTATTTACATTAAACCAATTCACTACTTTACATATAGCATTGTTTACGTCATTACAAGATTGTTGGTTTCGTGCGACTTTGAAAATAAGTGAAGTATCATCCGCAAAAAAAACTATATCACGGTGGGTCTTTATGAGCTGTGGCAAGTCGTTAATGTAGATAAGGAACAAGAAGGGTCCCAATATAATATCCTATAAAGTCCTAAGGCCCGTAATCTAGCCAACGGAAAAATCTGAAAAAATTATGTTATTTTTCCTTAATTACCTATAGTTTTATAAAGTGAAGTTGTTTTTCGGAAGATTTTTTACTTTGTCGGGAGTCGGGAGGAAATACAAAAATTCAGGAGAATCCCGCCAAATCCCGACTATCTGGCAACCCTATTTACCTCACGGACTGTTTCCAAATGTTTTCGTCCGGTTGACCCAATTGACTGGAAAGCCGGTAAGTTATTTTTCAACCGAAAAACGGTGACTACTTTGACCTTATTCAACTTTCTTAACATTTAGATTTAGTAACTATTCTTTTATTCATTATTATCTTCACCTGTTTTCTCAGAATAGATTGATATCACTGACATCATTTTATATCCTGTTTTCCGTAAAGTTATCGAGTAAGTACCTACCTAATAGTTTTTTTATTAGGGTATTTTTTTTTATTTCATAGAGTAAAACGGGATTCTATTTATAAGACTCCGGTGTCCGTCCGTCTGTCTGTCTGTCCATCCGTCACCACTGTCACCAGGCTATATCTCATGATGAACCGACAGTTAGATAGTTGACATTTTCACAGATGATGTATTTCTGATGCCGCTATAACAACAAATACTAAAAAACAGAATAAAATAAATATTTAAGGGGAGCCATACAACAAACACGTTTATTTTGCCGTTTTTATAGATAATGGCACGGAGCCCATCGTGCGCGACTACGACTCGCACTTGGCCGGATAATTGCGTAACCAAGTGCTCGAAACCTGTGTCCTAAAGGTGCCCATCACCAATAACATTCGCCTGTAATAATACTAAAAGCAAATGTTTTTATATAATTTTTGTTACATTACAGGGGAATGCTAGCACCCTTAGATTTCATTGTTTCCATCTGACTTCGACAAAGAGAAGATTCTCAAGGCATCGTGTCATTTTTTTAGGGTACCGTGCTTCAAACGGGGAACTTGTCTTTCCAAAATATCGCCACTACGAGTATATGTACAGCGTGTGTATTTGATATAACCGCAAACTTTACAGGGTCTTAGTATAGGCACTTATAAATATATTGATCAGTAAATTATTAAAAAAATCAAACTTTATTTCCATATTAAATAATTCAGCACGCAATGTATTTGTTTGTTGTTGTTTGTTGACACTTAACATAGTGATGTCACAACTATCACTTAGTAATAACTACGCTATACATTGCTGCTCAGAAAATTTTCAAAAATTAATTACGCTATTGTAGCTAACGCTAAATTAATAATTTTTATAAATATCAGATTATAGTACTTAATTCTTCGTCTGGCTTCAGTTTGTGGTTATATCAAAAATACTGTATATCCTATATTATAGCAATGTGATTACCATTAAGGTGCTTTCATACCCCAAGCATTCGACTGCGAAAATTGTAAACCCTTTCGCTGTAAAGACACTCATTTGGTGTACAAATGGATGAGTCAATGTTATCTAGAATATAACATTCCATTGCAATCTTTGATTTACTGTTTCAAGTGTTTTATCACCAACCTTTACGTATTCTTCGACATGTCATTGATTTAATTTAGATATACCTACATTGTATCGTCATCCAATGTGTCGTAAGTGTATTTAATATTATTTACCTAAAATATTTACTAGTATTTTCTATGGTTTTGTCTAGCCCGATACGCGAACGGTTTTGAACTTCAATAACATAAAAGTGCGTGATTTTTTGCAGTCAGAGTAACAAATATTGAGTACTAAATGGGTATGAAAATTGAATAGTTTCTAAGGGAACCCGTTTTGGTCAGCCATGTATTGTCCAGCCACATTTTGTACAGCCACGTTTTCCGCGTCCATATGGACTCGGAAAACATGGCTGTACAAAACTCGGCTGGGCAAAACGTGGCCGAGCAATGTTTGTTCGGGGAAGTTTTTCGAAGCCAGTTTTGTACAGGGTCGTAATGTCCGGCGCTGCTGGGCTGGCCTGGCATGACACGGCTGGCCGCGAACCAAACTGTTAGGTTAGGTTAGAACTGCGACCAAAACAGCGCGCGAGCCGAGCGAGCGAAGGGAGCGTACCGCGGTCGGCGAAGCGCTAGAACCGAACTACTACCTGTAAAGAAGGTTAGAATGCATACCTACTTACATTTTCGGGACTCGGAAAACGTGGCCGTACAAAACGCGGCCGAACAAAGACGGGCCGAGCGTTATGGACTCGGAAAACGCGGCTGTACAAAACATGGTCGAGCAAAACCTGGTCGTGCAATATATTGGGCTGGACAAGCTCGGTACAGGCGGGTTTTTCGAAGCCATTTTTGCTCGGCCGTGTTTTGGACAGCCACGTTTTCCGAATCCAAAAATGGACTCGGAAAACATGGCTGTACAAAAAGCGGCTGTAAAAAACCCCTACTCGTTTGTATCGGATCTTGAGTGTGCGTTTTAGGTTAAACATTTTTGTAAGCAACCTCTGTAAATCTTAGAAAACATTATTCAAATGCATTTCACTAGGGCATCGCATTTTACTGTTTTACATTCCTTATTATTTTCTAAGTTTTGTCGAGAGATTATGTCAGAGTAATACGAAACGAGTGAAAAATTATAACAATCAAAAGCTATTATTCACTACATCTGTACTAGCTTTTGCCCGTGACATTTTCTGAGTACTTCCCCATACAAAATGCCACCATCCTTTACCAGGAAAAAATACCTATGGGGTATTTTTTCCTTCATCTCGGTTGTTCAGCGATTAAGTATGAAAAGATAATAGACAGACGGACCGAGTGACTTTCGGCACCTTTAGGTTTTATAATTGCAGGCGTTTATATTCAAGCGAAAAAATTGCTTTGAGCGGGATTTAACAGACATTTTCACCTCAACAGCTCAAACATGGCGATTCTGCTGCCAGATAACAGTGAACAAAATGCGATTTTGTTTCGAGCGTGACTAGAAAGTAGCTTTTTAATTTTTTCAATATCTGACCACGAAATTCTTCAGCCTTAGGTTAATTATCAGGGTTCGGACTTTCTTTCGCACGGTAGGACTAATGAGAACTATGGAGCCGTTATTAATATTAAAATACAATTCATACTCATACTCATTCATCTATTTCATTTCAAACTGCCTTTGTGGTTATAATGGTGAACATTTCCCAAGCATTAAATAACTAAAATTATGATAAATTTTTATTTTACTATATTTCGAAATTCCCAAACTCAATTTATTGTCAATATCATGAACTTTGTAGTAATAAATGGATATTCGATAAATATAGAATCCAATTTACTCCAGAAAACATGGATAAAGTTGCAAATATTGACGACGCGTTTGGCTCGGTTGGTAGACACCTGCCTACTGAGTCGGCGGTCCCGGGTTCGAATCCCGGCCGGGGCAAATATTTATGCAAAATATTTGTTCTTGGGTCATGGATGTTATCTATATATGTATTTATATATTATGTATATCGTCGTCTAGTACCCATAGTACAAGCTTTGCTTAGTTTGGGACTAGGTCGATTTGTGTATGATTGTCCCTTAATATTTATTTATTATTTATTTATTTACGTACCTATTTTATGGTGGCGAAAAAGACAATGCCTACACAAATCAGATCTTTGTATATTCTTCTGACTTTGTCCTTGACTATAAAATTAAAATTGCGAATGAAATACACTTATGAGTATGAGTATGAGTATGAATAGTATTTTAATGTTAATATCGGCTCCATAGGTCTCCATTAGTCCTACCTACCGTGCGAAAGAAAGTCCGACCCCTGTTAATTATAAAATTCTAATCATTTGAATCTCGATGCACTCTGTTTCTTTCATATGTATATAAAAGAGAGGGATAGAAACCTATCAATTTGAAATTCGATTTTCGAATCCGACCTCGATTGAGAACATTAATATTAATCAACAGTTCGGATACGCATTATACCAAAAAATTCATTAAAAACACCCGAAAAAGTTTTAATTTCAACTTTTTTTTTTCTTTATTATGTTTTTATTTAACGACCGAATATTAAAATTATTGTGCCTTTTACCTGTGCCTGGATTCTTTTCTATCGAGCGAAATTTATCCAATCATGTTGCTGAAAACGATTTTCTAATCGCAAGATCCTTAAGTATGATATATATGTTTTCATAATCTTCAAACACTGCTTAATATGTTTACGACTCATTCCAAAATGAGTGAGATCGGCGTCTACTGGGAGAAGAGCGCCTTAAGCAATTACCGACTAATTTACAGTGCGACACAAAAGAGTAGAAAATAAATGAGGGCGCCACTTCCTTCGCAACTGTCACATTTTTGACGTAAAGTGCTTGAATATGGTAACAATTTTGTATGAAAAATTGTAGTTCCCTTATCATCCGTTTTCTACTCTTTTGTGTCGCACTGTACCGGCGCCTATGGACGCTTGCGACGCCAGGAGCGCCACGCGTTGCCGACCCATGATGAACCTATGTACTCCCCTCTTGAAGAACCGCATACTGTATTGTGCTGTGAGCATGTACCTTACCGAGATAACTGGCGGAAAAGGGTGTGAAAATAAAATGAACAAGGATTCTAAATCGTAAGTCGTCATGCTAAAGAATGTACTTAAATGTTATCGTTTGGTATATCTTTACGATAATCAAGTGTACCATAATAAACATATTATTGTCAATAACTTTGTCTTTACAAATCTGATCTAGATCGTGATTTTGATATCAAATGTGTCTATTGCAATGATACAACGTAATCCTCAGAGAAAGAAAGCCGGTCAAAATGAGAGCCCCTTTTGTAAAGCTTTTTGGCTTCTCAAAAGATACTTTAAAAAAACTTGTTGAAAAAGCCATTGACCTCGTCGAGGTTTGCGTGGTCAAACCCGAATAGTGGAAAATAAATTAAAATAAAAACTCTATGTACAACACATTTCTTACTACAAAGGTCAACTTTTCGATTTATCATATTAAACATTCTTTTCTGCACAAAGTATATTAAACCACCCACTACCTAAAATTGTATGGAAATTGTAAAATAAAATCATCCACGCAGAGATATCGTGAAGATATTGCAAAATAGACTCCATTAGACTATGAATTCTATAAACTTTCCAGTAAAGTCGAATTTACTTAATAGAGTGAAACAGTCACAATCTCGTAATAATGTTGCAAACACATAATGTGTATTTATTTACGTTGGTACATTTACGAGGTGTTATGACTATTATCTAATATTTGCTGAATACTGGGCACTGTGTAATATCTACATGATTCTTAAATTTTCAATCTCATGTTGATTTCAACCCCCGACGAAAAAAGAGGGGTATTATAACTGTTATAAGTTTAGCATGTGAATCTGTGGCATCTTATCTCCAAAACGGATGGGTCAATTGAGTGCGTGTTTTTTATCGAAAGACATATCCGTCGATGATGGGATTGAGCTGTTTTATGGGTTTCTCTGCCTTTTCGCCGAATTACGTTTCGTCAAACGTTTCATTTCGCAAAAGTTTCATTTCGCCAAAAGCATTTATCACTGAAACTGTAAACTATCATGATGACCAGATACTTGTGTCGGGGGTGTTCAAATGTTTTATTTAGGTTATTATTGAAGACTTATCTTTGTCCATATTCATTATCATAATCGTCGACCCATAACATAATGAATGAATGAATGAATGAATGAATGAATACATTTATTTCAGGCAGCTGTGGCCCATAGATACATACCTTAAAACTAACATACATATCAGTCTGCGCACGAACGCGGTCTCGCTCGGGCGTGTGCGCATAAGGCACCAATCGTGTTACGAAGATGTCATCGAAAACAGTAAAATGTGCGCGGTGTAATATCGTTATATGTGAACTGTTGTGCTTTGTACAACAGAAGTACGACGTTATGGATGTGGAAAGCATGATACGGATATGCGAATCGGCTTTTAATGAAGAGGAAGTGTCATCGGCAAAAACAATGCTGTTTGAATCCTTGCCAAAGAAAAGGACGAACATTTCAAGGAGAGGTGACGGAAAAATAAAACGAGAGCTTGAAGATATCTATTGTGTTTTTAGTGATACTAATTCGGAGTTACTGCCAATCTTTGTGGCAAAAGAACTACGTAAATTGCCCCCGGTAACGTTCGACCATGTAGATGTATCAACACTTTTGAAGGACATTGTGCGGTTAAAGTCTGACGTGCAGGAAATAAAGTGCTTATATGCTACAAATAAGCGAGTGGAAGAAATGGAAAATAAATGGCATAATGACAGATATGCATCCTTTCTAAATAGCCAGGTAAATGTGAACACTAGAAGAGGAGCCTGCACTAATATGTTTGATAGTGGACCGATGGGTTTTTTAAATCAAAGTGATAAGTCGGTTATGTCCGTTGAAATCTCAAATAACGGCAATGAGTCACCGCCACAGCTGATTGCGCCCGCGCCATTGGAACAGAAAGCGATGTTATTGCCGTCCTTATCCAACAACGAGAACGTGCAGGATAAACTGTTGCACTCGCACTCATCGCCTACCGAGCCTGCAACGGTACCGTCTCTGTCTATGTGCGAAGGCAATCAGGAGGGCGATCAGCAAATGTCAACCCTATGTCAAAGTGATAAGGTTCAAAATCAAAGCCTATGCGAAGAAGGTAGAAGTTACTCAAAGGATACGGCAAATGTAAACAAAGATAGCTCCACGGCAACGTTTAGGAAATTATCTTTTGCGAATGTGGTTAATAACGGAGATGATTGGAAACCAAATGAGCCCAAGGATGAATGGAAGAATGTCACACGGAAAAAAATAAAAAATAAGTTTATAGGTTGCAAAGGAAGGGCAGAACCCGTGCCTAATATGAAATTTAAGGCTGCGGAAGCGCGAATTCCTTTGTTTATATCTAATGTGCATAAGGATGTCTTAGAGAACGATGTAGTTGACTACATTTATGAGAAAACGGGTGAAAGGGTACCTTTAATTAAAATAAAAACGCGCAAACCGAAGGACTATCATTCGTACAAAGTTTTTGTTTCCTACGATAAACTGAGTATTTTTATGAATGACTCCTTATGGCCAGCAGGGGTATCTTTTCGGCGTTTCGTCGATTTTAAGGATAGGAAGGATAAGTCACCTAGCCGAAATAGTGAAAGTGGCACCTTAATGAAACAAAATCATGGCTAATATAACCAGATTAGTTAGTTACAACTGTAAGTCGTTTAAAAGGTCCATTGACGGTGTGAGGTCACTCTGTGCTTCGGCGGATATTCTAGCGCTGCAAGAAACTTGGTTGTTGAAAGAAGAAATTCCGTTACTCGGCACAGTGAGTAATGAATTCGCGTACACGGGAAGCTCGGCAGTGGATACCAGTGCCGGGTTACTGATAGGTCGTCCATTTGGTGGTCTAGGAATCCTGTATCGTAAGAGTGTTTTTCAGTCGGTGTCGGTCATTAATACTGAAAGTTCTAGGCTAGCGGTTATTAAAATAGGACTACAAAATCGTTCAGTGTTAGTGTTCAATGTATATATGCCTGTGAACTCTACGGAAAATCTTCCAATTTTTACGGAGTGTCTGGGAGAAATAAGTGCCATTGTAAAGGACAATAGTGATGTTGAAGCGGTCTATGTGTTAGGGGACTTCAATGCGCATCCCACGACGTTATTTTATAAAGAATTGGATGAATTCTGTGTGGATCAACAGTGGCATTGTGTAGACGTAGATATCTTGGGCAGCTCGTCCAGTACTTATACGTTTATAAGTGATTCACACGGTTGTAACAGATGGTTAGACCATTGCGTTGTCACAAAATCAGCGCGTGAAACTGTAACTAAGGTTATGGTGAAAGAGGACGTGTACTGGTCTGACCATCTGCCGTTAATCATTGAATGTGATTTGAGTAAGGTGCAAATAAAGTGTGACGTCGTAGAATCAACTCTAGAGGGGGTTTTATGGGGAGAACGGGAAGCTGCTCAAGTTGACCTATATAAATCGCTTTGTCATGATGGGCTTAAACAAGTACAGTTTCCCTCGGATTTTACCGCTTGTGCGGACGGAGTTTGTAGGGTCTCTGACCATTTCATTGTTCTAGACAAGTTGTATAAAAATATAACTAATGTTCTAACTGAAGCGGCTAGGCAGTCAAGTGTAAGAAAACACAAGAAAAAATATGTAACAGGTTGGAACAAGTATGTCGCTGAAGCACACAGGGATGCCAGAAATAAATTTTTATTTTGGATTTCAGTTGGACGGCCACCTCAGGGAATTGCTTATGAGGAAATGTGTAGCAGTCGGAAGGTCTTCAAGTCAAAGTTGAAGTGGTGTCAGGACCGGCAGGAGCAAATAAGAAGTGATATCCTGGCCTCCAACCACTCAGCTAAAGACTTCAAGACCTTCTGGAAAAATACAAATAAACATAATGTCAGGCGGGGAGTCCCTGTGAGCGTCGGTGGGGTAAGTGACAAAAGGAATATCGCTAACAGTTTTAGGCAATTGTTTACTGTATCCGCTTCACGCATATCTTCTAAGGGACTGATGAGCGATAGTGAGACCGTCGCCGGAGAAAATACCATAACTTTTACTGCGAAACAAATTAATACTATTATTAAAAAAATGCAGAGGGGAAAATCTCCGGGGCACGATGGTCTCAGTATCGAGCATCTGAAATATGCCGGGCCCCACTTGCCGAGAGTTTTGGCGATGTTCTTTACGCTTTGCTTACGACATGCTTACCTTCCTGATCAGCTGATGAAAACCGTGGTAGTACCGCTTCTTAAAAATAAGACGGGAGACGTGTCAGACTTTGCTAATTATAGGCCCATCTCGCTTGCTAATGTAATCGCTAAAGTACTTGATAGCTTGCTTAATGATCATCTCCGTAGTCACATAAAACTGCATGACGCGCAGTTCGGATTTAGGGCAGGATTGTCTACAGAGAGTGCAATATTATGTCTTAAGCAAACTATCAGGTACTACAAAGATAGGAGCACGCCAATATATGCGTGTTTCCTTGATTTGTCGAAGGCGTTTGACCGGGTGGACTATGATCTGCTGTGGGATAAGCTGAGTAAGACATCAGTGCCTGCTGAATGTATTTCTCTGCTTTAATTTTGGTACTCCAATCAGACCAATCAGGTTAAGTGGGCGGGAGAATGGTCTGATGAATACAGGCTTGAATGCGGTGTAAGGCAGGGAGGATTGACGTCTCCTATCCTTTTTAATTTGTATGTAAATGGGTTGATTGAGGAGCTTAGCAGCATTCATGCCGGATGCCATATTGACGGAGTATGTGTCAATAACATAAGCTATGCTGATGATATGGTGCTGCTGGGCCCCTCAATCAACTCCATTAGGCGTCTGATTGCGATATGTGAGAGTTATGCCGATCGACATGGTCTTAGGTACAATGCCAGTAAGAGCGAGATGGTCGTGTTTAAGGCCCGTAAATATAATCCACAAAGCGTACCTGAGGTAATGTTGAGCGGCGTGGCTCTCAAAGTGGTTAAAAAATTCAAATATTTGGGTCATATAGTCACGGATAACCTTGACGATGACCTTGATATAGAACGGGAAAGAAGGTCCTTGGCAGTGCGGGGCAACATGCTCATTCGTAGATTTGCACGGTGTACAAAGGATGTTAAGCTGACACTATTTAAGGCTTTTTGTACATCCTTCTACTCGTGCAGTCTATGGGTGAAACATACGAAGCGCATATATAATACGTTGCGTGTCCAGTACAACAACATATTCAGGATGCTGTTTAAGCTCCCTCGCCACTGTAGTGCATCCGGCATGTTTGCGGAGGCACAGACTGACGGCTTTCACGCTATTCGTCGAAAAAGAGTCGCCTCGATGCTAAGACGCGTGAGGAATAGCAGTAACGGCATCCTGAGCATGCTGGCTGGACGTCTTGATTGCCCTATGTTGATGTACTGGGTGGGCATCTGTACCGGGCGGTTAAAATAATTAATTTAAATTTTAGATATAGTAAACACTAACAACTGAGTAGTTTTGTAAGTCCTAGCTTTTTATATTTTTTTTTTGTTTTATAAATTTTTTAATTTGATTTGTTACTAACACGATATGGATCTCGCATCTGAAATAAATGATTTTTATTTTATTTTATTTATTTATTTATATCAGATACAAAATAATAAAAATATGAGTAACTAAACTAGGTCACATTTTTCAACAGCGACGTGTTACGCGTGTTCGAAGTGTCAGGTAGCCGTCCACGGAAACGCCGGAACATGACACCTTTCGGCCAGTACTCTTCCTTGTTGAAGGTCGCTCGTTGGTCCGTCGGAACTCTCAGCACGAGGGAATTAAAACTCATGTCGTGGCGAGACTCCAATTTTACGACCCTCAGGATGACACCGGACTTCACCCTTACATATAACATAAGCCTTATTGAGCTTAATTTGGGCCTAGATCGAGTTGTGTGAGGTCGTCAGATATTTATTTTATTTTTTCATATTATAAATGAGAAAACTACGTTCACCGGAGATGAAACTCTCTTTTGCCTAAAATCAGGTATATCCTACGTTTTGTTCGTGAGTTAATACATATTAATACGGTGAATAGAGACTAAATTACTATGTGTGACCTTACAAACGGTCCGGTAGTTTTGAATTTTTGATATGTTGTCTAGGATGGTTAGTCAGTGCTTAAAATGCAAAATGCACAATTCCCCCCCCACCGCGCCCGCCGTCTTTTTGAAAAAACCGGCACTCTCTTCATATTTTTGCTCATATCTTCCTTTAGGAGCATTTAAACTAAAAGAAAGCTTCGACAATGTTATAGAAAGTTAAATTTACTACATTCTCCATTTTATATTTTTTTTCTAGGACAGATAGTTACGGAGATATCCACATTTAAAAAAACGTAAAAAATCGCAATTTCCTACTGAAAAACAAACTTCTGGATTATATCTTCGTTTAGGAGCATTTTAGCTACAACAAAGCTTGGGAAATGTTGTAGAGAATTAAATTTACTATAATTTTGTTTCAAGGACGGTTAGTTACGGAGATATGCACATTTAAAAACAGGAAAAATCGAATTTTCCGAAAAATTCTCAAAATTCTCGGTTTAGAACGCTGTCATTCAGTTATGGACTAGTCTAGGACAAATTAAAACATGTAGGAAATAAATACAATTGCTTATAAAACTCATGTCCATTTTTACATACATTTTCGGAAAACGTGTCTTTATTTTTTACATATCTCCGTAATTATCTGTCCTAGAAACAAAATTTGAAATGTAAATTATAGTAAATTTAATTCTCTACAAAATTGCCCAAGCACTGTTCTAGCTAAAATGCTCCTAAACGAAGATATAATCCAGAAGTGTGTTTTTGAGTTGGAAATTGCAATTTCTTAAGTTTTTTTAAATGTGCATATCTCCGTAACTATCTGTCCTAGAAACAAAATATAAAATGGAAAATGTAGTAAATTTAACTCTCTATAATAATGTCGCAGCTTTCTTTTAGCTAAAATGCTCCTAAAGGAAGATATGAGCAAAAATATGAAGAGAGTGCTGGTTTTTTCAATATGGCGGCGGGCGCGGAGGGGGGGAATTGTGCATTTTGCATTTTAAGCACTGACTAACCATCCTAGACAACATATCAAACATTCAAAACTACCGGACCGTTTGTAAGGTCAAAATCCTTTATTCACTGAATTATATTATATTCCGTAACATTTCATCGCCAATAATACCTCTATTAATGTGTTAGCTTGCCCATTTTCTCCGCTTAATTATTCACTCAATTGCTCAAAGGTTAACTGGAAGAGATTGAGATACATTCGTATCGACGAATGAATTACCTGTTCTGAATGTATTTATAACCTGTTATATTTACATTTTAAATTGTCTAAGTACATGTTTGCATACAATATTTTTAGCATACGATACAATAAAATACAAAAATACTTACATTGTACACCAAAAAATGCATACCTAACTGAAAGTGTTTAAGAATTTAAACCAAGAAAGAGGAATGATAATAGGTAGATAACGGTTTTTATGACTTTCTGCATTCACAAGACAACAATGTAAATACAAGGTGGAATGTAGGTGTATATCAGCTGATCTACATTTCAGACTTAATTGGTTTAGCGAAAAGTTATTGCAAAGATAAAGTTCATTGGTACACTGCGTAGGCCATGAAAAATGTATGCGTTTTGTAAAGTATTTTGAGTGGTAGGTACGTTTTAAAAAAAAATATGCATACGAAGTTGCAGGCACCTTTTAGTCTATAATAATTATAAAATTGTATTGACAATTGGTTATCTATGGAGAAGGGTCATTATTTCAGGAGAAATCTTAACAGCGCGATCTGTTGGTTAAATTTTTTTGTCCTCTCATCACACCGAAACGGCTGGACGGATTTTAACCAATTTTAGTACAGGGATAGCTGGATATTCAAAGATGGTTATAGGATACTTTTACCCGGCTACGGTAAAGAAAAAAATACATAATAAACGAGGTTATATGTAGATATAGCTAGCTCAGACAGTTGTCAATCTTCAGTGGCGATAAGCGGGGCACAGTGCCTGTAGAACAGATAGCCTTTGCGCCAGAATGGTTCTTGAGTGGCTACCGCGTACCGGAAGAGGCAACGTGGGTAGGCCCCCATCAAGGTAGACCGAGGATGTGGTTATCGCAGGAAACAGTTGGAAGAGCGTATGACCGATCGTTGTGGAGAACTCTTGGAGAGGCCTTTGTCCAATAGTACCTATATTGGCTGATATGATGCTGAAGTACCTATAATATGAAACACATAGAAAACTCAGACTTGTAAAAGTGCACTTGTACTTACAGAATACACTTCCTGATTTTGTTTTTTTAAAACATCCATGACTCAGGAACAAACATTATTACTTTCAATGTTACTAGGTAAATACGTCTAATAGATATTGTTATCGATGCACAATCTTACTAACAACATTATAAAAGACAATAGAGAAGGTGCGATATCTTGACACTCTGCATTCCCAACGCACGCCTTTGTCACACGCGTCCACGCACTGAAAGGATGCAAATATTGTATTGTTTAACTAGAATTGATTGTTTTTTTTTGCCGCTACTCTCCACTCCACTCAATTTTTTGGCTATGCTAACTACAGAAGGCAACCCTAGTAACTTTTCAATTCCCCTATCGCAAAATCGTCGGACATTTCCCTGATTGTCTGTGAGCTAGTGTTCCGTAGTTTATAGTGACTCGGGCTTCAAACGCTGCCATCCGGCAGGGGAGCCGGTTCAATCCCGGTCAATCCAACTTGTTACTGGATAAAGATTTTCATCTACACCGCTCTTCATCTATACATGCTATTATAAAAACCTAAATTAAAAAAATCACCCCCGACACAAGTTAGCCGGTTATCATGAGACCCCCGAGTCCCACGATTGCGTCTGTCTGTGTGGCATCATAGATCCCAAACGGATGGATCAATTTGAGTACAGTTTTTTAATCGACAGACTTGTCCCTCGAGATGTTTCCTAGCTATGTTTGAGGGAAATAAGACCGCTTGTTTCCAAGATATTCAGCTTTAATTGGAATAAGACAGTAAGTGACAAGTCTCGGCCAATATTGAAGCTATGGATTCCAAATGTTGTGATTATGTTCAGTTTAAGTAGCACTTTTTATATCACTCATTGAGTGAGGGTTGATGACATTTCCGGGGTTTTAGGTGCTCGAATGATTTGACGCTTACCTACTCTCGGCCTAGTATCAATCAAAACCAAACAGCAATGTTCGCATTGTTGTGTTCCAGTGTGGGGGTAAGATAGCCGGTGAAATTACTAGCATAGAGGAATTCTATCTTCGTCCTCCGGGTAGGCAAGCACTTGTGACTCCTCTGGTGTTGCAGGTGTTTATGGGCGACGGTAATCGCTTTCCATCAGGCGATACGTTTGCTCGTTTGCCCCATATGACATAAAAAAAAAACATTTCAGCCACAAAAACCCCGGGATAAGATGATGACCAGCAACTTGTATCAGGGGTTATTTTATTTTTTTAATTTAGGTTATTACAATTGCCTGAAACACATGGCGGCATTGGCACCCAGAAGTTTATTGAGTGAATCATAACTACAAGCGTAATCGTAAATACTGTAGGTATTGTACACTGTACAAACACATCTGACCTTACTGTGCTGAAGGATACAGCAAAGGATGACTTAATAGTGACAACGGTACACTGAAAAAAAAATTTATCAACTAGTTTACCTACTTGAGAAACAAACCATTGATAAGAAGATCAAAGTACAAAGAAAGAAAGTAACGGGTACGCTAAGGTGTAAAGCCATTCAAATAAATAATGCAGAGCTCGACACACAAAGCATAAGGAAAAATTCGAAAGGTTATCTAGCGTTAGGGTGGTGGAGAGGTTAACACGCTGGAGGTGTGTACCCACATTAAAAATAAGTCAGAAATTACATGTTTCATAAATCTATACTTGAGAAATAGCCAAATTCTGCTTAGTAGTAATCAAAATTATGCAAATTTTACTTAACTTTTTTTGGTTACCAGTAGCCCTCAATTTGTCAGTCCTCCGATTTATGTAACTAACAGCTAACATCTGGGTAACTGTTAACAAATCCTTTTTTTTTTTCGGTGTATATTTAGCACAACTGTTACAGTTTTGAAAAGACATGAAGCCGTTTTTGTTTTCTCCTTCAAATGATTTAATTGAGTTGATCCTGGTCTCTATCTCTTAGTTTTACAAAGAAGGGATCATATTTGGTTAGGTGTCCTATCATTTTTTTCTTTGTATCTGTCTCTATACACCTATATTTTATAACCATGACCATATGCATTAAGAACAAAAAATATTCGAACTCATCACACTAATTTCTACCCTTGAATTCAAACCCAGGAGCTTCGGTTCCCTCGAAAGGTGCACTTTCACGAAGTCAACAGCTTTTTAGGGATGATAATTCCTTTTATTCAGTTTCTTTCAGGAAAATTGTCGGATCATTTACTCGTTTTATATCCATTAGACTTGATCTATCAAATGTAAATGTATATTCCTTAAAGGTGACGAATAATGGATACAAATAGCGGTGTCCGATCTGATTCATTGGATGAATGCGAAAACGACTGCGTGACGCTGAAACTGCCTACAGACGACAATTTCCCTCAGACAAATATCAATAGACACCTCTAACTCCAGGGCACTAATTCGAGTGTAATTTGAAATATCGTCAAATAAGCGATGTCGTGTGTGTATTAAATTAATGTTTATTTCGTATAGTATTTGACATAGGAAACCTAAATATACTTATATTATTCAGTTCATAAAAGTAGGATATGGCTGGAAAAAATTAAATTGAAAATATGATTTTTATTCTGTATTTTGAAATGCTTAAAACGCTGTACGCCATTAATAGTTACGTCATAAAAATAATAATCCAGTAAATAAAAACTTAAAAATAAAAACGTCATTGGCATCATAGGTAAGAGTATATTAATAGTCTTTTTTTACGGGGTCGCCTACGTCACGCCACAGATAAGCTAAAGACAAAAATGGCGGACGGCGTTTTTATCTGTTCATGACATTTCTATTTTCTATTAATTAAAAATTTAGCTTTCCAGCTCAATAAAAATACTAAGTATATATTCTTTTTATTGATCGTATTTGCTTTTGACGCAGGTAAAGTAATTTTTTGTAATTAAAAAGGTTAAAGTAATTTTAATTATCATAATTTTTCATGTAATTTATCACCTAGTTTACTTTTGACGAAGCATTACCGCGGAAATATTGCAAAATGTTTGGAAATCTTGTGTGCCTATTATAATTTTGTGTTAATGATATTCCTTAATATTGTATCAATTAATGTAATAGCTATGTATTCAATGACGATGCAAAAGTGGTTCCAGTGAATCCCAATTGATTAAACAATTCTTATCTTATCTTATCTTTAACGTATAATATACAATAATTATCAAACATGGGTTAATTATCCGAGCTGCATAACGTGATATTTCACATTACTTGCATATAATTGAGGCACAAGTTAGTGCGATAGGGTTGGCTTTGTTGCTGTATATCAGGTATATAGCCACTTCGGAGATTTCTCCTAGATATCAGAGAGATGTATATTGATCTAAGAGGTGCCCGAAACTTCGTCCGCATATAATTCTTTACCCTACGGGTAAAAAGCATCCTGTAACCATCTTTGGATGCCCAGCTATCCTTGTACCAAAATTGGTTAAAATTTGTCCAGCCGTTTCGGCGTGATGCAAGGACAACGGAAATTATGAAAACAGATGGCGCCAGGTTGGCACGGCGCCGCGCGCCACACAAAACAAATGGCTGGCTTCATTAAGATCTTCATAGAAAAGTGATTTTCAATACAACACTAGAATTTTGTAATAGAGATTAGGAATAGGGCCCAGTACCGTGGAAGTGGGTCTTTAATTTCATCTTAAGACATGACCAAGGTTTTGTGGTAATTCGAATTAAAATTATGTTAAACAATATTAAAATATGATAACGGCTGAATGCAAGCGTCGTAAAATTAATTATGCCTGGTTGTTAACCTTCTGAAAACGTTTATGGGTTCATCAGGAGTTTTATGGTTGAGGTTCATGGATTCGGGTTATGAGTGCAATCTGATTGTGTTTTTTTATGGCTTGGGGTGGGAGGATTTCCCACTGCTGAGAAAAGGCCTCTCTTCTAGATTAACACAGGTCCCTGTTTGATGTCTCTTCCGACCAGTTGCTAAGGAATGCGTCATCTCCGTCTGGGCCTGCCCCATCTGCGTCGCCGATCTTGAGGCACCCACTTAGTGGTAATGCTGGCCCATTTAACCGAGTGCATACGACAGACATAGTCTGCCCATGCCATTTGAGCCTGGCTGTTTTGTTACCGTCTTCATCTATGCGTGTTTTGGAGCGCAGCGTGTGTTCCGAACGCGTCCTTTTCACCCCTAAAATGATGCGCTCCATGGCTTATTATAATCAATACTATTATACAATTCTAAAATTGTATTGAAAAATTGTTTTCTACGGACCACGGCTGAATGGATTTTGAACAATTTTCGGAGAGTCGTCCAAGTAACACTTTTGACTTTACCATAGTTCAGGAAAAGTATCCTATAACCATTTTTGAATGTACCAAAATTGGTTAAAATCCGTCCAGCCGTTTCGGCGTAATGAGCAGACAAATAAATTTTTCTCAAACATGCAATGAAATATTGTCTTTACGTTTCTTATAATAGGCTCGGAAGTATCGCTTTTTGGGCGCAACAACTCGAGAGGACTGTAAAGGGATTTCATACTGCTTTTCAGGCCTAGGCCTGCAATAGTATATTACTGCCGAGGCCGGGAAAAGTCAGTTCGTGGATGAGTATGATTTTGAAGGACGAGGCGTAGCCGAGTCCTTCAATAATACGAATCTGCGAACTGACATTCCCGCCGAGGCTTGTATAGTGCTTTTCTCCAAATATGCTTGGAAATAATCACCAATCTACATTTTAATTTAATATATCAGTACCATGAAGTTCATTTGGTACTTATTTTTTTTAGGAATAGGAATAAAATTTCGGGTCCGAATCATATGTTTGATTTAAACAAAATATACGAATAAGAATTAAATATATATGAAAACACAATAACAAAAAATATGCACATAGGTAATTATAAATTTTAGTTAAATTAACAACTTCTAAAAACACTGTTTTTTTTTAGAAACCATACCATATTTATCATTCGGAGAAGATCATAAGTTCAAAATAACTTTTATATTGATTTGGACACAATCATTTCTGTTTTATTTTTATTTGGTATACACTTATTAATTTTCAACTTACTCATTAAATATCATCATATTATTAAAATTAAAACTTTCGTGAGAAATCTCAAATAAATAACAAAGAATCATGAAAAATAAATTAACCGCATATAAGATTATTATTTAAATTGTTTGTCCGTTATTCGAAATTTGTCGACATTTCAAATACATTGACAGTAGCAGAGCAAAAAAATGTTCAGTGCAAGAACTAAACGCAGAGAACAATTAAAACGTTTAGAATAGTTTTTATTTTTTAAATTTAGTGGACAATTGGCTGTATGGTGAATTGTCAGTCTTTGAAAAAATTAAAAGTAAAAATGCAGTAACCGGCCAAATTAAGATTACCCTCATTTGTATGAGACGTTATAAACAGAAGGTGTGTTTTTTACTTAATCGTCTTATTTAAATAATATTGATTTCCCGGCTAAGGCCAATAATATATATTTTTTTTTAATTTTCATTAACGCCTTCTAAATATAACGAACGATTTCGCGGTCCAGTTTTACTACATTAATGGGAACATTTCCAAGCAAGTTGGAGAAAAGTAACTTTTTTTGGTTTCAACAACAAGGTCGGCTGCTGGCTGGTTTGTTTTTAAACGTTGGTTGTTAGACTAAAATGTCCTATTTGTCAATTAATAAAATGTTGTTCTTTGAAGTATATTTTTTTATTTCATTGTATGTTTGAGAAAAGCACTATACATGCCTCGTCGTGAAAACGGATTCCCGGCCTCTGATGTAATGTACTATTACCAACGCAACGCTGACGCTATGATATACAAATTCTTTATCGCGCTGTTAAGATTTTTCCTAAAATAATGACCCTTTTTTACAGAAAACTTATTTTCAATACAATTTTTGATTTTTTTATAATAGTACTAGCGACCCGTTCCTGGCTTCGCCTGGGTGCAACGCTGATAAATTATGTATGTATTATACATACATATAAACCTTTCTCTTGAATCACTTTATCTATTAAAAAAGACGGCATCAAAATCCGTAGTTTAAAAAGCGTAGTCTTAAAGATCTAAGCATACATAGAGATAGACAGATAGACAGAAAGGCAGCAGGAAGCGACTTTGTTTTGTACTATGTAGTGATGATGATTAGGTAAGACTGGCATAGTTTATTATCTAACTGTTACAATATTCTCCCGGTGATAGTCTTCCCCCAACCTTACTTTATATATTTCGAAATTACGATTCCGGCTGAACAAACTTTTGATTACCTATATTTGACAGTCAAGGCCATGGTTATTATCGAGCTCTAACAATCAACACGATTCACTAGAAATATAGTAAAAATAGTGCCTACTCACGTGATTAAAACGCGGAATAGTTACATGGCGTGTTACGCCATTATAATACAGTTTATAGCATCATTATAAATATTTTGAACGCTTCGTGTGAATGGATGGCGTGTCTCATAAAAATCGTCAAAGCACTGGAATATATTAAGCCTAGTACGGATTTTAATTACCAATATTACCATTCTTCGAAGAATGATGTAAGTTATTGCTGTTTCACTTTGGTATCGGACTGTGGCTTGAATTTAACATTTGACACTGACATTTATCCTAGATCTCTCATCATCTTCGTCATATTCGGCACGACTACATTGTGGAATGAACTTGTGGTATTTACGGACCGATACGACCTACAAACCTTCAAGGAAAGAGCGTACCTGAAAGGCTGGCAACGCACTTGTGACTCCTCTGGTGTGGCGGGTGTCTATGGGCGCCGGTAATCGCTTTCCATCAGGGGATGCCTTTGCTCGTTTGCCCCCATAAGTATGACATAAAAGGGAGCAAGCACCATGACAGAGGTAAAATAAACAAAGCTTAACAACTGGTGCAGTCGGGTTAAAATACTCAAATTTACGATGCTCTCACTGAAGAGCTAAAAATATTACAAAAGGTGAGGTCACTACACTTTGTTCGGGGACTGAGACCATTTTTATTTTGATGTATTTCCCAAGGTAGGTAACTCTATCTGAATATATGATAGTGAAAATGATACAATGCTTACAGTGGGGAATGATATAAGATTTACGGATAGTTGAACAGTCAAACATGTTTTTTTAATACTTTTTACGTGACTAGATATCTCTGAAGTGATGGTATACCCAGTATACTCGAATTGATCGATGATGGCCGAAGTGTGGATTTCCGCAGCGCTCTCTATCATATTCTCCCAACTTCGCGAGTATTGTGGAGCCGCAAACAGAGAGTAAGCGAAGCATCTTTCGAGTAATTAGACATTAATAGAGTAACCTTGGTTGCTATTTGGAGTGGTCATCAGAGGCGGTTGAAAGCATTTTGTCTAAACGTGATTTGCGTGCTAATGCCGATAATTACTGAGTTGGCATTTTGTACTTATTTGTAAATGCCAAGGCTCCTGTCATAATGGATCAGTATATTAAATAATAACGTCAGAGAAGAAACATTTCACTAGAAGTTTCAGCGGTCGTAATGATAATAATGGATGACTTGCATGAGTTGGGTAACAGGAAAAGCAAAGTCGTCAATATAGCTCAGAAAGTTTCTAAATTAATGTGGCGGCACTTTGATCACAGATCTGATAGCAGCTGGGGAGGAAAGGTTTTTGAGTGGCTAGATGGACTCAGCATATATATATATATATATATATATATATGAATACCTAGGATAACTCGGGGCACCTATACGAAAGTGACGTAGCAAAATATTTTATCGACAAAAAAATATATCGATGTTACTGTCAACATCTAAATATCATCGACGTAAATAAATATTACTTTATTTCTCCACATTTTCAAATGAAAAAATAAACATACTAAAACGTGTATTTACATGTTTATTTTAAAATAATTTTCATAATATACGTAAATTGACATTTTAATTGAAATTACATCCTCATACTTTTATTATCTTAATTCAAGAGGCTCGATATCAGATCAGATATGACATCGAACCTCTTTATAGTAATCCAGAATGTTCATTGAGCACATATATTAATTTAATTATATCGCCATCTTTTTTATCGATATCCTATCCCTAGAACGTGCCCCGAGTTATCCTAGGTATAATATGATATAGCAGCAGTTGCAAAGAATAGTAGAGAACTTCAGGCATTGCTGCTAGAAATGAATGAAGTTTTTTTGGAAAGGGGTCTCAAAATTAATAAAAGGAAAACCAAAACCTTAGTTGTCTCCAAAAGAATAGTCGACAGTACAATTATATTGGAAAACACAAAAATAGAACAAGTCGTTTAGATACCTTGGCAGCATTATTACAGAGGACTCTAGATGTACACCAGATATTATTACCAGGATAGCCATGGCGAAAAAGGTATTTAACACTAAAAGAAGCCTACTTACAGCTAAAATATCAAGCTCCGTCAGGAAGAAACTGGTGAAGGTCTAGGAGTATAGCCCTCTACGGCTGCGAAACGTGGACCGTGACCCAAAGAGACAGAGAGAAATTGGAAGCGTTCGAAATGTGGTGTTGGAAGAGGATGGAAAAGATCAGTTTGACAGAAAAGATAAGTAATCTGGAAGTTTTAAATAGAGAAATAATAAATCCGGCCGCAATTTTATTTTTTGGCTTAGGTTAGGTACGACGACGAGCGAAGCGAGGAGGAGTGTTAGGTTCAACTGCGACCCTAACCTAAAATGAGATTTAAGTATTTTGTTTGGTTCTCTCCTCAATAGTTTCGATAAGCGATTAGCGATTTTCTGATGTCTGCATCCAGGAAATTGACCACTTTGGTGGCGGCAGAATGGGAACGCGTCTTCAGAATGCAAAAAAAAGCCATTAGTGCGATGGTAGAGATACCGCAGGATGAATCCGTGAAATCTCATTTCAAGGAACTGGGAATTCTGACTCTCCCGTCTCTCGTAATCCTTCAGGTGGCATTGTATGTGTTTGAACATCGCTCTGAATATCGCACTCGTGGAGAGATTCATGGTCGAGCTACTCGCAATGCCCACAAGCTAGCGTCACTCCCTGGAAGACTCGCTAAATATCGGAAGTTGCCGCACATCATGGGGCCGTTAGTATACAATAAGTTGCCAGAAACAATCACTGCAGCAACTAGTTTAGCGACATTTAAATCAAAATTAAAGAAATGGCTTATCGAGCGAGCGTATTACAGCGTCGAGGAATTTCTGGACACTGGAAATTATATCCATAATAATTAAATAATTAATTTTGGTATATAAATTTGTGTAAATCAATATTATTTTAAATTGAATATTAATTTTAATGTATTGTTTGACATTATTCCCGAAATAGTGATAATAATAAGTAATTAAAGTAAAATTGGTTTTGCTCTAAAATTGAATTTTCATAACTATGAACAAATACTCACACTTATTCACGTCATTCATGATTAGAAATTCCACGCCATCTGATAAGAGTGATAAGATACCTGTGTTGATTCATTTACATTTATCTGTGTGTTTTCCCATTCATTATCACATCTTTATTGCTCATCGTAAAATCTAATTTTGGCAAAAGGAATAAAAATAACTTCAGTAGGTATAAGGTTTATACCTATCCGATTGCTTTTCTGCTCAAGTGCAATATGCATTTAAGTATGTAATGTAATATGCCTTTGTAGTAATAACGCAGTAATATGAACGAAATGTAGTCTGATACGTTCATAAAGAGAATCGAATTATGAAAATTTGCGTTTTAGCGATAAAACGTAAATATTCACAGAAGTACGTAAGGTTTTTCAAACAGTTAGGAGATACAGGGCATGCCAAAAGAAATTAGATACTCCTTGCTCATTTAATTGATACTGGCCAGTAATACATCACCACAAAGGCTGGCTATTTACTTACAAATTTAAAAATGGAACACTCGGCAAAACTACTTATATTTTTTTTTATGAATTTTTTTCTGATTAAATCTGGCGGGAATTTTCTACGACCATGGAGCTGACACGACGTGATTTTCGGGTTATGATGTATTATGACTTTAAAAAAGGTTTGAAGCCTCAAGAATGTTTTGAACTTTTAGTCACGACTTTTGGTGAGTCTGCATGTTCACGTGCAACAGTTTTTAACTGGTTTGCTGAATTTAAAAGAGGACGGGCGAGTTTTGAAGATGAGCCGAAGTCAGGTAGGCCGCCAACCGCAGTTACTCAAGAAAATGTGCAAGCTGTGGAAAAATGATTCGTGGAAACCGACGAATCACATACGTAGAGCTAGAGCGAGAACTGGGTATTGGATCAGCAGCGTTGCAAACTATAATTCACGGACAATTATCCCTCCACAAGCGTTGTTCAAGGTGGGTGCCGCACAAGCTCAATGATTTGCAAAAGGAACGTCGCGTGGATTGGTGCAAATTTATGATAAATCAATTTAATGGCGGTGAAAAAAAAAATGTTTATGATATACTCACAGGTGACGAAACATGGCTATATAACTATGATCCTGAAACAAAGCGACAGTCAACAGTATGGTGCTTTGAAGACGAACCGACACCAACAAAATGTCGCCGAACGCGAAGCACACGGAAACAAATGGTTGCCTCGTTTTTTCTGCAAAACGGGACATATTGCTACTGTGGTACTAGAAGATCAAAAAACAGTCGATTCGGAATGGTACGTGACAGTTTGTGCCCCAAAAGTATTGTCAGCTTGGTGTGATAAGCGGCCAAAGTCAGGAACCCAGCAACTGCTTTGGCACCATGACAACGCAGCCCCGCACACTTCTGCTAGAACACTGGACTATTTTAGTACCAAACACGTCACTATCTTGCCTCATCCTCCATATTCACCGGACCTAGCACCATGTGATTTTTATCTGTTTCCAAAAATCAAAGACAAATTAAAAGGAAGGCGATTTGAAAGCAAAGAAGATGCTCTGGCAGCTTATAACTGAAATTTCTGAAGTGTCTAAAGAAGAGTGGTCATTAGTATTTTCCAAGTGGTTTAGACGGATGGAAAAGTGTATACGTGTTCACGGTGAATACTTCGAAAAAATAGACAACTTTAATGAATAATAAACATTATAATTTTTGAGTATCTAATTTCTTTTGGCATGACCCTCGTAGGCCTCGTTACCGACGGACAGACAGAGAGACAGACCGACAGCATCAGTTAGCACCCTTTGGGTACGGAACCCTAAAAACATATTCCTTATACTAGAAGGTGCCCACAACTTCGTAGGTACCTACGCGTAATTTTTAGGGTTCCGTAGCCAAATGGCAAAAAACGGAACCCTTATAGATTCGTCATGTCTGTCTGTCCGTCTGTCCGTCTGTCCGTCCGTATGTCACAGCCATTTTTTTCCGAAACTATAAGAGCTATACTGTTGAAACTTGGTAGGTAGATGTTTTCTGTGAACCGCATTAAGATTTTGATGCAAAAATAAAAAATAATAATAAATATTGGGGGCTCCCCATACTTAGAACTGAAACTCAAAAATTTTTTTTTCATCAAACACATACGTGTGGGGTATCTATGGATAGGTCTTCAAAAATGATATCGAGATTTTTAAAATATTTTTTTTCTAAACCGAATAGTTTGCGTGACAGACGCTTCCAAAGTGGATAAAAGTTGGTCCCCCCCCTCTAACTTCTAAAATAAGAAAATGAAAAATCTAAAAAAAACATATGATGTATATATTACTATAAAAACTACCAACGAAAATTATTTTGAACGAGATCTAGAAAGTAGTTTTTTTTTAATACCTAACTTTGCACCTAATTTATATGGGGCGCTATACATACCAGGTGCAAACTTAACTTAACCACTTAGGGATGGAAAGTGTTTGTACGGAACCCTCGGTGCGCGAGTCCCACTCGCACTTGGCCGGTTTTTTTATAACCTAGTAGGGTAAAAAGTATCCTATAACCATCTTTGGATGTCCAGCTATCCCTGTACCAAAATTGGTTGAAATTTGTCCAGCCGTTTCGGCGTGATGAGAGGACAATGGAAATTATGACCAACAGATGGCGCCAGACTGGCATGGCGCCGCGCGCCCATACAAAACAAATGACGATCCTGCATCACGCTATTAGATTTTTTCTGAAATCATGATCCATACAAAACTGATGATGATCAATACAAATATAGAATTTTATAATTGTACTAGCTGTGCCCCGCGGTGTTGCCCGCTATTCCCAAGGGAAAAATTATGACCTTCCCCGGGACTCAAACTATCTCTATACTAAATGTCATCTAAATGGGTTCACCAGTTTAAACGTGAAGAGGTAACAGACAGACAGACACACTTTCGCATTTATAATATAGCTTTTGCCCGCGACTACGTCCGCGTGGAACTTGGAAGTATGGAAGCAACCTCGTACAACACGATAGATATCCATATCCACCTAATCACCTTAATTAATAAAAGGGATTATTAAAAGCGCCTAAGCAAATGTAAGAGCAATGGTGCTTTTGGTCTAATCATTACATTTCCTACAGGGTCATCAATTTCATCATGAATTACTTACTCACTTTTCAATCTTTTTAGGGATAATTTATAGGGTGAAAACTATCCTATGTCCTTCCTCGAATCTTAAACTATCTCCATGCCAAATTTCATCTAAGACGGTTCAGCGGTTTAAACGTGAAGAGGTAACAGACAGACAGACACACTTTCGCATTTATAATATGGCATGTATTTAAATCGATATCTGTATATTCCCTTTTTTCGATCAAAATATTTGAAAGTTTTACCAAAAACACTGACTTGCACACTAAATGCACACTAAATAATGCGAATTCAATATACTATTTAAAGGTATTTGCAAAAACTGTTTTACTGGATATAAAAAAAAAACTAACCTAACCTAACCCGGCCGAGTCGGATCTTAGTGTGCAGTGCGAGGATAATTAGTGCGCAAGTCAGTATTTTTGGTGAAACTTTCAAATATATCTGATGTACAAACCATATTTTTGGTGTGAATTCGGTTAAAAAGGTCATCTCGTTTTGTAAGATGTTTAAGTTTTTTTTGTAGGACATGTTCAGTTAATCAATTGTTTTTTTTGCACAGCATAAGTTTTTCTGGTATGCATTCAGTTAATTAGTTGAGTTACCTAGTGTACTGAAAAATTATATACGAGTAGATGTGCATTTAAATATATCCCTTATAATATTATAGTATGGATATGGATGAAGTTGAACCTCTCAAAGGAAATAATACTTAAATTTTAGTGACTGTCCCTGAATCTGGTTTCCTGCTAGTGCCTGCGCAAACCGCAGCGAATTAATCCAATTCTTAATACTAATTAGTTCCTGTATCACTGACGCCACTTCACGTCCCTCAAGTTGATTGTAATTCGATTGGGTTTTTGCGCAACTTTTTTGGATGCCTTAAATAGAAATTGGAAGCACCTTGAGATAATGCGGCTTAGCTATTCATTGGACTACCGTTATGCTGAATTAGAGCTTGAAATTTTTATAAGAACAATATACAGAATGGCCAAAAACGAAGTGTGAGGATATTGTTAGTTTTATTCAAATGTTTTTATAAAATCTTTTTATCGATTCTATTTTTTTTTGTGTAAATACCACATTATTATTTTTATAAATATTGACACAAAGGTAAATTACAAAAGAAAAAGTGTCCGAGAACACATCACGTGTAATTTTTTTACACAGTCGGAAAGTAAAAGAATAACGAAATTACTCAATAAATAAATAAAAAATTAAGTTATTGCTGTTTTTTTAATTAAATAAAAAAAAAAACAAGTTATTGCTGTTTTTTTAATTAACTAATTTCGATCATTATAAATATTGGCACGAAGGTAAATTACGAAAGAAAAATTTAACGTGATCTACTACAATCTAAGCAGGACTCTAAAGCGCAAATCCTAGCGTATGGCTAATGCGCATATAAGCATTTCAAAAGACATATGACGCAGAGGGCGCTCCAGCAGCGTAAGAAATATGGAATGAAAGATTTGGTTTGATTGACGTAACGATCTAATAGCTCAGTTGGGAGAGCAATACGCCAGAAACGTAGAGGTCGCAGGTTCGAATCCCTACTTAAATTGTAGTAGATCACATTAAAAAAAAATCTTTCGTAATTTACCTTTGTGTCAAGATTTATAAAAATAAAAATGTGGTATTTTCACATAAAATTTCCCTCCCTCAATTCTCCCTTTTTTATCAAAAATTGCTGAAGCGGTGGCTCACAAGCAACTTTCTAGCTTTATACACTCTTTCAAACTGTTGAGCCCCTTTCAGTCTGGTTTTCGTCCCAGCCATAGTACTTGTACTGCACTTCTCAAAGTGACTGAAGATGTTAGGCGGGGCATGGAGGATCAATTGGTCACAGTACTTGTTCTCATTGACTTTTCTAACGCTTTCAATACTGTTGACCATGAGATCCTTCTTGCCTTGCTCAGTCATCTTAATGTGTCTTCTTCTGCTCTTGGCTGGTTTGCTTCATATCTTTGTGGGCGCCAGCAGGCAGTCCGTGTAGATCGGGCTTTGTCTGATTGGTGCGACCTTGCCACTGGTGTACCTCAAGGAGGAATTCTCTCTCCTTTATTATTTTCTCTTTTTGTAAACTTTATCACCCCTGGTCTTCGCTGTTCTTACCATCTTTATGCTGACGATTTACAACTTTACGACCAATGTAAAGTGGCTGATATTACTGACACAATTAACAAATTAAACCTGGATCTCTTACACATCCAACAATGGTCTGAGAAATTTGGTCTGTTTGTAAACCCCTCAAAGTGTAAGGCTATTATCATTGGCAGCTCTCGCCAGCTTGCTAAACTTGACCAGGACTGACACACTGAGCTGGAGGGTGCAGGTAGGTGAAATTAGCCGGAAAGTCATTGGCTCGCTTCATGCTCTCAACAAACTGAAAAATTTCTTGCCTATCAAAACTAAGGTATTGCTTGTAAATGCACTATTACTACCCATAATTGATTATGGTGATGTTTGTTATCCGGACTTAAATAAGGATCTTCTTGATAAGTTGGATCGACTTCTTAATAATTGTATTCGCTTTATTTTCTGTCTCCGTAAATATGATCACGTTTCTTCTTACCGCTCTCAGCTTGGCTGGTTTCCCATCCGTCAACGACGCAATATTCGTATGCTCTGCACTCTCTTTTCAATACTCAATGATCCACAAGCTCCTGAATACCTGAAAACCTTTTTCTGCTATGTTGAATCCAATCGTAACCGTAATTTTCGCTCTTCCGGCAATCTTGCCCTTTCTATTCCTCTTCGCCGTACTGGTTTCATGTCTAATTCTTTCTCCTTGCAAGTGGCTCGCCTCTGGAACGGTCTTCCTCTCACAATAAAACAGGCTCCGAGTAAGTTGGCATTTAAAAGGGCCGTGCGAAGTTTCTTTGCTGGCAGAACTGAAGTCTCATAGTATATCTGCTTGGTTTGTTTCATCGTCGTATATATTTATGTATGTATCTATTTATATATATATATGTATATTATATATATGTATGTACCTAATATGAGTATTTTAATTATATGAAATTATGTTGTCTGATGCACCGCCTACAATTTCTCTGCTTTGCCCTAAGGTTGACTGGTAGAGAATGCCTCATGGCATTAAGTCCGCCTTTTGTACGTTAAGTTTTTCTTTTGTGCAATAAAGTTTAAATAAATAAATAAATAAAACTAAATTAGAATCGATAAAAAGATTCTATCAAAATATTTAACTTAATGCATACTAAGTCCGAAAAATAAACGTGATCTTGAATGGGGGGGAGGGGTATAATATATTATTGCGATTAACGATTCTCATTTATTCAAATATTTATTTATTTATCAAAAAATATAAAATTTAATTTATTCAGCCTAAATGAGACAAAAAAAGATATTTGATTATCTCGACGTTACGGACGTGATATAACGTCCATGGTTTCGAAGGGACTACTTAAACAACAAATAAACTTGCATTTATGTCGTGCTGCGGCGCCCGGCGTTTCCGCAAATTCTTGTCAATCTTACTTAATGGACCTAGCTGCTCGCGTTATCGCCAAACAAGGAAGAAAGATTTTAATTGAAAACATTGCGTAAGCCATTTAAATACATTGCGATGACAATTTTTTTTTACTAACCCTTTTCTTGGCAATATACATATAATGATACATTCAATTTAATCATATTTTTCTATTTCGTTTTTTCTTCTTATTGTTTTAATTATTTACTCAATAACAAATTTGGCTTGAAACGCGGACTTCTCATTGGCTTTGCCAATTAAAGGGTTAATTTATTTACGAAATGTACTTCATAAAAACATATTAGGATATTAATTGAAAACAATAACCAATAAACTAATAACTACTTAAATACCAAAAACCTAAGCTATTTACAAATAAAAAAAAACCTTAATCAATGTTGCTCAGATGCGGGCCTAGTACCTATATGTTTTTTTTTTATGGATGTTCACCGATATCTCCGCCAAGCCAATTGTGGACCGATTTTCAATTTTTAATTGATTTCAAAGAGTACACTCCTGAGGTAGTCTCATTGTCACTATCTCGGGATCCGATGGGATCCTAGGGAAATCGAGGGAAACTCTCAATTGTTGAAAGCAAGATTTTTTTTTACATATTACCGACTTCAAAAGATGATTCAAATGTAATCTGTACATAAAAAGGTTATTTTTGTACTTAATGGTAATGGTAAATGTCGGATTTTTTGGGTTTTTTTTGCTTTTAAAACATTTCTCTTTCCATTTGGTTTACGCTAGACGTTACTGCTTTAATATAATTCCTTGATTACTAAACTTAGCACGTGTGGAAGGGACCACATTTGCGCGGTCTCGTGTATCTGCGCACGAGTTGTTGCGAAAGCGTCCTGGCGCAGTGACACGTGTGTGGTCACGAGACAATTAGAGGTAACTAGTAAATTAATAATGGAAACTGAATGTTTACAATGAAGCGAAAAATTAAAAATTTAATGGTTCAGACAGGATTCGAACCTGCGCCTCCAACGGCTTTCAGGGCCAACACGGGCGTCAACTGGACCACCGAACCAGATGTCAGAGCCATTGAATTTCTGGACCAGTTGCTTCTACATGCCTTAGGGTGGCATCGTAGCGCCTTCTACCGTAAAGATTCAGACTTTATAATCGGCACCATCGTCGAATCAAATCGATAATTTGTTATAAAACAGAATCACTCAGACACGAGAAGAAGTAACCGACAGCAATCACCATTGAAAACATGACGTTTTTGATCTCAAGAATCGCTCTACTAAAGAGCTGTTTGCATACCCTGCTCTATTCTGAAACTTTTTTCATAAAAATGTTACTATCTAAACCGTTCATACAAAGATAAAGCTTAAAGAAAAATTGAAAAAATTGGGCAAGTGCGAGTCTGACTCGCCATAAAACAAGTTTGTTGTATGGGAGCCCCCTTAAATATTGATTTTATTTTATTTTTAGTATTTGTTGTTATAGCGGCAATAGAAATACATCATCTGTGAAAATTTCAACTGTCTAGCTATCACCGTTGTTGAGATACAGCCTGGTGACAGACGGTCAGACGGACGGATGGACGGACGGACAGCGAAGTCTCAGTAATAGGGTCCCGTTTTTACCCTTTGGGTACGGAACCCTAAAAAGGAGCTACCTGGTGGAAGAGCCTAGGAGCTAGGAACGCACTGGACCGGCAATCCAGCTAGAGGTACTGGGTTCGATTCCCGGTCTCTTCTACCAGCTCCTTTTTTTATCTTTAAGCTTTGATCTTTATATGAATGGTTTAAATAAGAATTGTAGTGTACAATACAATACAATACAACAATTCTTTATTGCACACCAACAAGATTTTTTTTACAATTGAAACCTTAATTTATAAATGGTAGACAATAGGCGGTCTTATCGCTAAAGAGCGATCTCTTCCAGACAACCATTGGGTAGAAGAATAAGCAAAAATAAACAATGAAAGAGTAGGTGGTGAGATAAAAAAAAAATTCAGCAACATAAATAACATAAAGTATACACATACTTAGATAAATATATATAAACCCACATTAAAAAAAAAGAGACATTACATGTTTCATAACTTTATCCATATATTTGGCAGGGAATTAGATGTGCTTATTTTTTTTCTTGTTTTATTTAGTTAGTTAGCAATAATAATACACGAAAAAAAAATATAAAAAAATATTTTACTTGTATTTTAATATTAATAGCATGTATCTTATTGGATAGATTGCCAAGTGTTCACAAAACTAAATTTGTATCTTTAAGGATACTTTGCCTGCTACATAGCAAAAGAGAATCTAGTGCTTTTTTACAGAAATGTTTAAGAAATTTTCTCAAATCACACCGTTTCATGTATACTATTACTTGATGATGATGATTTGGTGTAGGGACGCCCGGCCGGAAACAGGCGGGCTGTCGATCGCTTGGCTGCGTTCATTCAGCCCAATTCCCAATTGGAGCCAACGGTTACTGTCCCGGCGGCGCTCCCATACAGCCTTCTTCCTCGAATCTTCTTGTTCTCCTGCAGAAGGAAAGGACATCTTTAAGGTTAATGTCCCTCAGCTCTTCCTCTTCTAGTTTATCTTTTCTGAAGATGCTATAGCGTACTATCGCATACATTCCACACTCTGCTATAACATGCTTACTCGTCTCCTCCTGGCCACAGTGCACGCAGTATGGATCACTTACTACTCCCATAATGTGTAGGTGCCTGTTAAGGCTGTTGTGTCCCGTGATTATGCCTGTTAATAATCTGAGAGTTTTCTTACCTAGTTCCAGTAGATACCTGGTCCTTTTTCTGTTGATTCCTCCTAGGATCATCTTCGATTGTCGACAGTCCGTCGTCTCTTGCCATTGTCTGTTGACCTCTTCCTCCATTAGCCTAGCTATAACTCCTTTCGTGACTTCTGCCGATATTGGCAGGGCAGGTTCGGGTCCTATGAGTTCCCTCTCTGCTCCTAGCCTTGCCATCTCATCTGCCCTTTCATTTCCTGTCACACCCTGATGTCCCGGTACCCATGCTACCGTAGTCCTCGTGTGTTCTCCAAGTTTGTTCAGGGCTACTCTGCATTCCTTTACCAAGGACGAGCTTACCATCTGTTTGTCTAACGCTTTTAGTGCCGCCTGGCTGTCTGTGTATATAACGACAGATCCCACTTCCTGTGAACATTCATCTATTATTTGTGCACATCTCATTATGCCGCATACCTCTGCCTGAAATACGCTAGCGTACCTCCCCAGAGGTATGTGTACCTTCATATCCAGCTTTGGTATCACTATGCCGGCTCCTGCTAGTTTCGTGGATTCCCGCCGAGAACCATCCGTAAAGCAGATAGTCACGGGGTGTTCCACCTCTATTTTCCAGTTGTCCCTTTCTCCTATGTGTATCCTATATTTCTTATCGAACATCTCCTGTCTCTTTATGAGGTCGTTGTTTTGGGTAAGCATCCCCATCTTCGAGCTTGCTTCCCTCTGAATAAGTGCGTGTCCCTTGTCCACCAAGCTTCCTCTCCATTCCTTGCATGCTTTCATTCTGTACCATTGTTCCATGGCCTTCTTTTCCGCTTCTATTTTAAGTGACTTGAGACCGAGCATGATCTCCATCGCCTGCGTGGGCGTTGTTCTCATTGCCCCCGTGATCATAAGACATGCCAGTCTTTGTACTTTTGATAGTTCTTTATGGTATTCTTTGATGTTGGCCTTATGCCACCATACTATGGCACCGTATAGTACTCTCGGTAGTACCACCGCCTTGTAAATCCAGTGTATCATAGCTGGTTTCAGGCCCCATTTTCTTCCGACCGCCCTCTTACACTGGTAGAGCGTTCTTATGGCCTTTGCCGACTGTTCTCTTATGTGTGTCTTGAATCTGAGAGTGCTATCTAACGTCACTCCCAGATATTTGAGCTCCTTGACTACCTCCAGTTCTTTGCCTTGAATGCTGATAGGCTTCATTTTCTCTATTTTCCTCTTATTGGTAAATAACATCAGTTTTGTTTTATCAGGGTTTAGGTCCAGTCCTCTATCCCTACACCATACTAATATTTCCATCACTCCTCTTCTCATTATGTCTCTGACCACATCTAGTGCCACTCCTCGCACCAGTATGACTCCATCGTCCGAGTACGCTTGCACGTATAGGCCTCCTTTATTTGTCCTCTCGATTAGGGAGTCTAGAAGTAAGCACCACATCAATGGTGATAGACATCCTCCTTGTGGAAAGCCCCTTTTCGGTCTTATTTGTCTCACTTCTCCTCCGAGTTTCGCCATTACAGCCCTTCCTCTTAGCATTTTACTTATCCTGGTCCCGATGGTAGGATGTATGCCATCTCTCTTTAGACTTTCTTCCACCGCTTCAAAGGTTGCCTTGTCGAAAGCTCCCTCCACGTCGACGAAGCATCCCAGTGCGTAGTGTTTTGCTTCCAGTGATCTCTCGATTCTTACTGTCAGATTGTGTAGAGCCGTTTCCGTGGATTTTCCCGCCATATAGGCATGTTGGTTTCCATGTAGCGGCTTCCCACTATTTCCTATTTGTGTTCTTACGAAACCGTCTATCACCTTCTCCAGTGTTTTCAGTACGAAGGATGATAGGCTTATACTTCTGAATGACTTCGCCTCTTGGTACGTCTTTTTCCCTGGCTTTGGTAGAAAGACGGCACGAACTTTTCTCCATGCTTTCGGGATATGCCCTAGGGCAATACTGCCTTTGAATATTTCCATCAGATGCTCTTTTATCAGTTCGTAGCCCCTCTGGAGTAGTCCTGGAATTACACCGTCTGGGCCCGCGGCCTTAAAAGGAGCGAAGGATTTGACTGCCCAGGCCAGTCTCTCCTCCACTACTACTTCCTCGGCTGTCTTCCAGTCCGGTTCATCATAGCCTGACGGCTCCTCTTCCTCTTCCCTGGCTTCTTCACAGTCTGGGAAGTGCGCCGTCAGCATCACCTCCAAAACCTCTCCCGGGTCCGTGATCAAACCATCGCCTGCCTTCAGACTTCCCAGTTGGCATGCCTTATCGCCTGCTAATAGTTTCACCACCCTTGCCCCCTCCGAGTAGTTATTTATCTCCTCTGTGTATCGTCTCCAGCCTTCCCGGCTACATTTCTCCCTCAGCCTGCCATAAGCATTCCGAGTTGCTCTGTACATGTCCCAGCTCTGAGTGTCATTCCTTTTTATGGCTTGTCTCATCGCCCTGCGTGTTTTCTTCCTTTGCTTTTGGAGCTCCTTGTTCCACCATGGTTGTCCTACTATTACTTACTTATAGAGCTTAATAAAAGTGCTCAAAAAAAAACACAAAGGGGGTAAGTACCTTGAATTCGGCAGAACGCGAGCTCATTGGTAATGCTGCCGGCTACGCCGGTTAGGGGCATCATCGAGAGCCTCAAACATCGCCGCAAAGTTACCAGCATGTCAGTTTTCTATCGGATCTATTTTGGAGATTTTGTGTAGGAATGCAGGATTCAATCCCACCATCCCTATTTCACCATCGGACATCCAGGCAAGAAAACCGACTTCATCCTTATGTTGTAAGTTTATAATATTCTAATTACTATCGCTATAAGGGATGGAACTCGCTCCTATGGTGTGTATTGTTGTTGATGAACCAGCGACCTACATCTTCGACCCCGTAGTCACTTACCATCAGGTGATACTGAGGTCAATCGCCGAAAAAAAATTGTTTTGGTAGAAAGTGTGCACATCATGCTTCGATTTATAATACTAAACAGATAATATAAATCGATCGTTACTGACCGGTACCTACATTTTTTTCCTTTAAAATGTGCATTATAAGATACACTGCCAAGTTTAGGGTTATAATGTTACTATCGATTGAGACTTAGGTCTAACATCACACTTGTGATTTGCTATCGAATTTGGTATGAAGGCGATCACGCAACGAGTACGCCGCGACACTTATTTTGTATAGAAAAGTGATAAGGCCCTTAGATTGAGAGACTTGGCTTTAAAACGCGAGCAAAATTTCATAGTGCGATCACTGGTTGTCATAAATGATTTAAGCGGATTTTTCTCAAACATGCAATGAAATATCGTCATAACGTGCGATAAAACAGGCTTCGAAGTGTCAAGTTTCGGGCGGAACAATTCGAGAGAACTGTAAAGGAATTTCATACAAAATTGAAGGCCTAGGCCAGGAAGTAATTTTTTTTTAATTTTATTGTAAACATGGAGTCGTGTTCATGAACGGGCTAAACAGCTGAAAAATATTTTTATTTTTTCTTCTAGTGCCTGAATGGGTATCGGCCCAACAGTATCCACGTTGAAGCCTATTACACACGAACTGATATTAAGAAAACAAATCTGTATGATTCAATGTCTCGATGAATAAATTTAAAATAAGTACTAACTATATGTAAGTCACCAGAGACCATAGACAATATTAAAAATCCTCTGCCTTTATTTTATTTATTATAGAAATTAAGATTTTTATTGTCAGGTTGTGTATAAGGGCCCTAATATTCGAACCCTACACACGTGGACGACTTCTGAAAGAAAAAAAAATGGAGGGATTGGAGGGAAAATTAAAAATACTTTTTTTTAAACATGGCGTCTGTGTTCATGAACTGGCTGAACAGCTGATTTATGTTTTTTTGAGTGGTGTATTTTTTATTTCATTGCATATGTTTGAGAAAAGCTCTATATACATGCCTTAGCCTCCCTTAAGGTCGGTCGTCTATACCTACTCAACCGGCAAGCCCTTATTTCCCGGCGTCTGCAGTAATGTACTATTACTCGCATTTTACGATCCATGATGATGAAAAAAAAAAAGTGTTGTATTCAGGGAAAATGCTCAATATATTTAATATCAATCAGTTGCACTGCATGCCAAACTCATTAATGACAAACGGAGACACAGCCAATTAATAAAACGGTGATTAGCTTTAATGTGTAAGGTCGATTTGGAGTTGGTACAAGTTATCGACTAGTAGCGAGCGCCTATCCCCTCAGCTGTGGAAAGGACCCTCTCGCAATGGCAGTGAATCTGTGGCTTGATCCGCCAGCCCCCCACTCGGTTTGTGTCTATAGGCAAAAATTACGGTGAAACTTATATTTGTCTCTTTTTAACCTATTAAACCATGTTATCAGCAAACGAACCTTTGAATTGTCAACGGTGGAAAAAAGTAGTTATTATATCTAAAAATACACCTGAGGTGGGTCAAGTTAACAAACGACGTATTTTGTGAATTTCAGTCCGAAGATGTGATATTTTAAGTTTGTTTTATGTTTTAAATAATATTACTTATATTATTTTAAACACATGACAAAAGTAACACCAAAACCTGGAAACTGTATAGTTTTATTTAAAATCTAAAAATATGAGATTGCTTTTCGCTTCCCGATCCTAATAGCTATGACACGGATTTTAGTCACTCGTTTATTAGCTTTTAGAATAATGCAATATTACTATCCAAATGAAAGTACTTTTTTCACAATTACCAGTTTTATGTCGAAAAGCGGGTAAAACATTAAAAACTCAACTAAATTGCATTGTTCTAGTATTTACGCATGTACCCTTCAAGAAGTAGGTGGTGATTCATCACTAACCCTGTATACAAACCACTAGTTGCTTGTCCCTTTTGCTGCCGCCCACTCCTCTCTTTCACATCGTCGCAGATGCCTCTGCCACGAGACTGCATTGTGCGCCGATCCTTAATGGAAATCGCTAGTCACTAAAAGCGAGGAGCAGGCGGCGGGGAAAGGGACAAGTCTTGTCCCTTTCCCCGCCGCCTGCTCCTCGCTTCCTCGTCGTCGCGGACGCCGATCGTTTCACAACGCGCATGGGCTCTGCCACGAGACTATTATTATGCGCGGATCCTAAACACAAATCGCTAGTCGCTTGTCCCTCTCACCACCGCCCGCTCTACGCTTCCTCATCGTCGCGGGCGCCGACCGTTTCGCAACGCGCATGCGCTCTGCCACGAGACTGCATTGTGCGCGGATCCTAAAATACGCGCGGCGTGGGAAACCGCACAGAGCGTAAGTGTTTCTGTACGTTGGTGCTACCTATATCATCAAGTTCATCATAGCGTTTTACTGAGCTTCTTTGGGTTTTATACCTAAAATAGGAGGTGGCCGCAATTTCGTCCGTGTATTTTTTTCTTTACCGTAGACGGATAAAAAGTATCGTATAACCATCTTTGGGTATCCAGCTATCCCTGTAACAGATTTGGTTAAAATTTGTCCTGCCGTTTCGGCGTAATAAATAAATAAATATTATGGGACAATCATACATAAATCGACCTAGTCCCAAACTAAGCAAAGCTTTTACTATGGGAACTAGACGACGATATACATAATATATAAATACATATATAGATAACATCCTCATATGGATGTTTGGGTCATCCCAAGAACAAATATTCAAGTTTATCACATTTGCCCCGGCCGGGATTCGACCCGGGACCGCCGGCTCAGTAGGAAGGTGTCTGCAAACTGCGCCAACCGCGTCGTCGAACGATGAGACGACAATGGAAATTATGGCGCGTACCCATACAAAACAAAAGACGATTCTGAATCACGCTATTAAGATTTTCCTGAAATCATGTGCCCTCTCCGTAGTAAACTGATTTTCAATACAAATTTATAATTTTAAAATAGTACCTATACTCGTAGAAGTTGTCAACGGGATCTTATTGCTAAGGGCCTTATCACACTTGCGATTTGCGAGCGACTTTTGTATGAAGGCGATCACGCAGCGAGCTCGCCGCGTCGCTTATTTGTATAGAAAACTCGCTCGCAAATCGCAAGTGTGATAAGGCTGTAAGGCATCTTTGCCTGTTACAAGGCTCTAATAATAGAAAACCACTAGAATTTTGCACAAACATTGTTAAAGGCACGAACGCGGCGCTTCTGTTTCGGTTGGGCCACAAATGAAGAGGCCTTATTCCTTTTTTTTTCATATTATGACAAATCGCCCCCTGCCTGCTATACGGCCACATCTCAAAAAACCATTTTTTCGAGAAATCGCTTGTTAAAGTTTTGGCAGCGTAGTGCGTAGTAGTAAAACGAGGATTACTCCCTGAGTTTTGGGTCAATTAATTTTTGATTTAGCTCTTTTTACTCAAGATGATATAATGCTTCTAATGAATACATTTTTTTTGTTTAAAACATGTATATTATTTAAGATACAAGGCCTTTAAGTCAGGTACTTAGAGTTGTGGCCGTATGTCGGTACTCAGTTCTATTCTGGCATAGACTTGAATAAAAGAATTCCACCTAAGTTCAACCCATCCAAAATAATAGCCATGCTGAAACCAGGTAAGCCAGGCGACGACCCAAAGAGTTACCAACCAATTGCTCTACTTAGTTACGTCTACAAACGTTTGGAGAGGCTAATATCTACATCGAATCGATTCTATTGCCGACAAAATAATTCCTGTGGAACAGGCTGGATTCCTTAGTATTCGGAACTGCGTGGATTAGATAATGCAGCTCACAACACACATAAAGGCTGGGTTTAAGAGGAAAGAGAAAACCGTGGCAGTCCTTATCGACCTCTCAGTTGCGTTCGATACCGTATGGAGACAATGACTTTTCTATAAGCTCACGACCGTGGTGCCCTGTAGAAAGATTGTGAGACTAATTAACTCTATGCTCAGCAATAAGGGAATTTATCATCTACCTTGAAGCACTCCAAGCAAAGTCAGGAAGCTGAACAATAGACTACCGCAGGAATCGGTCCTGGCCCTGCTTCTGTTCAACTCGCGATCTGGAATATCTTGGGAAATACTTTAAAAAATGGCAACTGCAGTCCGTTGCTAGGAAAACAGAAGTTGCGACATTCCATCTCTGCAACTAAGAAGCAAATAATGGGCCAAAAATCGGCTTCAGAGGGACGGAGATGAAATTAAATCCTACACCAAAGTACTTGGCTGTAACTCTAGACCGCAGTCTCACCTATGCGCCACATATTAGTTAGGGAAAAGGCTACAGACGCGGAATAACATACACCACAGACTAGCGGGAACCCCCAAGTAGTTCCCATCAGCAACAGCTGATGTGCTACGCACCTCCAGTTTTAGCCAAGTTTACTCCACGGCAGAGTATTGCGCGCCAGTTTGGCTCAACAGCGCACATGTGCATCGGATAGACGTATAGCTAAACCAAACCATGCGATGTATATCGGGAACCATCAAAATGTAATCCTCTGGTTTGGCTGTGTTGAGTCATATAGCTCCCGCCGAACTAAGAAGACATCAGGCACTGGTCCACGAAGCACAAAAAGTCGTGGATCGTCCCGATTTACCCATTCATGCAGAGTTCGCAAACACGCCTCATCGGTTGAAGTCGAGGCACCCACCGTACCATACTGCTCGAGACCTGCTGCAATCAAATTCTAACCTACTTGCAACTCATAATCACCCGACTTACTCAGAGATGCAAGTATAAAGCCCACGGCAAAACCTCCTGGCTTCATTCTGCCTCGAAAACAATGGTGCCAGATCAACAGGCTCAGAACTGGGAGTGGGCGATCCCGAGACTTCCTCTACAGATGTGGTTGGAGAGACACAGTATAACGGCGACCCTGCAGACTTGTTTGTCCTCATTAACGACGCAATTCATTGGATAAAAGATCTTGAATTTAACTTATAATTGTATATAAATGACTACCATAATGGGAAAAAATTTATTACAAGAAAACATAAAAAAAAACAAATAAACTTATACAAAAATACGGCTAAAACTATTAGAAAGTATAATGCTATACGAATAAATTTAAATAAATAATAAGTACTATAGTTAGTTACTGTTGTGACACAATCAAATGCCCTTTAATTCGCTTATATTTAAAGGGATTCATCGGAATAACACTCGAATAATCTTTATGCCTTTATTTAGGACGCAACTCAAAAAAATTATTATAAATTAATGTTATACAGCCATAACTCCAAAGTGGCTGTCTTGCAGGGAGTCAACTGGCAATTTTAGGTCAGATCCATAAGGCCACTTGTGGAAAAAGGCTTTTAAGGACACTTTTTCTTATATCTCTCGAAATAAGGTCGTAAATTAGACAATTCTGAATACGACTCAGCAATAACCCAAAAAAAAATTTTTTTTTGAGATGTGGCCGTATAAGGCGAAATACCTACAATGATAATTTCAAGCAACTTTTTAAACTGAATAATTATTTTCCCTGAGTTCAAGAAAGTAACGTAGGTATTTCATGCTTTGACTAGCGTGCAGTCGAAAATAAGCTGATATAAACCAGTTTTCTGCGTGAATTTTGTCAATTTCGAGGAGTTTTTGGATGAAAAATTCAAACTGTATGTATCAAATATATACCAATAAATCTCAATAGCCCTGTTCTAAGTAGTAACATTGATAATATGTTAAGAAACATGTTTGATCATAGACAAATCTAAAACAATCAGAATTTTTGAACGGATAAGGAGCCTCTATAATATTTATTTATTTATGAGATAGTTCTGTTTGTACTAGCTAATTTACAAATGCGTAAATGGACAATTGTGTAAACAAATAAAAATTAAACACTTATTGCACTGAACACATTTATTTTGAATAACGCAACTTGTCATAAGGCGACCGTAAACTTAGTAAATTAAGCATTTAGTAGCAGTTGACAATTACAACTACATAAATGCGGAGGTACACTAATCTAAAACGCAACGGATGATAAAGCAATGGCATCCCGGTGAGATAGAGCTCTTACAGTAACGTGTTGGCTTGCAATGTCAGCAAATACTCCACTCCATTCATGTTTTCTTTACCCGAAGCGAACTTTTCGCGTTTTCCGTTATCTTTTCTATAATAACATTGTATTGAAAATCGGTTTTCTATGGAGCCGCGTGGTGATGGCTGTACAGCGCCATTTGTTGGTTAAATTTTCTTTGTCCGCTCATCACACCGAAACGGCTGGACGGATTTTAACCAATTTTAGTACAGGGATAGCTGGACATCCAGACATGGTTATAGGACACTTTTTACCCGACTGTGGTAAAGAAAAATAAGCGGACGAAGGTTAAAATTGTAAAATCCAATCTTTGTCCTTTCATCACGCCTTGGACCGATTTTAATAGTTTTTGATATAGGTACTGGTAACTGCAACGTTCTAGTATTAATACTATAAGTTAGTCTGTCCTACTTTGGTTGCATTTATCACGCGATAAATAAGTGACAAAGCATCCGTCACGTTTTGGCAAAATGCTAGTGTGATGTGAGTGACAGATGGTTTGTCACCTATTCACGTGATAAACGCAAACATCACAGGCCCAGTCGTCGCACATGATAGAAAACGTGGACCTATTTGTTTTACTATCGAATAAATTAATCAGCCGCCTTGTAATTACCTATTAATTTATTAGTAACTACGCAGGTATGGCATAATTATTAAAATGTATACACATGTTTCTGTCTGGTTGTTTTTATTAAAGCAGTTGCGTAAACCAAATGTTTAGAATGAAGTGGCGCTACGCGATGTCACCCTAAGGCATGCAAAAAGCAACTGTTTATAAAATTCAACGGCTCTTGCATCAGGTTCAGCGGTCCAATAGGTAGGACGCCCATGTTGGCCCGGAGACGCGGGTTCAAACCCCGTCTGAACTATTAAATTTTTCGCTTCATTCTAAACATTTGAGTTGTCATTGTTTTAAAGTACGTGAAATGTATTTCCACTGCACACTGGCATGGCAAGTCGAGAATAGGGGTGTAGACATTTTTTTTCAATAATGGCAATCGATTTGATTTGATCCTGTTTTTTATTCGGATCGAATGTCTTTATCGTTATTATTATTACCCTATTGTCTCCCACTGCTGGGCAAAGGCTACCTCCTTCTTTTTCCACTGCTCTCTATTTTCAATCCTAATCGGGTGCGTTAACTATGCACCTGATTTGCAATACCAAATGAGGTGCAAAGTTAACCATATCAGGTGCAATCGTAACTTAACCCTTAAGATGGCAAGTGTTTGTACGGAACTCTCTGTGTGCGAGTCCGATTCGTACTTGGCCGGTTTTTTATATTTCATTCGTCATATTTAGCGAGAATAATAAAATTCAAATGGTATATTTGGCATACTCGAATGCCGATACTAACGAATTAAATTAACATGCCTTCATTATAATGATCTTTTAAGACCAGATTCGAATACGGGCCCATGTATTGTAATAATATTAATAATATTCCTTGAGAGTTCCCAATGTCCTTCTAACTTAGCTAATTGGTGGTTTCTAGGTCAAATCCTTACAAATTACTTATTGGAAACCATTGTTATTTACTTGTACGCGTCATATGATTTTCATATCGTCGGCCCATAAAAAAAATATTAATGAAAGATATTAAACGGAATACGGAAAAGTAATAAGGTTGTAGTCTTGAAAATGTGAAATCTTGGTAATTGCTCAAAGTTTAACTGGATTTTGAATCTCCTCCAACATCCATAACAAATAACACAGGTACAAAGGAGAACTTATTCCTATATAGATAAGGTCGCCGTTTACCTGTGTTATTTGTCAATATTTAAAGAAGCCTTATTCCTTTTAAATTTTATTTTTCTAAATATTATGGCAAATATATTGATAATTTCCACCAACTTTTTAAAGTGAATAATACTTTTCCCTGAGTTCTAGAAAGTAACACAGCTATTTCATGCTTTTATTGCGTGCAGTCGAAAATAAGTTGAAACAGCCAGTTTTCTGCGTGCATTTTAAAAATTTCGAGTAGTTTTTGAAACAAAAATTATCTATTAAAAATTCAAACTGTAGGTTTCAAATATACAGGGTGATCAATCCAAATGGGTTAGTAGGGAGAAAACGAAAACTATAAGAGATAGGGAAATTTGTTCTTAGGAACCATGGCTTCGATTTTAGATTTATGAAAAACTGCATTTAATTTTTTTTCGTATATCTATATATATCGTATATGTGCATGAGAATGCATAACCGGGAATCGAACGCGGTTAAAAATGAAAAAGAGGAGAAAAAAAATTAAGATGTTAATCGATCCTATTTTTTATTGGCAACAAATTTTTGTACAAGAGTACATACATTTAGAGTGCTTTAAGAGTCAGAAATGGCTGTTAAAGCTGAAAACGCTCCATACAAATATGCGTGTTGTGTATGGAAAAATAACTTTTTCCATTTTGACCATGATAATTTTCGTTTAGGTTCATTGTTGAATTATGAGGATATTGGAAGCAATATCATATTTGCATTTGGAAAAAAAAAATGTTAAATGTTCGTACCTTAAAGGAGTGTCACTCTTTAACAGCGATTTCTGATTCTTAGAGCACTCTAAATGTATGTAGTCCCATACAGACATTTGTTCTCAAGAAAAAATAGGATCTATTGACATCTTAATTTTTTCAATTTTTTCTCTACTCAATTTCGATCGGGTTCGATTCCGAGCTATGCATGAGATATACGAAAAAAAATTGAATTCAGTTTTTAATAAATCTAAAATCGAAGCCATGGTTCCTAAGAACAGATTTCCCCATCTCTTATAGTTTTCGTTTTCTCCCTACAGACCCATTTGGATTGATCACCCTGTATACCAATAAATCTCAATCGCCTTGTTTTAAGTAGTAATAATTTCATACCTTTTGGCGTCGAGACCCTGGGTCCGTGGGGCCCCAGCGCATTAAGCCTCTTCAAAGATATTTCGAAGAGGCTTATTGATGTTACTGGTGACCGCAGAGCTGGCGGTTTCCTCGCTCAAAGAATCAGTTTGGCGATTCAGCGAGGAAATGCCGCCAGCATCTTTGGCACTATGCCGCAGGGGCCATTTTTAGATTTAGTTTAAGTTTATTATGTTCGAGTTTAGTTTAATTTTTAGTATAGTTTTATTGTAAGTATTTTAAGTTGTATTCCTTAGACTTTATTTTGTACTAATAAATATATTTGAAAGTGCCCTTGTGGCCTAAATACAGTGGTAAAATTGATAATTTTTTAAAAAGCATATTTTGATCATAAAGAAAAATGTCTAAAACAATCACCATTTTTGAACGGATAAGGTGCCTTAACGGTTTTTTGTAAGTAAAATAAAGAGTTTACAGACAATAATTTTTATCCGACTACGCGCTTAAGTAGGTTAATAACATTCTCATTCGCAGATGAAGTTGTAGATACCTCATAATATAAACTAGTTTGAAAAACAAACAAAGCCACTTTTTACTTTAATAGCTCATTGAGCCAATTCCCACGTTGCGATGTAGTGTAAACTGAGCATATAACAAAGTTGAACAGGACCCTTACCACGAGTACAGTGATCGTACTCACTAGTGCGTAAACGATGTCTATGGGCCTGGTCACATCACCACGGTAAACGGTCGTGGATTTTTACGGTGGTTTTATAAACGCTGACGCCGTAAAAATCCACGGCGCCGCGCTGTTTCGCGGTGACGGCACCGTGCCGTGGTGATGTGGCCAGGCCCTATGGAGAAATGTAGTTTTACAAAGTAACCGCTAGGTGGCTAGTAGGCGCTGCACTATTCTCCTTACAAATCTATAGCGAGTATACCATGTGGGCTCTGTAACAGGAGCAAAAAATTAAAACATAAAATTCCTCGTCAAACAGAACAGCATCTGTTGAGAAAGTTTTTTTTTAAATAGGTACTGTTTTCATATGTTTATTTTCTAACAAAGTAAATAGCATTTTTAATGTACGCCGTCAAACATTGACATCGCCTTAGTATTGACATAGCTGTCACTTTACTAAATATCAAATGGTTCGCAATACATTCCTTCCTTGAAAAAACTTTATTTTACAGGTTTACATTATAAATGAGTTATTTTTAAAAGTTGTTTAATAAATGTTGTTCAGTTTGAGGGGTAAGAATCTATGTTTTAATTTTTTGCTCCTGTTACAGAGCCCACCCGGTATATAGACCTCCTTGACGTACCTATCCGTCAATGGCAAATCTGGCTCCATTGCTTTCACGATCGTCGATCATGTGCCCGAATATGACTTGAAAACCAAATTTGGTTTTAAAGGTTTCAACGCTGCGCAATGCAGCTCACCCTTGTTGTTGTATGTATAGGAAGGCTTTGGACGGGTCTTTCTGTTCAGGCGTTTTGCGTCGAGGTCTTGCAAACGATGCTCCTCAAAATCAGCGACGGTCTTATGAACTGAGCTGCACCACACCCCTCTCTGTTGTGCAAGGTCTACCTAACTATCGCATGGTAAGAGTACAAGTCGCGAATTGCTTTGCAAATAGCTAGGAGTTTTGCGGTGACTTTGCTTCTGTTTTTTATTAAGAGTTTCTTTCAGAATGGCTGTTTTTACGGCCCGACATGTTTAGAACTCAGCGCGGTGGGGAATTAAGGCGTTCCTGAGATTTTTTACGTGAGTTGAAACCGTTTTTATAATTATCAAAGATGTCTCACAATCGTTTTTATAATATAATTCCATAGTAATTATCGAACTGGCGGATCGAGGGTACATTTATTATCTATAAATGTCTATATACTACACACCCTGCAAGGGTTAATAGTTCTTGTAATGTGGGAACAACAAACACACCTAAAAACTTCTAGTATCTCTGTTTGGCCCTATGGTTGACTGGTAGAGAATGCCATTCAGCATTAAGTCCGCGTTTGTACTGACCTTTGTGTAATAAAGTTTTTAAATAAGTAAATAAATAAAAACAAATAGACCTATTATTAATTTGCCTTATAATTAATTAGCTTGTAGCTAGTGGCCGGTTGCTGTACTAACTTCTGTTTCTTTAATTGATTTAGAACTCATAAAAACCAACAACAAAAATATATACGAAAACCTACACTCAAGACGCCCTCGTTAAAAAAGGCACATTCAACTTTTATCCACACGGAAGGAAAAGTCTACTTTGTCCACGAGGAATAAAAGTCGTAAGGTCGTAACCCTCTTTTTACCTAATTAGCCTGTAGCTTGTAGGTAATTAATAATCATCCGTTAATATAACTACTGATAGCTATTTTTGGGACACGACACAAAAAAAATATAAAAAGTACGTAGGTATATTCAACCATTAACGTACCGTTACCTTTAAATAGTTGTCCAATGTACTGATAATTTCATTTCCACAATGTTATAATATAATAGTACAGGGATATTTTATAGAATAGATAAAAACCGGATCTACGCAAATTCGTTTTTCCCACGGCAGAGTCGGTATAATAGCCAATTCTTGCGTTGTAAAAGATATTCCTTGTTTTATTCCCTGAGAAAAGTTTTAATTGGCGTATTTTTAATTACGTTGTATTAAAATGTGTTTTGAGCATGATAAATCGTTAGGGTGCTCCGTCACCGCGAGCATTCGCCAGTAATTAAATGTAATTACTTACATTACTGACAAATGTAAGTATAGTACAATTTTTTTAAACTAAGCTCTTCCACTTACCTGCATTCACAATGGCATTGTGTCTAATACAATCCTATCTGCTTTTGTTCTCGTAAGCGCCAACCAGTTACTTACAAAAAAAGGTTAGAACTACATTGCGTGGATATTGAATTTTCAACCTTATTCCTTGTTGAATAGGTTTAAAATGGTTGATGATGAGAGTTCATAGTCCTTTTTCAAGAGAATACGTTCTTGTGGAGTCGGGCGGTTGTAAAATTCCAAAAAAGTTATGATCACCATTATTCTGTTAGTGTATTTTGTAGTCTTATGTCCAAGGAAATAGAGTCGATAATCTATATATTCTATATTAACCTTCGAAGGTGGTTACAATCTGCTTTTATTACGAGCTCGCTACCTTAATTTGTGGTTAACCACTCAATGGTATTCAGTTCTTAAGTGGATGAGCTTAGCTTAGAAAATTTGTACTATACTTACAGAAGATTGACAAAAAACAACAAACTTTTTTTTACAGAGGCCTTTAAACGATATAATGAAACAAATTAAATATAACCACATTTTTACACTTTCGAAAATATCCCAATTTATGATTAAAAAATCCATTTGAAAAGTTCCTGATTCTTAAAGTGCAAATTAATATGGAAATTGTACTATTTTTCCGCAAGGATCTGACAATATTTGAGTGAAGATTCTTAGATGAGGCTGCGTTTACCTTTTTTTTTAATATTTTCAAAACTAGTCCGTATAACCTGGCGTTCCTAAACTTTTTAACCTGATGATCCACTGCTAGGCGAAGGCCGTCTTTTCCGCCTTCAATTTCTAATATTCTTATACTCCCGACCTTAGGCCAGCAGTTAGGTACAAACGTCCAAATCGTCCCGCCATCGCCACCTCCTTTTCTATCAATCCCGGTTATGGTAGCTTGCACCATAATTTATAATTAAACATATTCAGATTATGATAACGGCTATAATTGGCTCTTAACACACTATCAACTCAAATTCGTATAATGATATCCCAAATTAATAAAAACTTGTGGTTTTCCGTAAAATTCTAAATGGCTGGAACGGATATGGGACGGATACGGTCAGAACCACGGAAGAAAGAATGGTCGGAACTGAATAAATAATCATTTCATAATTAGCTGATAATTTGAGGATATTACCTAATATACGACTGTGTACAAGGAAAACATAATATTAATTAATTCAATACGCTGCATATTAAATTATACCTATATAAAATGTTTTATTAACGCATTCGGATATTTACAGTGCTTGATAGCATGTGTACGTCATATACTCGTTCATTCAGGAAAAATATACATGAAATATCTAAAATTTTAAATCTTAGAGTTCTGTGGGGCAAGTGTAGGTACCTACGCAGTGGGTAAACCCATTTATTTCGGACTGAAATACATAGGTTTCCGGACACTCAAGTACCCTCTGCGTACACACTTGCCCCACATCACCAGCACCTCTAGCCCAACTTTGACACGCTGTAGCGATTCACATGTTCTCGTCATGTGTCTCGCCATCATATTATAATCATATATCACCATCGTAAGACTCACATCATCGTCGTCATCATCAAGTTCCCGACACTAGCATCATAATTCGCCAGCTAATACTAAAATCATCATTTAATAGTTATAATACAATACAAATGCCTAAAAGAAGTAACAGTATTAATGTTTACGAAAGTAAGTAAAAATATTCCAATAACTAAGCATCCTACCTTTTTAAAAATAGCAAATTACTATTCACAAAAATTACCAACGGAAGAATTGAGCTTTATTTATACTGTGTAAGGATCAAAATTGTGAGAATGTCCACTTTGTCCACTTTGTCCACTTTGTCTACTTTGTCCACTTTGTCCACTTTGTCTACTTTGTCTACTTTGTCCACTTTGTCCACTTTGTCCACTTTGTCCACTTTGTCCACTTTGTCCACTTTGTCCACTTTGTCCACTTTGTCCACTTTGTCCACTTTGTCCACTTTGTCCACTTTGTCCACTTTGTCCACTTTGTCCACTTTGTCCACTTTGTCCACTTTGTCCACTTTGTCCACTTTGTCCACTGCTAAGTATAAATACGGAGGGGAATTGAAGGATGGGATTCATTCTTACTTGCGACTTCGACTGGGTAACACTATTGTTTGGCAATAAGGTATTAAATTTAATTCTAAGGGGAATTTCTGTTGGGATTACATTATTTTTCTGATCTATAATTATTTATTGAAATGTTGTGGGATTTTGTTGTTTTTTTTTGAAAGCTATTAAGCTTATTACATGCCAGAAATAGTGTTTTGGTACATGGTTGCCAGATGAAAGATATTTAACCTTGCGGCTGTTAAACGAATATCTTTCAGACTCTTTTAGTTTTATCCGGGATAGGCAACCCGGACACTAGCCATTTACAAGTGCAGTGCAGTGCCTACAGATCTGGAGTAATCTATCTGATGAATTCAAGGACCACGAAGTTGGACATGTGGGATATCCACACTTGTTGAAATCAGATGGACCTCCAGGTTTGGTCTCATAAACGTATATATTTATATATTTGCAATATCTACACATATTAGGGCGGGTTACTCTGCGTTTCCGGTGTTTTATCCACGCAAGAGGGGACCCACTTACACTGATTTTAGTCCAACCTCGGGTTAATCTCCCGAATTTATAGTTTAGCTTACCTAGGTTCCATACACGTTTAAATGTAAATATGAGGTTTAGGCCTCTAGTGTTTTTGTACTAGCTAGGGAACAGGGTTTAGTGATAGGTACACTTTAATAGGAATGTTAGGATGGGGTTCTTTATTTTCCGAGCAATCGGCCATTCATCATTAACTAACATAACATTTATTCAAATTATTTTAATCTTGTCTGGTATAATAAATACAAACAGCTGATTTCTTGCATTACTAGTGTCTGACTCGGGGTGTCAGTAGTGAAAATAAAATCTTGTAACAGTTTATAAAGAATGGGAATAGAGCAATCTGATGTTTAAAACCATTAATTTTACATCGAGATTTGTAGAAACATTTAGTTAAATTTATTTTTATCGATTATGATGTAAGATTTGGTAAAGTAATGTACTTATAACAGACATCGATAGTGTTAAGATGGCAACACTGAAGATAAATCAAATCAGCTGAGAAATGACATTAGCCCTCTTCAATGAACAGAAATAAATTTAAATTTTGTTATAAATTTTGATAAGGAAATTCCATGGTAGATTGTTGTGTAGTATGTCTAGAAATGGAAAACAAATCATTCCTATTGCTGGATTTGGAGTCTGGAGTGTAGACTGCTAAGAATGGCCTAGGACTTTTAAGCAACAAAAATGAAAGTTGTTTGTCCTAGTTTATACATTTCAGATCTCAGAACTTAATTAATTAATATCACAAGGGTTGAGAGTAAATTCCCTTATCAGAATGAGTCAAGTTCGCGAGTTGAAAGAGACTTCGAATTGATAACAATGAGTTATTATGTTTCAAGGTTGAATGACATGTTTTTTGAGTATAGTTAAACGAAAACCCAAGTTAGACAAATCTATTGTTGTAATGAATGAAGTGAGAATTCAATTTAGTTCACGAGTGAAGAAAATTCGTGTTGTTTAATAACAAATATAGATAGTAAAGATTCATAGATTCTAGATAGATCCGGGAGAGATCTTTACCCTAAAAGAGCCCGAAGGCCATTAAAAGATCAAATCTGGCAATCATACGGCATCCAGAGAACATGGGTTTGGTGATATTTAAAATAACACACCAAACAGATTTAACAGAAATTAGTTTTATTTTTCTGAGGAACGATTTTCCCTCAATATGTACACATGAAGTAACCATGTTTTTTACCCGATTGCCCATGTCATTAGACATGATGGTAGCCGCCGTTATTTTAAATAAAACTAATTGTTTTTGGGATAATTAGATGAAAGCAATACTGGTATACCACAGTCAAATGATAATATTTGGTATGCGGTCGAAGGATTTCAATAATACTCAGAATTCTATTCACCAAACAATTACCTCTTGTTTAGATCCAGAATCTACTTTAGAAATATCATACTAAAACTTACTAAAAGTATGGATTCCCTACCTTTATTCCATATCAAATTATCAGAATAAAATTATTTAATTTAGTCGAACATGAAAACTTAAGATTCATTAAATTTGTAATAAAACTTTATATTTTCAGTAACTTCAATCTACTTATAAATTGGTTATGAAGTGTAGTTTCATAAAGTACAAAATTACTTGTCTACTAAACATTCTTGGAACAGACATGCAATTCCAAGAAAACAGTCTAAATTGGCTTTCATCTTAGAATTCTAATAATATTTGGTTTTGATTCATATATTTATCTTTATTGTTACATAGAGTAATCTAATATATCCATAACTTACTTGTGGACTGAATGAGTTTTTATTTCATATAGAAATAATATAAATAATATTTAATAAGAGTAGAATATCCCATACTGAATCATACTATAGGAATTAGGGATAGTTTTGAGGGCTAGACTACATAGGAAGGAATAAGGTTATATTTTAAGGATAAATAACATTAAATTAAGTTAGAAATTTAATTAATATGAAGAACCAAGGTAGCAGTATGATAGGGGAAACAAGCATTAAATAAATAATTGAATACACATTTATTTAGTTTATTTAACAAAAGTACATAATAGTATAGCACAGTATAGGTTTGAAGGTACTTAACGGCACATCACGGCTACATATCTCTTTAAAAGAAACTGAATTACTACAACAACGTTGGGTCCTACATAATCTAGACTTTCACACGGTTATACCGATATCATTTTTGGCCATTAGTTATAAGAAATGTTCAGCTCAATTGTTATAAAGATCCTTTCATATCTAGGTTTGTTTAGTTGTAGGTTGTGGTAGACTAGGAGATGCTGTTAAGATATTTTTTAGGTAATTGTAGTAGGGCTTTCTTAGGGCTTCGTTGTAGGAATGGAGTATGGAGTCGAGGGTGACGCAGGCGTAGGACTTGTACTTTTAGTTTAGGGCGTAGATACATTTCAGTTGGCGCGCGTTCCCAGGATTTGTTTATTTAGCAGTTAGGGCTTAGTAGACATTGCGATTGGTGGTCCCGTGACTCAGGATATCTTTAGAGTTAAAGTACGTTAGGTAGCTGATAAGCATTACAATTGGTGCCGTGACCAGGATTATTCCATTTGCTGCCATGAGCACGCATATTACAATTGGTGCCGTGACCAGGATGTACTTAGCAGAGTCTTTATAGGTATTACAATTAGTGCCGGTGACCGAGGATCTGTTCAATTGCTGGCATGGCCAGAATATTCGTCGCATTGCTGTTCGTCGTGTGGTTCCATGTTTTGCTGTCTTCTTGCGTTTTGTAGATCGACAATTGTTATTCGTTTTGGAATTTTAGTGGAGTTGTTGGTGGCGGTTTTATTGAAGGGATCTTTGAACACTTGAGCTTTGAACTAGTTGCCTTTACGGGCACAATTGTTGGCGTGAGAGCGGAAAGGAGAATTTAGCCGTGATGGGTGTTGTGCACGTCGTCATGAAACATATTTTGTTGCATATTTATACACAAACTACAGTGAATAGAGTAGCTTCTTGATATAACACACTATATTTTTCTTATTTCACATAGTAATAGTACCTGAAACAAAAGATTTCTATTAGAACAACGTGATATTTTTTATCATTCAATATTTTGCAAACAATAATTAATTGACAGGGCATTCAGCCATTTTGTTTTTTTATCTATAGTTCAATAGTGGATTGTTTGAGATACAATTAAATGCGTTACGTTAGTGTAAAGGCTTTACAAAAAGCTAATTTTTAATTTTGATTAATAATGAAATAGGTGTGTTATTTAAGTTTTAGATAATTATTTACGTTACATAAAATAATAATATCAAGTAATAATATACTTACTTTAGTTTCAATCAGATACGTAGACAACTTTACTCAATATGTTCATATTATTAATATAACATAAGATTTAGATATTTAAGGATACATTTAATATTATTTATGCATAATTTACATAATTGGGAAAAAATAATAATAGGTAATTCATTTTTAAATTAAAAATGTAAGCAAGGCAGAGTGAAGAGAAACGTCCTCGAGTTGGTTGATTTGACAAGTGACAGGTGTCATCGCTTATCTTATCAGTAAATGATTATGATATCGAGATGGAATGATTATTTAAATAAATTTAATTTTAGTTTAGTTATAAAGTCGGAATGATGTAGGAAATTGAATAAGTAAGGTAGAATAGAGATTTCATTGTTCTTGACTACAGAATAAATGAGTTTGTGGAGATTTTATCTACTTTAGTTCAAGTTGTGTTGAAAATTAGTTGTGAAACTAAAAATAAGTTATGAGGTTACTAAGGACTTATTATTTCGGGGGGCGTAGATTTATTTATAGGCTCTAGTTCAACCTAGGAAATGGTTGGAATAGGATCTGATAAACATGACTAACTACAATGTTAAACTGTGTATAAGGCTCCTAGCCACAATATTAAGTATTAATCTTTTAGCTTATTATAAGACCTGTTAGAATCATTAAATATAGTAATTATAGGGAAAGTAGGAGTGTTAGTGATTTCATAAGTGGGGGGGCGATTTCCTTTGAGTTTTCTTTTAACACATAATGAAACAAATGAAATGAAAGTAATTTTATTACAATAATTTTGGTACATTTATGGCTTATAGATTACCAATAGAAGGACTTACATATATGTTCACAGGTAGTATAAGAGTATAACCACAGAATCAGAAAGAAAAGGAAAGCAGTTTAATTTTAATTTATTTGAGCGAAGTAAATATGTCTGTATTGTTACCATCAGATTTTATTAAAGTATTCAGTTCTGTTAAGTATTCTTATAAATAAGTAGATACATCTTCAATCAAGTTCTTATTATAACATTAGTCATGATACTCAGGTTACATTTTAGATTTATAGTAGATTTTGTCCAGAGCTCGCTGTTGAAATCCAAATATCTGGAAAGTAAAATGAATAATTATTGAAACAAGTCAGATTAAATGTTATTTGTTATTAAACAGACGTAGAAAGCTATACAGTACATTCACATACTTTACTTTGAGATATATACATTTATAGCAGTAGGAAAATAAATGTAGTTCATTAAGCTGCTCGTCTTCAAATGAAATGAAAATTGTATTCAGGCGATGGAAACAGATTTAAGAAAACAATAGGATGAAGACAAGAAGAGAATTGGCAGTAATAATAGGAAGAAATTAATAAAATTTCGACCCCGAAGAAGTACCTACTGTTTTTGATCGAAGTCATTTCCATGAACATTAGCATGAAGATATTTTTAACAACTATGTTCTTCAGAATTGAAACAATAATAGAGAATAAGACAATAATATTACCTTGTAAAGAAGTCGTAATAAGTTACAGCAGTAGATGTAGGGAGTTCAAGTCATTCTTCATTAATTTTGTTCATTCAAGATTAGTTTGTACTGAGAAGTTATCAAGATTTGCCAGCAGTCTGAAAATAGAAAACAGAAGATATTAGAATCAAGAAAAGAGCAAAAATTGACGTACAGAAGATTCAAGACTTACTTTATAAACAAACGCAGTTCAAACTCTTGTTAACTTACATTCTGTTAGTCTGTTTCAGGTGGCGCAGAGGTCGACTTCATTATTTCTTATTTTATTATCCGGGTTTCATTAATTTTGCATACGTTTTGAGATATAACTTATAACCGTTGCGCGAAGGTTAACGTAACTGTTTTGATTCTGTAACAAAAACAAATTTTGAATATAACAATACTACAACACGATTTTTCTTTGCTCAATATTTTAGTCAGATCATAGTGATATGCGTAGAAAATAGTTACCTTATTATCGTAGACTCATTTTATCACAGTTTTCTTCATAACAATCCGTTTTGATGTTCATTATTTTTCTATTCATAATTCAATTTCCATTTCAGTGTAGAAATAGGTTATGAAAAAAAATTTTGACAGGTGACATGTCATAAGATAGTGTTGCCAGGTTTAAGAGATAAGATGACATAAATAGTAGACTATTATTAAGGCATAGATTCACCTACCTAGTTCGTAAGGTTAACGTAACATTTATAGAAAATAGACAAGTACATTTTTTTATATATATTATTTAATTAAACAGAGTGATAACATTTTAGCAATATGTAGTATTCAATAGGGATATTAAGTTAAGATCGATTAAGGAATCGATTACAGACGAAATTTTTTTTAAAGGCAATAGTGATGTCATATTATGCGCTGTACCACAGTATAGATATTGTAAGTTAAGGTTCGAATATGGTTGTACCCAAATTTCACTAGAGGACGCTAGTAGTATATTTCATCGAATGATTTGCGTAATGGTTCGATTCCATTAATACGTATTTTGGGGTTCTTTAATAAATTGATATTCGATAAGTTTCAAAAAGGTAGTTAGGGGTGAATTGAATCAGGTGGATAAAATAATTATGAATTTTATTAGAATATAAAAAAAAAAAAAAAACGAAATGTGTGAAGTGGATAGACGTTATGATTATTTATATTAGAGAAAGTCTTTATTTTGATTCTAATGAAAGAAGTAAAGGGAAACTTGGGATATTTTAGAGAGGTAAAGTAGTATGGATTTTGAATACACAATGGGTGGTGTTCTTCTGACTAAGTCGATGCGGAAAAATGAATGTAGGAGCCTGTAGCGCGATGTATGAGAGGGAGAATGAGTGGACTTTTTGAGTTGGATGTTGTCTGTATGTATTCAAGCTAAGTTCGAAAGTATTCGTATCCGAAAACGGGGGGGTCTTCTATCTTTAGAGGTACGAACGGGAGTATTTTCTAAAGACATCAATTGGTTTGCACATACTTAGAAGTTAGGCTTAGTAAATCAAAGTTTCGATTTAAGACCGATGTGCGGTAGTTTGTGCGAGACAATACTCTACAGGGCCTACGGGCTAACCTTCTTCAAGCACGAGCAAGAACGTGCAGGTTTCACACACACCCATGTCAATGATTAGATTGGCCAACTGTATATTTTTAAAGACAAAGAATTGTGGATTAGTTTATCCGAAAAGGCAGGATAAAACTAAATTGGTATATTTGTATGAACTTCTGGTATAATAATATGTCAGAGCATAATTTTGAAATGAAACATTTTTTTTTTCACAATTCTACTAGTAAGTCTATAGTCTTACAAGAAAAAAAAAAAAACACAATTGTATGATTACAGAGCTGAAATTGGCTTGTTTATTCTTGATGTGATACACGCACCAAAAAAGGAGAGTCGCATGTGATTTTGGAGAAGAATTTGAAATCGGAATCAGTTATTGAATTGAAGTAAGGATGAATATTCAGTATCTATACCAAAGATCTTGCTATGTTGTCTGAGGAGAGTTTTGTCAATTCATCAAAAAATTCGTACAATGTGAATTCGCAAATGAGGCTGAGCAATGGGCAGGTCAAGTTTGAGGTGTTTAGGCAAAACCGAGCTAATAGGGCTTGTTTGACTCACAACCAAACACTTCTTACGATGTGGTCGAGATTTGGAGAAATATATTCACGATTCAATGATATTATTCTATGGTTTGAATTCTGATTTAATACACAAGTGACTTTCCAAGTATTGGTTTAAATACACACACATTTAAGGGTTCGAATACTGACGGATTTAGAATATCCAACATTATCACAAAATGTTATTTGCTTAACGAATAATTTGTCTTATATATAATTTTTTTTTTAGTTTGTTTTGCATTTTAGTAGGGGAATGCGAAGTTCTACGTTATTTGACAATGTCAATCCACTTCAAACTTTCGCAGGGGGGCGGTTGTAGCGATTCACATGTTCTCGTCATGTGTCTCGCCATCATATTATAATCATATATCACCATCGTAAGACTCACATCATCGTCGTCATCATCAAGTTCCCGACACTAGCATCATAATTCGCCAGCTAATACTAAAATCATCATTTAATAGTTATAATACAATACAAATGCCTAAAAGAAGTAACAGTATTAATGTTTACGAAAGTAAGTAAAAATATTCCAATAACTAAGCATCCTACCTTTTTAAAAATAGCAAATTACTATTCACAAAAATTACCAACGGAAGAATTGAGCTTTATTTATACTGTGTAAGGATCAAAATTGTGAGAATGTCCACTTTGTCCACTTTGTCCACTTTGTCTACTTTGTCCACTTTGTCCACTTTGTCTACTTTGTCTACTTTGTCCACTTTGTCCACTTTGTCCACTTTGTCCACTTTGTCCACTTTGTCCACTTTGTCCACTTTGTCCACTTTGTCCACTTTGTCCACTTTGTCCACTTTGTCCACTTTGTCCACTTTGTCCACTTTGTCCACTTTGTCCACTTTGTCCACTTTGTCCACTGCTAAGTATAAATACGGAGGGGAATTGAAGGATGGGATTCATTCTTACTTGCGACTTCGACTGGGTAACACTATTGTTTGGCAATAAGGTATTAAATTTAATTCTAAGGGGAATTTCTGTTGGGATTACATTATTTTTCTGATCTATAATTATTTATTGAAATGTTGTGGGATTTTGTTGTTTTTTTTTGAAAGCTATTAAGCTTATTACATGCCAGAAATAGTGTTTTGGTACATGGTTGCCAGATGAAAGATATTTAACCTTGCGGCTGTTAAACGAATATCTTTCAGACTCTTTTAGTTTTATCCGGGATAGGCAACCCGGACACTAGCCATTTACAAGTGCAGTGCAGTGCCTACAGATCTGGAGTAATCTATCTGATGAATTCAAGGACCACGAAGTTGGACATGTGGGATATCCACACTTGTTGAAATCAGATGGACCTCCAGGTTTGGTCTCATAAACGTATATATTTATATATTTGCAATATCTACACATATTAGGGCGGGTTACTCTGCGTTTCCGGTGTTTTATCCACGCAAGAGGGGACCCACTTACACTGATTTTAGTCCAACCTCGGGTTAATCTCCCGAATTTATAGTTTAGCTTACCTAGGTTCCATACACGTTTAAATGTAAATATGAGGTTTAGGCCTCTAGTGTTTTTGTACTAGCTAGGGAACAGGGTTTAGTGATAGGTACACTTTAATAGGAATGTTAGGATGGGGTTCTTTATTTTCCGAGCAATCGGCCATTCATCATTAACTAACATAACATTTATTCAAATTATTTTAATCTTGTCTGGTATAATAAATACAAACAGCTGATTTCTTGCATTACTAGTGTCTGACTCGGGGTGTCAGTAGTGAAAATAAAATCTTGTAACAGTTTATAAAGAATGGGAATAGAGCAATCTGATGTTTAAAACCATTAATTTTACATCGAGATTTGTAGAAACATTTAGTTAAATTTATTTTTATCGATTATGATGTAAGATTTGGTAAAGTAATGTACTTATAACAGACATCGATAGTGTTAAGATGGCAACACTGAAGATAAATCAAATCAGCTGAGAAATGACATTAGCCCTCTTCAATGAACAGAAATAAATTTAAATTTTGTTATAAATTTTGATAAGGAAATTCCATGGTAGATTGTTGTGTAGTATGTCTAGAAATGGAAAACAAATCATTCCTATTGCTGGATTTGGAGTCTGGAGTGTAGACTGCTAAGAATGGCCTAGGACTTTTAAGCAACAAAAATGAAAGTTGTTTGTCCTAGTTTATACATTTCAGATCTCAGAACTTAATTAATTAATATCACAAGGGTTGAGAGTAAATTCCCTTATCAGAATGAGTCAAGTTCGCGAGTTGAAAGAGACTTCGAATTGATAACAATGAGTTATTATGTTTCAAGGTTGAATGACATGTTTTTTGAGTATAGTTAAACGAAAACCCAAGTTAGACAAATCTATTGTTGTAATGAATGAAGTGAGAATTCAATTTAGTTCACGAGTGAAGAAAATTCGTGTTGTTTAATAACAAATATAGATAGTAAAGATTCATAGATTCTAGATAGATCCGGGAGAGATCTTTACCCTAAAAGAGCCCGAAGGCCATTAAAAGATCAAATCTGGCAATCATACGGCATCCAGAGAACATGGGTTTGGTGATATTTAAAATAACACACCAAACAGATTTAACAGAAATTAGTTTTATTTTTCTGAGGAACGATTTTCCCTCAATATGTACACATGAAGTAACCATGTTTTTTACCCGATTGCCCATGTCATTAGACATGATGGTAGCCGCCGTTATTTTAAATAAAACTAATTGTTTTTGGGATAATTAGATGAAAGCAATACTGGTATACCACAGTCAAATGATAATATTTGGTATGCGGTCGAAGGATTTCAATAATACTCAGAATTCTATTCACCAAACAATTACCTCTTGTTTAGATCCAGAATCTACTTTAGAAATATCATACTAAAACTTACTAAAAGTATGGATTCCCTACCTTTATTCCATATCAAATTATCAGAATAAAATTATTTAATTTAGTCGAACATGAAAACTTAAGATTCATTAAATTTGTAATAAAACTTTATATTTTCAGTAACTTCAATCTACTTATAAATTGGTTATGAAGTGTAGTTTCATAAAGTACAAAATTACTTGTCTACTAAACATTCTTGGAACAGACATGCAATTCCAAGAAAACAGTCTAAATTGGCTTTCATCTTAGAATTCTAATAATATTTGGTTTTGATTCATATATTTATCTTTATTGTTACATAGAGTAATCTAATATATCCATAACTTACTTGTGGACTGAATGAGTTTTTATTTCATATAGAAATAATATAAATAATATTTAATAAGAGTAGAATATCCCATACTGAATCATACTATAGGAATTAGGGATAGTTTTGAGGGCTAGACTACATAGGAAGGAATAAGGTTATATTTTAAGGATAAATAACATTAAATTAAGTTAGAAATTTAATTAATATGAAGAACCAAGGTAGCAGTATGATAGGGGAAACAAGCATTAAATAAATAATTGAATACACATTTATTTAGTTTATTTAACAAAAGTACATAATAGTATAGCACAGTATAGGTTTGAAGGTACTTAACGGCACATCACGGCTACATATCTCTTTAAAAGAAACTGAATTACTACAACAACGTTGGGTCCTACATAATCTAGACTTTCACACGGTTATACCGATATCATTTTTGGCCATTAGTTATAAGAAATGTTCAGCTCAATTGTTATAAAGATCCTTTCATATCTAGGTTTGTTTAGTTGTAGGTTGTGGTAGACTAGGAGATGCTGTTAAGATATTTTTTAGGTAATTGTAGTAGGGCTTTCTTAGGGCTTCGTTGTAGGAATGGAGTATGGAGTCGAGGGTGACGCAGGCGTAGGACTTGTACTTTTAGTTTAGGGCGTAGATACATTTCAGTTGGCGCGCGTTCCCAGGATTTGTTTATTTAGCAGTTAGGGCTTAGTAGACATTGCGATTGGTGGTCCCGTGACTCAGGATATCTTTAGAGTTAAAGTACGTTAGGTAGCTGATAAGCATTACAATTGGTGCCGTGACCAGGATTATTCCATTTGCTGCCATGAGCACGCATATTACAACGCGACTCTTTCTCGCGCGAGATATGCTGTTATCCCTTTCTGTACAGTATCGTCAGAGAGTGACAGGTGATGTTATGTCGCGCGACATGAGCCGCTTACTTTAAGGTGTACTAGACGGGCGTAGGGCTGCCATCCGTCCGGGTTTCCTCGGATTTGTCCTAGTGTGGAGGCCGTCCGGGGACCGTGCGGGGGGATTTCAATAAACTACCGGGGAAAACCCGGACACTTTATGAGAATTACAAATAAAGCGATTTTTATTTAATTATATTATTTTCGGACACGTCCGGGGGAAAAAGCTGTTTACGCCAAATGTCCGGGTTTTAAATGAGGTCCAAAGTAAACGCAACCGATCACGTTTGTTGTATGGGAGCCCCCTTAAATATTTATCTTATTTTTTTTTGTATTTGTTGTTATAACGGCAACAGAAATCATCTTGATAATGGGTCCAAATGCATCTCAGTGTTTCTAGATATCAAAAAAGCTTTTGACACCGTCTCTGTCCCCATACTGCTACACAAACTGGAAAGAATGGGAATAAGAGATACCCCACTCCGTCTATTCTGGCACTATCTAACTAATAGCAGGCAAAGGGTAAAATTGGGAGATCATGGTCGTATCAGTGAGGACATGGATGTGACGTATGGAGTACCCCAAGGTTCTGTACTGGGTCCAACGCTTTTCTTGGTTTACATTAATGACCTTTGCAACCTGAAGATTCCTCATGCAAATATATTTTCGTATGCCGATGACACTGCCATCGTCTTCACTGGTACCTCTTGGGAAGATGTCCAGAAATCTACGGAGGCTGGACTGGCAAAGATCAGAGAATGGCTTGGAAACAATATTCTTACCTTAAACACTTCTAAAACAAACTATATATGCCACAGTATATACATCAATAATCAACCTGATAAAGACTTTGCCATCAAAATACATAATTGTTGCACTAATTTACGCAATTGCTCTAATAACACCTGTCCCAGTATTTTGAAAGTTGATAGCACCAAGTATCTGGGAGTCTTTGTAGACCGGGGACTCTCTTGGTACCAGCACGTCGAATATGTTATACTAAGGCTACGGAAACTTAAATGGATTTTCAAAAACTTGAGACATGTTGTGCCAAGGGTAGTCCCAGGTCCTCAAGGGCATAGTAGAGACTTGTTAAAAGAGATATATATTGTAGCGTTAAAAATCTCTACATGTTTATTCTAAACTGTTGTAGCTAGCCGTTATTGCTTATACCGCCATCTGGCCAATTTGTCGGTATTAACTTGTGCAAGTGTTGACGTCTTTTAAGGTCTAGATAATGGTTTTGCTACAAGCTAATATCACGCTTGGTAGTTTCGGCTACGATGTGCAGGTGGTGTTGTTATTAACCTTCATGGCTTGCTGTTGCATGAGCTGATGATATGCAAGGAGTTTTTTATAACCTTTTTGTTCAGCAGTTTTCTTTTTACTATTTAAAATTCATATTGAGAGAGTGTTTTATTTTGGATCGATAATTTTGACGATGTCAATTGTGTTTCTGGATTCATGGTGAAGTGGTGTGTTTACTCCTGAAGAGCTAAATATCAGTGTTTCTGGACTCTGTAGTGGTCTGTTTATTAATTCTGTGGTTACGCTGATGAGCGTCTGTTGTTTGTGCGAGGAATATGAACTAATAATTTGGGATATCCACCCGGAGATGCTATATCTTGTGATGGTGTGTTCAGGTGAGTTATGCCGTCTACTGCGCTTCCAATTCCTTCTTGTGTGATCCGTTTTCGTAGGCCTATATTTTAAATTTTGTGATTTCTTTTTATGTTCCAACTTTTCTCTAAAGAGGGGGTTTTCGGATTGTTAAAGCCAGTTCACTCTTCTGGACTGGGTAAGTTTCATATTATTCTATTTGGTTATTTAGTGGCGTAACAGTTTGCTTGTAAGGACTTGTATTTACCTTCTTAAATATTCCATAGCTTCCGGTTACGGGCTGGTCATCTCAGGCCCTGCGCCCTATTTCGGCGAGCAACTCTGAATGCGGTGTTCGGCTGGCCTGGAGGCTGTTGTCAGCGGCTCTATTACCGCGCGCAACTCTCGGCTTGGTTGAAGACAGATACCAACGGCTACGACCAACCATCGGGACATTCGTGGGACACAACCATGGTTTATTTACGCGTGGAACGCCAAACGTAACATTTATAGCATTTAAGGCTAGGAGCATAGTAGTTTATAGTTTACTTTCTGATAACTTAAAGTGCAGGTTTGACTTTTATTGTTGGAAATTTCCTCCAAATTCCAAAGCTACCTCTATGTCGGGTGAATTATCTTTTTAAACGTTCATTTTTCGGCTAAGCTCACCCATTTTCATCTCATTTCACCACGCCTCACCACCTTTTAGTGACCTATGCCGATCATATGAAGGTGTAGATAAGTACGGAGTTTCCACTTGGATCTGGAACCACTTAAAATCTTTCTTTTCAACAATAATCACGTCTATGCAAACTGCGTCCTACAGATCTGACTATACCGGTTACAATATAATTTAGCCTGTGCGAATAAACTTTTTTTTATATTTTGACCTGCCCTTAGCAGGCCCGTGCTTTGTCGTTGTGAACTTGTTATTATCGGTGTTACTTTTTGTCAACTAATTTAAACATATTCAGCTTATTATAAAAATAAAATTTTAACGTAAAAACTACGCCTTATTTATTTTTAAGTGATATGTAGTAGCGTTTCGCAGCAATATATATCACTGGTGCAGTCCGTTTTGACCTACTGTTTGCCGGTTTGGGGAGGTGCTGCTAAAACTCGGTTTATTGACATAGAGAGAGCTCAGCGAAATCTACTTAAAATTATGTATTTTAAGAACATGTTGTTTTCAACTGATAAGTTATACCAAAATTGCAAACTGCTTTCAGTGAGAAAACTATATATATTGACCTCTGTTCTTAAAAAACATAAAACAAAAACCTTTGACCGTATACGTATGACAAAGCGAAGAAGAGATATTGCCGTGAATCTGCCAAAAACAAACACCACTTTTGCTAGCAGACAATATAACAAAAAATCATCACATCTATCCTCGTCCTGCCCAGTGTTCTCAATAAAGAACACATTGGATTTAGTGGTTCCTGCCCGAGTTTTTTGTTTATACTTCAGGATTCTGCCCAACGTTCTCAAATAATCACATATACAAATTTGGCGTCTAGCGTCTAAAATTTTCGTGATTTGCGGTTTTTTTGCTTGTTTCTGATTGGTTAGAGTATTGGCCAATACTTTGTCAAGGCCTTGCATGGAAGTTCCTTGAACTCCACGATCAGTGTCACGCCAAGCGTCCAGGATGTCGCATCTTCGCTAAGGAGGTATGTTTGAGCCACATTTATCTGAGTAATCGTGCGTATGTTTTTGATAAATATCATATTAATTTATGTCCGAATAGTTCTAGTTTATAATGAATAGTATATTTTTGTAATTTAGGTTATTTTCGATTTTTCAAGTCCATTTTTCGAAATGTGTGATTTATTGAGAACATTGGGCAGAACTGACTACTGTTTTTTGTTATATTACTGATTGATCGAGTCTAGGGATTGAAGGTGTATTGAGTCAGATTTCGGAAATTTTATACCAATAGCAATTAAAGATGATGAAGATCACGAACAACGGTGAAGAAGATACACATTATGCTCTGCCGCGTCGTCCCGAGATAAACCCCAGTGAGACCAGCACGGGTACAGCAGCTGAGACTGATGAAGTACCTATACCATTTTTGCCGAGTTCAATTTATGAGGCAGGTAGACGTGGCAGTGGTGGACGCGGTCGCAGACGTGGTGGTCGACGTGGGGATACGTAGTGGACAAAGCGATGCTAGATGCAGTGAAGGCAGAGGACTCCAAGCTCAACTAACCCGTGTGTCGTTGAGTTTTTAAGTTTAGTTGTTATAATAGGGACTTTATATAATGTTTTATTAGAAATTATGCCCTTTAGATGTCACTAACAAGTCGTCAGTTGTTATTTCCATAAATCTCGACTCTTTTTTTACTATCAAAATACTATAAAATGTAAACCTGTTTTATTTATTATCTCACAACTGCTAATTAAAAAGTACGTTATAATAAAGATTTTTATGCCCAACGTTCTTAATAAATGACAAAAAATAATATACTACGCAGGCAATTCTGCCCAATGTCCTTAAAAAAGAACAAAAGATATTGACTCCTAAACTGGCTCAGTCTATCAAATACATACCCATTATAACCTACAAAATAGTTTAAAAAATCTGGCTTACCTTTAGCACCACTATTATAATAAAAAATGTGTTGGGCAGAACCCATATAAATTAGAATGTACTTAATTGAGAACATTGGGCAGAAACGGGATGACTGTCTAAAAATGCTTGGGCAGGACGAGGCTATACAACACTATAAATAAAGAACTTGATATTTACCCACTGTTACAGCGAGAGGTAAAAATGAAATTAACTACATGGTTGGAAGATAAAAATTATGATCAGATAGAGGAATTGCTGGTATACGCAGGCTAGACAGAAATACACATACACGCACACACACATACTCACACGCACACACGCACACACGCACCCGCATTTAGATACATATATACAAATTTAAATGATAATTATAAGTTAAGTAGAATATAAAATTGTATAGATTTAGACCTAATAACTAAAAATTGTATAGTACTTGTTAACTTATATACACGGAAGAGCGGTGGACTCCTGGCACAAGTTATTTAATAACTTACAAGGAGACGCCGGCCATTTGTAATATTGTACTTACTATTTGTTACAGTAATAAATAGTTTTAATTTCATTTTTTATTTTTTAGAAATGCATCAACTGTGGAAATGTCAATTGTCTAACTATCACGGTTCATGAGATACAGTCTGGTGACAGGCGGACGGACAGCCAAGCCAAGTCTTAATAATAGGGTCCCGTTTTTTTCCTTTGGTACGGAACCCTAAAAATATATTTTGATATCACAATATATCACATGCTGTATACGGATCTGTCTACATTTATGTTAATTACAAGTAATAACTTACACAACGCTATACCAGGCTATACTAATGTTATACAATTTGACTTTGGATTTGACTTTATAGATTGAGACGCGACCGTTGTTTGCTCAACCTGATTTAGTACGGGCTAAGCCGACATCGTGCATTGAAATCGGCATAAAGTGGTCATAGAAATTCGTCCATAAGGATATTACTTATTAGGTATATATATATATTTCACTTTAACAAAAGAACATGCGAGAATATATTTATCGATTGTGTTTATTATTGTAAAAAGTGTCTTTTTTAAAATGAACTTTTCGTTTTTGTTACAAAATGGTTAAGAAAATTACGAAAAGGCCTGACGGAATGACATTGGTGCCTTGGAGTATGGGTCGGCCGTTGGTGTGGGATGCTACGTGTGTAGACACCCTGGCACCGTCTCATATTCCAGGTACCAAGAATGGTGCTGGCGCGGCAGCTGCGTCTGCGGAAAGCCTCAAACGTCGTAAATATGCTGCTCTCGGTATCAGTTACATATTTGCGGCGTTTGGGGTTGAAACTCTGGGGCCATGGGGGCCAAATGCGCGTCGACTCTTCAAAGAATTGCCGATGCGCCTCATTGACGCAACCCATGACCAGAGGGCTGGCCACTATTTTGCCCAGCGAATAAGCATTGCTATCCAGCGTGGCAATGCGGCCAGCCTTCTGGGCACACTTCCGAGCGACAGCGATTTAGGGATTTTTTTTTATTTGTAAATAGTTTAGTTTTTTAGCATATACTTAGTCTTAGTTACATATTAGTTTATTGTTTTTATTAATATCTTGTGTTTTTTATGAAATAAATAATATATAAATATAAAAAAAAGAAAATTACTGGTTGTAATCACATAAACAAACTATTATATTATAAGTACGATACAAAGCTCAAACACAATGAAATTGCCACCTCACCGAACTTGATCCGATATCTTTTGTGCCATGCAACGATATCGGCAATCAGGTGGCAATTTTTTCACTGTGCTCATCTTTGTATAGTATCGTTAGTGGATAAATTCACTTCAAAATATATGACAATCATGGGAGTAAAACAGCATGTTTTTTATAGTAAAAAAATCATATTAAAAGACTATTATATTCCAAATCGGTTCAGTCGTCTTGGAGTAACCAGGAAACATACCCATTGTTTCCTCCCGTCCCGTAATATTTGACCTCATGTATTGTGTATGTGCAATATAATGCCGTGATAAAGCTAATAAATTCCTAAACAATCCAAATTTTGTTTATATCATAATAAAAACATCACATTTCAACAAATTATGACAAGTAAATTTTAAATTTATGAAACATGTCTCATTTTTTAATGTGGGTACACACCACAATTTTTATAGTAAACAATTGATACAAAGATCAAAGCTCAGAGTAAAATGGGAATGCGTAACCTGGTGGAAGAGACCGGGACTCGAACCCGGTACCTCTGGATAGCCAGGTGACGCATTTAAATTTTTCTTTGAGCTTTAATCTTTGTATCAATGGTTTGGTAAATTCTATTATAAAAATATATACAAGTATTATAAATAAATATTATGTATAATGAAATTGAAGTGATTGGACGGCTCCGTCGAATAACGCTGCTCTTACTCGTCAAAGTAGCATTACCGACAGTTGTACCTCGGCCTACTTAATGTTGCGTCACCTACCTCTAACGGCCTACATGGTTGTGTTCCTCTCTTTATAAAACTGAATTTTCACGTAAGTGTATTGTTCAAAGTCAAAGTGGAAACTGGTAAGTTTATTGTGTAATTGTAATCGTAATCGTTTTTGGGTTTTCATGTTACTCGTGAGTCGTGAGTAAGCAAGTTGCGACACGTGATATTGCAACCTTAGAGGGTATTAAATTAACAGTTGTAGCGACATACCTACCAACCAAATTTCACTAAGTAACAGATACCTACTTAAACAAAGCTCGTATCTTAGTATCATTCTACGAACTAGATACGACGTTTTAAAAAGTAGTAACAGAAATTTTGTGAGTTTTTTGCATTTGGCGTTCTGAAAACATAATTACATACAATATAGGGTACGCCTTTGGAAGTTAATTAAATTATTATTTATTTTTGTTAGTCCCTGCGATAAGAATCTACAAATTGCAGTTTTTAAATTTTTCCTTACCAGGTTTTTTTTTTAATTTAATGTCATGATAGTTTCGTTTTTGTTTGGCTGAACGGGCTTAAAAAACTGGTTAATGATTGACACTTGTCAATGTCAAAATTTCACCGGTTTGTCACTGAAATTGTAACAAAAATTCAACGGTTTGATATTTACAAGTACCGGCCGGTCGACATTTTTTTATTGGGTTTTTAGGCATCACGTTCAGTCAAATTAAAAAAATATATTTTGAAAAACCATGGCGAGAAGTAATTAAAGACTTTCATTTGGTAGATCCTTATAGCAAGGACTATCGGAAAAAACATAATTATAATTTACTTATCTTCAAATTGTACCTAGATTGAACATATAACCTCCTCCTTAATAGAAGTCAGTTGTAAAAAAAAAACGTCCTACTTTGTTTCTGTTGCAAGTGAGCTCGCATTGGTAACGCGGAAATGACAAATAATAAAATAATCGAAATACTACTGTTTTTTTTTTGTTTATCTATAAATAAACTGTTGCCCCCAATACTATACGATTATAAATAATGTAAAAATTATGTATAAGTAATATAATTATGTTTTGTTACTTAATTATGTGTAAGTTAGTTGCACCACCTTCAATTTTTCCGCTTTGCCCTAAGGTTGACTGGTAGAGAATGCCTCATGGCATTAAGTCCGCCTTTTTAACCGACTTCAAAAAAAGGAGGGGGTTCTCAGTTCGGTTGTTGTTTTTTTTTTTTAATGTTTGTTACCTCATAACTCCGTCATAAACCACTCAGTTATTATATTTATATATTAAAGTTTACGTGAGGTTTGGCACCGACTTCAAAGGGTGAGTCAAATGTAATCTGTAGGGAGGTATGTGTAGGGAGGTCTTGAAGGCATGCATCTCGTTTGAATTATCTCCTAACTCCTAACCGTTAAGGAGTTGTACCTTCCGTCATCAGTTCAGCATTGGAAGATGATGACCACCATATGCAAATACTTAAATATTATAGTTTTAGAAAATATAATATGAAAAATATTATGAGTGCCTGTAAAATTTCAGGAATTCCTTCGATTCCTTATGGATCTCGTCATCCGATCTTCACCAAAATTTTATGGGACCAACCTTGAGATGTCTATTCATGAACCTAAAAAGAATTTTCCAAATCGACTCATTTTTCTTTTGTGCAATAAAAATTAAATAAATTAATTAATTATAATGATAAACACTAAACTTGAGGCTCCTTATCTGTTCAAAAATGCTGAATGTTTTAGAAATTTTTCTTTTCAGCGAAATAAAAATTCGGCGAAAAATTATTCTGCAATGATTTAGCCGACTAGGGTGAAAAACCGCACTTAATTTGGTTCATCCGTATGTGAGCTACGATGCCACAGACAGACACACAGATAACTACACATGTTAAACTTAATATAACACATCTATTTTTTTGTCGGATGTTAAAAAGTATCACGGCTGTCCCAAATCGAAACCTAGCAAGGGACATTTTTTGGTAAAATACGTTTTTCTAATAAATCTGCCTCAAATTTTGAGCTGCGTCGAATGCAAAAACACCTGTATTGCTATCACAATTAGAATCAAAGTTATGAGACCCATCAAACCTAGTAAGTGCATATCTTACTTGCAAATATCAAATTCAAAATACTAGTAAGTAACATTTCCAAGTCCAAAAACCTATTAAATGCGGCATATACTAGGTTTTTGAATTTGTAACCGGAACTTGCTAGGTTTTTAAATCCGAAATTGCCCCATACTGGGTTTTTGATTTTAAAAATTGCCGAAGTGTAGAACAAGGAATTCAAATATTACAATAAATAAAACCTAGCTAGTCAGTAATGAGTGAAGTTGGCGTTAACGGTCGCCATTTAATATTTTTGGCGCCCCTTTTCTGAAGTAGGTACATTACAAACTAAATGTCGTTAGAAACTTGAAATAGAATGTTCTATCATTGATGCATTTCTACCCCAATTAATAGCTGGCTGCCTGACCTGTGCTTGCTGAAGCTGTTGACGTATGGTGTAGGGTTTATAGGCATAGTAGTTATGAGTACAGTCAGAAACGAAAAGCTATACCAATACACAGGTCTACTATAAAGTAGGTATCATAAGTTATGTATGAAACTGTCGTATAAATATCCGTCAACATTAATATATTAGGGTTCCGTACCCAAAGGGTAAAAACGGGACCCTATTACTGAGACTTCGCTGTCCGTCCGTCCGTCCGTCCGTCCGTCCGTCTGTCACCAGGCTGTATCTCAAGAACGGTGATAGCTAGACAGTTGAAATTTTCACAGATGATGTATTTCTATTGCCGCTATAACAACAAATACTAAAAATAAAATAAAATAAATATTTAAGGGGGGCTCCCATACAACAAAGGGATTGTTTGCGTTAACTTTGCACCTCATTTGTATGGAGCGCTATACATACCAGGTGCAAACTTAACTTAACCACTTATGGATGGAAAGTGTTTGTACGGGACCCTCGGTGCGCGAGTCCGACTCGCACTTGCCCAATTTTTATATTAAACCATGTCGATGTGCATTTATACAACAGCATTTTTATAATTATGTCATGCTATAGGCATCTGAAAATGAAGAAACACAATTCCATTTAGTGGCTTCCGATGCTGACTGTACTACATTAAAAACGTATATCGTCGGGGATAGTGCAATACCGCGAAGTGTAGATACGAATCAATATTCAAACAAATGGTAAGTATTTTATTGAAATGAGAACTTTATCGACAGCTGTTATTTACGCGGTATTAAACTATCCCCGACGATATAACTATAAGCGGCTACTAATTTAATTCATGGAACAAACTTACAACCTCTTGCTACTTTTTATTAGTTTTTCAATATATTTTTATTGTTTTATTATGATCCTACTAATTTTACAAATATTAATGTGAAAGTTCGGATGTTTGTTACTGAATCCGCTAAAACGCCTAAATAAATCTGCGTAAAATAAGCAAACAGGTAGTTTATAATCTATATTAACACAAATAAGTAATAGTTTTTATCCCGGAAATCACCCCTTAAGTGGGTAAAAGAAAATATATAAGTTAAATAAATTAAGTAATATCAGACAACCTCACACACATCGATCTAGTTCGTGGAACTAAAAAAGCTCTGGTAGGCTTGTATAGGTTTTAGGCACTTGACGACGATAAACATACCTATATACCTAATACATACTTTCATACAAATAAAATCCATGACCCAGGCACAAATATTCGAGTTCATCACACAAATATTTGCCTTCCCGGGATTCGAACCCAGGACCGTCGGCTCAGTAGGCAGCTGCTTTCAACGCAAGTGTACGCGGCGAAGTCACGGGCAAAAGCTGGTATTCAGTAATTCCTGATTAATAATAATAATAATAATTCTTTATTTGCAGATAACTATGATCCATATATTCATTTTAGTAAAAAGACTTATACCTATGTTAGTTTAAAAATAATAAATACGTTAATACATTAAAACAAGTTAATACATTAATGTATACCTACTATAGATTGCAATACTACAAGTTTTCCGTTCATACAAAGAACCTGTTGAAAGAGACCGGGAATTGAACCCGGTACTTCTGGATTGCGTTAACCACTTCGCTACCCTAACTCCCAAGCAACCTATCGATTTTTTCCTTATGCTTTGTGTGTCAATGATTGCATTGTTTATTACACCTTAGCGACCTCCACCAACTAACTTATTTGTTTATTTTTCTTTAAGCTTTGATCTTCGTATCAATGGTTTAAATAAAAATTGTGATGTGTACATTAAAAAAAAATAGATATTACAAGTTTCATAAATTTATACAAGTTTTCCGTTAAAACAAATAAAAATCCTAATCCAATTTCCTAATTATACTTTTATTAGCTAGGTTTTATGTTACGGATCTGAAATTAGTCCTCAAAAGGAACCAATTCAAAAACTTAGTAGGACCACTTGCTAGCTTTTTATATGGGAATTGACATAACACTTTTGTCTAGTTCTTATAGTCAGCCGTTAGTAAGGCACATAAAACTTGTAAAATTACACATAAATTTAGTTTGACTAATGCGTCTTGTAAAGCAAGGTATACTTCTCTAAATGGTAACAAGTCTTGTGTGCAAAAGGTCTCTGTGGGTGTTTTTTTTCAACAAAGTCTTTATTTGCCTCTCCTGTAAAATTTCGCTAAATGCACTTACTAGGTTTTGATTTGGGACAGCCGATCACGTAAACAAAGTTGCGATCACCTTCTAGTAAAGACATAATAATAAGATAGGTAGGTAAGTATTGCTCAAAAAGAATATTACCAATTATTTTAGTAATTTGATATCAGTGTTATTTTTTTTTATGTCATAGGGGGCAAATGAGCAAACGTATCGCCTGATGGAAAGCGATTACCGTCGCCCATAAACACCTGCAACACCAGAGGAGTCACAAGTGTTTGCCTACCCGGAGGACGAAGATAGAATGCCTTTATGCTAGTAATTTCACTGGCTATCTTACCCCACACCGGAACACAACAATGCGAACATTGCTGTTTGGCGGTGGGTTCGTAGGCAAGACGGTAGTAACAATTCGGACGGACCCTGCACGATGGATGGTTATGGCTGTATTTGGTAATTAAGGTTCTGTTATGCTTATATTTTTTAAATTATATATAATCTGAAATCAATGTGTCGGAAATCACATAGAAAATTGTTTACACAAATAGGAAAAACATATTTTGAAGTCTTCATTTTGTTAAAACTTTTTGAGAAATGCGCAGGTAAGTAGACGAAATAAACGCACAAAGGTCGTTCTTCTTTTTTACCTACAATAAGTCTCCGTTTCGTGGTTTCAGTGTACAATAAAAAAAAAACCATTTCTTATTTTATTAGGACTAATTAAAGTTTCCTTTACGGCCAATACTGTTTTTTTTTTCATGTTTTTAAATGGTGTGCCTTTTCAGCGGAGTCCACATTTTGGCACACCACTCTGTCACGGCATTCTACGAAAAACAAAAGTTTCAAAAATAATGTTGGTGAGAGAAACTGAAAGATTACCTACATAATATTAATAGAAAGAAAATTGACGATTATTCGAACGTTATAAAACGGCAAAATAGTAGGTAAAAAAAAGAACGACCCGCGACGCTGATTCAGGTAATGAAAACAGACATTGATAATGTCACAATTAATGAGACAAAGTCCTATCTTGCTTCGATGCTTATAGTAACTTGAGACTTTGTTTAAGCAGACTGCGACGGCGCCAGACGATGTATATGGATCTCGTTTCTCATAGCGTAATATTTCAATACTTAATTTGAAATACAAAAATGATATGATTTCTCGCCCGCCTTATAGTCGTCTGAGAACACACACTGAGTAGGTTTCATTATGACTTAATTACATCATAAGCAAGGTTGCTGTTACCAAGTCGTCAAATCTCGTTTTTATCATCTTTTGATATAGAAGCATTCATGACAGCTGTTTCATCTTCTTTAGTCTTCAATTTCAGCAATCTGAGACGTGCTAATATGGATTTTTAACCGACTTCAAAAAAGGAGGAGGGTTCTATTCGACTGTTTCTCTTTTAAGGGTTCCGTAGTCAACTAGGAACCCTTATAGTTTCGCCATGTCCGTCTGTCCATCTGTCTGTCTGTCTGTCTGTTCGTCCGCGGCTTAGATCCGTGATCATTAGTACTAGAAAGCTAAAATTTGGTATAAGTATGTGTATGTATCACGCCGACAAAACGGTAAAATAAAAACAAAAAAAATCTTTTTTTCGGGTACCTGGTCCCGTACACCTAAAGTGGGGGTGTTTCTTTTTTTGTTCCAACACTAGTGTGTGAGGTGTCGTTGAATAGGTCTTTTAAAAATAATATGGGTCTTCAAACATTATTTTTTGATAAAGTCAGCAGTTTTGTAAATATTCGATCCAGAAGCCTAATAACACCTCTCTTTTTTCGGCGGGGGTTAAAAAAGAGCGCCCCCCCCTATTCTAACTGTTCAACCACGGGTCAAAAAATTATGGAAAAAGTCATGAAAATCAGGCCTTATAATTACTTTCAATGAAAACTGTATTACCTAAATAAAATCGGTCGAGCCGTTTTTGAGTTATTGCAAAATTTCATTTTTTTTTTTAAAGACGTAAGTGCCGCGCGGTGTCCTTATACTTCGAACGTTACACATATTAGTTAAGTGCCATACTGCATTAAAACATTCCGCTCAATCTAGCGCGTATAATCGATAACTTCCAGAAGGTAATAAATAATTACACTTCCGTAAAACGGGGTTACTTTAGGAAAATTTGGGGCTACTTTAAAATGCTACTAAAAATTTTAAAATGGTTATTAAAACGCAAATATTCATAGTGCGATTGAGCAAATGAAGTAAAAGGTTAGGTCATTGTTGAAGGTAGGTATTGCATTGCCACAGATAGTAAAAAAAATAAGGATATGTCGTAAAAACACTTTTCCAAAGTAGCCCCTGCATTTTAAAGTTAGCCCGTTTTACGGTTACTTTGGCGTTTACGACCTTTTTATAGAGTTTGAAACCTTTCTCGTAATTTAAACCTCGGGCTTAAAACCACTGTTTTAAGCATAGCCATAGCTCGCTCAGTGACTTGGAATTTGTGGACGGCATTTTGCTATGGTGTCCTAGACCCACCTAGAACCTCCTGATGCAAATTAAATATACTTAGGCGACGGCCACATATTGTAAGGTCCTTTAAATATGGATAGTCAAAGCTTATTGATTGTTGTATTTGTTTTAATAATTCGGACCATTATAATGTCATAAATTATGACATATAATGGTTATTTTACTTGCGAATTATAATAATAATAATAATGTTTATATATTTTGTAATTTCTTTATTGTATTTTACTTTTTATATACAGATATTGTAAAAACCTAGCCTAAGAATGAAAATAAATAAAGGAGATAATAATAATAATAAAACGGGTCCCAGCAGGGCAAAAGCCACAGCAAATTTTCTTCAAGGGGCCTCTACGTGTTGGATCCATATCCCCACGCAAGCCTTCCAAAAGACCGGGACGTATGAGCCCGAGACTCAAAAAATGAGAAACACATAATAATAATAATAATTGACAGACGCCTTTTCATATAATTTTTTACTTAAATGTGTTTCAATTTATTATATATATTAATTATTATTATAATTCGCAAGTAAAATAATGAAACTCGATTGCATAATATTTACTAGGTGATCCAACACCTTTCTCTATTAAGTTAAAAAGGGCGTTACTGACTTACGTTAATAGCATGTTATAGTTATTTTATAAATTAAAATAGGCAACGCGAGTTATAAGACACGGTCGACCTTGTTCGGGGTGTCGTGTCCCGGCTAATATATCACTTTTATACAAATTCTTCTGTAAATCTAAACTTGCCTCGTGTTTGTCAACAAAATCGTAATTTGACTATTGCGTAATGCACTCGAATATCCTCGCGTTATGTAATAGAATTGGGTTAATGACAATAAATTGTCTATAAGCCTTTTAAGATAGATACTGGTTGTTATGTAAGTTATGTTCTTTGGATTTAATTTGTGTGTCGGGCTACCCCGTACAATATTGTCAGTTATTTTTTTTTAGGGTTTCGTACCCAAAGGGTAAGAAACGGGACTTTTGTCTGTCTGTCTGTCCGTCTATCACCAGGCCGTATCTGAACCGTGATAGTTAGACAGTTGAAATTTTCACAGATGATGTATTTCTGTTGCCGCTTTAACAAAAAGTACAAAAAAATAGAATAAAATAAATATTAAAGAGGCCTTATACCTTTTAAAATTTATTTCTTTCATGATATGACAAATGTATTGATAATTTCAACCGACTTTTTGAAGTGAATAATACTTTTCCACGAGTTCTAGGTAGTAACGTAGCTATTTCATACTTTCGTTGCGGGCAGTCGGGCATAAGTTGAAAAAAACTAATTTTCCACGTGTATTTTGTCAATTTCGAGTAGTTTTTGAAACAAAAAGTATCAATAAAAAATTCAAACTGTAGGTAAAATATATACCAAAAAATGCCAATAGCCCTGTTCTTCTAGGTAGAAACATCAATAATAATTATGTTTAGAAACATGTTTGAGTATAGAGAAAAATGTCTAAAACAATCAGCATTTTAAAAGGATTAAGGCCTCAGGCCAATTACCTAATTGTTTTCTTTACAAACATAGCATGTTGTATTATTATAAAGTAAATAAGTGTTATTATTTCACATTCTCAAGTTCGGGCTGCTGGAATAGTCGCAAATATTTTGAAAGCATAACAATATATTATATTTCTACGGCTTACTAGTAAAAGATTTTCCTTTGAGGTTTTCAAGGGTCAAAAGTACACTTTCAATTGTGACGTCCGATTGAAGGGTTTACAAAACAACACGAGTCACTATATTGGTTAACTCTTGTTGAGGATCGTTTTGGTTGACTGTAGGTATTCAACCAGTTTAAAAGGTATTTGAGAACAGTTTTTTTCTATTGAAATCGCTTTGTTGATTACGATCACGTACAGCCTACTTGGAGTACTAGTGAATAACGACGTGAAAGTAATGTAAGTAATTAGAGTGTTTCTTTTAAATTTAGCTTATATTTTAGCCGACTGTGTCAGACGAAATGTTATGTTTTTCGATTGTTAAAATCTGAGTGTGTACCGCATAATTGTGACCACCGGTAGTTTATAAACTAGCACATAAACTGACTAATGCAGGCATAGTGTTGTCGTATATTTCGGTTATTTTTATGTATTTTCTTATATTTCTTTACATACAGAAAAATATAAATTCAAATAATTTTTCAGTGTGTACACGACGCATAGGTAGCTCTCTTGATCTTTATTATTTACGTCGACGTTAGAAATATAATAATAAATAAATCTTCGGAAGAAATTATTTATACCTCATAATATTCATTTTTAGGGTTCCGTACCCAAAGGGTAAAAACGGGACCCTATTACTGAGACTTCGCCGTCCGTCCGTCCGTCCGTCCGTCCGTCCGTCTGTCACCAGGCTGTATCTCAACAACGGTGATAGCTAGACAGTTGAAATTTTCACAGATGATGTATTTCTATTGCCGCTATAACAACAAATACTAAAAATAAAATAAAATAAATATTTAAGGGGGGCCCATACAACAAACTTGTTATAGATTATATATATGTATAGGTACGGAACCCTTCATGCGCGAGTCGGGCTCGCACTTGCCCAATTTTTAGTTTACTTATTAGCGGCACTAGTTAATGACGTAAGCAAATTTCGGTATAGGTAAGTATGTATAGTGAGATCAACTTTTCTGTATACTGAAGGGTCTTGCCACTATCTTCACACACGGTCCACACGGACCATTTGAACACAGAAACAATATAGTAGTTCCTAATTTCGCCGTTTCACAGATAAGTTTGGTCGCACATAGCCCGAGTATCAGACCTTGCTTTCAAGCCCCGATGAAAAAAGAGTGTATTCTGTGTGTCTGTCTCTGGCATCATAGCTCCCAAACGGAGATTTGTCCGTCGAGGTGGTTCTTAACTATGTTTAATGGAAAAAGGGCCAGTAGTTTCTAAGATATTCAGCTTTAATTGGAACAAGTGACAAGATCTCAGCCAATATTGAAGCTAAGAATTTCAAATTTGTCAGTTATGTTCAGTTCAGCATTTTCTATATGACTCATTGATTGAGGGTCTCACAATGACCAGCTACTTGTATTACTTGCATCATGCATTGGATCTTAAGTTTATAAGGAACAGTCTATCAATAAACTGAATCGTACCAATTTAAAAAATATTTTATTTTTGAATGGACTTCTTTTTTTGCCTCATTAACGTGTGTTATGTAAACATGGAACACTTGCCTTACCGGTTATTCATGAGATCGCAATTTCAATACTTACCCGCACGTTAAATATTTGACTAAATTTGACGTAAGTCAGCTGCCGTCTCCTTTGTTCCGGGCACGTCAAAACTCCATAATATTTGTTTGCGTTTGAGTCACAGCCAGACAGGAAATATGTCGATCATATCATGTTCATATGTCTGTCCAGCCGTTTCGCGATGAGACGGCAAAGATTTTTGCACCAAGACTGGCGCTTTACGGCTTAGGGCCAAAACACAATAAAATTACAAGACACGATATCGCATCCACGTACGACGCGACGACGTGCCACGATGCGACGTCGTGTCGTGGAAATGCATAAATCCAAAATGAACCGCGATGAAATTATGTGATCATATTGGGCCTACTTTTGACCCGCCCCTCTCCCTTTGTGATATTTGGTGATTATAACGCTTCAAGATGACGTGTATTTTTTGAACTTAGTATATTTTTTTTGTACCTAGTATTAATTCAGCAATAATTTGTTTTTTTTTTACTTTCCGCCTGTGTAAAAAAATTACACGTGATCTGTTCTCGGACACCCTCCTCCCCCATCGTGATCATTCGTGATATTTTCCTGACCCCCCCCCATAAACGATCACCTGATTTCTGGACAAGCCCTAACCTAACCTTACCCAATATATACGTTGATATTTACAAGATCATCATCATCCTCCTCGCCTTTGTCCCATTTTTTGAGAATGAATTCTCAATCGGGGTCGGCTACCTAAATCCCAAGATGTGGCGTAGGCACTAGTTTTTACGAAAGCGACTGCCATCTGACCTTCCAACCCAGAGGGGAAACTAGGCCTTATTGGGCTTAGGTGGTTTCCTCACGATGTTTTCCTTCACCGAAAAGCGAGTGGTAAATATCAAATGACATTCCGTACATAAGTTCCGAAAAACTCATTGGTATAGGCCGGGTTCGAACCCGCGACCAACGGATTGGAAGTCACATGCCCTAACCACTAGGCTACCACTGCTTACAAGATATAAATATCTGTAAAATGTATGTTCCGAATGAAGCATTCGGTGGTGTTTATAAAAAAGAGGATCCAATTACGACGTGATTTATAAACAAGACCACACAAGCAAAGGAATTTAATTTTTGAAAAAAAAATGAAAAAAAAAAAAAAAAAAAAAAAAAACAATAATTAACACTTTTCGACACCGGTTATTCATGAGATTATAATTTTATGGGATCATTCGTTTGCTAGGTGACGACCAGAAACGCCCACTGTGAATATTTCCCATGTCACATAAAGTACACACTTGGATTCTCGCAAATAAATGATTTTCATTCATTCATTCATTCATTCATTCATGGAAACTTGGGATATAGGTTTGTTCCAACAGAATTTTAAGCAGAATATTTTAAAATAAATTTGTTAAACATGTAATGTCTCATTATTTTTAATGTGGGTACACCACATATTTTATATTGTACCATTCATACAAAAATCAAAGCACAAAGAAAATAAACAATGCAAAGATCGACACACAAAGCGTAAGGAAAAATTCAAAAGGTGAAAGGTTAAATACGTTGGACCGGTAATCCAAAGGTACCAGGTTCGATTCCCGGGCTCTTCCGCCAGGGCTCTATTTCACCAAGTTGACAGATGCGACAATTGTCAAGAAAATGTGAAAATGTGTGTGTGTGTGTTCGTGAAACAGGCATTGTCCAAATAAGATGACAATTGTCAATATGTCAGGACAATTGTAACATTTCTATACAAAATTATTTTCAAAATTGTCATTTATCACCTGTCGCTTGACAATTGTCAGCGTCACATGTCGAATTGTCAGCCGACATATGTCGCTGACAATTGTCAACTGGGTGAAATAAGGGCCAGGTTAATACGCATTTCAATTTTTTTTACGCTTTGATCCTTGTATCAATGGTAGAATATTAAAATGTCACAACAAATGACAAATCCTCAGTAATAGAAAACGCCCGGCAACCGGTATTTGGTTATTTTAGTCGATTCACGGCCAAGGTTATTTTTCAAATCGAATAATCGTTATTCGTTAAATATGTACATATGTTGTCTCATATCGGAATACATTCGAGTGTAGTTTGGTAGCTTCTAACAAGCAGCACTATAATTTGCATAAGTACGTATATTGACATTTGTATTATACAGTTTATATATTTAAACCTAGGGTTGCCAACAATACGACGAATTGCGGTAAGTCATAAAATGCGAGACTCCTTCACACGGCGTAATTGGGTAAAATATAATGAAAAGCATGGAAAAAAAAAAGTGTGTGTGTCAGCTCCGACGCACGACTGGAGTTTACTCTTCAGGCCAGGCGCGCACCACGATTTTTTTTTAGTCGCGCGATAATTTTGTCGCAGAAATAAGCGTACTTCTGGGTTTATGAAAATCGTGGTGCGCGCACTCTCATATAAACCCATATCTTGCATTTATGCGACAAAATTATCGCGCGACTAAAATCGTGGTGCGCGCCTGGCCTTAAGACCGATTATAAAATATATACTCAATACTCAATATGTTTATTGCACATAATGATTAGTAAATAGTTTAAGTATCACATTATGTACCCTGTTGGGTGCTGCAAACAAGAACGAGAAGGTAGGCACTTACATAATATTAATATACGAGTATAATATACAGCAAAATTACAATATTTTACAAGGAAAATTTACTTCGCATTCATTTTTAACAAATTGGAGAGATCATGAGTAGTAACTAAATAAGGAAGCGTGATGTAAAGCGCCCTCGAGCGGCTAGTTTAGTTACTACAGTCTGCAGTGCTACGGAAAAAAAACCGTATCTTACTATGAAATCCATACAAAGATACGACCTTTCTACCGTAATATCGCAATACTTTTTTTTTAATCTATTAATTAAGGAGCTTTGATCATTTTTATGAACATGCCAGCTCCAGCAGGCCTAATACACAACATCATTCATCTAAAAGACATAGATAAATAAAAACATAAACCGTATAAACTTAAAAATAACATGTACACGAAAACAACTAAATTTGTATACACTATTTACATAAAAAAACTGTATACAAATTTAGCCGATTCCGATAAGGGTTCCGCCAATATTGAATTGAACATTACATTCAAGAAAGATCTGGTATTAGACCTAGCCATTTACATTAGAGAAAAACAAACATACAAAATCACCTTCCTTAAAAAAATCCTTGAATAAATCCAAAATCTCCTTAACAACGACTCCAAACGGCGTTTTGAACTTCTCCTCCCAACTTTCGGTAGAAAACAAAATATCCTTCGTCTTCTCAACCAGCCTTTCAAAAGTAATACGCCTCTTCTTCTTGTCCTTATTTTGTCTTTGATCTTCCATATCAGCCCGCTCAATAGTAGGCTGATTGACCAATAGACACTCGGACCTCTTCACATCTGTTACTCTTTTTGACTTCCGCGGCTTACGAACCTCTTGTTGTGGCTCGCTCTCTAATCTGTACTGACTTACTGATCGCTGGCCCTCAGCCTGACAGACAGAATCTTCAGACTCTTTAGGTTGTAACGGCTTCGACAAAACAGCATCTCTATATGATTTTCCAAAACTTAAGTCATTCTCAAAAACAGATGGCGCATCCTGACTACAAACATCCGTATCCTTTTTTTCCTTATTTTGCATATACAACCAAAAAGCCCGTTTATATATACATCCCTCAGCAGACATAATCCTGCGAATTTCTTACTCCTTCACAAAAACCGGGCACGACTTATCTAAGGCCATATGGCCTTTACAATTAATGCATCTAAAAATAGTCGTTTCGGAATTGGCATGCTCCCCGCCGCATTTCGGACAAGTAACTTTAGTAGTAGGACAAAACCTGCTCAGATGACCGAACTTCCAACATATTGAACATTGGGTAACCGGGAAAGTGTACTGATTTACCTTAAATCGGCAACCGTAGGCATAAACATATGGCGGTAAAGAAGTTCCCTTAAAACACAGACGAATAGCTTCAGCCTTAAGCCAACGCCCATCATGATCCAAACGGTTCAGTCTACATATTGACAAAATGTCTTCAGACCCTTCAATATTCTTTAAAAATTCGTCTTCCTCAACCTCCAACTCAACCTGCCTTATAATTCCATAAGTGCAGCATGCCATATTAGACCAATAAGAACGTCTCGTCTCATTGTTAAACTCCTGAGAAGCCAGAAGCTTCTCCGCATCATCCTTAGAGTTAAACTGTATGCGAACTTTACGTGGACCCATAAACTTGACGGATAAAATTCCTTTTATATACCCTTAAATTGCAGCAACTTTGCCAAACCAATCTGTTTCGGTAAATCTTCTTTTGACACTATATAAACTTCAAATAGCTTGTCAGGCACACCGTCCGGCTCCAGCTGCGTTTTGGCGGTTGCTAAAACCCGCAAGCGTTTAGGTTTCCTGCCTATTGTGATAAAACTATCACTACAACCACAGCTTTCGTCGCTCAGACCACAAGCACGCTTCACCGCTATATGCCGCACATCCGACATGGACTCAGCGTCCGATACAATATCCGATTGACTCGGCCCTGCCTTATTATCAATATTATGTTAAATCTCTTTGTTATCAAAATCCACTTCAGATAGCCACGACGGAGCTGCCCGCTGCCCACATTCTAAAAGTGACGTATCACTCACGACACCTCGACTTGACTCACTCATCGCAAAAACAGCGAAAAGGACTCTAAAACTGAATTAACTTATACATAAATAAAATAAAATTTGATAGAATTTTCAACCGTCGCCTTTGACAACCAAACGTCAATCCTCGCAATACTTATATTTTTGGAACGTATCTGCCGTGCTAATTTAAAAAGTCGTATCTCAGTATACGATCGGGTTAAAAATACGACTTCTTAATTTAGCAGATTATGCGTTAAGCGTTATAGACTAAGCTCCCGATATAAAATGACCTTCACAGAGATGTTTATTTGATGAAATGTATTTTATATTTAGTTTAAAATGTCAATAAATATATTGCATATGGGTTGCCTAACAAATTTTAGTCCAGGGTATGTTAAGTTTAAAATTAAAAATTTTTTTTTTTCATTTCACCGATTTGATTGTTAGATAAATTCATAATTAAATAATCTTTAATTTTATTTAATTTCAATTCAACAATCAGACCTTTGCAAAATGCTAGTAGGGATAGATTTACCTGTTTATACCTGGCTACCCAATAGTTGTGACGGGAAAAGAATAGGCAACCTAACGTTTGCATATTCTATGGGCTTCATACTTTCGATTGGTATAGAATTTATCTAATATTAATCAAACCGGTGAAATGTTTAAAACAATTTTTTTTATTATTAATTAAACATACCCTGGACTAAAATTTGTTAGGCAACCCATATGCAATATAATTATTGACATATTAAATTAAATATAAAATACATTCATCAAATAAACATCTCGGTGAAGGTTATTTTATATCGGGACCTTAGTCTATAACGCTTAACGCATAACCTGCTAAATTACGAAGTCGTATTTTTACCCCGATCGTATACTGAGATACGACTTTTTAAATTAGCACGGCAGATACGTTCGATTTTACACCCCATATTTTTCATACCCCGGGCTTATATATGAAAATCGATTCTTAAGGAGTAAACTCCAAAAAGGAAGCAAGAGGGCGCTGGGTAGTGTCGAGCGAGGGAGTGAGCGCGTCATGGTCATATTAATAGTACATTACTGCAGACGCCAGGAAAGAAGGGCTTGCCGGGTGAGTAGGTATAGATAGTGATACGAAGCCATATGAATATAAAACAGTCAAACATATGTCATGAAAAAAAAAATACTGGCTGGCATTCAATTTCGTATGAAACTCTTTTACAGTCCTCTCGAGTTGTTCCGCCCGAAACGTGATACTTCGAAGCCTGTTATAAACGCACGTTATGAAGACATTTCATTGCATTTTTAAGAAAATCAAATATCATGCCCTCTCCTAATTACTCATGTACTTACTGCTGAACGTTAATTACAGGGTTTGTAATCTCACCAGCGCCCCGAGTGGATCCTTTGCGGGACGCGGACTCTAGGCTCCGAAACGGCGTACAGTGGAAAGTTGCCAACCTTAGTCTCACCCGCAAACTTTACCATCCTTCACCAAATATATTTTGGAGTAGTAGGGCCTCGTGCAGGGTCCGTCTGGATTGTTACTATCGTCTTGCCTGCTAACCCACCGCCAAACAGCAAAGTTCGCATTGTTGTGTTCCGGTGTGGGGGTAAGATAGCCGGTGAAATTACTAGCATAGAGGCATTTTATCTTCGTCCTCCGGGTAGGCAAGCACTTGTGACTCCTCTGGTGTTGCAGGTGTTTATGGGCGACGGTAATCGCTTTCCATCAGGCGATACGTTTGCTCGTTTGCCACTATACCATAATAAAAAAAAAAACTACAAACAGCCAAGGAGTCCTGTCTGTGAAGTGTGAACTGTGTTTCATTGGCTGTTTGTATAAAATGCCATTATTAACAAAGGCGGAACCGAGCTACCAGGTGTGCCCTAGTGCGGGAAACTAACGCGGTTCACCGAGCATAGCGAGCCGCCTAAACCTCATAGAAGGGATCTGACATGTCAATATACAGGGCCCTAAGTCCATAATGGCTCAGTTCCATTAGGGCCCGCATGCGGGATGCGGTAGATTTCCATAACGCATGCCATTATGAGTTTCACTGGTCGTTATACCGCCTGCGGGGAGTCCCGCATGCCCTATGTCGACCGAGTTATCGACTTGTGAGTTTCACTGGTCGTTATACCGTCTTCGGGGAGTCCCCGCATGGCGTATATCGACCGAGTTATCGACCAATGAAACTGAGCCATAAATAATATCTCTCTGATATCACGGAGAGATCTGCCAGTGGTAATATATCTATATCGCCACTTCGCCAGCCCGGGTGGTCATTCGAGTATGTGTGTGTGTGTGTGAGTGTGTGATACCGCCAAACATCAGATCTCTGTTAAAATTCAGGTATCTTGCCCTTAAACTTACTAAAACGTGACGAGCTGCAAGTGACATATTTCATCTCAATTTTGGAAATACGAAGGCGAGTCAAAAATGCTATTCCTACACCGGTCGCGTTGAGTTTGCGCCTCATTTATTAGGCTCACCGCGTGACGTTAATGACAGTTCCAGGCGATATGCCCAAGATATACCTAAGACATCGCTTATGTGAAACTACACTCGAATCAGTGCCCTGCCATCAGACCCCTCTTTCCCACTGGGCACTTTGGGCACTTGCCCAGGGCCCCCAGTCTCGCTAGGGCTCCGAATCTCACGTGGGGGGTCCAAACAACCTCGAAAAAACGTTCCTAGAGGACTTTTTTCAGGCCTCCAATTATGGAGTGCTCAGGGCCCCGGCATGCTTTAAGAGTTTAAAACGGCCTTGACTGCCATGTTAAGTCAATATCCAGTGCCTCTGTCAGTTCCTTTACACAATAACTTGCACGAATCGGGAAGCTATTTTGTCTGCAATTACATGTTGTTATCCTTATCTGTAGTAGCTATAGAAGTATCATCCTGATACGAGAACAAATCAAATATTTTTATCCAAGGACTATTCGGGGCCGAAAAACAATAACATCGACGAAAAAGTCAAGTTGCAGCATCATTACCTATTTACTGCCAAACAATAACATGTTTTGATTTGCTGTAATTTTTACACAAAAAACAAAATTCTCGTCAAGATTACCACTACAACCTATTTAAAAAACTTGTCTTTCATCACTGTGGATAGTTTTGGCTTTACTATGCAAAATATACTTAAAATTTTCGGAGCATTTAGCCCTGTTTCCACTTTGTTTACATCTTAGCATTTCACTAACTTTCAACGTCAGTTAACAAAAATCCTTTTGTCGTTGTAGGTAAGTAAAATAAATCAGTACACTAAAAATTCGCAAAATGGCTCGGGCCGAAAAACACTCTGCTCGGCTATAACTACTCGTATATTATGTTTTCAATACATAACTACATTTACTTTTACTTGCGTATCAGATGTAGGCATATAAAAAACGGTTGCCATTCTGTCTGGTCAAATATCATTAGCATTTCAAATGATGTAGGTACGGATTGTGTAATACAGACAATACATTCATCCATTTATTTCATCACATTATCATAATATATTCACATTTTAAATATTTATTCACTGCCACCTCCACCTTTTCGTCAAAAAACCTAGCGTCACCTAGCGTCTTGAGACAAGAATTGACACTTTTTTTAAGTCTATGATTTTATCACTTTTCTGTATTCCGCTTCGAAAGAGGACGCAATTACTATTTTAATATTTTTTCTGAAATGACTAATTATTTTATAATTTATTGATGTGTAATGAGTACATGGAGGGAAGCAGATCCACTAATATACTGCCCATTATTGGTTCTTTTTTTTTACTTTTATTGTATTTTGTCCAGGTTCATGATATGCGCCCTCTTACACATCCACAGTTCTGATTATGGCCTGTATGGCTGATTGCAGAAAGACAAATAAAAAAATATATTAATAAATTTTCTTTCTTTCTTTCTTTCTATATAATTATATTGATAAAAACTTACTTAAAATTTATTTATTAATTTATGTTGTAACTCCAAAAATATGACACAATGGAAAAGTTACTTTAGTCTGGTGTCTAATTAAAAAAAACTAATGACGTTGAGAGCTTGACATTATTGACAGCCTTTTTTCGCAGTCGACGCGTTTGGCTCAGTTTGTAGAGCACCTCCCTACCGAGTCGGCGGTCCCGGGTTTGAATCCCGGCCAGGGCAAATGTTTGTGTGATGAAATATTTGTGCTTGGGTCATGGTTGTTCTATGTATTTAAGTATATATTTATCTATATAAGTACGTATATCGTCGTCTAGTAACCCTTAACACAAGCCTCCTTGAGCTAAATTTGGGACTTGATCATTTTTGTGAGTTTGGCCGATATTTATTTACTTATTTTTTTTTCGCAGATAGGTCGAAGGCAACCACTTTATGCAGGCATTATTATTTTATATATTTTCCTAAATTTCATTACAAACAGAAATATAAATTCAAAGATATTGGCTCGGTCGGGTACACTGACTCGCGGCTATATTTCCTAGATAGAGCAACAATATCTATCTGTCTCCTTCATTAGCCGAGAGCGTTCGACACCCAAACACGTACAAACCAATTATTCGCCCGCTCCCGCGCAGTTTATATGTGTAGGAAAGTGTTTCGTGTGGCCGAGGGTGCAAAATTACATTTTAAGGTAAGTTACACTTGTTTTTATGTAGAGAAATTTGAGCATTAAGACAAGTATTGTTGTTTTGATGCAAAGTGACGTTATTATGCTAGGCAATGACATAGATTCGCATGTCCTTCGGCAAGCCACGTGATAGTTATGCGCCGGTGAATTCAAAATGGCTGCGGCGTGGTCAGTGGCTCAAATTTAAGAAGTACATAGTGACTCGTGAGTCACTATGTACTTTCTTGAGCCACTGTGTATCTGTAATATAGCATGTAGCTTAAACGCACCCCAAACTGACAGCTATTGGATGTCACTTTTTGACAGCGCTCTCTTGCCTGTAACCTACGACTGGAAGCATCAAGTTTGTGAACATTAAATTAAGTATTAAAATAAAACTTATACATAAAACCTCGAAGACTCAAGAACACCTTTTATTTCAATATCATACATGGCGCAGTCGAAGAAATTATCAAGTTCTGCAAGATTACGACGGATTTGATAAGGTAACCTACAAACCCTACAGAACATTGCACATGGACGACACCCCATCAGAAGAAAATTGTGACGAGAAGTCTAACTCTAACAACATGTGTGCTGTCGAATATAAAATGCCGCAAGGCCTAGATTTAGAGGATTTAGAAAACAGTTGGCCTCAATGGCAAAAATTCAAACTGTCTTTTCGGAATTTCGTGCTGGCGGCGGGCTTGGAGCGAATAACAGAAGCCAGAAAAGCGGCGACATTAATTAACTGTATTGGGCAACCTGCACAGGAATTGTATTTTAATGTCCTCAAGGTCGAGGGGAAGGACAAATTGGAAGATGTGATCCAAATTTTCGACGAGTTCTTCAAACCAAAGCAGAATGAAGTTATAAACAGCTACAATCTTAACAAGCGTCAACAAGAAGACGGTGAAAGCTTTGACTCATTCTACTCAGCAATACGAAGACTGGCGGAGAACTGCAACTTCGGAGAACAGAAGGACAGGATGGTGCGGGACAAAATTGTGATTGGAGTTCAGGACCCCAGAATTCAACAAAAATTACTGGAGATTAGGGAGCTCACTCTGGAGAAGGCTGTCGACATCTGCAGGTCGGCGGAGCTGTCCAAGGGATTTGTCAAGACTCTCAACAACCCGGAGGTGCATGCAGTGCAGGCAGACAGGGCAACACGTCTCCAGTAAAGCTAAGTATTTCACTAATAATAATAAAAAATGGTCTCTGAATCACAATGCTAATAAGGATAATCGGTATAGTAAACTTTTTTACCATTGTAAAAAATGCAACACGGAGCATGGGCCAAGGCAATGTCCTGCTTACGGAAAAACATGCTCAAATTGTAAAAGATTGAATCACTTCAGTGTGGGCTGTACTTTTAGCAAAAGACGGGTTGATAATATTAATAATAACAGTGATAGCGATGAGGCCTGTAATAATGTACAAGACTTATGACTAGTTTACTCCATCGATCTGGGTAATAATGAGTGGACTGAGATGCTGAGAGTAGAGAACAAGAAAGTAACTTTTAAATGTGATACAGGGGCACAAATTAATGTTATTAGCTTAAGCGATCTCAAGAAAATTGTCAATGATGATAATAATATTATAATGTCTGAGACAAATACATTAATTGAAGTCTTCGGGGGAGGGAAATTAATCCCATTGGGTAAAGTCACTCTAAAATTGTTTCCTAAAGGTACAATCATGGACAATAAAGTTATAAAAACTGAGTTCTTAATTTTGAAAGAAAAGGTTCGTCCAATTTTGGGGTTAGATACTCTAATAAAACTAAGACTGTTAAATAATAATAGTAATAATGTGGACACAATAAAAACTGATACTCTAATTACTAATAATAAAAACATGTTAAAGACTGATCCTCCTACTAATAAAAGTAATAAAGACTGTGTAATTAATAAGAATATCGAACTGTTTCAGGGTGTGGGCAAATTTAAAAAGCCACTTGAGCTGCGCATTCGACCTGGTGTGGAGCCTGTGGTGAGACCTCCGCGGCGGGTGCCCAGTGCACTCATGACGCACCTTGCGGACAAGTTGGCGGCCCTAGTGAAGCATGAGGTTATTGCGAAGGTAGATCACCCTGATAGTTTTGTCAGTAACCTTGTAATAATTGAGAAAAAAGATGGTTCCTTATGAATTTGTCTCGATCCGAAGGATCTGAATCAGGTATTAATTCGAGAACATCATTTGATACCAACTTTAGATGAGATATTACCAAGAATATGTAACAGAAAATATTTTTCTGTATTGGATTTATCGGATGGTTTCTATAACATTAAGCTTGATGAGAAATCTAGTAACTTATGCACTCTTAATAGCCCACTTGGGTGCTTTAAATTTTTAAGGCTTCCGTTCGGGATCTCTATAGCACCGGAAATTTTTCAAAAATACAGTGAGAGAGCATTTGGAGATATTCCTGGTGTTATTGTTTATTGCGATGACTTATTGATATGTGCAGAAACCGAACAAGAACATGATGCAATATTAGACAAGGTGTTTAGTAGAACCAAAGAGCATAATGTACGTTTTAATAAAAACAAATTCCAATATAAATTAAAACAAGTGAAGTATTTTGGCCACATTTTTTCTGACCAGGGTATGCAGATAGACCCTGAGAGGGTCAGTGCTATTATTAATATGAAAAGTCCTAATAATAAAAAGGAGCTTCAAATTTTCCTAGGAATGGTAAATTATTTAAGAAAGTTCATCCCGCACTTGGCTGACATTGCATCACCTTTACAACTTTTGCTAAAGAAAAATGTAGAATGGATCTGGACGGAAGTTCATGAAAAAGTGTACACTACTTAATATTAAAAATAAAATCAGTACAGCTCCCATCCTTCAAAATTTTGATGACAAACTGCCCATAACCATTCAATGCGATGCCTCTAAAGATGGCCTTGGATGTTGCCTTCTTCAAAATGGGAAACCAGTTTGTTTTGCATCTCGTAGTTTAACATCAGCAGAACGTAACTTTTCACAAATTGAAAAAGAATTGTTAAGTGTCACCTGGTCAACACGTAAATTCCACTATTACATATATGGACGTAAAGTTACAGTATTGAATGATCATAAACCCCTTGAAAGTCTCTTAAAAAAGCATCTTCATGAAGTCCCGTCACCCAGATTACAGAGGTTGAAGCTCAAGTTACTAAGATATGATATAGAATTTAAATACTTGCAAGGCAAGTTTATGTACATTGCTGACTTATTATCACGCTCCTTTCAAGTGTCGCCGGATATTAATGATTCATACATGTATGAAGTAATTCATTGTATAGGTCTAGCTCAAAACCTAGAATGTACCGATGAGCAAAAAACAGTACTAATTACTGAAAGTTCCAAAGATGAAGAATTAGAATTATTGAGAAACTTTATTAAAAATGGGTGGCCTACAAATAATAAAAATATTCCTGATGGTTTACATAGTTATCAAAATTAAGAGGTGAACTAGCCGTAGACAACAGCTTAGTCTTTTTTAATGACAGATTAATTGTACCTAAAAATTTAAGACAGTCTTTTATTAAAATTTTACATGAAGGACACCTTGGCATGTCAAAAATGAAACAGTTAGCAAGAAACCTTTATTACTGGCCACATATAGATTCACATATAGAATAATATGTTAAGCGATGCTACCCATGTCAAACATATCAAAATAATAATATTAAAGAACCATTGCTTCCACATAATATACCACAATTACCATTTTCTAAGTTAGCAGTTGATATTATGGATTTTAAAACAAAAAATTACCTCATACTGTATGATTATTACTCTAAATGGTTAGATATAAAGCGAATCTATATAATAAAATTGAAAATGCCAGAACGGGATAACGCACTAGGGAGGAAGCGAGATGGCGCCTTACAAAACTCGACGTTCTTTTAGATCACGTTTCTCCAATACGATGCACGTTACCGCAGAAAAAACTATTCAAATCTATTGTCTAAATATGAGAATGGAATAAGAGCGTAAAAAATACCGTTTTCACTACGTATTACCTTCACAATCGGCTAAAGATATCTTCATAAAATTCTTCATTTCGCGACCGTCGACCATTTCCGGCGATACTCGGTTCTTCTCGCTCTTATGGCTCAGGTTCAAGTAGCCTAAAGTTTCTTTTCGCTATATGACTTAAGTTTAAGTAGCCAAAAATTTTGGCGTCATGTTGGTACGCCGTTATATCGAAGTTTTTTACTCGAAATGTAATGACTACGCACTTTGCTTGACGTATGTTGTTTTCTCTGTCAAACTAAATGTCATCGGCATTGTCATTGTCAGCGACGTAGTGTTATATATATTCTCTTTGGTCAGCGAATTTTCTGTGCAATAAGCAAAAAGTGCTATGAAAATGCCGAGAATTGAAAGTATTAAGTGATTATGTTATTAATTTGTATTTTGATTGATCGACCATCACGGTTTTATTCAGATTGACCACCACGGTTTCGGGAGATGGAGGAATGGCGATGGCATGTTTAATTTTTGTTAAATTTGAATTTAACAGATTATGTATTATTATAAACACAAGAAAAATATCCTTGCAAGGCAATGTACTCATTGTTCTGCATCTCGGTGCGTAGAATGCGATGCGATAATGTTGGGTTAGTAAGACCTCAGGGGTTGCGGTATAGGAAAGGTGGGCCAGTTTTGGGACTTAGAAAAATTTCGGTGTCGTGAAATTTATGTCAATATAACACCTCATTTTTATTAAAGTATCCTTTAAAACATCCTATAATAAGCATGTTTTGTTATGTAAACTTTTTCTCTCAGATCAATATTTACCGAGATATTTGGGTTTTTAAGGTAAAAATGCTGTCTGAAAATATGGTACATGGGTTGAAAACCGAAAACTGTAGGTTAGGTTAGGTTTGTTTTGACCATGTATAGCGGAGCGAGCGTAGCGAGCGGAGCGTCAAAATGCTTGCTTACATGACCCTCATAAATAGTCTACTATTATTACGTACCTACATCAAAATATGTTTATGCATTTGAACCCCAATATCTCGGTAAATATCGATCTGAGAGAAAAAGTTGAAAGAATAAAATATGCGTATTTTAGCGTAATCTACTAGATTCAATCTAATTTAAGCCCAAACCAACAAAAAAAAATTTGTCCTAAAATCGGTCCAGCTTTGCTATACTCTGACCCTTACTGCTTATTTCTCGAGAAGATCTAGATTGTTCCCTATTTTCAGAGGATTCTTTTCCCACGGATTTGTCTGTTACTGAAGCGGCACTGCCTATTAATGGTTATTATTTTTACTTTTGTTTATTAAGCTTTGCTAGGCTTAGATTTGCTTTGAGTAACATTTGTACATGTATGTATTACTCTCCAGTCCATGTAAGTATACAAATATAAAATGTGTTGAATCCCTTTTGCTTATAATTAATTTTATTTCGGAAATACAAATATAAGGACTAAACGCAGTTTCCTTTTAAAAAGCTTTTATTTAACTTGCAATGACAGTTTCCTTTTTTCATTAAGTATATATAATAAAAAAAAAACAAATTACATGTTCAAGTGTTACAAATAGGAAGTACATATTTCATTTACGCGAGCGAAGCCGCGGGCACGTCTAGTAACAAATAAAAGCTCTAAGTCCATAATTGATGCTTTAACTGACATTTTTTCGTACTTTGGCATCCCGGCCGAAATAGTGTCCGACCATGTTCCATTTGATTCAAAAGAATGTAAGGACTTTGCTCATGAGTGGGGATTTAAATTTACGTATACAAGCCCTAGATACCCCCAATCAAATGGAATGGCTGAAAGAGGTGTCCAGATTGCGAAAAAAATGTTATATAAATGTTTGGAAGATAAAAGTGACTACAGATTAGCATTATTAAATTATAGGGCTTCACCCATAGCTGGTACAAACTTAACTCCTAGTAAACTTTTAATGAATTGGCATCTAAAAACAAAATTGTTAGTAAGTTCACAGTATTTACAACCAAAGCTTAATGTATGTGTAAAACAGCAATTTGATAAAATTAGAAATAATAATATTAGAAATTATAATAAGACATCTAGAAGTAAGAAACAATTTGTAGTTGGTCAAACCATCTGGTACAAAAAAGATGTAAATAAGAATATTTGGTTACAGGGCAAAATTATCAGAGATAATGGTATGAGGTCATATGACTTAGTAGATGATAATAATAATGTTAGATACACAAGAACCTCATTTCATATAAGGCCTGCATGACTTCGTGCTTCGTTGGATTCGCTGGCTGGTTCTCCACAGTGGGTCGAATGAGTAGTTATAAATATGTGTTCAGTAAGAATGTGTAAAAATTGTTCAGATATTTTATTTGTTCTATAAGTGCAGTATGTACAAGTTCACTTAATTTAACTTGTTTTAAAAGGGGAAAGAAGAGCCTGTTTAAGTAATCTTACTTTTAATGATGTAAATCTGTGTAGAATAATGCCTGTAAGTAATATAACTTTTAAAGTAGTAAATCTGTGTAGCATAATTTAAAGTTCAATAATTATAAGGGGAAAAGTGTAAGTCAAATTGAATTTGTTCAAAAGGGGATGATGTAATATAGCATGTAGCTTAAACGCACCCCAAACTGACAGCTATTGGATGTCACTTTTTGACAGCGCTCTCTTGCCTGTAACCTACGACTGGAAGCATCAAGTTTGTGAACATTAAATTAAGTATTAAAATAAAACTTATAAATAAAACCTCGAAGACTCAAGAACACCTTTTATTTCAATATCATACAGTACCTACTTATATTATTTCTATTGGATAATGTTATGTTATGCTACTGTTCAATGCCAACTAATTAATAAAATAAAAAAAAAAAAACATAAAAACAAAACTGTATTTTTTTTATAAGAAGAAACCTATATGCATGAAACACTTTTGCACTCGAGTGTAACCTATCCTAGTGTAGAACCTACTTTTTTTTTGGTTATTTTTCTGGATTTTTTATCCTTTTAATGTATCTTGATAACTGTTATGTTATTTGCTTGGACTAAGAATAAAAATTAAACTCGTTTTTAATTTTTAGATCTCTAACGACAAAGAAACAAACTCAGAAAAGAGGTTGATCTCAAATATCCTAAGAGATTTGATTTTATAATTTTTATGTGTCTGATATTCATAGATATGAGGCTTAGAGTATATTTCTACTCAAACAAATAAATGAAACTGAATGTAAATTATAGTTTTAGTTAAATATTATACATATACTTGAGCCACTGTATACTGTTAGAGTCTCTGTGTACTACAGGGGCGAGTCACAATAGCCCAGTACCCGTACACAGTGGCTCATTTCCCATTTTTTTAAAAACATTGTCTGACTACTTTATTGTTGCCTTGATTGAAAAACTGATAATTCTGGGAAAAAGTTTAATAGCCAAAGCACGTTGAGTGTGAATTTCAGCCCGCTACCACGACTTTTTCTTCACAATTTGAGCGTTCGAAAAAATCCGAGCCACTGTTGGCGACCCGACCCTAAAAATAAATAGTATTTTATGCAATCGTTGCACAATGAAGCTTCTTAAAGTAGAGTACCGCGTTTAGGTCACGAGTCTTGCCGAGAGCCGAGATTTTAAGACCTAATTGTGTAACTATTGCATACAATACTTTTTATACTATGAATTTTTACTTTTGTCATTCAAATAAAACCGACCTATTAAAAAAAAAATAGCGATGGTCAATTGTTCATGAGGGTGCCTCGTGATTGGTTACATTTTTTGACAAGTAATTTTAACCAATCAGTGAGCTGTAGCGTGCTTTTTTTAAAAATCAAATATGCTAATGTTCTCTTTTTGGAAATATAAGAGTTGAGTAGAGAGATGTCTTATGAAGTTATGAATATTAAAGTTCTGTAGCGGGTACCATAGAGTATAGAATTTTGGTATAGGATTAAAAAGTGCGATTATGTCTGTGAAATCATAATTGAAAGATAAAAAAAGTACGCGAGTAGAAAAAATACATTTGAAACGGATTGAGTGTGTGAACGGTGGTTTCACTCGTCTGCCCCAGAAAGCCGTGGAGATTTGGGTTAAAATCCCTCTCAAAGCATGAAATTTTTAAATTTTTCGCTTTAGTTTAGGAAAAACAGTAAATTTTAATGAAAACTATATTAAAAATTTAAAACACTCCCGACACAAGTAGCTGGCCAGCATGAGACCCTGTTGTAATGTGTGATATAGAAAATGCTACCTACTAAAAAAGAACATAAAAACAAAATTTGTGATTCCTAGCTTCAATACTGGCTGAGAGCCGGTCGCTTGTTCCACTAAAAACTGAATATCTTGGAGACGGGAGCTCCGATTTTCATCAAACAAAGCTAAAAACCATATCAACAAACCAGGCTTTCGATTTAAAAAAACGCACTCAAATCGGTTCACCGGTATGGGCGCTACGATGCCACAGTCAGATACACAGACACACAGATACACACGTTTGACTTATAACACCCCTCTTTTTTCGTCGGTGGTTAAAATAGCCTATGTAATGGTATGAGTAGGTGTAACTATAGTATAAATAACCGATTTGTATAACATGATTTAGATATCTGATCTTTTTAAAATTCTTATCACAAGTAATCAAATCAAGATCGTTGACTTGTCAGTTTCGAGTGATTAATTTGAAAAACAACTAAGATACGAACCTTGTTAGGTTGAATGACCCGAACTAAATTTAATTTAAATTAAATTCTTCGCTTTACCAATCCATCAAACAATAATTCTGGATCCCATCATCTCCCTAATTTGAAATAATAAAAATTCTGATGAGTTTTAAAGTTTTCAGCAGTTTCTAACGCATTTTTTTCTCACGCAACGCAATATAACTTTGAGATTACTATCTCAAGGGAATAGAGGATTGTATAGTGCAATCATGTGGCTACACTTGTTGAATCGAATATCGAATCGGTTCTCGTGATCGGCGTGCAAAGTGTTAATATGAACTGTTTTTCTTTAGTTATTTTTTATTACTTTTATATTCTGTGGACATCTGTTATTAGCTTTATGTTCTAGCTATAAGCATTATTATATATGTTCTGTAATGCTGTTGATGTTCCAAAAAAATAAAATAAAAAATAAATAAATAAATATAAAATAATAAAAACCTCCGAAACAAGCCGGTTTCCGACCCAACTTTTCCACTAACGACCACCTCCACACGCTAAACCAAATAATAGAGAAGTCTAATGAGTTCAACAAACCACTTTACCTCGCATTTGTGGATTACAGCAAGGCGTTTGACAGTGTCAAGCACTCCGCTGTATTTTCCGCCATGCGTCAACAAGATATCGAACTCATTGGATCAATATACCAACAAAGTACAGCAAGTATCAACCTGCATGCTCCCGGCCCTAAATTTCGCATTGAAAAAGGAGTTAAACAGGGAGATCCGCTATCTCCAAAGCTGTTCACAAGTTGCCTTCAAGCGATCTTCCAAAAGCTGGCGACCTCTTGGGAGAAAATGGGCATTGATATAAGTGGCAAAAAGCTAACCAATTTACGTTTTGCAGATGACATTGTCTTATTCTCCCATACGGCACCCCATCTAGAGCAAATGTTGCAAGAACTGAGCACGGAAAGTCTTGAAGTTGGACTCAAAATGAACAGGGCAAAGACACAGTTAATGACCAATAGCGTGAAACGTAGGGTAAAGGAGCCTCAAACATCGCCGCAAAGTTGCCAGCTTGTCGGTGTTCTATCGGATACATTTTGGAGAGTGTGCGCAGGAATTGCACGACTTAATTCCACCATCCCCGTTTCAACATCGGACAACCAGGCGAGGGGAGCGATTTCACCCTTATGTTGTCAGTTTACCACTCATTCGCACGAAGCGATTTGCTTCATCATTTCTAATGCGAACCGCTAAGGAATGGAACTCGCTCCCATCGTGTGTATTTCCAAAAAAATATAATTTAGGTATCTTCAAGGTAAGAGTGAGTAGGCTATTACTGAACCGGCGAGCTACATCCTCGACCCCGTAGTCACTTTCCATCAGGTGATACTGAGGTCAATCGCCGGTCAGTCTGTGAATAAAAAAAATAAAAAAAAGGTAGATGGGGAAGATATCCAATACGTCGACGAATATATACACTTGGGCCAGATAGCATCCTTCGAAAACAGGCAGTCTAAAGAAATCGATCGACACATCGAAAATGCCTGGAAGAGCTTCTGGTCCATGAAGTCGCTAATGAAGGGGAACCTTCCATTGACTCTGAAGCGCAAACTCGTCGACATGTGTATCCTTCCTATCCTAACGTACGGCGCCCAAACTTGGTCATTTACGGAAGCTCAAAAGTCCCGACTCAAGGTTTGTCAGCGAGCGATGGAGCACAGCATACTTGGAATGCATAGGACTGATCGTGTCAGAAACACCGAACTGCGCTCCAAAACAGGCACTGCAGATGTGGGTGTCAAGGCCGCCAAGCTCAAGTGGGACTGGGCAGGACACGTCTGCCGAATGCATCCGGAACGTTGGGCCAAACTATCCACTGAGTGGATACCGCAGGATGGGTACCGGTGCAGAGGCAGACCGAAACGGAGATGGCGGGATGACCTGTACGCATTTGAGAATGTTTGGGAGGAACTTGCTTTTCAGCGCGACGACTGGCGAAAAAGAGGGGAGGCCGTTGCCCAGCAGTGGGACACACATAAACAGGCTAGATAAAAAAAAAAAAAAAAAACCTACTCTAAACAACCTTAATAAATACAATAAAAAAAGGATCATAAAAAGAATACCCCTTCTAAAAGGTCCGCCTGCGGCATGGTCCCCATTCCCAAGCCGAGAACAGTTTTTTTTTTTAATGTATGAATATGAATGCAGTTTTTCAGATCTTTTGAATGTCTTTTATAGTTTCAGACTTTTCCATACTGATCGAACTAAATGGGCCAACCTGTATATTTCTCGCTCAAACAAACGTATCTCACATTTCTATTAGTAAAACCTACTAGATGACACGTGCATTCTATGCCATTGACTTTACTAATGCAGTTTTTCTTGTTATTAAAATCGATGACATGGTTCCTAAGAACAGATCTTCTAATGTCTTATATTTTCAGCTGTCCCATACTAACCGATCTAAATGGGCCATCCTTTATATTGCTCGCTCAAACGAACGTATAGTCGTATATCACTTTTCTATTAGTAATACCTACTAGATGACACGTGCATTCTCGGCCATTGACTTTACTATTTCATCCCACACAATGTATGGTAATTTGTTAGAAATTGCTGTCCGCTGAGTCCATACAATGTAGTTAGCCGTAATTAGGTGACCTAGATACGGCCCGCTAGTGGCCTATGTTATATGGATCAGATGTTACATAAAGGAAATGTGGACAATATTTTTTCGATATGGATTCGGTGAAGTTATTGGACCGTAGAAGTCATTGAACCTGTATAACTTCCAAGGGTTCGTCGTCGGTCCTCAGTTTGTATTTATTATTTTATTTTTAGGGTTCCGTACCCAAAACACGGGATCCTATTACTAAGACTCTGTGTCCGTCCATCTATTCTGTCGGTATATATCTCATGAACCGTGATAGTTAAACAGTTGAAATTTTCACAGATGATGTTTTCTGTTGCCGCTATAACAACTAATACTAGATAACAGAATAAAATAAACATTTAAGGGGGCTCTCAATTGTATCCGGCGCACTACATATCAGGTGCAAACTTAACTTAGCCCGGCCAGTTAAGATGGGATAAGTGTTCGTGCTGAACCCTCAGTGCGCGAGTCCAACTCGCACTTGGTCGGTTTTTTTATTTTTTTATTCATAAACTGACCAACGTTTGACTTCAGTAACATTAGATAGTAAGTGACTATGGGGTCTAAGATATAGCTCGCCTAGCACGCAGCCTACTCACTCTTGCCATGAAGAGACCCAAGTACGATACTACGATGAAAAGAAATCCTCAGAAATGCTATCGATTTTGGGTAAGTATTAACTCAACGTCAAGTTCTGTAAGAAACAGCGATTCGGGTTTTTTTTTCGGACAACGCCCAAACCTGATAGAGAGCGCGAAGTTGGTCTGGCGTGAAGTACCGCTTCATACCTTTCATAGTACTACTACGAACGATTTGACTCGAAGTAGATTGTCAAAAATAGAGTCTGAATGTTTTCAATTAACAGTTAAGATCGGCACTGGGCTGCATTTTCCCATAGAGTTGGAATCCTCTGTTTTATTCCGGAATAATGGAATGGGTCGAGATTCAACCTTAATTATTTTTTAAATCCTAAGCTGACAGGCGGCGTTGTAATATATTTTTTTAAATAATGTTAACGATGACGGTCTTTAAATTTTATCAAATGGACAAATTTTACCGCCTTTTCAGACGCTTCCCTGGCCAGTTTGAACACTGAACGAAAAAAAAAACCTGTAACAGCACTTGCACTACGGGGCAGCTGCCGAGAGCTAAAACTAGATGAATTACTCAAAAATTCTCAATTCAAGAAAAAACTTACAGAGACTAAAATAGAATTAACGCACAAGAAACTAAACCATTCAATGAACTATTGTTTACGTCTGTTTACCTTTGTACTTTATAAATGACAAATGTATAAGTCTTAATTATCACTATGAATTATATTTAGAAGATCACGGGTAGGGTTTCCGCTAATATAGGCAGGGATCGACAACCGTGGCACACGTGTATACTCGGTGCGAACGGTTTACGACCCCTGTGCCTGTAAACAGGGCAATGTGGGACAAAACATAACTTTGATTGTCATTGCGGACGGAATTAGCATTGTATTTATGTGACTGGGCAAAGAGCAGTTTTTATACAGGATGCAATGGCTGACAAGACCGATCAAACAGGGGATATTTTGACCACAACCTGTCAAGAGACGTATATGAAATCCCAATGCTTACACAAGTTCCTTCACCTTTGCCAGTATTAGGACACGTGACAGTTGTAGGCTATTGAATAGTAAAACTTCTAAGAAGAACATTATCTTAATTGCTTCAGCAACTGTGACCAGTTCTTGCGTCTATTTTTGGGGGAAATTATAATTTTGCCACGCTCAGCAGACGGGTTTCCAGTCGTAGTTAGATGGTACAGCTAGTGCAATACGGTTGCTGCAGCCGGACTCCGGTACATCCCTTAATCACCTCTGACAACACCGATAAAATTACCGGGGATAGGATGACTAAAGTCCACTGGATGAGAGCGGTACAAAGCGGCCCTGCTCCTGGAATGTGAAGTTCTTTAGGGGAGACCGAAACCCAAAGACTACGGTTAGACGACGCTAAGACTACGATTAAATCCGTCTTTTAAGTGATGATGATGTCAGTGATTCAGCTTTAATGATCTTGAGCTAAAAGATTGTCTACCACGAACGCTCTTCATGTGGAATGAGCTGAGGTTTTCCCGGGGGGCTACAGTATGTGATTCTTCAAGAGAGGAGTAAATAAGTTTTTAAAGAGTTGTCAACGCGCGTGTGATGCTGCTGGCGTCGTAAGCATCGATAGGCAGCGGTGACCGCTTACCATCCGTAGTACTATACATCAAAAGAAAACAAGACATTCTGTTCTCTATTAAACCATTTATACAAAGAATAGCTCAAATAAAAATCCCCCGTTACGCATTTCCATTTTTCTTTGAGCCCTTATCTTTGTATCAATGGTTTAATACACAAATTGTGGTGTGTACCCACACAAAAAAAAAAACATTACATGTTTCATAAATTTATAAATCTAGTTCTATTTATAAGTGCATTTACACTGCAGGGCGAAGGCGTTCCTCATTTTCGTGGCTTGTTCTAAATCATGTAGTAAGCGTTTTACGCAGGTCGCAAGATAAACCATTTAGATATATTATATTATAGAGTTTCTGTGTCGTAATTAACTAATTAATGAGCTTAGGTTACTTGGCATAAAAACATTAAACATTCAAAGCGCCATTTGATCGCAATATTTCATCCTAGATACTATTATTAGACAATCTCATCACCCAAAGACATTACTTACTGTCAACGGTACTGTTGAACTTGGAAACCTTGATACCGATTTAAACCCACCTGTTCATGGCATAGATCCAGAATATCCAATCATTTTAATTACGGATGCAATGTATAAGTTTAAGGTAAATATAATCGAGGAAGGAATTTTGGGGAATGGCCTAGAATCTGTGGAATATAGCTCGCGCCAGGCGCCAAGGATCTGTCATTTTGTTAGATCAATCACGTCATGTCTCTTTAAGAAACTTGAATGACGTTGGGTTAGTCGGAACAAATGCGCCAGCGGGGCAAGCGCGTGCGGGCGTTTTCCAAAAAAACAAATCCCTGCGTCTTCCAGAAATTGACGTTCTTGGGTTCATCTACTCAAGATCTATAGCATTTTCATTGTGAAGAATAAAAAGTTTTCTAAATATGTCCGTTCCATTACGTCACGTTTGAATATGAATTTTTTTCATTTGCTCGACCGTTACGTAGTGGAAAAAAAAATCCTATACTTACCAATATTGAAAATGCTATTGATTCTGAGTGATGAACGGAAAAACGTCATCTTCTGGAAGAAAAAGGGATTCGGGATTTTATTTAGAGAACAGTCGTTTACCGTATTGAAATATCTAAAAGTAGGTACAGATGTTATCATAACTACTAACGCCATCTTACTTTTTTACCGACTTCCAAAAGGAGGAGGTTCTTTGTTTTACTCTACCGTAACATCGGGGTACTTTGACACTACAAGGTTACTTGTCTTTGTCCACCCATGAAAACCCATTTTATTTAATTTATACATTTTTAAAAACGACACCTAACGCTTATATAGAGACAGTTGAATCACGTGATGTTGTTTTAAATAATTAATTAATTCAATACGATGGTTTTTTTTTGGCGGACAAAGTAACCTTGTAGGTTCAAAGTACCCCGATGTTACAATTTTTTTTATGTATGTGTTTTCATAGTAATAATTGAATTATTTGGCACCGACTTCAAAAGGTACCTAATTCAAATGTAATTCTTCAAACATACAATCCTCTATTTTCATATTAAATAGCGGTTAGACTCGATATTTTAGTCTCGTAGATTCAACAAGAGAAAATAAGAGAGATCAGATCTGATCTTTGAATGAAAAGATCATTTATACCTACAGTAAATAACATGCTACTAACAACTGTGTACACAGAAGCTAAAATTAAAATAAACTAAAACAAATTTAGGAAATTGCTCCCCTGCGGCATGGTACCGAATATGCTGGCAGCATTTCTTCGCCGAACAGCTATGCTGATACGTTGTGCGAGGAAGCTGCCAGCTCTTCGGTTCCCAGTGGTTTTTGCTATCAATTTAATTAAATGATATTAAAAAAAAAATAGTGCGTGGAGGCCCTAAGCGCGGAAGAAGTGAAACTTCGTAATGTGGAAATGAAAATAGGAAGGGGTAGAAATTGTAATTTCAAAAGAGAAAACCTAACAATCAATTGATATTCACAAGAGACATACGAGTACCTTGACATAAACTTAAATCCGTCGCATTGTCCGTGGGATTGTTGCGTTGAACGTTTAACGCAGCAGTGCTTTCCTACCTTCTCCACGGTAGCGTTAAACGTTAAACGTTTAACGCAACCTTATTGGAAGTCGCATTAGCAGTTTCACTTCAAAAAAAAAACAAAATGTTATTCTAAAAGAAGGCTACAAGAGCTGTTTTACATGTCAGAATTTAAATAAAATATAAAAAAAATAGATATCCATACATAGAACACTTAGTATCCTACTACGGAAAAGTAAAAAATTGACGACGCGTTTGGCTCGGTTTGTAGACACCTGCCTACTGAGCCGGCGGTCCCGGGTTCGAATCCCGGCAAATATTTGTGTGATGAACTCGAATATTTGTGCTTGGGTCATGGTTGTTCTATGTATTTAAGTACATATATCTTTATCTATATAAGTACGTATATCGTCGTCTAGTACCCATAACACAAGCCTTCTTGAGCTTAATTTGGGACTAGATCGATTTGTTTGAGGTTGTCCGATATTTATTTATGAAAAAAAGAAAGAGAATTTGTTAACTTTGTATAAAAAACAGATTTTTGTATTAGGCATTTTTAGAATCGTTAAACATACACAAAGTGGACAACACATATTAGTTCTTTTCTTTCGTGTTCTGCTACTGTTTTCTACCTTATTGTAAACAAACATGTAGAATGATTGGATCATGAATCTCTGGTCTAGTTTTCTTGGCATGTCACTGGACACGCCCACTTTCCTCTGTAGTCCGAAAGGCGGGTGTAGGTAACCGTACGTTACAATACAACATTAAGAAAGAGGGGAAAAAATGTGTTTGAAATGTGTTAACTCTGGCTAACATGACATTAAACTTTGTGTTGTGAATTTGAAACCACCCAAACCCTTTTTGTTGACGGTACTTACCTTATTATTGAAAACGATTGTATAATTGAAATATTACGCTTGATTAAAGTCGATCCGATTACTGGAAGTGTTTTCTATTGGGTGTTCAAGATTGCAAATATAGATTCGCATTAGGTATGGCGATCAATTTTTTGTTTCGAGTTAATTTTAAATGCATTGTGCTACCTTGCATTACATCTGTTGGCCTGCCAAAACAATTTGTGAATGGCTCTGATCTGCATCTTTGTTTTTTTTTTAGCCACGACTCCCACGACGTACGGAACTTAATGGTGACGGTGTGGTCACTCAAGGCAACAATGCGTCAGCGGCAGGAGATCTGTACTTTTCAATATTTCGGTATGGTCAATACTCTAATCTTGTCCCGCTATTACAATTGCCCCGACCTTATATGCGTTTGGGGTTAGTGGTTTATGTCTCTGTCTATTACTATTTTCCTGTATAACGAGCAGCCAGACCAAGACCACACCACACAGACGAGGGCCTGACGTCACAGCGCGCGTCACCGCAGCAGGGCCGGGCGGAGCAGGGCGACGCGTCGTTTACCGTTAGCCGCCCGCCAATATAAGCCGCCGCGCGCCCAGTACCAGCGACGGTGTCTTGCAATCCCTGGAGGCAATCAGGTCGTTGAGACGGCATCTACTGTGAGGGTTGTAAGATAGCATTCGCTCGTAGCTCGGAGTGTGTACCACGCTTCTCGAGATACCATAGGTCCTCCCGTACATTTGTAAGTGGTGTTCGGTTTCTATCCCGAAGTCTGGGCTAAGTCTTAGGTCACCTTCGCGCGGAGTGTATACCACGCTTCTTGGCTCGCTAGTGCAGGGACCTAGTGCTATGCTCTGGACGGGTTGCTGAGCGCGGTGTGTGTAACACGCATCTGGTACGAACAGCTAACCCGGGAGGGTCACTCCTAAGCGCGGTGTGTGTACCACGCATCTGACGCCTAGGGTGGTGGCTCTCGCCAGACAGATACCGGCCAAAATCTCCCTTACCCGCGTATTAACATTCTGTCGTCTACTAACCATACCCTGCCGGTTGGGACACCGGGTCCCCTAGGATACCGTAGGCATTAACGTAGGGAACGTAAGATCTAGATTTAAGAGTTTAGTTAAATAAACAGGCATAAAGCCTCCGTTATTTAGTATCTATAAAATCCCGGTTTCATTTAACCCAATCCCTTGCCTCCCGATCTGAGCTAGTTACGGAAACCCTCAAGATCCCGTCGGGGTCGAGGGATATGGACTAGTGCCTAAGCCCGTTACGTCATAGCGTACCTGGCGGGTTTAAGCACTACGTCACACCTGGAAAACTACTAGACTGATTTCAATATGGTTTTTTTTTTGTATTAGACGGTTATAATTTCAGAGCAGGTTATTAGACATAACCAGCTCTGAAAGTTAATAATAGCATAACCCTACAGTGTATCAAAGGACATAGCAACTCGCGCGGGAACGATGCAGCTGACGAACTGGCGAGAGGAGGTTCGGAGATGAAAGTAGAGATACTCGAACCAATCATACCTCTACCATTCGCCTGGCTGCGCAACACAGTGCGTAAGAACACGAAGGTAGAACAGAAACTATATACTGGTCTAACTTAGATACCGGCAGGCAGAGCAAAGAGGCCCTACCGACAATCTACCCCGGGTTGTCACGCAAGCTAAGGCAGCTGAACAGGACTCATAACTGGAGCAATAACTGGACATGCTCTACTAAACAAGCACTTATTCACTCTAGGTGTTACTGACTAGGTGCAACATCAAGGATCTGCAAGGCTTTCTGGTAGAGTTGGGTTGGCAAGAGTAGTACCAGCAACCCTTCACGCAAAATAGGCGCATTGTAAGACGTCGAGTTGCGGAAAACTAGCCCGCGATAACCTCTATAACCTATATAGACATGTTTTACGGTTATACACCTTCAGGGAGACCAGCAGCTAGAATGGGGGACACTTGAAGTCTCAATAGCGGGCGAGGGATTTCTCAATAATTTTAATTGCGTTACTTGTCTTTTAGCCCTGTTGTTTATGTTCTTTCACATGCCTGGTGTCGGTGTAATAATGGTATCTGATCAAACAGGGTTCGGGTTACCGACAATCGTCTTCCGGTCTAGATGCACGTGCGGTTTGCGCCCTACAGTGACGCCCTACAAGTGCCTGTCTCAGCAGCTAGGATGGTGGACGCTTGTAGTCAAGATATTGGGCGATGGATTTCGCAATAATTTTAATTTTGATGCTTGTTTTTAAGCAATGTTGTTTATCTTCTTTCACATGCCTGCGGTGCAGCGCGCGGTGAGCGAGCACCAGCTGTTCGCGACTGCGCTCTGCCGCACCTGTGCAGGCCAACGAGATCCTTTACATAGGCTTAGGCTAGTAAAGTTATATAACACACACTTTAATGAAATTTACATCTTCATGATGTCAGACACTGTTTACAAAAATAACGTTTTAATGAAGTCGCAGCGAGTTCATGTTTGTGCTTGCCGCGGTGCTGGAATGAATCATTCTATTTTTGCGCCTAGTTTGCGCTGTCTTTAAGTTCTGTTATTGTAATCAATTGTTATTCCCAGACTGTGATACAATTTCTGTGTACCTATTGTTGCTTGTGCTCTAGTTATACATTGTAATTTGTGGATAACGTGATTGGTTTCACATGTTTTAAATTCTTTTATGTAAGTATTGTGTTTTTAATCAATGCGTGTTACTGTTTCTAGTCCTAAATAAAAAATAAAAAATTACCTGGTGTCGGTGTAATGATGGTATCTGATCAAACATGGTTCGGGTTACAGACAATCGTCGTCCGGACTATGTACACGTGCGGTTTGCGCGTGGTTTGCGCCCTACAGTGACGAAGTGTCTGTCTCATCCTATGTGCGACGTAGCGCACGTGTAGGTTAGTCATCCTGATACCCTCAGGCAGCTGGTAAAGTAACAAGGTATAGACTTATAAATTCACTCTTATATACATATATCTACACTGTAATTTTGGTACATTGAGGTTACTGTGACACTTATATAATTATATGTACATATAGACAAAATATCAGTCACGTTTTTAACGCCCGACAAAAGAGAGGGGTGTCATAAGGTTAACATGTGTATCTGTGTGTCCGTGGCATCGTATCTCCCAAACGGATTGTCCAATTTGAATGCGTTTTTTAATCGTGGATATGGGACCAGTTCGTTTCCAAGATATTCAATATTTAAGAGTTCCAAATTTTGTAGTTATGTTCAGTTTAAGTAAATAATTATAATAAATAATATTTAGCATGTTCTATAAATATTACTCAGCTATTAGTGTCTGGGGTGTTTTAAATTTTTAATTTAGTTTATTTTATTTAGACACTTATAAGGATAATATATTTCATTATAACAATGATATGAAAAATAAACTAGTAACTATAACTATAGAAAATTCATAAGGATCGGGACCCCGTGGTAGTACCCAAAACGCAGGCAGCATGCCCGCGCTGGATAGCAATGGCTAACCTTTGCGCGAGAAAGCTGCCCTCGCGTGGATCGCCGGTCGCCTACCGCAAGCGCATACCCAACGAGCAAAACTGAACCAAAAGCTGTAAATCAGTAACAGACACAGTTTTATATCCGTACATAGCAGCTACCGCGTTGCTATTTCATGACTTTTATATCATTATTAAGTGTTAATACTTTTTATTTTATCGCTACTTTGCTAGTTGTGTCATCACACACATTTGACCAGGCGGCGTGCCCCCTGGCCCCACGTGCGGAATATCTCGACGCCAAACGCCAAAAACTCGTACTGGGCGCCGAGACAACTATAGTACACATATATATGTACTTTATAAAGCCAGTTTTGCAAACTTTATCAAAACACAGACTTCATTAACAATACAGGATTATCTCCGGAGGATCACATAACGCACCACCCTTTAGCATTGGCCTCTTAAGCCAATTATCGGGCCGGTAAATTGGCATCCGTGGTCCGATGCGAGTCCGCAACACGTTGTGTTTTGCGTGATTATGCATGTGGCGTATATTTTAGATCGGTTTGGTGCTCAGATTCAGAAGGCAAGTAGGTACTTTTGGTTACTTGCCTCCCTTCACATGATAAAAGATGAAATGCTAACTCCCGACGAAAAGAGAGGGGTTGTTACAAGTTTAACATGTGTATCTGGGTTGTCTGTGTATCAGTGTTTCTGTCTGTGGCATCGCAGCTCCCAAAAGGATGGATCAATTTGAATGCGGTTTTAGGGTTCCGTAGTCAACTATACAACCCTTATAGTTTCGCCATGTCCGTCTGTCCGTCTGTCCATCCGCGGCTTAGCTCCGTGATCATTAGTACTAGAAAGCTGAAATTTGGTATGAGTATGTGTATGTATCACGCCGACAAAACGGTAAAAATAACTAAAAAAATAATTTTTTGATAAAGTCTAAGTCTAAAATTATGGAAAAATTCATGGAAATTAGGCCTTATAAGTATTTTCAATGAAAACTATATTGAACAAAATCGGTCGAGCCGTTTTTGAGTTATCGCAAAATTTCATAATTTTCTTAAAAGGTCGTAAGTAGTCAACTTACGTCCGTCCAGAAGGTAATAAGTAATTACAGTTACTTTGGCGTTTACGACCTTTTTATAGAGCTTGAAATCTTTCTAAGTCTATTACGAAGGATGAGCAACTACGGAACCCTACACTGAGTGTGGCCCGACATGCTCTTGGCCGGTTTTTTTTATTCGAAAGACTTGTCCGTCAAGATGGTTCTTTAAAAAATTGCATATTTCGCCAGATTCCAAAAGCGACGGTAAAAGGTGAAAGATGGGTGAAAGTTTGTGAGTGAGTTAGTGTGTTTATGTTTGTTACTTCTTCACGCTCAAATGGCTGGACCACTTTTGGTATGAAGGTAGCTGACACTGAATTAACACATGGTTATTTTTTATTCCGAAAAAAAATTGTGTTCCCGTGGGATGAGCGGGTAACACCGCGCGGCACAGCTAGTTTGTATATATTTATATATATTTTTTCAAGTTTATGTACACTATTTTTGAATCGTTTAAACACGTGTTTTATCATCGAGCCATAACATAATATCTTTGGGTATAAAACCAGAGACGTAGGAACCTTTTCAGATATTTCTTAAGTGCCAAAGCAATATAAAGGAAGGGAGTTAAATAAACGTGTATCTTACAAGAAGCAATTTTATGGTACACGTGGGAGTATCTTATTTAAAGTAATTTCAGTAACTTTATTACGTTGAGTATGCCACGTGTAGTCAAAATAAGATATTAATTTGTTTTCTTCTGGAACATGGGATCTGGAAAATCTTTAACTAAGTATAATATTAATTATTATAAAATATACAAATAACAAATTTATGGAATTAAAACTAAAAATTAAACTAAGATTAAAATATATTTATAAAACTAACACCTAATTATTATAAATGATTCAAAACTCGCGTAATAACTGTCAGGAACGGACTGACATGTTTTGAGCCCATATTAACCGAACAGCTTCGCGGTCAGAAAATCACTTACTTGATTTGCTCCTCACTCACTCCGTTTAGTGAGTCTTTCTACGTCACCGATTATGTGCCGCTTTATGGTTACAAAATAATTATAATTAAGGTTTTTTTTTGCTCCTAGTCCTACAACAAAATCATAATTATGCGTTTATGCATTACAATAGACATGTTGACTGATGTTGAATTCTACAGCGTACTGTAGTTATTATTATTAAAACACAAACATTTCGTTAGCAGAATATATTTGAAGTAAGTAAAATTTGGACTGGTAGTTCAAATAAAAATTTTCAAGTCTAACGGCATTTTGTGAGCCATTTTGGCAACATGACTTTTCCGACGTAAAAAAGCCTGCTGAATTTTATTCTGGATGTTGCCAAGCCGAATTTTGCCGCCCTCCCCCCATTTCCCCCCTTTTTACCTCAAAATATGTCCCTGATCACGGTTTTAACGGTTTTATACAAAAAGTATTACAGCTAGAAAAAAAATGTCAAAGACAAGACTTATCTCTATAAAATTAGCTATAACATGGTGTATAAACTTTTTTTAGTAGGCCTTATGGTTTGTGAGCAATATCTTCCCGAACTTCATAGAATGGTAGAAAATTCTAAATATCGGCTTCCTTTACCGTCCTAACGGCATTTTGGGATCCATTTTGGCAACATGACTTTTTCGATGTAAAAAAGCCTGCTGAATTCGGTTCTGGATGTTGCCAAGCCGAATTTTGCCCCCCTCCCCCCGTATGCCCCCCTTTTGACCTCAAAATATGTCCCTGATCACGGTTTTTACGGTTTTATACAAAAAGTATTACAGCTAGAAAAAAAGTGTCGAACACTAAAATGATCTCTATAAAATTTCCTATAACATGGTGTATAAACTTTTTTAGTAAGCTTTATGGTTTGTGAGCAAAATCTTCCCGAACTTCAGTTTTTTTTTTTTAATTGATGAACATGGTGGAGGCAGTGAAATACACTTATTTTAGGATAATTGGCATCGCACAGGATCCAGCCGCTCTGCTGCTCTTGACGCTGACATCCAGTTGGCGTGCTGCTTATTATATGTCAAGACTTACGGGGCTTTCAGTCATAGGCAGTCGTCAGATTTACACGCAGAACTGTATCCAAGTCGGGCTAAAAGCGACGTAGAAAATAAAAATTCTTTACTTCTGGCCATGAAGTCATTCAAAATGCTCACGCCAGATTCTCCAGAAACGGGCCTCAGAAATGCAGTTACCCAGGATCATGCAGCAGAAAAAAATGGATACGGGGGGAGGGGGGCCAAATTCGGCTTGGCAACATCCAGAACCGAATTCAGCAGGCTTTTTTACATCGGAAAAGTCATGTTGCCAAAATGGATCCCAAAATGCCGTTAGGACGGTAAAGGAAGCCGATATTTAGAATTTTCTACCATTCTATGAAGTTCGGGAAGATATTGCTCACAAACCATAAGGCCTACTAAAAAAGTTTATACACCATCTTATAGCTAATTTTATAGAGATAAGTCTTGTCTTTGACACTTTTTTTCTAGCTGTAATACTTTTTGTATAAAACCGTAAAAACCGTGATCAGGGACATATTTTGAGGTAAAAAGGGGGGAAATGGGGGGAGGGGGGAAAAATTCGGCTTGGTAACATCCAGAATCGAATTCAGCAGCATTTTTTACGTCGGAAAAGTCATGTTGCCAAAATGGCTCACAAAATGCCGTTAGGACGGTAAAGGAAGCCGATATTTCGATTTTTCTACCAGTCTAATTGACAACATTTATTTAAATTACTGTCAATACGAAAAGCCCAGCTGATGGCCAGTGCAACACTCCCCCTACATCAGATAAGGTCCACCACGGTCACCATTCCTAATGAGGATCGTGCTTTGAGAAAACTTTCCTTTGGCGGCTTTCGTAAACGTATCCGCTACCTGTTCCTTCGAGGGTACGTAAAGGACGTTGACCTTCTTCTCTTTATGCAATTCTTGTATAAATTTATACCGTGTACCTATCTATGTGCTTTGTCTTAAAATGAAACACCGGGTTCTTGACAAGCTTGATAGCACTTTGATTATCAACATAAAGCGCAGGCACAACCTCGCTTCCACGAACTTCCTTGTAAAGGCGATTGAGCCATATAACCGTCTGAGCTGCAAGGCTGGCCGCCACAAATTCTGCCTCAGTGGTTGAAAGGCTCACACATCTTTGCGTTTTTGAAGACCACGACACCGCTCCCCCTGCGGCCAGACATACGAAGCCAGATGTAGATCTCCTAGTATCGCTGTCTCCAGCGTAGTCCGCATCACTATATGCCACAAAGGAATCCTCTTTTGCTGACGACGACTTATATAATATACCAAGGGATTGAGTTCCCTTTAGGTATCGCCAGACTCGTTTGCCAATTGCACAATGGCGCTTTTCGGGTTTTTCAACATTTTTCGATAAAACATTGATCGCAAAACAAATATTATAACAATTTTCCAACTAATTCTCTGTAATGAAAATTGTTGATGTTTTATTTAAATGTGTGACAGTCGCGGAAACCGAAGTAAATACTATGTAATATTTATTCAAACAGGTTACTACTAGGGGTTTTACTTATGTTTCTTTAAACCTACCTATCTCGCAGTTACCAATAATTTATTGACCTTATCACTTAAATTCTGGTCTTACACATCCGTCCATACTTCTAAGTTCCACGTGGACGTAGTCGCGGGCAAATCCATACTATACTTATTATATCCATCCATACTAATATTATAAATGCAAAAGTGTGTCTGTCTGTCTGTTACCTCTTCACGCTTAAACCGCTGAATCGATTTTGATGAAATTTGGCATGGAGATAGTTTAAGATCCGAGGAAGGACATAGGATAGCTTTCATCCTGGAAATTCTCCCTAAAAATATTGAACCTGTAGGAAATGTAATGATTAGACCAAAAGCACAATTGCTCTTACATTTGCTTAGGCGCTTTTCATAATCCCTTTTATTAATTAAGGTGATAAGGTGGATATCTATCGTGTTGTACGAGGTTGCTTCCGTACTGCCAAGTTCCACGCGGACGTAGTCGCGGGCAAAAGCTAGTAGTTTTATATAGGCTTCTTGGTTTATAAAAATAGATCCGTCCTTCAGGCGATTTATTTGTAAACCAAGATAGCTCCCGACTTCTGAAGTCCGAACCTGAAATTCTGCTGTCAGGGCACTCAGGAAATCTTGTACATGTGTCTTGTTTGACGAAAGGATCAATCCGTCATCAACGTATATCATGATGATGAGTTGCCGATCTTGGCTTATGAACAAGCATGGATCTGACTCACATTGCTTTAGCTTATACTTCAACAGAAAAAAAGAAAACTTCTTGTTCCAGCACCTTGGCGCCTGTTTCAAGCCATATAAGCTTTTGATGAGCTTGCAGACTCGGCCTGATCCGCCATCAAACCCGACAGGTTGTTTCATAAAAATAACCTCGTCAACGTCACCGTACAGAAACGCTGTCTTGACGTCAAATTGTGTCATGTGCATCTTTCTGATTACAGCTTCGCTCAACATGGTACGGATGGTGTCCCAGCGCGCAACGGGACTGAAAGTTTCAAAGTAATCTATACCGTACTCTTGACTGAATCCTCTGATGACCAGCCGAGCTTTGAAACGGTCAATAGAACCATCACCTTTTCTTTTAATTTTATACACCCATTTGTTGCTAAGAGCCTCTCTATTTTCAGGTAATTCTTCCAGAATCCACGTGTTGTTTTCCTTGAGAGAATTCATCTCCTCTTCCATGGCAGCACGCCATTCTTCATTATTTTCTGAGTCTATAGCTTGTTTGTAAGTCTGAGGTTCATCTTCAGAAAGACAGACGCAGCAACTAGACTTGGAGCTAAAGGAACGATGATTCCTGTCTCTTGAATTATATCCATGTTGTGGATGTTGTTCCGGTTCAGGAGGAATTTCAACTCCATTGATCTCGGATGATTCGGCTTCATCTGGAACATCCATACTAGGAACATTTCTTTCTGTTTCTTCAGCCTCAGACATTTCTTGATCTTCACGCTCACCAAAAACGAATGGCAGCTTGCAGAAGTCAGAAGAAACAGTCTCAGACCTGAACAGTACGTCTCTAGAGCTGATAACGTCGTTCTTTTCAGGTATCCAGACACGATAGCCGTCATTGTCTCCGCAGTATCCAACCAAATATCCTTTCATAGCCTTCTTGTCCAGCTTCTTACGTTTCTGACATGGAATATGTACAAAGCATTCTGTGCCAAAGATACGTAAATGCTCTATGTAAGCTGGCTTGTTGTTCCAAAGCTCATATGGTGTCTTCCCTTTAATTTGGGTTTGTCCAGTTCTGTTAAGTACGTAGCTCGCAGTATTAATAGCTTCAGCCCACAGCTTTCTCGGAAGGTCTTTATTGTATAGCATACTTCTCGCTGCCTCAACAAGAATCCTATTCTCTCGTTCTGCGGCACCATTCTGTTCTGGAGTGTACGGCATACTCATATGATGGTTCAAGCCAACTGCTTCTGTAACACGATGAACTTCGGCATTATCGCACTCTTTACCGCCATCTGTGAGTAATTCCTTAACAACATGACCAGCCGTTTTAATTTCAGCAAGAAATTTGGGTAGTACGCTGGCTACTTCAGATTTATGTTTTAAGAAGTATACCTTTCTGAATTTTGTGAAGTCATCTTTAAAGCCAACGAAGTATCTTCTTCCACCAAGTGACGGTTCTGACATAGGTCCACATACATCGGCATTAATTTGATCGCCAGGTTGTGTGCCTCGATTTTGCCTTGTGCCGAATGACAATCTGGTCATCTTCCCGTATACGCAGCCATCACAGTCAGATTTATCTGGTGAAAACTTGATATCATTGCGCGTAAGAAATTCCTTCACATGCCTTTTGTTTTGGTGACAAAGTCTTTCATGCCAAATTTGTAGGCTTGTTCCTTCTTTGACAACACAAGCGTTTTCAGTCCTTACTCTCATCAAAAGCTTATATAAATTACCATCTCTGATACTGACAGCTTTGACTTGACCGCTCTTATCCTTGAAGACACGCTTATCCTTGTCCGCTATCTCTATATAGCCATGATCCAGGGCTGAACCAGCTGAGAATAAGTTCTGTCCAGCTTGAGGTACATACCAAACATTGTTAAGATGAGCACGCTTCCATTTCCCATGTACGGACATTTCAACATCAATAACTCCTTGGCCTAGTGCATACATAGTCCCATCATCTCCAAGGCGCAAAGCCCTAGGGTTGTCAAAAGGTGTGTAGCTTCGGAACCAACTGGCGCTTGACGTTAAATGGTGAGATGAGCCCGAGTCGACGATCCAACTAGAATTTGAATTATCTCCTCGCGATAAAAATGCATCACCGCCGTCCTGGGTGGCTTCATTACTCTTGTTTTGCTTCTTGATTTTCTTGAGCAAGTAACATTGTTTGCGAGTATGTCCAATCTTGTTGCAATGTGAACATTTGACTTTATTTTTATTATTTGAAAGAAGTGCATCAGACGTAAAAGTGGAAGTAGATGGACTATTGCCCAAATCTTGGAGACGTTGTTCATGAAGACGCAGACGCTCCATAAGAGTAAATGATTTGCTTAGTCAAATAACGATTCATCAAAAGCCATTTGGGAAAATCACCTACAACCATTGCTTACAGTATGATAATAGTGCAAAATAAAACACAAATATAAACCGAAAAAAATATTTTTTAATCAAAATCAATTTGTTGTACTTGTGATACGTATGTATGTGAGCAGATCCGACTCGGCCGGGTTAGGTTAGGTTAGTTTTTTTTTATATCCCTAAAAAACGCTCCTTTTGTTGTACTTGTGATACGTACGTATGTGAGCAGATCCGACTCGGCCGGGTTAGGTTAGGTTAGTTTTTTTTTATATCCCTAAAAAACGCTCCTTTTGTAGTACTTGTGATACGTATGTATGTGAACTGTAGGAATTCTAGCCGCCGGGATTACAGTCTTCGGGACGAAACTGCTCCCAGAGATAGGTAGGTTAGGGTTATTTTTTTTTATGCACACACGCACATTAACTATCAGCGATGATAACTCAAGAATGAAATGCTATTTTGAGCCACAAAGTATGTAAACAAAAGTACCCTCTAAATTTAGGTGCATGGTGCATCACCCTACCCGCTTAATGCAATAAAATTATACTGCGATTTGCATAATGCCATTCAATATGTTGCTAAATCAAGGTATGCCAATCAATACATTTGACGAAAACATAATTGACATCTTATAAAAATCCCAGATAATAATTGTTCTAACAATAGTTTATCAAATCATTAATTGGGAAAAGATATCAGTGCGAAACGTTGAGTTGGGAAATGAAAATTTGACCAAATAAAAATATGGGATACGTAGTTCGGCGAGTTAAGAATTTGCTAAATAATTTTCGGCGAAACATTAGTAAACCGTCAAGACAACGTAACTGTTCAATATTGAAGCGATTCATTTTTAGGCCACTCATATTACCGAAACACAACTTAAGAAAGGTAAAACAGGTCCCAAAACTTGAAGAATACTATATACAAACCAAATACAAACGAAATATTCGTCTAAAAGTCCATAACCTATTAAAACACAAACATTTCGTTAGCAGAATATATTTGAAGTAAGTAAAATTGACAACATTTATTTAAATTACTGTCAATACGAAAAGCCCAGCTGATGGCCAGTGCAACAATTATGAATAAAATTAGCTAAATATATCACGAAATAAAGAAAATAATCCAGTAAAATAAATCTTTTTGGAAATATGTGACGCAAATTTTATGATATTTTTTTTAATCTAAAATAAATTTTGAAAACGTTTTTGAATCCTCATAATTTTACATAACAATAATTATATGACAACCGTGAACTTAAACGGACTTTTTCACGGTGAAAATGGCAAATTTCTTAATTTTTCCATACAGTTATTGGTACCTATACCGGCCTGTGACGTCACTAGCCTGGACGCCTTTTGTATGAAGCGTAGTCAGTCCGATATAGACACTTGATCACAATAAAAAAAAGAATCGATTGACATCCTCAAAAAAAAAAATGACAACATGTCTATTGTATTGTCATATATGTATAATAGCGGTGGTAGCCTAGTGGTTAGGGCATGCGACTTTCAATCCGGAGGTCGCGGGTTCGAACCCGGCCCGTACCAATGAGTTTTTCGGAACTTATGTACGGAATGTCATTTGATATTTACCACTCGCTTTTCGGTGAAGGAAAACATCGTGAGGAAACCACCTAAGCCCAATAAGGCCTAGTTTCCCCTCTGGGTTGGAAGGTCAGATGGCAGTCGCTTGCGTAAAAACTAGTGCCTACGCCACATCTTGGGATTTAGGTAGCCGACCCCGATTGGGAATTCATTCTCGAAAAAATGGGACAAAGGCTAGGAGGATGATGATGTCTATTGTCATATGTTCACAAACTAAATTTTATTTTGTCGTAATGATTATTTAAAACACTCACGATTTTATGAGACTCATACAGGAAACAAGGGAATCAGGGAATATTATGATACACCACGAATTGATAGAATCAACCAACTAATCATAGCGTGATGATGTCAAAAGTCTCGTCTGTCCACAGACAACCCCCACTAGACGGAGCATGTAAGGTAAGGCGACCCGCGCGCACCAACGATATGGTACGGCAGAACATTAAAGTATCAACACGGCGGCCACCGTTTAGTTGCGTTCTTGTTTATGAGGTCTCATCAACTTGATACTTTAATGTTCTGCCGTACCATATCGTTGGTGCGCGCGGGTCGTCTTACATGCTCCGTCTAGTGGGGGTTGTCTGTGCGCCTGTCATTCCCGAGTGGCATACTTTATTTTCTGATACCATAATTTGCTATACTCGCCATTAGGTGTGAAGCATACTTTGAGGTACTTGCTCCCGTTTCCTGTGACAAAGTGCCTATTTTTTAAATCATCCCTTATCCTGTAACCTAACGCTATCTTGTAACCCTAATCCTGTCCCAGATACCAAGATAAATCGTTAGTTACCTAATTAAATCTTGATAAAAAGACGAAGCTGTCCTTTTCTTATCCGCTACACGTAATCGACCGTTTTAAGTCCTGTGAGGTCACATAACCGAAAATTAGTCACAGGTCTACAGGCCTTACCTAACCTAACCTAACCTAGACCACTGAGTCTAGCGAAGGTTTTATCAAAATCAAAACGTTTGTTCTGTAATGCCCCAAGTACACTCACATGTCTGAATCTGAGTCTACCGGCATTTCACAAGAGGAGACCGCTGTTGAGAAGAAAGCTGAAAGAAACTCAGTAAGTATTTTTTTTCGTAAATTATACTTAAAACTATTACAATTATATTATAACTACGTAATTGATATATGTAGAGGAGATGTAGAAAATTATTTGGATTAACGCATAAGCTGACGGCGAACCTAACCATGAGTTAACGTGACCGTACTCACTAGCGACAGTAAGCGATTTGTATGAATTGTATGGAAAATAGTACAGCTCATCTAATTGTTCCTTTGTGGAACTACAATCCTTCATACAAGTCGTTTACGCAGTCGCTATAGCGAATATCGTCACTGTAAACTCGTGGTAAGTGTGCTGTATTTTATTGTTTGTTTGCATAAACGATTACGACGCACTTAATCTTCAGGCGAGGCGACATTGACCTACACGTGTCTGCCGCTACAAACTGGATACAAACAGGCTGTAATTATACAAAGGCGGAGGTGGGACTTTTTTTTATGTCACAGTCACAGGGAGCAAACGAGCAAACGGATCGCCTGATGGAGAGCGATTATCATCGCCTATAGACAGTGGGCGGGGCACATAGCATGGGGCAAAAAGGTTCTCGAATGGGGGCCACGCACCGGCAAGCGCAGCGTGGGACGTCCACCCACAAGGTGGACAGACGACCTGGTAAAGGTTGCAGGAAGCCGCTGGATGCAGGCCGCTTCCAACCGGCCGATCTGGAAGTCACTGGGGGAGGCCTATGTTCAGCAGTGGACGTCTTGTGGCTGAAATAATGATGATGATGACAGTAGGCGTCATATAATAATATGTACTTAAAATATTTGCATTCATTTTTGTCTCTCTTCTTCTTCTTCGTTTCGCTCTTGTCAGAGCGGTCGTGGTCATCATGAGGGAGGCTTGGGGGCTGCTGTCGCCCGCCTAACGATGTCTCACCATCTCGTCCAAAGGAAGTATAAACCTTAATCTAAATAAACTAGAAGATTATAAAAATAATACTTACCCAAAGAGGTCCACCAGTACGCTGGCTGCGTTACTTCTTTGTATGGCCAGGAAGATTCTATGGCAGAGGTAGGCCAACCCTGGGATCTCCTGATTTGTCGCTCAGCTGTTTCGACAAGGCCTTGATAAAAAAATGCTATTTATAAGACTAGTTCATGCATCTAAACTAAATTCTAAATATGAAAACTCCCAACCAAACATAGGTAAGAATCATCCCGACATACAAAAGGCTTTCGATCTTATACATTTTAAAATTTATTATTTTCATATTATGACAAATATAATTATTGATAATTTCAACTAACTTTTTGATGTGAATAATACTTTTCCCCGAGTTCTAGGTTGTAAGATAGCTATTTCATGCTTTCATTGCGTGCAGTCGAAATTAAGTTCAAAAAATGAATTTTCCTCGTGAATTTTGTCAATTTCGAGTAGTTTTTGAAACAAAAATTCTTCAAATATAACCAATAAATCCCAATAGCCCTGTTCTAAGTAGTAACATCAATAATAAATACGTTAAGAAACACGTTTGATCACAGAGAAAAATGTCTAAAACAATTAGCATTTTAAAAGGAATAAGGCCTCTTAAAAACCGCTTTCAAACCATTTGAGAGCTACGATGCTACCAGATAGACGCATAGACACACAACCATGAGTTTAGGTGACCGTACTAGCTAGCAACTGCGTAAAAGATTTCTATGGAGAATATTACATCGCCTCTAGCGGACACATGTTAAATTTATAACACCTCTCTTTTTTGTCCGAGGTTAAAAACAGGGACGAACTAGGCGCGGTTTAACGTTGTTTTTCAAAGTGACCCTTCAGATACCTAAGTATAAGGAGTTCATCAACATTAAAGTGAATGAACGATCGGAATCATTCGCAGGCGATCAACATGAATTGGATCTGCACTGAAGCGTAATAGCAATGAATACATTCAGTCTTTTGTAAGCGCGTTCATTCAACGTTTAGTACTGACACCCATCCGAGATTTCTCCACTATATATTATTAACTATAAAACAGATTTCTACCGTTCACTGTAATTAAATAAAAATAAATATCAAGGGACAATCATACACAAATCGACCTAGTCCCAAACTAAGCAAAGCTTGTCTTGCCTTGGCCAAAAAGTGAAATTATTAAGAATATTTATAAATATTGACACAAAGGTAAATTACGAAAGAAAAATTTAATGTGATCTACTACAATCTAGGCAGGACTCGAACCTGCGACCTCTACGTTTCCGCCGTATTGCTCTCCCAACTCAACTACTAGATCGTTACGTCAATCACACCAAAGCTTTAATTCCATAATTCTTACGCTACTGGAGCGCCCTCTGCGTCATATGTGTTTGAAATGCTTAATGCGCATTAGCCATACACTAGGAAAAAAAGTAGAATCGATAAAAATATTCTATAAAAATATGTGTCAAGTATATTCTCAATAGAATGGCGAAAAATTTAATACATTTGCAATATTGTAAAGCATGTCGAACTGTCATTCAGGGACGTACTAAGGCGCGGTATAATGCGGTTTTTCAGAAGAATTGACAATATTTCATATTTTTGGGACTACAACTTGATTACCTTTCTGTATTCCGCTTAGAAAGAGGAAATAATCACTGCTATATTTCCTGAGATTACTAATGATTTTATTATTTATTTATTAAAATTTACTTATTCTAAAATGTATTAACTCCTAAACTATGACAAAATGGTTACTTTAGTCTATATCTATGCTTTAGTCTGGTGTCTAATAAAAAAAAAACGAATGACGTTTAGCTTGACATTGTTGACAGCTTATTTTTTTTAGGGATAGGTTAGACTACAGTATGCAGCCATAGTTATCGTAGATTTTGGATATTTTATGTATTTTCTTATATTGTTTTACATACAGAAAAATAAATTCATATGATTTTTTGTACACCCGTACACGGCAAATAGCCCTCTAGATCTCCATATCAATTTCCACCTCCTAGAAATATAAAATGTTGTCAATTCTCTAAATCTAGGAGTTAATCAACATGTGAATGACCCGATCAAATCATTTGAATGCCTTCTTGAAGGTTGAACCTGCACTCAAGCGTGCTGCCAACAAAAAAAAATCACTGTACAGTCGCCATCAGATATATCGTAGCATGTAAGGTATTCATAAATATCTGAACACGACTCTTATTGACTGGGCATTACCACTATTACCAGTATATGTTCAGATATATATGAACGCCTTATATGCTGCGATATATCTGATGGCGACTGTACCCACAGCACGCAATGCCCTTTGGATTTTAATAATTCAGTGATTATTTACAAATAAATTTCTTAGAACTGCGAAATTTTAATACATGACAGGGTTTGGAGAAATATAAATGTAATGAAGCGGCCGAAAAATTAAAAGTTCACAAGTACAGGGGTCTCAGCTCTGAATACGATTTTGTTGTATTCGGGGTTGATTGACAAAAAATTGGTTGACATCACGGGGGACCGAAGAGCTGGCAGCTTCCTCGCTCAACGCATTAGCGTTGCTATACGAGTACAGCGAGGAAATGCTGCCAGCGTCTTCGGGACTATGCCAAAGGGGTCCGATTTTTTAAGTCTTTTTTAATATTACATTTATTCTGTTTAAGCCTTTTATTTTAGTTTGTTAAGTTCTTAGTTTATAGTTAGTATTTAAATTTCTGTAGGTTTATGTTTTGCTTTATTTTTTGTTTTATTTGAAGTGAGAATGGTACTAATTAAATTATTTTTTATATTAAAGTGAGCAATATATTTTGTTTAAATGCGTAAACTATTGTCGGTGTGGAGATGTGCCAAACAGTGATGTAGTATTTCGTTTTTCTCCCATACATTTCGTAATAGGGCTTCAATTCCCTGAAGAAGTACCTTAAAAGAGTGACAGAAAAAAGGAATTTGTTGAACACCATAGATAAGAGAAGGAAGATGTTTGCTCACCTTATACGACATGACGCTTTTATAAGCAGCATCGTCAAAGGAAAAATTGAAGGAAAGCGAGGCAAGGGAAGACCAAGAATAAGCTACATAAAGCAAATAAAAGAGAAGATAAACGTCATGTCGTATAGGGAAATCAAGGAGTTGGCTAGGGAGAGTTGGAGACAGCTACATAAGTACACACACTATATCAGCGACACAAATACAAATACAAGTACTCTTTATTGCACACCTCATAAAATATACAGGAGAAATACAATGCAAAACATTACAATTAGAGGTAAACAACAGGCGGTCTTATCGCTAAAGAGCAATCTCTTCCAGACAACCTTTGGGTAGTGGAGAACTTGAAAAAAAAAAGATTTTATTAGTAGGCGGTGCAAAAAACGGATAATAATAATATACACACCAACACACACCGACACCAACGAGAGTCTAAAGCTTTTACTCTTAAATTCATGATGAATGAACCCTGTCGATAGAAAACTGATTTTCACTACGATTCTATAATAGTAGGTAAAGAAATAGAGTTCAACTCAAAATAGGCAGCAAGGTAACTATCTCAGCCAATTGTTTTCTTTTTACTTTTAATTTAGCTCGCCGCTTTCGACTTTGGAAATTTACCCGAAGCGCAATAAAGGCATTTTCCAGCTGTCACCTTAACCTGTATAGCTCGGCCGTCATTTGTTTTAGAGCGGTTCGACGACCGGCTAACGGCGGACTCGATACGATAGAACTTTCCTAATACACCGATAAACGAGGATAAAAATTGTGAATTTGCTCAAAAATTTTATTTAATAGCTTTTGCTCGGGGCTTCACTCGCGTTGAAACACATGTACACTATCCCACGAAAACCATGTTTTTTTTTTTCAGGATAAATAGTAGCGTATATGTTAAATAACCCTTACCACCTTCCTGAACTATCTTTGTTCCAAAATGCATGAAAATCCGTACTGTCTAGCCGTTTCCTCATGAAGAAGTAAAAACATAAATACACACACATACACACAAACTGTCGCAAATACTAGTAGCTCTGTGAGTTTTTTTGGAACTGTAATTTTTGTTTGTGTTTTCAACCCCATGTGTCTGCCGGTTAAATATTAAAAAAAACCGACTTGATTTGACAATTTTTATATTTAATTATATCGAACCTGCTCTAAAAAAATCACAAATATCATTTGAAAATGCGACCTGTGTGTTTTTTAGTTTAATTTAAATAATTATTATATCCAGGTAATATTAAATGTAAAACAAAACATGTATCTAGGTATATTTTTAAACACGCAAAATTTCGTTGTTTTAAAGAACTATTTGAATAGAAAAATAGAAGGTTTATTTGCTTTCAGTGAAATGGTAGGTCAGTATTTTATTCTAAAATCTTTTGCGATTGTAAAGGTCTTTCATACAAAAACACATAAATTATGGATGATTCCGCTATTGTAGATCTCATACCAAGTTTCGCCAGTGGTCAACAGTTTTGTTGATTGGACTAATTCGATAGGGTACCTGAATTAAGGCCATTACAGTAATGAATTGAGAAATTGAAACAATAGATAGACTTTATTGAAAGGAGAATGATGCCTATCATTCCTGATTTATCGGAGCTCATTTGTGGAAATGAAGTTGGGCGTTAAGTCTGAGTAAATTGTATGTTAGTGTCTTTATTCTGTAGTGGTGTGTAAATATATAGGTGGACCTCTTCTTCATAATATCAGACGGAAGGGTATCTGATCTCAACTCCGAATCTTTGAATAGGATTCTACCGTACCTCTGTGCATTATGTTGTCATCTGTAGCATTTCGGAAAATGTTCAGTTGTCCGAACGTGTTTTCCTCAAACCCGTAATATTTTCAGCAGGTCTATGATGGTTGCTTTTATCACGCGTAAATTAAGTGACAAAGCATCCGTCACGTTTTGACACAATGCGAAATTTGAAAAAAACTAACTTATAGAACGTATATTCTGTGAACAAGGTGGGTTGTACAATTCCTACATCTAATCAGAGAATGGGTTCTGATGGAGATCCCACTTTACAATGGCAACAAACAATCTACAACTCAGAATGCTGGAGCGTATAAATCATGCGTGACGTACCGTGTGCAACTGTGACGTCAGACCCCGAAATAGAACGTCCAGCCGTCCATAGGACATTGTCTTGTTGACAAAGACTTGGTGTAGAATACTGGAAAATCTCGTGCTCGGTTCTTGTTGATCTATTTCAGGTTCATGGGCACAAGCACAAGATAGACTTTGTTTGTGAAATATGAAGGAAGGTAAAAACAGTTTTGGTCGATTCAACGGTTGACATAGACTCACATTAGAGATTTCTCTAGTACTATACTTTGCCGATATGCTGTAATGTCATTTTTACTGTCAGTGAGAGGAGTAGGTATACTTTATTTTAAAATTAAAAATACGGACAAATTCGCTAAATACTTTTATTTTGCTAAAACATGTCACGATTAAAGAAAATCTGTGTAATATGATTGTGGCAAAATATAAAAAGTACCACCTAAGATAAGGCAGCACCTAACCTATCCTATTCAGCATCAGTGAGTATGTTGTGGCTTCATACATTTCATTTTCGCTAAAGGTTTATAGGGAGTCGCTCCTTTAATTCCCTTGGATGATCCTTTGTAATCGCATTTAGAAAACGTTTGACATTCACAACCATTGTGGTGATTAAGTTTTTTCTTGCTCTACGTTTTTAAAATATGTACCCGTCTACTTTTTCTGCTAGTCAAAGAATACGGAAGAGATCGCTGTTTAGAGATAAGGCTGCCTGTTATTACCCTTCCTTCTGCTATTATTTTATTGTTCAATTATTTTTCATATGGTGCACAATAAATAATATTACTTCAACTACTACTACAACTAATAGTCTGGCCACGCGAAGCTACAAAACGTAATTTTGGGTATTGCGTTGTACTGAAGTTTCTAGAAATAATCCTAGTTATGCAACCTATTACTCATCAGAGGAATGGTAATCAAAATCGGCCAGCGTTCCACCTGTCAAAATATTGCTCTGAATTCACGTGAGAGGTCAATCATGTGACTCACGCGACAAACACACTGGCAAATTTAGAAGAAGCTGCCCACAATCTCGTTCGAGTTAAACTTTTTCTTTAATTATTTATTTATTTAATATAAATAATAAATAAATATTAAGGGACAATCATACACAAACCGACCTAGTCCCAAACTAAGCAAAGCTTGTACTATGGGTACTAGACGACGATATACATAATATATAAATACATAATTATATAGGATAACATCCATGACCCAAGAACAAATATTTTGCACAAATATTTGCCCCGGCCGGGATTCGAACCCGGGACCGCCGACTCAGTAGGCAGGTGTCTACCAACCGAGCCAAACGCGTCGTCAAAATCGTCAATTATTTAAACTTTATTGCACAAAATACAAAAGTAAAAGCATATATGGCGGACCTAATGCCATAAGGCATTCTCTACCAGTCAACCATAGGGCCAAACAGAAACTAGCAGTTGGTGCAGGATCATAAAAAGCCGTGTGTAAAAACATAAAACGAGACAAAAATCAATAAGTTTGATATATATACATATATTAACAATATACATACATACACACATAATGTAGTTTTGGAAAAAAAGTATCTTTGGACGTCCAGCTATCCCTGTCAGAGTGGAAGATCAGGTGCGTGAGTCAAACACGAGCGTTCAGCTAAGACTAGTTTATTTATATGTATAAATGTCATGCTACCCACATGTAAGAATATGAAATCACCTACAACCTTCTTTTTATAAAAACAGCATAAATATCTTAGTTATAAATACATTATTAAATAATTTCTAAATTCACCCACAACCTTCTTTTTATAAATACAGAAAAGATGGCTAAGTTAACTAATTTCATCACAATTAAATATTACTTTGCTAACAATCTTGACCTTGATTACCTCTTACCCAAACGCAAGATGGTACAAGTTCTAAAGCTTGTTTATAATAATTTAAAAAAATATATACATATTCTATATACCTATGAAAATGTAAAAAATGTTATGTAAGCGTATTTACAATTAATATAGAATTTCATTTAAATTTTTAAAACAATTTCATAATAAAAATAACGTTAATGTACTAAACAACAAGCAATCATTTTAGATTATCATGGTTCTAAAATAAAAAAGTAATATAATTCAATTCAGAAGCTAAATAAAATAAGTACATGGTAATCATTTCATTCTGATATTTTAACATTTATGTTAACATAACTATAAATAGCATGCATATAATTTTTTTTTTTTTACATTATAACATTTTATAGGTAATTCATTTCAACTAGTTTATATAACATTAACATTTTATTACAAATTTTATAATTTATTTTAACATAACTAAAGCATGCATATAAAATTAAAATTTTACATGTAAAACAATTTTATAATTCATTGTAGCGCGACAGCCAAATCCCACCTACTCCATTATTAGTTTATAAGAATAGTTGACCCTAAGACCAACTAGATGGCGCTAGTAGCGTCAGTATTAACCAAATTTCACTCCTTTTCCGTAGTCTTAAAATTACGAAACATGGTGCTTCGTGTTGTTTAGATTTTTAGTAAAGCGCTAAGTATTTGTAATTCCATACTAGTGCATGACTGAGTATTTCTATGTATAGTTCACCCATGTGCAAATAGATGTCGTTAGTAGTTTTGATATTCGTATGCAAATCTAGTTTCCTGAAACTTATAAAATTATAGAACATCTTGTATCCCAATCGTAAAGGATGTATAATGTGTTCATGTTAGTGCAATAATGTGGTTAAGCAATTATCTAATAGATGTCGCTGTACTGGACACCATGTAAATGTACATCGCGCTGTTAAGATTTTTCCTGAGTTAATGACCCTATGTCTTTAATATCGTTTATTCGAGAAATCTTAGGTAGGCGTTAAGTCTGCGCACGCTTAGTGTACCTCACAGGACCTTGGCGGACCGTCTTAACAAATCTTCCAAACGCCTTTGCGCTCGGCAGTTGGCCTCTTAGGACGCTGTTCGGCCCTAGGACGTAACGTTAGAACCTAAGTTATCCACTGTACTTGATTAGTGTTTCCCAATATACTGCTACGTCTCTCTGTCTCACTGAGTGTTCCTTCATCATCTCGTGGAAGAATCCTCCCTTACATCTGGCGCACAACGTGAGGGCCGTGCCGTGAGAAGTTTATATGCCAGTGGTCACGCGACGACAAGCTAAACTTATAATGAGAGAAGGAGACATCATTGTTAACATGACAGAGGACCAGTTGCAGCAGTTATTGGGAGCTATCGCGACTGCGGCGATACCTGCTCCAGCTCCACTCCAACCTGGTTCCTTCAACAAGGCTACGTTTGCTTACCACGGCGAACGAGAACCAACCTACGTGCGGACATTTTTGACGGCGGCTTCGTGCTTCAAACGCGTCGGAAAAATTACTGACGATGACGCACTGAAGAGCTTATCACTGATCCTGAAGGACGCTCAGCAAACTCTCCTTGCATCGGAAATTGAGTTGTCCTCACACGCAGAGAAATTATTTCCGGAGCCCAGCAGAACTGGTATGAATTCGGACGCGCCCGACGCCATCCGGAACCCGTTCACGCTTAACGGCGGCTTCGCCCCCAAGTCTAATGAGAAGCGCAGCGCCTGCAACTTCGCGCCGCCCAGCGCGTATGATCCCTTCGCCTTGCGCACCGACAAGCCTGCGCCTAGCACGTCCGCCTCCATCCACGACGACAACTGGGCAACCGACTGGTCGACACACGACCCGAACGAGACGTGGCCCTCGTCGAACGCGCCGGCTTCAAAGAGGGAGACGTCCCCGAAGCCAGTCAAGTGCGCGAAGAGCCTCGTGCACAAGACACGAGCCCAGCAGAAAGCCAGACAGAATAGCAAGAAGATGGCAGCGGTGAGCGCCGAGCCCACGGCCGCATCTGAAGAGCAGCAATGGACGTGGACGACCAATGATCCAAGTCCAGCGAGAATCACCTAGATTGTCCTGTCACCTTGCCGGGTCGTCTGCGGTCCCAGAAGGGGACACTGTAGCGCGACAGCCAAATCCCACCTACTCCATTATTAGTTTATAAGAATAGTTGACCCTAAGACCAACTAGATGGCGCTAGTAGCGTCAGTATTAACCAAATTTCACTCCTTTTCCGTAGTCTTAAAATTACGAAACATGGTGCTTCGTGTTGTTTAGATTTTTAGTAAAGCGCTAAGTATTTGTAATTCCATACTAGTGCATGACTGAGTATTTCTATGTATAGTTCACCCATGTGCAAATAGATGTCGTTAGTAGTTTTGATATTCGTATGCAAATCTAGTTTCCTGAAACTTATAAAATTATAGAACATCTTGCAACCTACAACTAAAATTATGTTGAATGTATCCCAATCGTAAAGGATGTATAATGTGTTCATGTTAGTGCAATAATGTGGTTAAGCAATTATCTAATAGATGTCGCTGTACTGGACACCATGTAAATGTACATCGCGCTGTTAAGATTTTTCCTGAGTTAATGACCCTATGTCTTTAATATCGTTTATTCGAGAAATCTTAGGTAGGCGTTAAGTCTGCGCACGCTTAGTGTACCTCACAGGACCTTGGCGGACCGTCTTAACAAATCTTCCAAAACTCCTTTGTGCTCGGCAGTTGGCCTTTCAGGACGCTGTTCGGCCCTAGGACGTAACGTTAGTACCTAAGCCACTCCACTGTACTTGATTAGTGATTTTCAATATACTGCTACGTTTCTCTGTCTCACTGTGTGTTCCTTCATCATCTCGTGGAAGAATCCTCCCTTACATCATTTAATAATTTCATTTCAACTAGTTTATATAACATTAACATTTTATTACAAATTTTAAGTTCTGACAATCAATTTTTTATATATATATATATATATATAAGTAAGTAATTATTTTCTATTGCGTTGTACAGTTAGGTATTTACATTTTGTCTTAGTGAATGGCTGTGAGTTTATATGTGCTGTGCTCCTTTATTTATCTGTTACATGTATAGGTCACGTGGCAGGGTTTACTGCGGGCACCGTAGACGGCAACCCCCACCGATCAGGAGGTCGCACTATCCTACCGGCTGCGCCATGTCAGAGTGGAAGATCAGGTGCGTGAGTCAAACACGAGCGTTCAGCTAAGACTAGTTTATTTATATAAATGTCATGCTACCCACATGTAAGAATATGAAATCACCTACAATCCCTGTACCAAAATTGCTTTAATTCCGTACAGCTGGTTCGGCGTGAAGGACTAAGAAATATTTGCCAAGAGGATGGCGCTGTACGGCTGGCTCAGTGCGCTCGGATACAGATCCTGCATCGTACTGTTATAAAAATCCTGAAATAATGGCCACACTCATTCTCATTTGAGTCTCCAATGATGTGCTGATGGGATAGAATGAGATTTTTTTAAATCTATGAACGCCGGCTGCACGCACGATAAAGCATGACTCATTGTCACGTTCCGCCTGAGCCAAGCGTGCAAGCGAGAGCGCGGAACCAGCGATAGAGAGGCACAATCTGCCTAGGCGTTCGGCTTGTGACGCATCTATCTCTTCCCATCTATCGGCCGGCATTCAATTCATAAAAGTATGCAATTTTACATCAATGTTATCTTATGACGTTATCACGTAAAATTATCGTCCGTAAACCAAATTTACGTAAAACCATTTTTTTATATTTAACAGTGTCGAAAAAAGGCCGACCAATATTCAACCAGCTATCAATTTAACGCTATTTCAGGCAATACCCAAACAGCATTTCCAGATCCACGCAAATTCCTCTCACAAATTGAAATGTCAGTCAAAATTCCACGGAACGCCCACGGATAGAGGAAGTTACTACTTAAATACAATTGCAATTTCAGCCAATGGATATAGGCAAAATTAATTAAATTTAAAGGTTGAACTTCACCTTTTCCAAGTAATCTCTGGCAATTTCCGTAAGGTTTTTGATGTCTTCTATTCCTCCTGTGAATTTGGTGATAGTACAGTCGAATACGATATGCGGTTATATACGGTTTGGACGCCCACACACGCACTCGGGGGACTTAGTTTCACCCCATTTAAACCAGTGGTGCGCGCAATTTCCAACGCCTTGATACTACTAAATAAGCAGCTGACATTCGAGTGTACTTTGACGACGCGTTTGGCGCAGTTTTTAGGGCAATTGCCTACGAGCTGGCGGTCCTGGGTTCGAACCCCGGCAAGGATAAATATTTGTGTAATGAACTTTGTTAAATAAAATACCATTATAATTAATGTAAAAGCACATAATTGGTATAAGGCACAAACACAAATCAACAGTGTCATTTTACTATTACAAAAAAAAAAAATACTAGAAACTTTGAGAAAACAGGTATGTTAATGAGTTGAACTCCGCTGAGCACCATTCGGCAAGCTACATATTGTATTTTTATCCCAAAAACTGTTGCGTCTAAAGTAGAACATCTTCGACGAGAGGTGGAAGTAAGTACCTATAGGGTAGTTTCCTATAGTCAACATCGCTTGAAAATTCCAGGGGAAGGATGCGCTGGAAGGGAGTTCAACGCTTTTACATCCTAATAGATGATGCCCAAAACTTCGTACGCGTAAATATTTTATAGTAGTCGGGTACAAATACAAATACAAAATGCTTTATTGCACACCAAAAAAGTTTACAAATTCAATACAGATAAAAAGGTAAAAAGTATACTATTAACCATCTTTAACCATCTATAAACATCCAAAGATATCCAGCTATCCCTGTACCAAAATTAGTTTAGAACGCTTTTCCTCCCATGTCAAAATGTGGCTTACCTAGCTGCCAATAGTTGAAAAAAGAAATAGCGATAATATTATCTGTCAGCAGGAAAATTGCTTCGACAGCGTTCGCCATTACCCCTTTAGTGGTCGTCGGCGTGGTAGGCACGGCAGCACACAACCACTTTAGTGGCTCTTGGCGTTCAAAGGGTTAAAATCCGTCCAACCGTTTGAGCGAGATGCGAGGATGGGAAATTATGAAAACACATGGCCCCAAGCTGGTTTGGCGCCGCGTGCCCATACAAAACAAAAGACGATCTGCATCAAGCTAAATATTTATCCTGAAATCATGACACCTCTCCATAGAAAACTGGTTTTAAATATAAATCTAGATTTTTATAATAGTAAAGATTAAGAATAGTTACCAAATTAGTAGTAAACAATCAAACGCTGTCGTCATGTCTGCTCACCTAAAGGTGGTTTTCCACCGGCGAGGCGTGGCGGGGCGTGGATGGGCGAGAATTGAAATCGCGCTGGCCCTTTTCCACTAAAAATTGGCATTAATAGCTATCGCGAGCCCGCGCGTCCCCGCGCGGGCCCGCGCGAGCCCTCGCGTGCCTGACCGAGCTCGCGGTTGACATTAAGGTCTTCGCACATTATAACACAAAAAATGTACGACGCGTCGTCCACTACTAATATCATTATTTGAAATTAAACCTAGTAAATATGACATAGGGCTTAAATTTCAATATTTGGCATAGAATCGAGTCGCCGTTGAGTTGTTATTATAATGTGCGAAGACCTACCGCGCGACCGCCGCGCCGTAGACTGTAGGCTTGGACGTAGATGTAGACGATGTAGTGCTGTTAAGTTCGCAGTGAAATACACACGTGATTGCTGTATCATGTCTCGTGAATTAGTATTATTAAATATGTTAATGGAATCAAAGATATTGAAAATAATGTAACGTTCTTCAATGTTTTAAAGAAATGGCTAACAACCAATGCTTTTTATAACATGGACGAATTTTACGAATTTAATAATGAAATAATATAATAATTAATATTACTAATAATGTAACTACCTATTTCAATTTTTATTTAATAATTACTTAATGTTTTCTTATAATAATTTGTATTTTCAAATTTAATAGAACTTTTATAATGTATTGACTTGTAAAATGTTGACATTTTATTAATAAATGAGTATGAGTATGAGTATGAAGAATCGGATGAGGATAATGCAACAAGAAATAATCTTTATTTTTATTAAAGCAGAAACGTCTGCTAACGTAAACTAAATGTTTACAAATGAAGCGAAAATTGAAAAATTTAATGATTCGGACAGGATTCGAACCTGCGTTTCCAACGGCTTTCCGGGCCAACACTGGCGTCCTCCCAATTGGACCACCGAATCAGATGTCAGAGCCATTGAATTTTCCGAATCATTAAATTTTTCAATTTTCGCTTCATTTGTAAACATTAAGAAATAATCTCATAGTGCTTTCAAAAAAACGAACTGATTCGAAATCATATAAAATTTCATAATGAGCATGGGGAGTTTCACACTTTGTTTATGACTCTAGATGACCAAAGTTTTGAAACTACCTTTAGAATGTCAAGACAAAGGTTGTATGAGGTACATGCCATGATTGAAACCCACATTAAAAAATTGGGCAAGTGCGAGTCCGACTCGCGCATGTAGGGTTCCGTACCTATATATATTTATATATATATAATCTATAACAAGTTTGTTGTATGGGAGCCCCCCTTAAATATTTATTTTATTTTATTTTTAGTATTTGTTGTTATAGCGTCAATAGAAATACATCATCTGTGAAAATTTCAACTGTCTAGCTATCACCGTTCTTGAAATATAGCCTGGTGACAGACGGACGGACGGACGGACGGACGGACGGACGGACGGACAGCGAAGTCTCAGTAATAGGGTCCAGTTTTTACCCTTTACAGAAAAGCTGTCAGTACTATGGAAAAACTAGTTGTTTGTTTAAGGTAAGAAAAACTACAATTTAAAATTTAAAATATTTATTTAAAACAATCTTTTTTTTAACGAGAATGTACTCTTAATGATTTTTTTATTACCACAAAGCCACCAAATGAATATTTGTTTTATATCTATTTATTTTAGTTCTTAGATAGGTAAGTCATAAGTAGGTATAGTTTTGTGGGTTTGATAGCTATACTTAAGCGTAAAAAGAAAATCAAGACATAAACGGCAGCGGTAACGAACAACAAAACGCCGTTCGATCGCGTGAAGCGGTTTTTCTGTTAATTAATTTATAATCTGACGAAAGCAAGACGGTTCATTTTTACACCAACAAATATTTCAATTCTCGTCCCGCACATCCCCGCCAATTCCTACTATTTCCACCGACCGAAGATGCGCTGGGAGGGGATTGAAAAAATGCAATACAAATTAAAATTCCCGCCCCGTCCCGTCACTCCACGCCTCGCCACGCTTAGCCGGTGGAAAAATCAGATTTAATCTCTACCCTATATTAAAAGCAATAAGGTTCATTTTTACACAAACAAATATTTCAATTCAAGCCTCGCGCATCCACGCGTCGCCTTACTATTTCCACCGAAGATGCGCGTGGCGGGGATTGAAAATTTGCCGTACTAATTTCAATTCTCGCCCATCCACGCCCCGCCACGCCTCGCCGGTGGAAAACCACCTTTACACGGTCCCTGCATACCGATTCTCCATTTTATTATAAATTATAGCTTCCAAATTATTACGCAAGCGTCCCAAATAGACGCTTTACAATCACTCATTCAGTTTTCGCTGCAGTGAGATTTTGTTGCTCCTGGCACCGAGTCAAGTATGCAACCGTATTATCAACGCAATCTGTCAGTATCTGTCAAATGATGGTTCTCTACTTGACGGAGTACCTACGCTCTGGCGAACTCAATGCTTAAAGTTTTGTGTGCCACATGAAGAGACCCATAGACAGACAGATAGATGGACAGACAAGGAAATAGACCGCCAAACAGACATACGCGCAAACATTAAAACCAAAGCAGACAAAGATAAATGTCTAACAGGGTGCCGAAGAGACTCTTACAGATTTACAGACAGAAGGACAGATAGGCTGATAAACAGACAGACAAACAGACTTTTAAACAAACAGAATGGAGCGGATGCAAAGGTGATTCTAAATAGACCCTTTACAATGCAGTGAAATTGTGATGCGCCTGGCAGCGAGTCAAATATGCAACCGTATTATCAACGCAGTTTGTCAGGATCTGTCAAATGATGGTTCTCCACATGCCGGAGTACGCTCCTGTGTTTTCTGTGCCGAAGGCAGTGAATCGCAGAGACAGACAGATATACGGACATAGAGGCAGATAGATAGAGCGACAAACAGACAAACTAACAAAGAGACAAAGAGAATGTCTATCGGGATGCCGAAGACCTTCTCACTGATTGACAGACATACAAACAGAGTGACAAATCGGCAGACGCATAGAGAGACAAGCAGACAGACAGATTAAAACAGTGAAAGACAGAAAAACATATTTTTTTTTACATCGTACAACCTAAACAGATAGACAAACGCAAATTTTTTTTTATTTTTATTTATTTTATTTTTATTTTATAATAATTACATATCTGCAACTTACAGCTAATTGCCAAGGCGTTACAGATCTTAACTTAAAATTAAACAACAAGCATTATATATATCCTTAAAAGTTATTAGTAAAAAATTAGAAACAAAAAAAAAAAGAAAAAGAAAGAAAATAGTAACTAAACTTTAGTGCACAGTAAAACAATTTATAAAAGAGAAATACGAATACAACTACAAACATTGAGTTTACCGCCGTTCGAGATATTTTCTGCACTCCACTAGTAGATTCGCAAAGCTAGTAGAAAATATATCGCAGTGCGGGGCCACGTCGAGTACCGAGTTGATGATGGAGAGCGCGCTCGAGATCGGCGCATGCTTCAGTAGCGCAGTGCGTGTCAAATGTCATGATTTGATGCGCGGACTCACAGAATTCTATATAGTTAAAGAATTTACTTACAAAATTTCATGAGAATCGGTTGAATACTCTAAATGTTTTGAATTTTGTTAAAAACAGATCCTTGACAAATTGCTAATGACATTATTGCCATATGAAAGCTGTTTTTAGCACGACTATCCTTGGGCCGGACCGATACTTGCTAGGCTATATTAATTGTAGGTAATGGGGCTTCTAAACGGACCATAATTTACTGCAATTTGTGGCCGGCAACTATGGCCGTCCCTCTCTGACACCCTACGCTAGAACAAGATGCAAATAATGGCCGGCCACAAATTGCAGCAAAACATGGCCCGTTTAGAAGCCCCTTAACCACCTACCTGGTTCCAAACTCTTTCATGGTCAAGTGTTTCCATATTAAAAGTCATTGGCCTGTATTCAGAAATAGATTGCAGTGAGGGTTATTGATATGGAAAATCCCGCTTGCACGGGTATGACCATATTATTATGCTCGTTAACATGTTTACACCCCAATCAAATAATAGCTTAGCTTAAGTAAAAAGTTTATCGTGTTTTTGACTGAGCGAGCCAATTGGCTTAAGCGTCTTCCTTTCAGCTTGGCAGAAAATAAAATGACGTCGTATGTCCGAAATGTCCTGATGTTTCCCGGCTGTTCTCGCCAAGAGGTCGTATTTCTTAACCGATTCTCATGAAATTTTGTTAGTCGGTTCGATAAGTAGGTATATAGTTTCTTTTTTGGCGATTCAGTTACTCTTTTTAGGGTTCCGTACCCAAAGAGTAAAAACGGGAAATATAGGGGTTGTATTGATAACTAGTGGCTATGTGAGCTGTAAACCTCGCGAGTTTGTTTAAAAATGGCCGTAATTTGACATATTTAACATTTTCAATCCTCAATTATCTTCGCCATTTTGAAAAAAATCCAAAAGCTGAATCAACAATAAAATTATAAAATATACTTATCGAAACTACTCACAAAATACAATATAATACTAGTTGATAAAATAAATAATAGTTTACATGCAAACATCTATTAATGGAAATCTAATTACTCGACGATTCTTAAGGAACTCCTACATGTAATAGTTACAAGGAACTGTTTTCTCATGTGCAAGCTAAAATTATCTTGTCAATAGCAGGAAAATCTAACGATTTTGTCACAGTATAAGTAATAAACAGTATTTATGTTCATTATAAAGTTTGCACATGGTCAAAATAGCATTGGCGGTACCAACGACGACGCGAAAACGCGGGAGACTACCAGCTTGGTTGACAACGGTGGAAGAAAGCTTGCAATAACTTCAGATAGACGCAAACCTAACCCTGAACCGTGCGGAATGGAAGAAACGGACAACAAAGGCCAATCCCAAATATGAGATAAGATCTAGAATGATGATGATGATGAGAAAGTTTATACGTCGCTGGTTCTGAAGCTTGCGGGGCAGAACGGTTCTTAATAAAATTGGAGATCACTAATCGGTAAGTGCGGCATCGGAAGGTCTCGTACCAAGTGGACAGCGCGAGACCGATCATCTTAAATAATAAGAAGGAGGCCTAGAAGCCGTGTAGTTAATGTCATAATGGTGATGACTACGTAATATTGAGTCGAGTACCTATGACGTCGCGCATACCAGAAAAGGGGCTAATTTTACACAAAATACATAATGTCGTCATTCATTAATTCGTATTTATTCTGAGATAAAAACATGACACTATGAAAAGACATTCATTGTCAAACGGAGCAAAGGCCATGAGATGGAAGTTAAAAAAGAAATTACAAACAACCAGCGTTATAAATATATATTAACGTGAAATATCACCAATGAGTCCGTAAACAGCCATGCAAATAGCCAAAAAAAGATGTATCCTAAAAGTAAATCGTATGTACAACAATATGTCAAAAACTCTTAAGCCTTCTTTGGCAATGTACACCACGATACGTACAATACAAACTCTTTGTCCATCTTTTCCTATTTTTTTCCGACGAAAATTGATTGCTCTATGCAACCGTAACGAGACTTGAACTATCGACCTTCGTTTTTGTTTTGGCAATTTAAGAGTGAAAGTTTTTTGTAACTTCAATTAAGAAGTCAATAAACTGCGTTCAATAAAACTACCTTGTGTTTCAGTGAAGTAATCTGAAACGGATGGGAACGTCAATACAGTGAAGTGGTAATTATGAAAGAAATACACAATTATCTGATGGTTTAGTTCTTATTATAGGACTCGTTGGAATGTTGCCCCGTGAACAGAACTTTTTTCTTGACACGTTTAATGGAAATAGGACGTTTTTGAAAATATCATGTGGCGTTCAGTAGAAATATTGGTCTACCATTGCCTCCTTTTGTGAAATAGCGGCAAACTTAGACGTACAAAAGCTTATTCTTTAAAATAATACATGAATAATACATAAAGAGATAGACCAATTTTGAGACTTACTCGGAAAACATCTTCGCCGTGTCGGCATGACATCTCTACCGATAGAAACAAAGGAAATTCATTGTCAGTTCAAAAAACAAAAGTTGTCTCTTCGGTGGCCAATAGTTAACAGCGCACGTGCATAGAAGTTATATTTTTTACACGCAAGCCCATAGAAAGGGAAACGTCGTTTATGCTAAACTTTGTACGTGTCCACCGGAAAGAACCTAGATCTGACAATGCCCCAAAAGTGCATTCCCGTAATAATGATTAGCAAAAGTTGGTTTTTAGTTAAGTAAAATTTTTCAATTACATAATTTATATAAAAAACTATTTTTACTAACTCGCTGCTTGTTTCATGGCTTATGAGTTGCAAATTTTCCGCCATCGTAAACCGACAAGAAACAGGGTTAATGGATATTTTATATTAGAGTGCGTTCTGGGCATATGGCAGCTGCAATAAAATGCATTGCTGCGCTTCGACTTATACTTACCAATATCATCATCATCATCATCAGCCCGGAGTCGTCCACTGCTGGACATAGACTTACCAATATACACGACATAAATGTATGTATGTAAACACTTTATTCCACATAAAACAATATTGACAAAAACTCAAAAACAATACATGTGTACAAGGGCGAACTTAATAAATATTTAGGGACAATCTTACACAAATCGACCTAGTGCCAAACCAAGCAATGCTTGTACTATGGGTACTAGGGTACTAGACGACGATATTCCTGGTATCTGTCTGTCTGTCTGTCAATATGTATCCTATGTATTTTTATATCTTTAAAACTCCGCAACGGATTTTGATGCGGTTTTTAACAGATAGAGTGATTCAAGAGAAAGGTTTCTATGTATAATATTAATTGCATAATTTATCAGCAGCCGGGCGGGGCGCTAGCAATATATAAATACGTAGGTACATAGCTAACATCCATGACCAGGAACAAATTTTATGTTCATCACACAAATATTAGTCCTTGCCGAGATTCCCTGGACCGTCGGCTCAGTGGCAGCAGGTGCACAAACTGCGCCAACCCCGTCGAAACGAAAACGCGGATTACCTAATCTTTTGATTATCGCAGAAGCCTGAAAACTGTTGCCCGTGTAGCACAACTATTATTCGTGACTTGTCGCGCGACTTAGCGCTACCCGTCACCCTCTCACAGTACTGCACAGAAAGAGACAGGCAATTATCTCGCGCGAGAAATAGTCGCTTGTGACATTTGTGCTAGAGGTGCTTGTCATATGTGTGCGCGCTTCGGTAACGCGCTCCGATTTCGTCCGACCAAAATAAGAAGCCGGATTTAGGCACTTTGGTGCATGTTGACGCGTTGGCTATTAACGTGGATCGCTGCGCGTAGTGGCCATCTATGGTCCCACCGGAATGATCAGCGCTGGCTCTTGGGCTAGCATCATGCTGAGGTGGGACCCTTTCGTGGCACAGCCATAGTATTAGTATAGTTGCTTATTGTTCTATTTTTTGACACTATTTGTAATTATGTTCTATAGTCACGTCACGAATAAATATATTTCTTTCTTCTTTCTAGTGCGTCTTGTAATCGGTTGTAAATATTCCGCCATCGTAACTGGCATGAGACAAGGTTAACGGATATTTAATATTAGAGTTTGAGTTGTGGGCACGTGGCGGCTGCATTATAGTGCATTGGTAGCTATAGCGTACGAGTTGTGGGCAGTGGGCACATGGCAGCTGCATTATAGTGCATCGGTAGCTATCTCAACGTCGGCGTTGAATTCTGGTACAAAAACATAGTATATAACTGCAGTCGCCGGGAATGAAGGGCTTGACGGGTAAGAGGTATAGACGGATAGTGATACGAAGCCTGCAAGCCCTTTTGAATGTATAGTGCTTTTCTCAAACATTATGCAATGAAATTAAAAAAACTACACAACAAAAATCACAATAACTCAGCTGTTTAGCCTCTTCATGACAGAGACGCCATGTTTAAAAAATATACTTCCCGGCTTAGGGCTTCAATTTTGTATGAAATTCCTTCAGATCACTTTAGGAATTCGACAGAAGAAAAAATCCAAAAAATATTTCTCGACATAATGCAGTGATTCAAGGATGTAGGCTGGGCTTTTTAGGAGTTCCTATATCGATTTACTGCGCTCTTTTATAACGAGGGAACTTTTCAAATGGGTTTAAATAATCATAAATTGAGATATTTTCGAAAATGTAAAAATGTGGTTATATTTCTTTTTTATCATTTATTTGAAAAAGGCCTAGTTGAAAAAAGTACGTGTAGTCAATTATGCTATTGCTACGAGGATTGTGTAACTTAAATATGGCCATACAATCGGGAATAAGCAATGTAGGTATGAATATGAATGAATCTATAAATGATGACAATTTGAACATAATAGCTACTACCTTGGCTACTACACAAACACTTACGAGTAATGCATACTCGTATAAATAAATAAACTAAATGAGTTGGCTTAAAGTAATACGGTTTTAAATTTGGCGGATGCGTTACACACGCAAAGTAGAAAGAATATTAATACAGGAGGTTAAAATTTATATCTAACATCTAATTATATTATATTTGATTACAAACAAATAAACAAGGAAACATAGTTACAAGCGAAGCTAATAATAAAACAATCGTTTTAAAAACTGCGTTTTGAAATCACCAACTTTGCACTAGGATATGTTTATTCAAACGGGTACCAGGATATCAAAAATTTACAAGAGCATCACGATTTGAACGCGGAAGAGTTAACATTTCAAATCGCCTACTAGGGAAGCATAACGGGAAGAAACACATTGATACCAGTGGTGTATGCACTAAGGGTGTATGCAACACAAGATGTCGTCGTCGTCAGCTCACTTATCCTTTCGAATGCCATGGTCTTTATAATAATATTATCTCATCGGAAAATTCCTACATCGACGCAAAATTTCGATCAAACTCTTCGTAATTCAAACCGTTACAAGTATGTATAAAGCCCTGTTGATTTTGGAAATCTACTTTTTTTGCTGTAGCGTGGTGTTTTCTTTATTGCTTTTCGTTCAAAAGGTTAAAACGGCGTGTGCATTGGCCCTTACTCGTGAGCTGTGTTAGTGTGTATTCAGTGCTTATAAGCGCTGAATACTCAGAACCTACGTTACTACATAGGCAACCTACGTATGTGTATTTAGGGGGTGTTTTTCCCTAAAAGCCCAGCCTAGAACCCCTGCTCGGCACAAAGTAGCGTCGTGTAATTGTTACGTCATGGGTAATACGCGAGCGGTTGTTTAATATTTTGAACGGGATACCAGGTATTCATAAAGGTATTGCTGGTTACCTCAACCGCATGATATAGTGTCACTATACGTACAGTCATTTGTGTCAGTTAGGTCCAACACAGATGCTGAACTGAAACTCAAAATTGCAGTTTGAGCAGTTCTGATCCAGTTGACGCAACTGCATTCCAACTGCAAACCAACTGCACGCCGCCTTTGTTCATCCAGTTTATCCAGTCGTAGCGGCACACACGCTTCGGTCGGTATTATCCGGACAAGTTTATTTCCAACCCTCGCCATATTGCGGATTTTTAGTGTAGGTACTAATTTATTTTACTGGATAATTATTTGATAACTGATATTGATAGTGATCGAATTTCACTGATGTAAACAAAGAGAAACCAGAGGCATTTACACAAATTTCCCCTATTGCCAAAAAATTCCTCAGTAATCTAAGAAAAGTAATTTTCAATACGATTCCATATTTATTTCGAAAGAAATATTGAGTAATAGTTAATTCCGATTAACAATGTCTCCTAGTTATTTGTTGTCATACAGCTACTGACATTTTGTGATGCATATATTATATATATATATATATATGACGTAACGTAAGTAAAGCCTGACCAGAAATATATGCGGATGCGCCATATTACGGAATTTCACTAGAACTAATTTATTACACTGGCAATGATTTTATGATGGTTTGTCAAGAATGTCAATGTCATTCGTGGTACTTTTTTTGCAAGACAAATATTTAAATATATCCAAAGAAAATGCCTAAAACAATCGTGAACGTAATACTATAAATAAAGTGTACAATGAGCTACTACACGAAACACAGCCAGGAAAAGAGTGATTTCCATTAAATGATATTACGAGGTTACCATAGGAACTGACAGGTATTTAAACTAATGTCATTAGAGTGCGGTTGCGATTGGTTGCAAAATTGTTGCCATATAAATCTTATAAATTGTGCCCTCTTGACAATCCTCATATATTACTGGTCAGGCTTTATATACATTAAATCCATTATGAAAACTGTTAGCAGCGCCACTATTCCAGGATTAAACCGCAAGTTTTCAGGCTACAAAATAAATTTCTACGCAATACAGAGAGGAAAAAAACAGGAAATTTCTCACGTGACAATCGCAATCGCATTTAAACAGCCTCTTGAATGTTCCTCGATTCAATATATTCGAACGTATTTTCATCGTGTATTCTCCAGCGTATGTTTGTGACAGTATGGTCACGTGTAAGCGAACTGAGTTCAGCCTTCGCGGCACGAGACCTCTTCCACATTCAGAAATGAAAGATGTTCGGGATACTCGTACACGCAAGTGTTATAAAATTGAGTGCATTTGTGACAAAAAGATTATTGCAAAAAAAGAAATGATTTCTGTCCAGTATCCCAAATGTTAGCTGAGCATTTCTCAAAAAAAATGTACACAATTAAGACGTCGTTAATGTTCAATCATATTTTTTCCATTTTGTCACACATTTTGTTTGTGATTTCCCATATATTGGCATACATTTCCCATAAAAAACTATGAGCATAACAGAACCTTAATTATCTAACGTAGCCGTATCATTGATATAAAATTACTAAAATAATTGTTAACGAAATGAAAAAAATATACATAATTGAACATTAATGACGTTTTAATTGTGTGCAATTTTTTGAAAACACAATGCTCAGCTGCTAGTTACATAAATCGGAGGACTGACAAACGAGAGCTACAAGCAACCAAAATGAGTTTTGGAAAATTAGCGAAATTTTTGTTACTACTATTTGACTATTTCTCAAGTAGTTAAACTAGTCGAGCAATTTTTTTTTCTTGTAGAAATTTTAGAAGTATTTTGACCAAAGTGCAGGTAATAATTGACCGAGTGAGCGAGGCGTCTCCGTTTCAGCTTGGCCATAAAAATCTTTCGCATGTCCGGATGTTTGGATGTTTGGTTGTCCGTTTGTCTGGATTCTGGCAACTCACTTACAAGCAGCTTTCTGAACCGACTCTCGTGAAATTTTATAAGTATTAATTATGCAGTTATTTTGTCTTGTCATTATTTCGAAAATATACAAAAGCAAATATATGGGGGTTGAAACGTGAAAGAAACATACTTCCACCATAAAAAAATTAAAAACTATAAACTGAACAAATAAATGAAATCCATATACGAGTACATAATTAAAGAACCTACTCACAAAATTTCATGAGCTTCGGTTGAGAAATGTGACCTATAGCCGAGAACAGGCGGAAATCCGGATATTCGGACCTCCTAACATTGGGACATACGAAAGAATTTTGGGACAAACTGACAGACACGCCAATGGAAATAATGACTAAAATATTTTTGGTCATTACACTCAAAATCCGATTTTGTAACTAGAAGCTAAAATTTGGGCTACAAATAAACCTACGGATAAAACATAGTGAGAAAACCATCATGTATAATATTTTCCATGTTACCTAGCTATTTTTAACAAAATAAATTTATCTCTCTTTAATTTTTTTTGTGTATTTTCATGGGTTTCGGTAACGACTTGAGTCGACGACAGTCCTGAAACGTGTGATTAGTAAAATAATGTCAATGCTGAATTGTTTGAGCGCCTTCACGCGTCTACTTACGAGTATGTTACTTGTTTATTGGATCAAGTGCATCTCTGTTCGAAGGCTACATTTTCGAACTGTCCCTATTTTGTCACGTGTTCATCTGAATCCACTACAATCTTAAAGAAACGTTGTCTATACCGGGTGATCAATCCAAATGGGTCAGTAGGGAGAAAACGAAAACTATAAGAGATAGGGAAATCTTTTCTTAGGAACCATGGCGTCGCGGAGTGGAGTGATTAGAAAGATTTGGAAAGATAGATACCTAATCAAAAATACAAAGGTACGTTTAATGAAGTGCCTTATCTTTCAAATATTTCCCTATAGCACTGCAATCTAGACTCCAAAACTAAAGACGAAAAAATCAAAGCCATGGAAATATGGTACTAGAAACGCCTTCTGAAGATCGTAAGGATCGCTTTTCGCACCAAGAAAACGACCCTCGAAGAGAAATCGACATTATACAATATACATTTGTGCCTTTAATATTTGAAGAGTTTCTTCGATTCCTCGTGTATCCTGTAGTAAACCACTCACCAAAATGATATGGGCCCATACTGGAGGGCCTACTATTAAAATTTCAAACATAAAATAACAATAAGTTTCCGTATCGGTTTATATTTAAAAGACTGTTCGCGCCTCCTAGCGACATCTAGTGGCCACACGACGACATTACTCCGAGCGCCCCACTATACAAAAATCTTCGGGTTTCATTCGCCTTACGATCGCCGTTACACGCGACACAAACCATACTGCTTATTTATAATTTTGATAGTTTTATCGAAATAAACATTCGAAAGTTTAAGTAAACGCCTTCATTGAATGGACCCTGAGAAGCCCCCAAATCCTGCACATAATTTGGTTCTTCGAGCACGGATGCAGCGAGAGAAGTCATCTTCGTCAGGAAGTCGAGTTCCCTAACGAGAGAAGACACCAGCACCTCGTCATCGTCTACAGCAGCGAACGGTCAGGCCTATCTATCCCGTCTATTCCTCTCCTAATCGAATTGTGTTAAAACTCGTGATTTTGTGCATTCCAGTGTACTCGTTACGTAAGAGCCACGCGGCATCATTATCATCTACCGCGCGCAGTCATCATTTACACGTAAGTTATTCCATTTTCTCTTTAATCTTGCAAAATGAGTGAATCGAAAGAATTTGGTACGAAATTGACTTATCCTGGATCGCCTAGGAAAGATGACAGCCTTTCAGACCTCCGCAAACAAAGAGGTAACATGAAAGGCCGGCTAACTCAATTTAAAAAATACGTTGATTCTTTTCAAGCGGATTCTCCCTCTAAATTACAAATAGCAGAATTAAAATTACGAATGCAAGCAGCAACTGAGGTTTTTCAAAAATTTAACGTAATCGAAAGTGAAATTGAACTTTTTACCCCTGACTCGGAAATGTGTGCTAATTATGAATACATAGAATCAGTAGAATTATTATATTTTGGTACTATGGCTAGTGCTAATTGTTTAATCGAGAGTGTGGAGATAAGTAACGGTTCTGGAATCGCGAGTTGTGGTCATACAGTGAATAAATCAATGTCGAATTTGAAGCTACCTCAAATTAAACTGCCTATTTTCGATGGTTCCTATGATCGTTGGCTAGAATTCAAAAATTCGTACGAAACCATGATTCACAACCATTCAGATCTTGATGCGATTCAAAAATTCCATTATTTGCGGTCATCACTCAGCGGCAGTGCATTACAAGTAATTAGTGCATTAGAGTTCACGGCGTCTAATTACACTGAAGCATGGGATTTACTCGAAATTCGGTTTCATAACCCTAGACTTTTAGTGCACAATCATGTAAAGTCATTGTTCAATCTTTCACCTCTGAAACAAGAATCGTCGACTCAAATACGAAAACTAATAGATACCATATTACGTAACCTACGCGCTTTGAAAACGTTAGACGAACCGACCGATTCGTGGGATACATTAATAATTCATTTAATTGTATCAAAGTTGGATTCGCTTACCGAACGCAAATGGGAGTCGCACATAGGTTCTATTAGTAATCAATCGAACAGTAACGAGCCTAAAAAACTTAAATTAGAAGATCTCTTATCGTTTCTCCGAAACCGAGCTGACACGCTAGAAATGATACATTCAAATCATTCTAAGTCACCTGCTACGACTAGTAGTAAACCTAATTACGCGTCTAATAAGCCTACTCAGATAGTCAGCTGTGTTTCTGCGAACGTCAACTCCGCTAAGGCGAAAACTTTTAATAATAAACGTTCTCGTAACTGTGTCATGTGTAACGAAAATCATGCGCTTTATACGTGTGTTAAGTTTTTGAATTTATCGATCCAAGATAGATTAAATTTAGTTAGTGACAAAAACTTATGCAATAATTGCTTACGCGAAGGACATTCCTTAAATGAATGTTTATTTGGCCCTTGCAAGCAGTGTCAACAAAAACACAACAGCTTGTTGCATATCGAGAGTAATCGCGATAACAATGTGTGCGTGAAGCCGTCGAATGCGCCTGCACACAGTGGATCGATAGTATCGATACCGAGTACAAGTAGCTACTGCGCAACAGCTGATCGCGCGCCGATGGCTGAGTGCAGCGACGGCGAACCGGAGGGAACGCGGTTCATTCCCCAGCCAGTTTTGCTGTCGACTGCGTTAATAGAAGTAGCCGACGCGAATAATCGCTTCCATACGGCACGAGCTCTTCTTGATAATGGTAGTGAAAATTGCTTCATAACGGAAGATTGAAGAATTACGTAATCGATTAAACGTCACAAAATTACAGTCCACTATTCAGATTTCGGGTGTAGGGCAATCTGTCACCCAGTCGAATAACTCATGCGAAATTAATATACGTTCAAAAATAAACGATTATTTTACTTCAATAAAATGTTTTGTCTTGCCGCGCATAACTTCAAGTTTGCCCTCGACTAACATCGATTTCGATCTTATACGTATTCCTGATAACATTCAGTTAGCAGACCCGACGTTTAACGTGCCTTCAAAAATTGATATACTTATCGGTGCGGATAAATTTTGGGAACTTTTAGACGAGAATAGAATACGATTATCAACCGGGCCATATTTACAAAATTCAAAACTCGGTTGGCTTTTATCTGGTCCAATAAATACACGGAATTTGCGCATTAATAATCAAATCCAGTGTAATTTTACTCAGACCATAGACGTTCAACTCCGAAAGTTCTGGGAACTTGAGGATATTTCTCCAGTAGGTAGTGTTCTCACAGCCGACGAACGTAAATGTGAGGATCTATTTATTAATACGACTAAACGCGAAGACGATGGTAGATTTTCCGTCCGTATGCCTCTAAAAGAATCAGCTGATTCACTCGGGGATTCTTACACGTTAGCAAAAAATCGATTTCTATCCTTAGAGCGTAAACTCGAACGCTTACCGGAATATAAACGTTTATATTGTGACTTCATGCGAGAATACGAAGAGATGGGTCACATGACTCGTGTAGACAAATATGGTGCACCGAATTACTTTCTCCCGCACCACGGAGTATTTAGACCTGATAGCAGTACTTCGCCTTTACGCGTAGTGTTCAATGGAAGTGCTGTTACAAACTTAAATAAATCGTTAAACGACATTCAGCTGCCAGGACCAGCACTTCAAAACGACATTTTTTCGATATTATTACGTTTTCGCCAATATAGGTACGTCGCGTGTGCTGATGTTGCGAAAATGTTTAGGCAGGTTTTGATTCAGCCAGATCAGAGATCCTTGCAAATGATACTCTGGCGTGAAAAACCTACGGACCCGTTACACGTGTATGAACTCAATACTGTCACGTATGGTACAGCGTCTGCACCATATTTGAGTATGCGGAGTATACGACAGTTAGCGTTGGAATGTAATGATGACGTCATCGCTCGCGTTATTAATGAAGATTTTTTCGTAGATGATTTAATTACGGGACATGACGATTTTCAAACGCTTCTTTCGATTTGTGATAAGACATATAAAGTTCTGCAGTCAGGATGCTTTCCTCTTCGCAAATGGACATTTAATTGTGACGTCACGCGTGAGAAGTCTAAGGAGCATTTCATCGGCGAACACACGCAGAACAAAACACTCGGTTTAGGCTGGGATAATACGAGCGACGAATTGTATTATACCACGAAAATAAGTCCTATACCTAACTCGTCTCAATTAAATAAACGAACAATGTTATCGATTATATCGCAAATCCATGATCCCTTGGGTCTCGTCTCGCCCGCAGTAACAATTGCCAAAATATTACTACAACGACTTTGGCTTTGTAAGATAGACTGGGATTCTCCCGTATCGGAAGATATCGCACTTACATGGAATAAGTTCATGAATACGTTGAACTGCTTAAACGAATTAAGAATACCGCGTCACGTAAGGAGCGAACACACAGGACGTACGGAACTTCACATTTTTTCTGACGCTTCTTTACACGCTTATGGATCCTGTGCGTATATACGGTCATACGAAGAAGGTTCAGTCGTTTCCGTCAAATTATTATGCGCTAAAGGTAAAGTAGCACCTTTAAAATCTCAATCAATTCCAAGGTTGGAACTTTGTGCCGCGCTAGTAGGTGCGCGACTTTATAAGAAAATAACCGAATCCTTAAGGCTAGTGTTCACTAACGTTTACTTCTGGACTGACTCAACAATAGTCATGGGTTGGATACGAATGTCTCCTCATTTATTAAAACCGTTTGTTCAGAATCGAGTGACCGAAATAAATGAACTCACGGGAGACTCGACTTGGTTACACGTAAAAAGCGAGGACAATCCAGCTGACTTACTGTCGAGAAGTCTAGGACTCGATCATTTAATTAATTGTAATTTATGGTGGAACGGACCATCATTTTTACATGACACGAATTCGAATTTTATCCTTGACAATTCTGGTCAAACCACGACATTCGATAATTTGCCTGAGCTACGATCGAAAACTGTAAGTTTAGTTTGCAATCCGTGCAATGAACTCTTTGATTTCAACAGATGTTCATCATATATAAAACTAACTCGCATCGGCGCGTATGTACTCCGCTTTATACAAAACTCCCGTATAGATTCTGAGCGTAAACAACTTCGCCTAACTGGTTCCTTATCAGCAGATGAACTGAGCGCATCGCGGCGCATGTTAGTTAGATTCGCACAAATGCAATCATTCCCGGACGTTTACGATAGTTTATTAAACAATAAACCGATTAAGACAAAAACAAAACAGTATAATCGTATTTCTGGTCTTAACGTATTCTTAGACGAAAATAAGTTTCAAGTGATTAGAGTCGGTGGCAGACTGTGTAACTCGACTAGTTTCGATTATAATAAAAAACATCCAATGTTATTGTGCAGTAAACATAGTTTCACGGTGTTGTTATTCAAGTACGAACATAAGCGACTGCTCCATGCCGGTCCGCAACTGTTGTTGTCAACAATGCGCGAGTGTTGGTGGCCGTTAGGTGGACGGAATCTGGCAAGGAAAACTGTTCGGCAATGCGTTACATGCATTCGATTAAAAGGTAACGTACTTAGTCCTATAATGGGTAATCTTGTATCTGATCGGATTGAACCTGGTTTTCCGTTTTGTCGTACGGCTGTCGATTATTGTGGACCAATGTACATTTTAAATAGAAAGGGCAGGGGAGCTCAACTTATTAAAGCGTATGTTTGTTTGTTCATATGTATGGTCACACGAGCTGTCCACTTAGAACTTGTTACAAGTCTCTCTACTGCTGATTATATTTTAGCACTTAAACGTTTTTTTAGTAGAAGAGGAAAACCTCATACAATTATTTCGGATAACGGAAAAAACTTTGTGGGCGCGGAAAAAGAGTTTTCCGTCCTGTTAAAAAATAGTTCAAAGGAAATAGTCAATTTTACTGCCAATGATGGTATTAAATTCAATTTCGTTCCTCCCTATTCACCTCATTTTGCTGGATTTTGGGAGGCTGGAATAAAATCGTGCAAATATCACCTTAAACGAATAATAGGTAATGCAAAATTAACGTACGAGGAGTTTAGCACGGTTTTAACACAAATCGAAGCTGTCCTAAACTCCCGTCCCATGTCACCGCTGTCCACAGACCCTAGCGACCTATGTCCTCTTACGCCTGCTCATTTCCTGATCGGCCGCCCGCTGACGAGCCCTGCGACCGAGGACCTGACAGATGAGCAGCCTTCCCGCCTGTCACGCTACGCCAGGATCGAGTCACTGCGTCAACACTTCTGGCAACGCTGGGCCAAGGAATACATCGCAGAGCTACAACTTAGAACAAAGTGGAAGACAAAGAAAGCTGACATAACCTTGGACAGTCTCGTCCTAATCAAAGACGATAACCTGCCTCCACTCAAATGGCGGTTAGGGCGCGTCACGCGTCTGTTCCCAGGCAACGACGGCGTATCCCGCGTCGCGGATATCCGCACGGCTACGGGCACTGTACGACGTGCCTTTTCAAAAATCTGCCCGCTACTACCAGAGCCGGCAGCCCTGAACGAGTGAAGAATGACGAAGGTTCCTGTTGGGAGTTGGTGCTCCCAAGGCCGGGGGCATGTTCGCGCCTCCTAGCGACATCTAGTGGCCACACGACGACATTACTCCGAGCGCCCCACTATACAAAAATCTTCGGGTTTCATTCGCCTTACGATCGCCGTTACACGCGACACAAACCATACTGCTTATTTATAATTTTGATAGTTTTATCGAAATAAACATTCGAAAGTTTAAGTAAACGCCTTCATTGAATGGACCCTGAGAAGCCCCCAAATCCTGCACAAAGACGAAGATGTAAAAATCGTACAGTCCAATCGAGAACTTCCTCTTTTTGAAGGGTAGGTTATAAATATATTATAATCAAACAATTTTATTTTAAATAATCAATCACATATTGATTTAATTGAATGACGATTAAATTAGTCTCACCCAATTTCTTCTGCTTTGATTTATTGCAAAACTCGCCATTCAACATAACCTATTCTTGAATGACGGTCATTTTGGTTCATTCTTGCGTTGCGTCATTTAAAATGATGATTTGTTATTGAATGCCCAACTCTGTTATCAACATGTTGTTTTCTGAAATACGAGAAGATCCTAGAAGGTATATTAAAATAAATACAAGGACTTTAAAAGATATGTCAGGGCGACCTGACCCACCACAACATCTTTCCGCTATTGAATGACACCATCCATTAAGCAAAACCTTCGAACGATTCTTGAACAGTAAATAAACAATACGATACAAAGTACAGCACTCCTCAACTTGGTGGTGTGTCAATACAACAATATCGATATTTTACTGCAGTCCAAAATGCACGTTTAAACTCATTAAACTCAACTGCTATTCAAAAGATTATTTGTATGAGAGGAAAAAATAAGCGACAATGATGAATATGCCAAGTGAAGAGAAAAATTCATAACATGACAATTTGCAACTTAAATTAAATTCAAATCACTGAGATCATGAAACCTCCTTTTAAGGGGTGTTATGTTATGGTACAAAAACTTAGTTAAATTAAAATTTGGAATTTTCTAGCATCAATGTTGGCTAAGAACCTGACATTATTATGTTTAAAATCATGGAGACACGAAACATAGCTAAAATCTCGACAGACAATATTATAAAAATCAGACTCATATAGCTCCAACTTTTTGAAAGCTGTATAGTCACAGATAGACAAAAACACAAATTACAAAATTTGAGTGGCATGTTGTTTATCTCAGAACACCCCTCCTTTTTCATCAAACGTTAACACATACATAAGGATGATAAAGCTAAGCGATAACTTAAACAAGTGTATACAAGGTAGTTTTAGCGATTCAAAGAGATTAATTTAAATTAAGTATCGATATCCGGGTCAGGTTTAAAGTTGTTTTATGTGATTTCTAGTGTAATTAATATTTTTGCTCTTACGATACTTCACATACATTATTTGTTTATTCTCTTATATTTAAATGATATGAATAAGCCTATTGTTGGCCTCTATTGTAATGTGAAGTGTCATCTGTATTTTGTATTTCTTTCTTCCTGAGGTGTGCAATAAAGAGTACTCTATTCTATTCTATAAGTGTCGATACTTGTTGGATACGATGGTACGTCACTAGACCGGTAAAAGCGTCGATATTGCGGACGGAGTGGTGACCCCGAAACGAAACCGTCGAGTGTTCAGCCGTTTTCGATACCAGAGCCCATTCCGTGCTGGCCATCAGTATAAATAAATAAATATCAGACAACATCACACAAATTGATCTAGTCCCAAATTAAGCTCAAGAAGGCTTGTGTTATGGATACTAGACGACGATATACATACTTATATAGATAAATATACTTAAATACATAGAATAACCATGACCAAAGCACAAATATTCGAGCTCATCACACAAATATTTGCCCTGGCTGGGATTCGAACCCGGGACCGCCGGCTCAGTAGGCATGTCTCTACAAACTGAGCCAACCGCGTCGTCGAAAGTCAGTATGTTTCAGACAACTCTCCTGTGTAACTAAAATATATGTAGAAATTAGTATATTACTGCAGACGCCGTGAAAGAAGGGCTTGCCGGTCTGCCGGGTGAGTAGGTACATCTAGGGTGGAGCGTAGATGTATAGAGAAAAAAAAAAGTTGTCTGATCGACCTGGAACATTTGTAATATGTTGCCTTTAGATAAGATATTAATGAAAATATACATATGTAATTGATTTTAAATATGTTTTAGCCCTCTACTTGAGCTAGAAATAATTGGTAAAAAAAAACTTTTTTTTTACGTAATTAGTACCTATTAGATTTATAAAGAAGGGATTCAAATTCAAATGTTTTGAGCTTATTTCAATCTTACGGCAACTACTACGTGAACCTGTGACCCATAATAAAATTCAAAATTTAAAAAAAAAAAATATTTTTAATATTGTTATATTTTTATGCAATAAATATCTTTAATTGCGAGTATTATGTGCTTAGAAAAAAATCACTTGTGTATTACACACGGATAGTGATACGAAGCCGGCAAGCCCTTTTCACGGCTAAGGCATGTGCTCTTCTCAAACATATGCAATGAAATAAAAAAATACACCACTAAAAAAAAACAGCTGTAGTATGAACACAGACGACATATGTTAAAAAAAATTTCTTCCCGGCGTAGGCCTTCAATTTTGTATGAAATTCCTTTACAGATCTTTCGAGTTGTTCGGCCTGAAACGTGATACGTCGAAGCCTTAACAGGACGCACGTTATGAGGACATTTCATTGCATGTTTGAGAAAAATATTTTATTCGAATAAAACAATTAAAGGGCTATTATTTATTCTGTCGTCGATTTTTTTTTTCTCAAATTACAATTTAATTTGGTAAGTTGGTAAAGTGGCTTCTTCTGACCATGGTAAGCCCAATTTCACGATATGTCCTACAAATTTCTTTCCATTGAGTTACACAAAACGTACTACAGAAATTGGCCCATGGGCCAATTTTTGATTATGCTGTCGAATTATTTATTTGTCATTTCGAGCTACTAAATTACAGTACAAAATATGAAATTTTGGTAAAAAAATTCCATACTTACATTTTTTGTAACTCAATGGAAAATTTTGTAGGACATATCGTGAAATTGGGCTTACCTTGTTCAGAATAAGCAACTTTACCAACTCACCAAATTTTATTGAAATCTGAGAAAAAAACAAAATCGACAACAAAATAAAAAATTGCGCTAAAACGGATTTGTCAAGCGCTGACCAAAAAACACAAATTTTCTGCGTCTAAGGCCCAGCACACACGGTGAAACGCAACTGCAACGAAACTGCAACTTCTAGTTACTTTTGAGTTTCATTTGAGTTTATGCCATAGACTCCAAGGAGTGACCGCACATGACGCAACCATTTTTAAACCGGTTTGAAACGCGTTGCAAATCAGTTGCTATGAAACCGGCGTGCAGGAAACTCGTGTTTGCGTTCGTTGTGGATTTCGCGCCTTTTCGGTTCCAAAATGGCTGTCGACGTAAATAAAAACATTCAATTGGTGTTGGAAGTTGAGAAGTATCCTTGTTTGTACAATACAACACTATCAAGCTACTCTCGCAGGACTAGACTGATAAAGCATGGGCAGAAATTTAAAAAAAAAATAATCCTCCTTCTTTGTCGAAGAAACAAATATAGAACCACAACTTCTTCATTACTTGAACTAGACATTTTGTAGACGTCCGTTCTCAAAAGCGAAATGAGTATGACTAATTTCATCACATTGTGGCTGCGGCGTGTGTGGAAAACGATTGAAACTGGTTTCAAACCAATAATTTTAAAAGGGTTTCGTTGCAGTTGCGTTTCACCGTGTGTGCTGGGCCTTAGTTCCATTCTATTTATTCTGATTTAAATGTTAAGGCGTGCTTACATGCCCGATGGACCTAATGTTGTACACGTTGTACATAATTAGACATGTGCCTGACAGGTATTTATTTTATTTCATAAAAAAGTACTCACGACTCTTCACAGAGAAAACGAAAGGTGATAAACGCGGAAACAAAAAGGTCAAATGATGTAACAAATTATAAACTTTTTGCTCAGAAGATCCAGTTTAACTGTAAACAAGGAAACAGAAAATAAACAAGGCTGTTACGGTCCATGGGAGATTCCGACCCGATGTAAGATGAAAAAGTGAAAATTGACCTTGTGTTTTTTTGGAAAACTGTTTGTTTAGATCATATGATGGGGTACGATAAAAAGGAAATTCATTATCTTTGCCCACCTTGACAGGATCTCTCAGCATCAGAAACATCGAGAACAGAAATGAATGTGCAGATATAGCTTGTGTCCCGTAAAAAGAGCGCAGGCGATCTTCCTGCGAATGAGGGCAACTACGCAATAAGATAAACAGCACCTTTTTGAGACTGAATAGGTGAAATAGGTAAAAATTAAATTCTAGATTTGCATTGAAAACCAGTTTTATATGGCGAGGAGTCATGACTTCAGGAAAAGTCTTAATAGTGTGATGCAGGATCGCTTTTTGTTTTGTATGGACGCGCGGTGCCAAGGCAGTCTGGCGCGATCTGTTAGTCATAATTTCTTGGTCCTCTCATCTCGCTGAAATGGCTGGACGAATTTTAACCAATTTTGGTACAGGGATCCAATAAATATACGCAGATGAAGCTGCGTATACCTCCTTAATCTGAATAGGTTATATTATAAGTTTTCTGAATGGTTTCTTTAACTAATTGTAAAATATGATCATAGTCTGATAGATCTGCCTTCTGTAACACAGATTTTCTCCTAGCTCGGAATGCAGGGACTTCTACTGATTGTTTTTATTATCTTGGACAATAAATTATCTTTATCTTTATAGTAGAAAAATCTGCCAAGTTTTAACCCAGACTATTATATTACCTCACGCATCTACAGTATACTTCAACCCCCATATTTATATAAGGCGTATTTATATAATATTTAAATCGATACCTGTATATTCCCTTTTTTCGATCAAAATATTTGAAAGTTTCACCAAAAATACTGACTTTGCACACTAATTATGCACACTAAATAATGGGAATTAAATATACTATTTAAAGGTATTTGCAAAACTGTTTTACTGGATATAAAAAAAAAAACTAACCTAACCTAACCCGGCCGAGTCGGATCTTAGTGTGCAGTGCGAGGATAATTAGTGCGCAAGTCAGTATTTTTGGTGAAACTTTCAAATATATCTATGTACAAACCATATTTTTGGTGTGAATTCGGTTAAAAAGGTCATCTCGTTTTGTATGATGTTTAAGTTTTTTTTGTAGGACATGTTCAGTTAATCAATTGTTTTTTTTTGCACAGCATAAGTTTTTCTGGTATGCATTCAGTTAATTAGTTGAGTTACCTAGTGTACTGAAAAATTATATAGATGTGAATTTAAATATATCCCTTTATATAATAGCAAAATTCTGGGACTATCTATACAGAAAGTTGCATCATGACTTATGGCATTAAGCCTGGCATACGATAAGTTTTATTTAGTGCAATAACTTATTTATTCAAGCAATTACACTTATTATATTATAAAGGCGAACGGTTGTGTGTTTATGGGTATGTTTGTTACTTCTCCACGCTCAAACGGCTGGACCAATTTTGATAAATTTTGGTACGAAGGTAGCTGACACCCTGGATTGACATATAGGTCACTTTTTATCCCGAAAAATGTACCCGTGGGATGTGCGGGTCACACCGCGCGGCGCTGCCAGTTATTCATGAAATTAGCTAAAAAATATCAATAATAGAAATGCTAATCTTCTCATTTGTACCCCATAGTACACGTAACAGTAACTAGGAAGTAGTGAAAAAAACTGGGACAAAGTTCAATAGGCTAGGTACAGTTGTTGGAAGACAGTTAAATGATATTATTTTCTTTTTCATTAAAGCAGTAGCGTCCGCTAACGTAAACCATGTTTACAATGAAGCGAAAAATTGAAAAATATAATGGTTCAAACAGGATATTTAATAATATTATTTTGCCGATAGTCCTTGCTACAAACGGCAGCTCATAAAAATTTCCTCACCATGCTTTTCCAAAATATCTTTTTTTAAGTGCCTTCAAAACCCAATTAAAAATAACTGTCGTTGGTCAGCACTTGTCAATGTCAAACCGTTGAAATTTTGTCACATATATGTTAATGTCAAACCATTGAAATTCCGACCCATTGGGCCTATGATGGTTGCGTTTATCACGTGATTAATAAGTGACAAAGCACCCGTCACGTTTTGTCACAGAGCGAGTGTGAGTGACAGATGCTTTGTCACTTATTTATCACGTGATAAACGCAACCATCATACCGCCACCCGCTGGACCATCGGGAATAAATATAATTTGATTGTTCAAATTCCAAAAACTGTACACTGTACATAGCCTACTTGAGTTGTGTAATATTGGTTCAACAGAAGGAATCATAAACAACCATAATCAATTGTCTTTTTTTACGTAAGTATATTTTTTTTTGATATTCCCCAGCATTGAAGGTCATATAAATATATTTTTCTTGCGATTAGCTCTTATAGGGGGGGGGGTTACATGACTTAAACTATATGAGGTCTGTTTAGCCCTCAGTAACAGTGAGTCGGGCTTTGTGTGGGAGTAGGTACAACCCGCTTGTAGACGACAACCGCGTCCGTCGGCAATCGGCTACATAGACACTCCGAAACTCAGGGAATGAGTTATGGAGCGAAGCGGACTGTAGGCTAAGGTAACGAACGGACGAAACGAAAAACGCAAACTAAAAATCAACGGTATATATTTACATAGAAAATTAACAATTAAACAAAACAACAACGGATCGGAAACACTTAAATGAACACTTAACTCATATAGTCTCTGTCTACTGAATTTAAACACTAATCGCGGACCGATGGTACTACGCTATACTACAGACTAACTCGCGGACCGATGGTACTACGCTACTGAATATAAAGATGGTTAATGCTCGGAAGGCAAGAACTAGAGGAAGTGAACAAGTACGAGTGAACAAGTGATTCGATACATAAAATGGCCGTCCTTTTATACAAAATCGACTAGAGGTCAGGGGGACGCCCGCCCTGTATTTCTACATCAAATTACATAAATGGTGCGTAACTTAGCTTTATTCTAGCTTATATTACGGATTGACGCCGTTTAATTACACACAATTTAATATATGTTTACATCGTGGGAGCTCCCGTCAGACTGTGAGATGCAAAAATACCTAGTGATTCTTTGTCCCCGGCAAGAGGCCGTCTCGCTCGCACCGTCCGAGATATACACCTGCCTTATGGCGCTGCGCGCTGCGCGTTCGCTTATTTTTGGCGTTGAGGTGCTCTGGGACGGTTGCGGCCGGGACAAATTAAATGAATTTACTTGTTTTATTTTAATTAATGATTCTACAAAGGTTTTAAATTAATCTAAACAAAATCCCTAAATTTTGCATCCAACGTAAACAAAGATGACTCATCTGTTTTCGTCTACGAATGGAAAGTTTATGATGAATCATCTTTGTTTTAATTCTAAGTCTGTACGTAGTCTTTATTAAGACATGACGGGAGCTCGGTATAATAAGTGATTTTACACATATTTCAATAAGTTTGCCACTTTTACGGGCGAAAATCTTATATCTAATATAATCGAATTATTTATTTATTTATTCTCTTAAAATTAGATGTTTTGCAGAGCTGTCCGTAACACCGCTAATGGGATTATGTCCGCGCCAAGGGAGTGATTGGGGTGTTGCGTAAACGCACATCCTATAAGTATGGTAAACGCTCATGCGCGTATCATCGCAGTAGCTCAGGGGTCAGAGCACTACTCCGGATAAGCAGAGGACGTGGGTTCAATCCCCACCTGAAATAACTCGGTAAAAATATTCATAAATAAGTTTCTGTCAAAAAACATTTTAGTCACAATCTTTTATATCCGACTGTACTTTTCTTTTAATATTCGTCAAATGCTTACTGAGACGATTCTAAAGAGCTCAAGCTCGGTAGGATTGCTTTTCTATTATAGAGTTCCTATGGCCACCTTCCGGCTCCAACATCAGATTAGCCCCATGGTACCATTATTATTGTATTGTCATCAAAGTTAAGTAAGTATGCAAAATTTCAGCTCAATCGGTTGACGATATCTGCTTCAAAATTGAGTTGCAAGATTCCACCCGAACAAACATACTTAGATACATACATACATTGCAAGTTAAATAAAGGTTTTAAAAAAATCGGTTCTTTTGTTAAACTAAGTGATTATAAAAAGTTGATTCAGGCATTTTTAGGGCATGAAAAGTTATATTAGTGGAGAAGAGAATGCTTTAGGTACTACGGTGGTAACAATAGGTAGGTATTTATATTCATATTTCTCACAAATTAAAAGTAAACAGGATTATTTCAGTTCATTACGAAGTATTGGTAATTCGATAAAATCATTTATTTATCAATTCTGGAAGCAATCAATTCTTATGATAAACAACATAATTCGAATCAAAACAAATTTAGCTATAAATAAACAGCATTTTCTAAAGTAATTTGGTGCCGGAAGGACCGATCTAAAACAAATAAATACAGATGTATTTTCCGAGACAACTGTTTGACATTCTCGCGAATAACCCAACATACCAAAAGGTCGTAAGCGTATACACAGACTAGATTAATCGGAGAATAAAATTCCGCAAGTGCGAGTCCGACTCGCGCATAAAGGGTTCCGTACCATAATCTATAACAAGTTTGTTGTATGGGAGCCCCCCTTAACTATTTATTTTATTTTATTTTATTTTTAGTATTTGTTGTTATAGCGGCAATAGAAATACATCATCTGTGAAAATGTCAACTGTCTAGCTATCACCGTTCTTGAGATACAGCCTGGTGACGGTCGGACGGACGGACAGCGAAGTCTCAGTAGAAGGTCCCGTTTTTACCCTTTGGGTACGGAACCCTAAATAAAAACAAAAAAAGGCTAAGTGCCAGTCTGACGCGCACCGAGGGTTCCATACAAACACTTCTCATCTAAACTGGCCGGGTTAAGTTAAGTTTGTACCTGGTACGTATGACGCCGCATATAAGTGAGGTGCAAAGTTAACGCAACCGATCACGTTTGTTATATGGGAGCCCCACTTAAATATTTATTTTATACTGTTTTTAGTATGTGTTGTTGTAACGGCAACAGAAATAAGTACATCATCTGTGAAAATTTCAATTGTCTATCTCGGTTCATAAGATAGAGCCTGGTGACAGACAGATGGACGGACAGACAGACAGAAAGACGGACCGACGGACAGCGTAAGGTAGTCTAAGTAATGTCCCGTTTTTTACCCTTTGGGTACGGAACCCTAATAAGCACTCTGTAAACAAGCCCTCCCAAGTAATTAACACTGCTGTGTTAAGATAAAAAGTCGTATCTTAATACGGACGTCATAGTAAGATACGCCCTTTTACCGTAGCACGGCGCGGCCTTACTAGCTTCGCCGCGCGGTGTTACTCACTCATCCTACGGGAACACTAAATATTTTCGGGATAAAAAGCAGCCTATGTGTTAATCCAGGGTGTCAGATACCTTCATATCAAAATGTATCAAAATTAATCCAGCCGTTTGAGCATGAAGAATTAACAAACATAGACATAAACGCACTCACAAACTCTCGCCTTTATAATATTAGTCTGATTAATCTTGTACAAATATTGGGGAACGGAGTATTCGGGCTAATAGGGGTTTCCCCGGATTTCTCCTACTTTGGAGGACGTCCGGGGGCCATCGGGGGGGCATTCAATAAGTGTCTTATAATATAAGTGACTTTCTATGTGGATGTATGAAAAATAAAGCGATTGTTTTTTTAATAATATTATTTTCGAACACGTCCGGGAAAAATGCAATTTACGCCAAATTTCCGGGTTTTTTAAAGTCAGAGGGAATTGCCGGCCGACCAGCAGTTGACGGTTTTCTAAACTTTGCCTTTTACTCTTTCCCCTTAATTTCATGATGTATAGCCAAATACACATATTTTTGACCAACTGTTTGTATTTTATTATTTAAACTGAATTCATAAAATCGCTAACGGCACCGAGGTTTGAACGAGGGTTGAACTTTGATTTCTTTTTTATTTAAGTTATGTTAAGGGTTAAGGGCATCTTTTTATCACACATTACACCCGTGAGTTCGCGCCATTACTATTAGTTTTCAGTTAGATATAGAGAGATACTTTGTTATGGGTGCACAAACGTTATGCAAACATTGAAATACAGGCTGCTATTATGAATCTTGCATAACTATTAATATTTATTATTATTACGTAATAGGAAATGCGCAGGAATGGCTCAGACAGCTAAGGGTGGGCGTGGAAGAGTTGCGCCCCGTTGTCGATAAAAGTTTTAGATAATAATTATAGCAGGTATAGATATAACAGTACTGGTATTTTCCAGTGACTTGACAGGTTATACAAGTTTTGTTTATCTTAATAAAGCATTGTAGCAATTGAATACTTTTTGCTGATTTAAAAAATAACTCGGCAGATGGCAGCTTTTGGTTTCGGAGGAAATTGTCATGTACGGTAAAACGATGAAGTGTGTGCTATGTTATTATCAGTTTTTTTTTTCTATGGGTTATACAGTGACAAACTTTTGGATATGTAAAGACATACATTTCGAGAGCCTTGTAAAAGTACATAGTTCCTGAACATTTTTGTATGCAATTTGACATATGTCCGTCCGTAGTAAAATTGTGAGCTACTTTTTATGCTAGCTGTGCCTATTTCAAAAATGCAATAATTATCAGCGTGAGAATGCTGCCTGCGTAATGAGGTGCCCATTTACCGAGGGGGTCTTAATTTCATATTAGTACATTACTAGACGCCGGAAAAAAAGGGCTTGCCTGGTGAGTAGGTATATATCGGTGAAATTACTAGCATAGAGGCATTCTATCTTCGTCCTCCGGGTAGGCAAGCACTTGTGAAGTCAAAATAATAGAATTCAGCTGCTTAGCCTGTTCATGAACGCAGACACCATGTTTAAAAACAATTTATTTCTTGTTTAGGCCTTCAATTTTGTATGAAATTCCTTTACAGTTTCTCTCGAGTTGTTCCGCCCGAAATATGATAGGTACTTCGAAGCCTGTTATAACGCACGTTATGACGACATTTAATTGCATGATTGAGAACATCTTTTAATCTTAATTTAGTTTTAGCTTTTAATCTGATTTAATTTGTTATTTTGCATGCTTTATTTTTTTATAAATAAATATTTTTGTTGTAAAATTTTATCTTGTAATGTTTCATAATAAAGGTATGTTTGTACGTAAGTAAAACGTGCTACTGATCGAGAGTGCAAGAGCATCGCCCGCCCTTGGCTTTATATACTTTCTAAATGCATGCGCGCGCTGAATCACTGGCGTGAGCGCTGTTCAGCCACTCATTCATCATTATACAATACACATATCTATACTAAAGTAATAACGGTAAGTACCAAGAATTTCTAAGAGTCAATTCACGACGAATTTCGACCATTGACGTGTAATAGACAGGGTCAATGTACGAAATTCTTAGTGAATTGAGGTCTTACTTTATTAATAATAATAATACTCTTTATTGTGCACCACAAAATAACAGACAGAAAACAAAAGAAATAAAAATACAATACAGTTGGTAACAACAGGCGGTCTCTTCCAGACAACCTTAGGGTAGAGAGTAAACAAAAAATAGTTATGAAAATGGTAGTGCAAATAGTTGTTGAAAACGACTGATTGACACATACACCCTTACAAGATACTTAAACTTAAATCCAAAAATAAAAAATAAAATATATACTTTTAAATAGTATAAATACATAATAAATATATAAACATATACATAAATACGACGACGTACATAAAAGCGGCCTAGGGAAGTGACAAATAATACTGTTTAAGATGACTTTTGAAAATTGGAAGAGATTTTGCGCGTCTCAAATCTAGCGGCAAAGCGTTCCACAGGTGGATTACGTGAGAGGTAAATGAGTCATTGTAATATTTCGAAGATGAAACAGCTGGAGTAAGAATAAAATTTTGAGAACACCTAATAGAAGACAGATACTTAAATCGCTCCTTAAGGTAGTGAGGGGTAGCGGGGTTGAATAATATACTATATAGAAGTGCAAGAATGTGGGAGTTGCGGCGAAGACGAATTGGAAGCCACTTGAGCTGAGAACGGAAATCGGAGACATGGTCATATTTGCGCAAGCCAAATATAAACCGAATACAAAGGTTTTGAAGGCGCTCAAGTTTGTCAAGCTGTACACTGGAAAGATCTAAATAGCACACATCGGCATAGTCTAAAATAGGGAGCAGAAGAGATTGAGCAAGAGCAATTTTTGTAGGAAGTGGCAAAAAATTACGTAGTCGCCTAAGGGCTCCTACCGCAGCAAACATCTTCCTACTAACCTCACTGACCTGGGGAACCCACGACAAAGTAGAATCCAAGATCACACCAAGATTTTTTACTTTCTGTGAGTAAGAGATCTGAATACCGTCAAACATAATGGCAGGAAGATTTTCAAAATTGATTCGCGGAAAGAGTTTAGAGCTACCAATAATAATGACCTGTGACTTGGTAGGATTAACTTTCAGTCCAAAGCGGCAACTCCAATTCGATATATTTTCCAAGTCTTTGTTAATTGTATTAATAACAGAATTCAGATCACTAAGCAAACCTTGCGAGTAAATTTGTAGATCGTCGGCATAAAGGTGATAAGAAGATGAAATACTATTTGTAATGGAGTTGATAAAAATTGAAAATAGGAGAGGCGATAACACACCACCTTGCGGAACGCCAGCTAGTGTGTTACACCAAGAAGAACGTGAAGCTTCTACCTTTATACGCTGCCGACGACCAACCAAATAGCTACGAAACCAATCAATCACTGCAGGAGATATGTTTAAAGAACATAGGATCCCAAGCATAATGTCAAAATCAACAGTATTAAAAGCGTTACTGAAATCCAGCAACGTTAACACTGTTACCATTCTGCTGTCCATACCCGCTCTGATGTCATCAGTGATTTTCACCAATGCAGTGGCCGTGCTGTGGCCTGACCGAAAGCCTGACTGAAAAGGATTCATGAGCTGGTTTCTGTTTAGGAATGAAGTGAGTTGATGGTGAACTAGGCGCTCGAGGACTTTGGAAAGAAAAGGAAGAATGGAAATAGGCCGATAATCGGAGAAAGAGGAAGGATTGGGTTTTTTAGGAAGAGGGATTACATCAGCATCCTTCCAGAGTGAAGGGAAAGAATTAGAAGAGATGGAGAAATTAAGGATGCTAGTAATAATGGGTGCAAGGAGGTCAAGAAGCGGGAGAATCATGTTACGGCTCACATTGTCAACGCCCACGGCATTAGAAGTAACGGATGCTATGTTCTTCTTAACATCACTGACAGACAATTGTGTAAAAGAAAAAGGGGGACAGTCAGGAGTTGGGATATTTGAAAGATTAACAAGTGTGTTGGCTTTAACAGTGCCACTGAAAGTAGCAGACGAAGAGAAGTGCTGATTTAACAGATCGAAGTTCACATCACTCGGTAAAGGATTTTGCTGAGGTTTCCCAACTCCTAGCGACTTGAGAAATTTCCAAACTTTTGTGGGATCGCCATTATCAACCGACTTATGAATGTGACGTCTCTGAGCATCACGACACACTGTGCTGCACCGATTTCGCAAGGTGTGATAGTTGACTTTATTTCGTTCTGTCGGGCGGCGTCTGTATTTGGATTTGGCGGAGTCCTTTTTAGAAATTAGTGTCCTAATTTCCTCAGTCAGCCAGGGAGCAGGAAGATGTTTGATTTTAACAGGTCGAATTGGAGCATGAACGTCGTAAAGCTGCGCGAGAAGGGAATTAAAGATAGCCAATTTCATGTCAACGCTGTCAGCCTCAGAAATCACACTCCAATCAATTTGAAGCGCATCTTCTCGTAGTTTATCCACGTCCATCCTACTGAAATTGCGCTGAAGGAGAATTTTGGGCTTTGCCTTGGGGGGACGGATCTTATACGATAAAAAAAGTAAATCATGATACGAGAAAGCAACCGCAGGGTACTGATTATATTTAGCAACATGACTAGTAGAAGAAACGAGAGTCAAATCTAGAAGAGAAGGAGAACAATTTGGAAAATGATGTGTCGATTTAGAAGGAAGAATAGTCATGTTACAGGAAGAAGCAGTAGATTTAAGAGATTTGGAACGAAAATCATTCTTAAGGAGGCAGGTATTAAAATCACCCATTATTATGTGATGGTTGAAAGAAGGCATGAGATTTTCTAGTAGCTTTTCAAGTGAATCAAAATAATTGACATTAAGAGAAGGCGAGTAGAAAACTCCTAGAAGAACTTTAGAGTGAGATAGTGTAACATCGAGAAATAAGTGCTCGGCGGCAGCGTCCGAAGAAGAAGATTGGGCTGAAATATTAATAATTGAAAAAGGGATGTGTGAGCGTAGATATATAGCAACCCCACCACCACCTCTACCGGAGCGATCATTCCGCACAAGGTGAAAACCTGGCAGAGAATAAGAAGTAGATGAGAGGCAAGGTTTGAGCCAAGACTCGGATACAAGAATGGCATGAATATTATTAAGCTCAAAAGTTATTAAAAGATCGTTATAGTGTGCTGGGATACTTTGCGCATTAATATGGACAACATTTAAATTATTTGATACGTCAGTAAGTTGTCTGTCAAGTATGTCGTGAAGAGAAAGCGGGAGACTCGGGAGACTATGAAAACTATCATCATCTAACTCAGAAGAACAAGAAATGTAATCAACACTGTTGTCACTCCCCAAATCCGAGCCATACGATGTCATCAATGAATAATGTATATATAATAAATAAAATACGATATATATGGTAAGACAAATTAAATAAATAATTTATAAAAACAACAATTGCAATTAAACTACTACCCGCCAGCAGTACATTATTAAAACGTAAACTTATAAAAACATCAAACAAAAATGAAACATAATTAATTTGTAGTTAAGTAAAACGGAACGCAGAATGTAACATAGGCAACAATCGCAACATTAACACTCAACATATAAAACGCGTCACTGTCACTGTCAGTGTCAAAAACTAAAACAAAATAATCAATGTGAGTGGCTATGAAAATGATATTGTAAATAAAAGTGGGTAGAAATACATTAAGATTGCAGAAAAGTTGAATTAGTAAAACGAAAAAAGTACCAAAACCAAACAAGACAAAAGAATGAATTTTAAGCGCGTGCCTTCGTAGCCTGCCTCTTGGGACGCCTGCCGGAGTTGTTGGGTGCATCAGTAGGCGGCTCACGATCACCATCCACACTGACAGCATCGGCCGATGACTGTAGAACTGGGATATTCTTCAGTTCAGCAACGGACGTGACACACCGCCGCTCACCGTCTCCGACCAGCACATAGACGCTGCCACTGCGTGTGAAGCAGCTCCGCACTCCGAAACGATCCCTGGCCGCCATAAATATGTCATGGCGCGGCTTGGTGAGAAATTCGGACACAATAACACCGGACCCCTTCAGTCCAGTCTTGCCAAACCAAACAGAGTCACGGACAGAAAGGTCACGGAACTTCACCATCACGCACCTGGCCTCATTATTGCGCGGCCGGCCCATGCGATGACTGCGGCTAATATCTGCAGATGTCAAGTTGCACTTGAGATGCCTCTTTACAACATCAATCACCCGAGCTGTGGTGTCTTCATCCTTGGCCTCGCTTAGTCCATGAAAAAGAAGGATCTTGCGTCTGGATCGCATCTCCTGGTGGTCCACTTGCTGAGCTAGGAGCTCAACTTGCCTCTGCAAGGTCTCCAAAGCCTTCAGAATGAATGTCTTAAACCCGCAGAACTCCGCCGCCACAGTAGACACAGTTGGGTTGCTTGAGCCAGCCCTATCCATCTCGCTCTGAAAGGCAGCCATTCGGGTGTTGAAAAGCTCTGCCATCTCCGCTATGGACTGTTTCAGTGAATCCATAAGTGTAAAATTTTGTGATGATTTATAGGTTAGTTAAGTGATAATAAATTTTTGTTCTCATAAAGAGAATTTGTGAAGAATAACTGCTGGTAGGTGGTATTTATCAGATTTTCATTTAAAGTGATGTGAATTTAATCAAAAATAATCACTATTTTTAATAAAATTAATTCTATAAACAGAGGTGATGATGTGCTATGCTTTATTGCGTTTCGTTTGGCGTTCCTTCCCAACAGTGGTGTCCCTTTGTGAAATGCTGGTAGACTCAGACTTGTAAAAGGGTCCCTTGTGGCCTACTTGCAGAATAAAGTTCATTATTACATTATTATTTAAACTATTTCTTGACTTAGGTACATGATCACAGTTCAACTCTCAATCTCCGCTATTTATGAAGATTTAGGCAACGTGTGCTACTTTCATATTATCGCGAATATTTTCCATGCTAGTTTAATGATTTTTCACTTCCCCTCAAAAAGTACGTCATTGTAGCTTTACAAAGCGGGGCTAAAGTAGAAAAAAAATACTTTTGCAGAGATAGGGACGAATAGACCTCGCCACACGCGCTAAGTGCACCTAATATATAAATATCAAAGAGTGTATCAAAGGGTCCTTATACAGCGGTGGCGTGATATCCATACATCTCGATTTCCACCGGCTCCATTTCAGACCGTTTAAACACTGTCCAGGCCACTATTTCGTCTTAGAGAAAAAAAGGTAAACTAATTTTGTTCCGTCTTGCCTAAAGACTTTTTTGACGCCACACCACTTTTGTACAGTCAACGTATCGTAACTATACTCGTAACCACGTAGCTTGTCAATAGTGACCAATGACCACACTTTCATCTCGATGACGAAGTTAGTTAGCGATACGTAACGATTTCTATGTAAACCTGTCGCTAAACTGTTATTGTAGGTGCATCTTGGTACAGGGTGGTGCTTCTTTCTTGGAGGCATGCCCTTCAAAAGACAGTTGCCGGTTACGCTCCTGCCATTGACAAGCGTGCAGATGACAAGCGAGACTGACGCAAAACTTCGGTCACGTGCGCCTGAGGAGGTGGGATTGTACAGTCAGCTGCAAAAAGATATACACTACACAATTGGTTCGTTTAAAAATATCTTCACCAGACTCAACTACCCGTTAATTAATACAGTTGAGAGAAGATATTTTTGAACAGACTTAAATAAATCATTTATGTGTTTTCACAGCTGACTGTACTATGATCTATCAGACTCTTTGGGTGGTTGGGTACAGTAAAATAGTTTTCCAACGGTAACGTTAAGTTGGTTGCTTAGTACAATTTATCTTTTCGTTAGAGCACCAGTGCTCATAGTTCGTACGGAACCCTCGGTGCGTAAGTCTGACTCGCTCTTGCCCGGCTCTTTCTCAATCACACCGCCTGATTGGTTTATTTTCTCCGCTCCGATTCAGTGGACGGATAGCCTTACGAATCCATACTTCAAGAAAAGCTTGTAAAAACATGTCAATAGAGATTTACGCAAGCAAAACGTTCCGTACTTACATAATTTTACAGACATAACAAAGTGAAATATCAAAGAATGTTTATTAGCAAAACAAACCTGAAAATATGAAAAAAACCAGCGAATAAGCGAGATTTAAGGCGAAAGATGAGTTCAGTGACTCAAGGGAAGGTGATTTAGGTAAGTAACGACCCATTCGTCGTCTTTATAGGCCTTTGAGAATGTCTTCTGCATTGTTTTTGCTTATCGTTCAGAAAAGTGCGAGAGTGGGCTCCTATTTTTTTTTTTTTTTTTTTCTTTTTTTTTTTTTTTTTTTTGTCATAGGGGGCAAACGAGCAAACGTATCGCCTGATGGAAAGCGATTACCGTCGCCCATAAACACCTGCAACACCAGAGGAGTCACAAGTGCTTGCCTAGCCGGAGGACGAAGATAGAATGCCTCTATGCTAGTAATTTCACCGGCTATCTTACCCCCACACCGGAACACAACAATGCAAACATTGCTGTTTGGCGGTGGGTTAGCAGGCAAGACGGTAGTAACAATCCGGACGGACCCTGCACGAGGCCCTACTACTCCAAAAAAATTTCGGGTTCCGTACCCAAAGGCTATATTACTAAGACTGCGCTGTCCGTCCGTCCATCCGTCTGTCTGTCTGTCTGTCACCAAGCTGTATCTCAAGAACCGTGATAGCTAGACTGTTAAAATTTTTCTGGATAATTTCCAGTATGAAAACTATCCTATGTCCTTCCTCGGATCTTAAACAATCTCCATGCCAAATTTCATCAAAATCGATTCAGCGGTTTAAGCGTGAAGAGGTAACAGACAGACAGACACACTTTCGCATTTATAATATTAGTATGGATGGATTTTTTACCTTCTGCGGTAAAGAGGAAAATTCTACACGCTGCATTAAGTGATAGACAAGTTGTCATTAATAGTATCGCATACATATCTTAGCGATATTTTGGAGATAGGTATGGATATTAGATACGTCGAATTTAGCCCCTGACCGCATTATTTGACATTCATTTAGTTTTATGTTTCACCTAATTAGCCAACATACAGCGCTAAATTCGCCAGGCGAGTTCAGAATTTATTTGTCCAATCGTTATGTCTCTTCACACGTTGAATCGCGCTCCAGATATTTATTAGGTTTGTTATGTTGGTGGTGTAAAGGCGATGGTCCAATGCAGCGCCTGCTACAATTTCAACACAATAACAATACTTTATTTGTACACCAACAGAAAATTACAAAAAGAAACAAAACGAATATAATTTTGAAATAACGGTAGCTCTTCCAGACAAACCCTTTTGAAGGTTCTCATACCTACTAATTCTTAGCAAATAAATACCTATTCTATTCTTATCAGAACTTCGTAAATGTCTCCTGGGAACCTTAGGTATAATATTGGTTGTTTGTGTAAAATGCGATGCCATTGATTGTGAGAAAATAAATCCCGAAGAGTAAACGGTTATGAAAAAAAAAGTTTATGGTAAATGAAAATTATAGTAAATTACTCATTTAGGGGAAATTAAATTCGGACAAGTTACGTTATTTCTAAATTCAGATCCACATAATAAATAAATAAATATCGGACAACCTCACGCAAATAGATCCAGTCCTAGTTTTAGTGGGCTTGTGTTCTAGGCAGTAGACGATGATAAACATACGTAGGTAGGTATATACGAGTACTTAGATTAATACCATGCTACAATACAACGAAAACATCACGCACAAATATTCGAGTTCATCACACAAATATTTGCCCCTCCCGGAATTCGATCCCAGCACTTCCACTCCGCCAACCGCGTCAAATAGCTTGACCACAGTGGACTTTCGCCCTAATATTTGGGTTTTCCTCCTGTATGTAAACAAAGATAATCAAGAACAAAATGCACAAAGGAATTTAATATTAGGATTACTTGATTATTTTGAATAAACAGATTGAATAGTCGCTTACATATAACAACCATATTACACCTGTCAAAATAGGGTCAATATTGGCTCACATACAATTCTTACTCGTAATTGACATTAGTCATAATTTTCGTAGTCATAATTTCTACTTTTCTCTGAAACAAATCATTTTACAGGATTGCTATAATACAAACCTTACCTTAATCCCGAAATTCTTGTAAAGTTAATAATTGTAGAGTTATGAATAACCATTTTATGACAAACAATACGTTATGACAATCAATCGTTATATGAAAAAATACGCACTCGATAAAATAGTGTGTAGTCATCATCGAAAGACAATTTGACAAAAACCATTAGGAAAAATGGAAATTGACTCGAGGATGGCGGCTATTGGCAGAGAAATCAAGCCAGTCGGGAGAGATACAGTAGAGATCCCAGATAGATATCAGTGTCAAATATTAAATTGAGTCCCTCCTTTCTGGCATCAGTTAAAATTAAAATACGACGCAGGCAGAAACCGTCTGAGCTACATTTATAGTTCCCAACAGTGGAAACTATAAGAGGAACGTCTGTACGGTGTTGCCTGGATAATAAAGTTGTCAGTTGCACTATTAGGCCTTGACTGACAAAAGATCCTTTGAAGTTCCAGCACTACACCTGCTCCGTAATATGGGTCAAGTATAGCCCATCCCAGTGTTTTCCAGCTCTCGCTATATTGCGGATTTTAGTGGTACTCATTTATTTTACTGGCAACGACAACTATTTGGTAACTGACGTTGAAAGTCAGTGAACGTCACTGATTTGTGCTGATGTAAACAAAGAGGAAGGAAGAAATTTTTGCATAATAAAGCCAAAACTATCCACAGTGATGAAAGTCAAGTTGATTTCATTAGAATACAGTATTTCTTTCGCAAGAAGAACGAAGAATTGAACAGCATTCCGGTAAACAATGTTTTGAATTTGGTTGATGACAAATCCTTGACAAATCGCTACTGGCGTATATTAATGCAAATATATTACGTAAGCACATTTATATGAAAGCTGTTTGTAGCGCCACTATCTCTGGGCAGGCCGAACACTTTGTTAGGCTATATCTGGAACCAAGATTTTAGTTTCACCAAATACTTGTTTAGTAATTTTAGAAATGGTAGATTCTATGTTATATATTATTAATAAGCAAAATTAAATATGCATGAACCCCAGTGTTTAACTGTGTCTCCCGATGTAGTGAGAAGTTCCGTCGATTTTTCATAGATTCCATCTTCACAGGATATGACCATTTGGGAGGCTTATGATTTAAGGACTTTGATTGAGAAACCACAAATAATAAAGCCAGATGTTAAGATGGATGTGATATATTATGATGACGAGAATAGATAGAATCACAGATAAGGTAGGTACGAGCAAATCACCTAGAGTGGTTTAGGCACGTGATGCGTAGAGATACTAGCCACGTGACAAAAAAAGCATTCAGGATGAATGTGAAGGGAAATAGAAGAAGAGGAAGACAAAAGAAAAGTGGATGGATAGGATAGTGTGAGAGATGATATGGAGAAAGAGGAATTAATTGATGAAATGAAGAATGATAGGGAATTAGAATAGAAGTAAAAAAACATCGCAGCATGCCAACCTCAATTTAATGGGATAAGGATAAGAGAATGATGATGAAATGATAAAGGCAGAGTCCTAGGCTAACATAATAAAAAAACACACTTACATACAGTTATATGATAACCTCTTCTTCATTAAAACGGTTGAAAAATAACCATTTTCACCACGCCCTAATCCATAAATAGACTGAACAGATAGTAGGTAAATTAGTAGCTGTGTGCAAAATGAACGTGGCTATTTTTAAAGAACATTAAAATAGCCAACATGAACGTACAATGTGCGTAAGTTGGCTGAAAGATCGATCAACGCCTCGTCTTTGTTTTGTTTATTGCGAAATAGCGAATAGTTATGGTTTCGTGGTTAATGTACCTTAAACGGTGTACTACCTATTCGCAGAATTATTTTTGGTCGAATATTTTCGCAGATTTTTTTTCCTCGATAGTTATACATTTTTCATAACTCTTGCAAACATCATCCTATTGATTAGGTTAGGTTAAGTTTGTTTCATAACAATCCCATGTAGTTCACGGTTTCAGAGAAAAATTCTGTCTACTAACACACTTCTGCGAAATAAAATATTCGGCGAAAATTTATTCTGCAATGTTTTAGTGAAACACCTGACTTACATATATTTGAAGAGCTCGATTTTCCCAGGGTTCTGTCATCAAAGAAAGACAGAAAAGAATGGAAATGCACCCTATTAAAAACAAAAAAAATATCCAAATCGATCCTTTACGTAATCGAACGAAACAGTGATCGCGACGAACTCAGAATTTATTTTTTATTGATGCACCAATAAAGAAAGTCACGAGGAAATTGATCATCACGTATGTGTTCCTCAATTTCCTTAATTTTTCTATTTACGTGATGTAGTGTTTACAGATCTGTATAAAACCTATTAGGTGGGTAGTTGTGACGTTGTCTCGAAGGTACGGGTGGGAAGACAGTCACTTGAGAGCCACCGGTTGAGACGGACGTCTGACCCGCTGGTGTCATACAGAGCCAATGAGTGCGGTTCTCCTATGTGTGATCCTGGGATCACTTGATGTACGGAACTCTAAATCTCCTCACAGCTCCCGCATTTTAGTAGTAACTCAGTAACGTTTGTTTTTAGTGAGCGGGTGTTGTGGGTAGTACTGGTAGCTGGAGCGTTTTTAGCACTCCGTAGGAATGTTGAAATTTGACGTTTTTTTTACTTTTAGAGCAGTCTAAGTATAGTTGGGTCGTTCTCAAAATATTTGCACCACTGCGTGAATTTTGTTTTTTTTTTAAAGTTGCGATTTCTTCTTTTATTTTTGATAGGATCTCTAGAAATATATTCAGACAATTGATATCACGTCAAGGGAAGTAGTTAAATTGAATATCTTAGAAGATATAGGTGTTTGAAATTTTAGGTCGACAGGTGAAAGACATCGATGTCAGGTAAGAGCATTTCTCAAAAAGTTTGTACATTTACTTTACGTCTTTGTCCGGGCCGGTTCGAAGCTTGTAATAAATTAAGAGACGATATCTAATATAATCTGACCTTGAAAACTTAAAAATAAGTTAAGTATCTCTAAGATTTATTGTCTGAAATCATAATGCATAATATAATTTTATAAAAATATTTTAAAATATTTGGTAGGTCTCATTTGTATGGCAATGCAAATGTCCCCTTAACAAAATTGTAGTTAAATTATCGATTTTCTGTAACAAAACTTAGTGTTTCGGGTTGAGTGTTATGTTTCATTACAAAAGAGATATCTCAGAATTCATAAAAAATAAGTATTGTTGTCGTTATTTAACGTATATATTTATAATAAAAGATAATAATTTGTCCTAGAAAAAGTTCCAATTTTGTTTCCGGTGTTTGTTACGCTATTTTCATAGAATTCTGGGGTTTTGTTAATTCAATTGTAGTTTTATACGAAAGTGGTAACACTAGGGATATTTTTAAGAGTGGCCATCTTGGCATGTTGACAGTCTATCAAACGCAGCGGTAGAAACACGCTCGCCGTTGGTGGCAACCGAAAATTTGAACTCCTTGTTTGTTACGGGATAACTTGGTAAGTTTCACTTTTTCTTCAGTTTTGTTTCAACTCATCACTTAATCATATTATTACGACTAAGATACAGTACATACAATATTCGAGTTATTCATTAAATTCGGTTAAAATATTTTTTAAAACGTCCGAGCATCACTTCGTTACTTTCTTTTTTGTTACTTTTGAATCGTTTCGTATGACTAGGAAGTGAAGGTAACAAAAAAGAAAGTCTAAGGAGTAGTATAGACTATAGAGAATGACGTAATACAATTTATATTATATTTCTCTTTAAAAAAAAATAATAAATATATTTTCAAGTTTAATAAAAACATATATTATAAAGCAAAAGTTTCTGATTTTGAGTAGTATAGACTATAGAGAATGACGTAATACAATTTATATTATATTTCTCTTTAAAAAAAAATAATAAATATATTTTCAAGTTTAATAAAAACATATATTATAAAGCAAAAGTTTCTGATTTTGAGTTAAATAATATTATTGATTTCTTTTCTAGCTGAAGAAAAAAATGAGGCTTTATTTACGTTTTATTTTTTATTTTTATACTGTACAAACGATATGTTTATTATCATTGGTAATTGTAAATATTAATTGTTAAATAAAACCACTTACGTCACCCTTGACCGTAAAGCGGGATTTACTCCCGCTTCGCGGGACGAAAATCCCACATCCCGGCCAAGGCAAGACGTAAAACTTTAGACAAACCACGGGCGGTAATTCGTTAAGCCCCAGATTGCATATTTATTAGGGTGGGTCATTTTTTATCTTTTTTAATTTCTAACGGGCACAGTTGAAAAAAGGTGCCATTTAGTGTCATTAATGGATACAATATTGTTATTTATTTTTATATTTCCGTTTTATTGCCTCCAGATTACTCCAGAAAAAAGTTCCTAATGTATGGAGCACTAAAAAAAAGTGGCCTTGTATGTTTTTTTTGTTGTATTTTGTTTTGTGACGCCCTACTTATTATACTCAGAATAAAAATACATTTAAATATTGGGCCAAATTTAAAATAATAAAACCAGACTTCATAACGCTCATTTAATATGGTAATTTCTATACTAACTTAAAAAGATTGCCGTGTAGGTACTGTAATACTCTGATTTTACTGTACTTTTTGATGTCTAATTTTATTATTATTTGGATTCTTTATGGTGATCTGATCACGTCTACAAGTAGTCAAAACTGCATTTTGTGATTTATTGTATTGTTCCTATAAACAATACTCTTGAATAATAACAGAAGATCTCATGTCAAGTCTGCTTGAATTGGCACATTATTTAAGCACTAATTAATCTGTATGATTATTTTTTTGTGATACAAAACTAATAATGATATAGTAAGAAATGTAATTACTACTAAAGTGAGTTGTTAAGCATCTAATTAATATTGTAAGTGTACTAATTGTACACTATGCTTAATAGTTCCGATTTTGTTACTAAGCTTCCTATTATTGTTACTGTCCCTTGAAAATATTAGAGGTTTTTGTTGTTTTTTGTTAATTATTTGTTTAATAACATACATTTAATACATGTTTAAAATATAATTTAGATGGTCTAATAAATGGTTCTTCAAAGATATTTTAAATAACTCAATTTAATACGCGTGATATTGTAATTTCAAACCTGAGTTTTGACTAAATGGTAACGTACAAGAGTAGTTACCATTATATCTTTAACTTATCGGAATATAGTAAGCAATTTTTATGAAAAAATATACGCGTATTGGTTATTACTATGTTAACTAATAAATAAATTCAATGTAATTCGTATGTGTTTACTTTATTTCCCGTTTGAATGAAAGTAACAAAACCGGAAATTTTGATTGCCTAGGCTCAATTAAATAAACTTTACAGTTAAAATTACCGATCTAATCTCTGTCAATAATTAATAAACTGAATCCTTACATAACAGTTAAATAATAAGCAACAACAAAATCATTAAAATGTGATATTTTTTCTTTGTTACGACAATCCGAGAAATGTACAAACTTTTTGAGAAATGCTCGTAAACGACATTTGTTACCAAGTTATCGACAATGGGTGCAGGTTTGCGACAAATATTTTCCAACTTAACTGAATTTGTTAGCAGGTTAACGACGACGGTTGCAGGTAAGTGACATTTTAAATAAAACCTACGTTGAACAGTCAACTAGTGCTTTTTTGATTGTTGTTTTTTTCTTTTTTCCTTATGTTAGTAATTTGAATAAAGAGAACAAGCATTTAATTCTCATCTCATAGGATATTTCTTAGGAGGTTCTTTGACGCCTGTGCAATCCAGAAAGGTCATAACTGGCCAAAAGATGCAAAACGCAAGCATAACCACGTGAATTTTTAAATTTCTTATGAAGGTTCAACAGCGAATCATTTAAATAACGTTTCTGCATCGTAATGCTGCCGCTTTTGAGATATTCTTTCTTACCCGCTGAGTAATGTCAAGGGGGAGCTCAGATGGAGATAAATAAGAGCAGAGGTACGATATAGGTGTTTATTGCCCGGAGGCTCAAGCAAGAATTACAATTTTATTTCTATGACGGATGTCACTCGATAATTCAAATATATAAAAATTACTTTATTTTTATATCGATGGCCAATATCACAGACCGTGAAGTATCACCTTTACATTTCCCGCCGACTCGGGGTGAACGAGGGACATTCGTCTTATTACATTGACACTAGACAGAACTACTCCTGCCTAAGACATGTGAGGTCCCTACCTATGCAGGGATACCCATACAATCATACCCAGATGGTCTCTTACTAAGAGATAACCAGGGTCAGGACATGTGCGGACACCAGCCTATGGCATATTACGTATTCCGACATGTTGTCTGACATTGGCTTCGCCTTGACAAAAACCCTGCTTAAAAAGACAAGGCACCAACTTGACTAATCCCCAAAAGTCATCTGACTTAATAGATTAAAGCATAGACCATTCGATACAAAATTAAAAATGACAGGCTTTAGCAATTCAATCGCCTGGTGTAACACCGGCTTAAACACAACACTCGACTTAATTGTCACGAATGTTCTAACCTTAACTGCCTGGAGCATGACACATGACACACGTCGCATGCCCCAAACAGTTGTACCGCGGTATATCACTGCCCTTATATTATATGCTTGAAAACATTGTCTATGAAACTCGCTTCAAACATCCATACAGGACTAACAAATAGTGATACCCATCTACCACTAGCTTTATATTAGAATCCTGGCGCATATATATTAAATATGCCCCAGAAATCTGTACCTTAATTATTTTCACATTAGAATCCTGAAGCATACTCGTATGAATTATGCTTCAAGATTCCGTACCTTGTTCTAAATAAATACCTGGAATAAATATTTTTAATTTATTCCAAGTATTTGTACCAAAAAAACTAAACCTTGACCTCATAATTGATTTTACGACCATCGACCATAGCAGCACATGTCATAATGATATGTCAAAATGCTATGTCACTGTCGAAAAATCAACTATTATTGAAACACGAAACGAAAGTTATTTTTATTAAGAAAATCCTACCTATTTCGAATTAATAATTAAAATTAATTATAATATATATTAATACATCAATAAAATAAAAATCTTCAGTCTGCAGTCGGCCCGATGCAGGCTGCATGAAGTCCTTGGCCAAGACCTCATGACCCTGCCGCCTCTGGAGGATGAATGCGCGAGGCATTCAATCACACCAGCAGCTGAAATCCCAAGGAACTGGGACAGCTATGGCCCTTGCAGTGTCGAATTACATGAAAAAGAAAATCAAATTAGTAAACACAAATTAAAATGCTGGAAATAAAGTATTATAAATAAATATTGGAGGTCTGAGGAAGCAATAAGTTAAAATTATTTCAAGTAAAAGGTATTGAAAATGCAATAAATTCAAAGTGCAATATTTATAATGCAAGAAATTAAAAATTGAACTTCCTATAGTAATATCTTAGAAAAGCAGCTAATATATAGTGGAAAGAAATGTAATTATATTTACAACAGTGACACTTGCAAATGCAACAAACACAACTGCATCCTTGTACAGTCAGCCTGAATTAAAAATTGCTGAAAAATAATTGTGTTATTATTTACACCCTAGAAATATAGAACTGTTTTATATAAATTAGAATTAACGATTAAAGAATCTCTTTAATCTGTTAACATGAATTATTACATTCTTGGTACGACCATTAGGAGTGAGTCTTTGTACCACATAATTCCTTGGAGACAATCGGTGGATTATCTTATAAGGTAATAATTTATGCACAACGATGATTATTTGTAGGACCTTACTAACATCTAGAACTAATACACGTAACATAATTATTATGAGACCATTATTTACATCCTAATAAACACATATTCTACAAATTATTATGGATCATTATTGCCTGATAGAAGCGTAGCGTTTCGTCCGATGTCCACGGTGTCCAGCGGCGCTCTTCAGTGCTTGAGCGGCTCTCCACGCTCATGCACCCTGTTCCTGATGTTGCATCTTCTTGACGAGCACTTGGTCCGGCACAGCACATATTAATCAAATAAAATTTTACTAGCAACATATTGTATAATTAGTGATAATGGGTGAACTTGAAGGCTTCCACTCTTTAAGAACATTTGTTACATCATTTGACAACACTGAAACTGAATGTTTCTCACTGGTAAAATTCCATATTTTCACTGACAATTGCTTGTCTGATGTCAACAACGTGTGCTTCAAGCGTAAAGAAACGAATTAATGATGATTCTTGCGACTTTTGCCGTCGATGATAACATCCTTGTACATGATTTCTTGGCTCGACGGGAATTCGTTGTTTTACTTTAAAATAACATCCTAAAACGATGTCTGATACTATTCTGTAATGCGGGTCCCGAACAATTAAACCGCAACCGCCATTTGTGATTATTTTATTCGTATTTTCTCACTTGAGCCATTAATTAAAAATCTCCAACGTCGGAAAAGCCACTAAAAGTACTCGTCTCCATTTTTATGTGGAGTCCGAAACGATGCACAAACAAATTATAATCGCATGGGATGAAAAATGATAATGGGTGATATAATAATTCGTCAGCTTCACCCGTCTGTCGAACTCGCTCCTTTACGGCAGTGCCGATATACAATACCACAGCAAATGCCAAATGTGCACTTATTTTTCGTTGTGCTTCATGCGCGTATAGACGGTGCGCTTCGCTCCTGTCCGGCTCCTATGCAAAGCGTAAGCTTTCAGTACGTAAGTGAAAATCTGTGGACAAAATTAATTGGGAGCGGGGGAAACTTTCAAACTCGCGCGACTCTAGATGTAAATTTCGCACCTCCGCCACTTGTCAAGGGGGAGCTCAGATGGAGATAAATAAGAGCAGAGGTACGATATAGGTGTTTATTGCCCGGAGGCTCAAGCAAGAATTACAATTTTATTTCTATGACGGATGTCACTCGATAATTCAAATATATAAAAATTACTTTATTTTTATATCGATGGCCAATATCATTGACCGTGAAGTATCACCTTCACAGTAACCTACTGCTGTTTTCGTCATCTTCGAGGAATTCCTTCACATAGGATAACCAGAAAGCCTTCGGCTGCGTTAGGTGGGATAAGCTATGGGAGGTATTGTCTGAAGCTGCCAGCACATCTGGTAACACTTTATAAAGCCTTTACGAGTCTGGATACAGATTGGTGTCGGTAGGAGATGTCACATACAAGAACTTTAAGTTCCGGAAAGGCGTACGACAGGGATGCATAATATCCCCAATACTATTTAACAGATATGGAGCCCTTGAAGGTACGTGGTAGACATCGCCTATTTTGCATCACCCGAAGCAGAAGTGGCCCAACTTTTGGAATGACTCAAAACAACCAGCCTCTGAATGGGTCTCGATATCGATAAAAATAAGACCGAGCTGATGATAGTCGACCATTACTAGTCGACAAAGTACTAACCTGCTTCAAGAGTTCGATACTGTTGATCAGTTCCAGTACCTTGGCTCCATTGTCACAAATAGAGGCACATGCAAACCAGAGATTCGCTGGCGAATCGGAATGGCCAAAACAGCGATGACGCGCCAACGCGGCAAAATATGGAAAGATAGAAACATCCCTAACTGGACTAACATGCACCTCGTCTGTGCACTTGTCTTCTCCATATTTCTTTATGGGGCAGAGACCTGGACGCTCAAAGCCACTGACAGGCAGAGGATAGATGCTTTCGAAATCTGGTGCGGGCGCCGCCTGGTAAGGATTCCTAAGACAGCTTGAAAGTAAAATGGAATACTCAAACTAAGCTTTTTCGGTAATATATATGTTTTTATAACAACGAAACATGAGTTGAGACACGGTGAATGACCGATAAAACCTGGTTTTTAAATAATTTTTTATGTGTTTACCTAAATAATTGTCGTTCACCTGCTGTATGTGTCGTTCACCTGTTTTATATAGACACGTGAACGACATACAGGCGATGGACAAAATGACAGTTATGTCATCAAAACAAATAAAGTATTTCGTTGATGAACTGCATATTTATACACATAAAAGTAGACCATACTTTACGCGTTATAAATTAAAATGAATGCAATAGTACACACGTTAACCAAAATATGGAAGGCAGAATATAGACTACACATACCCATTACAAACTCCCGCTCGCGTATGTATCATATTTTTTTAGTGCAGCACACTGACGACGTGTCACTCGGAACAGTGTTAGGTGACAACTGAAGGTCTCGATTTATGCGGGGTGAGGCAGGGGAAACGAAATAGTAGTCACACAATTGTAATGTTTGTCTCATGACAAGTGAACGACAAAAAATGGCGTGGACAAACTTAAATTACAAATAATTCGCAACATAAGCATAGTATTATTATTCGATATGGTAGTATTCAATCTTCATCATATATGAAAATAAAATGGAGTACTGAACTTAAGCTAAGTCGGTACCTAATGTATATGTTTTTATTACAACGAAACATGAGTACCTCGCGTTGGGACACGGCAAGTGATCGACAAAACCTCAATTTAAATCGTTTTTTGTCTATTAATATACTTTAGTTTTAATTAAAAGCATTTGGCCCCTATTAAAAAAGTGTCTATAGATATGTGTTGATAATTGAATATTTAAAATAATGCGGTGTAAAAAACTTCTTCTAAGACAAACCTGTTGACAGGTGGCGGTGCAAATTTTTTGAGAACGACCCAGTTAGTCCTATTATAGACAATCAAATGATCACACTAAAACAGAATCGATTGATATCATCAAAATAAAATGTAACGCCTATTGTCGCCGTGGTGAGACATCGCCAGGCAGAGACCTAGCCATCGCCTAGTTCGCCTAAATCCTAAAATAATCTGCCTTAAAACACGCGGCGACAGGTCTATATTTACCTAGTTTGTACCACTTCCGTGGACATTCTAATTCGAGTGATGAATGGTTTGAACGGGTGTCTGCTTTCTTTTTGGCTATTAGGATTCATCGTCAGTGGCATATTTGTGGCTTGGTAAATCTATCTAATACTATTCAATTAATCTGACTGAACCGGCGTTCCCGGGTTCGAATCCCGGCCAGGGCAACTATTTGTGTGATGAACTCGAATATTTGTGCTTGGGTCATGGTTGTTCCATGTATTTAAGTATGTATTTATCTATATAAGTACGTATATCGGCGTCTAGTACCCATAACACAAGCCTTCTTGAGCTTAATTTGGGACTAGATCGATTTGTGTGAGGTTGTCCGATATTTATTTATATTTATTTATTTATTATTAATGGGACCATTCGTGTGTGGACGTTTTCTAAAATACTAACTAAAGTTTTTTTTTTCACAAACTGACCGGCGATTGACCTCAGCTCAGTATCACCTGATGGAAAGTGACTACGGGGTCGAGGATGTAGCTCGCCGGTTCAGAAATAGCCTATTCACTTTTACCTTGAAGATACCTAAATTATATTTTTTTGGAAATACACACGATGGTAGCGAGTTCCATACCTTAGCGGTTAAATAGTAAGCTAACTGGAAGCGACCCCTAATAGGGATAAGTTCGCCTTTGTACATGTTTTATTTGTAAGGAATGCATCTATAAACAGTTGTTGTACACAATAAAGTTTTTACATTATTACTTTAAGGGTTCCGTACCTCAGTCGGGAAGAACTAAACCTTTATACAGGGTGACTTTTTAGTCGTGAGTGGTAGTGCCAGAAAAGGATGAGAGGGGTGACGCTGAGCAACTTTCACTATGGAGACAACCACGAAATCTCGAAAAAATATCAATTTACTCTTAATTGATACTTAACTATCAATTAAGTATCAATTAACTCTTAATTAGGAGTTTAGTTTTTCGTGATTTCGAGGTTGTCCCCATATTGAAAGTTGCTCAGCGGCACCCTCCTCACCCCCTGGCACTACCATGACATACGATAAATAAATAACTACCATTCAGGACTAAAAAGTCACCCTCTACATATAGGATCACTTTATTATTCATCTCCAAACCGAAACGTAGCGATCAATAGGGAATCAATGAATTTCTTTTAAAAGGTTATTTTTCTTTTAGGAATAACGCAGTTTATAAAATTGTCCTTTATAATACTTCCTAAATAGTACCTATACGTACATATCTAGGAGCACGGTAGCACCTAGCAAAGTTAAGCAAACATTCACTTTAAGCTCGTATACGGCCGCCTATCCACAGAAGCAGAAAGGAGAAAACGTACCAATCAGACTGCGTGTTTCTGAAGCCCAAAATAAGTGTACTTCTTCTTTTGGCTCGCCACTTCCCGGTTAGACGGGGTCGCCTTTCTTAACCATGACGCGCCATTTTCTGCAGTTGTGGACGTAATTTTCCTGTATATCCTTGCGTTCCATGTTCTTTTGACGACGCATTTGGCTCGGTTTGTAGACACCTGCCTACTGAGTCGGCGGTCCCAGGTTCGAATCCCGATCGGGGCAAATATTTGTGCAAATATTTGTTCTTGGGTCATGGATGTTATATCGTCGTCTAGTACCCATAGTACAAGCTTTGCTTAGTTTGGGACTAGGTCGATTTGTGTATGATTGTCCCTTAATATTTATTTATTATTGATTTATTTTGGACAGTCGTTAGCCATAGCTTCATGGGACCTCTTTCCCGTTTGCTTGGTGCGATGGAAAGGGACTTTTTCACTACATAACCTTCCGGTCTTTTCATAACATAAGTTAACCTATTTTCCTCCAGTTTATCTGCTATTCGGGCCACTTTCACTTTCGCGAACAAATCCCGTGAAAAAAGAAAGTGTATTTAAATCTGAGTAAAATGGGATTCGTCCATTTTACACAGCTTTGCTCTAATCGATAGGGATCCTACGCCTCGTACAATAGGGAATGCGACTGATGTTCAATTATACAACAAAGTGTGCGTGTGCAAAATTGAATCACTGATGAATAGGCTAGTTGACCCATTTTTGAATGGTTAATAATGATATTTTTAGGTCAAAAAGATGTAAAGTGTTTTTGTGAGAGCTAGGAAGCTAAATTGAATTAATTGAAAATATAAATTTTATGAACGGACAAAAATCCCGTCCGCCATTTTTGCCTTTTGCTTATCTGTGGCGTGACGTAGAATACCGGGTAAATAAACAGAAGGACTACTCCGGTTGTTGGAATTTCGACCGTCATATTATAGTGCCGTGCCCCTCACTCAAATATACTTTGACAGGAGATCGAGAGAGACGGCACTATTCGTCGAAGATTCGGCGTCGTCGGAGTAGCCGTCCAGTTTTCTTAATTTTCTTTACGGGACCGGTGACGTCACTATCATGAGCGAAAATGGTGGACAGCATTTCAAAATACAGAATAAAATCCATATTTTCAAATTCAATTTTTTCAGTCATCATCTACTTTTTTAACTGAAAAATATAATATAATTAAGTTTCCTATGCTAAATATTATACGAAATAAACATTAGTTAAATAAAATTAACATTCAACTAGCCTATTGCTCTTAAATGAACAAACCCTTCATTAGCGCTAGTTTACAAAGCGTATCCTGCCAGTGTTTGTAAACGTGGCCGGAACACTGAACCGTCGTTAACCTAGTTAAATGTCAAGGTTAAAATCAAATTGCTCCAGGTAAAGCACTTAAGCTGCAACAACAAACAAGCTGAAGGGCTATGGGGCATATATCTTGATGAACCGATGGCCGTTAGGTTAGGTTAGGTTAATTAAAGTTTAAAGGCGGGCAACGCATTAGTAACTCTGGTGTTGCAGGTGTCTATATGGCGACGGTAATTGCTTTCCATCAAGCGAAAAAAAAAAGAGGTGTGGGGACTCGCTGGATGCAGGTTGGCTATCCGGCCCATATGAAAGTATGTTGAGGAAGCCTGTGTCCAGCAGTGAAGGTCCTATGGCTGAAATGATAATAATGATAAAGTTATGTATGCCTAATATCATGGAATGTGTGTAACGTCCCTTAGCTCACGGTTCAGAGCACTACTTCGGATAAGTAGAGGTCGTGTCCGATCTCTATCTGTACTGGATCGTAAAATTTTGTACCTATTCATATTTAAAATCTGTACAGTATTCAAAAAAATTCGTCTATATTTTTTGCTCTGTTTAGTTACATTTTTCAAATTCGGTCCTAATTGCCGGAGTTCCGAGGTTACGACATAAAGAAACCGAACTTCCTCTTTTTTGAAGTAGGTTTAAAATGACGCGTTCTATTTTTGATCTGGAAGAAAGCCATTTTAATCACCGTTTTCGTTCGCTGCCGTTTTCCAAGCACCGATAGTTGTTAATTAAAAAAAATGTTGCCTGACGTCGATACAATACAGCCGGAAATTCTATTTTCAAACATGTGTCATGTGTTTTTTTAAACCACAGAGTATTGTTTTCTTGACTCAAAATTTTTACGTAATTTCAGCCAGCAAAATTAATTATAAAATGTCAATAAACTATTCCGGGTAGATAAATCTTGAATTTTACCAGTAAATACTAAGATGCAAATCTTCGCATTTTAGACTGTCATATTAAGTACCTACTAACCTACCTACGTATTGAGTCTTTGCCCTCCAATTATGCCAAAACTGCTGAGTATAATACTTACTGGTAGCTAGTAAAAAAATATTTAGGGACGATTATAGGCCACTTTTTAAACGACTGCAGCGAATTAAACAATTTAAAGGGTGTATGTTTTTTCTTAATGAAACAAACGAAGTTTCAGTGCGTTCTTATTAAGGAGGTAAGAATGTAATACTATTTATGGCAAGTTAAATAAATCAAAATAACGAACTAACATCTATATAAGTCTAATATTTATCTAGATGTTAGTTCTAGAAAAAAAAACACAAACAATAAACCGTAGCCGACTTTCTATTTTTAAATTCAAATTTGAATTTCGAACGCGGACCGTTCTGTGCTAAATGCAGTGACCTGTGTGTTGACAGATACAAAATGTAATTCTGTTTTATTGAGCAGATGCTAAGTAGGCCTAGCTTTGTTTACTCTGTGGATTTATTGTGTACCTACAGGGCGATGAAACTAACGGACGTTTTTTTAGGTGTATGTATGTTTATGTGAATATAATTTCTGAATTTAACGGCTTGTATTAACAGCGAATGCAACTATTACCTACATATTAAGAAGAGGTCTTAAAACAAGAATCACAATAGGATCACACGAGCGTATAAGGCCTCATTATGTACAGTTGCATAAGTGCATACACTACTTTATCTACAGACATTCAGTATATCATAGATATTATTTTACATGCACCTAGATATGGAGTACTTGTCCATGCCCCGCGGCCATCGCTGCAAAGTAATGTAGATAAACCGTATCCCAATATAAATATACTTAGCTAATAAAAACTCAAAAAAATAGCACAAAGATTATGATAAACAGAGAAACAATGAAAATAATAAAAGGTCGTCACTGTATGAATTAATATTAAATCGGTGTAAATCGCGTCACCAAAACCCTGAATGTAAATATGTACCTTTGCACCTCCACCATTCCATATTGTACTCTCTAATACGCCGGAACAAAGTTGTTTTTCCAACTGTTACTAATTTAAAAAAATCATTTCATAAGGGCGTCCTTTAACACTATCAAAATGTATTAGGAGCGGACGGTTTCCATCGTCAGTTAGATTTCGAATTTAGAATTAAGAACGGCAATGTTTTGATTTTAAATTCGAAATTTGAATTTCTATTGACCGTTATTCAGGGCGGCGCGAGTGCCTTTTTGCGTCACTCGTCCAGCAATTTCTGTGGACAATTTTCTTGTCAAGGATCTTTATTACCAACCCAAGACCGCTGCCCAAGACATACGTGTATCTATAACTAGATATGTACCTACTCGTACTAGACGATCTATAAAAAGATTCAGATTTGATTTAGATTTATTTATTTCATAATAACAAATTACATTATAAATTATCCTAACAGGGCGATTATTACATAGCCAAAAAAGTAAGAAATGGCACTTGCGTGTAAGTATATTGTGTACAATATTTAGGTATTCTATATTTTAAACTAGCTTTTCCTCGCGGTTTCGCTCGTAATATTATACACTATCCTAACGGGAGCCATGCTTTGTTCGGTATAAAACGTAGCTATTACCAATATATTCCAATTTTCTTGCAAATCCGTCCAGCTGTTTCGGCGTGAAGAGGTAACTCTCCTAATTTTTTTTTGATTATAGACTTATGTGGGGCAAGTGTACGCAGTGGGTATTTTTTTTTTCCTAGCTTGTGAAGTGTGCGGAGGCCTTGTTTGGCTGCATCCGCTAGTCATAATTTGCGGGGGGGGGGGGGGGGGGGGGCTAGCCGCCGGCCCCGCGGACAATGCGCAGTGGGTAAGTCTACGCAAGCCTATTTATTTCGGACTGAGATATGGGTAAGGCCGCGGAAAGTTACCAATATGACATAGAGGTAACATAAAAAGATTTACGTTATGTCATCATAAAACGTAACATAAGTCGTTATAAAGCTTAGATCATACTGGAAAATATTCCCATTAAATAACGTAGCTAAGAAAAAAAATCAAGTTATAAAATTATTAGTTTTTACTGCCTGTAAACAAAATTTTCATTGCACATTAAAATCAATATAATGAAACACGCGTGTGATGGAACTAATGAAACCCAAACCGCTCTAGTGTTTTAAAGCCTCTCATTTTGTACCAGGTGGCAGTAATTACTATTTGTTCACTGCTGGTACCCAATACTAGTAACAAGACGACCGTATAACAATAAAACAGCTTTAGAATCAATGATTCTACTGTGACTTGAGGTCGAAAATAATCTTTTTTCTTCTTAAAACAGTTTTTTTATTAAGATGTTGTTTTTATTTATTTTATTATTGTACAGGAGTTTTGTTCGACTTTGTATATTTTCGGGTCATTAAAAATCTAATAAAACTCATTTAAGTTAGTATATTCTGTGTGCACTTCCCTTTACAACATTTATTCGTTATGTTACGTAGAAAATACGTAACATTTTGCAAAAATGTAACATATTCGCAACGAAAGTGTAACGTATTTTTGAAAAAAAGTGGATTTTCATGGTGAAATAAAGACATTTTTAATACAATAATACGTGTCACTTGCTTGAAAACCGTTACGCTATTGTACAAAAAAAAACTGATTAAATACAATCACTCCTTACCTTTAAAATCACACACGACACTTTGGGGGTACTTTCACGAAACTATGACTGTGTCTACTTTGAATTGCGTTTGTTGACAAACTGACGGATTTGGACTTGCTCATCGGTGTTGCCCTACTAGAATATGAGTTGCCAGTGCACGTAAACGTATTTTCGCCAAAAAATATTTAAAAACAAGCTACATAAAGCGTCACGAAAGTATTCGTAACACAAGTGTGGAATCATGAACCATTAAAGTAAAGTAAGATAAAAAAATAAATTTGTATTATCATACTTATTCTGTAATCGGTATTACTATCGCTATGTCATAAATTTTAGTTTAAAACAAAAGTATGACCATGAAAGTTAAAATATCATGAAAATAACAGAGCACTTATGATGCGTGGTCGAAAAAATTAACCAACTTTCGTTACGTTTTGGACGGAAATATATTTTTTGTTTTTTTTTGAAGGGGTTTATATCAATTATCTATCTTGCGACCACGAGATTTCCCATCCCTACATATAATAAAAATATTTTTGAAACTGTAGGGATTACCATTTTTTTTTAATCAGCTGGGTAAATTTAAAACGTCCAAATTGGTAACTTTCCGCGGCCTTACCCATATATGGGTTTGCGGACACTGACCCTCTGCGTACACTTGCCCCACATGACCATACCTATTTAGGTGGAAATTAGGGGGAAAAGGGAAAAAAAGGACCTTCAATTGTGTTTGCCCAAAAAGGTAACGTTATGAGTTATACTCTGTAGATAACAGAAAATATATATAGAACATTAGTATAAATCATCTTCTTTTTTAAAGCTGATTGTTTTCTAATCGGATGCTTGCCAAAATATCTTTTAAAATAGCTGTGACGTACGAAGAGTTGTTTTACAAAATGTCATGTCAATTCGGTATCCGGCTGAATTGAAAAAAAAACGGCCATCTGCGAGTCGGTGCCCGCAATCAGGATTCCGTACAAACACTTATCCCATCTTAACTGGCCGGGTTAAGTTAAGATTGCACCTGGTATGTATGGCGCCGGATTCAAATGAGGTGCAAAGTTAACGCAACCAATCACTTTTGTTGTGTTTAAATATTTATTTTATTCTGTTTTTTAGTATTTGTTCTCATAGCGGCAATAGAAATACGTCATCTGTGAAAATAACAAAGTGTCTAGCTATCACGGTTCATGAGATACAGCCTGGTGACAGATGGACACACAGCGGGGACGGGGACAGCAGTATTAGTATTAGAATAGGGTCCCTATTTTACCCTTTAGGTACTGAGCCCTAAAAAGAACTCAAATAGACTTAGCGCGTTAGCAGAGTACTAAAAAAGGTTGATGATGAAATTAAATGAATACGAATTAGATCATTAGTTTTTTTTGTTGTAAAAAAAACTGTAGGCAGCCAATTCGGGGGAAATCTAGGGCTTACGGATCAGTCATGACTTGCGTGGCTAGCGATAGAGCGAGAGGTCCGAGCTCGGTGGCTATACGAGTGAGCGAGATACGTCGCTCCTTGCGTGACCAGCCGCAGAGTGGTAGAGCGAGAGGTCCGAGCGCGGCTATACGAGTGAGCGAGATACGTCGCTACTTGCGTGACCAGCCGCAGAGTGGTAGAGCGAGAGGTCTGAGCGCGGCTATACGAGTGAGCGAGATACGTCGCTACTTGCGTGACCAGCCGCAGAGTGGTAGAGCGAGAGGTCCAAGTGCGGCTATACGAGTGAGCGAGATACGTCGCTACTTGCGTGACCAGCCGCAGAGTGGTAGAGCGAGAGGTCCGAGCGCGGCGGCTATACGAGTGAGCGAGACACGTAGCTAACGCTTGACGCTAAAGTCGTTGCATGTCCGTTGCGGAGATGCCACGACTGCGCGACAGCAACAGCGGTGTACGTGTGTCTCGCTCACTCGTATGGCCGCCGCTCGGATCTCTCGCTCAACCGCTCGCCGCGCCGCTGGTCGCGCAATCATGGCATCTCTGTTACTGTGTTAATAACCATACCTGCGCTAACTCGAGGCACTGATACTAAAGTAATGTAGCAAAATATTTGATCGACTAATAAATATCCCATCAAAAACATAAATGTAAAATGAGAGCCAAGTTCAGTATCGCGTGCACTTCGCCGACAAAAGAATTGAGATCTGCAAGGGCGCCAAGTTCTTTGCCCTAAAATTTTTAGATACAAGGACATGCGACATACTCAATGCATTTATTTTACTTGGGGTGTAATTCAATATCAAGATTTGACTTGGCTAGTTTTCACAAACTAACTTGCGTACTTACCTTTACGAAAATAGGTTAATGATTTGATTGATTTTGATTTATAATATAAATTTATATTTTAAAACTAGCCAAGTCAAGTCTTGATATTGAATTACACCCCAAGTAAAATAAATGCATTGAGTATGTCGCATGTCCTTGTATCTAAAAATTTTAGGGCAAAGAACTTGGCGCCCTTGCAGATCTCAATTCTTTTGTCGGCGAAGTGCACGCGATACTGAACTTGGCTCTCATTTTACATTTATGTTTTTGATGGGATATCATTACTTTTTGTAAAGAAATTATTATGATGTGTATAAATTACTTAATTATTATTTGTTTATTAGTTCTGTGTGCTATTCTAGTACATCTTTTAAAAGTTTTGAACAAACAAAGAATTTTCCAAAACGGTTAGTACGTATTGGATTTTTATGTGCATGTACGTGTAAGTGTGTGCGTGTGAGTGTATATGCTAATCTGGTATATCTTTCAAACAAAAAAAGAATTTTCCAAATCGGTTTATAAATGACAGAGTTCTGAGGCAACAACCGTCAATAATAATAATAATAAAAAAACATAAAAAAATCACTGTTTTCGATTTTTATATGTATACACACACAATTACTAAGCTGGATGCCAAATTTCACCTTTCTAGGTCACCTGGAAGTGGGTTAGGTTTTTGATTACTAGTCAGTCAGTCAGTCAGTCAGTCAGTCAGTGATAAAAATACCGTTTTTTGGACTTTAATATCTCAATAACTATTTAACCTATATTAATGAAATTTGGGGTTCTACTTGTTCTAAAGGATCTTAATACATAAGCCAAATTTCATTTTTTTATGTTAAATAGATTTGGAGTTATTGGGGGGTCAAAAGTGGCTCCAAACGGTTCGTGTAATATAACACACGGCTGCTGCTCGCCAGTTCCTGCGGTGAACTTGGCTGGACACGCTGCCGCGTGTCTAGATATCGATGTTACTGTCAACATAAGTGTTACCGACAACAATATTAATCAACATATATATATTTTTTTTCTCTTCTTTTCAGAATGAAAACAATAAACAAATTAAAACGTGTACCTATTTATTTGTTAATTTGAAATAATTTTCAGAGTAAGGTATACAATCAATATTTTTTCCACATTCGTCGGTATTAACGTTCGCCGTCTAGACGAAAATATCCACTTCATCAGACATGATACCGCACCGTTTGATAGTAGGTAATCGAGAACTTTCAAGGAAACTTGTATTAATACATATCGACATCTTTTTTGTCGATATATATTACCCTAGAGCGTGCCTCGAGTTAGCACAACTATGCTAATAACCTTCACAACAGCGTTCAGTTCACTAACTCCGCTTTTCGCGTTTGTTAGGTCAAAATCGGCACGCATTTGACCTATTCGTAGCGTGCGCACAACCAAACAAACAACTAATATAAGAGACTAGAAGATGCCCGCAACTTCGTCTGCCTAAAATGAAAATGAAAGGTTAAAAAGTATCCTATAATCATCTTTGGATGTCCAGCTATCCCCTAAACCAAAATTGGTTTAAATCTGTAAGTTTCATTTCATTTCACAGAATTTAAGAGGCTTTATTCCTTTTAACATGCTGATTGTTTTAGACATTTTCTCTATGATCAAACATGTTCCATAACATATTCTTGATGTTACTACCTAGAACAGGGCTATTGGGATTTATTGGTATATATTTGAAACCTACAGTTTGAATTTTTCGTTGATAATATTTGTTTCAAAAACTACTCGAAATTGACTAAATTCACGCGGAAAATTAGTTCTTTCAACTTATTTTCGACTGCGCGCAATGAAAGCATGAAATAGCTATGTTGCTACCTAGAACTTGAGGAAAAGTATTACCTATTCACTTCAAGAAGTTGGTTGAAATTATCAATATATTTGGTCATAATATGAAAAAAAAAATATAGGTATAACTAGCCCGTCTTACTTAAACAAACCATCTATGTACCCGATTATATAAGACCGCTATCATTTAATCCATATGAATTGTAAACATTATCATAAGCAATGCAAGCCCTATACAGTTACAAATACGTATACATATAATGCATAATGAATAGCATAATGCAACAGTTACCCCATTATGCAGTTCGGCAGCTGCGTACTTATTCCAGGCTGTTTAAGCTGTTTAATTCATAGGCGACCCAAATCGTAGAGTATTCTATCTGTTTGTGTACAGGGTGACCGATTATGTCTTATTAGATGTACTTAATTGCACGATTTTTTCTTCGTTTTTAGGGTTCCGTACCCAAAGGGTAAAAACGGGACCCTATTACTGAGACTTTGCTGTCCGTCCGTCCGTCCGTCTGTCACCAGGCTGTATCTCAAGAACAGTGATAGCTAGACAGTTGAAATTTTCACAGATGATGTATTTCTAATGCCGCTATAACAACAAATACAATTTTTAAGGGGGGCTCCCATACAACAAAGGGATTGGTTGCGTTAACTTTGCAACTCATTTGTATGAAGCGCTATATATGTACATACCAGGTGCAAACTTAACTTAACCACTTAAGGATTGAAAGTGTTTGTACGGAACCCTCGGTGCGCGAGTCCGACTCGCACTTGACCGGTTTTTTTTTATCTAGCCTGTTTGTGTGTGTGCCACTGCTGGGCAACGGCCTCCCCTCTTTCTCTCCAGTCGTCTCGCTGAAGAGCAATTTGCTCCCAAACGTTCTCAAATGCGTACAGGTCATCCCGCCATCTCCGTTTCGCTCTGCCTCCTTTCTTCGCTTACTAGTTTTAAAACATGTTTGAAAACGTTATGACAGTATTGCCGGCAAACTTTTAGAACAAAAATGGCGGATCTGCGCATGTACATTTGTACGTAAATCGGCTACTGCGCAGTCAAGGTTATGCTCTAAGGCTCAATTCACACGTACCACAACCACACCACGTCGCAGCGTTAAAATGTGGTGTGGTTGTGGTTACGTGTGAATTGTACTATTCATTAACCATACAAAATATGCGCCCGACCACGTCGCGACCACGTCGTGTGGTTGTGGTGTGGTTGTGGTTACGTGTGAATTGAACTATTCATTAACCATACAAAATATGCGCCCGACCACGTCGTGTGGTTGTGGTGTGGTTGTGGTTGTCGTGTGGTTGTGGTACGTGTGAAACAACCCTAAAAGTTTGCCGGCAGCTGTATGTATTTCTTTCTTTCATCACGGCTAAACGACTGGACAGAACTATTTTTGGTACACGGATAGCTGAACTTCTCCAAATTGTTAGTTAATACTCTCTATCTAGCTAAAAAGAAGCAAAAAAGAGGTTTATGACTTTTTTCCGAGCACACGAATTTCACAAGAACTTACTTTCACAGTATCGAAGAACTTGATGGTCGGTGTACCGGATTATAGATAAAAAATTGAATAAATAATGATTTAGAAATAATCCGGCAAATGGTCGACAAGTATTCTAACATTACCAACGTAATAAATTTATAAAACATGTAATGTCTCATACTTTTAATGTGTTTTTTTTTCATATAGGCTAAGGCGTAAAGCCTTTCGAATAAACAAATGCAAAGATCGACACACAAATGCATAAGGAAAAATTCGAAGGTTACTTGGGAGTTAGGTTGGCGGAAAGGTTAACGCGCTGGACCGACAATCCAGAGGTACCCGGTTCGATTCCCGGTCTCTTCCATCACCAGGTAATTCAATTTTTATTTGGGTAAGGCCGCGGAAAGTTACCAATTTGGAAGTTTCAAATTTACCCAGCTGATTAAAAAAAATTGGTAACCCCTACTGTTTCAAAAATATTTTTATCATATGTAGATATAGGAATTCTCATGGTCGCAAGTAAGATAATTAATATAAACCCCTTTATAAAAATACTAAAAATATATTTCCGTCCAAAATTACGTTTACGAAAGTTGGTTAAATTTTTCGACCACGAGTACTAACAGCTCTGTTATTTTTATGATATTTCAACTTTTATGGGCATACTTTTGTTTTAAACTAAAATTTATGATATAAGGATATACTCGTAGTTCTACTGATTACGGAATAATGATAATATAATCATTTTAATTTTTTATCTTACATTATTTTAATGGATCAGCATTCCACACTTATGTTACAATACTTTCGTGACGCTTTATGTAGCTTGTTTTTAAATATTTTTTGGCGAAAATACGTTTACGTGCACTGGCAACTCATATTCTAGTAGGGCAACACCGATGAGCAAGTCCAAATCCGTCAGTTTGTCAACAAACGCAATTCAAAGTAGACACAGTCATAGTTTCGTGAAAGTACCCCAAAGTGTCGTGTGTGATTTTAAAGGTAAGGAGTGATTGTTTTTGATCAGTTTTTTTTTATACAATAGCGTAACGGTTTTCAAGCAAGTGACACGTATTATTGTATTAAAAATGTCTTTATTTCACCATGAAAATCAACTTTTTTTCAAAAATACGTTACACTTTCGTTACGAATATGTTACATTTTTGCAAAATGTTACGTATTTTCTACCTAACATAACGAATAAATGTTGTAAAGGAAAGTGCACACAGATTATACTAAGTTAAATGAGTTTTATTTGATTTTTAATGACACGAAAATATACAGTCGAACATAATTCCTGTACAATAAAAAAATAAATAAAAACAACATCTTAATAAAAAAAACTGTTTTAAGAAGAAAATTATTTATTTTCGATCTCAAGGCACAGTAGAATCATTGATTCCAAAGCTGTTTTATTGCTATACGGTCGTCTTGTTAATAGTATTGGGTACCTGCAGTGAACAAATAGTAATTACTGCCACCTGGTACAAAATGAGAGGCTTTAAAACACTAGAGCGGTTTGGGTTTTATTAGTTCCATCACACGCGTGTTAGATTATATTGATTTTAATGTGCCATGAAAATTTTGTTTACAGGCAATATGAAGCTAATAATTTTATAACTAGATTTTTTTTCTTACCTACGTTATTTAATGGGAATATTTTCCAGTATGATCTAAGCTTTATAACGACTTATGTTACGTTTTATGATAACATAACGTAAATCTTTTTATGTTACTTCTATGTCACATTGGTAAATTCCCGCAGCCTTACCCATTTAAGCTTTGATCTTTGTATCAATGGTTTATTATGAACGTTATCCTAGTTTTCAGTAATTAATATTTCTCTGAGGTATAAAGTTCCTCTTTATGGGTACAGACCGTCTCCAATATTCTCCATGTTTTTCTATCCTCTGCTATATTTCAACGATTTCCTACAAATTTTTGTATGTCGGTCATCAATCCATCTGTTATTGGGGCTTCTTCTGTGGTCTGTCGGACCTGACCACGTACAAGGGAACTTCAAGTTACTTAATACACATTCATAATCGTTTAGAACTTTAGAAGGTTGAACTGACTGCTCGATTGGTTTAAACAACTGCGCAAAATATAAAATATTTTAGTCACAAGTGACAACACAATTTGTTTATTTTCTGTAGACAGGCCTTGATTTTCAGGGTCTACATAAATATTTGATGTTTTGCACTCAATCAATCCACTGGGCACGTGTAACATTGAAATTGAAACCACTTAAATATTATTCATTCGGATTTGCAGCCCTCCCGCCGAGATAATCGCCGAAGAATCCTTGGGACAGCATAATAAGTCACGTGTACGTATTTTCAATGAAAATTGAGAGCCTTCAATAACTGTAGATTATTTCTGCGATTTGGAATTAGCCCGTGTACGCCTACGCTTTCATTTTAATTTGTGTGCGGCGGGAGTATTGCTATGCAATTCTTCATAGGCGTTTTGATGTTTTTATTAAATTTTTCTCGTTCACGGCTTTGCTGACTTATGAGGAGCGCGTTCAGAGATGAAGTCTTTATAGAAAATCACGTTGATTGTTTGAATAACAAAAAGATACTTCGCTCCGCCCTGACTTTTATGACTGGAGCTACCGGTTTTTGGACCTAATGTTCAAAAAGCGGTATCTCCGGGGTACCAACCCACAAACAAATGGATGCATCGTAATAATGTCTTCTGATCTTGGGAACTATCATATGGTCCAGATAGCTGGTCCACTTGTTGGAGACTTTTTGACAAAATGCGAGTGTGAGTGACAGATGCTTTGTCACTTATTTATCACGTGATAAGCGCAACTATCATAGGCCCCCAGTAGCGACCACGCATAATCAACGCAGGTCAACGCAGCAACCATAGGCCCGCTGAACGCTGAACTACTGATCTCTCTTACCTCCCGAACGACCCTCCGTGCTACGAACAACGCGACAAGTTCCGACTCTCGTATTAGCTGAATGACTTTGGATACGTCTGTTATTATTTCTATTCTCATATACTATCTCGATACTCAAAACTTTCGATTTAGAAAAAAAAAATAACAAAAAAATAACCGACTTCAGTGAAACTAAAAAGCCAAAAATAACCCGTTCAAGTACAGATTACATTTGACTCACCCTTTGAAATCGATCCCAAACCACTCAGTTATTATATTTATATATTAAAGTTTACGTGAGGTTTGGCACCGACTTCAAAGGGTGAGTCAAATGTAATCTGTACTTGAACGGGTTATTTTTGGCTTTTTAGTTTCACTGAAGTCGGTTCTTTTTTTTGTTAAAAATTTTTTTTTTCGCTTTTTAGTGATTCATATAAAATACTTATGTCGGGGTGATCAGAGAGGACTTGAGGCATGCATCTTGTTTGAATTATCGCCTAACTCCTAACCGTTAAGTAGTTGTACCTTCCATCATCAGTTCAGCATTGGAAGATGATGACTACCATATGCAAATACTTAAATAGTTTTAGAAAAAATTGAACCTGTCAAATCGGCTCTAAATAATATTATTTTTCTTCACATTTTCGTTTATTAGACCATTGAAACACAAATAGTTCTTTTGCAAATATCCCCCTTTGTAAGCACGCATGTGGGCAATGTTCCAAAGATCATATCTTGGAAAATTTTCAATATTTTTTGAATTGACACATCATTTTCAACAAGGACGCCTTAGCTGCTAAGTAACGGCACATGCGCCGTCCGAGAGCGCTCCATACGCCGACTCCGGCCGTCATTTCTAGCTGACAGCGTCTGCCACCGTTTCTGCCAGCTTTGTTTATCTTCCGGACTTTCCTTAAATTCTGCAAGATACGTTTCATCAGCCCAGGTGTATTTTATACGCCCAGTGATATCCGTGTTCGTTTTTATACGCTATTGTTGTCTGTGTATCACTGTTATAGTTATGTAATTTTTATTCATTATTTTCGTTATAAGTGTTTTGCTTTCAATTGTGTAGTGTACTTAAATGTCGATTCCTCCATCTCAGGCCGACAGCCAGCTCGATAGCCAGTCGCCTGTTTACGTACAGTGCCCCCACTGCATACATCCCAAATTCCTTAAAGGACAACGAGGCCTTCGCATTCATCTGGGCAAATCTCACAAGTCTACAAACAGCCAACCTTCGTCTACTAACCCTTTAACCACCGCCGCCGCTCCACATGATGCTGTTCCTCTCTCCACTACCTTATGCATGCATAAGAAGGCTTTCCCGGTTATCAAACGTATCCCTAGAGGCGCTAGATTTACCGTCGCATCGAGTCTCACAAAGGCAATCGACGAATGCGTCAGTGAAAACTCTCCTTCCAGCTGGGAAAACCTTCTTCTATTTGCATTTAATACCCTACACGTGTCCAAAAAAGATCCTCGTCAGTCACTTACCTCCAAAATTAAATTGAACTGCTCTCGTCAAAATAACATTGATTTATCACAAAGTTATTCCCATACCCAGACGAAACCACGTGACATTTTCAAAATAGTAGAGTCTAAAGTGAACGATGGGGATCTAAAAGGTGCCGCTCAAATCCTATTTTCTAGCGATACCTCAGCTCCAGATACGCCTGAAACCCTTGCTGCCCTGCAAAACAAACACCCACCGGCCCCTTCAACACAGATCAATCCTGATCCGCCCAACCCTGCTCTGCCTTGTCTGCAAGCATCTGAAGATGCAGTAATGGCTGCAATCTTGGCGTTCAAGAACGGGTCTTCTGGCGGTTTGGACGGCTTAACTTCCCAGCATCTCAAAGACCTGACTATTGGTGTTCCTGGTGGTAGGAACAACGACCTACTAGCTAGCTTGACACGTCTTTTGAATCTTATGCTTGCAGGCAAGGTAGACCACAGTGTTGCTCCCACGCTTTACGGTGCCAACCTCTGTGCGTTACGTAAAAAAGACGGTGGCATCCGTCCCATAGCCATTGGAACTACGTACAGAAGGTTGGCATCCAAAGTCTGTTGTAGAAGCATCTCCCAAGACCTAGCAGTCAAATTTCAACCTACTCAACTTGGATTTGGCTCAAAAGGTGGATGCGAAGCTGCCGTACATGCCTGTCGAACCTTTCTCTGCTCCTCCAAGGAACAGGTACTAGTTAAAGTGGATGTTAAAAATGCATTTAACTCCGTAAACCGCGGCGCCTTACTTTCAGAAATCCAAAAAAATATCCCCTGTGTGTATCCTTACCTCTGGCAGTGCTACAGCTCGCCTTCACACTTTATGTATAGAGACCACAGCATTCTCTCGTCAGTCGGCTATCAGCAAGGCGACCCTCTCGGCCCGGCCATTTTTAGCCTAGCCATTCATCCTATAATCTCGACTCTAAAATCAAAATTCAATATCTGGTACCTCGATGACGGAACTCTCGGAGGTGATGCGAATACGGTCCTTTCGGATCTGTCATCCTTAATTTCAAAATTTAAAGCAATTGACCTTGACTTAAACATGAGTAAATGCGAACTATACATAAGTCCAGACAATGGCAATAGATCTCAAATTGCTCAAAACTTTGAAATTTTATGTCCGGGCATAAAGATCTTAACTGAGAAATCGCTTCACCTCCTAGGCGCCCCTATTTTCGAGGAGTCCTACCCAGACTTCATCGACAAACAATTGCATAGCATTTCACAACATTCGGACCGGTTGCTCAAAATTTGTGCCCATATGGCCTTTTTCATCATTCGTTTCTGCCTTTTCGCCCCAAAGTTGACATACGCAATAAGATGCAGTCCATTGTGGAAATTTCCAAACTTATGCGAAAAAGTAGACAACTCCATCCGTCTTCAATTAGAACACATTTTAAACATCCGCTTTGATGACAGGCAGTTCGTGCAAGCTACCCTCCCAATTCGGTTCGGTGGTGTCGGTGTAAGGCAGATCTCCAGTCTCGTTCTTCCTGCATTCCTTTCCTCTGTGTACAGTACACTACCCCTGACAGGAGGAATTCTCTCACCTGCATTACCTGACCCCAAGATTGCGTACTTGTTGGAGGCCGAAGAAGCCTGGCGATTAGCCTGCCCCGGAAAAGACCTCCCATCAAATAGGCATATTCAGAGGGTCTGGGATGAACCAATCTGCTGCCAGGCCCGCGATTGGCTCCTGAGCTCATCGATATGCAACTCCGAAAAGGCCCGACTTTTAGCGTCCTCCCAAAGGGAATCAGGCTACTGGCTTCACGCGTATCCTTCTGCTCATTGCGCAACTTTATTAGACAACAATTCGCTGAGGTTGGCCGTCGGTCTCCGTTTAGGCGCCAAAATTGTTGTCCCCCACCGGTGTCCCTGCGGCAGCGCAGTCGATTGTTTTGGACACCACGGCCTTTCCTGCAGGAAGAGCGCAGGCCGCTTTTCCCGCCACGCTTGTCTCAACGATGTAATCCGTCGGGCCCTTGCCAGCGTTAACGTGCCAGCTGTACTAGAACCACCTGGCCTCGCACGTGACGATGGCAAGAGACCCGACGGAATGACCCTCATTCCATGGCAAATGGGACGGCCTCTCATCTGGGACGCTACTTGCGTAGACACCCTGGCTCCGTCCCATTTGTCCAGTACGTCGCTGAGAGCTGGCGGGGCAGCGGTTTGCGCTGAGGCTGCAAAGCGCCGCAAATATGTAGGTCTCTCTAATAACTTCATATTTGCGGCGTTCGCAGTGGAGACACTCGGACCGTGGAGTCCGGACGCCCACAAACTTTACTCATTAATAAAAAAAAAACTTTCCGAATGTTCTTCGGACCACAGAGCCGGCTCATTCCTCGGCCAAAGGATTAGCTTGGCTATTCAACGGGGGAATGTAGCCGGCATCATGGGTACCCTGCCGCAGGGCCATGATTTGGGGGACATCGGTTTTGTTAGTTAATTTTATTTAGGTTAAGTTGTGTACTGTTAATTTTTACTTGTGTTTCGTTTACTAATAAATATTTTAAGATTGTTTTAGAAAATATATGAAAAATATTATGAGTGCCTATAAAATTTCAGGAATTCCCTCGATTCCTCATGGATCTCGTCATCCGATCTTCACCAAAATTTAATGGGACCAACCTTGAGATGTCTATTCATGAACCTAAAAAGTATTTTCCAAGTCGACTCATAAATGACGGAGTTATGAGGTAACAAACATAAAAAAAAAAAAACATACAACCGAAATGAGAACCCCCTCCTTTTTTGAAGTCGGTTAAAAACCGCACAAAATCGGATCATCGGTGTGTGCGCTGCGAATTCCACAAACAGAAACCTATAAACCTATTATTCTTTGGGGGTTCAAAAACAGGTTGGAAAAGAGGCGCAAAATAAAACAAAGCATAGCTTAGGAAGTTGTATTTGTAAGTGTAGAGTGTTACAAACGAGACATTTTGTAAATTCTTGTGAAATATTAGTTCTAAAGCTGTAAGTGAAGTAGAAGATCATGAGGTTTCTTTGGTTTTCTTTACAACTGCAATAATTTATCCTGTAACAATAAAACGTTATATTTGACGGCATAGAATACGTAGGATAGATAGTATTGCACACCTCAACAGGAAATAAATACAAACAAATTCAGATTACAACTAACATTCAATAGAGGTAAACAACAGGCGGTCTTATCGCTAAAGAGCGATCTCTTCCAGACAAACTTTGGGTAGCGAAATTAAATAAAAACGTCAGAAATGAGTACCTAGGCGATGCAAAAGTAATCATGGATTCTGTGGAAAAAAAACTACTAAAATAATACATAAATAAACGTACATAAAATACCAAACAAATAAATATATATATGTACAAATAAACCTACTTAAACATACATAACATAGGCATATGCATATACCCCCCCCGAGGATGTCCACCTTGTCGTGGTGGAAGGGCTCAGTACCTGCGGTTGGGCGCGGGGAAGCCAAGAGACACCAGGGAGGGGGCCTACGGGCCAGCGGGCGAGGGAGACCGAGAAGGAGACCGGCAGAGCATGACTCAGGTGGGCACTTCGGTGTTTGTGATGGACTTCACCTCCGCCGGTGGAGGAGACCGAGGAGGAGGCTGGCGGGGCATGACTCGGGTGGGCACTTCGGTGTTTGTGCTGAATTGCGCCCCCGTCGGCGTTGAGGGACCCACGGGGTAGAGGCTTCTGTCCTCCCGTGGCGGGCCGAGGGGTAGGGGCGTTTGTCCTCCCTTGGCGTGGGGAGTGTGTCGTGGGGTAGGGGCGTTTGTCCTCCCATGGCCGGCTGAGGGGTAGGGGCGTTTGTTCTCCCTCAGCAAGGAGGGTGGGACCGAAGCACCGTGTGTCGGTGGCGGTCCCCGCTTCCTGGGGGCTTGGGGAAGTGGTGAGGGTAAGGCACACTGCTATGCTACAGTGTGTCTTTCGGTGAGGGTTCGCCCTAGGGCGAACGTGCCGGTGGTGTCGTGGTCAATGTTCGCGATCCCATGGCATCACCGCTACGGCACGGGTTGGCAGCATCCCAGAGTTTTAGTGGGTAGGCTAGTCCTTCGCGGACTAGAGAGCCCCACATCACCAATGCGTAATATTTGGCTCTACCCCCGAGGGTCTCATGTTACGTAGTGGTATGCAATTCAATGCATTTCTCCGGGTTAAAAAAAAAAAAAAAAAAAAGGCATATGCATATAAAATAATATTAGTAACGAACCACACTTCATGTCGGTCACACACAATACCTAAAAATTAAAAAAGGGACAAATAATGTTCTTTAAGGAGTGTTTTAAAATTGGCAACGGAATTGGCTACGTTTTAAGTCTACAGGCAGAGAGTTCCACAACAAGGTAGCCTGGAAAGTTAGAGAGCTGTTGTAGAATTTAGAGGAGGAAGAGGGGACAGCCAGAAGCAAATTTTGAGAGGATCTAACAGACCGAAGATAACTGAAACGCTCCTTGAGGTAACGGGGAGTTGCAGGGTATAATTAGTTACAATTTGGAATAAATGAATCCAATCGAATCAACGTTTTATCCAAATCATCTGTTATCTAATTGTGTAAACCGATTCAGGAACAACTTAACGATGTTTTTAATATATACCTGAGCCTGCTCCCGCGCCATAGTTGGCCCCCGCGCCAGCGTTCGCGCCGAAACCAAATCCTACGCCTGCGCTGCCCCCAGCTCCGCCTGAAAGCATTAACGTTTAGGTACTATTAGCAAATACTCGTATATAGGTTCACTACACGGACACGGTTGGCGCAGTTTGTAGAGCTGCCTACTGAGCCGGCGGTCCCGGGTTCGAATCCCCAGGGAAAATATTTGTGTTAACTCGAATATTTTATTCCTGCGTCTTTATATAATATGGGTATTTATTTATATAATAATTATGATATCCGATAAACACTATGTATACCTATACTTCCATCCGTCAGCTCCAAGAAAAAGGTCGAGAGCAAAGTCAACCTTTATATCTGTGCTTTGTTGACTTGGAGAAGGCCTTTGACTGCGTGCCAAGGGAGGCCCTATGGACTGTTCTGGTCAAGTTAGGATGCCCAGAGAAGTTTGTTCGTATGATTCGACTCCTGCATGACGAAATGACCTGCTGTATAACCTTTAACGGGGAACAGTCAGATTTCTTTTCCGTTAGCTGTGGCGTCAAACAGGGATGTGTGCTTGCACCGACTTTGTTTGCGCTTTATTTTGCGGTAGCAGTTGGGGAAGCTCTGGAACAGACTTCTGCTGGCATTAGCATTCGTTTCCGAACTGATGGAGGATTATTTAATTTATCTAGACTTAGATCTCGCACAAAGGTGTCACATATGGTCATAACGGAGATTATGTATGCAGACGATCTGTGTTTCGTGGCTAACTCTCCGCACTTGCTTCAGAACCTTATTTCAAGCTTACACCAAGTTTGTTGCCGTTTTGGTCTTAAAATCAGTATTACCAAGACCGAGGCTATGGCAATGAACTATAGCGAAGCCACTGAAACCCTAAGGCTATACCTTAACAGCAAGGAACTGAAGCAGGTGGAGAAGTTTAAGTACTTGGGCAGTACCATCACGTCTAGGTGTGACCTTGATACCGAAATAAATAACCGCATTGGTGCAGCAGCCGCGGCTTTCGGTAAGCTTCGATCCAAGGTGCTGCGATCGCATGATTTGAAGCTTTCTACAAAAGTTTCTGTTTATGTGGCTATCGTTCTCCCAAACCTCCTGTACTCATCCGAGACCTGGGTCCTTTATCGGAAGCATATCCGCATGTTGGATAGGTTTCACCTAAAATGCTTGCGCGATATCTTAAACATCAAATGGTCTGATCGAGTGAGAAACACCGATGTACTTCGACGGGCAAAAGTCTGTGGCATTGAAGCATTTTTGATGCGGCGGCAGCTCCGGTGGTGTGGCCATGTCTCGCGAATGGACGACAAACGAGTAGCAAAACGCATCTTCTTTTCTGAGCTCCAAGATGGTAAGCGGAAACAAGGCGGCCAGTTCCTTCGGTTCAAGGATGTTCAGAAAAGACATATGAAGCAATGTGATATTGATCCCTTACAGTGGGAAGAAGTTGCAACTCGTCGTCCAGAGTGGAGGCGTTTGGTGCATGGAAAAGTGGATCACTTTGAAGAGCAAAGAAAAGCTGATCTAGATAATAAGCGTGATGCTTTTAAGGCTAAACCACCGACAGCCATCAATTACAATTATGTTGACGGTGTACTTACGTGCCGTCATTGCTCGCGCACGTTCACGCACAAGATTGGCTACTGTAGTCATGTGAGGGCGCACGATAGGGCTAATCACCAGAACCCCTAAACACAGGCGTTGGTACCTAGCAGTCACCGTAGCCGAAACCGGCATGGGAGTATATATATTGTCGCCTGCTTACATTATAGTAGATTACATTACACTTTTCCTTCATAATTTACCTCTGTGTCAATATTTACTTATGTACAGTAAAGAAGTATGAAATGCGTATCTCAAGCGCTGACTAGATTTCTAGGCGTATTTATTCAAAGTTTAATTATAATATAATACATTGAAACAGACTCGTGGCTACACGATAGTTTATGATAGTAATTTACAATATACTTATTAGTTACTAGCTGTGCCCGCGGTGTTACCCGCTCATCCCACGGGAACACTATATTTATTCGGGATGAAAAGTATCCTATGTCCTTTCCCGGGTCTCAAACTATCTCCATACCAAATTTCATCTAAATCGGTTCAGCGGTTTAAGCGTGAAGAGGTAACAGACAGACAGACAGACAGACACACTTTCGCATTTATAATATTAGTATGGATGTTAATAATTACATACCTCCAGCACCGGCACCTCCGCCAGTACCTGTAAAATATAAAAGAAATATATATATAATTTGAAGTAAGCAAGTACTGATAAAATTGACTTCTAAGATTTAAATACTTTATTATTTATTCAGTTATAAGTGAACTTAATAAAAGCGTGTTATAATTTTTAGTACTTTAATAAGGAGCTTAGCTTTTTTGATTCGTTTATTAACAAGGTTTTTTAATAGAACCTTTTTATCGTGCGTGTGTGTGAACGCTCATTCTAAGGTATGGCTAATGCGAATAAGCGTTTTCAACACAATATGACACAGAGGGCGCTCCACTAGCGTAGAATTATGGTATCAAAGATTTGGTGTGAATGACGTAACGATGCGATAGCTCAGTTGAGATAGCACTACGCCAGAAACGTAGAGAGGTTTGAGTCCAGTTTACATTGCAGTGGATCACATAACATTTTCAATTCTTTCATAATTTACTTTTGTGTCAATATTTATAGTTTACTAGCTTTTGCCCGCGACTACGTAGTACGCGTGGAACTTGATGAAAGGGATTATTAAAAGCGCCTTCGCAAATGTAAGAGCAATTGTGCTTTTGGTCTAATAATTACATTTCCTACAGGGTCACCGCACCCCAACAGAAACGTTCACTCACTTCTCAACCTTTTTAGGTATAATTTCCAGGATGAAAACTATCCTATGTCCTTCCTCGTATCTTAAACTATCTCTATGCCAAATTTTATCAAAATCGATTCAGCGGTTTAAGCGTGAAGAGGTAACAGACACACCGACACACTTTCGCATTTATAATATTAGTATGGATTAACATTTAATTTAACATCGAACAAAAGATTCCATAGACGGCATTTCTAGCCGCTGCATCGCATCGGCACGTCTAGCATAACTGTGAAACGTGAATCTATGTCGCGCGACAAATACTACCTATCGCTTTCCTTTCAATACTGTGCGAAAAGGACAGCTGACGTTGATTTGCGCGACAAGAGAAGTAGCAGTAGCTAGTTTAGCCCAATAGGCTGTTTTCTGCCCTCACCATATTGCGGATTCTTACTGATACTAAATTATTTTACTGACAACGCCAAATTTTTGGTAACTGACGTTGAAGGTCGGTGTATCGCACTGACGTAAACAAAGGGGAAACAGGACTAAATATTCAGCATATTCAAGTAAAATTATGTACAAATTCAAATTGAGATTCGAACTTTTATTGAATAACAGAATGTTCCAATTTCAAAAACACAAAAATAGCTCTGGGAAGGCAAAATTATTCACAGTGATGAAAACCGAGTTTTTTTTTCAATAGGATTCAGTATTTAGGGTAAGAGGAACGAAGGATTTGGCAGCATTCCGGTAAATAGTGATTTGCATTTGGTTCAAGACAAATCCTTGACAAATCGCTACTGACTTTTTATAATTCTAATATATGACGTATGCAAATGATTGTCATATAAAAGCTGTTTGTAGCGCCTCTATCCCTGGGCGAAACCGAGTCTTGTAGGCTATACTCGTAGAATCAGACATGTAAATGCTGAGAATTTTTGAATTCAAACGTGTTACATTATTGGTATTTGAAATTAATTAATCAACTAAGTAGTAGGTAGTATTGTATTATGTGGTGATATGTGCACTAACTTGAGCTATTGTAAGTGTACGAGTAATATCGAAAACCATCGCTTGACTGACCTGCTGAAGATGACTGGGGCGCCTGGTGGCTCTGAAACAAATAAAGGTTTCTATTAAAAAGTGTACACTACAAACACTCCGAAGTTTTATTTATCCGAATGCACTATAATTTCGTGTACTAGCTGTAGGTAATAGCATAAATCATGGTATCTAGGAGTGATACATCGCCATATATTCTTAGTTTTCAAATATGACTTAAAAAAAAAACAATTAGCGACTCTATGGATTTTAGAACCACGGTATGCTACCAAATCATAATGATACTTACACCTCCAATCAGCAACGCAGCGAAGAAAAGAACAACGAAACACTTGAACATGTTGCCTTGTCAAAACAAAATGACATAGGGATGTGCGCCGACGCAGCCATTTTATACCACCGGTGATGGCGATTTAATGGGGCAATTTTAACACTTACTCATTCATGTAAATTGTTTGTACACATTTCAAAGCCTTGAAATGTAAACTGTAATCGGTATTCTAAAATTTGTGTTTAAATTGAACTATATTTATTCACATGTACTTAACAATTTATATTAAACCCCCAACGAAAAAAAGAAGAGTGTTTTAAGTTTCACATGCGTATCTGTGTGTTTGTCTGTGGCACCTTATTTCCTAAACAGATAGGCCAATTTGAGTACGATTTAATTTAATCGAAAGAATTTTCCGCCGAGATGGGTGTTAGCTATATTTGGTGGAAATAGGAGCAGTATTTTCCAAGATATTCAGCTTTAACTGGAACAAGTCACAAGATAGCCAATATTGAAAGAATTCCAAATTCTGTAGTCATGTTCAGTTTTAGTAGCATTATTTATATCACTCATTGAATGAGGGTTTCATGATAACCAGCTACTTTTCCGTTGGGGGTGTTACAAATTTTTAATTTAGGTAATGAACAAAATTAGGTTGTAATGCTCCGAGGCCATATCCTTTAATTGGATCGATTGGTGACTTCAGTATAGGACACGTACATGTGTACGTGTATTAAATAATTTTCATTAAAATATTCATTATATTTTAATGAAAATAAAAAATTAAAAATTTCGTTTGAACTTAACAATGATAACTTTCTGCATAGTATTTTTAGACCTCGACTTTGACTTTGAAAATTTTACAATTACCGACTCCATGGATTTTAGAACCACGGTATGCTACCAAATATCCTAACCCTAGTTATAACGCATTAAATTAGCTCAATATGTCATGAAATAAGGATGAAAGAACATAAAAAAAATAAAAAACTGCAATATGAGACTTCAAAGGCACATTGTAAATTAAACGTACATTTTTACGGGAAATTAGCCGTGTTTAGGGTTCCGTACCCAAAGGGTAAAAATGCGGACCCTATTACTGAGACTTCGCTGTCCGTCTGTCCGTCTGTTACCAGGCTGTATCTCAAGAACGGTGATAGCTAGAGTCGATTTCACAGATGATGATGGGCCATGTATTAGTGCAGCCCATAGTTTATTTGATTCCAATAAAAAAATAGGATCGATTGATAACATCAAAAAAAAATTAATATCATGGCTATTGCTCTAGAATTTACAATGTTTTTTTCACCATGTAATATCAACAGCTAAAATCATACGTATCAAACCGTGACACCTGTAATTCTAAGTATTTCCGTCAATTTAAAGGTAATAATGGCCGTTATTATGTGTCTAAAAATATAAATACTCGTATTATATACATGTTCACGGTGACAAGCTACGGTGATTGATAAGATTTTTTTTTAAGCGTGATTTGAATTGTATCAGGGATTTATCAGGGTTCCGTACCCAAAGGGTAAAAACGGGACCTTATTACTAAGACTCCGCTGTCCGTCCGTCTGTCACCAGGCTGTATCTCATGAACCGTGATAGAACTAGACAATTGTTCACAGATGTCGTATTTCTGGTGCCGCTATAACAACAAATACTAAAAACAGAATAAAATAAATATTTAAATGGGGCTCCTATTCAACAGACGTGATCGGTTGCGTAAAGTTTGCACCTCATTTGTATGCGGCACCATACCAGGTGGAACTTAACTCGGCCAGTTAAGACGGGAAGTGTTTGTACGGAACCCTCGGTGCGCGAGTCCGACTCGCACTTGGCCGGTTTTTTATAAGTCCTTTGTAACTAACACTCTATGGACATTATCTGAAATAAATATATTGAATTGAATTTAATTATAACAAAAAGGGATTTTATCGTTAATGTTATTTTTAACTATAGTGAGGATTTTTTCGTGTTCAAATAAGGGTTTATTTAATTACCTCGACGATTCGAACATGATATTGTTCATGGTCTCGAACTATCTGCCCCGTCCCTACAGTACCTGGATCCAGTAATAGCTAGCAGGACATCCAAATAAGTATAGTACCTAATAGGATAACTTAACTGTGGTAAAGAAAAAAATACAAGGACGAAGTTGCACTAAACTTTCGAGTATGTAATAAAAATAATAAAATGTTTAAAATAAGACGGGATATTTTTAGAATTTGAATATAGGTAGTATATAACATGTAGAAAACGCGCGTTGGAAATAAATAACAAACACGGTTAGAGACAAGCTTTTTATTAAGTATTAGATTTTCACTTAACACTTATTTTTACCCATCGTCAGAGATAAATACAAAATTGCTAAATTTATGAAACGAGACAATACATGTTTCATAAATTTAATAAATACTTTCACAACAATTATTATTATTTTATATTGTAGGTACCATTGATACAAAGACCAAAGCACAAAAAAAAAAAAATACGAAACCTAGCGGAAGACCGGGGATCGAACCCGGACTCGGAACCGGTCCAACGTGTTAATCTATCCACCACCCTAACGCTAGACAAAAAACAAAATTGTTGTCTCTGTGTTTTATTTCACTCCCTATGGGCGGTGAGGACTAATTTTTTAACTTCCATACGAGCTACTTTTCCTGTAGGTGTGGTCGGTAGAGCGTCCAGGAACACCACCCCTCCGTGAAGATGCTTCGAAGCCGACAGATGTTCTGCAAAAAATAATCTATAATATAAATTTATGAAACATGTAATGTCTCATTTTTTAATGTGGCCCTCTCTCGCTTGCTCGTTTACCGCTGTAAAGTGGTGCGGTAAGATTTGAATATTAACATATTCACATAGAGGTCGCCAAGGTGTAAAAACCTTTCAAATAAACAATGCAAAGATCGACACACAAAGCATAAGGAAAAATTCGTCAGGTCTACGTGGAGCGAGGGTAGCGAAGTGGCTAACGCGCTGGACTGGTAATCCAGAGGTACCGGGTTCGATTCCCGGTCCCTTCCACCAGGTAGCTCCTTTTTCAATTTTTCTTTAAGCTTTGATCTTTGTATTAATGGTTTTAATCTATAATAATTTGCGCAAAAATCTATACAGTCCGACACAGAACATTTCCTTCCTATTCATTCAGTTCCTAAAACTTCGTAAAGGTTGGTAACATTTTAAAGCATGAAACAGACGAGAACAAACCACAATTTGTATGAAAAAAATATCAGTGGTATTTCACTTAAATCTGCTTCATAATGCTATGAGAAAACTAACGTGACCGTACACCGTACTCGCTTGCGACTGCGTAAACAATTTTTTTTATTTTATAATAATAATAAAAAAAAATATTTGACTTTTGTTTACAAAAAGTGTTAAGAACAGAGTTCTGCAAAACTGTTTGCACAGTTTGTCTGCAGGAGAGTCTCTACAAAATGTTTGTTTTACATTACTATAATATTATCTACTATTACGTCTACTTACTTTATGGAAGGGTTTCTAACAAATGTTTTTTAAAGAGTTTTTTAAATTTATTTTTGTCTAGTTCCGAGCGGATGTCTTCAGGTAGGCTGTTAAATAAATATGGCAATCTTTTATTTAATGTCCTGTCTCCAAAATAATTAGTTGCTCTTGGTACCTCGTACCTGATGTCACCGACCTGGTACTATATATGGAGATTAGTAGGTTAGCAGTTACTTTGTAAAACTACACACAAAACAACAATTCTTCATACAAATCCTTTACGCAGTCGCTGGCGTGGACGGTCATCACTAAAACTCATGGCAAGGGTACAGAGACAAGTGGAGAAGCATCGCGAAGTCAGCGATCAGAACTTGAGCAAATAATCCATAGCCACTGCCACTCAGGAAAAGAGTCCAACTGAGGAAAATATACTTACTGGAAACCAGATCCTTGATCTCCTGAGCGGTGACCTTGGAGCCCTGTTGGCGCACCACGCACGCCACCACGTGTTCGCCGTCGTCCGGGTGTGGTATGCCCGTGACGCACACGTCCGCGACCCCATCGTGGGTCAAAATCACTTCTTCGACATCTGGGGGCACAATCTGCAAAAAAATTTAGAAATGTGAGCCTGGTCAAAAATATATATGGATTCGCGAGGTTGTGGAATTTTATTCAGGGGTTTCATGTACCTACATTATAATTACCATACCACCCATTGTAAAATGAACATGATTCCCAATAAACGATATGATATGATTGGAGCGGAGCGAGCGAAGCGAGCGAAGCTCTCGAATGGACTTTGTAACAATGCGCAGATCTCAGCGAGTTCTCAACCGATTTTGGAAATTTTTGTTTTAAAATGCACAAATTAAATTTAGCTAGGTTGTGACGAAGAGAAAATTTTGAAATTGTTCTTAATTAAAAAGTTATGATAAAAAAACAAAAAGCTCCCATGGATCGGCTCGAATGGACTTGAAATGAACAGAGGACTTGAAAGATATCCTGTGAAGCACCTAAAGACCTTAACTTCATCAAGGCTGCAAAGGAAGCATTCGTCCGCAATAATGAATCAAATTTATTGCGTGTCAATCTTAACTCAGATCAATCTAGGGTAATAAGTTTCGTGAATTCTGCCCTGGATTCTCTCACTGATGAAAAGCTAGCAATTGTTATTGGTGCGGCCGGCACAGGTAAATCTTGCATCATCAATGAAATAGTTCACTTGATTGGAAAAGAAAAAGTGCTTCTTATGGCTCCTACAGGCGTGGCAGCAAATAACATCAACGGTCAGACAATTCACAGCGCATTACGGTTGTCGAACTATCAACAGAGGGACATGTCAGCGGAGAAACTCCAGCATTTTCAAGAAGAGATAGCAGAGATCAAAATTGTGATTATTGACGAATTCTCGATGATAGGCTTGAAACTTCTCGGTCAAATCGACCATCGGCTGCGGCAAGCAACACCACTCAACGAAATCATGGGTGGATACATTGTTGTTTTCTTTGGCGATTTCAATCAACTTCAACCTGTCGGTGACGTTCCCCTATATGGCACTCCTCGGAGCTCAAATACAGTCGCAGTACAAGGCCAAATTGCTTATCGTAACATCAAAAAAGTTTTTGTGTTGAAACAAACCATGAGGCAAGTGGGTGAAGATGATGTGGGAGAAGACTAGAACGTAACCACGTTATCTAAGTAGTGAAAGAGGCACTGGCCTCTAACTCTACATACCGCCATTCCTCATTAAACTCATCTGATTAAGGGTAAAAAAAAAAAAAAGTGGGTGAAGATCAGAAGCAATTCAGGGATTGTTTGCAGAGATTGGCGGTAGGTGAGGTCACAGTTGCTGACTACAAGTTGATCGAAACCAGATTCATCTCAAAGCATCAAGCTTCAGTATCCTCAACACGAGATGTAATTCGATTGATTTCAACAAACAAAGAAATCGAGTCGTTCAATCTTGATAAGTTGAGGAACGTCGGCCACCCTGTTGTTCGAATCAACGCCATCCACAACGACCCAAGGGCTGCAACAGCATCTTCTGATGACGCTAGAGGATTACCATCTGAGCTGTATTTGTGTGAAGGGGCCCAGCCGGGTTTGTGCAATGGAACAATTGGTAAAGTTGTAGACATTGTGTACAATCACTGCGAAGACAACCGTTTCAGTGACGATTTTCCAATTTGCATTATGGTGGAATTTGCATCATATTCAGGTCCGCAACTCCAGAACTGCAACATATTGCCCATACCACCAGTGACAATTTCATTCAGGAAAGGCTCAACAACGTTCTCAAGGAAGCAATTTCCCATACAGCTTGCATATGCAATAAGCATTCACCGTTCTCAAGGCTTAACTCTAGATCAAGCAGTTGTAAACATTGGAGACACTGAATTTGCATTAGGCATGTCTTATGTTGCGCTTTCCAGAGTCCGAAACATCAATGGTTTATTCTTCGAGCCTGGATTTCCTTTCGCACGAATCAAAAAAATCAACGAAAAGAAGAAATTGGCTGAAAAGCGCACAGACCTGAATCGTTTGGTAGAGCTATCTGAACGCCAGTCAATTTAAATCATCATCAAAAATTAATTTCTATATTAATATTTTCCATGAACTTTTCTAAATAAATAAATAAATAAATATTAAGGGACAATCATACACTTTCAACTTTCTGTTGTAGTTTATTTTGTAGTTACTGCGTTATACAAATCGAAGATCGCACAACTCCGCTCCAATCTATGGTGCAAGCTTAGCCGGTGGCTGACTCTGCATCGACCTAGTATGATATGATATGATGTGATGTGATTTGATGTGACGTGACGTGACGTGACGTGACGTGGCGCGACGTGACGTGACGTGACGTGACATGACATGACATGACATGACATGACATGACATGACATGACATGAAATAAAACATAATAAGTATAGAGGTCTCGGCCCCGAATATAATTTTATTCCTTTCGGGGTCGCGACTTTAGGTCCGTGGGGTCCCAGCGCCCACAAACTCTATAAAGACCTCGCTAAAAGATTGATTGAAACTACTGGGGACCGAAGATCTGGCAGTTTCCTCGCACAACGCATTAGCATTGCTATTCAGCGAGGAAATGCTGCCAGCGTCTTCGGGACCATGCCGCGGGGGCACAGTTTCTTACACCTTTTTTAGTTTATTTTAGTCACGTAATTATTTAAGTTATTGTTTGTATGAAAAGTGCCCTGTTCCTTGGATACAAATACAATATTGACATGACATGACATGACATGACATGACATGACATGATATGATATGATATTCGAGTTAATTAAAATTCAAAAACTGTTGAAGTATTAGGCAAAACAATTTTTTCGCCAACATGAAAAAAGTAAGTAAATATTAGCGACTTTTTATATTTTTTCTGGATCCTTAGTAAATTGGGTTCTATGCGGGTTGGTTGTTGGGTTGGGTGACATATTCATGACTATTATTAACCCTTAAATTTGGCATTGTCCAATATAGCTACTGGACCTAACCTATAACCCTTTTTTTGTATTTTTTTCTGAACCGCAATCGTTTTCACTACCGAACCCGGATGAGGCTTGAATTGCGGAACTTTAAGTCAAATTAAGGGCGTGGTTGAATGACTTCAATCTACAGGTTTATAGACTGGACGAATTCGATTTAAGGCGTTGCTAGTCCAATGCCGGGTGGTTAGGTGTACGATAACCTTTCATTTACGATGTCACTTGGACGTACATGTTTGTTTCTAGCATTTTATTACACGTACATGAATTTCCTTCTAAAAATAAAATAATATTGTAATAAAATATAATAAATATCGGACAACGTCATTAAATATTTAAGTAAATACATACATGATAACTTTTATACTTCAAAAGCATTTTGAGCCTTTCCACAAAGTAATATAATCCATTCTCATCTTTGTAAAATAAATCCCCTGTCTTTATATACCCATCATCGGTGAATACCTCTTTCGTCGCTGTGGGATTATTGTAATACCCCTGAAAATATAAGGTTATTATTAATTACCTGTAAAATTACGATCACGAGAGGATAAACATTTTTTTTGTAGAAATGATTAGTAGCTCGGTGAGCTGTATTTAGTTTTGGGCACATTGAATGGCACTTTATACTAAATAGTACATACTTTTATTTAGGTACTTTGAAATCAAAGATGACGTTCATTAGCGCAAATTAACTTAGTTAATAAATTCAATAGCAGGAAAATACAGAAACATAATTTGCACAAAATTATTTATTTTTTAAGTTATGGCACTTGTATGACACCCTCTTGCACCACCCTGTACCAAGATGCACTTACGATAACAGTTTAGCGATAGGTTTAAATAGAAAATGGTTACTTATCGCTAACTAATTTCGTCACCGGGATGAAAGTGTGTTCAAGTCGCTAATTCGCTATTGACAAACTACGTGGCGTCGAGTATAACTTCGCGATCATTTTTCGAAATGGCTGAAATTATATGACTTTTTACGTTTACTGAGCCTTTTTGTCAAGATAATGGTAGTAGGTTAAGTAGAGGTCTTCTTGTGGATGGACCAGGGGTTTCTTGGATTTGGAGAGAGACACCTACACAAAACATAATAAAACACCAACCGCAAGGCTGGTATGCCACTTAGGTACTCACTTTAGTATGAACATTTATTACAGCGCCCTCTATTGGTTACGCTGAGAACTGCTTACTTACTTAATAATCTCACAATGGTTTAGGTACCGAGTAAGGTTGAAGTCGAACAGATGGCTCTGTTTAAGGCAGTACCGGGAATTGGTATTCCTATACCAAAACTTCCTCTTAGAATAATAATACGCCTTGAACGAAAGTCTTCATCAATTCAATACAACAGATTTACGAAAGATGGCGCCGCTTTTGGTTTTATGTGTGCGTGTCTACCAACGAATAATAGAGACGTGTTGCTTGTGAACTTGTGACAGGTCTTTTGACTTCTAGAATTATTTTTCGTAGGTAGTGTTTCACTTCGCCAAAAAAAAAATCATTATTAGCATCTTTTATTGCAACCGTAAACTAAGTATTTTAAATTGTTATAAAGCAAACCAAACCTTATCAATAGGATGATATTTGCAAGAATTATGAAAAACGTAGGATAACAGAGGAATAAAATTCTGCAGAAAAAAAAATCGGCAAAATTAAATATTCTACGATAAATAGATACGATAGACGCCGATCGGCGCGAAATCGGCGTGGCCCTGTGCACCGTATCCATGCGCATACAAACAATGGAACCTGTACTTTATATACAAAACAGATTACTTTATATTAAGCACAGGTAACATTATCTGCGCGCATGCAGATAATGCAAATAATAAATACAAAGTACACAAAGGCCACGCCGATTTCACGCCGCGGCGGCGTACACTGCGGCGTCGGTAGGTACAAAACCGGAGCGGCGCACACGTCTATTCCACGATATAAGTTTCTAGGAGTCAAAGTCTGTTGTGACAGTTGTGGACACGGACGAAACTTAGCCCGTGGCTAACCAAAACGCTTCACTTTCAAGTTTAAATTTCTAGGCGTATTTATTCTAAGTGCAAGCACTAATGGTGATGATACGTACCGCCATCACTGGCCCTTTCAATAGCAACTCTCCCGTGACGTTTGGTTCTAGTACTTCTTTTCCAGTGTCCGGTGATATTAACTGGAATCAATAAATAAGGTCAGTTGGAACCAATGCAACAGCACGCTGGGCACTTGCACCTCATCATCATCATCAGCCGATAGACGTCTACTGCTGGACAAGGGCCACCCCCAATGCTCTCCATAACGATCGCTCTTGCCTTGCGCCGCTCTCATCCAATGCCCGCGATTCTAACCAGGTCGTCGGTCCACCTTGTTGGGGGCTGCCCACTCAAGAACCTTTCTGCCCCAACGGCCATCGGCGCTACGAGCAATGTGCCCCGCCCACTGCCACTTAAATTTGGCGACCACTTGGCGACTGTCTAAGCTATATCTACAAGTTCCAACCTTGGTTCTCTTGCGAATCTCATTGCGACTTTTTTCTTTCTTATTTCAAAACCCATTAAAAAAATGCCTTACAAGATGTAGTTTTGATAGTTTTTGTAGTTTTTTTAAGCACGAGGATCACAAGATCGTAACTACGTTAAATATATACTAGAAATTTTTGTTGAAGCGTAAAACTGTTAAGTTTTGCCCTGAAATAATGTCCCTTCATAGAAAACTGGCTTTCTCATACTAGCTGCGCCCCTCGATGTCACCCGCTCATTCTACGGGAACACTTAATAGTTTTGGGATAAAAAGTAACTTTATGTGTTAATCCAGGGTGTCAGCTACCTTCATACTAAAATTTAAAACAAGCATACATACACGCTCACTAAATTCGCCTTTATAATTAACCCCCGTCGAAAAAAGGAGAGTATTATGAGTCTAACATGTCATATCTGTGATGTATCTGTCTGTGGCATCATAGATTCCAAATGGGTGGCCCAATTTCAGTGCAGTTTTTTTTTTAATCACAATACTTGTCCGTCGAGATGGTTTTAAGCTATGTTTGGAGGAAATAGGACCAGTAGTTTCCAAGATTATCAGCTTTGATTGGAACAAGTGACAAGATCTCAGCCAATATTGAAGCTAAGAATTCCAAATTTTGTAGTTATGTTCAGTTTTAGTAGCATTTTCTATATCACTCATTGAATGAGGGTCTCATGATTCGGGGGTGTTTTTATTTTATAACTTTGGTTTATTAGTGTGATGAGCGTTTGGCCCGGTTTGTAGACACCTGTCTACTAAGCCGGTGGTCCCGGGTTCGAATCCCGGCCAGGGCAAATATTTGTGTGATGAACTCGAATATTTATGCTTGGGTTATGGTTGTTCTATGTATTTAAGTATATATTAATCTATATACATACGCATATCGTCGTCTAATATCCATAACACAAGCCTTCTTTAGCCTAATTTGGAACTAGATCGATGTGTGTGAGTTTGTCTGATACTTATTCATTTATATTATAAAGTATACTCGTACCTTCGCTTCGTACCTTGGGTCCATAGTTCCCATGTTGCCATAAGGCTCCCCTGCTGGTGCTATCAGGATAGCGCCTCCAACTTCGGTCTGTCCGTACCCTTACATAATGACAGTGTCTTCACGTAACCTGGCCTGAAAAAAGTGCAGTCTAGTTTTATATGAGCAAAAATATCTGAATAACTGGCGCAGTGTGTAGTGCACCTGCCTACTGAACCGGCGGTCTGGGGTTCGAATCCCCGCTGGGGCAAATTTATTTGTTCTATTTTTGTTTAACCGAATGTTTGTTTCGTATAATCTAGTTAAGTTTGTATAATGTTTGTTTGACTAATTTTTTGTGTATTAGCATAATTTTATTTTTCTAATCTTATTGTGTACCTAACTTTGACTTCGTACTTTCATTTCTAACCTAACCTAAACTACTTACAGTTCTCGGTTTTTGACCCATTTTGACGATTGCTATACATGGTCACAATACAAACCTAACCTGACCTACAATTTTCGGTTTCAAAACTGAATTAGACAGTAAGTTGTTATTAAAAACGTTATACGGCCTTGTTATGATTAGTTAACATAAGAATCGACAAAGTGTGTTTTAAATAAAATAATATTCGACAAAACAAGAGTTTGTATAGAATCTTTTTATCGATTCATATTTTTAATGTGGTATACCACACTTTTTATTTTTATAAATTATGAAATTCACAGAGCTTTATTTATTTACTGTCATGCTGTGTAATATTTTGTAAATAAATAAATGAATAAGTTGTTCTACTATAGAACTCGGTGGTCGAAACGGTCACAGATTTGACAAAATACTGCAGTAAAGATAAGAATTATCTAAATTATCCGTTACATAAGTAATCTAATCTATGACGAATTATTACAATAAATACTAGGTAATTCCGACCACTGCTTATAAGGCCTCATTTTCATGAATTTTCCCAAAGTTTTTGACCCGTGGTTGAAAAGTTAGAGGGGGGACACATTTTTTTTATTTTCGGAGCGAATATTTACAAAACTGCTGACTTTATTAAAAAATAATGTTCATGGACCCTTATTATTTTTAAAAAGACCTATTCAACGACACCCACACCCTAGTGTTGGAACGAAAAAAAAACAATCACCCTCACTTTAGGTGTACGATTATTTTTTTTAGTTTTTATTTTACCGTTTTGTCGGCGTGATACATACACATACTCATACCAAATTTCAGCTTCCTAGTACTAATGATCACGGAGCTAAGCCGCGGACGGACAGACAGACAGACAGACAGACAGACGGACGAGGCGAAACTAGAAGGGTTCCTAGTACGGAACCCTAAAAATGGGAGGGTTTTAGAGTTCCAACCAAAAACATCCAAAAAAAGGATTAGGTTTGAAAAATAAAGCTAGGTATCGAGAAATTTTTTACCAATCATATTTTCACCTTTACAGTTTAGAAGATAAACAGTTCAAGTTTAATATTTCGAAAAAACAGATACGTAATCAATCATTATAGATTTTGAGATCTAGGTCGATGAAGATAGCGAATTTTGCATATGCGGGCTCTTAACCCTTTACACCCGACTTGTAATGATCGTGAGTGTTGATTTAAAAAAAATATTTTGCGTATGGCGAACAAAGGTACGTGTTTAAATTCCCTTGTGTACCAGTAGCGAAAGAGCTTGTACAATCTTGACTATAAATTTTAAGCAGACGCAGACGATAGTTTATCATGTGGCAGGAATTCATGATCTAATTATTAGTTAATTTAATATTTATAGCCCTGCAAGGAGACTTATACCCCACGCCATATTGCGGATTTTGGGTACTAAATTATTTTCCTGGCAACGACAAATGTTTGGTACCTAACTGACGTCGAAAGTGTTGGAGCCTATATAAACTACATATGTTTGGCAAAAGCCTCGAGCTGCCATTCGATTCTCGGCTTAATAATAAACTACATGTTGTATGTCTGGCTGTTTGTTGTAGTAACGTAACGTTAGATTTAAATGTGACGGTTGTTATGTTTATATATTACGATTCATCATTTTCAACCTATCACTGTCCACGGAATAAACTACTCTTATACTATTTGAGTGGTTTTACTCTAACATGGTAGCAGAGCGTAATATAAGTAAGCGCTAGTGATGTGTTGAGTGTTTCTTTTATCGAAAAGTGTGTGCACAAAATCTCAAATAACGTAATGGCGACGTCCGGTACAGGGGCGGCTATTGTTCCTGCCATTGAAAAATTAAATGGCATGGGGAACTATGGGTCATGGAAATTCGTCATGAAGATGATTTTAATTCATGAGGATCTTTGGGAGTGCGTAGAGACTAAAGACGGTAAGGCCGTATGTGAAGATAAAAAAAAAACAGCAGAAAGCTCTGGCATTTGTTTGAGCATTAATCTTGCCGCAATCACGCACGTGCGGAATGCGTCTACCGGTTGGGAGGCGTGGAATAGTCTGCAGTCTGCGTATGAGGACCGGGGGTTGTGCAGAAGGCTAGGTCTTATACGGCAGCTGTTTGGGATGAAACTACAAGAGTATCCTGACATGCAGACGTATCTCGCGAAGGTAAGTATGTGATGTCTCACAACAATTAACAGACTAATTGCTTAGTGGGCTCACATCTGACTATGACCCACTGATAATGGCGTTAGAAAATTGTAACGTGAAAATGTCGAGCGAGCTGGTAAAACAGAAACTTTTACAAGAAGAACAGCGTCGGAGCAACGGAACGGACACGACCAGTGGTTCCGTAATGGTGGCAAAGCGACACGAAAAGCCTGTCAAATGTTTCCGCTGTAAGAAGCTGAGTCACATTTCCAGGAACTGTCCTACTAAGAATACGGAGTTGAAGAATCCTAGTAAAGGCACGGCGAATATGCTGAGCGCGCTGTCCGCGAATGTACAGTCGAACGCGTGGTACATAGATAGCGGCGCATCATGCCATCTATGCAACAGAAGGGAAATTCTTCAGGACTTCGTGGTGGATACAAGTTTGGAAGTTACGGTGGCGAAAGGTGAAAAAATTCAGAGTGCGGGTTGTGGCAGTACCAAACTGCATGTTCGAGATGGCATAAAAACTCTAAGTGATGTTGTTTTTATTCCGAATCTGTCATGTAATTTAATGTCTGTCAAGGCTTCCGGTTCGTGTCTCAAGATGGCCGCATGCGTTTAAGTTTTGCTGTTCATTATTTATTCATTTTTGTTGTTCAATGTGTAGTTAAGTATTGATAGCGTATTGTGCAGTGATCTAACGTATGAGTGAATAGTTAATGAAGAATTCAACTTGAAGCGTTCATAGCCCTTCCTGGGTCAAGGCCCGATAGTCCGCGTGTTTTTTTTTGTAAATCGCTATCACTTTACAAAAAGCAAGAAAGTGATCGAGTACTTTAATGTGACTTTAATAAATTCTGAGTTTATTTGTGTTCCGGTTTTAGCTGATGGTCAAAGCAGCCAATGCTATAATAAATAATAATAATAATAATTAATGTCTGTCAACGTTTTGACATCTAAAGGTTTCCGAGTTATTTTCTGTTCTGAATTTTGTAAAATATATTTTGATAATGTTTTAATAGCTATTGCTAAACGTGAGAATCCATACTATACTATATACTATATACTATAATATTATAAATGCGAAAGTGTGTCTGTCTGTCTGTCTGTCTGTCTGTTACCTCTTCACGCTAAAACCGCTGAACCGATTTAGATGAAATTTGGTATATACATAGTTTCAGTCCCGGGGAAGGACATAGGATACTTTTCATCCCGAATAAATGTAGTGTTCCCATGGGATGAGCGGGTAACACCGCGGGTCACAGCTAGTGGTTTATATAAATTAAAAACTTTCTCGTCGCGTATATGCAATGTATCAAGTACGTCTGAGTCCGTTGATCAAGTTGTGGCGAATGTGGGGACTGGACGTGTGATATCTCAAGATGTGTGGCATCAGCGTTTGGGTCATCTAAACTCAAGGAGCATGAACCTATTGAAATCAGGTATGGCTAATGGCATTGACTTTGAAAACTCGAATTTTAAGCAGTGTATTTCTTGTATTGAAGGCAAGACTGCGAAATTGCCTTTCCCGAAGAAGTCGTTCACTCGAGCTACTGAAGTCGTAGGCCTGGTACAGTGACGTCTGTGGGCCTATGTCGCCAACGTCAATTGGAGGTGCTCGTTATATGTTACTTTTTATAGATGACTTTACGCGGAAAACTTTTTGCTATTTTATTAAAACAAAAGATCAAGTTTTCGATATTTTTAAACAATTTAAATCGCTGGTCGAGAATCAAACTAACAAAATACGGAGTTGAAGACCGTGTTGAGGACCGACAATGGAGGCGAGTACGTAAATAAACCCTTCGAGCTATTTCTGAAGCAGCATGGTATTATACATGAGAAAACTGTGACTCACTATCCACAAAAAAATGCTGTTGCGGAGAGGGCTAATCGCACGATTGTTGAGGCTGCAAGGTGTATCATGTTGCAGAGTGCCGGCTTGGAACAGAAATACTGGGCGGAAGCTATGAGCGCCGCGGTTTATTTAAAGAATAGATGACCAGCGAAGGCTGTGCTGGGTGCTACTCCTGAGGAGAAGTGGTCGGGAAGTAAGGTAAACTTGAACCATTTAAGAATTTTTGGTTGTATTGCTTACTCCGTCTTGGAAAATCGGAAAAAGTTGGATCCGAAATGTAAGAAGTACATATTTATAGGCTACTGCGAGGATACTAAAGGATATCGATTTTTAGATCCTGCTCATACTAATAAAGTCGTTACTTCGCGGAATGTCGTGTTTGTAGAAGATTAATTCTATAAAGATATTTTTGTACAGAAGGATCAGCAACAAGTGGTCAACGTGCCGACTCCGTACATGATCATCAATAACCCTGGATCTGAAAATGTAGGAGCACTGGCGGCAGAACCTGTTGAACCGATGCAAGAACCCCACGAGCTTCAGACTCAAAACACAGAATCTTCTGAAACTAGTGAATCTTGTATTACTTCGGATGAAGACTAAGAGATAGGAACGAATTCGAAGATGCTTTGGTATTAGCATTAGCGAGTTGCGATACGGATACACCAAATACCGTACGTGAAGCACTCGATGGACCTGAGTCTATGCAATGAAAGGCAGCAATGCAGGATGAATATCAATCTTTTTTGGATAATAAATGTCTGGAACTTGTCGACTTACCGAAGGGAAAGAAATCTGTTAAGTGCAAGTGGATATTTAAGAAAAAGAGAGGATTAAATGGAAAGCTTCTGTTTTGTTCCCGCCCCGGACTACGGGTAAGTACAGGGGGCCCATCAACCTGTGTAACCAGCAAAACGTAAATTCCCGGGCGAGTACAAAAACGGGTGAGTAAGTGTAGGATGTGTTAAATGTGGTGTGTGAATGTGGTTTGCTGTGAGCCGAAGATCCGCGGCGCCGCCCGTACACCAGTCCGTTCAAACCACAATGTTCACGTCAAACATTATCGAGGGGCCTTATGCCGAACAAATCACTCGAGTTCAACAAATATACGCAAAATAAGCGGACACCAGCAACGTGTCTTCAAAAGGCTTCAAAAATCCAAAAAAATCTCATCACATGTTGCAAGTTAAATTCAAGTGACAGACAAGTTCTATTAATAGATTGACCTACAAAAATCAAGTGTCAAAGTGACAGCTCGGGTGCGTTCAGTTTTATGCAAAGTAATGTCGGTTGGGACCGAACAGCTTCTGCAGTACAAAGCCCGATTGGTTGCGAAAGGATTCACGCAGAAAGTATGGAGTGGATTATTTTCAAACATTCTCACCCGTCGTGAGGTATTCCACAATAAGGCTACTTCTGGCATTAGTGGCTGAATAAATGGATGTGAAAACTGCTTTTCTCAACGGAGACTTAAAAGAAGTCGTTTATATGGATATTTCTGAAGGCTTTGATGTAGAGAACAGCAAAGGAAAAGCATACCGATTACTCAAAGCTGTGTACGGATTAAAGAAGCCAGTAGATCATGAAATGAGAAGATAAACGACGTGCTTGTTAAGAAGTTGAAATTCAAAAGGTTGGCATCGGAGCCGTGTGCCTATGTAAGATTGAACAATAATGGACTTGTCATTCTCGGCCTATATGTTGATGACATTTTGGTGTTTAGCAACAGTCAAACGGAGAAAAAGGCGGTAAAGGAAGATAATGAAACAGTTTGTTATGAAGGATCTTGGGCCTGCGAAAAGTGTATTAGGTATACACGTCCGTCGTGAGGATGCAAAGATTATTCTGGATCAGTCTGGCTATATTAGCAAAGTTTTGCTGCCTGCTAAAACACCGATGGAAGTTGGTTTAAAACTTGCTAGAGCTGAGAAGAATGGAGTCTACGAATATAGAAACTTGATTGGTTGCCTGATGTATATCGCAGTCTGTACGCGTCCTGACATAGCGCATGCTGTGAGTATGCTAAGTCAATTCAACGATTGCTACTCGGAACCTCACTGGAAAGCGGCAAAGCGTGTGCTTCGATATCTTAAAGGTACGATTAATCACAGTATTACGTATGAGAAGAGTGGTATGAATGTGACAGGTTCAACGGACGCGGACTGGGCGGCTAGTATAGTCGATCGTCGGTCTTATACCGGATACATAATTATTTAAATTAGGCTATAGTTTTGTGGAAGAGTCGTAAACAGCGTACACTGGCTCTTTCCAGCACCGAAGCTGAGTATATGGCGTTATGGGATACGTGCAAAGAGGCATTGTTCCTTAAAGCGTTCATGTCGGAATGCTTGAATTTAGACGTGAAAATATTGGTGTATAATGACAAGCAATCTGCAATTAAATTGTCGGAAAACCATATGTTTCATGCTAGGACTAAGCATATTGATGTAAGGCATCACTTCATTCGCGAAATTGTCGAAAATGGTGTGATAACTGTTAAGTACATGTGCACTGAGGACATGTTAGTGGATGTTTTGACAAAGCCTTTATGCATTGAAAAATTTCAACTTTTTGTAAGAGATTTATACATGCTTAGTGCTCCGTAGTGTATAGGTAGTTATATTTATACTGCACGGAACATATAGTTTAAGGGGTGGTGTTGGAGCCTATATAAACTACATGTTGTATGTCTGGCTGTTTTTTGTAGTAACGTAACTTTAGATTTAAATGTGACGGTTGCTATGTATTACGATTCATCATCTTCAACCTATCACTGTCCAAGGAATAAACTACTTTTTCACCTCACCAGCTCAAACATGGCGATTTTGCTGTCAGATAACAGTGAACAAAATGCGATTTTGTTTCGAGCGTGAGTAGAAAGTAGCTTTTTAATTTTTTCAATATCTGACCACGAATTGTCATTCTTCAGCCAAAGGTTAATTATAAAATTCAATTTATTTGAATCTCGATGCACTCTGTGTGTCATATGTATATAAAAGAGAGGGATAGAAACTTATCAATTTGAAATTCGATTTTCGAATCCGACCTCGATTGAGTTCGGATACGCGTTATACCAAAAAATTCATTAAAAACACTCGAAAAAGTTTTTATTGCAACGTATTTTTTTTTTTATTATATTTTTATTCAACGACCGAATATTAAAATTATTGTGCCTTTTATATAAAACTAGATCATTGCTCAAATAAAATAAGATTTTTCAACTTATTACTTATTGTAAATATAATAATGGTTTATAATTTCACCATTTATCAAAGATGCATATTCGAAACATACCTTAAAAAATATCGAGTTCATATTGTAATTGTTATTTTCTTTTTCATTTATTTTGTTTGGTGTTTTACGAGTAAAAACATTAATCAATTTATAAAAAAAAACTCGTAATATAATATTTATTTATAAATAAACACGTCATGTTCATGTATCTGCTAAATCTTCCAATTTGATCAAATAATGACAATAACCGTGTTGGTAGGTTGATTATATTTTCAATGAAATTATATTGTTATTCCTTTTTAAGCAGCAATTATCTATTTTCTGATTAATAATATTATTGAAATCAGCAACAAAGACTATAAACATACGTTGGAAGAAAAATCTCAAAATTTCGAATATGTTTTCGCTGATGAGGTGAAAAGTTGTGTGTGCTACACGAGAGCAAAGTTTTTTGCATCTCGTGCTGTTGAGTCCCTCGCTAGACTCAGGATTCTAACATAGAATCACTCGCTACGCTCGTGATTCAAACGTACAATCCTTCGCTTGCTCGGGACTCAAAATCAGCACTCGTAACAAAAAACAACTTTGCTCTCTTGTTGCACAAATAACTATTATACTATTTGAGTGGTTTTACTCTAACAGAAAGTCAGTGAATGTCACTAATATACACAAAGAGGAAAGAGGACTAAATATTCCCCAAACTTCAAGTAATTTTTGCATAATAAAGCCTAAACTATCCACAGTGATGAAAGTAAAGTTTGTGCGAAGGATTGAGCAGCATTCCGGTAAACAATGTTTTGAATTTTGATGATGAATTGATGTCAAATCCTTGACTGGCGTTTAATGCAAATATGACGTATGGACATTATTGCCATATGGAAGCTGATTGTAGCGCCACTATCGGACCGACGCTTGCTAGGCTATATATACCAATAAATAAATATATACGTATCAATAAATAAATAAATACCTCCAGCTCCACCACCTGCGCCTGCGCCGCCAGTACCTAAAAAAATAAAAAATAAAAAAATTTAAGTAGTGAAGCAAGTACTGTTAAATACTTCTACGATGATTTGATGATTGATGATTTGGTGTGGGGACGCCCGGGCGGAGCCAGGCGGGCTGTCGATCGCTAATCTACTTCTAAAATTTGAATACATTCTTAGTTAAGTTACCATTACAAGTGAAGCTAATAAAACCGTTCTGGATTAGCTATTTAACGTTAAATTTAACATCTAACAAACGATTCTATAGAAGGCATTTCTAGAGGCTTCACGCACCGGCACATCTAGCATAACTGTCGCGCGACACATACTACCTGCACAGTAGATTATATATGTACCTACCTGTCACTTTCCTATCAATACCGTGCGAGCAAGATAGCTGACGTTCCGGTAAACAATGTTTTGAAATCGGTTCGTGACAATTCCATGACAAATCGCTACTGACGTTTTATTATTTAAATATTTGTAAATTATTGCCTTGACACTTGTTAGGGCTAAAGCCTCGAGCTGCCATTCTGGGCTTAATAATAATACTAACTATACATAGAATCAAACATGAACAGTCATTGAGGCCTAATACATGCTGAGAAAGTTTTGAATTCTAACGTTGCCGAAGTCACTGTACTGTAATGCGAAAGTAATTAATCAACTCAGTATCACTACATAGTATAAAACAAAGTCGCTTTCTCTGTCCCTATGTCCCTTTGTATGCTTAAATCTTTAAAACTACGCAACGGGTTTTGATGCGGGTTTTTTTTTAATAGATAGAGTAATTCAAGAGGAAGGTTTATATGTATAATACATGCATAATTTATCAGCATTGCACCCGTGCGAAGCCGGGGCGGGTCGCTAATAATAAGTAATAAATAAATAAATAAAATATCGGACAACCTCACACAAATCGATCTAGTCCCAAATTAAGCTCAAGCAGGCTTGTGTTATGGGTACTAGACGACGATATACGTACATATATAGATAAATACATAGAACAACCATGACCAAAGCACAAATATTCGAGTTCATCACACAAATACTTGCCCTGGCCGGGATTCGAACCCGGGACCGCCGGCTCAGTAGTACTGTGTATTGTATTATGCGTAGATTAGAGCTGGGCGTTTTTTTCTGTAACAGTTTCGAGAAACCGTTTCTTATAAGGAAACGGAGTAATAGTTTAATGCCTAATAACAGTTTCTTTAAAATCTGCTATAGACGCTGCTGCTGACGTAGACGATACCATTGTGTTGTCAAAATTTTCACGAAAGACAAAAAAAAACGATTCTTGATTAAAAGTAGTTTTACAATAGCCAACTAAACATTTTATGAAAAACTGGTTCTTGAAATAGCGTTACACCTAGTAACTAATGAAACCATGCCGTAATAAAGAAACTGTTTTTTAATTAACTTGTTTTCGAAACGGTTACTTGTCAAAAAGAAACGGTGACGTTTCGTTTCATCGAAAACGCGGTACGATTCCCACTGACTGGGCGGAGTCGGCGCGCGCTCAAGCGCATCTAAATAGTTGCCAAACGAATGTAGAGCTTCATTACGACAGTCAGATCCCATATTCGAATGTTATTGGCGCCGCTGCCGGCCGATCGGGCGCTTGCGGACGCGGACGGAGGTGCTCGGCTGTCGTCGCGCGTAAGCAGCTCCGTTCAGTTACCGCCGCGCGCCATCGGCTCCGTTCGGTTACCGCCGCACGCCATCGGCTCCGCTCGCACGTTCGTCGCCCTAGAATTAAATCGCTCGGACGGACGCAGTCGGCTGCCGCCGGGCGCTCCAGCGTCCGCTGGAACGTGGTGGCAGCCGAACCCGCCCGACCTGGCACTGGACGCGGACGGCCGCTGCCCGCTGCCAGACCACCCGTTGCGACGCGGCGGCAGCCGACCCGGCCTGGCCCGGTCTATGTGAATCGTACATAACGACACAGCCCGTCTAGCACAACTTTACTATGCTTCGTGACTCTTGTCGCGCGACATAGCGCTTCCTGTCACTCTCTCACATTACTGTACAGAAAGAGAGGGGTAATTATCTCGCGCGAGAAGTAGTCGCGTATGACAGTTATGCTAGGGGTGCAGCTCTAGTAGATATGTGCACTTGAGCTATTGTAAGTGCATGAGTAATATCGCAAACCGTCGCTTGACTGACCTGGTGCCTGGGGCGCCTGGTGGCTCTGAAACAAATTAAGGTTTCTATTAAAAATAGGTACATTACAATACTCCGAAGTTTCAATTGTCCGAATGCATAATCATTCCGAATTTTCATAATTCCGAAAACCATGTTTTGATGCATTTTTTTTTGGCATATCACATAACCCTTACCTGACCTAAATAATATGTAACTAATAAATAATAGTATGTAACATGTGATCCGTGGAAAAAATTACCGTTTCGCGTTATTTCACTTTCGGAACTTTGAAAATTCGGAATATGTATGTATGTAAAAACTTTATTGTACACAAAAACAATTTACAAAACTTAAAAAAAAATAGACATGTACAAAGGCGAACTTATCCCTATAAGGGATCTCTTCCAGATAACCGTTGAGCAAATGAGAAAATAATGGGATACCCAAGAAGATAGACAAACGAACAAGTTAGTATGCACAGATACACTAAGGACTAATGTCTTTTTATATAATAAAATATGTGTAATTCCAAAATATAATACATATAGATATAATTACATATATATCATAATATGTGTCAGTGCATCTGGAAAGGTACCTTGTTTCAGGTATTGAGTTATGCATAGTTCCAAAAAGTAGATTAAATTTGCCTTCAATACAAAAAAGAATAATGACTGTAGGCGGAACCACTATTTTTATATAAATTTTTGAATTTTCGACTTCCGAAATGCACAAGTTGAGAAAATGGCATTTAAAGTTTATAGTGGCAAAAAACACACTTCTACTTCGAAGTTACATAGTGAAGGGTATAATCATAATCTTTGAATGTTAAAGAATTATAATATGATGATTTCTTAGGTTGAACATGCCAGGGTGGAAGAAACACGAAAGTGTTAATTATACCCAATTCATAAAATAACGAGATTAAAACTGTTAGTTTCTCATCATAGTTACATATTCTATGGCATTTTGGGACAGTTGAATGAAAGAAAACTCCATAATCATAAAGAAATTTAATAATTACCGCATTTTTAACAGTTACAAAAAAGATCACTTATAATATTAAAAACCAACAAAATAATTTGTATATTCATGCTATATCACAAGATCAAAATGGTATTTAGCGTGGTGTACCACAATGGTATAATAGAAATGGTGTTAAAGCAGTTTTTTTTAACAATAAAGTTTAGTGACTCGATCGAAACTTTTGTATGGAAACGTAACTAGGGTACCTTGTCACGACATTTACTAAACTTTAGTAACTTAAACCCGAAGATCACTATTTTAGTACCTATAATGCAAGAAATATCTGTAACAAAATGTTATTTAGGATAATTATAGCGGAAATCAATGTATTCTTATTTATAAAAACTTCTGTTTTAGTCGTGTAAGACATCAAGTTTAATAGCATTTTACTAAACTGTGTACCTTGTCACGCTAAGTCATTATCTTACATAAATGGAGTAACTAGAAAAAATGTGTCAGTGCACATGGAAAGGTACCTTGTATTGAGTTATGCTAAAGTGCCAAACGTGTAATATAGTTATTAGTGAATTGCTTGCATTTGTGCAAAACAAAGAAGAAGTGATGAATGAAGAGAGCATAATACAAGTTTGTGTTTCTGCTTTTAGCAGTGAAGAAATTGAAAGAGCGAAAAAATTACTCTTTGAGTCTTTGTCCACGACTAATAAATTAACTTCACGTCGTAAAGAAGGAAAGAACCATCGAAACATGGAAGACATAATTAAAATGTTCAAACACGCTCAAGCTGGGCACTTACCGATGCCTATTTTCGTAGCAAAAGAGTTACATCGATTGCCCCCCGTCTGTTTTGATCATTTAGACTGTACAAGATTGCTAAAGGACATCCTTATACTACAAACGGAGTTGAGACAAATAAAAGAGGATTACGTTACTATTAGCCAACTGGACGCCGTTAGAATCGACCTAGACAATTTGAAAAAGTCGTCGCTGGTCAATAATTTTGACTGCAATGTTAATTTTAGACGTGGTGCTCATTTGTTGAATGATTATGACAGCGGTCCCATGGGACTTATTGAAAATTTGTCACAAGATCAACGATTGACGAGCGCGGAGATAACGCAGCGGTCATTGACCGAGGCGCACACAACAGCACCTGCAAATGCACAAGTGCGTAATTCATCTCTGTCACACGAACCCGTCGCTGATAAGTGCATCTCGCATGAGATCACAGCTACCCGAGCGCAGCAGGGCGGGGAGGCCCGAACGCGGGGCACCGTGTTGTCGAGCGACCCGAACACTGACGGAAACACCGAGACCCCTATGCACGTGAGTGACGCGAGCGAGCCTGAAGCGGCCTTGGGTGTAAGGGAGCTAGCTAATCAGCGCTTGGATCGATCGTTTGCTGATATGGTGCGCGAAGACGGTAAATGGAAATTAAACTCACCCGACGAAGAATGGAAGAAGGTTGAGAGAAAGCGCCTAAAAAACAGGTATATAGGGAAGCAAGGCAAAGCTCCTAGCGTACCAGAATGCAAATTTAAAGCTGCAGATGTTAATGTTCCCTTATTTATTAATAAGGTCGACAAAGGTGCCTCAGAGTCGGATATTCAATCCTATATATTTGAAAAAACAAACCTCTCAGTAACTTTAAAGCTAATTGCAATGAAACGCGATAAGGGTTATAATTCCTACAAGGTGTACGTACCAAGAAGTAAGTTAGATATATTTTTAAATGATGCTATATGGCCGCAAGGAAGCGGTGGTAGCCTAGTGGTTAGGGCATGCGACTTTCAATCCGGAGGTCGCGGGTTCGAACCCGGCCCGTACCAATGAGTTTTTCGGAACTTATGTACGGAATGTCATTTGATATTTACCACTCGCTTTTCGGTGAAGGAAAACATCGTGAGGAAACCACCTAAGCCCAATAAGGCCTAGTTTTCCCCTCTGGGTTGGAAGGTCAGATGGCAGTCGCTTGCGTAAAAACTAGTGCCTACGCCACATCTTGGGATTTAGGTAGCCGACCCCGATTGAGAATTCATTCTCAAAAAATGGGACAAAGGCTAGGAGGATGATGCTATATGGCCGCAAGGTATTTACTTTAGGCGATTTGTCCAAAGAAACTTTGATGAAAATAAAAACCCTCAATATGGCAACTACGACCGATAGACAATACTCTTTTATTAGCTATAACTGTAAATCGCTTAAAAGATCAATTGATTGTGTTCGCACGCTCTGTAAAGATGCCGATTTAGTTGCCTTACAAGAATTATGGCTATTGTCTAGTGACCTTGACACTCTAGGTACAATTAGCTCGGAGTTTGCGTATACTGGGAAGTCGGCGGTGGACTCCTCGGCGGGTATTCTGCGTGGAAGACCATTTGGAGGGGTTTGTTTGCTCTGGAAAAAGAGTGTCCTCCCGTCAGTGACCGTGATCCCGTGTGTAAGTGTACGCTTGACGGCAATACGTATCAATCTCGCCGAGTGTCCTTTGTTAGTGTTTTCAGTTTACATGCCTACAAATTCAAGTGAAAACTTACCTGTTTTCACTGAATGTTTAAGTGAGATTAGTGCAATTATTGACAGCCAAGAGGTTGCTTCAGTGTTTATGTTGGGCGACTTTAATTCGCACCCCGGCGAGCTCTTTGGCAATGAGCTCCTGAACTTTTGCTCTGAGCAAAGTTGGCGTTGTGCGGATATGAATGTTTTAGGCGCTGAGTCTGACACGTACACTTTTGTCAGTGACATACATAAAGACTGTAAACGTTGGCTAGATCATTGTCTCGTGACGGAGGCAGCGAAACAAGACTTGAAAACAAAAATGAATTTCTGATATTTGTTTTACACGGAAACGATACCTAACACGTCCTGGTAGACTTAACTGACCAGCAATAAAGAAAGAAAAGAGGGATACTTGGCCGTATTCACTCCGCTCTCCCGCCTCAGAGGGGACGAATCTGACTTCCCTCCACATCTAAAAATGATCACCGTGGAACACTCTATCTGTGGTAGAAATTTCATGCTTGTAGCCCGATGCGCACAATTATGCTAGAAAACAGCGGACTAACAACTCTACTAAATCATGGTATCTAATACATCACCATAATTATATTTTTAGTTTTCGACTTTCACTGAAAAAAAAAACAATAAGTGACTCCATGGATTTTAGAACCACGGTATGCTACCAAATGTCCTAATAATCATAATGATACTTACACCTCCAATCAGCAACGCAGCGAAGAAAATAACAACGAAACACTTGAACATGTTGACTTGTCAAAACAAAATGACATAGGGATGTGCGCCGGCGCAGCCATTTTATACCACCGGTGATGGCGGTTTTATGGTCAGGAAATTTTAAGACTTACTCGTTTATGTAAATTGTAAATTTTAACACTTTGCACGCCAATCACGAGTACCAGTCGGTACGCATTTTTGCTCACGTTCACTACGGCATCGTGTCGAATTTATCCGATGTAGAACTTTCCGCCGGTGCGGGGAAGAAATTGCTGTTCCAACCGCTGGTGCGGTATAGATATCTGAGGATTTTGCATTTTGTAAAAAAGGGACAGTTAGTAATTTGACAATGACAATACGCTAAAGAACTCATCGGATCTTTTCGACCCCATGTGGACCAGAACGAAATTATTTTAATTTAGTTCGGCTATCGGATCTTAAAGATCCGATGCCCGGTGACCCGATGGCCGCACTAGATGAAAGCCTAGTTGAGCTAGTGCAGCCTTAGTGTGTAATAATAAGCCTAGGTGGTTGCGCAAAAAAAAAGGTGTACCTACCTACTTAGATAGTTGTTAGTTGCAGTGAGAGATGACGTGAATTATCCATCATGAAGCGGTCGAGGAAAATGTTGTTTATGCGAAAAAAAGAGAACGAACGTTAATATGAAGATTTTTTTGTCGCGAATGAATATATGACATTAAGTTCAACAAGTCGTCATAAATTATATTAAATTTAATTAAAAACTAGTCCTGATCGTGGAGGCTATATTATAATAATAATGGCGAACGGTCTTATAGCGAAGAGTCTCGACAAACATCTTAAGAGACTCTCGCTAGATGGCTGGATCAAGGGTCAGATACAGAAGGCGGTACTCCTGGACACGGCGCGCATTGTCAGGAGGTTCCTCTCTCTGCAGCCCTAACCACCGGTAGCCTGAGCCCTGCCCCGTTGCCGGCGGCACCCTAGGTTAGGTTTTTTTTCCGGGTGTGGCGTGTGGATCGATTCCAGCAAAATCGCCTCTTTCAAAGTGACCAAAGGAAGGTATACCAAAAGTGGGAGAGAACCGATCAATGTGTGACTGACGGGCAACTGCCGGATCCTACTGCCATGATTAATTTCTGGCGTAGTATCTGGTCGGTGCCAGTCGAGCACACCGAGGGCGAATGGATGAATGTTGTCAGACGTGAGTGTGAGCCGATCGAAGTCATGGGGGCTGTGACCATCAGCCCCGATGATGTGAGTTGTGCGGCCCGTACGACCCAAAACTGGAAGAGTCCTGGGCCAGACGGGTTGCACAACTTTTGAATCAAGTGGTTTCGATTCTCACACGAACGTCTGGCAACACAATTTTAAGACGCCCTCGAGCTTGGTTCCCTGCCATCTTTCATGACTACTGGTGTTACCTTCCTGCTCCATAAGTCCGGTAGTACAACGGAAGCGAAAAACTATAGACCCATCACGTGCTTGCCCACTTTATACAAACTCCTTACGTCCATACTAAGAACAAAAATTAACACGCACATTGTTGCGAACAACCTTTTGGCCTTTTCTCGGAATGGATGTAGGGTTGGGTCCCGTGGTACTAAGGAGCTCCTCCTCATTGACACTACCATTTGCCAACAAGTCCGGCGGAACAGGGGGTCGCTCTCGGCCGCCTGGATTGACTATAAGAAGGCCTATGATTCGGTGCCTCATTCATGGCTGGAGAGGATCTTAGAGCTGTATAAAATTGATACAGCTCTAAGATCCCTCTTAGGCACGTGTATGAGGCAGTGGACCACAGTCCTTCGTCAACCAGGTGGCGGGGATGGCCCCCCTGGCCCGCATGACTTGATAAGGATTGAGAGAGGTATTTTCCAGGGTGACAGTTTGAGTCCTCTGTGGTTCTGTCTAGCCCTGAATCCGCTCAGCACTCTGCTGTTCAGAACTAGGTTGCCGGCTTCGAAGAGGGGGTGAGGTCATTTCTCATCTGCTGTACATGGAGAAGCTAAGCTGTATGCACCAAAACGCCAGGATCTGGTGGAACTACTGGAAGTAACTGAAACCTTCAGTAGCGCCATCAAAATGGAGTTTGGTGTAGACAAGTGTGCGGTCATGCATGTACAGCGGGGGAAAGTCGTAAATTCCGCGAACTTACAACTTTCTGAGACAATGTCCCTCAGGTCTATCTCCGAAGCTGAAACCTACAAGTACCTTGGTATGTCACAGTCATTGGGTATTGCGGACGGAGACATAAGGCAACTTGCTCTTCGATACGGTCTTGTGGGGTCTGAGGTGCCGTACTATAAGTACGCACCGATGCCAGTTCTCGAGAATGATCGTGCCACGCTCTATTGGGATCGATCTATCATCACGGACAGGACTATTGTAGCCAATAAGCCTGATATCGTTTTGGTAGATCGATCCAAGCGCCAGGCAGTGCTCGTCGACATCACCATCTCCCATGCCGAGAACCTCGTGAAGGCCGAGAAGGACAAACTCAGCTATGAGATGTTGACTCAACGATCATTGTCCCGATAGTCGTTACGGCGAACGGTCTTATAGCGAAGAGTCTCGACAAACATCTTAAGAGACTCTCGCTAGATGGCTGGATCAATACAGAAGGCGGTACTCCTGGACACGGCGCGCATCGTCAGGAGGTTCCTCTCTGCAGCCCTAACCACCGGTAGCCTGGGCCCTGCCCCGCTGCCGGTGGCACCCTTGGTTAGGTTTTTTTTATAATGTATTTATATTTTGTAATTACTTTGTTGTATTTTACTTTTTATATCTGGGGGCACGGTAGTGCCCCCGCCAAGTCGAGCATTAAATTTATTGTAAAAAAACTTAACCTAAGAAATTAAATGAATATACGAAATAATAATAATAAGGCGTAGGGATGTGACGACCCCATCGCCCGCTGGTTTTACCAAATCAGTCAGTCGCCGCAGGGCGGCTTATGGCGAGCTGTTGGGGGGTAGCGACCCCACGTACCTGAGTGCTCCTGGGGGATCCTGACGGGGGGTGATGGGTTGGGGCCTCCGCCTCTGTCTTGCCTTAACTGGCCAGCCAGAGTGGAGTCGCGAGAGTTGCGGCTCGGGGGCGGATGTGGAAACGTAAGGGGTTAGTTGGCTTCGGTTTAAAGCCCAGTATTACACCTCTCCGCCCTTAGCCTTCCGCACCGGTGTTGCCCTTAGGCCACTCTATGTGTCGCTATTTATGGGGGCCTATCTAGTGGGAGGCCAGTCATCGTCTGCCAGTGTTATTACACATGAGACTTTTTTCCTGGTAGACGTACGATTGTCTCAATCCATAGCCCAATTACCCAGTCCTCCATTTCATCCCCATAGCCCAATTTGTATTTAGATTCCATAGATCCATAAATAGTTCTTGCACCAAGCGGGTGCTGTCTCTGTGTGCGTCCCATGACACGGATAGGGACAGCATCCGCTCGATGTACACATTACATCTCATTAAATTGTCGAAAGGGCCTCTACGCGTTGGCTTCGGCTCCGCGCACGCCTCCCAAAGGTCCGAGACACTATTTTCCCGTGAGCGGGAGCGACATACAAGATAATAATAATAATAATCTTTATTCATAAAATCATAGTAATAAGAATTAGCATAAAAAGTCTTACATCTATACAGAACATTCATAATACTGGTGGTGCCTGAACTAGGAGAATCCTGTATCTCAGGCTTTGAGAGTTTAAATTATACCCTAAGTACCAAAATAATCATTTACAATTAATACAATACTACTTATTGAATTCATAATATAATAATATTATTAAACAACATACTTTATTTTATTACCCGACTACGGCAAAGCCAAAGGGAAGGGTTATAAGTTTAGCAGTCTATGTATGTATATTTATATGTAAGTGTGTTCCACCATAGCGCGAAAACTACTCAACCGATTTTAGTGATTGAGGTGTCTGTCAATTTGTAATTACAGTCCGGGTGACATCAGGCTACATTTTTAACAGACTTCAAATAAGGAGGACGAGTGAGAGCAAAAATTCTAAGGAAAAAAATAAAAAAATCAAAAGATTTCAAAAATTCTTTTTTTGTTGGAAAGTTAACACTTCAGTTATTATCTCTTAGAAATATGGTAAAGATCTGATGATGGAATCCATCAGAAATCGACTCGACTCTGCAAATATAATAGTTACAAGTACAATTTCTTTATTATTTTCTAAAGTGATTCAGAAAGCTATTCATGTCAGAAAGCATAATTTGACCAAGTGGAACTGATGCAGAAGACCACGAAAGGTGATTGGAACTAAACGAGTATGTTTGCATTAAAGTATGCTCTAGCAGAGCGCTTACACTACTTAACCGATTTTGATAAATAACGTGTCCATCGATTTGTAATAATGGTTTACATTACGTAGGCCATATTTTTAACCAACTTCAAAAAATGATGGTGTAGTTGAGTGTATTGCTTACAATTAAACCGATTTCAGTCAATAGGTATTTTCACCCGAATAAGGCAAAGCCTTAGCAAAGTAATTCTTTATTTATATATTTGAGAACATCTCACTTCCCTGCACTCTGGAAAACGTCTGAGATCGTCATGATCCACAAGCCTGGCAAGCCGCCCAACGAAGTCTCATCCTATCGCCCTATTAGTCTGACGCCTGTTTTGTCTAAATTGTGGGAAAGGATCATACTTTCACGACTTTCTCCTTGCCTAGACGCAGGCCATGTAATACCCGATCACCAGTTTGGTTTTCGCAAGCAGCATTCAACAATAGAGCAGATGCACAGAGTATATTCTACTATAAGACAGTCGCTAGAAAGTAAGGAATACTGCTCTGCTGCTTTCCTTGATGTACAACAAGCATTCGACCGAGTCTGGCACAAAGGGCTGCTCTGTAAAATTAAAAAGTATCTTCCACACCCTTATTACCTACTGATGGACTCGTATCTCAGTGACAGACAGTTCCAAGTCAAGCTCCGCGACGCAAGATCTTCCCTGTTTAGCTGCAATTCCGGGGTGCCCCAGGGCTCCGTACTTGGTCCAGTCCTCTACAACATCTTTACTAGTGACCTACCCCAGACACCTGATACAGCTGTGGCAACCTTTGCCGATGACGCGGCTTTCCTCAGTTGCAACCGGGACCCCAATGAAGCAAGCAGATCACTGCAAGTACAGCTCAACGACACCAATGATTGGCTGACTAAATGGCGCATAAAAGCAAGCGCCCCCAAGTCTCACCACATCACATTTACCCTAAGACGCGAAACTTGCCCTCCGGTCAGTCTGGGCCTCGACACACTACCGCAATCTACTTGCGTTAAATACCTGGGCTTTCACCTGGATCGAAGGATGACATGGAAGGACCACATAAGTACGAAGCGCACCGAAATCAACCTGAGATTTAAAAACCTACTCTGGCTCCTCGGTAGACAATCTACCTTATCTCTATCCAACAAGCTAAGGGTATACTGCTGCATAATAAAGCCAATCTGGACTTATGGCATCCAACTGTGGTCTACAGCCCGCAAATCAAACATAATGTGTCTGCAGAGAGCACAGAACAATATACTTAGGGTACTCTCATCGGCGCCCTGGTTTGCTCGCAACTGTGAAATCCATGAGTACCTGGAAATCCCAACGATATCGGATGAAATAGAACGCTACACTGCCAAGTACAAGGACCGCTTGACAACACACCCAAACCCGTTATCAACTGTGCTCCTACAACCAAACCCGGTTAGAAGACTCAGGCGAGCTGACGTGCTGCCTTAATAAGGAGAGATAGAGCAGTGGCTCTACCTCGCCAAATCTCGACCACTTCCAACTCACCTGATTATAGTCTAGACGACTGATCGCAGGTTATCAAAGAGGAAAAGAAAAAAAAAATATATATATATATTTGTATTCCAATATTTTACATGATTTGATGACGCGTAACGTACTGAACCAATTTGATGAAAGAGGTACCAACCGTATAGTAATAATGAAACCAGATACTACAACGTTCTAAATCTCGGAAATAAGGAAGCAAATTTTATGAAAACTTGAGTGTACGGAGGCGATGGTGACATGGAACATGAGTGGCTCGGGGGGCGGAGCCCCCCCGCCATAAAAATTACAACGTTCTGAAACGGCAACAAGAAAGCAGATTTAATGAAACTTTTGAGTCTATGGAGGCGATGGAGAAAAAATCTTAGTCTAGCATTGTAGGCGCTTGGTGAAAGCTGTAAGCCTGCTATGTATTTAAATAAATAAATAAAAAAATACAACGTTCTGAAACGGCAACAAGAAAACAGATCTTATGAAACTTTTGTGTCTACGGAGGCAATGGTGACTTATAACAGGGGGGCTCGGGGGGTGGAGCCCCCAGCCAAAAAAAATTTAACGTTCTGAAACGGCAACAAGAAAGCAGATCTTATGAAACTTTTGAGTCTACGGAGGCGATGGTGACATAAAACACGGGGGGCTCGGGGGGTGGAGCCCCCTGCCCTAAAAAAATACAACGTTCTGAAACGGCAACAAGAAAGCAGATTTTATAAATAACGTGGCTATGGTAAGTGTATGGAGTAATACTAAATCTGTAAAAGGACTTCTTATAATCTAAAAAGGCACTCTGGCGCTTTCATAATGTATTGAGTTTTGAAACCTTTTTTCGGCTAGTTTTCTTGCTGGGAATTTGGCAGTGCCAGTTTCGTGATTACACGGTTTCTTATAGTGCAAGAATGTCGCGCATATTGGTGGATCGGCCTTCTTGGTGCAGTCCTTTATTGCGTGCCCTACCTCTCCGCAATGCCCACAGATGTTAACTTCCATCTTACATGTCTTCGCCGCATGGCCGTACTGCTGGCATTTAAAGCACCTTGTGACTAGAGTAAAATCTTTTACAGGGCACGACGACCAGTTCACGAAAACCCTGTCATTTGTGACTAGTGCCTTGCGAATTAGAGCTGGAACTTCAATAATATAATTGCAGGTCTCGGCTTCCTTCCTGCCCGATTTATGGCTCAATCTTGACGAGGACTTTCGCTTTTTGCATATCCGAGGGCACTCCGACTATAACTACTCTGGGCTTTCGTTTTTGTTGTTCATCCACAGTGAGGCCCGACGTCGTAAGCTGCTGCAACTTCTTCAGTTTCACGATGTACTCCTTGGAGTCGGTGCTGATAACAACGTATCCCATAGGTCTTGTTATCATATTAAAATTAATGACTTTCGACATTGATATTTTATTTCTACCCGCAACACTAAAAAATATCGATAATGTAAACAATCATTTTCATTTTTCATTTTCAGTGCGGATATCGGGTCTAAAAGATCCGACAAATTGTTCTTTGTTTTGCAATCAAATCATAAAGTGAATCTACCTGCGTTTTGAAGACTGACGAGGTTGACTATGTAAGAATATATTGCTTTAAATACATATAAATGAATCATCATAACTACGGAGATAATCACAATTAAACAAGAGCATACCCAACGGACCTTTTTGATCCGTTAATGCATTAGAATATAGTTATGCGTCGGATCTAAAAGACCCCATGTCGTACCCAGGTAAAGTCACAGAAATTATTTGCCGTAGTGAACGTGTTAAGTCGCCGGCCATTTTAATAACTCTCACGTATCTAGCTCGCCGATAACAAATACCAGTCGTGATGAGTAGTACTCGTGATCAGATATCATAGTTAGTGTGTATATAAAAATAACGACCACGGTTCGTGATCCGTGTAATAGCAACGTGTAGAAGAACGTTAGAATTTATTATCGTGAGCGGTGGGGGGGCGAATTTACAAAAGCTATATACTATTTCAGTCACGACTCAGATTCTAATCGGGGAGCTTTTGTTTACTCATATTAGTCAACAAAATCTATACCGTTACGGTAAAAAGTAGTCACTCAAATGTATTAGCTTTTTGCTTACATATTTTCAAATATTATTCACGACAAAACCTAGTCAAGTTTGGTAACGTCTATATCGTTTGAATGTGCTTTATAATAGGACATTACATCAATCAGAGGCCGGGAATCCGTTTTCACGACGAGGCATGTATAGTGCTTTTCTCAAAATATACTTCAAAGAACAACATTTTATTAATTGACAAATAGGACATTTTAGTCTAACAACCAACCTTTAAAAACAAAACCTGCTTTTTGTCAAACCAGCCAGCTGTGTGAATGACCTTGTTGTTGAAACCAAAAAAAAGTTACTTTGCAGGCCTAGGCCTGAAAAGCAGTATGAAATCCCTTTACAGTCCTCTCGAGTTGTTGCGCCCAAAAAGCGATACTTCCGAGCCTATTATAAGGAACGTAAAGACAATATTTCATTGCATGTTTGAGAAAACACATTTACTCAAATGGAGTAGCTTTTGTCGCGATAATATTTAAACCACATTTAAACATTTTGCTCTCACAAAACCTAATCGAACCAGCGGCGGTGACTCTCGCCGCCATATTTGTTTAGTGTGAACATTGCGCAAACGTGATTCGCCAGCGCGTTTCATGCCTTACTTCGCATTTGTTGTGATCATGATGTTAGTTGCTGCAGTGAGTAGTTTTGTTTTGTTTTGAGGTTATGTGTTGTGCAAATATAAATAGGAGGAGCTGAGGGACATTAACCTTAAAGATGTCCTTTCCTTCTGCAGGAGAACAAGAAGATTCGAGGAAGAAGGCTGTATGGGAGCGCTGCCGGGACAGTAACCGTTGGCTCTAACTGGGAACTGGGCTGAATGAACGCACCCAAGCGATCGACAGCCCGCCTGTCTCCGGCCGGGCGTCCCTACACCAAATCATCATCATGTGCAAATATATAAGTGTAAAATCATGTTAAAAAGAGTGTTTTTTGATATCTTGGGTGACAATATTTGCTATCTTAAGTTCGAGGACAAGAGTGTGGATAGTTTTTAAGCACAAATCCAATATAACTTAATAAATGGTGATACGTATAACGACAAATGTGAAAACTTCATTGCGGCGTTTTCTAGAAACACGAATACTAATTGGATTGTTAACAAAACGTTTCCAAACTGTTCTCGCCATGAGTGTCGTAAGCTGTATATTTGCCAACTGTCTGGGAAAAATAAAAAATATGACAAAAAAGTTGGATGCAACAGAAACTTTAATTGTACTGCAACCATCATTTAATGTATTTAAAAAAAATGAATAGCTGATATCTATTTAACACAAAAACGATGCCGCACAAGCCCTAATAGCCTTAATTGACCAGTAATAAAAAAAAGAAAAAGAGCAGTACTTGGTCCTCTTCACCCCGCTCTCCCGCCTCACAGGAGACGAATCTGACTTCCCTCTACATCTAAAATCAGTGAGTCATCGGTAGTCTCAAGTGACATACGTTATTTTACATCGCTCTGATATTATTGAATATTTTTTGTACAAAAAGTGAAATTCTACACTCGGAAGGGTTAATTACCAAAGGATATAAACTGTGTCTATCAAATCAATTAATTTATTGTGTCTAATAGCTGTTACAGTGACTAATAATTGTGTTTTAATTTCGGTTTTGTAGCAACTAAGCTAAGTTAATAAAAATCAGTGTGCGGGTCAGCTGACTGGCTGTCAACGTTCAGCCGCGTTAGTGCAATTATAAACCTTATTCCTAACGTAATCAAAGCCGCTTCAGAATGTCAACCTGTGCTGGCTGTCTAAATAAAATCACCGGTAGTTTTTTAAACTGCGGTAACTGCTGCAATTCGTACGATCTTCTATGTGCAAATGTACCTGAAGGGATGCTCCACAGTATCGCGCCGGGAACCTGGAACTGTGTGCAGTGTGCGAGTGCAGGGCCTCGGAAGGACAACACGGAAACTCCAGTTAAATGTGGCAGTGGCAACGTGAATATGCAGCGTGGGGTCACGAGGCCTCGTGCTGTTAAGAGCCCTGAAGTGCCCTCTGAAGACAGCACTGTCATGGATGTCTCGTACTCGCATGGCAACTGTACACTCGACGTTACTCCGCCTGACAACGGTCTGGACATGTCCCGTGCCACTGACATGCAGCTGCTCGTCGCTGAACTCCGGCTCTTCCGTGAAGAGATGCGAGCGATGAGCCAGGAGATTCACGCTCTTCGCACGACCATGGCTAGCTTGGCGTCACGTATCGACGGCTGCGATGGGCGCATTGACGCGCTCTGTGCCCGTGTCGAAGCCTTGGAGGCCCAGCCTCACACACATATTCGCGACATCGATGGCGGTGCCGAGTCAGTGCTGTTGGAGACAATTTCGCAGCTTAAGTTAGACTTGATTGACCGAGACCAAGATTTATTGGCCAACGACATTGAGATTTCCTGTGTCCCTGAAAGTAGCGGCGAAAATTCAATGCATTTGGCAATAACCCTGGGCCAGAAGCTGGGGATCACGCTCACGGAGCACGATATCGTAGATGCTACGCGTGTTGGTCGGGCGCCGCAGCTAGACGAGGGCGTCCAGGGGCCGGCGCCGCGGCCTCGGCTGATCGTGGTGCGCCTGGCGCGCCGCGCTGTACGTGACCGCTTACTCCAGGCGGCAAGGGTTCGGCGCGGGGCGACGACGGAAGGCACCGGAATACCTGGACCGACTTGCCGCTTCTACGTAAATGAGCGGCTGACCCCCCACAACCGACGTCTATTTCAAAAAGCTCGGGCATTGAAGCAGCATTTCGACTGGCGATATGTGTGGACCAGGGACGGTAAGATCTACGTGCGTCAGCGTGCAGGCACGGATGTACCTCGTCACCGCATCCGAACAGAAGATGATCTGGAGCGTGTTTTTGGCCAACGTAGCGTTTGATTGCCCGGTTTTTTATGTATTATGTTATGTTCATGTTTTGTTTTCTTCATATTCCTGCAGCCAAACTATTCTGTCTAGTCTCAAAGTTCCTGTTTTTTTATCAATACTGCACTCCTACTGTACACAAAATTCTTTAACACGTATCACTATTATCTATTATCACTTCCACAAATTAATAACAAAATTACTATTTTACGCCAACCGCACTCAACCGATACACAATTCAAATGACCTCCACGCGACACGACGAGAAATCTCTCTGTTTATCTCTAACGCAGAACCGGTTTGCTGCGTCAGCGTTCAGTGCATACATATAGCTTCACATTATGGTTAATAATAGACTAAGGGTAGGTTTGTATAATGCGGGCTCACTTGGCACAAATCACGACAATTTTATAGCGGCTTGTACTCGTCTAAATATTGATGTGCTAGCGGTAAATGAAACGTGGTTACAACTTCACGAAGAGGGACGGGCGCCGGTAATCCCTGGATTCAGGCTCCGTCACATACCTAGACCGCTAGGAACGCGTCTGCGTGGTGGGGGTGTCGGGTTCTACATTAGACGTAGTTTGAATGCATTGACTTGGCCTCACCCTGTAGACCCGCGGCACAGGTTGGTGGAGCAAATGTGGGTTAATATAACAATAAATGGATTAAAAATAGTGATAGGAACAGCATATAGACCGCATTGGATGGATCTCGATATATTTTTTGATGCCATAACTGACTCAATCAGCTCGATACCTAACTGCGAACACCTGATATTGTTGGGCGATTTAAACATAGATTTGCTTCAGAACTCCACTGTTCCAGATGTTACTAGATTTAATAATTTTTTATCCAGTTTAAAGCTATCACAGTTAGTAACTAAACCTACACATTTCACTAATACTAGTCAGACATTGCTCGATGTAGTTTGCACAGACATGAAAGCCAAGGTTACAGATATTGTTCACGTGGGTTCACCTTTTGGACATTGTATAGTGGTAAGTGAGTATAATATTGTGAAGGAGAGACCGCAGCCGTATACTACATCATTCAGGCCTATAAAAAATATAGATTTATCACTTTTTGACAGGGACTTGCAGAGTGTGAGGTGGGACCTGATGTCCACTTTGCCTAATGTTAATGATGAGGTCGAGGCGTTCACCAGTCTTATAGTTTGTTTATTTGACCTGCATGCACCCATACAGACCCTGGTTATTCGAAACAATTCTTACCCCTGGATAACTGATACAATTAAGTTAATGATGAGTTTGCGAGACAAAGCTGCCGCAGACTACCATAAAACCGGGTCCGATAGCAAAAAGCAGCTTTATAAAGATCTAAAGTCGACGGTAAATAAAGCACTATACCATGAAAAATGTGCCTACTTTAAACATAATATAAATAATCAATTAAATAATCCTAAACAGTTATGGAAAAATCTTCAAACTACTCTGCTGCCTAGAAATAACACAGACCTGCCTTCTTGTTTCAGTGATCCCAATATTATAAACAAACATTTTTTAACCTTACCTATAAATACAGAAGTGACCATTTCTCAACTGTCTTATTTTGAATTTCACAGGTTTTGTCATTCTACATTCCATATTGAACCAATTAGCGCTGAAAAAATGTTGAAAATTATTACTGGTCTAAAATCAAATGCTGAAGGTATCGACGGTATTACTTTAAATATGCTGGTTTCCACTTTTCCTTACACTTTGAACATACTGGTGGATTTGGTGAATACCTCGATCGCTACATCTACATTTCCTGACCTATGGAAATTGGCAATAGTGCGTCCTCTGCCTAAAATCTCTAATCCATCTGAGCTTAAGGATCTTAGACCAATAAGTATACTACCCTGTCTATCTAAGATTTTAGAGAAAACTGTATGCTTACAACTGACGGAGTATCTTGAGAATAATGGTATGTTGCCGGAGGTCCAGTCAGGTTTTAGAAAGGGGCGAAGTACAGTCACTGCTCTGCTGGATGTCACTGACAACATATTGTGTTCCCAGGATAGAGGTATGTGTACATTGCTGGTACTGCTTGATTTTTCGAGGGCTTTCGACTGTCTCAATATTAGTTTATTGCTATCTAAACTAAGTTTCTACGGATTCGACCACTATGCAGTGACTTGGTTTGCCAGCTATCTCAGCAATCGTCAGCAGTGTGTGAAGCTGAGCCTTAATGATGGCTCCACACGGGTCTCGGAAAAGATGGGTGTCACTAGAGGAGTTCCTCAAGGATCGATCCTCGGCCCAATTCTGTATATATTATACTCTGCTGACATTGGATCACACATCACACACTGCAAGTACCATATTTATGCCGATGACATCCAAGTCTATATTTCATGTAAGCCATCGGAAATAGATGATGCTATTCACAAACTTAATACTGATCTGTCACAAATATCGACTTGGGCCACAAACAATAGCCTGTTACTCAATCCAGCCAAAACCAAATATCTCATTTTTGGTACTAAACATCAATTGAATAAGCTCAATCTGTCAACTGATGTAAAATTGATATATGTACCTATTGAACGTGTTTATGAAGCACGTAACCTTGGTCTCATAATGGATTGTGATCTCAGATTTGAGAAACATGTCTTGAGTGCCGTTAAAAGTTGTTTCTATAAGCTTAAGGTTCTATACAAAATTAGGCCCTTCATAAATGAATCACTGCGCGTTCAACTGGTTGAGTCACTTGTATTGTCAAAATTAAATTATATGGATGTTGTTTTTGGTCCACGACTTCTTGCTAAAACGAAGAGGCTCATCCAGCGCGTTCAACATGCCTGTGCTCGATATTGCTTCAATATTCCATTTAGGGCCCATGTAACCCCTTTTCTAAACGAGCATAATATCCTAAAAATGCAGCACCGTCGCAAGCTTCATTTGGCATGTTTACTTTTCGGTGTAATTCAGCATAAGATGCCATCATATCTTTTCGAGAAGCTGTCATGGATGTCCAGAAATAGGTCGTGTCGCACTCGCCAGTGTAGTGTGCAGCTCACCACTCCTCAACATGCTTCAGCTGCCTTCAGGGGAAGTTTCCGCTATGTTGCAACAAAATGTTGGAACAACATCCCGCCGCCCATTAGGAACCTAAAATATGTCAAGAGTTTTAAAACCAATTTACGAAAATTTATGTTTGAACATCAGCGGAATCAAGGAGCTTTGAGGCTGGACACGAGCTGCCTGTAATGATTTATGTTATTGATTCTTACCGTGGTTTAATGTCCGTTATATGTTATGTTGTTTTGCATCAATGTATTGTTATTTGTCGCCTTATATTTCATGTCTTTGTCTACATTTTGGTATTACTGTACAGTGTTTCGTTTGTTACTGATCTTTTATATGAAGTTAGTTATTTGCTTAAATATCCACATTCATTGTAATCTTAGTTACTATTTTTCACTTTTATTACTTGTAAAATGTAATCTGTTAAATGTTAATGAGCTGTACACATTTCGGCATTGCATTCGATTCTTTTCTTTTCTCTTTTTCCGCTAACGGTCCGCAGTGACATTGACAGCACTGTCGCTTGTCAATGTCATTGTCTTGGCATTGACAAAAGCTTACGCTGCGTTCAGTCTAAGAATGCAGCCGTGTGTGTGCGGTTCACCGTGGCGTCACTGATAGGTTTCACCGGAAGACCAGCGCTGGTTCCCGGACCAGCATTTATGCTGAGGTGTGACCTTTTCGTGGCATACACAACAACGATATTATTTTATTTTATTTTTCTAATATTTGTTGTCCACTTTGTGTATGTTAACGAATAAATTTTTATTCTATTCTATTCTATTCTAAAAAAAAACCGCGTGGAACACTCTATCTGTGGTAGAAATTTCATGCTTGTAACCCGATGCGCACAATTATGTTAGAAAACAGCGGACTAACAACTCTACTACTCCGCTTACCAAAAAAGGTCAAAATTAATTCAGGAAGGAAAATGCGTAGTGATCACTATAAATTATTGCCACTCTCACAGAATAAAAGTTGCTCAAGCGTTTAATTTGCTGAGGTGTGATGCGGAAACAAAAGAGTCCTTTTATAAATACTTTGACTCTGGTATGATTTCAGCTGCCGCCAAAACATACCATGAGTTGCTCATTACTGAAGATTGCACAGAAGATTTGGGCGTTCTATTAGCAAATGCCCAAATAAATCCAACAGATCGACATGTAACATATTTGTATAATCAATGGAGAACTGAAAGTTACGGTGGGCGAGAAGAAGGGAGTGTATTGGAGAGAATAAAATTAAAAATAAAGGAGCTCAGAGACAAAGACATACAATTATGTATTACGGACAAATAGTGGCTGTCATTATAACGCCTGTAATGCGAAGAGCATTTGAAGCTGGCTTAGCGGACGAAATGATATTTGTTGATACGAGTGGGTCCTGCGATCAAAGCAGCACGTGCGTCACTTTCATTTTTGCAGCCACAAAAGTCGGGGCAGTTCCAATAGCTGTTATCCTGCATAAAAATAAGACTGAAAACGACTATTTACTGGCCTTGAAATTGGCGAAGGCTAACTTGGAGGATGTTAGTGAGAAGCCCTTCAAGCCACAATTTTTTTGAAGTGGGATGATTGTGGTGTTAAATACAGGGTGTCAGCTACCTCCATAGCGAATTAGTGTGATAGACAAAGGCGTTGGCTGATGCAACGCAAATGGCAATAATTAGGTTAATGTCAATTTAATTACGCCCTAGGTCATCAGTAGGTATCGCTAATTGCCGCTTATCATAATATAAGACGTTGGCGATACAGCACTAATCTATTGCTGTTCGTTTGTCTCGCTAAAAGTCGATAACGGCTAGACAGATTTAGCTGATTTTGGTTTTGAAATGTTTGTCGTAGTCCAGAGAAGGTTTAACCGGTGAGGTATTAGCAGCTTACTGACACAGACCGAATTGCACGCGGGCGGAGCCGCGGGCACAACTAGGTAAGTATGTGATTATATTCAATGACCTTGGTCCCTCATGCAGGCTTTTCGTATCACGGTGGGACGTTATAGCGCTATTATAAGAAATCTGGGTAATGAAATGTCGTCATAACGTGCGTTATAACAGGCTTCGAATAATCACGTTACGTTTCGGGCGGAACAACTTGAGAGAACTGTAAAGGAATTTCATACAAAATTGAAGGCATAGGCCAGGAAGTAATTTGTTTTAATCATGGCGTCTGTGTTCATGAACAGGCTAAAAATCTGAATTATATTTATTTTTTTGAGTGGTGCATTTTTTATTTTATTGCATTTGTTTGAGAAAAGCCCTTTACATGCCTAGCCATAAAAGGAGCTTGCCATTTATAGTATAATCAAAATAGGCATGACTACAACTGTTAAATTCTACAGCATACTGTAGTTATACAGGGCGTCCCACGGCTATGCCACTATGGAGGGAAAGTACCTTGAATATTGTAGATGGAACATTTTACTGAAAGAAGACATTATTTTAATTTAAAAAACAATTTAAACTGCATTCATAGATTTTTAATTACCTAATATATGGTTGAACCGGGAAACGAACCTTTTACACGAGAAAAATAATTACCCCGTAGCTTTATCATACCGATCAAAAGGCTTCATCGTGAGGATAATTTTTTGCTAAGTAACATAGTGTCGGAAATAAAAGGAAGACCATGAATTTTAACATTTTTAATAAAACATTAATAATTTATCTAATGCTCAAAATGAGTCCCACCCTGTTCAATACAAAGTCGCACTCTTTTGATTATTCGCTACAGTATAACTTTACTCTCTGTGAGCAGAAAGGACTAGTTTCTTCACTTCCATACGAGCAATCTTCCCCGAAGGAGTGGTGGGGAGAACGTCCAGGAACACAACCCCACCGCGCAGGCGTTTCGAGTCCGAAAGGTGCTCTGCAAAGTGCAAGAAAAAATACATACAGTTCTCTATCGTTTGCCGGTGTCATATAATGCCATATTTCTAAACTAGACGTAATATTTATTTGCCATAAATCTATTTTTCTCTACAAGCTTTGGATTGTTTTATAAAGCAAACAAACTGGGGGGTAATTCGACCCATTTTGGAGAGATGATGGAAATCTCTCCATTTCATCGCCATCCGTCACTTTTCCCCAGGTTTTTTCCTTTTTTTTGTCGTCCTCAGGACGCAATAGCCTCAGGTACTTATACCAACCAGAAACTAGATCCTTGATCTCTTGAGCGGTGACTTGAGAGCCCTGCTGGCGCACCACGCACGCCACCACATGCTCACCGTCCTCAGGATGTGGTACACCTGTGACGCACACGTCAGCGACGCCCTCGTGCGTGAGAATCACTTCTTCAAGTTCTGGGGGTACAATCTGCAACAGTTCCACGTGGTGTACTGTTTGAGATTTTATCTACACCCATATCTACACATATTACTATTATCAGTTCAGATAATTGGTAAAGACCTGCATTACTTGGCAGCGTCAGCGGTTGGCCAAAATCGGACGGGGTTGTCTTAACAATATTATAAATAAATAAATAAATATTAAGGGACAATCATACACCAATCGACCTAGTCCCAAACTAAGCAAAGCTTGTACTATGGGTACTAGACGACGATATACATAATATATAAATACATATATAGATAACATCCATGACCCAAGAACAAATATTTTGCACAAATATTTGCCCCGGCCGGGATTCGAACCCGGGACCGCCGACTCAGTAGGCAGGTGACTACCAACCGAGCCAAACGCGTCGTATATTATGATAAAATAAAATTAACCATTATTTCTTGTATATTACAAATACAAAGATAGAAACAGTGAAAGAACTTCAGACCCTGGCCAGATTTGCACTGGTGTCTTCGATTAAAATAACCCCGGCATAGTATAAGACATGAAAAATGCGAAATAGATCGATGAAAGATGCACCACTGATCGATGAAAGATGACTTCGCATTGATATTTTTATTTGTTTTGATTAAAGAATATATATAGTCCACATTAGTCATTTTCAAAATACATGTACGTAGTTATGGGCTTTAATTAAAACAAAACTTAATTGATTCTATTGTGTTCATATACATTTTGTATGAGTAACTTTCGTCACACAAAAGAAGCGATCGTAATTTTGTTTTTATTAAGCTTTTAACTATGTACATGTATTTTGAAAATGACTCATTACTGGTTAATTATTTAATTTATTATAGGCTTATTATTTTCGCGGCGACAGAAAAATTAAAGAGCAGCAAACTATTTGCAACTAAAATAATAACTTGTCAGCGATTAAATATTTTGGCAATCATTTATATTAAATGAGCTTTAAACTAAGGATATTTTAAAATTCAAATAATGGCAGCTACTTTAAGGTAAGTAGCAGAAATAATAAACAAGATTACTGAAATCATAGGCGAGGTACTATAAATAATGTCTTGGCGACTAATATTAGCAGAAGATCCGACTCGGCCGGGTTAGGTTAGGTTGGTTTTTTTTTTTTTTATATCCCTAAAAAGCGCTCCTTTTATTTTTTTTATGACCTTGATTTATTTTATATGCAATCTCCATTGAACAATTAGAGTAGGCCATTTTCAACTTTTTATCCGCTGTCATGTTTCCGCTTAATTAGTTAATTCAGTCGCCAAAGCTCGATGCTAGTTTATATTGAAACAAAGCCGAAAATTGATTACTTAGCTGCTACTTTTTACTTTATTAGTCTCCGCAATTAGTCGCCAACTTATTTTTTTTGCTACCTCCTTTAATTTTTTATAAATCCCTAAATCAGATTAATTTGTCGCCGCGTTAAATACATGCCTTTATTATATAACATCATACCTGATAATTTTTATACTTCAACAGCATCTTTAATCTTTCCACAAAGAAATAAATTCCATTTTCATCTCTGTAAAACAAATCCCCTGTCTTCAAATACCCGTCTTCGGTAAAAGCCTCCTTGGTAGCCTTGGGATCCTTGTAATAACACTGAAAAGTAAGTAGGTAACATATTTGATAAAGCGGACGACACGATAAAATTACTTATTCCATGGCGATTGCTCTGAAGAGCTATTTTCTCTTTCCGTCATAGAACCACACGTGCCGGTTCGCGATTTCATTGCTTCACCGTGGAATATATACCCACACCAAGAAGTTTGGCAATTTCTTCATCTGTTCAACTACAAAAAAATTAAAATCTTTGCCGACTTATGTGTTTCTTCCTTCTTATAACTTGGGACCCTTCAAACGAAGCGTGAAGAAGCATCTCTCGGGCCAGCATGGCAGTGTCAACTGACATGGCACCGTTGGTTTCTTGTCAGTTGCCATTGCGACTTGGGCTCCCCATTTTGCTTACCATCAGGCGAGGTAGAGCCACTATGTTGTGAGGTTATAAAAAAATCCTTTCAATGTAAACCAGGGTATCACAAAACCCGCGACATGATTGAAGACCATATTGGTGAAAGTTTTCTGAACTTGCTAAATTGGGAGAAAATATTATTTGGTCATTTTGGATGGAATCCCGACGCTTCAGGTAGTCCGTCCACTCCGTCATACCTGTTCTGGTGGCCTATGATGGTTGCGTTTATCACGTGATAAATAAGTGACAAGGCGTCACTCGCTTTTTGTCAAAACGTGACGGTTGCTTTGTCACTTATCTACCACGTGATAAAAGCAACCATCATAGGCCCCCTGGTCAGATAAATAAACGCATTTTCCTCAGCGTTCCAAAAATGCCCGACTTAGCGCGACAGCGGCAGCGGTAGAGCGAGAGATCCGAGAGCATCGACTATTCGAGCGAGACACACGTACCTGTGTAGATACGTGTGTCTCACTCGTATAGCCGACGCTCTCGGATCTGCCGCTCTACCGCTGCCGCTGTCGCGCAAAGTCGGGCATCTTCGTTAAAGAGTTTAGCAATGTATTAGAAATTTCCAAGTCATGTAGAAAATATATACCTACGTACCGCCATTACTGGGCCTTTAACTATTAACTCTCCAGTGAAGTTCGGTTCCAGTATTTCCTTTCCGGTTTCCGGTAATATTAACTGGAACAAACCATTAGTTATTTTCATATCTACGTTACAACTTCGTGTGCTAAGAAAATTCTCTGATTTCCTTAGAACTTTTTAGAGTTAGACAAAAAAAAATATCAGTGGGTCCGTTAGTCAATTAAAATTATAAACGAAGGTACCTGGTACAGTCGCTTAGAAACATACTACTTTCTGTTTCATTTAAATCAAACCAGAAGTTCTAAGTTACGATAAATTTCATAAGGCGCGCCATGCCAGCGTGGCGTCATCAGACTACTATGCATGATATTATCTTCATACATTGAGTGAATCCGTCAAGTGACGTCTTATCCCTAGGCCATACTAAATATTTGCCCTCCAATTTTATTTGCCTTATTATATAAGTATTTCGTTTTTAATGTAACTTAATGTAAGATAAAAGATTTTGACGATGCGTTTGGCTCGGTTTGTAGACACCTGCCTACTGAGCCGGCGGTCCCGGGTTCGAATCCCGGCCAGGGCAAATATGTGTGTGATTAACTCGAATATTTGTGCTTGGGTCATGGTTGTTCTATGTATTTAAGTATACATTTATCTATACAAGTACGTATATCGTCGTCTAGTACCCATAACCAATAACACAAGCCTTCTTGAGCTTAATTTGGGACTAGATCGATTTGTGTGAGGTTGTCCGATATTTATTATATTTATTATAAAAATTTAAGTTAGGTTAGGCTACCATATTCTTTAACACAATAGGCTAGTAGACCCAGTTTTGAAATATATTTGAAATGGTTAATAATGATCTTACTAGCTCTAAAAAAAATGTCTAAGTATTTTTGTGAAAGCTAGAAAGCTAAATTTTATCAATTGAAAATTTTAAATTTAATGAACAGTCAAAAACGCCGTCTGCCATCCTTGCCTTTTGCTAATCTGCGGCGTGACGTAGAATTACCTGTAAATATTCGAAATTCGACCGTCGCATAGTGCCATTCCGCTCACTCCAATATACTTTGACAGGAGATCGAGAGGGACGGCACTATTCGAAGTCGTCAAAGTAGACTTTCAGTCATTTTTACAGGACCGATGACGTCACTATCATAAGCGAAAATTTACTAAATACCATACGGAATAAACATTAGTTTATTACAATTTGACATGAGTCAACTAGCCTTTTATGCGAGTATATCATAAAATCATAACATGTCGTACCTTTGCTTCAAACTTCCAGACGACTCTTCCAATATTGCCGTAAGGCTTCTCTGAAATTGACTCCAGCACTGCACCTCCAGACTCAGTCTGCCCATATCCTTGCATAATGATCGTATCTTCGCGTATCCTAGCCTGAAAAAAGGACACACCAAAAAAGTTTAAAACTGTCCACCTATCTACTATGTTTTGCTTGACATTTTTGTCTATGCATCAAGCCAGTAAGAAAAAGGTATTCTAATCTACAATGCCTATAGGAATTCGCATACCAGTTAGAATTTTTAATGCTACAATAATATGTGATTCGAAATGAGCACCCAAGTACAGAGAGCGAATTAGTAAAATAAAAAAACAGTTGTCCCTCCGGTGGTCCAAATCCATGCTTATATTGGTATTATATCAGATTATAGAAGAGGAAAAAAATTTACGAGTTTTATCAGGAATTTAGGCCCTGGAATCCTTAATTCGCTCAAGTCCACAGGACAGACTCGAACCTAAATCTGACTATGACGACTCGATGGTACTGCCAGTGAGTCAGAAGTCTTTTTGTAGGAATACAAAGTTACTATAGGGTATATACGACCAAGTTAATGCACATAATTTAAATATTTATTATTTATTTTAACTTACCCTTAGTCCCATCAGAAGTTCTGCGTGCACTTTGCTGCCTCCTATTTTAATAACATCAAAACTCGTCAAATCACATTTTTTGTGGTGCAACAAAGGTGCTACGACGGTTGGTGTGCATAATGTCCCTGCTGGCTGAAAAGGCAATTAAAATTAATTATTAAACAGGAATTAAGGAGTAGAGTCGTATCATTCAACACAATCGGAATAAAAATATTACTCTTAAAAAATAAGAAAAAACTTTCAGAAACGCCGTTCTATATAAAAGAAGATTTTCCACCTGAAGTGCTTGAAGAAAGAAAAAATTACAAGGGCAATTATTAGAAGAAAGAAATAAAGGTCGAAAGGCGTTTTTAAGCTACAATAAGTTGGTGATAATCCCAGAAACCGCACGGAAAGAGCACAATAAACCTAATCGAAACAACAGTAAAAGACCTTTATCGGAATCTCCAGAAGCACACGAAAAAACTGGTTCAAATGCCAATGGAAACAAGAAACCGCCAAAGAAACAAAATATTGAGCAGTATATGATTAGAGGCCATAACGTAAACACAGAAGCCCCGGCGTGCACCGCATCGCCCTCGCAGTCCACCACAATCACAAATACTGAACTAGAAACATCTGATCAAAGTTTTGGCTCGAAGAAACAATGACACAAAGCGGCCTCTCCACACCCAACAAAATCTCCCAATACGGCCGGTCCCCGCGGGATGATAAGACCGAAACCCTCCAACCAATCAAGACAACATATTATCAACATATGTACCTGGAACGTAAGATCTCTAGTTACAGAAACCCGGCTAATAGAATTCAAACATTCCCTTACAAAATTTCAATGGGATATAATTGGTATCTCAGAGGTGAAGAAAGAAGGCACAGAGATCATAGAAAATGAAAACTACATTATGTTATACCATGGAGAAAAAAGCGGGTTAAATGGAGTCGGATTCATGGTAAAGAAGGAGTTAAAATCTCAAATAATAGAAGTAAAGACTATTTCAGACAGGGTCATTCGTTTAGACATATATATAAATGAAAAAGTAACCCATTTAATACATTGTTACGCACCGACCGGAAATTCAACAGAAGAAGAGTTAGAAGTCTTTTATAAACACATAGAAAAAGCGCTACTATGCACGAGCAATAACATTATAATCATGGGAGACTAACTCAAAAATTGGAATGCCTACAAACGACGACAAAAAGTAATGGGACTATGGGGTTACGGCACGAGAAATGAAAGAGGAAAGAGACTTCTTCAGTTTTGTTATGAAAATCAGCTTTACGTTACCAACTCACACTTTAAGAAAAACCCGAAAAGAAAATGGACATGGATCTCACCGGATGGAAACGTAAAGAACGAGATTGATTTTATTTTGGTTCGGAATATAAAACTGAAGAATCTAGACTTGTATATACAGCGTTGTAATAAAACACGTCAGTTACGTTGAGACGTTTAATTGAGACAAAAGATTGTTCGCATACCTACATTTACAAAATATCAAAATATATACTACCGTACATTACACCTCCACCCTTAATATCGACCTAACTGTACGGGCCCTTAACTGAGGACCTACCACACTTCCAGTGACTCATAGTAGTATTATAATACAAATATACCTATAGAAAAAAACATTTTTACAATGAGAATAGTAATTATATCATAGGTTGACAAATGTATCCGTATGATATTATCGTAGTATTATGAAACTAAATTACTTCACTATATTTTAATTCAAACACTTATAAAGTTATAATAATGTTACATACTAAGGGGCACATGATAACATAACAGTAGCGGGGCGTTCATAGCACTCGATTCCGACCTGCTTGTCTATACAGAGGCACGCGATCTTATCGATCGGATCGGTAACTTAATATACTGTTTTTGATGGAAAAATAAGTTGACGCCACGCCACTGCAACATAACAATGTTACCTTGCATAATGTAAGCTACCTTAGAACTACATTAGAATACAACAACCCATTGATAGGCTTACTAATTTTAAGGATCGTCGTACCCAAATCTGCATGGTGGTCGAATGACCCGTTTAGGACGATCTCGGACAGCTAACGGTGACCGCGCGGGTCGTGACGTCGGCGTTCCTGGAGCACTTAGGGCTGGCGCATGCGGACTACTTGACGTACAAGGCTCTCCTGCGTCTATCATAGTTGGTGTTCCCCAAGGTGGTGAACACAAACTTTTTTGATCAGGACAACTAATTTCCAAACTTTTATTACCATCCTCTCCTTCTATGGTGTCCGCACCCGCCATCCCCTCTCCCTCTGGTATGACGACATCCTCACTCCCCCCTTCATCGTTATCTCTGGTAGTAGTAGCCTGTTCGGCGGCCGGATAAGACAAACTAGATCGCTGGGACCTGCGCCTAATCTGGTCTACATGTCTACTTATCAATCGACCGTCTCCTTCTTTTACTAAGTAACTGCGAGAACCTTCGCACTTTAACACTTGGCCCGGCACCCACTTATTTAAACCCCTATAGTTCCTAGCCCAGATTGTATCGCCTTCTGCAAAAGTACGTGAGACACCTCTGGCTGCGTCAACTTGTCTTCGTTGCGCATCCGAAACCTGATTTTCCCTCTCTGCCTCACTACGCAACAAATCTAACCTTGACCTAATATTCCGTCGCTGCAGTAACATAGCTGGACTTTCGCCTGTGGTGGAATGTTTACTATTACGATACGCGAGTAAATAGGTTTGTAAAGCCGTTTCTACATCTACTTGATCCCTAGCGGCTTTTTTTTAAGGCACGCTTACACAGTTTCACCGCGTTTTCGGCGGCCCCATTCGATGCGGGGTGGTACGTTGGTGACCACGATTGACGAATACCGTTGTGGATTAAGAAATTTTTGAATGACGTACTCGAAAATGGGGGCCCTTGATCTGATACGATCTCGAGCGGTAAACCAAAGCGCGCAAAAGTAGCTCTTAAAAACTTGATTACAGATGCCGCATTTGTCCGCGACATTTCTTCCACTTCAAGCCATTTAGAACTTGAATCGATGAGCACAAAAAACGTTCTACCTTCCCATGGACCTAAGAAGTCTATATGCAATCTACTCCATACTCGCGGTATATATTGCCACGGCTGCGGCGATGCACGCGGCGGCGCCTGCGCCTCTGCCGCACAAGTTTCGCAGGATTCGCAAATTACCTGTACATCTTTATCTAAATTGGGCCACCACACGTAACTACGAGCTAAGCCTTTAGTTTTAACTATACCCATGTGGCTCGCGTGCAATTGTTTAAGAACACTATGCTGTAAAACGGCTGGTACCACAATTCTATACCCCCACATGATGCAATCGCGATCTAAATATAGTTCATTCCGTCTCGAAAAGTAGGGTTGGAACTCCTCATCAGGGCACCTCGCTGGCCATCCTGACTGCACATATGATAAAACTTTACATAAGACTCGATCCTTCCGTGTAGCTGTCCTAATATCACTGTTAGTGACCGGCAAGAAGTCTTCTACAAAGTTTAAATACGTTATTTCTTTACATTCTCCCAGTTCACGTCTACTACTTGGCTGCGGTAGCCTTGACATCGCATCTGCACAATTCTTTGTCGACGGCACATATTCGATATCGTAGTTGTATCCCGACAATAATATCGCCCAGCGTTGTATACGTGACGCAGCCATTACCGGTATGCCGACTTTGGAACCGAAAATGTACGTGAGCGGTTTATGATCACTCCTTAATATGAAATTCCGACCATACAAGTATTGATGAAACCTCCTGATACCAAAGATTATGGCTAGGGCCTCTCGATCTATCTGAGCATAAGCACGCTCAGCGCGGGTGAGCGTGCGCGACGCGTACGCCACGGGCCGCTCGCCCGCCGGCGTCAGCTGTGATATCACCGCGGCTATCCCTACCCCGCTCGCGTCTGCCGTCAGCAACAGCGGCAACTCCGGTGTGTAATGCATGAGCACCTCACTCGATCCTAAGCGACGCTTAACTTCTTCAAAAGCTGCCTGACATTTAGAGTCCCACACGTACTGAACACCGGCTCTCAACAAATTATACAACGGAGTCATAATTGAACTAACATTGTGAATAAACTTTCCGTAGTACATGACCATTCCAATGAAAGCTCTGAGCTCCGATACCGTCGTTGGCGCTGGCGTGTTATTTATAGCCGCGACCTTCTCTGGGCAAGTGTGAACCCCCTCCTCACTAATAACATGTCCTAGATAGTTAACAGATTTCGCAAAAAATGTGCATTTATCCTTCCTTACCCGAAGGCCGTATGTTTTTAAACGCATAAAGACCTTATGTAGATTTTCAATGTGCTCTCTCGTATCTCGGCCCGATATAATGACGTCATCCAAAAATACTCCGACATACGGTAAGTCCGCAAATAACTGTTCAAGCTTTTTTTGAAAAATTCCAGGACTAGAGGAAAGACCGTAAACCAGACGATTATATCGGAATAATCCCTTATGGGTATTTATGACGGTGTATTTATTGGAATCGTCCAACTCGAATTGCGCGTATGCCTGGGACAAATCTATTTTGCTAAAACGTTTTCCACCATGTAAGCGCGCCAACAAGTCCTCTACTTTTGGTAACGGATAACGGTCGACTATCAGAACCTTGTTAAGTGTTAGCTTATAATCGGCGCAGATCCTTATACTACCGTCTTTTTTTACCACTGGGACGATGGGTGTGGCCCAGTCAGAGCGATCTACGGGAGTGAGGATGCCGTCACTTACCAGTTGGTCCAATGCGCGCTCCACCGGCTCACGCAGTGCGTAGGCCAACGGCCGCGCGCGCAGGAACACGGGCCGCACGTTATCCCGCAGATGGATACCCACCGTGCCTCCCGTGAACCGTCCGAGACCCTCCGCAAACACCTCACAGTATCTGGAACTAAATTCCGCTAGATTGAACTCCTCATTGCCTAAGTGGTTTATATTACCGTACTTTGACACTTGTACTTGGATATCCAGTTCTAACAACCACTGTCTGCCAATTAATACAGTTTTGCCATCGTTGAACACTTTTATATTTATGTTATTTATCGACCAAAACACACATGAATTCGAATTATCGTCGCCACTGAAGAATCTAGACTTGTATATACAGCGTTGTAATAAAACACGTCAGTTACGTTGAGACGTTTAATTGAGACAAAAGATTGTTCGCATACCTACATTTACAAAATATCAAAATATATACTACCGTACATTACATTACATTACATTACAAGTAGTAAATCTAGAAGTCATAAATACTACCTTCTCGACCGACCACAAAATAGTCAGAGCAAGTTTGATGGCTCATCCGAAGAACATTAAATCAAGAAAAGAGTTTAAAAATAATATTAAACAACTAAACCCAATAGAACAAGAGTCGTTAAAAAATATTATTTCAAATGAAATAATCGATATCAACTTTGAAGACATAGAGCTGTCATACCAACAACTAATTTATAACATTAAAGAAGCAGTAAATAAATTGCCAAAAAACACTAAAAAAGATAAAGCAATAATTACACCCTATATAGATAAACTTAAAAATGAGAGAAATAGACTTAAGCATTTAGAAAATAAAACTAGATCTGAGAGAAATCAACTAAATGCACTTTACAAATTAATAAATAAACTTATCACTCAAAATTGGAAAGCATAATATCGCTACAATATAATAGAAGAGGAGCTGGAAAAACGATCATCGGCTAGAAGAGCACAAAATAGACTCAACACCAGTAAACCTTGGATCACGTCATTAAACTATGGAAATAAAAATATTTCGAACAGAAACCAACTTATCAATGTTGCAACAACATTTTACAAGGAACTCTATCAAAATGACGACGGATGCAGTATGAATTTAAGCTACGCGGAAGTTACCAGTGTTCCATTGTTTCTAGAGAGTGAAATCAGAAATGTTATTCAACACTTAAAGTCTACGAAAGCCCAGGAGATGATGGGATAACTAATGATATTCTAAAAGCCATAATAGACCCTCTAACACCTGTGCTCACCAAACTTTTTAATGAAATATTAAGATCTAGACAGTTGCCGAAAGACTGGGGCACGTCTATTATAACGCTTCTGTATAAAAAAGGAGATCCCTTGAACTTAGAAAACTACAGACCTATAAGCTTACAACAAACTGTATACAAAGTATTTGCAACAACATTATTACGTAGAATGTCAAACATCCTAGAGACCAACCAACCTAGAGAACAAGCCGGCTTTAGGAAAAAATATTCAACCCATGACCACATATTTACCTTAACACAGCTGATAGAGAAGTATACAGAATATGGAAAGACACTCTACATAGCCTTTGTGGACTACTCTAAGGCATTTGACTCCATCCTGCACGAGCCACTATGGCTGGAATTAAAAGAACAAGGAGTAGACCCAGCTTACATAAATATACTGAAGGACGTGTATAAGAATAGCAGAGCGTTAGTAATGCTGGAAAAGAAAGGTGATCCATTTCTCATAGAACGAGGGGTGAAACAAGGTGATCCTATCTCACCAAACCTATTTACGGCTTTACTGGAGTCTATTTTTAGGAAATTGAACTGGGATCAAATGGGAATAAATATAAACGGTGAATACCTAAATAACCTACGGTTCGCGGACGATATCGTTCTAATAGCCGAAAAACACGAAGATCTATGTTATATGCTGAATACCTTAGATATAGAGAGCAGAAAATGTGGACTACAAATGAACACAAAGAAAACTTACGCGATGACAAACGGAGAAAAAGCTCCCATTAACACAGATTTTCAAAAAATAGAGTACGTAGATAATTATGTATACTTGGGAAAAAGCATATCATTTACCGACCAAACATTATACGAAGTTGAACAAAGAATCAGTAAAGCTTGGAATAAATATTGGTCACTGAAAGACATTTTTAAATTCAAACTCCCCATACATCGGAAACGGAAAGCGATGGACACAATCGTGCTTCCTACTCTTCTCTACGGATGTCAAAGCTGGACTCTAACAAAAGCTATCGTCCAAAAACTAAACGTATTCCAAAGAGCAGCAGAAAGAAGTATTTTAAATATCCACCGGAGTGATAGGAATAGAAACGTGGATATAAGGAACAAAACGAACGTGACAGACGCAGTCGAGTTCGCATGCAGGCTGAAGTGGAGATGGGCTGGACACGTCGCCCGGACGACTGATAACCGCTGGAGCGAAAGGGTTCTGCATTGGTACCCGCGCGGCGCCAAGCGACCTAGGGGGCGCCCGCGCCGGCGCTGGGCCGATGACGTCGTGCAGCTGGCCGGCGCTACCTGGACTCGACAAGCCAAGGACAGGGAACACTGGAAAGGGTTGGAGGAGGCCTATGCCCAGAAATGGGTTACTCACGCTGTTTAATATCTAAATAGTTAAATTCTTATTTTCAAATTTTTATTTTCGATTAATTATTTAAATTGCAATGTTTACATTCACTTAATCCTGAATTATAATTATTTCAACATAATATTGACGACACAAAAATTTCCTTCTATATACCAATATAATAATTAATAATCCACAATAATACTGATTGCAACGAGAAAATAAATAATAGTGTTATTAAATTATTGAAAATCAAATAAAATTATGTAGAATTGTGTAGGAAGATATAGCATAGGTATAAGTTAATATATTTTACTCGTTAAAATTAATATTATCATGCATGTATATGTACACTATTTAGACATTAGGTGAAAATGTAATTGTGAAGCATGTCAATTTGTGAGAATAAAGGCTTATGATTATTATTATTATTAAGGAGTAGAGTTAAACGGAAAGTTACAAATTAAATAAGAACTTAATCAAGTTAAGAACAAGAAAATGTTTAAAAGCACAAAGATCAGGAAAGAAAATAAACTTGTACACGCAGCAGTATAAAAGAAAAATTAAAACCAGGGCGAGGAAGACAAAGAAATAAGCTACATAAAACAAATAACGGAGAAAGTATGCGTCATGTCGTATAGAGATAGAGTCACGATAAGATAGTTATATACTTTATCAGTTACAACGATACAGTTTGACTCATAAATGAAAAAATCTGATATTGATGATAGTAATAGACACTTTTCTGCTAATAAAAAAGATACAAACTTAGCACTTGAGTTTGACATTGAAAAAGAAGTTTATGTACTCGTTAAGCTACTGGAACCACTAGAGTCTCAAGTGTAAATTTACCTCGTATGGACAGTTCACATCGCGTTTGGTTCCCCTCGTAATTATAACATTGTCACGCGATCAAGACTTTTAGCTTTGTTTTAAAGAATACTAACACTGGAGCCTCGCTGCTGCCCCGTTTTATGCGAAATCGTGTGTTATATTAGTTTTACCTTATACTTAATAATGATATCCATGACATGTTCCGTAGTAAGAGGAGCAGAAGTCTGAACTTTGATGTGGTTGATCGGCATGAGAAGAGCGTTGTAACAGCCCGATATCCAGAGTAGTGTAGACAGGTTCAGGGCCGTTTTTCGAACGCTACAAAGCAGAATAAATTACTGCTTTCCTAGTACAGTTAGTATCAAAAGTAGAGTAGTCAGACCACCCTAACTCTTCCAAGCAAATGAACTGTCAAACCATATAAACTGTCAAACCATATAAACTGACTCACTTTTTATGGTTTGACAGTTCATTTGCTGGGAAGAGTTAGCGTGGTCTAACTCTATGTGCGGAAAGAGAAGAGTCGTGGCAGAAAAGGGGATTAACATTATGAATTTTAAACGGCAATCGAACCTAAAAAAAAAACTAATGTCATTGTCGTAAGGCCACGCCACCGCAAGGTTTATGTATAAAATAATGTTGAAACGGGATAAAACCGTACATAGTGCTACCAGGCTAATTATTTTGTTAGCAGGAAAAAGCGGCTAAAAGCCCCACTTTGACTTACAAAAAGCCGCAAAACGTGTGTTCGCTATAACGCTACGTATTAAATTATTACGTATTTAAATGTCTCCCTAACTAATTAGTCTCCAACGAAAAATCTGTAAGATCACTACGAGGAGTGGTAAAATGTCTTCCGCGCAAAGTTCGCCTAAACATCTACAATTGACTAGTTAAATCTCACCTAGACTATCTCATTGAGATATGGGGTAGTGCATCGAAAACGAATTTGAAGGACATTCAAGTAACTCAAAATAAATTAATCAAGGTTTTGTTTCACTATGACTTTCTTACTTCAACTAAAAAAATATATGCGGAAACTAAACTCATGAGTCTTCAACAACTATATAACTATAACACATGTATATTAATAAGAAAAATCACAAAAAAACAAATTCATAGTGAAACAACATTCGTTACTAATAGGCAAAAGGGGCGCCGGGTTCTTCGTAGTGCGGACAACTTATACGAGTACATACCTTTCTCCCGAACGAAAACTTACGGTCATAAAAACATTACTTTTGAGGGAGCAAAGTTATATAATAACCTACCTAAACACATTAAAATGTCCGATTCAATTAAAATTTTTAAAAATAAACTTAAGGTCCATGTCATCAATAATGTCCCCGCCGTATGAATCGTAATCCGGCCCTGGCAGATTATCGCTGGATGCGTGGTGCGATTATAGAGGATTGCTTAGCTGCATCTTACCCGATATTTATTTGTTATTCGTAAAACAATTACCCACTTTAATGTTTGTTATCGTTTTTTATTTGTGTGTTCTTTTAGCATGTAAGTAAAATCGTAGACGCTCACGGGCGTAATTTGTAATCTAATGTAATCGTTTAATCTCAAATAAGTGAAATGTAAATTTCTTTTGAGTGTAATAAAATTCTTTAACCCGAAAATTATATTAATTTACATAAATATGTAGGTCATTCATGATCTTAACATGACTTAAATGACAGAGAGTGACCGTGTTGTCAGCATAGCGAAAACCATAAAATAGCACTCGCACGCCCTCTAATCCTATGACTCTTCTCTTTCCACACAGACTCTAGCTGACAATTTTAGTATTTAATTTGACATTCGCCAGTAGTAAAGGACGATGGGCAAAGTCAGTGACTTTTAATGCTGACCATAAAATAAAAAAATTCAAGTATTTATTACGTACCCATTTTTATCTTCATCATACTTATAAAAATCGATCATATGAAGAATATGGGGATGAGTAAGAGCCACTATTTTTGGTTGTCCAGTACTCCCACTTGTGCTGGCCAACCAGCAATAAATTTCATCTGTGTTGAAAGCAGCTACTCTGAAAATAAAATACAGTTAAGTAGACTATCAATAAGTTATAAGTTTCACTGTAAGTATGTTTTTAATACGTTATTTGTGAAAATCGTGTAAATCCACTGTTAAAAATTTCGTAAACTTTGTCTTTAAGTAAAGACTTCTCTGAAATTATCTTTCATGTCGTAAACACAAAACAAATGAATGGGTAAGAGAAAGAACTGGCTTAGATTAACAACTGGTGAAAAAAAGAAAACTTTTTGGATATGGCAACTTTTTTTTTTTATTTCATCGTATGACATCTAAAACTGTGGTAAACTCGCTTGGTCCCAATTTTTTTTGTTACATTTTTACTTAAGCCAGAAGGGGATTTGACAACTTCATTGGTCTGTACCGAGAAAGAACTGGCTACGTCTTTAGAAGTAATAATTACTGAAAGTCTTCTTCTGGTGGCAAATCCTGGTGAGCATCCATGAGTTTTGCCAAAGACTTCTCGCCTCCATTAAACGTGACGATCTTCGTGTCAAGTTTCAACTCGTCCACCGCTTTAATGTACTCTTCGAGCATGGTATATTCGCAAAAAGCTACCTTGGGTTCCACTATTCTTAACAGATGCTTCAACTCACCTGAAAATTGCATTGGTATGAACAATTCAATTGTTTACTCTCTCTTGCTGTCTACCATATACGTTATCTTAGTAAGTATGTAAACAGTTGATCAATGGTTGGATACCACGGACAGCACTTCGGGCTAAAGTCTCCATATAACGAGAACTCAAAATATCCTCACTTTGTATGTCTTCGAAAATGTTAGAATTCTTTGGTTACATTACAAGAAAAGACGGTGGCAACCTAGAGGTTAGTGACTAGCATAGTAGATTGGAAAAGGCTTCATGAACGCAGTCTTATACGTTGATCCAAACAAATTCGCACCGCTTTTGACTCCACAATACACTGCGGCTTTCGCACCGCTGGAGACAGAAATAGATGGAGAAAGTGATGCAAAAGACTCTGAAGAATATGATGCAAGGAGAAAACAGTTGCTAAAATCGTATGTACTAAAAATTCACTTCATAACTTTCTAGACGCATTCCGAAAGGATTTAGGGTTGCTGCTTTGGACAGGGAAGAGTGGAAAAAAGAAAGCGAGGCATTTTCCCAGCAGTGGGACAGCACAGGCTAATATTATCATAACTTTCTTAGAAGTATGAAAGACAGGTATCATGTGCACGTGCCCAAAATGCAGGTGGAATGCCCTACATCACATTGAATGTCAGCACGTAAGAACGTATGAAAAGGGACTGTTATTTTTATCTCAATAGACAATAAAGTTTGTTAATTTTACATTAAGTATACCCACCTTATATTAAGCAAATTATAAGAATGATTATTTGTGCCACTTACTGCTTTTAAGAGCCGGGTCAATTCCAGCTATAGGTAGCCCACTCATCATGCCCGCGTAGTACGGAATATGTACATCGAGATGGTTTCTTCCACCCACCACGATGGTATCACCCGGAACCAACCCTAACTTCCCGAAGCATTGCGCCAAGCGAATAGTTCGGGACAACACCGACGCGCATGTTTCCTCTTGTCCTGTCGCTGCATCTACCTAGACGACATTTTTAAGTTTCTTAACACGCTTTTATTATCACTTGTAACTAAGTTCGTTAGTTAGTAACAATGTAATTCAATTTTGTTAGTAAATTTTAACCTACTTCTGATTGTTGTATCGAAATAAAACTTTGCATGCATATGTAGTTCAGGAACTCCAAAAATGTACAAAATAAACCCATTTTGTTTGGGCTCATTTGCTTGGTCTTGGTGAGGTTTTCTTAGGATATAATGTGATCGAAATTTGAGTGATGTATAACTTTTAGAACTCTTAGAGACTGTAAGTATAGATCTCTAAGAAACAGCTTAGTATGACACTCAGAGACTTTATACATCTCTGAGGAAATTAAATAATTTTAAAATATTTTATTGCTTGTTATGACGCCTAGAGACTATATACATTCATTTCATTTCATTTTGTACTGTCCCTTGTGTCCCCAGCATCGAAATCAGCTCCAAGATACCAAAGTATGGTTTGTGACGAGAACTACATTATACTTACATGCAAAGTTTAATTCCAATACAACAATTAAAACTAGATTATTTACTTCTAAGATATGGTTGTATTATTGGTTACTCACTTGCTTAATAAAACCGCGTTAAAATACTCACCTGACTGATTTCATTTGGTATTTTCCGCATATAATTAAACAAAAAGTGTCCCACATGATTGTTATCACATTGCGTTTTCCATTTGTTCATTTTGTTAAATTGATTGGTACAGTCGAAAACACGTTTCAACTAGCTACTGGGATTCTCTACACTGGTGTTATTGGATGGATAAGAGCATTATCATATTTATCAACCAGTGTTACAACGTTAATGATGTCACTATGAACTTATCTTAATTTGGTAACGTATTAATAAACACGTGGAGAAGTGTTGCCATTACAGCACGGCAAGCATATAAATATTACCGCGACTTCGTTTGTCGAACAACTCAGCGTCAACTGCCTTGCTCGCACGGTATTGAAAGGAAAGTGACAGGTAGTGTTTGTCGCACGACAAAGAACCGCGTGTCACAGTTATGCCAGTAAAGCCGTGCCTTTAAAGAAATAAAATAGTGACATAGAACGGCGACTGTGTCACACTTGATGTCGCATTATAGAATCGATTTGCAGTAGTGATTTGTCAATTTCACCTTTTATAATAAGGCTAGCAAAGACAAGTGCCTCACTGAGACAAACACACCTAGAAAATCGAAATATCGAAAGTACAGATCTACTACGTACTAACGCCATCAAACTTTTTCCAACTGACAAGTACTTAGTATTGTATAACCTAGCAAACGTCGGCCCAGGGATGGTGGCGCTAGCTTTCATATGGCAATAATGTGCACACGTCATATATTTGTATTATTAAACTTCAGTCAAGGATTTGTCATTAACCAAATTCATAAATACCGAATTCTTGAAATATGCAAATGAAAGACGTGCTTATGTTTTGAAGGTCACTTTAATACTGACGCAGCGGGATCGTTGCACATCGATATTATATATATATATATATATATATAGAAAAAATACATCTCCTCAGGCTTTATTATGGAAATTTACAACAGTAATAAAATTTATATCTTAAAAATATTCTTTAGGCGAGGAAGGTCATCCTCGTTATAAGTCAATTTCGAGCAAGGTCATGTTCTCGGTTCGTCACCTTCTTGGCAGATCATCTTCGTTTCGTGTCAATTTCGAGGAACGTCATGTTCTCAGCAGGCCATCTTCGTTTCGTGTCAATTTCGAGGGACATCATGTTTCAGCTGGTCACCTTCTCAGCAGGTCATCTTCGCTTCCCGTCGATTTATTAGTAGGTCATCATCATTTAACAACTTCAACTTTATTTCGGTTAAAGATATTTAAGCAATTGAGAGGTTATGTTCTCGACTGCTTCCTCCTCCAAAACCAATCGTAAACAAATTTTTGGAACTGAATGGAAAAGATAAACTTTTAATAATTGAGAAACCATTTTAGGTTTTCTTATGTAGACATTTCACAATTATGTTAATGTTGTTTTTAATATAATTTTAATGTGATTAAATTTTTGTTTCTGCCGACCAAAGTCACAAAACCCCGAAAAAATTTTGTTTCTACCGATAATAAGGTCATTCGATCGGGCAACCCTACCTAGGTTGGGAAGTAATGGCGTCTGTGTTCATGAACAAGCAAAACAGCTGAATTGTAACGATGACTCAGTACCATCTGTGTAATTAAATTCATTGTCAGTGTTTAACTCGATACAATTGTAATTTCGTATTGGAATAATATCTACAGTTCATAACATACAAAAATGTGAAATACCCAATCAAAAAAAATGCATAGCTCGTAAAATTCTAATTTTTTTCAAAATACCTTTGTATTGACATTATCTGTTCCCTCAGCAAAAACCAAGGATTTTAGAGATCAAAGGCTGCACATTTATAATGATCGGACTATTTATAGTGGCGCGTAGTGTGAGATCTGTAGACTTTCTGCCTAGCTTATTCCCTGTTTTCTTCGCCAGCACCAAAATCTCGAGTGCCTTAAGTCTTTCTCTGTCTCGTTGTGTCATGGTCCACGTCTCGCAGGCATACAGTGCAATGTATTATGTTTTTTATTGGGGAACGAATCAATCGTTTAAAGCGAAAAAGTGAAATATTCAGTGGCTCTCACATCAGGTTCGGTGGTCCTTGGTGGTGTTGGCCCGGAAAGCCGTTGGAGATGCAGGTTCGAAACCTGCCTGAACCACTAAATTTTTTATTTTTTCGCTTCAATGTATGTAAAACCTTTGGTTTACGCTGGCAGACGTTACTGCTTTAATAAAAATAAGTTTAGCTATTGCAATTGTAGTTTTAATATTCTGTAGTGCATCTTGAGACTTCTGTTATTATTCTGCCTAAATATTGAAATTGCTGGACTCGCTACGGTACTTTTTTTTTCTAATTTAATGTATTTCTCCTTTAATACAATCTGCTACTATCAACTCGTAGATAAAATTATTAAGTCGATCGGGTCAAAGAGAGACAAGGTAAGAGTCAGAAACAATTAGGGTTTCAGGTCAAAAAGTACATAACGTAGCACCCACCCCGGGTTTTAGAAGGCATGGGCATTAATATCAATGGGGAATGGATGCATAATGTTCTATTGACCAATTCTGTAAGGGGTTACCCTCATCTGGCAGAATAATATTGGTCAGAAATACACTTCGCTTAACACATTTTGCAGAAACACTTTCGGTCAAATGGTAAGATGGCATAAAGGTATAGTTGGCATTATACTACCTCGCATAGGTACGGCACATTTTGCAGCACATTGTTTTGTAGAATATCTCTTTGGACGACTTTGGTTTAGCATAATTTTATGTACCATAATAAATAATCCTATAGCATACCATAACAATAGCATAATTTTATTACTTTCTACTAGTTATCAGAAAAGTGGGTTAGGTAAATTTTACGTATTAGAATGTAAGTCCCACTAAATTTGCTATGGCATATAATAGTTAGGTATCTTACGTACGACGACGAGCGAATCGACAGTGTTTGGTATCTTGCCGCTGCGGGGCAACAGCCACTAAATTTTTAATCACAACAATTTAGGTCCTGATTCCACCTTAGGGCAGGTCCGACTTGGATTAGGTTAGGTACGACGACGAGCGAAGCGGGGAGGAGTGTTAGGTTGAACTGAGACCCTAACGAGCGAGCGAAGCGAGCGAGCCGCGCGGCAACGGCCGGATACCATGCCGCTCAATATTATGCAAAAAAATATCTGCGAAAGTACTATTCGTTTAGAAGACTGTTATGCTTATCAACATTATGCAATATAAAATTCGTTATCATAAAAAACTGCGAAATGGTTTATGCCAAAGCATACTCTGCGTGTTTCTGCCAAACGTTACTTCTGCCAAGTATCATTATGCAAAGCAAATATATGTCAATAAAGTTTCTGCAAGATAATAGTGAACCTTCTGTAAGGGTAGCAATAATTACCCACCACATCACACCATTCCTCAAATTCCGCCCCCAGGCGCGGAGTTCACGCCGGGGTGGAGAGCCCGCTCTTCCCACAGTCCTGGAGCAGATACCACAGCGTTGTTATACCTCTTGATAAGGCTGTCTGTCCACTGAAGCGAAGGACAATGAACCAAACGCAGGCTGCGTCTTTGTGAAGCCCCAAAGAAGACCATTTAAATTCTAATTTTAAGTAAAATAGTCACATTTCTCAGAATTTAAATGGTCTTCTTTGGGGCTTCACAAAGTTTGCAGCCTAAATTTTGTGGCAAAGAAAATAAAAGTTACTTCTACTTTTAGCCTTTTACCATCTTGTACTTTGTTCAAGTTGCAATGCTCATTCGAAATACTTTGAGATGTAAATCGCTATTAAGGCCTGCTGCGTCGAGTACCTTTATCACTTTCCATTTAAAAGTTTTTTTTTAATATGGCACAGTTATAATGGCTCCACTTCGCCTTATGGCAAGCAAAAAAAGGGAGCCCAACTCGCAATGGCAACTGACAAGAAACCATCGGTGCCTTGTCAGTTGACACTGCTATGCTGGCCCGAGAGATGCTTCTTCACTCTTCGTTTGAAGGGTCCCATGTTCTAAGAAGGGGGAAACACATGTGCCGGCAAGGAGTTCAATTTTAAGGGTTCCGTACCCAAAGGGTTAAAACGGGACCCTATTACTGAGACTTCGCTGTCCGTCCGTCCGTCCGTCTGTCTCAAGAACGGCGACTGTCTAGACAGTTGAAATTTTCACAGATGATGTATTTCTATTGCCGCTATAACAACAAATAAGACAAAATATATATTTATGGGGGGCTCCCATACAACAAACTTGTTATAGATTATGGTACGGAACCCTTCATGCGCGAGTCGGACTCGCACTTGCCCGATTTTTTAATAGTACGGCAGATCAAAAAATTGCCATTCTTCTTGGTTTGCGAGGAAAAAAATTCCACGGTATGATGACATCGCAAACCGGCACGTGTGGTTATGACGGCACGGCTATGACGGGAAGGAGATAGGATAGAGAAGGAGGGTGAGATTAAGAAAAAAATGCTCTTAACAGTTTTACTATACTCCATATTCGGACTTTATTCCTCATTCTGCATCACTTTATTCTCTGTGAGCAGTGAGGACTAGCTTCTTGACTTCCATTCGAGCTGGTTTTCCGGTGGCGGTGGTCGGCAGAGCGTCGAGGAACACGACGCCTCCGCGGAGGCGCTTGGAGTCTGACAGGTGCTCTAAAAACCATACAAAAGTTCCATTAGAATGATTTGCTATGAGATCTAAACAGGTTCTTGCACTTTAATTATTAGCAATGAATAATAAATTCTCCACCTGGGAACTGTGTGTGTGGTTGTTTGTGTAAAATGCGACGTAATTTTTCACGGATCCTAATTCTTGACGATGCGGTTGGCTCAGTGGTGAAGCAGCTGCCTACTGAGCCGACGGTCCTGGGTTTGAATCCCGACAAGGGCAAATATTTATTTATTTATTTATTTATTTAAACTTTATTGCACAAAATACATAAGTAAAAGTACAAATGGCGGACTTAATGCCTTTAGGCATTCTCTACCAGTCAACCACTGGGTTAAACAGAAATATGTTGTCGGTGCAGGATCAAAGATTACAGACAAACAGTAATACAACACAAATCAATTACCTAAAGATATATATAAGAATGTATATAATTAATTAATTACCATAAACTTAAACGAATACTTTATATGATATACTTACATACATAATATATTATGTACCAAAAGTAAAATATTTCGAAGAGAGTTAGGAAGAGAGACTGTCCAAAAGATGCTTGCGCAACATGCGCTTGAAGGAGACCTTACTCTGAGCTTGCCTGATGTTGAGTGGGAGAGCGTTCCAGAGATGTATTGCCTGAACCGTGAAAGAATTGGACATGAAACCGGAGCGGTGAAGGGGGACTACTAGCTTAAGTCTACGAGAAGTACGGAGAGTGCATCCAGGGCGAGCAGTTACAAATTGAAACTTGGATTTGAGATAATCGGGAGTGGTTGGATCAAATAAGATCGAAAAGAGAGTGCAGAGAATTCTTTGAGATCTACGTTCACGTACAGGAAGCCAGTTTAATTGACGGCGAAACTCCGAGATGTGGTCAAACTTACGAAGGCCAAAAACAAACCTGATACAATTGTTTAGCATGCGTTCCAGCTTATTCAGGGAGGCCTGGGTGAGATTAGAGCAACACACATCAGCATAGTCAATGACGGGGAGGACAAGAGCTTGGACGAGAAGAGTTTTAGTGCTCACCGGGAGAAAATTCTTGAACCTGTAAAGCGATCTTAACGTGTATCTCACCCTGCAACAAACGTCAGACACCTGAGGGTCCCACATAAGGTGACTGTCAATAATCAGACCCAGATTCTTCACTTGTGACTCGATCGGTATGACCACGTCCTCGTACAGTATCGGCTTCAAGTGTTCCACATCAATTGTTGCACGCAGACGACTGCTCCCGAGCAAGATGGCCTGACACTTAGATGGATTGACAGCAATCCCAAAGCGACGCGACCAAACGGAAATACGAAACAGATCATAATTGATAGTCTCGATTGCAGCATCAATGTCATTAGGACTACTATGAGTGTAGAGTTGTAGGTCGTCAGCGTAAAGATGGTAAGAGCATTTGATGTTGGAGGTTAGAAGATTAATAAATACGGAAAAAAGGAGAGTAGAAAGAATGCCACCCTGTGGAACCCCAGAAGTAAGATCGCACCAATCAGAGAAGGACCCATCCGCTCGAACAGATTGACGTCGACCTTGAAGGTAGGAAGAGAACCACGCAACTGCTGATGATGATATGTTCAAGTGACTGAGGGATGATAGAAGAAGTTCGTGATTGACAGCGTTGAAGGCGTTTGAAAAGTCAATCAAAACCAGAACAGTAAGTTGACGAGATTCCATGCCATGTCTCACATCTTCAACAACCTTAAGTAAGGCTGTAGACGTACTGTGACCAGGGCGAAAACCAGACTGGAATGGCGAGAGAAGATGGTTGGAGTAAATGTGAGCAGACAGCTGTTTATGTACAATGGCTTCGAGAACTTTTGACAGAAATGGGAGAATGGATATTGGGCGGAAGTCTTTGAGTAAACTAGGGTTATTAACTTTAGGCAATGGGATGACATGGGCATTACGCCAGAATGAAGGAAAAACTCCAGTAGCTAATGATAAGTTAATAACATGCGTTATAACGGGGAGAATGCATTCCAAAATGCAAACAACCATGGTCCTGCTCAATTGATCAGGACCAATAGCGTTCGATTTAACTGAAGCAATAACTTTACGAACATCATCATCAGTAGCTGGGGTAAATGAAAAAGTTTCTGTAGAATGACGGGGTAGGGCTGAGATATGTGAGATAGTTAGAGATAAAGTGGCGGGATCTAACGATGAAGATTTTGCGAAGTGTGAATTTAAATCATTCAACGAAAAGGAGGACGAGCACGTAACAGCATTACGAGATTTTACCACGCCAATCGTTTTTAAGAACTTCCACGTTTCGGCTGGGGACGAAGAAACAATATTCTCATGTATATATTTGCGTTTGGCTGCTCTTACCATCTGATTGCATCGATTCCTGGCAGTCTTAAAAGCATCCCAATTTTCCACGCAACGGTCCCGCTTAAACTTACGGAATGCTCGATCACGTCTGGTCATAGCCATCTGGACAGCTCTTGTAATCCACGGTGCAGGAGGACGCTTTAGCTTGACAGTTCGGACGGGCGCATGAATGTCGAACAATCGCAAAACCGTCGAGTTTAAAGGTGAAACCGCTACGTCGACTGTCGAAGCTGATATCGTAGGAGACCAATCCTCATTACACGCGTCACGTTTCAGCGCATCGATATCCAATCTGGCGAAGCTACGCAGTTGGATACAAACAGGCTGCGGTTTGGAACAACGCACACGGTAGCTCAAGAAGATTAAGTCATGATGCGAAAAACAAGGAGCCGAAAGCTGACCCACCGAGTCCACAAGTTCGACAGAAGAAGTGAGTATGAGGTCCAGCCAGGTGTCTGGCGTGCCAACATTGTGATGCGTTGGTTTAAGCGGGAGAATAGTGAGATCACTAGACTCAGCAGTCGCGTTCAATTTTCTTGTCCTGAGATCATCCTTGATAAGGTCGGTATTAAAGTCACCCATGATTATGTGATGTGTGTACTCACTACTAAAGGATGTCAGAATAGACTCCAGGGTATCAAAGTAGTCAATGGTAGGAGGACAGTAAACAACTCCAAGAGCTGCCTTTGTCCCACCAACACTCACCTCAATGAACAAATGTTCCATAGACCCAGAGTAATCAGGCGGAGAGGAGGAAATAATATTGTAAGGAATATTACTGCGGATATAGATGGCAACACCGCCGCCACCTTTCCCTAAGCGGTCGTTCCGCAGTAACACATAGCCAGGCAGAGCGAAAGAAGTGGACTCGAGATTTGGCTTAAGCCAGGTTTCAGAAATAAAAATGACGTGAACGTTGCAGGAAGAGAAAGTCTCTAAAAAGTCAGTTAAGTGGCTGGGAATACTCTGTGCGTTAATATGGCACAAATTTTTATTTATTTATTTATTTATTTTTATTTATTTATTATTATTAACCAACTTACACTTACAGCAAATTGCCACACATGAAAGTTATAGGTCACATTACAAAATAATAAAGTAATAACAATTATTAATAAATTAGAATTAAATTAGAAATAACAAGAATAAACATTGTTGTAATTATACATTTTTTTGTCACACTTATCTACTGTCGTACTGTGGTGGGCCTGCTAATTGATTCCAGATAGCAGGTGGCTGTGGACAAAAATCTCGGCTCCGATTCCGTGAACAAGTCCAGAGTTGGATCATACATCAAAATGTTGTTAATGTGGTTCAAGGCTACGTACAGGGGACAGGTGCTAAGAGTTATATTCGCACGAGGGACTACAAATAGGGGCCGCAAGCGTGGACGGAGTGATCCTCTTATGAGTAATGGCACTTTAAGCGATACAAATTGTAGTAATGAGGGATTGGATATTGAGCCTCGAATCAGTTTAAAAAAATATTTTACCATAGCTAATTGTCTACGCAATTCAAGGCTTTGATAAGAGATCATTCCAAGTATAAATAGTGTTGGGTACAAATAGGGGTAAAACCATGAATTTTATAGTAAAGGTAACGGACAAATGATTTTTGTACTTTTTCAATTAAGGTCACGTGTTTTTGGTATTGTGGATTCCATATGATACAATTACTTTCCAGGACACTGCGGACATACGCGTTATAGAGTAACGAAATGACATGATGCTTGTTAAAAAGTTTTGATTGCCGTAGGACGAATCCGAGAGCCTTACGCGCCTTATTACAGATTTGCACTGTGTTTTGATTAAATTTTAGTTGTGTATCGAAGCATGTGCCGAGGTCTCGCATAGTTTGGACATTTTGTAGGACGTGACCATTCAGCGTGTATGACCGGGTGGCCGGTAGGCTTGTCTTTGAATATGTCATTGTTGCGCATTTACTGATATTTAGGTGTAAACTATTATTTAAACCCCACTGATGGATGGCATTTATGTCAGACTGGAGTTTTCCAGCATCAGACGATTCGTGTATTGATTTGGCCAGTTTGACATCATCAGCAAACATCAGTACGGTAGAATGCTTAATGATTTCGGGTAGATCATTTATTATAATTAAAAATAGGAGGGGACCAAGGCTGCTACCTTGACCTATGCCTGACGTCACTGCATATGGCGCAGAATGGGCTTTCCTGTAAATTACATACTGTGTACGTCTAGAAAAATAGTCGGAAAAAAGATGTAGCAGCATTCGCGAGAAACCTGCTTCTGCCATTTTTCGCAATAGAATATCACAGTTTATCCGGTCAAATGCCTTTTGAAAGTCTAGATAAGCTACATCAACTTCCTTTCTTTTGTCCATATTGTGAGCTATTAAAGTTACGAGATTGAGTAAGTTGGATGTTGTGGACCTGTTGGGTAAGAATCCATGTTGAGCATCCGTGAACCATCCACGCAACTGGTGATATATTTTTTTATATAGAATGGTTTCCAAAACTTTACCAAATACACAGAGAACAGCTATTGGCCTATAGTTTTTGATATCGTTCTTAGGGCCACTTTTATGAATTGGTAGAACTTTTGATATTTTCCAAAGCGCCGGGTAGATATTGCCTTTAATGGTTAGATTAAAGATGTAAGACAGTGGTTCGATAAAAACTTCGCAACAGTCGCGTACCAAGAATTGAGGAATACAGTCGGGTCCCTGAGTGGTCTTAGAAGTTAATCGTTTTATGGCAGTACGTATGTCTGCGTCAGATATGTGTTCAATCGTTACGTGGTGTGGTGATGTGTTCCATTGTCGTTGTGCGTCCAAAACATCTAATTGTGGCGCGCTCGGTAAGAAGACGTCACTGAAATAATTTGCAAATTCTTCTGCCACTTCACGGGGAGTTAGATTGCCAAATGTTGATTGTTCATTGTTTGCTCTATTGTTTTTTATGTAAGACCAAAAAGATGTAACGTCACGTTGAATATTTAATTGGATGCATTCATTTTGGTGATCAAAATCTCGCTCTGAGGATTTCTTTACCTGTCGTCTATAATAAGTGAATAACGCATAGTCCAACTGATTATTACTCTGTTTATAACTTTTGTGATATTGATTTTTTAGCCTATTTAAGTTAATGGTTTCTGTTGACATCCACGATGGATATTGAGCTTTTGGAACTTTGGGTACTTTATAGGGCACCGTGCGAGCAAGGACATTATTTATAGAACTATAAAAGGCAGTAACCGCGTCGTTAACATTGTTTTGAGCATATATGAACTACAAAAATCCATTCAACGCCTTCAGAATGGAAAAGCTCCTGGTTCTGATGGCTTGCCACCGGAGTTGTTCAAGTACAGCGGTCCGGAAATTTTCAATAACTTTTATCAGCTGATTCTTGAAATCTGGGCTCAAGAGAAGATTCCGCAGGCATGGAGGGATGCGTCGATTTGCACGCTCTATAAGGGAAAAGGCGACGCCTCGGAATGCGGAAATTACCGGGGTATATCTCTCTTAGCGGTTGCAGGCAAAATACTTGCGCACATAATGAACACTCGTCTAAGCGCATTAGCTGAGTCGATTCTACCCGAAAGTCAGTGTGGGTTCCGGCCGAATAGGGGAACCATCGACTCCATCTTTGTCGTGAAGCAGCTACAAGAGAAGTGCCTTGAGCAACAGCAACCGCTATATCTTTGTTTTATAGATCTTGAAAAAGCCTTCGACCGTGTACCCCGCGAAGCTCTTTGGGAAGTCTTAAGGCGATCAGGCTGTCCCGCTAAATTCGTGAACATAGTTCGTCAATTTCACGATTCTATGCAGGCGAGGGTGCAGTTTGATGATAGCCTTTCTGAGGGTTTCCAGGTCACGTGCGGCGTAAAACAAGGCTGTGTACTGGCTCCAACATTGTTTGGCATTTTCTTCGGTGCGGTTATATCTGATGCTGTTCGATGCTGTCAGGACCCCATTTCTATTACCGTACGAACGGATAAAGGCGTGTTTGATTTATCAAGATTCCGAGCTAAGGGTAAATGCCAACAATTCAAGGTTCTTGAAGCACTATACGCGGACGACGCCTGCTTCATGGCCAATAGCCCCATTGCTCTCCAAACCTACATTAGTCATCTTCAAGCCTCCTGTTCAAAGTTTGGTTTAACCATCAGCAAATCCAAGACTCAAATAATGGTGCAAACTCCACGCGGAATCCAGCCTGTTAAGCCTGACATCTTTTTGGGTAACAGCGTTCTGGACGAGGTGTCCCGCTTCCGATACCTTGGCAGTGAAATAAGTAATGACAATCGTCTAGACGCGGAGATCTCAATACGCATCGCGAGGGCTGCGTCTGCGTTTGGCAAGCTAAATCAGCGGATTTGGAAGTCGCATGACCTTAAACTCGCTACTAAGCTGTCCGTGTACAAAGCCATTGTATTGCCAGTTTTGCTGTATGCTTCTGAGACATGGTGTCTCTATAGACGGGACATCAAGAAATTAGATTCCTTCCATATGAATTGTCTCCGCAGCATCCTGAGGATAAAATGGGAGGATCGTGTGACGAACACGGACATCCTGAGACGTTCACATATGCACGGCATGGAGGCAATGCTGATGAAGAACCAACTGAGATGGTGTGGCCATATCGTCCGTATGGAGGATAACCGTCTGCCGAAAGCAATCTTCTACTCTCAACTTTCAGAAGGCACGCGTAAAGCTGGGGGACAGCATCTCCGTTACAAGGATGTACTTAAGAGACACCTTACCGCCAGCAGTATATCTCCTGATGGATGGGAAGCCATGAGTCGTAAACGGGATGTTTGGCGGTCCACTGTACGCGTTAGAGTGAAGGAGTTTGAAGAGGCGCGTCTCGAAGCGCTGGATATGAAACGTCAAGAGCGTAAGGCGCGACCGAGGCCATCTTATGCATACACTTACAATGTCCGTGGTGAGCTCCACTGCCCGCGTTGTGACCGGATTTTCACCAACAAACTGGGTTTTGCGAGTCATATCCGCGCCCATCGTCGTAGGAGTCCTACGAGCCCTACAACTTGAAGTCGCTGTCATCGGACCCGATGAAGAGGACATCATCATCATTTGAGCATATGTATCATCCCAGCACGTGTCGGCTAAACCAGAATATAGTTGAGGAAAATCCGCTTTGGCGAAATTTCTCTCGAGTTGATTAGTATTGTCGGGACTTTGAAAATCTGTGTTAATATTTGTTTGGTGTGTGTCAATTTCTATAGTAATGTCCAGGGGTAGATGGTGGACTTCGTTCGATACAAGTCCCATACAGGCAGAAACCGAGACATCATCCAACTGCTAACTAAAATCAAGTCTAACATTCTATTTAGTCCGTTCAATACGGTATTTTTTTGACGTAAATTACACTCAGCGAGGAATGTTTCAAACTCATTATTAACTGTAACACTTGCTGAATAAAGATTAAAATCGCCGAGTATAATTAATGGCATTTTTAAATGATTATTATGTAATATTCTTATACAGTCAAAAATTGAAAAATATCTGTTATCAGGTATATTAGGTGCTAGGTACACTACACAACAAATAAAGCGTATGCGACCTTTAGTAACTATCGCGCAAACGATTTCGTCGTTGGTGTTTTGCTTGTAGTCGACACGTAGGAGTGAGTAGGGCGCGCGCGCGGCGAGTAGCACGCCGCCGCCCCCGCCGGCTGGTCGGTCTCGGCGCAGTACGCTGTATGCGGCTGGAAATACTTCGGAGTCAAACACGCCGTCGTCCAGCCGAGTTTCCGTTAGGGCTATTAAGTTACTTGAGAATGTCTCCAGGATGTTTTTTGTTTCCGTGCGTCTTGACTTTAATCCTCTAACATTCTGGTAAAATATTGAGTCCAATTTCTTAGGTTTGTTGACGAAAAAAATATGTACGGTTCTGTTGTTTTTGCTTGACATTGCTATAAGGAAACCACTCTTGGAGCGCTGTATTCTTGGGCCAGTTAATTGGAGACATAAAAAAATCGAATAGGTGTGGAGGAATTTCAATAATAAAACATGTATGGCGGCTATGCTCCGGTTTAGGTTTATTAATTTTGAATGTATGTCCCGGTTTCTTCTTATTCATATATGATTGGATGTTATCCGCTGTGACTTCGTGCTGAAAGTTCCACGCATGGATACATTTTACAGGCTCTAGAGTCTTAAGATCTTCATCTGCAGCACCTGTCGCTCGTATTATGGTGCGATGTCTTGATCGATTACTTCCTTCAGGCCGGGAGTCATTTAGTTTTGTAAAAGTCTGAGGATTCAGTGTATGCGGTGATTGAGGGATCTGTGGTTGTGTTTTTTGTGTCAGTAGTGATGACTGTGGCTGATGAGGAGGTGGTGGAGGTTGGTGCTCAGATATTTCCGCTCTATGTTGTAGTGGTGGCGATGGCGATCGCGGTGGCTCATATGGCAAACCCGTCTGATGTTGCGACGATCGTGGGCTGATGTTGTGGCTATCAGTAGTTAAGGCGGGTTGGTTACATATAATATTTTCACAGGTGTCGACTTTTTGTTGGGTTATCTGAAGTTCAGATTTTAGGACAGATCGATGCATTTCAAGATCCTCAATTCTTCTCAGATTAGTATCGCATTGTAGCCTTACGGTTCCCTGGACACCAGTCAAGTCGTCGACAATCATGGCTAGTGCACTAATCTTTGAAGTACAATCATCCAGTTTCGACTGTAGTATGTGCTGGTCTCCCACAAGACTTTTCATATTTTGATAAATTTCAGCCTTAACGTTTTTGAGGGAGTTCTGGATTTCATGGTGTATGAGGTTTTTGAATTCGTAGTGTAATTGGGCGCTTATTTCAGTTATAAGGGCCGTTTTTTGCGATTCAAGTTTCCTGTCAAGTAAGTGACTTATTTGCTCTATTGTTATGCTTCCACCGTACGGCAGGCTGCAGCGCGGATCCTGTGCTGTGGGTGCCGGTAATCTCGAGGACACATTAGGAGACAACGTAGGCTCAATTATGTTGCTGTCATTCACAATTTCGTCACATGACATATTTGTGACATCAAGGGTTTGTGTCATAGTTCTGCTCGGACCTGCAGGCGAGGCGGAAGTATTATCATCACGTTGTCGGCGCGTAATTCTCTGGCACTGTGGGCATTTCCAGTATCGTGTCAAATTTATTTGTTGTTCCCTGAAATACTCTGATGTCATATTCAAGCAAAGATAATGATAGCTTCCTGTGCAACAGGTACAGTGTAGTACTTCATCTTTGTCTATATTTTTTTCACATGCTAAACAGTTCATTTTGAAGCCATCACAGCCAATCTAAGGAATTATTTATTATTATTTCGACAAGTATCACGATCAATCACGATCAATTCGTCGCCCTCTAGCGGCGTGTTGTGCGCAGAGATAATGAAATAGTATCTTGGTGGTTCAGCTATTTACCGAGAGATGGCGTTATTCTTGTGCTGTGAATGCTGCGTTATGCGGCAACACTGTATCTATTCTGCTTGCATATTGGTATCACTGTATGGTATTGAGCTGTCAGTGTAGTATCCAATCAGCTGATTCATAAACACTTGCGATACCGTTATCTTTTTCGGAAGAATAGTTGGTTTCTGATTCGCTTTTAGTTATCTCAGTTATTTTAAAGTTTAACGGTAAAAATGATTTTCTCACCCAAGTGTTATCCGTGCTGTGTAGGGCGAAATTGGATGTTTACGGCTATAAATCCAGGGTAAGTTTTATAACCTACAATTTCACACCAGATTCACTTATTATAGATGCTTGATTACTGATGTTTTTAATTAAATTACAATGAGCTCTTCTTGTTATTGTTTACTTGGCGAGGGTTGCCAGCTCTCTCCAAATTGAAATTTTTGGGAAAATTTTGGAAAGTACGGGTCAGGCAGTTGCCAAGTGTATCAGGTTCAGACTCCGAGCTGCTAAGTGAATGAAACGATGAAGAAAAGTTACAAGCAGAGTGAAATGATTCATCTTCAGACATAATATTTTACCAAGGTACTTACATAAATATAAAAAAAATATCAATAAATATATAATATGTATAGCTTATATAAGTGCAATAATGCACACTTTACAGATTTGAATTACCAAAAAATCTCTTAACCCACCAGTCAACCGTTCACACTAAAAAAGTTAAAATAAGTACCTAATCAAGATTGATTTTAACAAAAATAAAATTAAAAAGTAGCATATCAAATTCACAGAAAAAGAAGGAGTAAGAAATCACAGATAAGTAAACCAGTTCGACATTAGTATCATTGATAACAGTATCACATTACATGCATTACATACAGATAGTAAGCTTCAACAAGAAAATGAAAAGCATAAAAATAAGAAGTAAAAACAATGCACTAACAAAACGCAAAGAATGACATGACGTTGACATGACAGATGTGACAGCTACTAAACACTATTTGACTCATAAGACAGATTTGATTTGTAACTTGTCGTATAAGGAAAAACATTCAGGTAGATGAACAATTGTATCGAAAGCAAAAATTGTGAGGTACTTACATAAAATATCGAAAAAGTGGGGAACGGAACGGACAAAATGCGTAACGCTTATACAAGAACCACAGAGCTCCACTCACAATATGGTTACGAATTCTAAGGCAACAGAAAATACGAAAACACTAGTTAATACGCTTCCCACGCCGATCCTCCGTCTTCTTGGATGCACAGGAGTCATCGCCCTTTCCCAAGGGTGGCGGTGCCGTGCCTGCGCTGGCTGCTGGCGCAGGCGCAGTCTTGGTTGGCACGTTCGCTGTCTTAGTTGGCGCGGGCGCAGAAGTTGAAGCTACTGCCGGTTTCGACGACGTAAGAGTCGTGGGTGGCGCAGGAGTAGAGGAGGCAACGGTCCCGGACGTAGACTCAGTCTTCTTTGTCGGCACAACTTGAGCGGGGATGGGAGCATGCTTTGACGTTAGCATTTGCAGCTGCTCAATTGTAGAAAGTCGTTCTTTCCTTCCATTGAGCAGTTTGATGTGAATATTGCCATCCCTTGTCCATACTCTGCGCATCCCAAAGTGTCTACGTGCTGCTATGAAAAGCGTCTGTCGTTGTCTTGTTAAAAACTCCGATATAATGACAGAGGTACCCTTCAGTGCAGTTTTCTTTGCCCAAACCTCATTTCTCACCTGGACGTTATGAAACCGGACTAGGACTGGTCTTGGTCGATCACTGACTTGAGATCCTAGTCGATGGCTCAGATATATGGAGTCTTTCCTTACATTTGGCAAATGAAGACAATCCTGGCAAATGTTGACAACTGATCCTGTTATATCTTCATCTGCTACCTCTGGAATCCCACTGAACAACAAGTGCTTTCTTCTGTGTCGCATCTCAATTGTATCAACACTATCCGAGATAGCAAGAATCTGGCTTCGGAGTAGCTCCAGCATAGCAGACACTTGCTCCTTGAAGCTGGCAACCTCCTTGCTGAGGCTGCTGATTGTCGGATGAGAGTGAGGTGACACCAACTTTATCTTTGCATCTAATTCCAAGAAGCGTTGTGTAAATGAAGTTTCAAGTGCCTTTTGTGTGTCCATGATGGTGGCAATGTTCTCCATGCTCAATTAATTGGACAAAGTGACAGGTGACAAAACAAAATATTGAAGTGCTTAGGTTGAGTGGCAGGTTAGTGGAAATATTTTGCTCTAAGACATTCAATGTAGACTTTTAGTCTATTATTCACTGTTTTTTAAGACAAATGAATTGAAAAAGTAATAAAAATGAATTAAATTATTTAGAGTTAACAAAAGTGACTTGTGTTCTATTTGACACCTACCCGAAAAGTATTTGTGCGAAAAAAATATTTGTGCGATGAAATCGAATATTACTGCCTGATACATGGATGTTATTTATATTTAAGTATGTATTTATCTATATCAGTATGTTTATCATTGTCTAGTACCCATAACACAAGCCTATCAGAGGTTACTGTTGGACTAGATAGATTTTTGTGAGGTTGTCCGATATTTATTTATTTACGGATCGTGAGGCGACGCGAACCACCTAGGTAATAGTTTTTATTGTTTCGGCGATTGTGACATGTTCAAGTCATTGCAAGAGTACCAACCGGCAACAAGATCCTTGATCCCCTGGGCGGTGACCTTGGCTCCCTGACGCCGCACCACGCATGCCACGATGTGGTCACCATCGTCAGGGTGTGGCACGCCCGTGACGCACACCTCAGCGACATCTGGGTGCTTCAATATCACTTCTTCCACTTCTGACGGAACAACCTGCAACCCCAAAGTTACTCAGTGACGCGTGAAATTGAACATCTTATTTTTAAGGTTGATAATTTATTTGAAATGATTTATATAAATGCACGATTCGAATCGGGCACCATTTCCAGCCATGATTGCTTAATACATAAAACTTGTTTCAGTTTTTATTTGACATATCTACATAATATGATTTATATATACGCGCCCCTGTCGAGGTTTTTCCAGGGGACAACAGTATGGAGTTCTTCAAAAAAGGAGTATAAAGTAATACTTCAGGGTTTTCAGATCATTCGTGCACAGGACCCCAGGCTATGGTACAGATCTTTAAAGAGTCGGCAACATGCGTGCGAGTCCTCTGGAGTTGCGGAGCGTTTATAGGCTATGGTAACCGCTTACTATAATGTTATGCTATACAGAGGAATAATACATTTATATTACTTGAAATACACTTCAAGTGTTTCCACGAAAACTGACATATTATAAAAATTACGCAACTCTGTTTCGTACAAAAGACGAAAGTACAAAGTGCTTTATTATTTGAAACACTGACAGAGAACATACCTGATGATTTTTATACTTCAACATCATTTTAAGTCTTTCCACGAAGTAATAGAGCCCATTCTCATCTTTGTAAAACAAATCCCCTGTCATTAAGTAGCCGTCATCACTAAAAGCCTCTTTAGTTGCCTTGGGATTATTGTAATAACCCTGAAAATAAAATAACCAATAATCCAGTGAATAAAGGGGTTTTACCTTACACACGGTCCGGTAGTTTTGGATTTTTGATATATTGTCTAGGATGGTTAATGAGTGGTGCTTACTATAATTGATAACTACCTCTCAATTTACTTTTAATTAGGAGTTTTTTTTTCGAGATTTCGTGGTTGTCCCCATAGTGAAAGTTGCTCAGTGTGACTCTCCCCAGTACCCCCCCGTTCGCTCCTGCTCCTAGACTCAAAAAACATCCTGTATATGTACCAATAAATCCCATTAGCCCTGTTCTAGGTAGTAACATCAATAATTATGTTAAGAAAGATGTTTTTTCACAGAGAAAAATGTCTAAAACAATCAGCATTTTAAAAGGAATAAGGCCTCTTAAAAAAACTAAATTCCAAACCAATATGAGTAGCAATTCAAATAATAGTTTATCGTCAGGGGTTAAAATTGTTTTAGGGTTCCGTAGTCAACTAGGAACTCTTATAGTTTCGCCATGTCCGTCTGTCCCTCCGTCCGTCCACCGCACGGCTTAGCTCCGTGATCATTAGTACTAGAAAGCTGAAATTTAGTATGACTATGTGTATGTATAGCGCCGACAGAACGGTAAAATAAAAATTAAAAAAATATTTTTTTTCGGGTACCTCTCGAACACCTAAAGTGGGGGTGATTTTTTTTTTCTTTTCAACATTAGTGTGTGGGGTGTCGTTGAATAGGTCTTGTCAAAATAATAGGGGTCTTTTAACATATTTTTTTGATAAAGTCAGCAGTTTTGAAAATATATCGCTCCAAAAACAAAAAAAAATGTGTGTCCCCTCCCTCTAACTTTTCAACCACGGGTCAAAAAAGTTCGGAAAAATTCATGTAAATGAAGCCTTATAAGTACTTTCAATGAAAACTATATTGAACAAAAAATCGGTCGAGCCGTTTTTGAGTTATCGCCAAATTTCATCTTTTTTCTTTAAAAGGACGTAAGTTGACTTCCAGAAGGTAATAAGTGATTACAGTTTCTAGGGCGTTTACAACCTTTCTATAAAGCTTAAAATCTTTGTTTATTTAAACCTCGGGCTTAAAACAGCAGTTTATTGTGAAGGATGAGCAACTACGGAACCCTACACTGAGCGTGGCCCGACATGCTCTTGGCCGGTGTTTTAGATACGTACCGCCATGATTGCGCCTTTAACAAGTAACTCTCCAACAACATTAGGTTCCAGTACATATTTCCCAGTTTCTGGGTCTCTTAACTGAAACCAATGAAATAAGATGGTATGTATGTATGTATGTAAACACTTTATTGCACATAAAACAATATTGACAACAACGGAAAAACAATACATTTGTACAACGGCGAACTTATCCCTATAAGGGATTTCTTCCAGTTAACCTTTGAGCAAATGAGATAGAAAACTAGACATTGAAGTGATAGACAAACGAACAAACTAAAACGTGCAAATATACTTAATGTATTTATATAATAAGGTTTTGTAATTTTTTAATAAATAGAATCATCTTAACATTTGGCGGCAAAAACATTAACCCGAACAGCTTTTAAAAAAAATAATTTTGTAAAACGTAAAAAGTTGGCGGGAATAGTAAAATATATGAATATATAAGTTGAACATTTGTATTATTTCCTTGGATTTATTTGAGAAAAGCACTATACAAGCCTCGGCGCGAACAGGGATTGTCGGCCTCATATCTCTAGATGGCTTCGTTATCACTCGGCCATCTATTGCTACTCGGCCAACAATTCCCTATTTCGCGGCCTCTGCAGTAATGTACTATTATTGCACACCAATAAAAGTTTACAAATGGAAACAAGAAAAATACAATTTGGTAACGGTAAATAAATAACGGTAGACAACAGGTGGTCTTATCGATAAAAAGTTATTTCTATACTTATATAGATAAACATATACTTAAATACATAGAACAACCATGACCCACGCAAAAATATTCGAGTGCATCACACAAATATATATATAATAGATTGGTCCATTTAATACACCTCTGGTCCGCTTCTTCTCGTCATAGACAGGTAGCCTAAAGCGTCATACGACGCTCCTGTTTACTGTTTTATGAAAACGGAACTTATGTATCCTTGGTTAACCAACTGATTGTTTTCAACTAACGTGACAAAATAATAAAACCTGTAACTGCAACGGAAAGGGCTAATTATGTTCGGAGTTTCTCTCCGTGGTAGAATCAGAAACAAGGATAAAGCAGAAAAACCAATGGCCAAGCCAATGGGCGGGCAATGTAGCCTGGAGAACGGATAGCAACAGCTATCCGTTGCTTAACAGGGGCAATGAAGTCCTGGAGTAGCGACCATGTATAGGAAAGCGCAGCCTGGGCTGACTAGGTGGATGGATGGCCTCGTGAGGGTCGCAGAAAGTCAATGAATGCGGTCTACACAGGATCGCACGATTCGATGGTGAGCTATGGCGGAGGCCTACATTCAGCAGTGGACGTATATGTATGATAGTTACCTAGATAGATAGAAGTGAGACTCGAATTGAAAAATTTTAGGATATCTTGAACTAATTGAGTTAATTTTTTTTTTTTTGCCTGTTAAAATTCCTTTAATATTTAAAATAAATCAAAAGATAAATCAACACATAAACCTTAATTAGGATATCTTGAACTAATTGAGTTAATTATTTTATTCTTCGTCAAAGATCGTATCTACACTACACAACTATCATAAATTATCACTTACCTTTCCCTCAAAACGCGAATCAAAGGTTCCAATATTACCATAAGGCTCCTCTGCTATTGTGTGCAGCGCTGCACCTTCAGACATTCCATACCCTTGATGGATGATAGCATCTTCGCGTATCCTGGCCTGAAAAAATATTTACAAATAATGAAATATAATTTTGTCAGCCACAATCATTGAAAGTCATAAAGTAATGTAAGTCAGAAAATCGTCAATTAGAAGTCTAAAATTAATAATTTAAGAGTATTTTTGAGAAATATTATGCAGAACCCATTAGGTATCAAATATCGCATTATGATTATGACGCTCGATTTTATGGAAGTATGAAAGCAGTTACTTGATACATACCCTGAGACCTTTCAGGAATTCACTGTATATCTTGCTCCCTCCGATCTTAAGAATATCAAAGCATGTCAGGTCGCATTGTTTCTCATGGTGCAAGATAGGAGCCAAAAGAGTCGGGGTCGTCATTATCGCAGCAGGCTGAAATGAGATTTAAGAAGTCATCATCATCATATTCTATTTTACCATTGTTTTATTTTTTTAATTTTTCAATAAAATCTAGATCTGATGGTATGATTCTAGAGATGATTGGGATGATTTGAATATGTTTTTAGTAACTCGTGCATTTGTTCTTCGAAACCATCAGTGGCGAAGTGGTATTGATGTTGGAACAGCATCTATGAATACTAATATTTCAATCCAAGCTACATCACTTTACAAATCTGTAATGTTGTAAAAAATCTCGTTTTATAAAATCCCAATACCTCATCAAAATCAGATTTAGGACGTGGCTGCCTATGCCATTTGTACTCTCTTACCTTATATTTGTTGATGATATCAATTACATGCTCGACAGTGACGGGTGCAGAAGTCTGCAGCTTTATGTGGTGGATGGGCATCATAAGAGCATTAAAAAGACCTGATATCCACTGCAATGTAGATAAGTTCAGAGCTGTTCTGCGCTCTCTGAAATAAGAAATGTCTACTGAAATTCGGGCCATTTGGGACGATTACGATTTCGCTTTAAGAGGCCTTATTCCTTTAAAAAAAAATTATGAATATATTTGTAATTTCAACCAATTTTTAGAAGTGAATAATAGTTTTCCCTGAGTTCTAGAAAGTAACATAGCTATTTTATGCTTTTATTGGGTGCAGTCGAAAATCTTCGAGCTTGAAGAATATAGCAGGCCTATGATGGGTGTATTTATCACGCGACTAGCTTTTGCCCGCGACTACGTCCGCGTGAAACTCGGAAGTATGGAAGCAACCTCGTACAACACGATAGATATCCACCTAATCACCTTAATTAATAAAAGGGATTATTAAAAGCGCCTAAGCAAATGTACGAGCAATTGTGCTTTTGGTCTAATCATTACATTTCCTACAGGGTCATCAATGTCATCATGAATTATTTACTCACTTTTAATTTTTTTTAGGGATAATTTCAAGGATGAAAACTATCCTATGTCCTTCCTCGGATCTTAAACTATCTCCATGCCACATCAAAATCTATTCAGCGGTTTAAATGTAAAGATGTAACAGACAGACAGACACACTTTCGCATTTATAATACTAGCTTTTGCCCGCGACTTCGTACGCGTAGAACTCGTTAATTGATATTGACAATTAAAAAAAAACAATTAGACTTTCAACCCTTTCAGGTATTCAATACCTAAGTCCTATTCGATTCCATAAGCTATGCTCAGAAATGGCTCGAGATGGTGACGGTCCATAATCAACTGACGAAGAAGGTATGGTTCTATTCACCAAATAATTTTGTCACATTATGAAATTGGGACAAAATAATTATTAGGTAGCCACTATTATTTTTCTAACTTGGTTTTTACAACTTAGTTTATTGAAGTATAGTTCAATAAATTATCCTAAATGATTTATTTAGGTCAGTAAAAACATGTAATTTTTTTGGTTTGGAGACATGAGCAAGCTAAATACTGTTCATGAGAAAAACATTTCGTGCCCAAATGTATTCCTGCTACTTTTCATGTTCGCCCCTGTAATTTATTAATAGTCATAGAAAAAGTTAAAATCTTTTAATGGGAACTGTAGACGTTTAAAATTAAATGGTAAATTATTCGGTATAATTGGAACACATGGTATAAGTACACTTTGTGCTTTGGCTTCTCCCGTTAAAATCGTGCCCTTCACAATGTATTTCCCTAATTAGGTGATTCTCAATTTAGCGCCGTTGCCAAATTTGGGTGCGTCTAAGTTGCGCATTAACAAAACTGGTACTTTTTTTTGTTGATTTTGAAAACAATATCATTTTTGACGCCAATATGGTTCTTTCACATAGCCAGTTTTCGTCATGAATATATAAGTGTGCCTATAAACCGACCATGAAAAAATGCTCGGTCGGTGATAGAGCCAAAAAATTGCACTTTTTCTATTTCCTCCTATAAGTATCGCAATAAGGCTATCCTTCTCCATCAAAGCGTGTCAGGCCCTTGACTTAAGCACGTCGATTATGTAGCATAATAATTGATTGACAATTCGGGTCTTGTCGAGTATCCGAGTCTAAGATCCGAAAAATACAAAAACTTTATGCACTAATACTGTAGGTACTCGGCGATAAATATTGCACATCGGTCAATAGCCCTTAATTTGACAAAAGATGACGAAGGTCGCTGGTTCAAGCCTCGTTATAGTAAAATAGAGCAAAATATTCTGGTTCGAAAAAAATATATGGAAAAAGATGGTCAAAGAATTTGTTCACCCTGCCATACACGCCAAATTAAGGGTTAGAAAGAGGCAATTCAACAATTGGCTATTTATTTACGACGATTTCCGAACACTTTCGACCTTCCATCAATCATTGTTTAAAATTAAGAGGAATAAAATGGGAATGAACGTAAAAACTTTGACGTTTATAATATTATTAGGATTATTTATATATGGTTTAGTATCGTATCTTTGCATACTGAGTTATTTACTACTTTATTTATACTCAGTTACCAAGCGGAGGCACAGATTAATATAATAGTTCTTCGAACAGATACCCATGTCTGAATAAAAAGGCAAATGCCTACTGCTTTTCATGCCTACTCAATTTAACAATGGAGCGACCTTGAACGCGCGGGTCGTTGGCCGCACGTGCCGGCAAAACGAGGCTAGGGTTGACACCGCTTAGAAACGATTTTATAAAAAGTCAAGATTAATGAAAATATGATCGATTTATTTAAATTTATTAGTCAAATTTAATTATCATTAGGTACCTACTAGAAATAGGTATTCACATGCGCTGCGGCACACCATCAAAATCGTTTAAATTTCCGAGTAGGTATATCGGAATCTTACCTACCTATTACCTATCTGAACATACCAGAAACCTGAAACAAAAACAACTCTCTGTGTAGGTACCTAAGTGACCTAAATATATCCCGATGACAGTAGGTACTTACTAAATAAAGTTTGGTAGGTGCCTATGCCTATATATAATGTGTTACATATTGTATAATACTAGCATTACAAGCTTTGAAACAGTCACTAGGTACAAGTTGTTTTATAATAATCTGATCACGCGTTTCATCTTTGCGAATGCATTCCTTGCAAAAGGTCTTAAGTGTCAAGAACAACGCCGACGTTTACGCCCTTTTTAGGCCGTGCAATGCACTCTCCCGCCACACTGAACTGATTTGGTAAATCTTAGTGAGTAAATTATTGTCACTTGTTGATATAGGTAGTGGATGTTTTCTATGAATGTAAGTATATTAAGTAGGTAGGTTTATTTATTCAACATAACATGTATTTATTATAAACAGTGTATGCAATGCGTTTCTAGGTAGGTGCTTATTAAGTTCTAAGAATTTTTAGTAACATTTCATCGTCTGTCGGCAAAGAAAAAAAGGATAAATGTCTGTTGCTTTTATGTTTTTACACCCCGCAACACTGCAGCGCGTTGGTCTCATTCGCGACGAAGCCTTTTTTTTGGTGATTTTATAGCGCGACCGGCGGCGTCCGGCCGTGAGCGCGTGTGGCAACCGACTGGCTAAGCGTGTCGGCCACGACAGGCGACGTGTAGGTATCGTTCTGGGTTCCCACGGTACAGATGGGGGGCACTGGCGGAGGTACATAATCAAAGCTCGTAGGCACTATTTTCAGATGATGTGCGTATCGGAACGTGATACCTACCTGAAGGGCTACTCCGATGTTCGAAATTTTACTTTCGTATAGTGCTATTCCATTCACTCAAATATACCTTGACAGGAGATCGAGAGGGATGGCACTATTCGACAGTCAAATTTTGAACATCGGAGTAGCCCTTCTGCAATCACTGGTTTCACATGTCTTGCCAGATGGGTGTGTGACGTTTGTCAAATCAAATGTGATTGATTCAAATTTGTAAAATTTTATGTATTTGATTCTTGAAATTACGCGATTAATCGAATTTTGCGGATACATGTTCCCATATCAGAATTTATTGTTTTTTTACAAAGAATAGTTTGGTATGCGTTTGGTGAAGGTCTATCGTAGGTAGATTAGTTTACGTCAAAACGATGACATGTAGGGAGTTGTTGCAACTACAATGATTTGCTCTCCATACAAAGTTTAATCCCGTTTTTCGTCCCTAAAAGGGATAAAACTCGATATAAATGATAGCCTATGTCCTATTCTGATATATAAGGTACATAACTGGAAAGTTTCATCATAATTCGTTCAGTAGTTTTTGAGATTAAGTGGAACGTACATACATCCATCCATCCAAACTTTCACGTTTATAATATTACTAGCATTAACCCGCGGCTTCGCCCGCGTTCCTATACAATAAACATTATCCTACGGGAACGATGCTCTTTTTTTTCAGGATAAAAAGTGGCCTATTTGTTAAAGTTACGGTATAATCTGCTTATCCCTCATGCATATCCGTCTAGCCGTTTTAGTGTTGAAAAGTTTGAATGCATTTATTACGGCTGCAGGAGGTTTCCCGATGACTACTCCAGTCTCGCCGCGCCACCCGCACTGGCCTTGACGACAATCGAAATGGCACCAAATACAAATTTAAACATCTATTAGGATAACGGGACTCATTCCATACCTCAAAAGCAAAAATAAATCCCTTAAAGGATCACTTGTAGCTGTCTGTGAGTCCGTCTGTTACAACCGATTTGCTGCAAAACTACTGCACCGATTGAATTGCAATTAGGCACAAATGCTTTCAAGAATTTTCATGTCCACAAATGTCCCAAAAAAACATGAAAATGACACCCATATTCATATCACCCACAATCACAACGTCATCGCACCGCCACAGGGGAATGGTATTTCACGTCCGCTACGTTGAGTTTTAAAATAATTGTTGTACCCGTAATCAGCGACCTGATAAATAATAAAATTATACCCATGTTGATTTTCAGACTTTGTCAACACATTTCCCCTTTTAGGGCTTCAATTCTTGAAAGGCCTGAAAAGCGTGTTTACTCTTATTCTTAGAAATACTCCTGTGAAGTTTAGAATAAAATAGTCTAATCTTGTTTCCCCATACAAACTTTGGATCTCTATTTCACCCCCTTTAGAAAAATCGTTTATTAGTGCGCCCCTATACCCTATAAGGAACCTACGTTCTAAATTTAGACTCTTTAGAATCAGCGGTTTGGGCTGTGCGTTTAAAAACGACACCCATATGTTTAGACATATTTAGACATTTCTACCCCATCGCACCCTAACATGATAGATGGTATTACACGTCTGCCATGTTGAATTTTAAAATCGTTCTTTTTTTAGTAATCAGCGACCCGATAATCCATAGAAACCAACTCTTCCCTCTTCCCCTTCCGGGATACAGGGTACCAAGTTATCTAATCTTGTTTCCCCATACAAACTTTGAATCCCCATTTCACCCCCATAGGGGGTGAATTAAAAAAAAAACCTTTTTTAGTGCACCCCTACACCTTATAAGCAACCTACGTGCCAAATTTGGACTCTCTAGAACCAGCGGTTTAGTATTTAGACATTTCAACCCCATTTCACCCCAACGGGGGAGATGGTGATTCACGTCCGCCTCGTTGGATTTTAAAATCGTTGCGGTTTTGGTAATCAGCGACCTGATAAACCATAAAAACAATACCCATGTTGATTTTCAGACTTTGTCACCACATTTCTATATTAAGTATTAAAGTGTGTAGGTATATGTATTTTTGTATAAACAGCAATATAATATTTTGTATTTACTTGTACTCTAGATCCTCTCTGTACCATCAGATTTCTAATTTGCACCCACTTCTAGTATCTCTGTTTGGCCCTATGGTTGACTGGTAGAGAATGCCATTTGGCATTAAGTCCGCCATTTGTACTGACTTGTTTTGTGCAATAAAGTTTAAATAAATAAATAAATAAATAAATTTCTCCCTTTATGGGGTTGAATTTTCAAAAATTCTGAAACACGTGTTTACTCATTTATCGTTAGAAATACTCCTGTGAAGTTTCAAATAAAATAGTCTAACTAATCTTATTTCCCCATACAAACTTTGGACCCCCATTAAGAGGTGAATTTTGAAAAATTCTTTCTTAGTGCACCCCTACACCTTATAAGGAACCTACGTGCCAAATTTGGACTCTCTAGAACCAGCGGTTTATTATTTAGACATTTCAACCCCATTTCACCTCAACAGGGGAGATGGTAATTCACGTCCACCACGTTGGATTTTAAAATCGTTGCGGTTTTCGTAATCAGCGACCCGATAAACCATAAAAACAATACCCATATTGATTATCAGACTTTGTCACCACATTTCTCCCTTTTAGGGGTTGAATTTTCAAAAAACCTGAAATACGTGTTTACTCATTTATCGTTAGAAATACCCCTGTGAAGTTTCAAATAAAATAATAATAACCAATCTTATTTCCCCATACAAACTTTGGAACCCCATTTCACCCCTTTAGGGGGTGAGTTTTGAAAAATCCTTTCTTAGCGGATGCCTACGTCATAACATCTACCTGCATGCCAAATTTCAGCCCGATCCGTCCAGTGGTTTGGGCTGTGCGTTGATAGATCACTATGTCAGTCAGTCAGTCAGTCAGTCACCTTTGAGTTTTATATATATAGATTATTAGGATTAAGTATGGATAAGATAAGTAAGTATACCCACCATTATAAATAAGTGTTGAAACATATTACTCTTACCCCGGCCACACACAGCTTCCGATCCGGTTTCAGATCAGAATGACGTCAGAAAGTGTCTCTGTCTGTCATATGGCGATGTCTCGCTTGCTGACGTCATTCCGATCTGAAACCGGTTCGGAATTCAGACTGTGTGTGGCCGGGGTTACTCTCATATTATCTTTGGCAGAAAATGACGAATGCTCTGTCATTTATCTGTCGCGTGATAACTACCCTCATAAGCCAAAGATGAAATTCTTACCCATCCTTGGGTTTGTCTATCTTAAAATAATTGGTAATCTTAAGCATTGAATGGGTACGGGCTACTATCTTGGGCACTCCAGTGCTTCCACTTGTACTAGGGAGCCAGCAGTAAACCTCATCAGTATTGAAGGTAGCAACCCTGAAACAAAAAGGGTATCCTATCTCAACTGTGAAACATTGTTGCCCATCTGTAACAACAAATTTTTATTTTTCCGAAAGTATTTTTTTCCTAAATCCCGTAATATTTTCAGGATTTTATAAACATCGTTTTAAAAACCCATTAGGTAAGGTTACATTTGTTTTATAATTTGAAGAAAAAATGGCTTTTGGACAAATGAACATTTGTCAGATGGGAAACAAAAAATTTGTGTTCCAGATAGGCAACAAACAAAAAGGTATAAGTCAGATAGACTGAAACATAGAACAATTAGTCCACCGCTCTGCTAAAGGTTATTGAAGATGTTAGGCACGGTATTGAATCTTCCCAGCTCACTATTATGGTCCTCATTGACTTCTCTAACGCCTTCAACGCCGTTAATCACGAGCTTCTCCTTGCTGCGCTTCATCGCCTAAATATCTCGTCGTCGGTGGCTCGGTGGCTTGCTTCCTATCTGCGTGATCGTCGCCAGGCTGTACGTGCCAATCGGTCTTACTCTGATTGGTGCGATTTGAGTTCTGGGGTTCCGCAGGGTGGAATTTTGTCACCTTTACTTTTCTCCATATTTATAAATCTCATCACCCCCAACATCAATTGCTCATATCATCTCTATGCTGATGACCTCCAACTATACACCCATGTGAGGCCTGATGATTTGAACAGTGCTGTATCTCGTTTAAATATGGATCTCGACCACATTTCATCTTGGTCTAGACTCTTTGGCATTGCTGTCAATCCTTCTAAGTGTCAAGCACTAGTTCTTGGAAGTCCCCGCACACTGGTCACTAGGGATCTGACGCAATTATCACCAGTCTGTTTCGAGAACATAGTGATCCCTTTTGACGCGCAGGTGAAAGACCTGGGCTTAATAATTGATGGTGGCCTTAGTTGGGAGCCGCAAGTGTCTGAGGTCTGTCGTAGAGTTACATGTACGTTACGATCTCTTTACAGATTTAAACATTTCCTCCCGGTAAGTACAAAGAGACTCCTTATACAGACTTTGGTGCTGCCGGTGATAGATTATGGGGATGTGTGCTACACTAATGTAACCCAAGGACTTTTGGACAGACTAGACCGGCTCCTGAACAACTGTATCCGTTTTATTTTTGGGCTACGCAAATATGATCATGTCTCCGCGTATCGTCGACAGCTGCAGTGGCTTCCGATTCGCGAGCGTAGGTCGCTAAGGATTTTGTGTACTCTCTTCTCTATTCTTTATGACCCTGTGGCACCAGATTACCTCAGATCAAAGTTTCAGTTCGTAAGTGCCCGGCCAGGCGGCGAGCTCCGTACCTCCCGTAAACTACTACTCTCTGTTCCTCCCCATCGCTCTGGCGCCATGGGCAATTCGTTCACAGTGCAGGCAATTCATCTCTGGAATGCCCTTCCCCTCTGTATACGTCAAGCTGAGAACAAGCTCTCTTTCAAGCGCCTGGTGCGCAAGCACCTTTTGGAAAATCTTCAACATTAGGTAAATCTCGTCGTAGTCATTTAACAGCAGGTACCCTATATATATATATATATATAATCCATATTCATATATATTCATACTCATATATATATATATAGTATAAATAAATATTATATATATTCCCATAATTATGTATTTATCAACGTAACTAGTGTTTTTTTTTGTTTTGTTTCGATATTTGCATCGTGTGTATACACGTATTGTTGTACACCCTTCCCGCACCTATAATGTCTCTGTTTGACCTTGTGGTTGACTGGTAGAGAATGCCTCATGGCATTAAGTCCGCCATTTGTACTTTTACTTATGTATTTTGTGCAATAAAGTTTAAATAAATAAATAAATAAATAAATTAGTCAATCAGATAGTTCCTGATCCTCATAAATTTAAGAGTCAAACTCTTAGTTTAGCTGATGAAGTATGTGGTTTTGTCCATCTAACTCTATCCATAGCCACTTCCTTGACTTCCCCATACGAGATGATGATAAGACCATAAGATTAATTAGATAGATAACAGTAGCAAATTCGAAGAAGAAAATAACATATAATTACTACCGGAACTCCTCTTCGTCTGGTAGATCCTTATAAGTGCCCATGAATTTCTCAAATGAGGATTCACCTCCGCCGAAAGACACGACCTTCATGTCAAGTTCCGCCACCAGTTCTTTCGCTGCTTGGTCATACTCCTTAAGGTACTCGTAATCGCAAAACGCTATTCTGGGTTTGACTATTCTGAGCATATGTATAATTTCATCTGAAACGTTAAGGTTGAAAGTTTTGAAATTTTCTTGTGATAGCGCAATATACATAAAAAATAATAATATATGTCACCGTAATATATTCCAAACGCCGTTAGTTGCGCAGGGTTATAATAATAAACCATCGATAATATGTGAACTGTACCTATTGTTATATTAGCCTAATACTGTGTCAAATTTATGTGGACAGCTAGAATGAGGAGACTTTCATACATGACTGTTGAGGATTAGGTGCATGAAGTATCAAAAACGATACCACTGAAATGACACACGTCGAAAATCAACTCAAAGTTAATTCAGACTTTGTCAAGCTGAATTTCAGATTCAAAATTGACATGGATTAGATTTGTTATTTAAGTAATTTCAGAATTATGCATTTAAGGGTTAGATCATTGAGATTTTTTGCAAGGAAAGCAAAGCCAAATCATGTTTTCACCTAAGTATGGCCGTAACATCAACTTTTCCTGTTTCTGAAGTATTCAGACCATCAGTCAACATCAAGAGTTTGTTTATAATCATTAGACTATAAATATTAGACCATAGTTTTTTTTTGCAAGGAAAGCAAAGCCAAATCATGGGTTCTCCTAAGTGTAGCGCTAACATCAACTTTTTCTGTTTCTGAAGTATTCAGACCAACAGTTATGATTATGACATTAATAGTTTGTTCATAATCTTCGATCTGAACATAATTTTTCAAATGCGCAAGTTTTATATTGAATATTTACTTTTTTTAAGTTTTGGATCAAGTCCTGCTAAAGGAAGGCCGCTTATCAGTGCTGCGTAGAATGGTATGTGTACATCAAGGTGATTTCTTCCAGCCACCACGATAGTGTCACCCGGCACCAAGCCTAGCCTCCTGAAGATTTGCGCCACTCGTATACTCCGGGACAGCACTGAACCGCATGTCTCTTTCTCACCAGTTGCAGCATCTATCTGTGGGAAGGTGTAAGAATAATAATCATTCCATAGGTCAGTCCAGTTTGTCTTTTTTTGTAATTTAATCAGTGTCCTTCAGTCGAAAGTCCAGTTTGACCAGACGACCATCCAAGTGTTGCCGATACCCCGACACTCATTAATAAAATAGGTAATTTTTAGGGTTCTGTACCCAAAGGGTAAAAACGGGACCCTATTACTGAGACTTCGCTGTCCGTCCGTCCGTCCGTCCGTCTGTCACCAGGCTGTATCTCAAGAACGGCGATAGCTAGACAGTTGAAATTTTCACAGATGATGTATTTTTATTGCCGCTATAACAACAAATACTAAATATAAAATAAAACTTGTTATAGATTATGGTACGGAACCCTTCATGCGCGAGTCGGACTCGCACTTGTCCAATTTTTTTAGAAGACCATTATTTTTTCATAGGCCTTGCTGTAAGGATCTGCAAACTTTTTCATTTTTTTTTTTAATTTTTTTTTTAATTATCATTTTGACATTACATAAAAACTAATAGCCGACGGTTGACACTTGTCAATGTCACAATATCAACGATTTGACACTGATAATTGACATGTGCCAAAATTTCACCATTGTACCATTTGTGCCAAGCCTATTGATGTTTTGGATATTGCTGGTACTTGTTCTTAATAGCAATTTAGAGGTGTTCAATGTCAACTCATTCCAATGGTTCCAATGATGTTTAATGTTTTTGCCTAACTAGGTTACTTACGACACAGATTATATAATACTATACTAGTACAGATTGACGAAGCGGTACAAGGAAATGGAACGACCCTAACTCTGGCTATTCAACTGGCTATTTTCTTTCCGTCGATTATCCAACAGATGGCAGTAGTGAGACTGCGATTTATGCGTCTCGGTCACGCCATCTAAATAAGAAATGGGAACATGATGTGCGTGCTGTCTTGTTCTATAGCCTAACTATAACGTCACATGATCGATAGATGGCGTCTTTTTCTGTCACCCGCGGACGCAAGTCAATGCAGAAAACGTTTTTGCAGGCATCGTACGAGTAGCATCTCAATGTCTTATGCGCACTGACCTTGAATCGTATCGGCATCTCTTTCAGACGGGCCGTACCTATATATATGTACTATAATATCTATACCTTTTTTCGTAAGCACAAAGCTCAACAGTCACAATTTCTCGCGCGAGATAATTGACTGTATTTTTCTGTGCAGTAATCTGGGAGGTTGAAGCACAGTATAAGGGTGGTTGAAGGGTAACTGTATTCGTTCGGAGAGTCATTCTCATCAACAAATGTAACTTTTTTCTAATTTATCCTTACCGGGCCATAACTGTTAAGGTCTTAAGCCTTTTTTCTGAGTGTATGTTTAAACCTTCTTCCTTTCATAATCTTGTAAAAACTTTATAATGCAGTCACTTTTCTATAATATTCAAATGATGTTTGGGACCGGTAAGGATAAAGTTAGATAATAAGAATGACCCTGCATTGCTTTAATATTAAATAAGAACAATATAGGTACAGGATCATTGCTTTATTTCATAATAATCACCACATGTCATATTTACACTACTTAAGAGCCCACCCATGCAAAATTCGTCAGGTGAATGATCCTAGATCTCAACATCCATAGTGATTAAAATTCTGTCCCTTGAAAATAAGAAACTTAAACAGTTTTTCTTCAATCTTGTCAGCGTGAAAACACGATTAGTAATAATTTTCTCGATAGTTTTATCTCTCAAACATAACCCTTTTTAGGGTTCCGTAGTCAACTACCCTTATAGTTTCGCCATGTCCGTCTGTCCGTCCGTCCGCGGCTTAGCTCCGTGATCATTAGTACTAAAAAGCTGAAATTTTGTATGAGTATGTATTACGCCGAAATAACGGTAAAATAAAAACCAAAAAATAAACTTTTCAGGTACCTACCCGAACACAAAAAAAAATACAAAATGCTTTATTGCACACCAAAAAAAATTTACAAATTCAATACAGAACAATAATTTTAATAACGGTAGACAACAGGCCGTCTTATCGCTAAAGAGCGATACCTATAGTGGGGGTGATTTTTTTTTCGTTTCAACACTAATGTGTGGGGTGTCGTTGAATAGGTCTTTGAAAAATAATAGGGGTCTCCAAACATTATTTTTTGATAAAATCAGCAGTTTTGTAAAATTTGCTCCGAAAATTATAAAAATTGTGCCCCCCCCCTCTAACTTTTCAACCACGGTCAAAAAAATATGGAAAAATTCATGAAAATGAGGGTTTATAAGTACTTTCCATGAAAACTATATTGAATAAAATCGGTCGAGCTGTTTTTGAGTAATCGCAAAAATTCATAATTTTCTTTAAAATGACGTAAGTGCCACGCGGTGTCCTTATACTTCGAACGTTACACATATTAGTTAAGTGCCATACTGTATTAAAACATTTCGCTCAATCTGTTGCGTATAATCGATAACTTCCAGAAGGTAATAAGAATAAGTAATTACTGTTACTGGCGTTGACGACCTTTTTATAGAACTTGAAATCTTTCTCGTAATTTTCGGCTATTGTGAAGGATGGGCAACTACGGAACCCTACACTGAGCGTGGCCCGACATGCTCTTGGCCGTTATTTTTAGATATTATCGGTTGGATCTTCAAAACCCTTAACAATGTTTTTAGCTTAATAGATGCACAATTTTATTATAAGTTCTCAAAAACTGTAAAAGTATTTTCAATATAAAATGCACACGTTTATGACACAACTCAAAAAACATGATTTCCGCGCTTCCGAGCATGCACTTCCATCTCGCTTACGTTTACGCTCAGTGAGAGAGAGAGCTAGCACACGCACCCCCCAATAACTCCAAATCTATTTAAGATAAAAACATGAAATTTAGCTTATGTATTTAGATCCTTTAGAACAACTAGAACCCCAAATTTCATCAATAAAAGAAATAAAACCGACCAAGTGCGAGTCTGACTCGCGTACCGAGGCGAGGGTTCCGTACACACTTTCACTTATCTCATCTTAATTAGCCTGTTGAGTTAAGTTTGCACCTGAAATATATGACGCCGCATACAAATGACGTGCAAACATAACGCAACCGACTTCTTCAAATTTGATGTATTAAAGGGACTATATTTTTAATATTTTTTTTACAAATGTATAATTTTCAGATTTGATAAGTATTTGTAGTATGTGACGATATTACTTGCCAAATTTTATAGTTCTAGGTCATCGGGAAGTACCCTATCATTGTGATTCCCTTGAGAGTGTCGAAATGTACATTTTTTGCGATATAAACGGCCGTATCTCTTTTTTCACGCTAACGTAGAAGTTAAATTTTTTCACAGGTTCAAGGAACCGCAAACCTGAGTATATTATGTTAATCTCAACTGGATACCTCAACGCGTTCTCGAAATAAAGAGTCTTGACAGATAGACGGACGGACGGACAACAAAGTGATCCTATAAGGGTTCCGTTTTTTTCGATTGAGGTACGGAACCCTAAAAACCCATCAGAGTAATTTTGCTAAGAGACAAGCTTCGCCGACAAAAGAATTGAGATCTATATGGGCGCCAAGTTCTTTGCACTAATTTTTTTAGATACAAGGACATGCGACATACTCAATGCATTTAAGTATGTTACTTGGGGTGTAATTCAATATCAAGATTTGACTTGGCTAGTTTTCACAAACTGACAAAATTTTATAAAAGTAACAGCATGAACACTAACTTGCGTACTTACCTTTACGAAAATAGGTTAATGATGAGACAAATATGATAAGTACCTAATATAAATTTATATGTAAAAACTTTTTCTTTCTCATTTAACAAAAATCGTGATTTTTGACTACTAATAAGTTTTCCATTAGAAAGTCATGTTAAATGTTAAAATTATAAAAAAATATAGGCATGCATTTGTTTAACTAATATGTACAAAAAACAATAAGCGACCGTTTCAAAGAAAATTACAATGTGTTTTATAAATCAACAAAAATTGATTTTTATCTGCAAAAAGTACCAATTCAACTTAATTATTGAGCAAAACACATAATTCAATTATAAACTAATCAAATTTCTCTGCGCACACTTTGCCCCGCCAGCCCAGAATACAGAACCGAACAGGCTTTCAGAGCTGCATCTTGTGACGACGTTATGGACTTGGCCGCAGAAGTGTGAGGATATGAAGGTACTCCACTCGTGGTTGATGGACCATCAACTGACACCGCAGAAGATGAAGTTGACAATTGGTCCTATAGCTTCCAGCCATAGCGTCCACTTCTTTGTAATGCGGGTCTTTTTTCCAACTTCATTTTGCACTTTATTTTCAAAATGATTGATCCACAGATATCTGTTATATGCAGTTCATCATGGTTTAAAAGTTCTATGGTCATGCTTCCTAAAACAGAAAATTAAGTATCTTAACATAAATAAAATACAATAATAATAATTATTAGTAGTTTGTTTTTCTATATGAACAGGTCTTAATCAACACAATAATGGTTAAAGGCTAAATAGGATCACTTTTTTCTCTAAAAGAATTCACAATTCACTTAACTTGGGAAGAAAAAATAAAAAATAAATGGGTAACCAATGAACACAACTTTTTTGTAGCGCAGGTCCTGAGAAATATCAATGTACTTAGATAAAATATTTAACATACAAACACCAATAGAATTAACTTCATTCTTTACAAATTGATAAGGCAGTATGAAGTTCTAACATTACAGAAAACATAGCATTTGAAGGTCAAGCAAATAGTTTAATTTTAAGTAAGTGCTCATCTCATTGACTGATATTATCTCAGTGACTTTGTAATTTGTTTGATTTGAATGATGTTCTACTATCTTACAAATTACAATAATTTTGGACTAGGGTCTTATTAATTATTCACTTTGTTTCTTTAAAGAATAAAAATGTGATTTGTTTATCGATATGTACTTTATTTCAAATGTTAAGTTTGTCTTAAAGACAACACTTACATATATACCTAAGTGGACTCGCCTACCTATATGCTTAAGTGGACCTATATACCTGAGTCCAATGAGTCCCATCCAGGGGACATAGGACATTAAGTCATATACCTGAGTGGGCCAATATATAGAAAATAAAAACTTACCGCAATTAGACATTTCGTTTGTCAGTTTTCCCAAGATAAGAAGACGAAGGTATTCAGATCCAAACAATGTCTATGAGCGGTTTTGAAGTCGTATCTATAAGAATTTGCTTCAAGTCCGTGTTAGGTGGCGTAGGTCAGTTTAAACAACTTAAAGCAAGGTTGCGAAATAAAATCACATTCAACTCAAACAATAACAGAACAAATCGAATCGCAAGTCAGTGCTGCAAACTCCCACATCAAGTGTAATAAACAAGAACGACAACAACGAAACAAAGAAATTCAATTCAATTCAATTCAACAAGAAGGTCCAAAAATCCAGCCAGTCATAATCATAAATATCAGTAGGGCTACTCCGATGTTCAAAATTCGACCGTCGTATAGTGCCGTCCCTCTCGATCTTCTGTCGAAGTATATGAGTAAACGGGACAGCACTATACGCTGGCCGAATATCGAACATCGGAGTAGCCATTCAGAATATTCAGATTCGTCAGAATCAGTCGCGTTTCGTTCCACTCACAAATCGGTTGACAATTATCGGATGTCAACGTTGCCAAATGACCGCACACTTATATTAAATATGGTGTATTTACACAACTTTTCTAAAATTAGGAGATTTGTTCGATTCCAAAAAGTAATTCTAAAGATTCTTAAAAATCATATATTTATAATCTGACAAATCAGGAGTTTGCAGCACTGTCAGAAGTAACGGTCTGGAAGGAATGGAATGCCCAGTTGACAGATTCATAGTGTTGCCAGAACGGATTTACGTTTTCGGAAATTTCGCAAAGTGCATACCTAATCCATTAAGGGACGGGTTTGAACAAAATCGGACGAAATCCAAAAAAAATAGTAAGATCTATGCAATACTACCTATGGGATTGGGCACAAATTATTAATATTAGTTTATTCATCTATATATTCTTTATTTTTCATCTTTTTATGCGTGCATAGTTTAAAATAAACTAGTCCTCCAATCATAATAAGCTCGACGAGTCTCCATTGTAAAAGTCTTAAAAGAGACGACGATTGTAAAAGGGCAGCGAACGAATAAAACATAGAAGCCTAACTAGCGTCGGAAAATGGCCCCACGGATTTTGAGTCAGTTAAGGCGGGGCGTAAATTTTGTGTCAAACGGCTGTCTAGTTTGCAAATGGCGACGCAGCCGAACAGTTGCATTACGTGACATATATGAAGTCTCAAAGTAACAAAATATGCCATAATGTTCAGTGAAATGGTGTATTAAACACTCAGAAAAACACAAAAAAAAACGATGGTATCAGTTTTCATACGTAAATAAAGCCGTACACATATTAATTTAATTTATTTTACGGAACAGATTTTGTATAGGGATGGTGTTATGCCATATGACTAATTTATATACGATGTTTGAAAAAAGTAATGCAATCAGTGGCGTGCCTAGGCTTATGGGTAAATCCATTTTATTGCCGCATTACTGTTCAAAGTACAATTTCAATAGATCTATAATTTATCATTTAATGTGTTTATGATTGTTTATTAAGAAATTGTTAATAAGTTAGTCCTCTTTACGCCTGAAACACAGGGAATCCTAGTTTAGGCGCATGTAATTTTTTGCCAACTAGAATGTCTTAGGCTATAGTTATTATTACTGTAAAATAAGTTTTTATTCAATAAATATCTTATATCTTATCTTATATATCTTAATAATACACAGGTTGGGCGTGGGTTTTGGGGAAAATATGAGCTGTTTTTTCTGAGCGAAAGTTAGTGCCTACCTTTCCTTCGCCTATTAAAAGACCTGCACACTTTAACTCATCACAATCGCACGGAACAACTCCTTCCATTGTTTAAAGCCACAGTAATCACAACAACAAACAAAATCCAAACTCGATCACTATCTGTAATATTACCTACTTCTACTTATTACTACGCTCAACAAACACTACACTAACTAAATATTTCTAAACAACGTGAAGTTAAATCACTCCTGTTTACGCGAAATTTACAAGTGGCCGATCCGTACCGTATCTAACTTCACTTCACTTGAAGCAACGTAATGACTAGCGGTGACATAGAACGGCGACGAGCCATCAGCGAGCGCGGCGCGGTCTGTGCGCGGACAAATTTTGAACCACGCGGCGTCGACAAAATTTGAAATTATGAAACACGTCACGGCGCGCAATTTTATATTGTTCAAGTAATAATTTTTTATCGTTTTTTAATATTGCTAGGGCAAGCCGGGCTTTTGTGCTTGTATAAGACCGTCCCTAAAAGGCTATGCGTTTTCCGTCAGTCCGGTATAAAAACGTATACGTTCCTAATTATGTTTGATATTTTTTCACTACAAAGATTGTATCGACTTTACATGTAAAATATTAGTTACTTATTACAAAGAAGGAGAGATAATAATATATACAGCAGTTACAGCATGCATTAATAATAATCATTCAAAGTATTAGTAACAACAAGGAACAAACAAGGATTCCTTAAAAGATGTAATTTTTTTTTTGAAATTCGTATGTAAGCAATAACCTTAACATTCAAGATTTATAATGAAGGAAACAAAAATGGCTCTTTACTGCATTAACGATTCACCAATTATGAGTTTTCACTGTCACCGCCATATTACCATAGACAAATGTCATGCGTTTTGTCGAATCACAGCTGGCCATTCGGAAATTGACGAATCACATTTATTTGTTATGCGTAATTGAAAACATTTGAGTGGCTGTGATTGGTACACCGGTGAGCATGCGCATTTCGACTGTTGGGCCGGTTTTTGATTGTAATTTTGTATGAAGCTCGTGTTCTATGTTTTATTCGTTCGCTGCGGGAAACTGATACTTTTTTATTGGTATGGCCACCCCGTCGTAGGCTGTGTGTGAGCGCAACAATGGGATACACATAAAACGCCATCTAGCGTTACCACTGCAAACAACTACGAATGCTTGGATGCTGAAACATAGCTAACACTTTCTTGTTCTCGGTTGATTATTTATGATTATTGTTTTCTTCGAAATAAGATGATAAATCAGTTTATATTTTAGGTTTTGTTTATAAAATATGCTATAGTTTATTTTAATCACGAAAATTCTGCTTAATTTGGCTGATTCATATTTTATTAATTTACAATTGTTAACGGTAGAGCCATCTATTGTTCACTCTCAGTACTAAAAGTAACTTCTTCGGCTTGGGAGGCCCTGCTTACGATTAAGTTTAATACCGATAATTCTGATAGATAACATAAGTATGTTATCTATCAGAATTATCGTAATTATCGTATTATAAAAATCGTAAGACTATTTTTGATAAATAGGCAAGTGTAATAAAACTATTATTAATCGGCGTTATAAAATAGTAATTTTTTTTTATCTGAAACGTCATTAAAAACCAATTGATCAGTTTCATCTATACCTAAACTGGCTAGGAATCCGTCCGATTATAGATGTGCCGTTCTCGACAACGTTACACTATTTGTATGGGAAAAGAACATTCTCTAGAACATTTTCAAACGGGGTACCCTCAATTATAGCAGGAAATAGTTTATCCGAACGTAATGTTTCGCATAATGCTCATTTGGCAGAAAGTTTCTGGAACTATATAATATTTAAAAAAGTTTTGGTGTATCCTAGCAGGTTACGGTATAGGTTAGGTTAGGTTTATTTTATAACTTTTCAGAGAAGTAAATGGTGTTCGTAGTATAATTATACGAAATGAGCATTATGCTAAACGGTAAAATAATTTTCTGCAAAACGTCAGTAAACCTTATTTATTTGTATAGAAACTTTTTATCGATTCATATTTTTTATGTGGTAATACCAAATTTTTATTTTCATAAATAATGACACAAAGGTAAATTAAGACAGAAAAATTGAATGCGATTCATTATCAGGAGAGACGATCAGTCGCGGCGGCGGCCAACCGAACACTGTTGTTAAGTATTTTAATATGTCTGAGACTCACGATAGTTTTCTATGAATATTGGGATAGTTTCAAATATCTGCTTGTAAAGGTTCCAACGCTACAATTAAAAGAAAATTTGTATGGGGACACCCCTATTTTTTTTTTTTTTTAGATTTTTTCCTACGCTTACACACAATTACTGAGCTAGATTCCAAATTTCATCCTTCTAGGTCATCTGGAAGTAGGTTAGGTTTAGGTACTATATGTCAGTCAGTCAGTGCTAAAATTTACGACTTTTTGACCTTCATATCTTTATAACCGTTAGAGCTAGCTACATATATGAAATTTAGGCTTCTAGATGTCTTTATAGATATAATTAAAGACACGTAGTTTTATCTGTTTACGTTAAAGAGGTTTTGAGTTATAGAAGGGTCAAAAGTGGCACCAAGTGGTTCGTGTAATATTATTACACTCGGCGCTGGCTAGCCAGTTCCTTTGCTTGAACTTGGCTTGACACGCTGCCTCGTGTCTATATATTTGTAAACAAACGACGTGAAGACCAAATAGTGCGTTTTCTCTGCCCTGTCCCCACATTCATATTTAAGACGAGAATTAATATCCACTATGTTTTTGTAAAATTGAGTAACTAAGCATGTTCTATCCTCATCCATCATTACTATCATTAGTCATAAGCCCGGAAATTCCAGTCTGATTTCAAATGCTTTCCTAACCTTAAATCAACAACTCACCTGAAATATTTCATTTGGTATTTTCCGCATATAGTTGTAAAAAAAGTGTCCCAAATGATCGTCGTCACATCTTTTTTTACAGTCTGACATTGTTAATGAATGTTTTCTTATGTCAATATTTACTTTGCACGTTTATAAGCGACAAGCGTGTGATAAGACCCAACACGTCTTTATTCAACGACTAATATGTCGACGATAATTGTTTTTTACAAAGCGTATACATTTATATTAGACATCATTAACCTTCAAATCATATTTATATTCTTTTTATCTACTGTCTGGTTATTGTACCGCGGCATTATCTAGCTAGATGAATTCAGATACAGAAAAACCCGCCAAGATCACGTTTGTTGTATGGGAGTCTCATATATATATCTTTATTCTGATTTTAGTATTTGTTGTAATAGCGGCAACAGAAATACGTGAGATACATACAACCTGGTGACAGACGGACGGACGGACAGCGGTGGCTTAGCAATAGAGTCCCGTTTTTAGGGTTTCATAGTCAACTAGGAACCCTTATTTATTTATTTATTTATTTACAACAAATTTATTTACACAATATTACGGTAGACTAACCAATACACTGTGAAATTAGGGTAAGTTACAGACAATAAACATTAAGTACTAGAAATCCTATTATACATCATCTCGCAAAATCTCAAACATTCCTGACAAACAGTCGTCCATCTCCACGCAAGAAGGTCACACTCCGGTGCTGCTATTAGGAGCGCATTCAGAAGCGTAAGAGCACGAAGGAGCGGAGAGTTCCTGTGCGAAACAGTGCGCACTGGTGGTAATGCAAACAGTGGGCGCGACCGCGACCGCAGATTGATCCTCGGGACTTGTGGAACAAATAACCTGACCAGCTGCTCTACCAGTTCAGGGCATTCCGATTCCCCACGAATGACGCGACAAGTAACAGTAAGCAGGTTGAAATTTCGTCTCACCTCTAAGGAGTTATATCCCAAAGCTCCTTGTAGAAAATTTGTGGGGTATAAAAAAGGATAATACCCGTAGACTTTTTTATACAGCATTCTCAGGAATGCTTTTTGTACCTTCTCTAAAAGTAATATGTAGGTGCTTTCATGAGGGTTCCATATAATTGCAGAAGCATCCAACTTGCTGCGCACCAAGGCGTTATACAGAATCTTAATGGCCCCCTGGTCATGGAAATCTCTTGTGTTGCGAATCACAAATCCTAGTCTACGGAAACTACTGGTGACAAGAGCTTTGATGTGGTCATGGAAAGTCAGACAAGTGTCAAACACAACGCCGAGGTCCGCTACTGAGAAGACTCTATTAATGGGCTCCATTCCAAGCACGTAATGGACATGAATCGGGATACAAGCACGAGTGAAAGAACAGACATAACACTTAGCTGTGTTGAAATGAAGCTTGTTGTCCACACTCCACCGGTACACCGAAGCTATATGATCTTGCAGCGACTCACAGTCCTCTAATCGTTCCACACCGTATACCAATTTAAGATCGTCAGCACAGAGAAGTGATCTAGCGTTTTTTACGACTGATTCAAGTCTTATAGTTTTGCCATGTCTCGCCGTCCGTCCGTGCGTCCGTCCGTCCGTCCGTCCATCCGTAAGTCCGTCTGTCTGTCTGTTTTTCTGTCAGTCTGTCTGTCCGGCCGCGGCTTAGCTCCGTGACCATTAGTACTAGAAAGCTGAAATTTGGTATGAGTATATTGTGTATGTATCACGCCGACAAAACTATTTTTTATAAAACATTTGATTGCGTTGCATTGTTAAGATGGCGGATTGTAGTAGTTTTGTTATGTTGTATAATATAATTCTTGGCTGTGAAAGTCTGAATCTAGAGCTCTCGCAGGCTAGGACTCCTGCCGACACAGAGCATTCTAGTGTTTTTGTAAAGCCGGATGCTTGGAGGGAGAGTACTCCGCTCCCGAGCTTTGTCACGCGAGGGCGGTAGGGCTGCTCTCCCCGCAGCGCTGGAGCTACGGCGGAGTGGACATCATGTCACACACAATTGGACGATTTATGCAAAAGGGAACCAACCCACGTTAAACGCTTGTACTTTATGCTATAGTTTGAGAGTTCAATATAAACGGATTTATATTGTGGGCTGGTCCCCTTTTGCATAAATACGTCCAATTATGACCACACAAGTGTGGTCATAATTGGACGTATAATACGACGACGGACGAATAAGTTTATGATATCTACAGTTATTTTGCTGTCATGTTAATTTATCTATCTATCTATCCACTCCATTTGACATTAACATTGTTATTGCGAACCTTACTTATAAAAAATAAACTTTTGCCATTTATAATGCCATATTGTATTGCCAATGCGTATATTTAATATACAAAAACCGCAAGGTTTAAAACGTATTATTCAATAGCCCCCTAAGTAATTAGTCTCCGACACAAACTCGCTAAGTGTACTCATCATATCAGCCTATAGACGTCCACTACTGGACAAAGGCCCTCCCAAAGTTCTCCACAACGATCGATCTTGCGCCGCCCTCATCCAATTTCTACCCGCGATCTTAACCAGGTCGTCGGTCGTAAGTGTACTCATTCCAAATATATTAATATTAATTTACATAAATATGCAGATCATTCATGATCTTAAAATAACTGACAAAGAGTGACAGTGTTGTCAGTACAGCAAAAACCATAAAATAGCGCTGGCACGCTTTCAAATCGACTCTTTCTGCACAGTGGCACAGACTATAGCTGATAAATTTAAGTATGTAATTTGACATAAGCCAGTTTTAATATAGCTACTTTTATGACGTACCCATTTTTATCTTCATCATACTTATAAAAATCGATCATCTGAAGAATATGGGTGTGAACGACAACCGCGTCCGTCGGCTATCGGTCACATGGCCGCTCCGAAACTCAGGGATGAGTATGGAGCTAAGCGGACTGTAGGTTGAGATATAGGGTAAACGAAACGGACGAAAACGTAAAACGCAAAGGTGAAATCAACGAAATATATTACACAAGAAATTAACAATTAACACAACAACGGATCGGAAAAACACTTAAATTACTCTTAACTAATATAGTCTCTGTCTAAATGAATCATAATAATGGTCACTAATCGCGGACCGATGGTACTACGCTGACACTAATAAACTAATTCGTGGACCGATGGTACTACGCTACTCGAATACAGGAAGATGGTAATTACGGAGAACAAGAACTGAGAGTGTTGACAAGGCAAGTGCTGAACTGCGGATCGATGATCAACGCGCTGACTACGGAGTCGTGACTCTACGCAGACAAAGGATGAACTTCCCAGATGGCAGAAACGGACGTCCTTTTATATGATTCGTTCAGGGTTTGTTTACATTTCTTAGGGGGACGCCCGCTCCGTTACATTTGCTGATTCTATTCAAATTACAATTCTTAACTTATATTTAACATATAGTTGATGACAATGTTTATTCGTAGAACACAATTACACATGTTATTTTCATGTGAGAGCTCCCATTTAATTACAATTACATAAAATTGATGCAACTTCTTTGTTCCGACTCAGAGGCCGTCTCGCTCGCACGGGTCGAGATATACACCTTCCCGGTCTCTCATTAGCCGGAGCGCGCGACGCGCCGTGTTATTTTTATGTTTGCCGTGCTCGCAGCAGGTTGCGGCCGGTATAATATTAAGAGAATTTACTTATGTGTTCATGAGGAACATTATTACAAAGTTTCAGGATATTCTAAATTTTATCCTTAAGTTTTACATTCAATGTAAACAACATGACTCCTTTGTCTTTGACTGTGAGCGGAAAGTTACAAGGATGAGTCATACTTGTTTATTTTAAGACGCCGTGGTCTTTTAACTATCCTTCATACATTATATTTGGGAGCTCTCTTACAGTAATGTTTTTAGGATAATAAGTGTTATACACACGTAATATCGCCGCTTTTTAGGGCATTAGGTAACATAAGGAATAATTATTTATTTGTCTTAATACTATTTAAGCTTAAAATACTACACTTTATATATTTATATTATTTCATTTAAAGAGTTGACAAACATTAACTGCTCGATCTGGCTAACATTTAACTAGTTAAAAATAATAAAAAATAGCTCATTTTAAAGGAACTCCTTTTTGGGTATAGGCCTCCTCCAAACTACTCCATACTCCTCTGTCTTCCGCCTTACTCATCCATAGTTTTCCAGCCGTGGCCACGATATCATCGCTCCTTCGTTTTCTTGGCCGTCCTGGTTTCCTCTTGCCATTGGGTCCTGTCCATAGGGTCACTCTTTTGTCCACCTTTCATCCCTATATCGTGCTAAGTGGCCAGCCCATTGCCATTTCCGTTTTAATACAAAACGAAGAGCGTCTGTGATTTTGGTTTTCGATCTTATTTTTTCGCTTTTGACTTTGTGGATTCTCAACATGAGTAGTCGTCATGGATGACGACTCCTCATGTTAAATTCTACAGCATATTGATAAAATAAGCATATAAATGAAATTATAGCAGCATATAAATAAAATTAAATCAATACGTTATGAAACAAGGAAAAAAAAACAACAAAAAAAATATCTTGTGAAATACTTGACTTCAAAGGTATACGCAAATTTAACTATTTTATTTTAAATCCAAAAGAAATTTTGCAATTGTTTTCTGAATCTTCATTAATTTTACAAAACAATAATATAAACTTAAAATCACCTTTTCACGATGAAAATGGCAAATTACTTATTGTCTCCATACACATATTGGTACCGATTACTTACATAAATAATATCTTTTTTTTACATAGATTTAGTATTTGTATCTCTTTATTCTCTGTCAGCAGTGAGGACTAGCTTCTTCACGTCCATACGAGCCGGTTTTCCGGTGGAGGTGGTGGGCAGAGCGTCCAGGAATACAACTCCGCCGCGCAGGCGCTTGGAGTCTGACAGGCGCTCTAGAACAAGCAAAAGTATGATAGGATGATATCGTCTGATGATAACTAAAACTTTGACGACGAAGTTGTCGCAACGGTTAAGCAACTGCCTGCTGAGCCGACGGTCCTGGGTTCAAATCCCGGCAAAGGCAAATATTTGAGGGATGAACTCGAATATTTGTGCCTGGGTCATAGATGTTATTTGTATTTATTTATATACGTATGTTTATCGTCGTCTAGGGTCCATAACACAAGCCTACTAGAGCTAGAGTGGATAAAGTCACACGCGGGGTTGGAGGGAAATGAAAGAGCTGATCAATTGGCAAAGGAGGCAGCTCTGAAAATAAAAACCAAACCAGACTACGATAAAATGACCGATTTCATTCGTCAAGCGACAAATCTGACTGGAATCGCTTGACGAATGGAATCGGCGCTACGGTAATCGCTTTCCATCAGGCGATACGTTTGCTCGTTTGCCCCCTATGACATAAAAAAAAAGAGCACGACACTGCATCTACTACTAAAACCTTTTTCCCTGATGCCATAAAAACCTACAAACATATCAGAAAATAACGCTAGACCACCTAATAGTGCAAATAATGACGGGACACCGGGGGTTCTCCGGGTACTTGAATCGATTTAAATGCAAGGAGAGCCCGGCGTGCTATGTGATCCTGAAAACGAAGAAAGTGCCCTTCACGTAATAACTGACTGTCCCCTGTTTTGTAAAAAAAGAACAGATTTAGAAATAGACTTAAATATTAAAATTAGCAGTGACAACTTAAAAGGAATCATTGCAGATACAGAAATAAGAGATAAGTTTATAGAATATTGTTGTAATGTGGCAAGAAAAGTAATAATCAAAAATGCGTAAGAATAGGAACACAATCATAATTGATGATTAAACGAACTTACCTTACGTGAAGTTCTATCACAATTATCTGAGCTGCTTCGTCGAATAGATTAGAAATAAACACATGTAGTAACACGTACCGTGTCGCCAATACACACTGAAATTTGAGAGAATTAAAAAACAAACTAAAAATAATAATAAAGAGGGTGGTATGATATCTTATACCACCGCCCTGGTAGCATCATTTAGTTTCGAGATATAATATATATTGTACATATGTTCATATCTATGCACATTATGTACTAATACACCAATACTTTATTTGATGAAGATATTTCACACAAGGGACAAGTGTAACAGGGAGGGCAGGGTTCTAATCTATTCGACGAAGCAGCTCAGATAATTGTGATAGAACTTCACGTAAGGTAAGTTCATTTAATCATCAATTATCTTCGCTGCTTCGTCTTCTAGATTAGAAATAAACACATGTAGATCTTGAGAGGTCTCGTGAAATATCCAATAAAATTCAATAATAAACGCCCACACTTTTAATATAGTAATGGTACAAAAATAATCAATATTTAAATTGTGTAAATAGGTAACACATAACCCTCGTGAGATTGAATTACTAATTATATTGCTTATTTAATTAATGTTTAAGTTATTTAACATAACGCTTTTTCCGAAAACTAAATCATCCATATTCGTGATACATCGGTTATAAAATTTGCCGAATGTGCTAGACGACCCGCTCCACCCAGCGGTCTTTCTAATTAGGTCTAGGTTTACTCCCAGGCTATGTGCCTTAGAAGTTGCTGCATGCCGTGTGCTATGAGCGGTAAACATTTTGATGTCTATACCGCATTTGCCTAAAGTCAATCGAATCCAGCGGCTTATCGTCTGAGAAGTCACTGATTTATGAGGTTTCTTTAGGCCTATGAAAAGAGACTGATGATTGTTACGTAACAATTTTGTTTTATCTATGTATTCGCACAAAATTTTAGCGGGACAGATTTCTGGTCGTTCTTGAAAGTATGGCAAGGTAAGTATAGGTTGCAGTGTACCCGCCCTCGAGGTCTTTATAAGGTCAGGGATTTTAATCACTATCCTGTCAGTTTGAAATTCGATATTGTTTGCTAGAATTTTTGACAATGTCTGGGCCCTATGTGCAGTTACAAGAGCAAGAAGGGTAACTAATTTTCTAGTATTTTTTTCGAGATTAAGTTCATGATTAGGAAACCAAGACGATAATCGATCTAGCACTATTGAGGTATTCCAGGTTTGATTATATTTGGGTAATGGTGGACGCATTCTAAAGACCCCTTTGAGAAAACGTCTGATGCGATCATCGTTGCCCAAATGCGAACCTATAACAAGTGATAGGGCTGACCTACAGCTATTTAAAGTACCATATTGTGCACCAGCTTCAACAAGCTGTGTAAGGAAAGTAATCACCTGAGAAATTGTAGCTTCATATAAATCAATATTATTTACAACACAAAAATGGTGCCATTTCTTTAAGCATGAATCGTATTGTTTTAAAGAATTATCTGAGAGAGATGCTATCATTATGTTAATAGATCCAGCAGGGGTATCCTTTCTCAGTAGCGACTCGCGGACAAGACTCCGGCAACCAGGGTAAGTCGGTGGTGAACGCGGCGATCGCTGGAATTAGATAAAATCAAGTCGCTACTGGGTTCGAGAAAAAGGGGCTTAGAGGAAAGTAGCTTCTTAAACAAAGGATACCAAGGCTGAGTTGGCCAGAAAGGAACAACTATTATTCCTACAGCATTGTCTCTTATGATTTTTCTCAAGGTTTTTAAAATCATTGTAAAAGGAGGAAATGCATAGAAGTAATAACTGCACCATGATATAGTAAAGGCATTTATGGCAAAAGCATCGGCGTCCTTATACCAAGACACATAGATTTCACATTTTTTATTAAATCGACTGGCAAAGAGGTCTAAATCGGGTGTGCCGAATCTTTCGACAATTTCATGAAAAGCAGCATCATTCAACTCCCACTCCACATCCGGGTGTGAACGTCGCGATTCCGCATCTGCCACATTATTGTCAGCCGATTTAATATACGACGCATAAACAATAATATTTCGGGATTCGCACCATTGCCATAAATCCTTTGCAGCACGGGTAAGGTGAGGAAACTGCACACCACCCATTCGGTTTATATAAGAAATTGCTGTCGTGTTATCGACCCGAAGAAGAATTTGACAATTTGTCATTGATTTTGCGAAGGTATTTAGGCCAAAAAATGCTGCCAAAATTTCGAGGTAATTAATATGTCTACGACTTTCTTCTACAGACCAAGGACCATTTGCAGTCTCCCCACCACACGCTGCCCCCCACCCCGTAGTAGAAGCATCACTAAAGATTTCCAAACAGTATTCATCGTACTTAATTTTGTTAGCAGGACGATTGATAGCTTTGCACCACCAATCGAACTCTGATGTAAGAGATTGGGGTAAGTTCATGTACCTATCGTAATTCTCTGGATCATCAACTAAATTAAGGAACTTCTGTCTTTCAAACTCCTTGGTATACAGCCAGCCATATTCTATGGCAGGGCAAGCAGAGTTAAGTAGCCCTAATAGGCGTGCGAAGTCTCTTATTTTACAACGGCTTTTAACCTTGAAATGGTCAAGTTCTTTTTTAATCTTATCTATTTTGTCAGCTGGCAAGGTGACTTGAAATTTTTTAGTGTCGATTATATAACCTAAAAACTTACATTTATTGTTAGGTACAAAGTTACTTTTTTCTTCGTTTATTATGAAACCTAAGGCAGTTAATAATTGTTTCGTCGCTATAATATTATCCAAGCACAATTTGAATGTATCTCCTATTAAGAAAATGTCATCTAAATATACAGTCGATAGATAACCACATGATCGGAGCAATTTCATGACAGGTTTCATTACTTTCGTGAAAACAAATGGACTAGTGCTAAGACCAAATGGTAATACATTAAATTCGTACAATTTATCATTGAATTCGAACCGTAGGTATTTTCGCGAATTTTCATGGATGCTTATTAGGAAATAAGCGTCCTTTAAATCTATTGTACTCATAAAAGACCCTTCTGAAACTAGTTTTAGGGCTGTGCGTAAATCCTCAAGTTTAAAATGTTCGGTGTCAAGAAATTTATTGAAATTTTTAAGGTTAAGGATAAATCTATGTTTACCGTTTGGCTTTGGCACTAAAAATATAGGTGACAAAAATTGTCCTTCACAAGGCTCACACTCCGATATGGCACCAGATCTTAATAAATCATATTAAAATACTTAAACGGGTTTACTCACGTCGTAGAAGTCGAATAACGCTCGACATGTTTCGAATCGGTACGCGATTCATCATCAGGAGAGACGACCAGTCGCGGCGGCGGCCAATCGAACACTGCGGGCATGCGCCCTGTCCGCGCGGCTGCTCGACACGGGTGTCACCGGCGGAGGCGCAAAACTACCCTCATCATCACGCACAATGCCAATTGTCGGGTTGCACACAACACTCACTACGTCATTTGCTAAGGTCTCGTCCACACTAACCACCGATGTAGTATCCAAAACCGTCCTCCAACTAGGGGGCACTGACCATCCACAATCTCGGTTAAAATTCGGATGACGACTAATTTCGATAGCCTCCCGTACTTTCCGCGGAATGGAAAACTTTTCTCTCGCCAGCACAGTTACCTTATCGAAACGAATATAGTGAGACGTATCCGAATTCAGTGAATGTTCCGTCACTGCAGAACCCCGGGTATCCTGATTTTTCATACTACGTATGTGTTCAGTCACTCTTGTGGAAATGTTCCGGCCAGTCTCTCCTATATAGTTCTTCCCACAGGAGCACGGAATCATATATACGCCAGGATTACTTAAGGGTTCCTTATCTTTGGGGGAACGCACCAACTGTCTGAGCTGTATATGAGGGCGGAAAATCGTCTTGATGCAATATCTACGGCGTAACAAGTATCCGATTTTATCCGTCACGCCCTTAAGATAAGGCAAGTATAAAGGTAGCCTCTCTACTGCAGTTGGGCGGGGACGAGCCGATGCGTTCGCAACCCGATTACTCTGCCCCCGCATCGGCTCGTCCCCGCCCAACTGCAGTAGAGAGGCTACCTTTATACTTGCCTTATCTTAAGGGCGTGACGGATAAAATCGGATACTTGTTACGCCGTAGATATTGCATCAAGACGATTTTCCGCCCTCATATACAGCTCAGACAGTTGGTGCGTTCCCCCAAAGATAAGGAACCCTTAAGTAATCCTGGCGTATATATGATTCCGTGCTCCTGTGGGAAGAACTATATAGGAGAGACTGGCCGGAACATTTCCACAAGAGTGACTGAACACATACGTAGTATGAAAAATCAGGATACCCGGGGTTCTGCAGTGACGGAACATTCACTGAATTCGGATACGTCTCACTATATTCGTTTCGATAAGGTAACTGTGCTGGCGAGAGAAAAGTTTTCCATTCCGCGGAAAGTACGGGAGGCTATCGAAATTAGTCGTCATCCGAATTTTAACCGAGATTGTGGATGGTCAGTGCCCCCTAGTTGGAGGACGGTTTTGGATACTACATCGGTGGTTAGTGTGGACGAGACCTTAGCAAATGACGTAGTGAGTGTTGTGTGCAACCCGACAATTGGCATTGTGCGTGATGATGAGGGTAGTTTTGCGCCTCCGCCGGTGACACCCGTGTCGAGCAGCCGCGCGGACAGGGCGCATGCCCGCAGTGTTCGATTGGCCGCCGCCGCGACTGGTCGTCTCTCCTGATGATGAATCGCGTACCGATTCGAAACATGTCGAGCGTTATTCGACTTCTACGACGTGAGTAAACCCGTTTACTCACGTCGCAAACAGCACCATTAGAATGTTGCCAGCTGTACCTCAATATTAGTACATGTTCCAAAACAAGCGCGATTTAGCGCTGCCACCTATCGATAATCGGCTGAACCGCCCAAGCTTAGAGTACATCTCGCATGATCAGTGCGCCATCTCCCGGTCATTTGAAGAATTTCCTAATTAATACCTCTGCGCAAGAGTACTTTCTGCCTAAGCGCCACCTATTGTGCGTTTGCTGAACCACTTCGTCTAAACGTTACGTTAAGAAGATTATAAGACTTCGCATTTCGGCAGCACCACAACAGAGGGCACGTACAGTATCTATGATGGCTTCTAAGCAGAACAAAAAGGTTTGCATCAAATGCAGGAAGGAAATTAAATCAAGATGCTATTTGAAATGCTCTGTATGCCAAAATATTTATGATGTTCTGTGCACATCTAACGTAAGTATGGAAAGATTCAATCTGATGACAACGGATAACCGAATCTCATGGAAATGTCAATCTTGTTACGATGCACATAGACCTGCCAGTATACCACAGGACACAAATAGGCTTTGTCAACCAGGCACGTCAAAACAGTTTACTACTCCCAAGAATAAAACACATCGCAATACTACTGCGGCTGGCACACCTCTTTTGAAGCGACTTTCCTTAGACAACATTAGCACATCTGATTCAGATTTGGGGGATGATACTATCCCGTCTTCAATTTTAGACGCCTCTTCAAGAAGCCTACCGACCATGTCCAACTTAGAGGACCCACAATTAACGGTACTTAAATTGGAAAATTCAACTCTTCAATGTCAGCTTGAAAGTGCTCACGCTGAAATAGACCGCCTTTGCAATGAAATTACTGAATACAAGAAACTTCTTTGCGATAAACAAAAAAAGCTTGATCTCTACAAAACGTTATTCAGTGAAAGTGGATCATCATTCCTGCAGCGAAAATCTACTCCCTTAAAAAAGAAAGCCTCGACTTCAAGTCCCCTCCATTGTTCTCCAGTATTTCTGCGATCGGCGGATCACGCCCCACCCGCCGCTCCCCCCACGACCCCTCTCACTACGCCGCGGACCAGCGAAGAACCAAACGCTGACAGTCACCAAATTACTTCAACCGAGAAAAACACAATTCTTGGAAACGATCTTGGCCAACACAAAAACAACGGACATCACATGGAGCGTACAAAATCCTATAAGTACAAATTATTACTCCTGAGCAGTAATAAAATAAACAAAATTACAAACATTATAGAAAACGATATCTCCTTAAGAAATGTCGATTACTGTCATTTTATAACTGCCGGAGCTGGGATCAAGCAAAAACTTTATGGCATAGGGAACAAATTGTCAAATTTTACTCAAAGCGATTATTGTATTATCTTTATCGATGAGGGAGACCTGCAACAGCATGAAGGGGATTGCTCAAGTTTAGTGCAATATATTACAGAAACCCTCAATTCTATAGCACATACTAACATAATAGTTGCATGTCCGACATATATTTGTGGAAAGCCAATATATAATTCCAAAGTGGAGAATTTTAACACTTTGTTACGAGCTGATACTCAATTCCATGAAAAGCATTACTCTTTTGATTCTAACCTACACTTATCACTTGACATGTTCTCAAAAATAACGGGAAAGCTGAATAATATTGGAATGGCCAATATTATCGGTCACTTAAGCACTTTTATCACCTCTTACTTACAAGTTTTGGGATCGACAACCTTTGCAAGAGATAGGAAATACCAACAACGAAAAATCAAGGACTATTTCAACACATGTATAAAATCTAAAAAAACACCTAATCCGGGCATCACGCCAACGAGCTCCACCGAAAGCTCCTTACTGGCGGATGATCGCAGTCAACATACTTTTCGTCGGCAATAACGCTAAATGTAGTAATCAGGACATAAATGAGTTAAGTAAGAATAAGGATATAACTATCTTTCACCAAAATATTGCAGGCATCTTAAACAAAAAAAGCGAATTAGAGGTTGTACTACAAACGTTCCGCGACAATGGAAAATTTATAAATGTAATTTGTCTCAGTGAAACTTTTCTTAAATTAGGTACAGAATTTAATCTTAATGTTGATAATTTTGTTTTAGCTAGTTACTTTTCTAGAAAAAACCAAAAACGAGGTGGGACATGTATTTTGGTTAACAAAGGTATTGAGTTTAAAACACTCACCATTCCAGAAGAACTGATAAGCGCATTTCATTTTGAATGTTGTGGAATCGAGTTGATCTCCTTGAATATCCTAGTAATCTGCGTGTATAGAATCCCACAAGGTGACTATGCAACATTTTTTGTAAATCTATACTCTTTATTAGAAAGGTACCAAATTAAATATAAAAAAAAGAAACTGATTCTTTGCGGCGATTGGAATATAGACATGTTAAAGGATAGTGATAAAAAAAAAGAATTAGTAAGCTTATTTGAAAATTTCCAACTTGTATCCCACATCACTACACCTACAAGAAAAAAAGCATGCATTGATTTAATAGTCAGTAATATAAAAGAAAGTGTTGGAGAAACGCACGAGTTAGCTCTGTCGGATCACAATACTAGTCAAATTCTAAAGGTACCCTCAGCTCAAAATGTTGCTGAACACTGGTGGTACGAGAAGAGAAGGGATTTTAATAACGATAATGTAAGGAAGTTTATTGAAGCAATTATGGCACTATCTTTTGAAGATGTAACAAACATATCCGATGTAAACGAGTCATTTAATGCTTTTCATGATATCATTCAATTATTTTTTAATTTATGTTTTCCAGTGAATAATATCAAAGTTTCTAACAAACACGCAACAGCTAAGTGGTTAATGAGAGGGTTGAAAAGATGCTGTAAAAGAAAAAGAAAACTGTACTACGAATATCATAACGCAAAAAAGAATAGAAAAGAAAAGAGAAATTCATACCAAAGGTATTCAAAATTACTGAAAAAATGCTTGTTAAGAAGTCAAAAAATTAATAACAATAATAAAATATATAGGTCAAGAAATAAATGTAAAGCTACGTGGTCAATCATTAATAAAAATATAGGCACCCAAATCGCAAACGCTCAAGTATCAAAGCTTTTAATTAATAATACATGTATTCGCGATCCTCACAAAATAAGTAATCAATTTAATTTGTTTTTCAAAAAGATTACTGAGTCAGCATCGTCTACTCATATCTCAAATAACCATAAAGTAAATACCGGTAAAAATATTTCTCAAAGTCTATTCTTGACCCCTGTAGACGAAAATGAAATAATTACGACCATAATGCAGTTAAAAAACACCAATGCTACAGGGTACGATGAAATAAATACTAACTTACTAAAACTATGTGCCCCTTACCTAGCATATCCACTTTGTCACATAATAAACTCATCATTTGAACAAGGAAAATTTCCGGATAGATTAAAGTACTCAATTGTCAAGCCGTTGTATAAAAAAGGGTCAAAAGAAGATATGAATAATTATCGACCGGTCACTCTTATTCCAGTGATATCGAAAATATTAGAAAAAATTATGTACAAAAGAATCGAAGTATTTATTACCAAACACAACATACTTAACCCAAATCAATTTGGGTTTAGAAAACAATATTCCACTTCCATGGCTTGTTACTCTTTAATACAACATGTGACCGAGTGTTTGAATAATAAAATGTACGTTGCTGTTCTATTCTTAGACTTAACAAAAGCCTTTGACTTTGTAAAACATGATTACCTAATAAAAAAACTACAAACCTATGGAGTCAGAGGCACATGTCTAGATTGGTTGCAAAGTTATCTGAAAGATCGTTACCAACGTGTAGAAATAGAATTTATCGAAAAAAATAGGAAAAGTAAAGCATGCTCTGACTATTTACAAAAAGGTTGTGGTGTCCCCCAAGGTAGCATTTTAGGTCCCCTACTATTTCTACTTTATATAAATGAACTTCCACATATAACTAGACATAAATCAATATTATTTGCTGACGACACAACAATAGTGATAAGTGCTTTAAATAAACAAGCACTGGAGCAAGACGTTAATAACACACTAACAAATATTATAGAATGGTTAAAAATAAATAATTTGACATTAAATTTAACGAAAACAAAGATAGTTCAGTTTTGTAGCTATAATTCAGTTCCTCTAAATCTTAACATATCCTATGAGGGTCAAAATGTAGATGTTGTCAAATGTATTAAGTTTCTAGGTATGTTGCTAGATCAAAACTTCAATTGGAAAGAACACGTTGAAAATGTCGTATCTAAAATTGATAGATTCATATTTGCGTTACGAAATATTAGAAATTTAGTATCCAAACAAGCTGCTGTAACAGTATATTATGGATATATTGCGTCGGTACTACGGTACGGACTTATCATGTGGGGAAACTCCGTTCACGTAGAAAAGGCGTTCAGGGCCCAAAAAAAAAGTGTGCGTGCAATATTCGGAATAAATAACAGAGAATCCTGCAAACCTTATTTTAAAGAGCACAAAATTATGCCTCTTCCATGTATGTACATTAAAGAAATATGTATATTTGTGAAAATGAATCCACAGTTATTTAATAATGTTAAGTCAATAAGAAGACAGCATACCATTGCATTACCCAAAGCAAATACATACATCTATAGGAAAAATGTGGCCTATCAGGCTATCATAATTTACAACAAACTGCCCAAGTTCTGTAGGGAACTCGATAGTAATAAATTTAAGAAATGGATAAATGAATGGCTAATAGAGAAATGTTTTTACTCAGTCACGGAATACTTAAATTATGTATCTGATTAACTATTTTAATTAAAATATCTCTTATTATTAAGTGTCAAATGTAAGTGCAAACTGTAAATACAGTAGAACATGTTATGTACTGGAACCAAAGTTGTAATACTATTTAAGACCACATATGTATTTATGTAAAAACTCATGTTCAGCACCAAATAAATTTCATTTCATTTCATTTCATTTCATTTCATTTCATTTCATTTCATTTCATAAGTATTTTAATATGTCTGAGACTCACGATAGTTTTCTTAATAAATCATGTATAGATTTCAAAATCTGTAACTTTTCCTTATTAGAGTCATGTTTATTTCTAGGGGGTTGATTCTGTAGAACAGGACGAGATGGCATAATTTCGTATCCAATTATCCATGATAATACAGTCGGATCTGTAGTTAACAATGACCATTGATGACAAAACTGGGAAAGCCTGCCAGCATCAATCCAATCCTGCAAGCACCAATCGGTCGTCTAGCGGCGGTTGCTGTATCTCTGGTGGTGCCCTCGATACGATGTCCTCGAACTGCTGGCATGCCGACTCTTCGAAGCAGGCTCCTTGGTCCTCTGACTCCCCTGGGGCCTGCGCTTCAGAGGGGGAGCCTTCCAGTTTAAATTATTTCTTTTTTGCGGCGCCGGTAATTGCTGAGCGGCAGCAGGATTTTTATTAGCAGTGACTTTATGAGACGACGCTGGTTGTTTTAAATCCGCTCCTGATTTAGAAATTGACTTAGCAGTTTTTAATGTTTCCGCAAGATCAGCACCAAATAATAGCTTATCTATCTTGGTCTTTGACATTTGGTCTTTCATCTCCTTTTTTAGATTAAACAGGACAAAGTTTCGCCGCGTAACGGAGTCTAGATTTTGGTTGTCACATAATAAACGGCTGGCATCCATTAGTAGTTTTATAATTGAAGTGTCCTTATCCTCCTTGGTCATTAGGATACTAAGAGCTTCGCTGATACAGGATATGGCTCGACCTAGTTGCATTTGTTTCAACTCAATACCCTTATCTCGCTTTATTACCGCCCCTGAAACTGCGGCTTTTATTTCCGGATTGAGTTCCGGAGCGTCAATCAGGGTACAGTTTTTGGGAGGTAAATACTTTTCGCATAGTTCTTTGCGAATTTCTTTGTTTAATCCAGAAGTAGCAATGTGCTGTAATCTTACTGCAAGATCAGTCTGTATTTCTTTTCCGTATTGTTTGACTACCGAAGGATCATCCCCCAGTATTTCTAGAATAACGCTATCCAGAGCGGCGGCTGGGGTTGAAGGTTCGTCATCTTCAGGCTTTGATGATGTTTGTGGCTGCGCCATCGGAGGCGACGAGGGCCTTGGGACCGTCGGAGGCAATGGAGACGTTGGCGGTGGCCGAGGCTGTGGGGGTGTTGAAGCCAGTGCAGGTGTCGGACACGGTTGAGGAACCGTGACCTGCGTGGGGGCGATTGGTGGATTGGGTACATTAACCAGTGTAGTGCTATGCGCGATCATAAACGGTCGTGCCGCAGTGCACAGTACGAATTGCCCAATTCGCGAATCGTGCAGTTTTAATCGCTGCCCGCATTGTCACTATGGCCTCCTCGCGAGAGACGCAGGTCATAGTTAACGAATTATTAGCGTTTATACAAAATGCCATCAGCACCATGGACGCGGACAGCATCGCGCAGATCTGCAAGTCAAGCTTCCAGGAGGAGGACATTTGCAGTGGCAAAGCGCTGCTCTACGAGACGCTCGGCAAGACTGCCGAGATGCCACCCCGCCGAAGGGATGGAGGCGTGAAGAGTCTCAAGGACATCATCTCGCTATTCCAGGCGACCCGTTCGAGCGAAGTGCCTTCGTTCGTGGCGAAGCAGCTGCACCGGCTGCCCCCCGTTACGTTCGACCACGTCGATGTCACCAGGCTGCTGAAGGATATTATGTTCCTGAAGAAGAGCCTGACCGAAGTCCAGACTAAGTTAGAGGTATCCAATAATACCATAACTGATCTGCGTTCTGAGGTAGTATTACTACGTAACGCTATTTCAGAATGTAGGTCAAACGATGCCTCGAACATAGTCGCACGTCACGGCGCGCGGAATGCATCCGTCAGCGACATCGCTGTTGCTGATGTAGCGGATTTCGTCGCATCGCCGGCTGCCGACCCGGCGCCGCTCACCGCGCGCCCCGCCGATCACCCGCCTGCTATAGAAGTGAAGGCGAGTACGTCACGTGTAAGCACTGTGACCCCTCAACGTGCTTATGCTGAGATCGCCGCAAAAAGTCCCGCTGTTTCAAGATCTAAGCAGCAGGCATCAAAAGGGGTGCAGAACCGGTGTGAACCCGTTCACAAGGATCTGCCGAAACCGGCTCCTCGGAAGTCAAAATGTGACAAGGATGGCTTCATCAAGGTGGAAAGGAGGAAGAGGCCGGCTTGCCGAAATCAGTGCGGTACCGCACCGACTGGGCCCAAACACCTGCTGCGTCCCGCCCTGCCGACGACGCAATTGTATGTGTCCCGTCTACATTACTCTACGAAGGCCGAGGAGATCGTAGAGTATGTACGTGTGAAGACCGGAATTATCGTGAGGGTCGTGAAGTTGGAGTCTCGCCACAAAGTGAATTTTAATTCTTATGTGTTGGGGGTTCCAGCTGACCAACTAACGACCTTCATGAAGGAAGAATTTTGGCCGAAAGGTGTTTTATTCCGGCGTTTCCGCGGTCGGCTATCCAACACCATGGACAACAACACATCGTGACCTAGTTATTTTAATATTTAATATGTATGTTAGATTGTAAGGTATTTATCTATGGGCCTTTGATGCCTGAAATAAACGAATTATTATTATTATTATTATTAACGGTAGACCGAATTGTCATTGATTCGCTTTCTGCCATCAAACAATCATCTTCTGCTTCCGAATAATAAACATCATCTTCTAATAGCGCGTCGTCTGCAATCGACGAAAAATAAATAGCTAATTTATGTACGTATAAAATTTAGATATACAATTAGTTGCATAGATTGTGTGTTAATAATAATTACGTAACTCGTTGGGTATTACACAAAACAATAACGTTTTATTACGCATAACACAAAGAAAAAAAAAAAAAAAAGAAGTAAACAACAAGCGGTCGTGTCACTAAACTACGATAACAACGTTATATATTGTGGAGAGAAGATGATTGTAAAATAATAAATGTATGGCCCAATAATAGCATGGTAATCCAATAAGTTCGTCATTAATCATTATAATTATTCAGTTGTATCGAAAAAAACAGCCTCATAATATGATATTTAGTAAGTACCGAACTATATTATTATTGTTGTATATTGTCCTAAAATTATAAATTGTGAATATTATTTAAAATTTTGTATTTGTATTTTATTTTAATGATTGATTATATGAAATGTGTAATTAAATGGAATAAGTAATGTAGCCTAATATAATTTGATAATTTAATATGACATGTAAAATTGAAAAACATTTTATTAATAAATGAGTATGAGTATGAGTATGAATATATATATTACGTTCATCGACGTTCTAGTTGGGTACAAGTGACTACGTCACAATAACAGCGAAGTGACAACCCCACAAGTTGCCCGCATCACCGTATGGATTCACGTCAATAAGTAAAGTGACAGTCCCAAAAACTGCCCGCAGTACAAATCATACACGTGATAACAAGTTAATTGATACTCGCCAACAAGTATAGTTGGTATTAAAATCCATGTAAGAAAACTAACCTTCCGTGTTTGTCGGGAATTGGTTCGATGACGTAGATTCTCCATCTGTAGAATCATAACGGTCATAACGGCGTCGGCTATGTCCAGACTTAACTTCTTTTTCCAGCTTTTTTATTTTACACAATAGGTGTCTGTAATCTTCGCGGTCGCGATCACGCTTTCTTTTACCCATAGTACCTAAAATAAAACTAACTCCGAAACGATACTATTCAATTTAAAGTGATTTAAATATGCGAGTACGTGTGAACTGGCGGAGCACTGTAACTGTGAATGATGTTACCAGGGCGGTGGTATAAGATATCATACCACCCTCTTTATTATTATTTTTAGTTTGTTTTTTAATTCTCTCAAATATCAGTGTGTATTGGCGACACGGTACGTGTTACTACATGTGTTTATTTCTAATCTAGAAGACGAAGCAGCGAAGATAATAATATCTACATCTACACTAATCTATCTACACTAATATTATAAAGTGGAAAGATTTGTTTGTTTGTTTGTTTGGATTGAATAGGCTCCGAAACTACTGGACCGATTTGAAAAATTCTTTTTCTCAAACATGCAATGAAATATTGTCTTTGCGTTCCTTATAATAGGCTCGGAAGTATCGGTTTTTGGGCGCAACAACTCGAGAGGACTGTAAAGGGATTTCATACTGCTTTTCAGGCCTAGGCCTGCAAAGTAACTTTTTTTTGTTTCAACAACAAGGTCATTCACACAGCTGGCTGGTTTGACAAAAAGCAGGTTTTGTTTTCAAAGGCTGGTTGTTAGACACTTGTGGAAAAAAAATTCAAGATGGCGACTTTTTTTTTTCAAAATTTCAAATTGGTGCTAGGCGGCTAAAACTCGGTATCGGGGGGCTCTCGGGGCTCAAAAATATGAATCTGAAATCTGGTCCGAAAATTCGGTCAAATTCGGAAAATATTGAAAAAAAAAACGATTTGTATGGAGAAAATTTCAAATTGGTCCTAGGAGGCTGAAATTCGGTATCCGGGGGTTTTTGGGGCCCCTGAGTCAGAATCTGAAATCGTATTTTTTTGAAATTTGGTCAAATTCGGTATCGGGGGGCTCTCGGGGCTCAAAAATATGAATCTGAAATCTTGTCCGAAAATTCGGTCAAATTCGGAAAATGTCGAAAAAAAAACGATTTGTATGGAGAAAATTTCAAATTGGTCCTAGGAGACTGAAATTCGGTATCCGGGGGTTTTTGGGGCTCCTGAGTCAGAATCTGAAATCGGATTTTTAAAATTCGGTCAAATTCGGATTTGGGGGCTCTCGGGGCTCAAAAATATGAATCTGAAATCTTGTCCGAAAATTCGGTCAAATTCGGAAAATGAAAAAACGATTTGTATGGAGAAACTTTCAAATTGATCCTAGGAGGCTGAAATTCGGTATCCAGGGGTTTTTGGGGCTCCTGAGTCAGAATCTGAAATCGGATTTTTTTAAATTCGGTCAAATTCGGTATCGGGGGGCTCTCGGAGCTCAAAAATATGAATCTGAAATCTTGTCCGAAAATTCGGTCAAATTCGGAAAATGTCGAAAAGAAACGATTTGTATGGAGAAAATTTCAAATTGGTCCTAGGAGGCTGAAATTCGGTATCCGGGGGTTTTTGGGGCTCCTGAGTCAGAATCTGAAATTTGATTTTTAAAATTCGGTCAAATTCGGAAAATATCGGACAAACAATATTAAGTGTTATTCTTTGAAGTATATTTTTTTATTTCATTGTATGTTTGAGAAAAGCACTATACATGCCTCGTCGTGAAAACGGATTCCCGGCCTCGTATCACTATCCGGCCTCGCTCGCACGCTCGCTCGGCCGTATATACCTACTTGGCCGGAAATCCTCATTTTCCCGGCCTCTGATGTAATGTACTATTACCATTAGAAGCCGACATTATTCCTGATGAACATAGGCTATTTTTTACAACCGTGCGAAGCCGGGCCGGGCAGCTAGTATAGTAGGTATATAAGTACTGTGTCCTAAAATGGTGTAGATAAAATAGAAATACATAGTGCCATGTTTTGTAATTAGAAAGTAAGACTATGCATTGTTAAAGAATAAGTGTATTAAAAGAATGTACAGAAATAATTAAAACAAAACTAATGAAAAAGACTGACTCCTGTTAGAGGAAAAAAAATTACTACTCGAGCTTCCAGTGGGACTAGATTGATTTGTGTGAGGTTGTCTGATATTAATTTATTTATTATTTATGTATAATATACAGAGTGTAACCGACGGTGTACCGAAAACTGAAACCTGGCAAAATCGTGGAAATTTCTTTGAGACAATTCACAAATTTTCCTCACGAGTTTTAATTTTTTCTTTATTTTTCCATTAATCGAACTCTACCGGTAACAACTTTTCATGAAAAATCGCATAAAAATAGCATTTTCCGCAAAACACGCAATGTATCACAAACAGTATTATGTAAGCTTTACGGTACCACACAGATCGCGTGGAGTGGGACAGATAATGGTACTGGCCGGTCATTGATCCGCCAGGCCAGTCAGCTGGCGCAGCCCGTTGCGGTCAGACGCATGAATAATGTTTACTTACCCGCAAATTTTATTTGCTTTACTTGCTTGAATGAAAATAATCTTGTTAGACTGTTTTAATTTATCGGTCAGTTGTTATTGGTATTAGGTAGTACACTAGTTGTGATCTGTGGTTGCGTTGTTTTTGTGGTTGCATTCATTCATGTCATTCGATGCGCATTGTCGTAACGGTATGTTTTGCGCTGACGCGTGAGTGGAGTGGGGAGCGCCTGTATCGGTCGTGCTCCCTCCCCGCGCGTCTGCACCCGAGAGAATTGGACGCAATACATTGCGCGTCGAGTTTTATAATGTATTTTGGAAAATCTTAAGTTGAGTTTTCCGAGAAAAAGGAACACTCGTTTTCAGTTCGTGATTATGGTCTAAAACTACAGTTGTTTTCGTTTTCGGTACGCTGTCGGTTACACCCTGTATATTTTAACTTTTTAAAACTCACTAAGTAACAAATACCTACTTAAAACAAAGCTCGTATCTCAGTATAAATCTACTAACTAGATACGAGATTTTGAAGATGACGGAAATTTTAGTGAGTTTTGATTGTCACCAGTCGATATGGCTTTGTACTTTCATAAGATATATTGTATGTAAGTATACTAATAAAAGTTTTGCTCTAAAACTATTCGAAGGAGTCACTTCTGCTTTAGATTTTTTTACTTCGCTGAGGCCTCTCCTTTGCAGTAGCTTTAATGCGAAACTGGATATATATCCGCTTAGCTACGCGAAATGTAAGAAAACCCTCCATGGAAGCACTACAAAATAGGTCATACGAAATTACAGAGAACTTACTGTTCGTTTTAAGCTAATCTTTATGTATTCATTCAAATCTAATATTGTTGTATGCGATATATAATTTATCAAACTATTTAATAAGAGCCAAATTATTGTTTCATGTGTTTATGATTATTTATTTAAGATTTTTTTAATAAGTTAGTCCTCTAGCTTTATCCATCCTAATTCAGGCGCGGCGCGTGTTATACTTTGTTAAGTAGAATGTCTTAGTCTATTTTTAACTAATTGAGGCGTTAGTTGTTTAAAAAAAGATTCACGTTCACTTTAACGATTTAATTAAACGAAAAATACAGTTATTTTACAAAGAAATAAGATCAATTCAAATATAAAAAGAAAGCTATATTGGTAACGATGGCTTAAACGTCTATCTCATCCGAGAGTCATTGCAAAAGTGGCGTCGAGAATGGCTCGCAGATCACGAAGAAAGAAGGGGTCCCCTCCACCCCCACTCTCGGCCAACGTCAGGCCACCCAGCACGTGGTACCGATCAGGTGACGTCAACTTTCAGGTAATACGGCCTCTCCTGACAGCTGGACGTCCGCGTCCACGACATCGTCGGCGGAATCAGCATCACCGGATTGATACAATCTGGTGTCCCTTTGGTTGGTCGATGAAGCCGTCTTGCTGATCATCATCCTCAACGTCAAATGAATCAAAAACACCGTTAGTTTGCATTAGTCACACAGTCATCTTCACCAATAGAAATTATTCAAGTTGTGTTAATCGTTTAGAGCCCACAGGATAAACAATAACTCCTACATAGATAGCTAAAATGAAGTAGGTACAGAATACAGAGCCCTCAGGATGTTCAAGTGATAAAGCAGATCCCTCAGGCTGCTCATCACCAAACCGCAGCTGGCCCTCTGGCTAAACTTCGGTTGTGCGGCAACAGAGCCCTCAGGATGTGCACAGATAATACTTACAGAGCCCTCAGGGTGTAACAAGCTAATACTCACAGAGCCCTCAGAGTGTGACAAGCAAATACTCACAGAGCCCTCAGGGTGTGACAAGCTAATACTCACAGAGCCCTCAGGGTGTGACAAGCGATAAAGCAGAGCCCTCAGGCTGCTCATCACCAAACCGCAGCTGGCCCTCTGGCTAAACTTCGGTTGTGCGGCCACAGAGCCCTCAGGATGTGCACAGATAATACTTACAGAGCCCTCAGGGTGTAACAAGCTAATACTCACAGAGCCCTCAGGGTATGACAAGCTAATACTCACAGAGCCCTCAGGGTGTGACAAGCGATACAGCAGAGCCCTTAGGCTGCTCATCACCAAACCGCAGCTGGCCCTCTGGCTAAGCTTCGGTTGTGCGGCAACAGAGCCCTCAGGATGTGCACAGATAATACTCACAGAGCCCTCAGGGTGTGAAAAACGAAGACTCACTCACTTGAAAAATGTCTTACAACCATTTGGGGTTCCTTCTCCGTGACATAGTGTAAATTCATCAGCCGCCTCGGATATATCGTCGGAAATATCCAGCTAGGTCTAAGAATGACCTTATTTCTGGCGTTGCTAGGTGTGGACGCTTTGACCGGTGCTTTCGAAATGTGTGTGCTCGGCTATATCTGACCATAACTGATTGTGTGGTCCAAATATTCAACTTCACGAAACAGGAAAGTACACTTTTTAGATTTACCATAAAACCTGCTGAGGTCAATGTCCGCAGCACTTCACCAAACGTCTGTTGATCCTCAGCAACAGTCTGACTTGAAATTAGCACGTTGTAAATATAGAAAAGACAAGTACCGTACCAGATTTGATAAAAAGACGCAAGGTGTCTATCAGTGAAAGATTTCACAGGTAGGTACTCCCCAAGTCACTGAAATTACAATATCGCCGCGCCTCGCCTGTATTTGTCAACAATTTCACGGTAAAAATTGACATTTGATTAACCGTGTGACCCATTTTTGTTTGCAACAAAAACATTGATCATTTTTTTTTTAAGATAGGTAAAGCATTAGATTACGGACGCTTAGGAATTAGGAAAATTCTGTTGTTTACGTCCAAAATCCTCACAATGAACACTTCGTTCTGGTATAACCATGTTGTCGTTTACGGAACTTCGCGACGGTTTGTTGACAATCGATTATTATTGTGAACAGGTTTTATTTGCGATTCATGTGAAAAATGCTTACTAAATTTTTGGGGAGGAGTTTGGCGATCGTTGCTGCTGCACGTATTTGCGGGTATTTAGACTACTAACAATAACAATCCACTACCAACGGGCAGCGGCAACAACGAACGTCAAGCATATTTCGCAAGTGTAGGGTAGTTGTCAAAATCGATTTTCATAACATCTAAGAAAATGGTCGCAATATCAATCCTCCAAGGACACAGATACTCAAACTGGCGCATGGCGCTTAAAATTTGACCAGGTTTGGTCATTTGGACGCGTGCGTCACCTTTTAAACAATTTCCTATTCGTGCTAAACACTCACGATCATCCCATTGGTTGATATTGTGAACATGAATGTAAAAATGGTTTGATCTTACCGGATTCGTGGCAGTAATAGCAGACACCATCGTGTCCGTTACCTCACTTATAACAACCTCATCGGCGCTCAAAGACCCTGCACTAGGCCATACAGATACGTCGATACTCGCCGCGCACGAAGACTCATTAGGCAGCACGGTCGGCAGGCCAGCTCAACCTCCAATTTGCTCAGCGGAGATCCAGCCGACAGACCCAGCCCGCTTAGGGAGCGGCGGCAGCAGAGGTAGGCGTATCCGAGCGTGGTGGTATTTCGAGCAATATATTCCGTGGCACTGTATTATCACTCGAATTAAACTAGAAAGTATTGCTGGAAGCGTTTGTTCAATGCCAGGAATAAATGTGTCGTCACAAGTTCCACAGTTGCTTATTTCCAAAATCAGAAACAGATCACGAAAAGCACTATTTTTTTTATTTACAATAGAGATGAATGGATTAGGGAATGGTGATCCCACTATCTGATTTTAACTAATTGAGGCGTTAGTTGTTTAAAAAAAGATTCACGTTCACTTAAACGATTTAATTAAACGAAAAATACAGTTATTTTACAAAGAAATAAGATCAATTCAAATATAAAAAGAAAGCTATATTGGTAACGATGGCTTATAAACGTCTATCTCATCCGAGAGTCATTGCAAAAGTGGCGTCGAGAATGGCTCGCAGATCACGAAGAAAGAGGGGGTCCACTCCACCCCCACTCTCGGCCAACGTCAGGCCACCCAGCACGTGGTACCGGTCAGGTGACGTCAACTTTCTGGTAATACTATAGTTATTATTACAGTAAAATAGGTTATTATTGAATTTATAAATATCTTATCTATACGACGACAAACAGACCGTTGTTTGTTGGTATAGCCCGACAAATTGCTTCTGCCTCGTAAAATTAATATTTACTTTTTACTGGTAATGAGCACTCTTTGGTACAGTATGACCAAAAAAAGTAGAAATTAAAAAGTGGCAATACTCTATGTAGTGCCGTTCCCGTTTTCTTAGATTGATTAGAAAGGGACGAAACTACAGTATTGCCACTTTTTAATTTCTAATCTTTTTGGTCAGACTGTAAGTGAAGTTGAAAGTCATCGCATATAACCAAATAGAAAAACAGGCTAAATATTCAATGAATTCCAAAGAATTTTCGCATAATAAAGATAAAAGTAACATTTACGGTAGTTCTCCAATCTCCATGCGCACACAGGGTTTTATTTTCAACTAGAGAGCGCCTGCAACTTCATCCGCGTAATTCTTTTTTACCGTAGTCAAAGAATATATATATACCTACTAACGTACAAAGAAATGACAGCGACAATTGTGTGCAGTAACAAAACTCGCGGCTATGTGTGCGTGTCGAGGGGCGAGCGCGGGCGAGCGCGGGACGCGCGAGGTGGGGAAAGGCATTCACGTGAATGCCTTGTCGAAGGATTCGGCATTACAAGGTCACTGACGCCCGAGTTACACCGATAGGCCGCTGTCGCGCCCGTGCCGTAGTCGGATAAAAAGTACCCCAAAACCATCTTTAGATGTCCAGCTATCGCTGTACCAGAATTGGTTAAAGTCCGTCCAGCCGTTTCGGCGTGATGGGAGGACAAAATAAATTATGAAACAGATGGCGCCAGGCTGGCATGGCGCCGCGCGCCTATACAAAACAAATGATGATGCTGTATCACGCCGAAATCATGACCCCTCTTCGTAGACAATTGATGTTCAATAGAACTCTAGAATTTAATAATAGTATATACTCGTATAGATGATATTTCAATTCGAGTCATTATCAGGGTTCAGAAATTCGGATAGATATTTAGCTAAACTTTGGCGGCGGCTTTGTCGTTCAGTTGTAGGTATATGCGGCTTAGATTGAGGTCTCAGTGAGATAGCAATTGGATTTTGGCAACTTTAGGTAAATATCTATCCGAATTTCCGTTGCCTGGTCATTATACCAACCAGCAACAAGATCTTTGATCTCCTGGGCGGTGACCTTGGCTCCCTGGCGACGCACTACACATGCCACAACGTGGTCGCCGTCGTCAGGGTGTGGCACGCTCGTGACGCACACGTCAGCCACTCCTGGGTGCGTCAGTATCACTTCTTCCACTTCTGGCGGAGCAACCTTCAACCACAAAGTTACCTACTCAGTGATTTGTGTGCTTGGACATCTTTACTTTGACAATGTATCTGTGTATGCCATGTATGTAAATTCTTTGCTCAGTTACACAACTTAACAACATAAAAACAGTAGATACAAAGGCGAACTTATCTCTACCAGCTAACCTTTGAGTAAATGAAAAAAGTACACTACACTACAGAACAGCTAGCTTCTGTTCATTTGAACACATTTATATACACAGACACAATGCAAGTTGTGTGCAGAGTACATAAAAACAAATTAAGCAATATTAATATCTACATATCTACCATGGTTTTACAACATGATTCAGCTTTCAATTTACTAGCATTTTTACATTACATGAACTTACGTGATAACCTCCATATTTTAAAAGCATTTTAAGTCTTTCCACGAAGTAATAGTATCCATTTTCATCTTTGTAAAATAAATCTCCTGATTTTAAATAACCGTCGTCAGTAAAAGCTTCCGTAGTTGCCTTGGGATCGGTGTAATAACACTGAAAAAAATTATAGACATTCCACTATACAGAAAAAAAATCGATTCACGCGTATGCACATTATTGCCATATGAAAGCTGTTTGTAGCGCCACCACTATGCCTGGTCAAAACCGACACAAGATAGGCTATGCTATACTATGCCGCAGTCGATCTGGGTTGACCTATTTATTACCACACGTACGGGTCGGAAACACAAGTAAGTAAGGGATAAGGAGGATTAAGGGGACGATATTAAATAATTAATAACTAAGCCTTTTAAATAAAACAATTTAAACGGATTATATCGCGTATATTAATTATTTGAGCCTCCCTGACGTTTCAGTACCTTTACAGATACCGTTGTCAAAGGTTGACTGAGAAAAACATAATTTTTCTCTGTCAAAGTTACATTTGTGCAAACTACCCATTTTATAAACATTAATTTCAAAATAAAGGTGTTCATACATGCCAGATGGGCCTAATGTGTAAAGACAGTTACACATGTGCCAGAAGGGCATTTATTATTTTATTGAAAATATCTACCAGCGGTTCACTATAAGGCTTACTGAGGAGAAAGAACCGCCAAAGAAAACTCCCAGATTGCCTTATTTATTACTATAAAATACTTTTAAACAAAAACTCTACATATACTACTTTTAACACTAATTTGTTTTACACCGTTCGAGGCCCAAGGTTTCCAGTCTTGTGTCTTGCTTGATCCTTGATAAGATGTACAACAGGATCCCAAGCCGGTGGTAATGACAAACCATCTTCCCTATTGAAATTGGGATATTTTTTGATTTCAATAGCCTCGCGCAACATTCTGGGAAAATATCGTTTCTCTCTGGCAAGGATTGAAGTGTTATCAAACTTAATTGAATGGTTTGGTTTGTCCATGACATGCTCGCAGACTGCAGACCTGTTGCAACGACGGTGCTTGACATCAGCTACATGCTCCTTAACCCGTGTAGCTATACTACGTTTCGTTTGGCCGATGTATGACAGACCACACTCGCAGTCCAGCTTGTAAACACCAGCACTCTGCAGAGGGATGCTACACTTCACGGGCCTCAGGTATTGAGACATCTTCTTCATTGGCTTGAAATATGTTTTAATGGAAGCCCGTTTCAAGATGTTTCCAATCCTATCCGTGACCCCTTTCACATATGGCAGGACCGCAGGCTTACGCTCGACTGTAGGAGTCTTCACACGGGGTTTCTGGTTGAGGCGTGGTATCTTGAGCCCATTGGCCCAAAGCGCACGCTTGACATGCTGTAGTTCATCAGTCAAACCAGAACCAAACGTCAGGTCGCAATAACACTGCAAAGATCGTGAAAAATATCTCCGACAAAGAACTTTCCGCCGCTCAGATAGCAGTTTTGGAAAAAGGCTTGAATTATGTTATTGCTCCGCGTACTATCCCGTTCGAAGATATTATAGTCGGCGTAGAAGATTGTCTGGTGAAAAATCAAATGCGAAACGAAGATTTGGAGGCAATACGCCAAGACGTTTCGTCTGTTTTGCGAAAGGCAAAGCCACCGAAAGTTAACTTAGCAAAAACTGAATTTCACGCGCTCAAGACCTTGCGTGAGGACCCAGACCTAACCATTCTTCGAGCTGACAAAGTAAATGCAACGGTTGTCATGAACACCAATGACTACAATCAAAAAATAACAGCTTTATTGTCGGATGTATCAACATATAAGCCTGTGAAACGTGATCCAACTGCGAAAGTGTTAAAATCTACAACTGAGCTAATAAGCAAGCACTCCGAGAGCCTTAATCTAGATGTCAAAAGTTTAGTTCCCTCCTGCCCGTTGCCACCAAAGTTGTACGGTTTGCCAAAAATACACAAACAAGATGCACCTCTACGCCCTATAGTGAGTCAAATCGATGCTCCCACCTATCGCTTGGCTCAGTACCTAGCTGGGGTTCTTTCTTCGTTGCGGGGAAAGACGCAGGCATACACACAGGATTCATACCATTTCATCACTGAAATTAAAGATCTGATACTAACTGATGATGAAATTATGGTTAGTTTTGATGTCCAGTCCCTCTTTACATGCCTACCAGTACAGGATTGCATCAATATTGTGAGGAGGAGGCTACGTGAACAGAATATGGCAATGGAATATGCTGAATTATTAGAACACTGCCTTACATCTGGCTATATGCTATGGAACGGTGAATTCTACGTGCAAGTGGATGGTGTGGCTATGGGGTCTCCAGTATCTCCTGTTGTCGCCGATATCTTCATGGAGGACTTCGAGGAGAAAGCACTCATCGTCACCTGTCAAGCCGAGGATCTTTAAAAGATACGTAGATGATACCTTTACTATTTTACCTAAATCTAGTGTTTCAGTTTTCCTAGGCCATTTAAACTCCATTCATGAGAAAATAAAGTTTACAATGGAGTTAGAAAATGACAATTCACTAGCCTTCTTAGATGTCAGTGTGTTGAGAAGGTCTGATAATACAATAGGTCATACTGTTTATAGGAAGCCTACTCACACTGATAGGTATTTAAATGGCAAATCATATCACCATCCTAGTCAACTTGCTACAGTGGGTAAATCTTTGTTTCAGAGAGCCAAGGGAATCTGTGACGACCAACATTTGACTGATGAACTACAGCATGTCAAGCGTGCGCTTTGGGCCAATGGGCTCAAGATACCACGCCTCAACCAGAAACCCCGTGTGAAGACTCCTACAGTCGAGCGTAAACCTGCGGTCCTGCCATATGTGAAAGGGGTCACGGATAGGATTGGAAACATCTTGAAACGGGCTTCCATTAAAACATATTTCAAGCCGATGAAGAAGATGTCTTGTCTCAATACCTGAGGCCCGTGAAGTGTAGCATCCCTCTGCAGAGTGCTGGTGTTTACAAGCTGGACTGCGAGTGTGGTCTGTCATACATCGGCCAAACGAAACGTAGTATAGCTACACGGGTTAAGGAGCATGTAGCTGATGTCAAGCACCGTCGTTGCAACAGGTCTGCAGTCTGCGAGCATGTCATGGACAAACCAAACCATTCAATTAAGTTTGATAACACTTCAATCCTTGCCAGAGAGAAACGATATTTTCCCAGAATGTTGCGCGAGGCTATTGAAATCAAAAAATATCCCAATTTCAATAGGGAAGATGGTTTGTCATTACCACCGGCTTGGGATCCTGTTGTACATCTTATCAAGGATCAAGCAAGACACAAGACTGGAAACCTTGGGCCTCGAACGGTGTAAAACAAATTAGTGTTAAAAGTAGTATATGTAGAGTTTTTGTTTAAAAGTATTTTATAGTAATAAATAAGGCAATCTGGGAGTTTTCTTTGGCGGTTCTTTCTCCTCAGTAAGCCTTATAGTGAACCGCTGGTAGATATTTTCAATAAAATAATAAATGCCCTTCTGGCACATGTGTAACTGTCTTTACACATTAGGCCCATCTGGCATGTATGAACACCTTTATTTTGAAATTAATGTTTATAAAATGGGTAGTTTGCACAAATGTAACTTTGACAGAGAAAAATTATGTTTTTCTCAGTCAACCTTTGACAACGGTATCTGTAAAGATACTGAAACGTCAGGGAGGCTCAAATAATTAATATACGCGATATAATCCGTTTAAATTGTTTTATTTAAATGTGTGACAGTCGCGGAAACCGAAGAAACTAAGCCTTTGCTTAGTGTAGTGGTCATGAATGGCCTTTCAGTCTATTACAGACTATACAAAACAGCGTCATGAAGGAAAACAACGCTTTTCATGGCTATGCAGCAAGCCAATACGAGAACGAACGCGACCACAGGCTTGGCAGATGTAAGACTGGCCTGCGCGTGGTAAGCAAGGGCCGAGCAGATGTCGTTTGGCACGCTTGGTTGAGAGAGTCCTAAGCCATGCCTCATCCAAGATCATCCTTCAAAGCTTTTCAGCCCATCCAACACCAGTTTCCGCCATTATTGTCATGTCTTTACACTAAGTAAAACTTTCAAGACGTAACCTCGTGCCGTGCCCAATCTGTAAGATCTTGACTTCTGAGCAGCAGTCAGATACAAACCCTTCAAACGAAGCGTGAAGAAGCAACTCTCGGGCCAGCATGGCAGTGTCAACTGACTTGGCATCGTTGGTTTCTCGTCAGTTGCCATTGCGACTTGGGCTCCCCTTTTTGCTCACCATCAGGCGAAGTGGAGCCACTATGTTGTGCCGTTATAAAAAAAAAAAATACAAAATTAAATATTATACGGTTGGTTGCGGTCTTCGGATTGCGATACCGAGTAAGGCGCTCTATGTGTCGCGCTTGCACCACTCCGCCGTGACTGACGATGTGGTGGAGTACGTCCGCCGGAACACTGGCTTCTCGCGGCTACTTGAAAACTGATCGAGGATGATCGGAGGCATCGGGGCTCCTGAAGTTTAATCACGAACCGATTGGAAACGTGTTGAGCGTTGTTCGACTTCAAGGACGTGAGTTACCTAACCCGTTTCATAATTGGACGTATTTATGCAAAAAGGAACCAACCTACATTCAACATTTGTACTTTGTGCTATAGTTACAGGGCTCAATGTAAATGGTTTTGATATGTTGACTGGTTACCTTTTGCATAAATACGTCCAATTATGTATTTTAAGGCACATAATTATTGTAAAAATGTGTCGCGCTTGCATCACTCCGCCGTGACTGACGATGTTGTGGAGTACGTCCGCCGGAACAGTGGCTTCTCACTGAGGGTGCACCAGCGGCAGTCCCGGCACTTCGTGCACTTCAGCTCGTTTGTGGTGCGCGTGCCGACATTAGGATCACAGATAAGTTGTGTGACAATATGATACCAAGTGCAGACTTCTGGCCGAATGATGTCATGTTTCGGCAGTTCCAGGGCAATATGCCGTATTCTACACCAGGTCAGACGACGTAACAGAGCCACGCTATTGTTTCGCCTAAGTCTAACTAGTTTTAATTCTTTGTTTATATGTATTTTTGCAGTTCACAGTGCCTTGGTTCTTACTGTAATGCTGTGTAACTTATTTGAATAATAAATAAATAAATTGTGTTCACGTCAAAAATAAAATCATGAATAAATACGCACCGCCATCACTGGTCCTTTTACAAATAACTCTCCAACAACGTTTGGTTCCAGTATATCTCTTCCAGTTTCCGGGTCTACCAACTGCAATCAATAAAATAACCGCTAGAATTCCTAATATAGTCAATGCCGATATACCGGGTGTTGCCTGTGACAGGAGCAATATATTTACTCTTCAAACTGAACAATATTAGTACAAACGAAGATAGAAATAACTATACACCCTTACCCTATGACTTAACACATTGCACTAAGGATTATATTTATTTAAAAATGTACAGTTATCAATGTCTTCTTTTGTAGGTACAGTTTAATAAAAAAGTAGTTCTCAATGTTAATTATTTGAAACAGATAAAATAGAATTTTCCCTGTATGCTATCTAATTTAGACATTGCCTGACTGACGGCTGCTAAAATATCAAATATTTCACAAAACATTGTTTCTTAATTTAATTTCCTCCTTGGTATAGTACAGTCAACCAATTTGATTCCTAGACCATTTCGTACCTTGTCACAGTGAAAGTCAATATGAAAGCCGCTTGGAATCTCATATCATTGTTATTGTGACAAGGTTCTATAGTGGCCTAGTAATCAAATTGGTTGACTGTACGTGTACAAGTGTAAATTTATATTTTTTTATTAAGTAAAGCAATAAAGTGCTAGCGTAAAGTAATAAATGTTTACTATGAAGCGAAAACTTTTAAAAATTTAATGGTTCACGCTGGTTCGAGCGTATCTCACGGCTTTCCTTGGCAACCATGGGCTTTATGCGAGAAGCATAAAGCCCACCGAACCGACCACAGAACCGATGCGAGAACCATTAAATTTTTCAACTAGTTGCTTCGTGCATGCCTTAAGGTGGCATCATCATCAACTGTAAAAAAAAATCGGACTATTCCATGTGAAGATTAGAATCTGTTTTAATTTATTGCTCCCGTTACAGGTGACACCCGGTATGTTTGTTATTTAACGGAAGTATTTCTGAGTTAACGGCAAAATAATGATTTCCTGTCATGCCAAATCCCAAAAATGTGTAACTAACCTTTCCTTCGTACGATGGATCAATGGTTCCTAGATTACCATAAGGCTTCTCTGTGACTGTATGCAGCACTACACCTGCGAGCTCAGTTTGCCCAAGTCCTTGATGGATGACAGTATCTTCGCGAACTCTGCTCTGGAAGTATCAATAGAATTTACGGACGAGAAGAAAGCTTTAAATTTTGTAGGCATATTTCACGTAGAAAACTCCAGTACTCAGGCATACATTAAAGTACATATGAAACGGGTTTACCGGTTTACGCACGCCGATAAAGTCGAATAACGCTCGACATGTTTGCGATCCATTTTCATGAGCTCCTACCGGCCGCCACCGCGGCTACTTGAAAACTGATCAAGTATGATCGGAGGCATCGGGGCTCCTGAAGTTTAATCGCGAACCGATTGGAAACGTGTTGAGCGTTGTTCAACTTCAACGACGTGAGTTTATTTATTTATTTATTTATTTATTATATGTAGGAACAGTAACAAGTTACAAACTAACAGCTTTATGCCTTAATTACATATTATACATACATAATATCATCATTTGTTTGCAACTCAACAAGAACTGTTCACATCATTTTCAGATTACAGTTCTAAATAAAAAGCGGAAGTAACTACATTAAACTTACACTAAGTACTATACTAAATAATTATTCGCATTTAAGGACCCGAGACACTGTGGCTTTAAACGTATAAAACGTCATTGAAAATATGTCGCATTTTTGGCAAATACTATTAAATGTGTGACACATTCGGACAATTGGGTTATTCGCCGAGACATTATTATTAGTTACAACATTGGCAAACAATCGAGGGTGGCGGACTGGTCTCGTACAACATTTTAGTTTAAATTCATGAATGATATTTGCATCTACAACAGAGTTTACAATTTTGAATAGGAGGCTGATATCTGCAACTTTTCTCCTATGTTCTAAGGTATTCATTTGAAAGAAATTCAATCGATCGTTGATTAAAATAACCCCTTTCCTAATTGGATGTATTTATGCAAAAGGGAACCAACCTACATTCAACGTTTTGTACTTTATGCTATAGTTACAGGGTTCAATGTTAATGATTTTGATATGTAGACTGGTTGCCTTTTGCATAAGTAAGTCCAACTACGTATTTTAAGGCGCATATTGTTAAAAAAAATACAAAAAATGCGTGTGTTAACTTTAAGCAGAATTCTTCTTCATATTTACCCTGAGACCCTTTAGAAATTCAATGTATATCTTGCAGCCTCCCGTCTTAATGACGTCAAAGCAGGTAAGGTCACAATGTTTTTCATGGTGCAAGATGGGTGCTAAAAGGGTCGGTGTCACTATCGCAGCTCCAGGCTGCAACAACATTTAAAAAGCTTGATTGAGATGTGGTAGTTTGACACTGATTGTCCCCTAAAGTTGACCTTCAGAACGTTTTTAGGATGCTATACCTAAAAAGGAAAAAACGGTACCCTTATATATGATCACTTTGTTGTTTGTCTGTCAAGACCTATTATCTCAGGAACGCGTGTAGGTTTCGAGTTGAAAGTAAAACCATATACTCAGGTCTACAGTCCCTTGAAGCTGTGAAAAAATCATACTTCTAAGTTTACCTAAAAAAAAGATTCGGCCGTTAAGAAACTTTCATGGGACATATACCTATAATGATTGTATTAAGCGCTTTATATTCACGTGAAATTGTCAGGAAAGGCCCGATATGTTTCGAACTCGTATGAAGATCTTCATCAGGGACTGCTATCCATGCAGCGCAGCGGCGCGGCCACGTGCAACTTTGTCACGTGAGTGTAAACCGATTAATACAATAATTAAATATGTCAACAAAAGTAAAAAAAAAGTTTTTATTTTATTTTATTTTTTAGGTTGAAATTTATTTAATTTAAATTATATTTATTCAAAACTTTTTACATGGCAATAATAATTACAAATGAATATAACTTAAAATACTTACAATAAAACTATACTAAAAATTACACTAAACTCGAACATAATAAACTTAAACTAAATCTAAAAATGGCCCCTGCGGCATAGTGCCAAAGATGCTGGCGGCATTCTCAATTCAATTTCGCAGTTTTTATTTAAAGTACTTAATACACTTTTCCAACGGTAAAGTTAAGTCTGTCGCTCGGTAAAGTTTACCTTTTTGTCAGAGCAGTAATGAAGTGCTTTCATGGTTTGTACGGAACCCTTTGTGCGGGTTTTTTCGGTTACCTATCATAATCTCGAATTTTCGTTTCCCCGCTATAACGTTTCGCCGAATATTCATTTGCCCGAAAGCTATTTATTCCAAAACTATTAACATTTCAAAATTATTATAAAACTAACCTTACCTAATGGGTTCTATAAAACGATGTTTATAAAATCCTGAAAATATTATGGGTTTCAGGAAAAATTGCTTTCGGGCAATTGAAAATTCGGCGAAACGATACAGCGGGGAAACAATGTTTCGAAGTTGCAATAGGTTACCGGTTTTTAATAGTGGTATATTTGGTACCCGACTATTTCACATCTACAAAATTTTGCTCGGCTGCGTTTGTAAAGCACATCATCGAATTTCATTTTTAAACTGGCGTTTGCGTTTTTTGAGTCTCGTCACAAACGTGAATTTAACGTGTGCTTAAGTTGAAATGGACCAAGATCATGGTGGTGGACCGAAGTCAGAAACTGGAACTCACTGGGACATTAAATGTTGACTCGGTCCACACTTTCCACTACCGGGGTTCCCTTATAGCATGACAACGGCTCCTGCAAAATGGAGATTCGACGACGGAAGTCCAAAGGTGGAGGGATCGGAAAATCTTTCGTTGACGCTGTCGAGTGTGGTGCTGGAGGAAGATGCTTCGTATCCCCTGAACTGCACACAAGACTACTACTTCCATTCTGAAGAAACTAAAAGTGACAACCAGATTATCAACCATCGTCTTACAAAGAGTGCTTTCCAGAAGAGAAGACGATAATCTGGAAAAACTATTGGTGACCGGAAAGATCATGGGGAAAAGGCCTTAAAGCTCCGCACTGCACTTGCTTTCAACTTCCACGACGCGGTCATGGTGGCCGAGGATCTTCGAAGGTGGCGGAACATCATCGTGAGGAAGCCGATCCATAGTGATGTCACAACCCTAAGCAATGAGGATATCGATGCACGGATGATATCGAGAAGTTCAGATATCAACTGACAAGTGGTTGATCTATATGAACTCCTTGTTCAGGAATAAGGATTGATAACCTATCAAAACCATAATTGAAAAAATGGGCCAAGTTCTCATCCATCACCTAAAGTAGTCCTGTAATATTGATACCTTACCTTATACTTGTTAATCATATCAATTACATATTCGGTAGAGATGGGAGCAGAAGTTTGCAGCTTGATGTGGGTGATTGGAATCAGTAGAGCGTTGAAGCAGCCAGATATCCAGTTCACAGTAGACAGATTCAAAGCAGCTTTGCGCTCACTGAAAAAAAAACGACGTTTGTTTCATATAATGTAAGATAAACTAACATACACTTGATATACAATCGATTGATATAAAGTTGTTTCATATAATGTAACGTTTCACATAATGGTTTTTTCCTATATTTTGCTTTTCTCTAATTATCGATTGATATAATAGGCTAAATAACATAATTGACAATATGCATAATTATACTTTCGTATAACATATTTATCACATAAATTTGTTAAACATACATACTATTTAGAATAATCAACCCGGGCGAACCCTCGCCAGAGAGGAAAGACATTCAGCGGTTGTGGGACGACGTTGGAGTGAAGCGGGTTTTTGAGGGCTTGTTAGGGTCGGCGGTGGGAGTGGGCAGAGCGAGACTTCTTGCGGAATCGGTTTCCGAGTCGGGCGCGTGGCTGCATGCGCTTCCCTCCCCCCATTTAGGCACTCTTCTCGACAACGATTCTTTGCGGGTGGCGGTTGCTCTCCGCTTGGGCTGCGATGTGTGTGTACCTTACTTATGCATCTGTGGCACAATGGTAGAGAGCAGCGGCCACCATGCTTTGAGTTGTTGTCGGTGTGCAGGAAGATTTCCACGCCATCACGCTTTAAACGATATCATCCGCAGGGCACTTGTCTCTGCGGGTGTGCCGTGTTTGCTGGAACCTCCTGGCCTTAGCCGTTCGGATGGCAAGAGGCCGGACGGTGTGACGTTGGTGCCTTGGCAGAAAGGGAAGTGCCTTCTGTGGGACGCTACATGCGTAAGCACTTATGCTGCGTCGCACATCGGTCGTACCTCAGTTTTGGCCGGGGCCGCTGCTGAGACTGCCGCCTTTAGGAAGAGGGAGAAGTATGCGTGTTTGGGGAGCTATTTGTTTGTTCCTCTGGCTGTTGAAACGTCTGGTTGTTGGTGCGCGGAGGCAAAGGCGTTCCTGAAAGAGCTTGGGGGTCGCTTGAGGGAGAAAGGGTTTGATGCTCGCTCCGGATCATTCCTGGCGCGGAGGTTATCGATCGCTGTTCAACGCGGTAACGCAGCGAGTGTGTTGGGTACTTTTGCGCCTGGAATGGTGCGGGGTGGGTTATTTGAGTAAGTTTTTGTTTTTGTTAACTTTTTATATTATACCTAAGAGACTGTAATGTGTATATTTTAATATTGTAATAAAACATTTGATTTAGAATAATAGCGTTTCCATATAAATACTGCCATAAGGTGAAATAGGTAATGTTAGGAATCGTAAGCCAAGTCGGACCTGCGCGGCTCGCTCGCTTCGCTCGCTCATTAGGGTCGCAGTTCAACCTAACACTCCTCCTCGCTTCGCTCGTCATCGTACCTAACCTAAGCCAAGTCGGACCTGCCTTATGGTGTAATAGGTAATGTTAGGAATCATAAGCCAAGTCGGACCTGCGCGGCTCGCTCGCTCGTTAGGGTCGCAGTTCAACCTAACACTCCTCTTCGCTTCGCTCGTCGTCGTACCTAACCTAAGCCAAGTCGGACCTGCCTTAAGGTGATAAAGGGGGTGACAGCCTGTATCTAGTCGGAACCACCTTTTTTTTTGTTATAGTAAAATCAACTTATAATTGGTCGCGCTCGCGCTGTCATTGAGCCAACATCTGTGTTTGTTTACTCCGCAAATATAAAATCAAAAGTGGTGCAAAAAGTACTTATCTAAATATATAAAAGAAGAAACTGACTGACTGACATATCAACGCACAGCCCAAACCGCTGGTTCTAGAGAGTTCAAATTTGGCACGTAGATTCCTTATAAGGTGTAGGGGTGCACTAAGAAAGGATTTTTCAAAACTCACCCCCTAAAGGGGTGAAATGCGGTTCCAAAGTTTGTATGGGGAAACAAGATTAGTTAGACTATTTTATTCGAAACTTCACAGGAGTATTCCTAACAATAAATGAGTAAACACGTGTTTCAGGTTTTTTGAAAATTCAACCCCTAAGAGGGAGAAATGTGGTAACAAAGTCTGAAAATCAGCATGGGTATTGTTTTTATGGTTTATCGGGTCGCTGATTACGAAAACCGCAACGATTTTAAAATCTAACGTGTCGGACGTGAGTTACCATCTCCCCTGTCGGGGTGAAATGGGGTTGAAATGTCTAAATACGAAACCGCTGGTTCTAGAGAGTTCAAATTTGGCACGTAGGTTTCTTATAAGGTGTGTGGGTGCACTAAGAAAGGATTTTTCAAAACTCACCCCCTAAAGGGGTGAAATGGGGTTCCAAAGTTTGTATGGGGAAACAAGATTAGTTAGACTATTTTATTCGAAACTTCACAGGAGTATTCCTAACAATAAATGAGTAAACACGTGTTTCAGGTTTTTTGAAAATTCAACCCCTAAGAGGGAGAAATGTGGTAACAAAGTCTGAAAATCAGCATGGGTATTGTTTTAATGGTTTATCGGGTCGCTGGTTACGAAAACCGCAACGATTTAAAAATCCAACGTGGCGGACGTGAGTTATTATCTCCCCTGTTGGGGTGAAATGGGGTTGAAATGTCTAAATACTAAACCGCTGGTTCTAGGGAGTTCAAATTTGGCACGTAGGTTCCTTATAAGGTTTAGGGGTGCACTAAGAAAGGATTTTTCAAAACTCACCCCCTAAAGGGGTGAAATGGGGTTCCAAAGTTTGTACCGGGAAACAAGATTAGACTATTTTATTCGAAACTTTACAGGAGTATTTTTAACGATAAATGAGTAAACACGTGTTTCAGTTTTTTCGAAAATTCAACCCCTAAAAGGGAGTAATGTGGTAACAAAGTCTGAAAATCAGCATGGGTATTGTTTTAATGGTTTATCGGGTCGCTGATTACGAAAACCGCAACAATTTTAAAATCCAACGTGGCGGACGTAAGTTACCATCTCCCCTGTTGGGGTGAAATGGGGTTGAAATGTCTAAATACTAAACCGCTGGTTCTAGAGAGTTCAAATTTGGCACGTAGGTTCCTTATAAGGTGTAGGGGTGCACTAGGAAAGGATTTTTCAAAACTCACCCCCTAAAGGGGTGAAATGGGGTTCCAAAGTTTGTATCTTTACAGGAGTATTTTTAACGATAAATGAGTAAACACGTGTTTCAGGTTTTTTGAAAATTCAACCCCTATAAGGGAGAAATGTGATGACAAAGTCTGAAAATCAGCATGGGTATTGTTTTTATGGTTTATCGGGTCGCTGATTATGAAAACCGCAACAATTTTAAAATCCAACGTGGCGGACGTGAGTTACCATCTCCCCTGTTGGGGTGAAATGGGGTTGAAATGTCTAAATACTAAACCGCTGGTTCTAGAGAGTCCAAATTTGGCACGTAGGTTGTTTATAATATTGTAGGGGTGCACTAAGAAACGATTTTTCAAAATTCACCCCCTAAGGGGGTGAAATGGGGATTCAAAGTTTGTATGGGGAAACAAGATTAGATAACTTGGTTGGTACCCTGTATCCCGGAAGAGGGAAGAGGGAAGAGGGAAGAGGGAAGAGGGAAGAGGGAAGAGGGAAGAGGGAAGAGGGAAGAGGGAAGGGGGAAGGGGGAAGGGGGAAGGGGGAAGAGGGAAGAGGGAAGAAATGGGTAATTGGGTAGAAATGTCTAAATATGTCTAAAAATATGAGTGTCGTTTTTAAACGCACATCCCAAACCGCTGATTCTATAAGAGTCCAAATTTGGAAAAGGGGGTAAAATAGAGATCCAAAGTTTGTATGGGGAAACAAGATTGCGAAACAAGATTATATTCGAAACTTCACAGGAGTATTTCTAACAATAAATGAGTAAACACGCTTTTCAGGCCTTTTAAGAATTGAACCCCTAAAAGGGGGAAATGTGTTGACAAAGTCTGAATTTATCGGGTCGCTGATTACGGGTACAATAATTATTTTAAAATTCAACGTAGCGGACGTGAAATACCATTCCCCTGTGGGGGTGCGATGACGTTATGATTGTGGGTGATATGAATATGGGTGTCATTTTCATGGTTTTGTGGGACGTTAATTGCGAAAATGGCATCAAATTTGAAATTTAATATTTTAGACATGAAAATTCTTGAAAGCATTTGTGCCTAATTGCAATTCAATCGGTGCAGTAGTTTTGCAGCAAATCGGTTGTAACAGACGGACTCACAGACAGCTACAGGTGATCCTATAAGGGTTTTATTTTTGCTTTTGAGGTATGGAATGAGTCCCGTTATCCTAATAGATGTTTAAATTTGTATTTGGTGCCATCTCGATTGTCGTCAAGGCCAGTGCGGGCGGCGCGGCGGGACTGGTCGGAGGAGTAGTCATCGGGAAACTTCCTGCAGCCGTAATAAATGCATTCAAACTTTTCAACAATAAAACGGCTAGACGGATATGCATGAGGGATAAGCAGATTACACCCTAACGTTAACAAATAGCCTACTTTTATCCTGAAAAAAAAAGCATCGTTCCCGTAGGATAATGTTTATCGTATAGGAACGCGGGCGAAGCCGCGGGTTAATGCTAGTCTTGTATATAAACTTATATCAACATGAAGTGTGTGAACAGTGCTCAATTTTGGTGAAAAGTATTTGGAATTCGGACTACTAAATCGTGAGTTACAGACAAAGTAAGTTTAAAAATTACTATTAACGACACGATAAACGGCCCGCGTCAGCGGTCAACATTTAAACTTGGCCGTGCACCTACAGCGCCTGCAGCGCTTTGCGGCGGCGGCGGTCGTCTCAACTGCACGGGTCAAATGGCAGCGATTCAGTGCTTGTGTATTTGAAGCGTTTGACTGCGGCGACCGAAACCCAAAGTGCAGCGTTCTGCATGGCGCTTATGACATTTTTCTCGCGACCATATCTAACGGCAAATACGGCAATGCTCTACTTGCAAGAATAAATTAATGCTAGTCGGTTCATAAACTGAACCTTACCGTACTATTGTTAAGTTGGAAATGCTGTTGCTCGCTACATATCATAGCGTCAAGTCAAATATTTAAGTTTCAAAGAGGACAATTATTGTTTATTTAATTGAAAATGGCACCAAAACTGACATGCGCTCGTTGCAAGAAATCTATTCAGGATAAACACTTTTTGACGTGTTCGGTGTGTGGGCGATCCTATGATCTTGTTTGTTCAAATACTGATAAATTCTACGACTTGATGGACAAGGAACGTAAAGCGTCGTGGTGTTGTATGAAGTGTCATAAGCTCAAAGAACAACCAAGAAGAGCAAGTACGCCTATAAATTTACAAAAAACTGTCGCTAAGCCGTTAATGCCAAAACAAGTCATAACAACACCCACAGAACTGTCACCTACACCCTTGCCACACAGCTCGTCCGTCCCGCAAATGCTGAACTATTCTGTGGACAACGTCACGGTAAGGAAATACAATATACCGGTACACAACTCATTTGACTCTTTAAGCGATGAGGAATTCGACAGCTCGATACTACGGAATGACACGCTCAACAGAAGTTGCCCAAATGTGACTATTAATTATAAAAATGAAGCTTCAATATTAAAATATCCTAACTACAAGAGAAACTCAAGTTCGCCGATAGTTACAGTACTAAACTCCTAATCAAAAACGATACGCTGAGCAAGCAGTTATTGGATTGCAACCAGCAAATTATGGCTAAAAATGGCTGAAGGAGATTTGTAAATCCACATCAAACGTTATAAAACCAGCGAAAACCAGAGAGAATAAATAAAAATCTACGCAAGCCAGTTTTAGCAGTGAACATCTAAATGTTGGAATAGAAAAGTCTGTCCAAACTTCACAAAGTTATCCAGATATAAATCCGGCTCTCATATCTAGCGCCAAACACGGGCAAGAATTAACTGAAAATTGTGAAAACTTGCCAGGTAAAATAAACATAATCGGTGGTGAACAATGTAAGGGACTGGCGACCGCACTATTGAAGTCAAGACAGGAGTCTGTCTATGAAAAATACGCAGTAGCATCGACCATCAAGCCCGGCGCACGTTGTGAGGATATACTTCACTCACCAGAAACTTTAAATGCTACCTCCAAAAAATCATCATAAGCATTGGAGAACATGACAGTAATCCTATAAAAATACTTGTGGAGCTCGGCGCATTTATAAAATCTCGCCCCGAAGCGTTCATTATTTTTGTTACCGGTGTAAAAAATAGTCTGCACTTAAATGAAAATAAATTGAACCACTGTGTAAAGGTGTTATGTAATAATTTTGACAATTGTGCATATTTCACTTGAATAATTATTATAAATTATGTTCAAAAATATTTTTTCTAATTGATTCCTATGACTATAAGAACAAATACGGTGTAGTACTGTGGGGTGCAAGCACCGATGCGCATCAAATATTCGTTATGCAAAAGAAATGTATCCGCATCCTGACCAACACTCGTATTCCAAATAGCTGTCGCCCTCATTTTAAACAGCATAACATCTTAACCTTACCGTGTATTTACATATTGGAGGCAGCGCTTTTCGTCAGAAACCACCCGCAGTTATTCGAATCGGCAGAAATCCGTAAACCAAATAGCAGACGTAAACATCAATTAAACCTACCTTCCACGAAACTCACTATTGTTAAAAATGGCCCCTATTACCGATGTATATGTATCATGAATAAAATACCTGAATCCATAAAACTAGTAACTGATATGACCTTATTTAAGAATAAATTGGAGAAATTGCTTATTGATAAATGTTACTATTCAGTTGATGAATTTTTAAATGACAAAACACTGGCAGAAATTAAATAATTTTTTTGTATGTAAGTAGCTAAATTATAGTTTAAGAATAATTGCAAATTCACATATAAAATGACACGGCATGTATTTGACTTATATTGTAATTCATATTTAATTTAAGCTTAATTTGTAATTAAGGACCTATATTGTGCGCCTTAACAGGGTATCATGTACCTACCTACTTTATTTCGTAACACCATAAATGATATGAACATGATTTCAATAAATGATTATGATTATGATTATGAAATATTTGACTTATAATAAATTGAAATGTCTTCCAACCCGGCCGGTCACCGTGGAAGAGTACGACCGCAACCCTCCAATCGATACCTCAACAAAAAGAAATAACACCGAGTTCTTAAAAATAGCAACATTCAATGTCCGGTCACTGTCTACTATAGAAAAGTATATCTAGACACGCGGCAGCGTGTCCAGCCAAGTTCACCGCAGGAACTGGCGAGCAGCAGCCGTGTGTTATATTACACGAACCGTTTGGAGCCACTTTTGACCCCCCAATAACTCCAAATCTATTTAACATAAAAAAATGAAATTTGGCTTATGTATTAAGATCCTTTAGAACAAGTAGAACCCCAAATTTCATTAATATAGGTTAAATAGTTATTGAGATATTAAAGTCCAAAAAACGGTATTTTTATCACTGACTGACTGACTGACTGACTCACTAGTAATCAAAAACCTAACCCACTTCCAGGTGACCTAGAAAGGTGAAATTTGGCATCCAGCTTAGTAATTGTGTGTGTATACATATAAAAATCTAAAACAGTGATTTTTTTATGTTTTTTTTAATATTATTATTATTGATGGTTGTTGCCTCAGAACTCTGTCATTTATAAACCGATTTGGAAAATTCTTTTTTTGTTTGAAAGATATACTAGAATAGCATATACACTCACACGCACACACTTACACATACATGCACATAAAAATCCAATACGTACTAACCGTTTTGGAAAATTCTTTGTTTGTTCAAAACTTTCAAAATATGTACTAGAATAGCACACAGAACTAATTAACAAATAATAATTAAGTAATTTACACATCATAATAATTTCTGTACAAAAAGTAATGATATCCCATCAAAAACATAAATGTGAAATGAGAGCCAAGTTCAATATCGCGTGCACTTCACCGACAAAAGAATTGAGATCTGCCAGGGCGCCAAGTTCTTTGCTCTAAAATTTTTAGATACAAGGACATGCGACATACTCAATGCATTTATTTTACTTGGGGAGTAATTCAATATCAAGACGTGACTTGGCTAGTTTTAAAATATAAATTTATATTATAAATCAAAATCAATCAAATCATTAACCTATTTTCGTAAAGGTAAGTACGCACGTTAGTGTACGTCTTGTTACTTATACTGTTAGCTTGATAATGAACTATCACTATGACTATGTTACTTTTATAAAATTTAGTTAGTTTGTGAAAACTAGCCAAGTCAAATCTTGATATTGAATTACTCCCCAAGTAAAATAAATGCATTGAGTATGTCGCATGTCCTTGTATCTAAAAATTTTAGAGCAAAGAACTTGGCGCCCTGGCAGATCTCAATTCTTTTGTCGGTGAAGTGCACGCGATATTGAACTTGGCTCTCATTTCACATTTATGTTTTTGATGGGATTGAACTTACCCACGCCATTCAGAATATAAACATCGACATCCTCGGCTTAGCAGAAACTAGAAGAATGGGATGTAAAATAGAGGAGTATAATAATCACGGGTGCGTCTCATTTCATAGAAAAACAATTAACATATTTTCATATGACCGAACATACGTTTGGTAGAATTTTCAGTTTGTATAACAACGTTTCATAGAATGTTTATTTCATATATCGTTATTTCGTAGAAGCACAATTGATAGAAAGTCATTTCTTATAACAATAATTTGATAGAATGCACGTTTAATATAATGCACTTTTCTTATAACAATAATTTCATAGAATGTACGTTTAATAGAATGTACTTTTTATAGAATGTACGTTTAATAGAATGTATTTTTCGTATAATGTACTTTCGATTTCATAAATTACAAAATTTGAACAAGCAAGCGAGCGAAGCGAGCGAGCAAAACCTTTTAGAGCAGATCCGACGTGGCCGGGTTAGGTTAGAAGGTCAGGCGGGAGCGAAGCGTAGCGAGCTCCCGCCTGGCCTTCGAGGTTATTTTTTTTTGCGTACCGAAAAAAGTTTTGCTTGTATTCATACCTACTGTTTACATACAAGAACAAATCCACCCAACCACTTCCAGGAAAGTAGTTCGGAGCTAAGGCGGAGTACTGGCCAAAAAAAACATACGAGCGAGCAAAACCTTCCAGAGCAGATCCGACGTGGCCGGGTTAGGTTAGCAGATCAGGCGGGAGCGAAGCGTAGGTTTTTTTTTTTGCGTACCGAAAAAAGTTTTGCTTGTATTCATACATACTGTTTACATACAAGAACAAATCCACCTAACCACTTTCAGGAAAGTATTAAGTTCGGAGCTAAGGTGGAGTACTGGCAAAAAAAAACATACGAGCGAGCGAGCGAAGCGAGCGAGCAAAACCTTCCAGAGCAGATCCGACGTGGCCGGGTTAGGTTAGAAGGTCAGGCGGGAGCGAAGCGTAGCGAGCTCCCGCCTGGCCTTCGAGGTTATTTTTTTTTGCGTACCGAAAAAAGTTTTGCTTGTATTCATACATACTGTTTACATACAAGAACAAATCCACCCAACCACTTCCAGGAAAGTATTAAGTTCGGAGCTAAGGCGGAGTACTGGCAAAAAGTTGCGAATATTATAATTATTATTTACGTACCTTTCTATTAAGTGTGTATTATGTTATTTGTGTATTCTATTAAATGTTTATTGTATGAAATGTTCATTATATTAAGTATGTATTATGTTATTTGTTTATTCTATTAAATGTTTATTAGGTATATTAAATGTTCATTATATTAAGTGTTCATTATATTTAGTGTTTGTATACGAAACAAAAAATATATCAAGTGTTGTTATAAGAAATGAAATTATATGAACTGATTTTCTACGAAATGATAATTCTAACAATTGATCGATTCTATGTGTTGAAATTATATTATATGTTATTCGATGTGATGAACGTTATACCATTTGTTGTTCTATGAATTATTACACACCCAATAATCACATATTCTGCTATATCGGAGAAACACCTGGTTTATATGGGGTGGGGTTCTTAGTGCGAAAATAATTCAAGGAAAATATTATACAGTTTAGCGGCCTTTCCGAAAGAGTTGCGCTGCTACAGCTAAAGTTTAACGGAACGCATATATTCATAATACAAGCATATGCCCCAACGCAAGATTCAAACGAGGAAGATATAGTAACGTTTTATAAAACTCTACAAAAAGCTCACAACCTAACCGAAAATAGCAAAAAAGTCATGGTAATAGGTGACTTTAACGCAAAAATAGGACAACCAAAAAGAAACGAAAACTTGATCATGAGAAAATACGGATATGGGAAAAGAAACAATAGAGGAGAAAGACTGATTCAATACGCTTTAGAATATAAACTTTCCATCATGAACACCTACTTTAAGAAGAAAGACAGTAGAAGATGGACGTGGAAATCACCAGATCAAAAAACTAAAAACGAAATCGATTTTATTTTGTCCAACTTTCCTAACAGTATTACTAACATAGAGGTACTAAACAATGTAGAATTTCCATCCGACCATCGTATAGTGAGAGCAACAATATATCTATAGAACTTTAAAAAGTGTAGAAGACACTTTAATAACTCCGAAACATCTCTAAAACAGATGGAGAAATAAAATAATTCCTGTCTAATCTAGAAATTCATATTACCAACACCACACACTATAACAAAGAAGACATACAAGCAGCATATAACAAGCTTGAAAGTTGTATAAAAAATAGTTTAAAACCTGAACAGACATCAAAGAACAATGAACACATTAGTAACTTTTTCAGTCAAACCACGAAAGAGTTGATTAAAAAACGAACAGAGCTTTTAAAAACCAAAAACAAAACTAGAGAATTGAAAAAAGAGTTGTCAAATATATTTAAAGAAACCAGTAAGTCAATAAGATATGATTATAGTCAACATAGAAAAAGAGTTATAGAAACCAACTTGACACACTACAGAAGCACCAAAAAAGCACATAAACAACTACTCACCCATACAAATTGGATTCAAAGCTTAAATAACGGGTCTACTGAAACCAAGTCAAGAAAGGACATCATATCATGTGCTACGAACTTTTATAAAGAGCTTTATGCGGCTCCATTGTATGCGCCATCGACATTAGAAGCCAATATTTCCGAAATAACCTCGTCTAGTAAAAATATTTATATTGAGGAAGATGAAGTCCTGAAACATTATAAAGAAACTGAAACGAGAGAAGAGTCCCGGTCCCGATGGATTAAGAAACGAGGCACTGAAAATAGGAGCCGCACAGCTTACACAACCACTGACGTGCATATTTAATATGGCTCTACAGACTGGGAAAATTCCAGAACAATGGCACAAGTCGGATATTGTGTTACTATACAAAAAAGGTGATCCGTTGGATGTTGCCAACTACCGCCCCATAAGTCTGCTCTCAAGTATATACAAGCTTTTTACCTCGATTATAAACGACAAGATCAGCCCACTTATAGACAGTTTGCAACCAGTAGAGCAAGCAGGCTTTCGCTCCGGCTATTCCACGATGGATCACATACACACAATGGAGCAAGTCATAGAAAAGTATTTAGAGCTTAATAAACACCTTTATATAGGCTTTATTGATTATACAAAAGCTTTCGATAGCATTTACCACAACACTATCTGGAAAGCTCTACAAATGTGCAACATTAACCCAGGAATCATAAATACGCTGAAAACCATTTACTCGAATTGCGTAAGCAGAGTGAAGCTAGAAGCTAGAGGTGACGAGATCAAAATAGGTAGAGGCGTCAGGCAAGGAGACCCGCTATCTCCGAAACTCTTTATAGCGGTCCTGCAATGCATATTTACCGAACTAAACTGGGCAGACGAAGGCATCCTAGTCAACAGTAGACGTCTCACTCATCTAAGGTTTGCCGACGACATAGCAATTTTCGCTGAAAGCCACCAAATGCTGCAAAAAATGATACACCAACTCAACATAGAAAGTAGAAAGGTCGGTCTCCACATGAACCTCAGCAAAACAAAAATAATGACCAACTTCAAACAAGAAGTAATATTGCTAGACGGAGTCGAACTAGAATATGTGAATAAATACATTTATTTAGGAAAACAAGTGTCATTCTCTAAAACGAACCACGAAGATGAAGCTAACAGACGAATTACATCTAGCTGGAATAAGTACTGGGCGCACAAGGAAATATTAAAGGGAAACTACGACTTACATATTAAAAAGACTGTAATGGATACTTGTATACTGCCCTGCCTGACGTACGGCTCCCAAACATGGACCTTTACCAACAAAATTAAAAACAAAATAATGACATGTCAGAGGGCCATGGAAAGGAGTCTTTTAAACCTAAGGAAAATCTAAAAAGTTAAAAGTCAAGAAATACGCAGCAAAACTAAACTAACGGATGCGCTCCGACAAGCCCTAAAACTAAAATGGCAATGGGCCGGGCATGTGGCAAGATATACCGACCAACGCTGGACCCTTGCAACTACAAAATGGGGCGGTCCACAAGGGAAAAGAAGCGTAGGACGGCCTCGAAAACGATGGGAAGATGAAATTATAAAGCTTGCGGGAAGTAGCTGGGTTGAAATAGCTCAGGACAGAAAGAAGTGGAAGAATTTGGAGGAGGCCTATACCCTGCAATAGGGGTTCCTATAACATAGCTATATATACCGGGTGATCAATCCAAATGGGTCAGTAGGAAGAAAACGAAAACTATAAGAGATAGGAAAATCTGTTCTTAGGAACCATGACTTCGATTTTAGATTGATTAAAAACTGCATTAAATTTTTTTTCGTATATCTCATGCATAACCCGGAATCGAACCCGGCCGAAATTGAGTAGAGAAAAAAAAAATAAGACGTCAATCGATCCTATTTTTCATTGAGATCTAATGTCTGTATGGGACTACATACATTTAGAGTGTTCTAAGAATCAGAAATCGCTGTTAAAGAGTGACATTCCTTTAAGGTAGTACGAACATTTTACGTTTTTTTTTATCCAAAAGCAAATATGAAATTGTTTCCAATATCCTCATAATTCAACAAAACAATAATTGTATCACAACTATGAACCTAAACGGAAATTATCATGGTCAAAATGGAAAAAGTTATTTTTCCATACACAGCACGCATGTTTGTATGGAGCGTTATCAGCTTTAACAGCAATTTCTGACTCTTAGAGCACTCTAAATGTATGTACTCTTATACAAAAATTTGTTGCCAATAAAAAATAGGATCGATTGACATCTTTATTTTTTTTCTCCTCTTTTTAAATTTTAACCGGGTTCGATTCCCGGTTTTGCATGAGATATACGAAAAAAATTTGAATGCAGTTTTTAATAAATCTAAAATCGAAGCCATGGTTCCTAAGAACAAATTTCCCTATCTCTTATAGTTTTCGTTTTCTCCCTACTGACCCATTTGGATTGATCACCCTGTATATTTTAATTAAGTAACATTATCATTATTTTTTTGTAAGTTTTATTTGATATATTAATAAGTTATCATAATTTTATCAACTTGTAAAAATGGTTATGGGAAATAAAAAGGCTTTATTATTATTATAAATTGAAATGTAAAATAGCTAATAAGCAGATTAAAATAAATAAGAATTTAAAGCAAAAATATATCACCGATTACATTCCAGAAAGTAGTCAAATGTTGAAGCAAAAACGTATCACCGATTATTTCCCGAAAGAGACTGGCGTAGGTATGTTAAATCAACAGTTTTTTCGCTCCTAATTGTAATTTGTTTAATATATTTCATCAAAATATAGCGGGAATAGTAAGCAAAATAAATTTACTGGAAATAACACTTGAAGAGTTAGAGCGAGACAATAATAAGCAATTTGATGTCTTATGTTTTACAGAGACATTCTTAAAAGCTGGTAACGAAAGGAATTTACGTATATCTGGGTATCGTTTGGCGGCATCATATTCTCAGGCTTATCAAAAGAGAGGTGGAGTTTGTATATTTTGTACAAACCAACTCCAAACAAAAGTGTTATCTATTTTAGAAAACTATTGTGAAGATTACGTTTTTGAATGCTGTGGTATAGAGATACCGGCACAAAAATGTATTATTATTTGCATTTACAGAACACCAACACCTTATTCGTCACTTTTTCTTAGAAAGTTAGAACTTGTTGCTAACAAACTCAAGCACAAATTAAAATATAAAGTCGTTATAGTCGGAGATTTTAATATAGACTTACTTAAGGCCACAGTGCAAGCGAAGGAACTCACAAGAATCGCAATAAATAATAATTTCAAACTGCACGTACTTGGTCCCACGCGTCGAGAATCGTGTTTGGACCAGATACTATCGAATATTCCCAAAACTCGATACGATGTGAGATTCTTAAACTAGGCTTATCAGACCACGAAACTGCACAATGTCTCTCATTTGCTGTAAAAAATAAGGAAAAACCAGTTTCATGTCTGTATATATATAAGAGAGACTATAGTTCAGAGAATATAGCAAAATTTTGCGTTTATCTCCGTAGCTTATTGTGGTCTGACGTTTATAGTGAACAGGACACATAGTAGAGTTGCTAAGCCGCGAAATTGTGCGCATCGGGTTACAAGCATGAAATTTCTACTACACATAGAGCGTTCCACGGTGATTATTTTCAGATGTGGAGGGAAGTCAGATTCGTCCCCTGTGTGGTGGGAGAGCGGGGTGAAGAGGACCAAGTACTGTTCTTTTTCTTTTTTTTATTCCTGATCAGTTAAGGCTATTAGGGCTTGCGCGACATCGTTTTCGTGTAAAATAGATATCAGCTATTAATTTTTCATGTTATTTAAGAATAGTTTCATATCAAAATTTGGGTTTATTGCCGAAAAGGTAAAAATCACAATAAGTTTTTTTTATTCAGAACGATAAATTAGTTATCTATCCTGAATATTTACAATTTAAAAAAAAATATTACTAAGCAGTAAATTTAATCTTGTTTTTAAAAATGTATACATATTGGGCACATCTGATACAAAAACTACCTTGAAAAAAATGTTGATGTTAAGCTTAGCCTGCGTGTTCTAGTACATTTTGCTAAGTCGCGAAATTGTGTACATCGGGATACAACCACGAAATTTCTACCACGGATAGAGTATTCTGCGGTGATTATTTTCAGATGTGGGGGATTCGTCCCCTGTGCGGCGGGAAAGTGGGGTGAATAGGACAAAGGAGTCCTCTTTTTCTTTTTATATTACTGATCAGGTACCGCTAGTAGGACTTGTGTCGTATCGTTTTCGTGTAAAACAGATATCAGGAATTCATTTTTCATGTTATTTATTCATAGAACCATATAAAAATATGGTTGTATTTCCGAAATTGTAAAAATCACAACAAGTTTTTTTTATTCAGGGAGATAAATTAGTTATATTTCCTGATTATTTACAACTAAAAAAAATATTGCAAAATAGCAAATTTAATCTAGTTTCTAAAAATATATAAATATTGGGCACTCTTTATACAAACAGTAACTTAAATAAATTGTTGATGTTAAGATTAGCCCGTGTGCTCGTGATACATTAGCAAAAAAACATTTTGTTTTAATTACGTTAATTTGTTTTTCTAGGACGTATATAGTAAATATTATATGTAAAAGCATGTTAACAATCATTATTTAATGTATTTAATGATGCGTGTTAGGAATGCCTCGTCGGCCGGGTCCTCACATTGACATCTACGACAGCTCAGTAGGAGAACGATATAAAGAAACACAAGGATAAACGAATCGATAATATATTTAACACAAACAATTAACAAAAATAGAGGATTGGAGTATAAACTAAATTGACACACAAATTAAACCGCGAATTTAAACTAAAAAACTTAACTAATGTAGTCCTTTATCTAACACTGAACACTACTAACTATCAAGATGGTAATACACGGAAGTAAGAGACTTGAAACTGAAGTACTTGCGGATCGCTGATCTACGCACTGAGAAACAGAGTGTGGACTCGATGTTTACTGCAGATGTACTTGAGTGGTACTACAAATTCTGCGGAAATCGGGCGTCCTTTTATTTGAACCGTTCAAGGTTTGTTTACATGTTTTAGAGGGACGCCCGCTCTGATACATTTTACTGATTCTAGGTTAAGTTACAATTTTTATCTTAAATTTAACTTATGGATAACATGGAGGTTAGTTTATAGAACATAATAACACATGATTTCTATATGAGAGCTCCTGCTTAATTACAGTGATATAAAATTGGTATGGTTTCTTTTAGGGCTCCCGGTATCCGTGTTACACGCGGAAACGTGTACACGGGTCCTTAACACCGGCGGTACTAACAACCCGATCTACACGAACCGGCTAGGAAACGTTTCCTTTGGAAACGGGTCGACACGGACCCGCTAGGAAACGTGTCCTCTAGGAAACGTTTCTAAGTTTGGATCCGGATCCGCGGTTCGCGCCTTCACTCGGGTATTGAATACACGTCTGAGCGACCCGCCCGGACCAGTTATTATTTGAGTTGAAGTTGAAATGAAACGGATAATTTGTTCATTATTGAATGAAAAACTGATTTTATATTATTACGTACGGAGGAAAAAAGATCGAATAACGTCATATAAAATCTTTTTTTCTGCTTTTTTATAATTACTATTAGGGTACTGATCAGAGATGGGCATTAATCGATTAATTTTTTAGTTAACCAATCAATCGATTAAAAATATCATTCGTAATTTTTTATCGCGATTAATGTAGTTGCGATTAAATTAGTTGTGAGAATCTTCGACTAACAATTGAATTAGTTTTAGTTTCAATCGACTAAATTTCACGATTAAATCAATATTAAAACTACGCAGTCGCTCGTTTTTGTATTTTTATTTAACTTGCAATATGTAACTACGAGTAGGTATGTACTTGTACATTGTAGGTACTCGTATGTTGTATCACTTGTATCTATGTTGGTTTGGGTAGAATCTTGCAACTTATTTTGAAGCAGATATCTTCAACCGATTGAGCTAAAATTATGTATATATTCAAGTTTAATTTGTAACGCTTGAATGACAATGCAATATTGTGGGCCATATTAACAATATAAATCGCAAACAATATAGTACTTGGTGCTCTATTCATATTTTGATACTTAAAGTACTAGTTCTAACGAGTATTGTAAAGTCCTATACGATACTGAGTAAATTATAGACATAGATACTATCAATATTTTGCTGTCTGTGTCATTAGTACAACTCTGTTTAGTGTCACGCGGCGACAAAACAATGGGATAATCCTACTTACCTGGAAGTTGTTTGTTGCATTTTGGTGCAAGTGCCGACGAATCTTCTAAAAATAACACGTTCTATTGAATTAAACATCTGCATGTTGTTTATTATCTATTTTGTTGCGGTCTATTTTGTTTTCACCGTGTGGTCATTTACAATATTTAAACCTCTTTGTAAAGAAATCTCAGCATTAACTATTGTACATTTTCCTTGCGTCATTCTACATTTAAATATATCAACATGACATATTTTATTTATTAGCGCTATTGCCAATATATATATTGGAGCGGCAGCGAATTGATCGATCAGGCTATTCCATGTAAGGCTCATGCTTCATAAATTCATACTCATAGATGTTTTGAGGTATCTAGGTCATATTATATTATATTCTAGATTCTAGGTTCTGTCATTTTAGATTCTAGGTGATTATTACTTATTACGATGCTCTTACGATTATTACAGCAAATATAGGTAAAGGTTTAAGGGCACGGACCCTAGGTAAAAAATAAGAAAGAGAACGATGTACCTATGAAGGAGGAAAAAAATATACCTACTTTACTAATCCATTTTATAGCTTACATAGACATACCTACATTACATTACATTAACATAGACATACCAAGTTTTTCGTTCAATTTGCTTCTAACATTAGTCGTGGAAAAATAGTCTAACTAATTGGTCGATCACAAAGTTTAGTTGTCCGAAATCAATCGGCAACTAAATTAGTTGCACTCTATACAACTAAGATTGATCAGTCGTCGTTTTCAATCGTCAATCACAATTAATTCTGTTATATTTAATCGTTAGTTGTTAGTCGATTACATTTTGCCCATCTCTGGTACTGATTAATACCTAACACCTTGCATAATGGATGTAACATTATGGTGTTAGGTGCAAAAAGTTGTCATACCTACCTACCTTCTTACGTTACCTGCTATGGCGACTTTTTTTAAGATTAGATATAAATAGGATTAGGGTTGCACTGCAGCTGCACTTGCAGATAACGACAATACCTATTGTTTATCGTCATAAATTAACTGCGACAATTTTACTGATAATACTTACAAGTTGTTTTGACATTAGGCCTGGAAGACCTTTTATTCGTTAAAGTTGAAGGAGAGGCCGCTTTCATTTAATAAAATTAAGCAACAAAAAATAAATAAATTAGCGTATTAAACAAATCGCAAAAACAGAAAATATTCTCAGAACATGTTAAGCCCAACCCAATATGCATAATACAATGAAGGATTAATTTATTATACATATGAGGAAATATCTAACACAGTTGCAATAAATCCTTATATCAGATTATATTTATGCCCTCCGAAAAATTAGAGGAATTTACACAATTTTAATAACTGATAAAGTAAAAAATATCGTTTTATTTTTAACGATAACGTCATATTACATAAATTTAAACGTCAATTCTATTATACACGTCGACAAACTAAAGTCGCCGTCGTGTCATTTGACGTAATTGCACCAAAAATGCTAGAAAAAGTACGATCCCTGATTATTATACTCCATTTCTCACTCCATAGCTTTTAAAAGAATAACCGTAAGATGGCCACAACACGTCGACGGCGGGTCGGACCCGCGTGTCATTGAGATCCGTGTACACGGGTACACGGGTACACGGGTCTTAATTACACGGGTCTTTATTACACGTTCCAAACGGGCCAGAAACCCGTTTCCGTGTAACAGAGAAACGGGTACACGGAAACGGGTACACGAAACCCGGACACGACCGAGAGCCCTAGTTTCTTTGTGTTGGCTCAGAGGCCGTCTCGCTCGCACGGGTCGAGATATACACCTTTCTTGTCCCTCATATTGCGGCGTGTGCGGCGCGCCGCGTTATTTTCGTGTTTGCCGTGCTCGCAGCAAGTTGCGGCCGGTATAATATTAAGAGATTTTATTTATATTTCTATAAGGAATGATTCTACAGAGTTTCAGAATAATCTAATTTTTATCCTTAAATTTTACATCCAATGTAAACAACATGACTCCTTTGTCTTAGACTGTGAGTGGAAAGTAGTTACCAGGATGAGTCATACTTGTTTACTTTAAGACTCCGTGGTCTTCTAACTATTTTACTTAGTTATATTTTGGGAGCTCTCTTACAATAATGTTTCTTAGGGAAAAATAAGTGTTATACACATAGAATTGCCTCTTTTTTGGGCATTTAGGAAAATAGGGAATATATTATTTATTTATCTTATTACTAATTTCGCCTAACCGTTTACAAGTATATTTAATCATTTATTTATTTATACATATTTATTACGTTAGCCTAGCTGTCCGTAACAATGCGAAATAGGATGCGTTCGGAGATTTACGTTGGTTACGCCGACGTAAAGTTATAATTTAAGCTACTGTTTGTATGAGAAGTGCCCAACATGCATATATTTTTAGAAACCAGATTAAATGAGATTTTTGAAATAATAATAATAATTTGAAAATTTTCACGAAATTGAACTAATTTACTGATGAAATGAAAAAAAACTTGTTGTGATTTTTACCTTTTCGGCGATTACACCCATATTTTTATATAGAACTATACAAAAATAACATAAAAAATGAACTTTTGATATTTGTTTTACACGGAAACGATACCAAACACTTCCTGGTAGACTTAACTGACCAGCAATAAAGAAATAAAAGAGGGATACTTGGCCGTATTCACTCCGCTCTCCCGCCTGACAGGGGACGAATCTGACTTCCCTCCACATCAGCATTTCCAGAACCGTTGCATCATATGTTCAATAAGTTGCCACCGTCGACGTAGGTCGATGTGCTTGGTGTCACTGTGATCTTAGTGAGGCAGCGACATAGTGGGAGATCCCGTCAAGAAGTGTCCGGGAGTTAGGCAGTTATAATATTCGTCTGGATCTTCTGTGAGAGCGCAGAGTGGCCTTGAGTTCAGGCATGCTTCTATTTTCGTTAACAAGGTTGTAAGTTCTTCGAAAGTTAGTTTTTGTTCTCCGAGTACTCTTCGTAAGTGGTACTTCAGCGACTTCACAGCCGCTTCCCAGATGTCTCCTCCGGTGGGCCACGCAGGAGCGTTGAAATGCCATTCCACCTCCTTTTTTCCCATCTCGTCGAAAAAGTTTGAGTTTTGCAACATCTGCTTGAATTGTTCGAACTCGTCACGTATGACCTTGGATGCTCGAATGAAGTTCGTCCCACAGTCAGAGTACATGTGTTTTGGTGTACCGCGCCGGGCACAAAAGCGTTCGAAGGCAGCCAGAAATATTTCGGCACTCATGTCCGATGTAAGTTCTATGTGTACGGCTTTCGTGACCAAACACACAAATATAACGATGTATCCTTTAGACGTTTTGACACCCCTGCCTTTGTTGATTTTAACTTTTACACTTCCTGTGAAGTCAGCGCCGGAATGCGTAAATGGCCTTGAGGGGTTGGTTCTCTGCGGTGGTAAATCCGCCATGAGTTGATGATGGTCGGAAGGCTTGAATCGATGACAGCGTACGCAGTGTTGCAGTTGATTTTTGACAGCTCTGTTGCCGCCAATGATCCAATAACGGTGCCTTATGAAGTTAAGTTATAGTTGAACTGGTTTATTGTACGTAAAGATACAAAATTAAGTAGGTAAAATAATTGGTCGTTCCTCCGTTGACGTTTATCGTCCGCGTGTTAGTTATGCACTGATCGGTAAAATGTTGGTTTTATTATAAATTACGCGATCTCAAGTAGATCGCAACGTAAGCTAAAACATGTACAGTCGACACTGTACAGCTATGTTTAGGAATGAGAGTAAGAAAAGAAAACAATGTAATAACTATAGATCAGACTAGGTTTATAGAGCAATTGATGATTAAATTTAATATGGAAAATTGTAAAATGAATACACCTATGGAGGTAAATTTAAAACTTGAGAAAAATGATACTTGCCAAACTCAGTATCCATATCAGCAATTGATTGGAAGTTTATTGTATCTGTCAATACTTATTACGCGCCCTGATATATCGTATGCAGTTTGTTATCTTAGCCAGTTTAATAACAGTCCTTATTGTACTTTCGCAACTAGAATTCCATATAGACGTAATAATACTAACAGAATGTAGATTAAACGACACTAAACCTATACCCTATATTCCTAATTACACATCTCTATCCACAACACATAATTTAAATTAGAATGACGGTGTGGTGGTTTACGTAAATAATCTATTGCAAGTAAAAATTGGAGAAGTAATATTTGACCACGCCTCAGGAATAAGCATCCAACTAAACGACTTAATAATAATCGGTATATACCGATCGCCATCAAACACCGATGCACTCGTCTTCGTTAATTCCCTCAGTAAGTATCTAGAGAGCATTAAATCTTGCAGAAACATTATAATTACTGGAGATATTAACATTAATCTTATACCGCGAGTACAAGAACCACCACAAGAGTATTGTAATAGGCACAAATATCTTACTATGCTCTCTACATACGGCTTACTTCCTGCTCCTACCGACAAGAATTGATAATTGTTTAGACCATTTCATAAATTCAAAATAAGATGTCAGCATTCGCAGCGGTTCTTAATACATCACTGACAGATCACAATATCATTTTCCTTTCTCTGATGGGATGTAGTGGCATCGAAAATTGACCTAAAACGTCGGTTTCCTATGATTACAACAAAGCTTTTATTAACCTGCAAGAAAATAATATACAAAACCTGTTACTTAGCAATGATCCACAGTATGTGACAACCCAGTTAATTAAAAATATACAAAACTCGTTATTAGGAAGTGTCAAAGTAAAACATGTACCTAAAAATCGTAGAATAATTAAACCTTGGATTACTCCTGGAATCTTACGGTGTATTAGAAACCGGGACAAAATGCAACTGAATTTAAGATCCGACCCGCAAAATGAGATCCTGAAGACTACATTTGTGAGAATTCGCAATTATTTAAACAATATGATAAAAAAACTAAAACATAAATATGAAAGGGAACAATTAAATAGTTCAATGAAAAATACAAAAACTCTGTGGAAGTCTATTAAGAAAATAACGCACTATAATACGGTGAATAGAGACTAAAGTACTATGTGTGACCTTACAAACGGTCCGGTAGTTTTGAATTTTTGATATGTTGTCTAGGATGGTTAGTCAGTGCTTAAAATGCAAAATGCATAATTCCCCCCCTCCGCGCCCGCCGCCATTTTGAAAAAACCGGCGCTCTCTTCATATTTTTGCTCATATCTTCCTTTAGGAGCATTTTAGCTAGAAGAAAGCTTCGACAATGTTATAGAGAGTTAAATTTACTACATTCTCCATTTTATATTTTTTTTCTAGGACAGATAGTTACGGCGATATCCACATTTAAAAAAACGTAAAAAATCGCAATTTCCTACTGAAAAACAAACTTCTGGATTATATCTTCGTTTAGGAGCATTTTAGCTACAACAAAGCTTGGGCAATGTTGTAGAAAATTAAATTTACTATAATTTACGTTAGTTTAAGATTACTATAAGATTACTATAGTTTAAGTTAGTTACGGAGATATGCACATTTAAAAAACAGGAAAAGTCGAATTTTCCGAAAATTTCTCAAAATTCTTGGCTTAGAACGCTGTCATTCAGTTATGGACTAGTCTAGGACAAATTAAAACATGTAGGAAATATAATTGCTTATAAAACTCATGTCCATTTTTACATACATTTTCGGAAAACGTGACTTTATTTTTTACATATCTCCGTAATTATCTGTCCTAGAAACAAAATTTGAAATGTAAATTATAGTAAATTTAATTCTCTACAAAATTGCCTAAGCACTGTTCTAGCTAAAATGCTCCTAAACGAAAATATAATCCAGAAGTTTGTTTTTGAGTTGGAAATTGCAATTTCTTAAGTTTTTTTAGATGTGCATATCTCCGTAACTATCTGTCCTAGAAACAAAATATAAAATGGAAAATGTAGTAAATTTAACTCTCTATAATATTGTCGAAGCTTTCTTCTAGCTAAAATGCTCCTAAAGGAAGATATGAGCAAAAATATGAAGAGAGTGCCGGTTTTTTCAATATGGCGGCGGGCGCGGAGGGGGGGGGGGGGAATTGTGCATTTTGCATTTTAAGCACTGACTAACCATCCTAGACAACATATCAAAAATTCAAAACCATCGGATCGTTTGTAAGGTCAAAATCCTTTATTCACTGAATTACTACAAAACGACCAAAACCAGTAATAGCGAATTATTAAATTGTAAATCAACTCCTTATGAATCAGTAAATCATGTAAATAACTACTTCGTTAACGTGGGTAAAAACTTAGCCGAAGATATCATTACTAACGCCTCGCCACTCGTGACGAATAGTTTAAATCATACACTAAAATCAAACCCCTCGTCTTTTGTACTTCTGGATACCAGCCCCGAAGAAGTAGATAAAGGATGACTAAATGGATGACTCCTTTTCTTCTTGGTGCAGCACGCTGGCTGGGGTTCCTCAGGGTGGAGTGCTGTCGCCTTTGTTATTCTCTATCTTTATAAATTCCATTACACATAATCTATCTTCACATTATCACCTTTATGCCGATGATCTTCAAATTTATTCGCAGGGTGCTCTCGGTGACCTCGCGTCTGTTATTAGCGACGTAAATGGTGATTTGGAGCGCATTTTAAATTGGAGTCATAGGTTTGGTCTCAAAGTCAATCCTGCTAAAACTCAAGCTATCGTAATTGGCAGTTCGAAGCTGATCTCCAGGGTTGACTTTGATAATGTCCAACCTGTTTCCTTTGACGGAGTTCATATACCCTTTTCGCACTGCGTAAAAAACCTCGGTGTCATTTTTGATCGCACTTTATCTTGGGTGCCACAGGTTAATGAAGTAAGCAGAAAGATGTTTGCGGCAGTCGGTTCTCTTAGAAGGCTCAGTAATTTTCTGCCTATTGCCACCAAAATTGCGCTCTCTCAAACACTACTTCTTCCTATATTGGACTATGCTGACATAGCTTACCTTGACCTCACGGAGGAGCAGCTTAATAAGCTTGAGCGTATCCAAAACATCTGCATTCGGTTCATATTTGGGTTACGCAAGTATGACCATGTATCCGAGTTCCGGTCTCAGCTCAAGTGGCTCTCAATCCGTTCTCGTCGTCACTCCCATATTCTGTCTCTTCTTTATAATGTACTATTTAACCCCACAACTCCCCGCTACCTCAAGGAGCGCTTCAGTTATTTGCGTTCTGTTCGCTCTGCACAAAACTTAGTTCTTACTGTTCCCCCTTCATCTTCTAAATTTTATAATGGTTCTTTCACTTTCCGGGCTACTTTACTGTGGAATTCGCTTCCTCTGGATATAAGGCGTGCCCAATCTCTTGCAACATTTAAAACCCTCGTCAAAAAACACTACTTGTCTCTCCCTTAGTACACTGCAATAATAATCGCTCCTTTAACTTTGTGGCTCATACTGTTTTTGTTTTATTTATTACTTTACAATATATTTATTTATTATGTCTAAGTATTTATGTAAGTATATCTGTATATTTTTATTTATGTATGTTTATTAATTACCTTTATCTTTTATGGTAGTCGTTCATTTAGTCCTTTAATTATTATGCACCACCTACTAATTTCAAACATTAATTTTTCAACTACTCCGCTACCTAAAGGTTGTCTGGAAGAGATCGCTATTTAGCGATAAGACCGCCTGTTGTTTACCTCTGCCTGTTATATGAATGTATCTCATGTTGTGTTGTATATTCCTTGATGTTGGAGGTGTGCAATAAAGAGTATTTGTATTGTATTGTATTGTAAAGTTCTAATGAATTTAAAAACTGAGAGTGCCCCAGGTCCTGATAACATACCCACAAAATTCCTCAAGCTTGCCAGACCACTTGTAGTCCCAGTGATAAGTCATCTAGCAAATTTATGCTTTATGAAAGGGGTTTTGCCCCGTGAACTTAAGCAATCAATTGTGACGCCTGTGCTTAAGAGTGGGAAGAGAGACGACACTAACAACTACAGACCTATTTCTGTCCTCCCTGCAATCTCTAAA